>CM076599.1:140680000-141998750 GCA_038502835.1 Octonoba sinensis
TCTCTCGGATTCTTGTTCTCGGATTCTTGTTCTTACTCTCTCTCGGATTGTTGTTCTTGGGTATCTCATGCAGGAAAAACGCATTGAAAGGATTTTTTTAAAAGGCAAGAGTTCTCTTTGACGAGAGGGAGATGTTTTTTTCTCTTCAGCAAAAAAATAAAAAAACACTTTACTAAATCAATATTTTTGGATTAATCAGACTTAATGATTTCGGAAATTAGGCTTATTGCAACTCAGCAGTACATAATAATTCCTCAAAGCAGCGTAAAAAGTAAAGCTCAAACTTCTGAATATCTGCTCGATCAATGTCAAGGTCATTCAAATAAAGAATTCACTAACTAATGAACATTGTAGCTACTACCACAAATTCTTGGTTTCAGCATAGCTTAAAGCGCTATTCGCTATTTACCCTTAAAAGATAGAAATTTCAAAAATATTGAATACATTACATTAACTGATTAAAAATTATTTTGTTTACGAGCTCCCTTACGTTGAAAAAAAGTCCTAAACGCGCAGTTGTGTAAATTAGTCATGTTTAATTTCCCATGAATAATAACAGTAAAAAAAAAAAAACTAAAAAAAGACTATACATCAAGTAACAGTCAAGCACTGCAATAATTCTTCCACAAACATAAAAATAGAAAAATTCTTACCTAGCAACTGAACTTCTTTCAATGAGTATCTTTTCTAACGTAGTATTAGACGTCGGATATTTGTCAAACAAATTAACTGTGGAACTGCCTTTAAAGTATAGTCTTTTAACTTGAATAATTTCAAATATTTCATGTGGAATGTCCTGAAGCGAGCAAGTTTCGATCATCAGCTGAATAAAAGAAATACGGAGTTGAAGTTAAAGTGATTTTCAAATAAAAGAAAATATATACGTAGATGTTTAAAAACTGAGTGCGCTTGAGAATCATATATCCGTAATTAGCTGGAACAACAGAGTGTTCATAAATTTTGCGGCTGAATTTTTTTTCTTCTTTCAAAATGCCAATAGTTTCGCATATGAAAAACTTTTATTTTTGACACATAAGAAGAGAAACTAAGAAGGAAAAGTGCACACTCTTGTATTATTGTAACAAAATCGAACGGACGCATTAAACTAAAAATCCATCATTTAAAATTCAACAATTTTTACTTTTTTATATGCATCAAAACTTGTTCTGACAAGAGTTAACCTACAATTTGAAGACGAGCGTAGTCCCGTCCTCCATGTCAATCTTGGTGTTTGCAGAACTTGGAAAGTAGATCTTCGGTCAATTAAGGTTGCCAACCACTGCATTAAAGTAAAAATCCGACATTTTAAATTTTCACATTTTCGTTTATAAAGGTAAATAAATAGAAGTCTGTTATCGTATCATATATCAATAACTCTCAATAGTTTAAGAAGCGCAACTTGAAGTAAATAGAAACGTTGTTTTATTAGGGTGGAAAGTGTAATATTTAAAGAAAATGAACTATCTGTTTTTCACCATTTAAACAGTATCAGTAAAATTTGAGAAATATCTTAAAATCTCGAACCGTATATAGAAATAAAATTTAGATATTGTTAACAGAAAATTTCTACATAAATAACAAAACATTGATTATGCACTAATTACACTTACTTCCTCGAAACTGCGCCCAGAAAAAGCCCATAATGCATTTATTAAGACTAATTCTGAATTCATTCCATTACATCTGATGTATTTTTTTCTGTCATTGCTGCAAACTTCACTTGAAGTAGGAGCAATACATGCCACCAGCAAACAAAGAATTGTTAAGAGTACCGCTTTCATCGTTTTCTTCAAGGCACGTTACCAATTTGAAAGAGAAATATGTTGCGAATCTTGATTCGGATGAGAAATTATTTTATACTAAAAAGAAACCATGTGTTCTTCCCAGATTATTCCTAGTCGAAAAACTAAACAGGTGCGTCGACTTATGAAACTAATAACCTTAAAAAATCATCTCCGTCTTTCGTAGGAAAAGATTGCAACAGAGAATGAAATCATACAATAAATGCATTGATAATAACTGCGCAAGTAGTCGGAAGGCAATAAGGTAGAGGAGGAAGAAAGTTCCCCCTCTTCTCCCCCTTCTCCCATTACCGGCACGTGTCTCGGTAGGAATTTCGCGAGAATTGGGATACAAAGTTAACTTTAAGAATGAATTTGATTCACTTCATTGTTAATAATAGCTGTAAAGCTATGTTTAATTAAGAAAGCCCCAAAATCTTGATTTTTTGCATCCATAACTTACTTTAAAAAGGAAGAAGGATTAATGCAGCGCTTGCTTACTTAAATACGGGTTTTCGTTTTGTCTAAACAAAAACTCATTGCGTGAAACATTGCAATTCTATAATGAAAATATTGTTTCAAATAAGATGAACTCTAAAAATCTATTAGTGATTCCTACTATTCAGCGTGGAGAGCTTTCTTGTATTTACTAACGATTAATTATTTGAAATTAATGTTCTCATTGCAATTAATAACAATGATTCAATGGTCAAATTAATTAAACTTGATAAAATGAAATACTGTGTTCCGTCGATAAAATCATACTAGAGCTCGCCCAGTGGTCGAAATTTGACCGCAATTCATTAATTTTTTCAAGTTCAGTCTCGAACATTTAAACAAAAGATATTTTAGTTTTTGTTTGTCAACAGTTTGTTTTGTTTAAATATTTCAATTTGCGACAACATCTCCTCAGTGTAACTGATTGACCACAGAGTAAATTATTTAATTTAAAGCATTTGTAACACATACACATAAATTTCATCTTTCTGCACTCCTCTTTTAGTTTAAGAGATTTTAATATATTTAGGCACTATAGTTTGTTTCTCTTCTTTTTTTTTTTTTTTGTATGTTTCCATGAGAAAGGGGGGGGGGGGCGAAACTAGAATTCAAAATATTATTTTTAAGAAGAAATTTGAACTTAAAATTTTTAGGAACATGAAGTCTAATAGACGGGGAGAACGAACTTGACACCCTTTTTCTATTAATTGACTTTTTCAATTTTTATAAAAAAGAAATTTTGCTCTCGGAAAAATATTTTAGCTATTAAAAAAGTGTTATAAGCATCTCTATATCTACTAATAATAAAGCAGCAAGTATGTCTGTATGTGTGTCCGGCGTAGGGCACCTTTCGGCGGATTTTCATGAAATTTGGCACGAAATTAGTTTGGAACATGGGGTATGTACCCCGGACGAAATTATTTTTTCACGGTAATTAACTTTTTATTATATTTGAATTTTTTCCATGCCGACTGGCTTATGATCCATTTTTTTTAACGAATTAAAACTTATTTCTAGCGATTTTTAGCATTTTCAAGTGCAGTCGATTTTTAATTTCTTTCTTTCTTTTTTTTTTGATTTTGATTCTTCTTCTTTTTTAAACGAATTAAAATTCATTTCCTGCTGCTCACAGGCGATCGCTAGCTTTATTTTGATTACCTTATTTTGACATGCATTTCACGGGACCATTCTCCATACTGCACAGGATTTTTAAAAGAAATATTTTGCTTTATAGCGATTTTTGTTATTCCATTCTTACTGTCACAATTTATATTCTTATTAATTTTTTTTACTCCAATGAATTAGCACATATGTTATTTTCCTATTTGAGCTCGGATGAAAGGTTTTTTTCCGCTTTCAAAGCTTTGGTTGCTGCTGTTTGTTTCTGCAAGCTACAAAATTTGGTCTTTCTGTTTTACTGTCAATGAATAATAGATAAAAATTAATTATACTAAAAAATTATGAATTAAAACTATTCTAAAGGATTATAATTATCCTTTTTCTGTGGGTACTTGAACTAAACAAAATGCGTTATCTTTTACATATTTTCTTTTTCATTTCGTTTCGTTTCTTTCTTTTTTCCTTTCTTTATCGTGTGTGTATTGTAAAAAAAAAATGCTTAAATGTCTAGGATCGCTGGTTTATTGCCGTATGCGGCTAATTTTTTAATTATGTGGAATGCTATACATTTTAATAAAATAACATGATTTACACATAAAAAGTGATCACTATATACACAATGGCGAATCTATTGATCTTTTCAATTTTTAATACGGGCATAGCCGTGCGGGTACCGCTAGTGATAAATAAGCATGAAGTTAAGTTGCGTCATTTTATCAATTGAAAATTCTTTTAGCAGAGAATAATAGAAAATGTAACGATTTATATTTATCCTTGTGTTAACTGGAAACATACTTTATTCAAACATACATCAGGCATACATTTCAGCAAGAAAATTCGACCTATTATGAGAAATTCTTTCTTCAATGCTAAAAAACTAGAACAGCAAAAAAAGCAGCCAAATAAGATTCATTTTTCTCGTGTAGCTCGATTTATCTTGTAATGAATAAATTAAATATATAGCAAATCCTGTAAAGCTAACCACCTTTGTAAGTTGACCACTTTTGTCAAGAACTGTATGTTATACAATATAGGGAAACTTTTGTAACTTGACCACCTAATTTGACCACCTGTCTTTATTGACCACTTATGTACGCCAAATTTGGGTGAGAGTAATATAAAAAACCCTTTGGTAAGTTAAACAAATAAATATACTAGAAGTAATTAGGCGGTCATCTAGTTTTGTAAAAATTAAAGAAAAAAACTAAAATAACTTCTTCAGGATATTTTTACGTTTTAACGTTAGACCAGTATTTGTCTAGATCAGGGTTCCTCAACCTTTTTCTATTAAAGACCCCCTTACAAGACACAAATTCTTCCGTGGCTCCCCATCAGTAGTGCACCTGAGATTTTTTTGGAGGGGGGACAAAGGCAAGATGAGAGATGCATCAGATATCCAAGCCCATGTAATGACGGATTGGATACAAACTCTAATTTCAGAGACCCATAAATTCCATTCGCATTTTTAAAAATCCAAAAATTCCCCAAAAAGGATTGCCAAAATTCCAATTGTCAATTTTCTAGTTATATAATGTATATTTTCTCAAGACATGCTAATTAATTAATTTTTAAAAATCAAATTTAGCATGCCGGATGACCGAATCTTTCGTACAGTGATGAGATCGAATATCTGATATTTCAAAAGCAATCGGACACCAGATATCCGATACACTCCCCTTCGGTGCAAGATGAGAGATGCATCAGATATCCAAGCCCATGTAATGACGGATTGGATACCAACTCTAATTTCAGAGACCCATAAATTCCATTCGCATTTTTAAAAATCCAAAAATTCCCCAAAAAGGATTGCCAAAATTCCAATTGTCAATTTTCTAGTTATATAATGTATATTTTCTCAAGACATGCAAATTAATTAATTTTTAAAAATCAAATTTAGCATGCCGGATGACCGAATCTTTCGTACAGTGATGAGATCGAACATCTGATATTTAAAAAGCAATCGGACACCAGATATCCGATACACTCCCCTTCGGTGCAAGATGAGAGATGCATAAGATATCCAAGCCCATGTAATGACGGATTGGATACAAACTCTAATTTCAGAGACCCATAAATTCCATTCGCATTTTTAAAAATCCAAAAATTCCCCAAAAAGGATTGCCAAAATTCCAATTGTCAATTTTCTAGTTATATAATGTATATTTTCTCAAGACATGCTAATTAATTAATTTTTAAAAATCAAATTTAGGATGACCGAATCTTTCGTACAGTGATGAGATCGAATACCTGATATTTAAAAAGCAATCGGACACCAGATATCCGATACACTCCCCTTCGGTGCGTCCCTGTACATTGTCATTATTTTATGCTCCTACATAAAATAGGGAACGAAAAGCACAATTTTTTTTAAAGAAGAAGAAACATTTGTTACTTTGAGAACAGGTAACATGAATAGAAGATATTCGAATATTAAGCAGATATTTTCGATATGTAAACATATAACCATAGGGAGAAAATGTAGAGCTGAATTAGAAAATGTATTCTCAATATAAAATTCCAAAACTGAACAGGTAAAATGTGGAGTGTAAACTGAAAATCAAAATTAAGGATTTATGTTCCTATAATGATTTACTGCATCAATTACAAAATCATTGGCAACTTTGTCTTTTCCAAAGCAAATAATATGTTTTAAATTTCTTGAATTCGTTATCTGAATCAGACAGTCCAGTCATCAATGTTAAACCTAAAAAGATTTTGTTTTTCTCTAAAATTTCTCCAGGAATTAAAGAAAAGAAAAAAATGCGTTTAGAATCTGCAAATTTTTTCAATTTTTTGGCTCGAACATTTCCATTCATTTTTCATCTGTTCAAAAGTAGTATTAAAATAATTAAATCAAAAAATCCTTTCATGCGTTGAGGGATTTTTTTAAGTTAAGATATGAAATTTTGTGTCGTTTATGCACCTTCGAAAGATTTGGTAAAAATTCATATGAAATATTTTATTTTTATTGGTGAAAAATTTCAGAAGTTTAAAATTGTCACACGGTTCATGGCTCCCCTATTTTCATATTTTCTCCTGTGGCCCCAGGGCCGGCCCGATGGTATTCGGCGCCCTTATACTTTATGAAAATAGTCGCCCCTAGCCCTCTTTCATCATACAAACTAAAATACTATAAATTCAATTGTGTATAATTTTTTTGCATTTTCATTTATTTTAAAAACTTTAATAATTCCATACATGTAACAAATAAGTTATTTTTTTCTTACTAATGGGCTGCTGTTGGCTTCTGGTAATTGCAGACCTAGTGCGTTTCACAGGGATTGGTACCATCTAACCATCTCTATCAAGCACCACAGAGGGTGTAGTACCAACGCCACAAGGGAATTCTGACGCTAAATCTTTCACTTGAGAGATGGAGTAGTATCTGGGAGGAGTCACTATCATTGGGTCTGACTATGTTAAGACCACTAGAATTGTTGAATTAAATGTGTGAAACATTGATCTTTTTTTCTCTGACGCTGAGGCGCCCCCAAGATGCTGGTGCCCTTGTATTTTGCACACTTTGCACATTGATAGGGCCGGCCCTGTGTGGCCCCTAGTTTTTTTCTGTGGCCCCCAAGGGGGCTATATGGCTCCTGTTGCAAAGCCCTGGTCTAGAGATGACCCATATAAAGTTTGTCTGCACTTCTTTGTAAGTTAATCGTGTTGGAAAACTACTATGAGCATTCTTTTATTCTTCAAATAAGTTTCTTCTTTTTTCTTCTATTAGACGTAGCCATTTTGGTATGTCTTTTTAAGAAATTTTTAGTATCATATAAGCAATTTACCTAATTAATAATGTATTTATCTTTATTTTAACTAAGTACTTTGCTTTTAAAGTTGCATAGGCTACACTGTAAGTCATTCAAGTTAAATTTCTCTATTATATTTCAGATAATTGTGAAAAAAATAGCTAATTACTATTTTAAAGTAATGTTAATACATGAAGCTATATTTTAATTAGTTACAAATGATTAAATGCATAGTGTACGAATTGAAAAAAAAAAAAAAAAAAAGTAAACTCCACCCTCTATAAGTTGACCATCTGTCTAAGTTGACCGCTAAACTGCTGCACCACAAGTGGTCAACTTACAAAGGTTTCATGTACTAAAATATACATTAAAAATTAAAATCGATATTTGAAATGAAATCGACTGCTCAGACTGCGAAGCAGACATAATTTAATTCGAAAAATTGCGAAAAAAATATATTTTTTGTGATTTTCCTAATCTTATAAAAAAGTTTTAATCCAATTCTTCAAAAACTCCCGATGTTTGATGAGTTAGTATTTCATCGGTTTCCATTTATTTTTTTTATCCTTTTCAGTTTTTTTAGTTTACATCCTCATGTGAATATCTACTTTATCAATATTAGATTAAAAACTGACAAGTTATTTAGAATTATTGTCTATTATTGCAACTCTCCAGACTCCAGTCGGGTGTCTGATGAATGGAGTGCCATCCCCACTTTTTATATCACCAGTTTCTTTTAATTAAATCAATATTTTAATAAGTATTTGCTCTTTGCTGTGATTTTCTGAGATTTAGATTTGGTTTCGAGTCTTTATTTTGTGTTTGGCTTTATCCTTTTAATTATTTATGTTTTGGTCTTTTAAAACTATTTTCTTATACACACACACACACACACATATATATATATAGTATAATATATGTATATTAAAAAAACATTTTAAAAATGAACATAATTGACTGTCTTTTATATTTACAAAAGCGCTATGCTGTTTAGTTTCAATCTTTCTAAATTATACTATGTTTTCAAAGCTACAAAAGAAGTGCCAATTTACTAAAATGCTCAAATTATACAAATATTTTAGTACGTATTTGAGAGGAGTTTTTTTTTACATCATTCCCCCTCCCCCCCGAAAATAGCGTTTGGATTTCGTATACCACAATCTATTTCAAGAAATGTATTTTTATTCTTAAACAATAAATCAGTCTGTATTTGTATTTATAACTTTTTTTAATAATTTTCTACATTATAAATTATCTGATCGTCCGATTCAATAAAATACACAAATTAGCTTGGTTTTCAAAGCATTTGACCTTGCTCTTTGCATTTCCTGTGATATTTCAACCAACTGTTGTTCCATACACCTGTTTAGCTTGTTTAAGACAGGGGGGCGCGAGATAAATGTGACAAATTGACATGACGCTTACCGACGAGCGAGAGTATGGGGCAGGTGTATGAAATAAACTTGTATGTGTTTGCCACCATTCTATATGAATATATCGCCCCTCAAAGTTCCTCTACAGATACCCCCGGACGCCGGTTAATCCTGCAGGGGCGGACATATGTCAATCAGTTGTCAACATTCCCTGACCGCAATTGCGACGAACCCCATTTACATCCGGCTGTGAGCATTAAACAGCTGGAATCCTATTCCTATGTTAGTATTGTAGTCTTAACTTTTAAATTGACATTCTTTTATCTCGCTTCGCCTGATCTGCTTTCACCTGGATTTCTTCCGCCCGGCGAGAAGTTTTCATGGGGTTTTGTGAGCGAACTTTTATTAAATAAATTCTGCAAATTAAAAGAAAACCGCAATAATATAGTGACATGCTTGATTCTAAAATAAAATTTGAACCAAAATATATAAATGCATTCATTCTTATCTGAGAGATGTGGTGCAGAATCAACCAAAGTGGCGGATGCGCCGATTCTTCTACTAATGCTCGTGACCATACGTTCGGCGAGAGAGTGGATACCTCTAATTCTCGACCCCATTACCATTCCCTGGTTAGGAGACCCTCCGCGAGAGTCTGGAGCTGGCATGAGGTTTTTAAATACGATACCCATGTACGAGTCGAAGTATTTTTGACAAAATTTGAAAACGAAAAAAAGGGTGAACTTATACATAACTTAGGGGCAGGATACTACTTATAAAATCTTCGATGTTCAGAATCTTTAATAAAATTTAATAAAAGGCAAATAGTCATCTACAAGATCACAAAGTGTTACAATTTCATTCTTTGTTTTATTAAAATACAAATTTTTCACTGGAATCTATCAAAATAAAGATTGTTGCTTATCAGAATCCTACTATAAATGAAGCATTTCGAAAAATTATCTATGTAATGCGTGGTTGCATGTCGAGGAATATCTTTGGCGGAATTATAACTCAAAGAGTGATGCATGATAGGTAACGAAATTCGGTGTGCAAATCGGCTTAGATATAAACTGACGTTAATTAGTAGAATAGCGAAGGCGGAATGGGGCGAGTAAAATGCAGGGGGGCCTACAATGAAGCACTAAAACTATGTATGTACGTATGGTGGAGTTGTGTGTGATTTTGAGTAAGTTTTTGTGATCAAGAGGAATTGCCGAAAAATGAATGAAATCTATTTTTTGCGTTGTCTTAATTATGATATTTGAGAAATGATAACCCTAGATTCGATGCGTTCGTCGGTGGGAACAGGGGCTCACACACGTTTTTTCTGAGGTCAACCACAGTCAATAGCGGCTGCGCTTTAGTTGCTATTTGTTACAAGCGAAAAGTCTGAGTTTTTGCTGTTCTTCTTCGCCGTGGACCTCGTGATATGCGGTAGAGGACAAGAGAGCATGGAACAGTCAGCAGGTGTAACAAAACTATGTCGAGCTTCACGAGAGTACGTATGTATGAATGTTGTTGTTCTTACTAAACCCCCTGGCATAGGAAAGCCTACTACCATATCCAGAAGATCAAAACTTCTCTGGCTTAGGGTAATACGCAACTTCATTTTAGAGCGAGGAACCACGAGTGCTAAAGCTTGACTTGACCACAAATTTTGTAGTCTCTTAATTTTAACCAGATCCCAGATGAGAGATCGACACCTGGGATTGGCACCCAGAGTTATCGTTTCACTTGGAGGACTTTGGAGCCACGACCTATTTAACGTGCACTAGCTCCCTTTAGCGTACACGGCCCACAGGAACAAACCGCGAGAGGTTGTCACCCTCTCAAACACTGACCGAAATCGATGTTGCTTCACTTTCGGAGTTCTGCGGGAACCGAGCTTGTACCGACTGGTCTACTGAGGGACTTATGTATGGATGTATGCGTTATAAAAGAAAACCTTTCCTTTGAAAAGAAAGCCTCCATCCTAACAAGAAAAGTTCTCGCTATGCCACTGCTACTTTCCACTTTTTGAAGCGATCTGCTCTAAAATGGAGACGTAGTCGTTTGACCTTTTAAATATTAGAAACAATTTTGAAAGGTTTTAAAAAGGTCCACTGAATTCAGAAAACGAAACCTCAGTTGAAGAGTTTGTGGCAAATAATGAAAGATATTTAAGAACTCTGAAACTGGGAAGTGGAGAATTTGTGATTAAAAAACTATTAAACCCTAAAAAAACAGGATTTCTGGGTTTAATCACTAGTTTAAGAAGTGTAACTGGTATTTTTGACAATTTAGTTGTTAGTAAACCAACACTAAATTATATATTATCTTACAAATGAAGTCAAGACCAACTACGAGGAGAAACATTTTTTTAGCGCATTAAGATCTCACAGTGGTTTTAACAACAATCCTTCGGTGTTTCAATTTAAACATGCCTAAACGCTTACTAATTCAAGGTCAAATCAGTACTATTAGGTATGATACTGATTGAATTACCAATTGTTTCATTTGTTGTGATACCAATTGTTTCATTTCATTGTTCATTCGAAAATACTTTTAAAGTTATTTTTATTTTTTAAAGTACATTTTATTTTTAAAAGAGGCATCCTTAATTACAAATCTTGCATTTTTTCAATATTAAAAATACCTTCTTCACGAACTTCCGTAGAAATAAATAAATATATCTTCCGATTCAAGATTCCCAGAACTCATCCAGAACATTCACATTCTTAATTGCAGAACTGTGTTCAATGAACTAAATATAACAGAAGTCGGAAAGCAACATTCACATTCTTAATTGCAGAACTGTGTTCAATGAACTAAATATAACAGAAGTCGGAAAGCTTTTTCAACTGTAGTTTAAACTTCAGCCAAAATGCATGCATTAAAAAGTCGTTTCGGGTGTTGTAAAATACAGTAGAACCTCTCAATAAGAGACAGCATGGGACTGCACAGTGTGTACCTCACGTAAATGCCTAGAAAGGAAAATCACTTGCAAGTACAGTGAAATCTGTAAAGTTGACCACCTTTGTAAGCATTTATCTTTACTTTAACTAAGTACTTTACTTTTAAAGTTGTATAGGATACACTATGTCATTCAGCTTAAATTTCTCAAGCACTTTACACAGGTTTCACTGTATGTTTGCATTTCGGAATATGTACTTTTGTGTTTTTACGTTCATCTAAGACGCATAACATCTTTCACTAATTAATTTTTGAACAGAATCCTGGGTTTCAGTAATTTGAATATTTCTTATCCAGATATCCCATTTTCTTATCCATTATTTTACCTGAGTGACAGCAGTGCAATTTTAACGGCCTATGTCATTCCTAAAAGAAGATATATTTGTTGAAGAAGTGATCTTTGTTAAAGAACTTAAAACTGATATAAAGGGTGATTCAATTTTTAGAGAAACGGCTGAGTATTTTGAAAACAATAATATTCCTTTGACAAATATCATAGCTTGCGCTACGGATGGAGCCTCTTCCATGGTAGGGAGGTAAGAGGGTTTATTGCACATTTGAAGAAGATTGTTCCCCATATATTTTGCATTCATTGTGTGATTCACAGGCAGCATCTAGTAGGAAGATTGCATTGCTCTCTTGATACAGCAATTAAAGTCGTTAACTTAATAAAATCTCATTCTTTACAAGAACGTATATTTAAACAGCTATGTATTGATAATGATGAAGATTATGAATATCTTGTTTTGCACACAACTGTTCGATGGCTATCAAAGGGAAATTGCCTTCGTCGTTTCGTTGCATTGTGGGATAGTATAGTAACATTCTTAAATGACGATGAGTTAAAAGAAAAGGTAATAAAAGCGAAATGTTATTTTTTTTTTTTTTTTTTGGCAGACATGTTTGAAAAAATAAATCTGCTAAATAAAGATTTCCAATGGAATAATTGCAACCTGATTCGCTGGAAAGAAGGCATAACAGCTTTTCTAAAAAAGCTAGAATTGTTCAAGAATAATATTTCGCGTTGCAATTTGATTCACTTTTCATCCCTGATTTTGATATCTACCAAACAAGATAGTGACATTTTTGTATACACAAAGCCCTGCAAACAATTATATGACGATATGAAGTTAAGATTCTCTGATATACTAGATATGAAGTTTCCTCAATGTGTAATTAACCCCTTTCAAACAGATATTGATGATGTTGATCCCATTTTTCAAGAATCTATCATAGAATTACAAAGTGATGTAAGTGCACAAATAAGGTTTAAAAGCGGTCTTGTTAATTTTTGGCTACATAATGAAATTAGAGAGAAGTACTCCCAGCTTTGGGAAAAGGCTGAATTATATTTTATTGCTTTTCCCACTTCTTACTTTGTCGAATCAGCCTTCAGCCGACTTCTTCATGCGAAAACTAAGTAACGAAATCGTTTGGATATTGTTAAAAGAGGGGATTTGCGATTAGCTTTAACCAGTTTTATACCTGATATTGAAAACTTAGTAGGGTGATTTTCAAATTTGTTGACGGTTTGGGTTTGACACAAGCTGAAAATTTTTGTTGCATCAAACATACAAACTTGCCTAAGTATGAATAACTTATAATTTACTGCATTCTGAGCAGGTTGTTTTTTTTTCCGAGCTAATTTATTTATATTTTAGATATTTCAAAAAGTGTCTTGACAAGTGATTGTTTTTCTCATGAGTGTTACCGTTATTAAACTTTCTGTAAAATAATCCTTATCAATAATTAATCTAAAAAATCTTATTTAAGTAATCTTAAACACTTTGTAATAAGTAAAAATAGTATTAAAATTGACATATTTAAAATTTTTTAAACTATTTTAATTGCCTTTTATCTCATGAGTGTCACTTTGTTTCTTAAATGAAGCATATAACTTTCAATAAAAATGTATTTTATTAAAAATTAAATGTTTTCACTGCAGGTATAAGAAATAACTGGATAGACTTTACTAGAAAACCATTTTTTTAATTATTAACTAGCAAATACATTAACAAAATTCTAATTTTTAGCTACAGTAACACTCATGAGAGATGGTAACACTCATGTGACAAACAAGCAATCCTCTTGCTATATGGCAACAAAAATAATAATAGTAATAAAAATATCAATAATTATAAAATGAGAGATCAAAATTGAAATTATTTTACCCCGTTATTGCTATGTTACATTAAAAATGTAATAAAACATCACTACTCTCATGATTCTTATTCAGAAATAGATGTTTTTAGACAGAAGTAATAAAAAATTAATTTCAGTTTTAAAGTAGGCAGTAAAAATATCGAAATAAATACTTCTAATTCTGCAAACCATATCTTTAATTTAAGTAAAGTGAAGATAATAGTTTGCAACACATCACTTTCTTGTTTACATAAAGTAACAACTGGAATACCCGAACAAATGTTTATTGTTTTTACTCATTTCTTTCTTTCTGCTTTTTTGGGGGGAGGGGGGTTACAAGTACGGGAGTTTTTCTATATTTACCCCTTAAGAATAAAACACATCTTTAAAAAAGTCCACACAAAAATCATATCTGCCAACGTAAAAATTTCGTGTCAAGGTGTCTCTTTAAAAAAAATATATATATATATATATAGAAATACAATATAATTTTGAATAAAAAACAAATAGTTTGAGTTAAAGCTCAACAAATATCTATATCTGTAGATTTATTTATTATTTGGTTGCTTTCAATCATGATTGTTACTTCCTTCTCTTAACGAGTAACACTCATGAGTGGGTAACACTCATGAGATTTATTAAGAAATTCTTCACTAAAAAAAATTCTGACTGTGTTCCTAAAAATTTAATTGCACCGATTGATTCCTCTACAAGAAATACACTATTGCTGAATTGCTTATTTTTATGCTGTAAAAAATATGGGGAAATGAATGGGTAACACTCCTGAGAATTAATAAAAATACGCATCATGTTGAATTATATGTTCCACTATAAAACATTGAAGGAATAAAACTAACCCATTCTAGATGGTACGAGGTTAAAAGAAACATACTGGCCTTCCCTACCACAGAAAATAATTACAATATTTAAATGTTTTGAAAGTTGAATGATAGGAACTTTCTCGAGGTAACACTCATGAGCTGCACGTCTGGACAAAAACTTTCTTTGAATTTTAAAATATTAGATAAACATTTCACTAAAATCACTTGCATTTTTGTTAAGTAAACACATATTACTTCATGTTTTATATCTTATTGAATAAAAAAAATTACTTGGAATGATTAAAAAAAAAAGACTCTGGTTCTGTGAATTTTTTGCTCCGGACACGCAGTTTTTCATTTCTTTCCAACTAAAGTAACAGCAAAAGCCTACTATTTCACAACTTGGTTTTTATAATGGCAGAATAATAGTTTTATCGACATGAAATTCAGATTTTATACTGCGGACATCAAACCGTCAATCTTTTTGAAAATCACCCAGTAACACTGCATCAAGCGCAAGGTTCACATTGAACATTATGTACAAACTTGTAAATAATGTAAAAATAAAATATGTTGTTATTGTATAGTTTTAAAATAAGGAATATATCCGTGTGTGTGTCTTACAATTACGCTTACAATCAGAGAAACATATATATATATATATATATATATATATAGTGGGTGGGGAGCCACAAGAAAAATTTATTTAGTAAAGGGGGCCCTCAGCCAAAAAAGGTTGAGAAACCCTGACCTAGACAAAAGAGACACAAAACACATGTTTTCCAATTTTTAAAGGTTCTGGAAGATAGTTGCATAGCTTCTCTCGTTTTTCTAATTAGGTAGTGAAGAATTTTTCTTAAGAATAGCTCATTTACATTTCAGCAATTTTAGGAGCAGGTGTTATATGATGCCCTATGCTTAAACTGTATGACATCTTAACCCTTTGCAAGTGTGATTTTTATTACTTTTTTAATATGTTTTGCAAATATTAAAAAAAAAATACATACGTTTAAATCTTAAATTTATATTTTACTGATAATATTCTCTTTAATTAATAGATATTAAAAAGAATAAACGATTTATGTTCAAATATTTTTCCAATTGTTTTTTACATGCATGAATTAATATTTATGAATTATTTTAAACATTTAATTATCTGTATCTCTTTAGAATTACCTCAACAGAATT
This sequence comes from Octonoba sinensis, assembly GCA_038502835.1. NCBI lineage: Eukaryota > Metazoa > Arthropoda > Arachnida > Araneae > Uloboridae > Octonoba > Octonoba sinensis. The sequence continues at coordinate 140,695,630 of CM076599.1, forward strand.
TTGTACTTTATCTTTTACATCAATTTTGTATTGTAAAAGTATTTGCAAAAAAAAAAAAATTACATGCTCATACATGCTAAAAAAAAAAAAAACCAAGAAATCATTGCAAAATATTATGGTCATTCATATTATAATTATTCTTCACATTAGCTTTAACTATTACTATTAAGAGATCAAATCCCAAATGAAATTGAAACGTACGTAAAAAATTTATCAAACGATCATGATGTTGATCCCTTAAAGTTCTGGGGCATAAACTGCAATACATACCCAATGTTAGCCAACTGGGAAAACTACTATGAGCACTTCATATAAGTATAACTGACGTAATTTATATGATCTTTATCTTAATTTTAATTAAGTACATTACTTTTGAAGTTGTATAGGATACATTGTAAATCATTCGGGTTACATTTCTTTAATGATATTTTAGATAATTGTAGAAAAAAAAGCTAATCAATATTTTCAATTAACATCGTTACATGCCACTTTATTTTAATTAGTTATAAATGAATAAATGCACAGTGTAAGAAATGGCAAAAAGAAAAAAAATCTCGACCCTCTATAAGTTGACCACCTGTCTAAGTTGACCACTAAGGTGCTGCACCGCAAGTGGTCAAATTACATAGGTTTTACAGTACTTCCATGTTTTGCCAAGAGGTCCATACTTTGACAACAGAAGTCAGCTTTTAAAGGCGTCGAATCGTACCCCACAATATGTAAAAAAAAAAGATTACTTTTGTGAATTTATTAGATTGAAGCATTGAACCAGGGTTATAGTTAATGTCCAAGATTTTGAGAAGTTTATTTTATTCCGAGAAAGATAAAAATCCAATATCAAAAAATAATTGAACGGGTTGTGCTTCCACAATCAGTTTTTATGACTATTACTAACTTCATCTTCTCATAATTTCCCCCCTTCAAATAAAAGATGAACTATATAATATTATGTGATTGAATTCTAATCTTCCCACTTTTTCGTTCCACAACCAAGATGCACTCCCGATTCCTATTGACAACGATACCTAGGTGGCACTCGTAAATTACAGCGAGTTAAACGTTTTTTAGGAAAAACAGAGAAAAAACGATTTGTTTCACAATCAGCGGTTTTAATACTATTTTTTAATGGTTATTCGAGTGTTGTAATTAAATATGTTAAAAAACGAGAAAATAAATTGTTATATTACTATTTTTTCACGAAAAAATTTCACAATGTAAAAAACATTCAGGAATCTTACAAGAAATTATGCGCCTGATTTTGTACAAAAGAAATTTCAACGTAAAAATACTGAGTGCAGCCCCATAAACCACGGTGGGTATCTTCCGCATGAAATTACTTTCTTCTATGACAGAAGGAGAAACTGGAAGAAATGGAAACAACTACAATAGAACGCGGGAGGCGGGGGCAGCACCTAGAAATAAACAAGTTAAAAATGAAAATATGTTAACTAAATAGGAGGAATAAACTAGTAGTAAAATTAATTACATCAAATGAGAAACAGACAAATTATATTATCAATACTATTTTTGGAAAAATAACTTATATTTAGAAACAAATAAAATTCGACATGTATTTATGGGTAGCAATTTTTAGAAATTTTGGAGAGGGTTTGCTACAACTTTGTAAATCGAATGCTCTTTCTTACATTAATGCAAAAAAAAAAAAAAAAAAAGATTATACAGCAATGGATGAATACATTACCATTTTAAAGCATAGTGGATAACACATTAAAAATAATTATTCCAGCATACAAAGCAGAGTGCTGATTTTTAAAAATTAATATGGACCTAAAAGGTTTTCTATTAATATTAATTATTATCACTCTGGTAATGTCTCAATCATTTAACATTTAGCCAACACATGTTTTCTTATTTTTTTTTTCTTCCAGGCGGTTTTTTTCATGTTTATTTCCACTTTGGAAGAAACAGGCTATTCTAAATATTTAATTAAGAACAAAGAAAGTATTTTAGCCTTCATTATTCACATTATTTGATACCACTAATGTATTTACAGTGTCTTAAGATTCGGTTTAATCGAAGAATATATATATATATATATATATATATATATATTTATGGTGTGCACAATGTACTTAACAATATATTCATTGTATATACAATGCACCTAAGGTTAGCTTGAAAAATATATTTATTTTATGAAACAAAATCTCAACTTTAATAATAAGTGTATAGTAAATGTGTTACTTCCACATGGAAGAACTATTTCTTCCAGCCGGTATTTTCCACTTTGGAAGGAAATTGCCAAATCTGCACAAAATATACAAGTTGCATTAAAGGCCAAAAATTTCATATGTTAAATATATCATAATTAAATTAAATATTTGTGATCTGTCAGCGATTTCTCACAATACATTAAAATATTTTTATGTAGCAAATTTTATGCTTTTTTTACCCGAGGTAAAAAAACTCAGATGACGGAGGTAAACTATGTTTAAAAAATGTTTTAATTTTTTTAACGCAACTTGCCTTAGTGGATTTTACTTTTTTGTAGAGGCCAATAATAGAGTAAAATAATGGCAAAAAATTATTTCAATATATCGATGTCGCAAGAAGTTATGACATTTTGAATTTAGGCAAAATCCAACATTTTTCAACATTTGGCCTTATGTTATTAAATACGCTTTCAACTTGCCTCAATGATAGTTGCATTTTTTAAAGTACTAAGATCATACCTTTCAACTGACCCCACTGTTAAGCCGTAAAAATGCTAAAAATTGCTGAAAACGCCAATTTTTATGACCTTCAGTGACCTTGCAGCAACGATCTTATCATTCATTATATATAATTTGACCCTTTTATATTCCATATCAAAAGACAATTTGGTGGCAAGTTGTTTGCGCAACAAGTTGTGGAACGTGACAATTTCCATGTCTTCAAAATCCGCTCAGTTTTTGCTGTCGCACATTGAACTTTGGGGATCCATAAAAGCTGAAGAAATTAACTTTAGAACAAATAATGCTAGATATGATCTTTTAAAAAGACAAATAACAGCTGGTAATTTTTTGTGGGAAATCTAAGATGGCATAAATGCAGGTGTGACACTCTCTCAGATTCTTGCTCTTTAGTATCTCATGCAGGAAAAAACGCATTGAGAGGAATGCGAGAAAATGAAGATGAAACGTTATCAGCGCGGGCATGCAAATTTAATGGGGATCATCAAAAAAAGAAAAAAATCAGATTATTAAGTTCTTTATATTATTTTTTAACGACTGAATGCGGTGATCTGGATGTTCCTGATAGAAACACCCAGAAAGAAGATATAACAGCTTTGACCAGAGATCACGATGAACAGCTTCGAACGGAGATACCTCGGGATACCCGGGAAACGCAAAATATTACCATTGAATAAGAAGCCTTGAAGATCATTTATTGAATCTGTAAGTAAACCAATGTTTGAATGATAGTGCCCCAAACTTTCTCCAACTGTATGAAAAACCCAAATAAGGGAGAGGGGACACATGGAATAACTCGTCCGAGAACTCAGCGAATACAATATTTTTAGAAGAGGCAAGAGCTATCTTTGACGAGAATGAGATGTATTTTTCTCTTAAGCAAAGAAATAAAAAAAAACATTTTATTAAATCAATATTTTTGGATTAATCAGATTCAATGATTTCGGAAGTTAGGCTTATCGGAACTCAGCAGTACATACTAATTTCTCAAAATAGCGTAAAAAGTAAAGTTCAAACTTCTGAATATATACTCGATCAATGCCAAGGTCATTCAAATAAATAATTCACTAACTAATGAACATTGTAGCTACTACCACAAATTCTTGGTTTCAACATAGCTTAAAAAGCTATTCGTTATTTACCCTTAAAAGATAAAAATTTCAAATAAATTAAATACATTGCATTAACTGTTTAAAAATTCTATTGTTTACGAGCTCCCTTAGGTTGAAAAAAAAGTCCTAAACGCGCAGTTGTGTAAATTAATCATGTTTAATTTCCCATGAATAATAATAGAAAAAAAAACTAAATAAAGACAATACAGCGATTAACAGTCAAGCATTGCAACAATTCTTCCACAAACATAAAAATAGAAACAAATTCTTACCTACTAACTGAAGTACTTTCAAGGAGTATCTTTTCTAACGTAGTCCCAGAAGTCGGAGGTTTGTCAAACAAATCAGTTAAGGTACTGGATTTAACGTATAGTCTTTTAACTTGAATTACTTCAAATATTTCATGTGGAATGTACTGAAGCGTGCAAGATTCGATCAACAGCTGAATAAAAGACATAAGGAGTTGAAGTTAAAGTGATTTTCTAATAAAAGAAAATAAATACGTAGATGTTTAAAAACTGAGTGCGCTTGAGATTCACATATCCGTAATTAGCTGGAACAACAGAGTGTCCATAATTCTGCGGCTGAACTTTTTTTCTTCTTTCAAAATGCCAATAGTTTTGCATATGAAAAACTTTTATTTTTGACACATAAGAAGAGAAACTAAGAAGGAATAGTGCACACTCTTGTATTATTGTACTTAAATCGCACGGACGCATTAAAGTAAAAATCCATCATTTTAAATTCTACAATTTTTACTCTTTTATATTCATTGAAACTTGTTCTGACAACAGTTAACCTACAATTTGAAGACGAGCGCAGTCCCGTCCTCCAAGTCAATCTTGGTGTTTGCAGAACTTGGAAAGTAGATCTTCGGTCAATTAAGGTTTCCGACCACTGCATTAAAGTAAAAATCCGACATTTAATCTTTTCACATCTTCATTTATAAAGGTAAATAAATAGAAGTCTATTATCGTATAATATATCAATAACTCTCAATAGTTTAAGAAGCGCGTTGTAGTAATATAAAGTAAATATATAACTACAACGCGCCATTATAAAGTCGTAAGTAAATAGAAACGTTGTTTTATTAGGGTGGAAATTCTAATATTTTAAAGAAAATGAACTATATGTTTTTCACTTTTTTAAACAGTGTGAGTGAAATTTGAGAAATATCTTAAAAACTCGAACAGTATAGGAATAAAATTTAGATGTTGTTAACAGAAAATTTCTACATAAATAAAAAAACATTGATTATGAACTAAATGCACTTACTTCCTCGAAACTGCGCCCATGAAAAGGCCATAATGCATTTATTAAGACTGAAGTTCCAGTCATTGAAGGACATTTGATGTATCCTCTTCGGTCATTGCTGCAAACTTCACTTGAAGTACAAGCAATACATGCCACCAGCAAACAAAGAATTGTTACGAGTACTGCTTTCATCGTTTTTCTCAATTCACGTTGTCAATTTGAAAAAGAAATGATTTGATTGTTTTTTTCGGATGCAAAATTATTTTATACTTAAAAAATAACTTGTGTTTTTTCCAGATTATTCCTACTCGAAAAACTAAACAGGTGCGTCGACTTATGAAACTGATAACATTAAAAAATTCATCTCCGTCTTTCGCAGGAAAAGATTGCAATAGAGAATAAAAACATACAATATTATTGATAATAACTGCGCAAGTACTAGGAAGGCAATAAGGTAGAGGACGAAGGAAGTTCCTCCTCTTCTCCCATAACCGGCACGTGCCGTTCCCCTCCTCTCCCACCATTCGCACCATAGACGGGAAAACGCGGGCTTTTCCCGTCCTTTGTTGTCCCACTCCTTTGTTTTGCCGCCGACTGAAGATCGAACATTGCCGTCTCTTATCGTGCTTCGCCTTTTCTGCTTTTACCTGGATTTCTTAAGCCCGGCGAAAAGTTTTCGTGGGGTTTTTTTTAGCGAACTTTTATCAAATAGATTCTGTAAATTAAAAGAAAACCGAAATAATAACGACATGCTTGCTTCTAAAATAAAATTTGAACCAAAATATATAAATGTATTCATTTTTATCTGAGCGATGTTGTCCAGAATCAACCAAAATGGCGAATGCACATATCCTTCTACTAATGCTCGTGTCCATACGTTCGGCGAGAGTGTGGATGCCTCTAATTCTCGCCCCATTACCATTCCCTAGTTAGGAGACCCTCCGCTAGAGTCTGGAGCTGGCATGAGGTTTTTAAATACGATACCCATGTGCGATTCGAAGAATTTTTGACAAAATTTGGAAGCGAAAAAAAGGGGTAGCTGATACATAACTTAGGGGCGGGATACTACTTATAAAATATTCGATGTTTAGAATCTTTAATAAAAATTCATAAAGGAAAATAGTCATCTACAATATCACAAAGTGCAAAAAATTCATTCTTTTTTTTTATTAAAATACAAATTTATCACTGGAACCTATCAAAATAAAGATAGTTGCTTATTAGAATCCTATTATAAATGAAGCGTTTCGAAAAATTATCTATGTAATGCGTGGTTGTGTGTCGAGGAATGATAGGCATGATAGGTAACGAAATTCGGTGTGCACGTTAAGTAGTTGGGTAGCGAAGCCGGAATGGGGCGAGTAAAATGCAGGTGGGCCTATAATAAAGCTCTAAAACTATGTATGTACGTATGGTGGAGTTTTGTGTGATTTTGAGTAAGTTTTTGTGATCAAGAGGAATTGCCGAAAAATGAATGAAATCTATTTTTTGCGTTGTCGTAATTATGATATTTGAGAAATGATAACCCTAGATTCGATGCGTTCGTCAGTGGGAACAGGGGCTCATTGCAGATTTCCCCGAGCGCATTTCCCACGTTTTCTCTGAGGTCAACCACAGTCAATCAGCGGCTGCGCTTTAGTTGCCAATTGGTACAAGCAAAAAGTCTGAGTTTTTGCTGTTCTTCTTCGCCGTGGACCTGCAAAACTATGTCGAGCTTCACGACAGTACGTATGTATGAATGTTGTTGTTCTTACTAAACCATCTAACATAGGAAAGTCAACTACCTGGTCCAGAAGATCAAAACTTCTCTGGCTTAGGGTAATACGCAATTTCATTTTAGAGCGAGGAACCACGAGTGCTAAAGTTTGACTTCACCGCAAATTTTGTAGTCTCTTAATTTCAACCAGATCCCAGATGAGAGACCGTCACCTGGGATTGGCACCCACAGAGTTATCGTTTCACTTGGAAGACTTTGGAACCACGACCTATTTAACGTGCATCAGCTCCATTTAGCGGACACGGCCTTTGCAGAATCCTTTGTAAATTGACCACGAGAGTTGACCACCTGTCTATGTTGACCATTTATGTACACCAAATTTGAGTAGGAGTATTATAAAAAACCTTTTCTAGGTTGACAGCTTGACTATTACAATATTTATTTGTTTATCTGTTTTTGGAAAAATTAAAAAAATATAAAATAGCTTCTCCAGAATATTTTTTATGCTATAATGATAGACCACTTGCTTGGAGGGAGGAAACATCAATATAAAGTTTGCTTAAATCTCTTTGTAAGTTAGCCAAATGGGAAAACTACTATGAGAACTCATTTATTCTTTAAATTATATCCTTTTTTTCTTTGATCTGATGAAGCCATTTCGAAAAATATATTTTTTTTTAGGAAATCTTTAGTTTCATATAAGTTACTGACATAACTTATATGATCTTTATATTAATTTTAACTAAGTACATCACTTTTGAAGTTGCATAGGATGCATTGTAAGTCATTCGGGTTAAATTTCTTTAATGATATTTTAGATACTTGTAGGGGGGAAAAAGCTAATCACTATTTTAAATTAACATCATTACACGAAGCTATATTTTAATTAGTTATAAATAAGTAAATGCATAGTGTAAGAAATGGCAAAAAGAAAAAAAAATCTCGACCCTCTATAAGTTGACCACCTGTCTACGTTGACCACTAAAGTGCTGCACTGCAAGTGGCCAACTTACATAAGTTTCACTGTACTTCCATATTTTGCCAAGAGGTCTATGCTTTGCAACAGAAGTCGGCTTATAAAGACGTCGAATCGTACTGCCACAATATGTAAAAAAAAAAAAAATTAATTTTGAATTTATTAGATTGAAACATTGATTTAGGGTTATAGTTAATGCCCAAGATTTTGAGATGTTTGTTTTATTCCGAGAAAGAAAAAAATCCAATATTAAAAAATAAATAAATGGGTTATGTTTCCACAACCAGTTTTTATGACTATTCTAACTTCATTCTCTTCCTTTCCGCCCTTCAGATTAAAAAAGGAATTGCACAGTATTATGTGATGGAATTCTAATCTTCACACTTTTTCGTTCTACAACCAAGATGCACTTCCGATTCCTATTGACTACGAGACCTAAGTGGCACTCGTAAATTATGGCGATACGACTCTGTTCTTTAGTAAAAACAGAGAATAAACTATTTTTTTCACAATCAGCGGTTTGAATACTACATTTTTAATATTTATTCGAACGTTGTATTTAAATATGGTAAAAAGACAAGCAAATAAATTGTTATATTACTATTTTTTCATGAAAATTTTTAACAGTGTGAAAAACATTCAGGAATCTTACAAGGAACTGTGCGCCTGATTTTGTGCAAAAGAAATTTCAATATAAAAATACTGAGTGTAGCCCCAAAATGCCAGGGATGGGTTTCTTCCGGATAAAACTACTTTCTTCTAGGACAGAAGGTGAAACTGGAACCAATGGAAACAACTAAAACAGAACGCGGGAGGTGGGGGCAGCACCTAGAAATAAGCAAGTTAAAAATCAAAATATGTTGACTAAATGGTAGGAATAAACTAGTAGTAAAATTAATTACATTAATCGAGAAACAGACAATTTATATTAGCAATACTATTATTGGAAAAACAACTTATTTTTAAAAACAAATTAAATCCAACATGTATTCATGTTGTGGAAACATATCATGAGGTTTATTCATGGGTAGCAATTTTTACAATTTTTGAAGAGGGTTTGTTACGATTTTGTAAATCGAATGCTTTCTCTTAGGGCAGACCGGGGGATTGCCGCCACTCCCGTTATTCTAGTCAAGGGCACCGGTTAGCCGGCCATACAGCTCCTGGCGTATAGCGAACAATGCTACAACTAATGCCCCAGTGGAATGGCAGATATTGCTCCCGTTGTTTTGTTTTTACAGTGACGAACGTTGTTTTGAAGAAGTTTGATCTTATTTTTCCACTTTGAATAAGCTGAGGTATGTACCTTTAGATGTTACAATGCCTGCATTTGCTATGAATAACCTTTAACTAGGTATTTTAGCCTACATTTTAATCAACAATATTGATCACTTTCGTTTGTTTTGATGTCTTTAAATCTACGTTTCTTTCATCTTGTCGAAACGGGGTTATGACGCCACCTCTCCAGGGGTTATGCCGCCATGGTGGCGGCATTACCCCCGGACGCGTCTTTCCACTGTATAAGTCAAAAACAATTTTTTAAAGGAGCAAAAGCTCTGAAAAGAGCATTCAATAAGGAGTGTGACAAGTTTACGAGAGCAAGCACCTACAAGTAAATCACTCCTTATGACATAGCATCAATCTTTTATGGCGCTTATAAGTCAGTTGCATTAATAGAGAAGGGAGTATCAGGATTTCGCAGAGCTGGGATCTTTCCGGAAAGCTCAAACACCTTCAAGGAAGAAGATTTCTTCCCTGTTCAAAATCTGGAGCCAATATGCATCGATGATGCAGATGACACAGAAGTAGGTAACAATTGGGGGTTCAACCCCAGCAGGAGGTGGGAGGTGGAAGGGGCGTGGTCCCACCTCCTGCCACCTCCGCCTGATCCGCCTGCCGAGTAGGGTTGAGTAGTAGGGTTTCCTCGTAGAAGATTACGGGGGTTTCTGAGTGGAGTTGAGTTGTTACTCTGCGTCCGAAGTTTTGTTTTTAGGAATGGCAACGGTGATACAACGGTTACCATGACAACGTATTTTTACGAAGAGCCACCTAGTGAGAGAAATTATTTTTTGTACTCTGAGGTTATGCACATGGCGCCATCTAGTGAGATACATATTAATTAATCCATTTAAATATATTTTTCGGACTTGGAATTATTTTATTTAATTTCTCTTTCCTAGATCGGGAATCGAACCCACATCGTCAAAAGATCTTCATGGCAGTCAAATTGTAAACGCGCAAATTGACTATGCCATGAAGACCTGATAGCTACAGCGCTAAATTGAATGTTAATATAATTCTCTTTCAGATGTTCGAGAAGACTGGCATCTAGCGAGAGAAAACTTTTTTTTTGAGCATAGAATATTTAGTGATTTCCATGACAACGTATTTTTACGAAGAGCCTCCTAGTGACAAAAATAGGAATAATTATTTTTCGGACTTAGTCGTTTTCTGAAGTTATTTTTGATTTCCAACTTAGGTTTTCACAAATGGCAACATGTTTTTAGTTTTAATTCCAAGGTTTGAAACGCTCATGGCGTCACCTAGTGAGAGAAATTATTTTTTGAACTTAGTCGTTTTCCGGTGTTATTTTTAATTTCCAACTTGGATTTTTCACATTAATTTTTTTTTTTATTTCAAGAGTTGAAGCACTCATGCTACCGTCTAGTGAGAGAAAAATTATTTTTTTTGGACATAGAATATTTTACTTCATGAAAGTGAAATTAATTTAATTTTAAGTTGATGGTCCCACCACCATCCCGATGTGACTTTTAATCACACCCCATCAACTATTTTGTACTCGTTCATTTAATTTGGTCGTTTCAAAACAATTGTAAATATTCAAGCAATTACACATAATGGAAAAAATTGACCCTAGAAGTGGAAAAAATATAAAAGTATCATGCAGTGAGACTTCACTTCTACAGTCAATTTGTTTTCAGTCAACATAAAATAAAATTTTTAAAAGAGCACAAATTTTAAATGAATCAAATATTTAAGAAAAGTAGATCATTAGCCATACTGTAATGCATTTTTTCAGAATATTTCAATGCTTAAGTATGTTACCAGGGTGCACCGCGTGGAGGTCGATCTACAAAGCACCCCACACAAGCACACACACACACACATTCATGCAAACATTCACACATACACATTCATGCAAGCAGTCACACACACACACACACGCAAACATGCAAACATATATACATACATAAAACAAAATTAAATAAAACAGCATCTGAAAAGGAAAAAAAAAATATTATGCACCATCTGAAAAGAGAAAATTTAACAGTTAATGTTTCACAAGCATACACTAAGGTACCTTTAAAAAAAAATAAAATAAATAAATAAAAGCAATAAATAAAAAAGAAATTAAAAGTAAAAATCTCAATTTAAAACAAAAATTCTAAAATGCTTAATTAAAAAAAAAAAAATTAAGTGGCCATCATTTAATTAAAAAGGAGCTCATATAATTTCAAAAAAAAAAAGTATTGCAGCAGATCATCTTCAAATTTTCATCAAAAATTTTCCATTCAAACTATTCATGTCGCCAAAGACTTTCATTCATGTCTTCTAGAAAACGTTTTTTTTTTTTTTTTCTTCTAGTTTTCATAAATTTTTTCTTCTAGTTTTTCTTTTAGCTTTCATTATTTTTGCATTGTATGACTCCCAACTCAGGTGTATTTAATTCGATGGTGCCCATAAGCTAAGGTGTTGACATGATCACCTTGAATATAACGCTTATCATCGAACGGGGAGAGAGCTGTTTTATTCTGCTTGATGGTGTAGAGTTGGTGACACTCACTACCAATTTTTACCATTTATTCACGGGTTGTCATCACTTCCTCCAAACATCTCTTATAATCACAATGTCGGATTCGATTTTTCACAACCCGTCTTAAAACACCTTCTGCGGTCTTTTTCTCTTGATCCCCAGATTTTATTGAATACATCTTTGAACGAAGACCTATAAACTCATCGATGATAGCACCATTCATCTCATCTTTGAATTTTCCAATCTTCTTTTTGTTCACTTCATTATATAGTGGATGATTCTTGGGGTAATCTGAGGTGTCATATGCATGCAGATGTTGTCGCATGTCATCATAAACATCCTCAGTTTCAATCTCATACATGAGGGAATCGGTGTCGGTGAATAGTAACTCTGCTTTCTCCCCATACACCTGTTTGATGTGGTTGTAGTGGAAGTCATACATGAGTAGTTTACTCAACTCCAGAATAACAAAGCCCACGTATATGGGGCGATTCAACATAATTGATGTTTTCACCCTTTCAACACCCGCTAGCTCATCTGAGAAAATTTTTGCAGTACCGAAGCTGGGAGCCGCTGCCACTTTTAATGCCCTGCGTTCAGTATGGACCAATTGGACATCTACTCTATTCCGTAGATTTTTCATTGTCTTCCCATACACAGAGTTATTTAAAAGCTTAAAAAAATCTTTCTCAAAATTGTTGGAAGCCATCTTCCTCTTCTCAGTATTAAACTCTATGTATGGTTTCAGCCAAGACTTCTGTTTGAACGCAAGGACACGGTGAACTTTTTTCAACTTCAAACCAAGTGAGAGATACAATTACAAATTTCGATGGTATGCAATATAATTGTGCTTATCGCACAAGTTTGGCACCAACTTCTCACATGGAGTGAAGTGATTTTGCACCTTTGACAATATCTCTACAGCAGTTGGTGAGAGCATGTTTTCCAATACTTTAAATTTCTCAGCGGCTAACGGGTATAAATTATGTTTCTCATGCAGCTCAGCCCCATATTCAAGATTCACCTCTAAAACGTAACCCATGTCGCTGTTTGATGGAATTGAAGCAATCCAAGCCTCATCTACCTGGTCAACATCGACAAATTTAAACCCACCATAGGGAAGTGGTTGCGACATAGCCCATCCATATAAATTATTCGCATCCAAATACATGATGTATTTGGATGGGCTTGCTGGATTATAATCTGCCATATATTTATTATTCGCTTTGGCATATCTTTTTGAAATAACCGAAATACGCCCGCGAATGCCACGTTCAAAAAACAGATGCATGTTAAGATCCGTGAGCAATTCCAGGGGTTGTTCGGTCATTTTTAAACAAGCTTGCCATGCTAGACCAGGTGCAGTGAACAAATGGGAGGGGTCTATCTCGTAATATTTGAGGCAGATTTTTCTGAAGTTCTCAAATACGTCGGCAAGTTGCAAGACATCACTTGTGACATACAAATCATGGTATTCACCCATTGTTTGAATGTTGAATTCTCGCCATACAGTCTGCGCATGAGCGTATGCGCCGTCTGAAATATCCTCTTCAGTTAGGGAGCTATAAAATACAGATTTGGATGGAAGAGATTTCTTATCAAATTTTTTGAATGAATCCATGTATTCGTATGGATAGACCCCTTTTTGCAGTAGAAGGTGGAACTTATCACTTGGTATTGCCTTATTTAGTAATTTGAATTCAGCAGGGGAAAGATTTGCAACTAATTTTTCCAATGAGGTAGGAAGAAACTGTAGACTATCTAGAAAAACCAATGCCACATCTTCCCCTCGTTTCTCCGTTTTACTTCTCATGGAGAAAGAGATATATTTCTCCATATTAATCGGGATGAGCTGATAGTCATAGTCTTTGAAATGTGATGAAAGTGTCTTTACGATGTGGTGCGCATCGTAATTTTTCAAATTATGGAAGATCACTGGGATCATTTTTCTCATTCTATACTTCAAATTGCAGCGATCGTGTGCGTGATCATGATCACATCACAGGAAAATACAGGGGAGCAGCTCACAATCGTTGCAATTTGAAGTATCGAATGAGAAAAATGATCCCAGTGATCTTCCATAATTTGAAAAATTACGATGCGCACCACATCGTAAAGACACTTGGTGATTTCAAAGACTATGACTATCAGCTCATCCCGATTAATATGGAGAAATATATCTCCTTCTCCATGAGAAGTAAAACGGAGAAACGAGGGGAAGATGTGGCATTGGTTTTTCTAGATAGTCTACAGTTTCTTCCTACCTCATTGGAAAAATTAGTTGCAAATCTTTCCCCTGCTGAATTCAAATTACTAAATAAGGCAATACCAAGTGATAAGTTCCACCTTCTACTGCAAAAAGGGGTCTATCCATACGAATACATGGATTCATTCAAAAAATTTGATAAGAAATCTCTTCCATCCAAATCTGTATTTTATAGCTCCCTAACTGAAGAGGATATTTCAGACGGCGCATACGCTCATGCGCAGACTGTATGGCGAGAATTCAACATTCAAACAATGGGTGAATACCATGATTTGTATGTCACAAGTGATGTCTTGCAACTTGCCGACGTATTTGAGAACTTCAGAAAAATCTGCCTCAAATATTACGAGATAGACCCCTCCCATTTGTTCACTGCACCTGGTCTAGCATGGCAAGCTTGTTTAAAAATGACCGAACAACCCCTGGAATTGCTCACGGATCTTAACATGCATCTGTTTTTTGAACGTGGCATTCGCGGGGGTATTTCGGTTATTTCAAAAAGATATGCCAAAGCGAATAATAAATATATGGCAGATTATAATCCAGCAAGCCCATCCAAATACATCATGTATTTGGATGCGAATAATTTATATGGATGGGCTATGTCGCAACCACTTCCCTATGGTGGGTTTAAATTTGTCGATGTTGACCAGGTAGATGAGGCTTGGATTGCTTCAATTCCATCAAACAGCGACATGGGTTACGTTTTAGAGGTGAATCTTGAATATGGGGCTGAGCTGCATGAGAAACATAATTTATACCCGTTAGCCGCTGAGAAATTTAAAGTATTGGAAAACATGCTCTCACCAACTTCTGTAGAGATATTGTCAAAGGTGCAAAATCACTTCACTCCATGTGAGAAGTTGGTGCCAAACTTGTGCGATAAGCACAATTATATTGCATACCATCGAAATTTGCAATTGTATCTCTCACTTGGTTTGAAGTTGAAAAAAGTTCACCGTGTCCTTGCGTTCAAACAGAAGTCTTGGCTGAAACCATACATAGAGTTTAATACTGAGAAGAGGAAGATGGCTTCCAACAATTTTGAGAAAGATTTTTTTAAGCTTTTAAATAACTCTGTGTATGGGAAGACAATGAAAAATCTACGGAATAGAGTAGATGTCCAATTGGTCCATACTGAACGCAGGGCATTAAAAGTGGCAGCGGCTCCCAGGTTTCGTACTGCAAAAATTTTCTCAGATGAGCTAGCGGGTGTTGAAAGGGTGAAAACATCAATTATGTTGAATCGCCCCATATACGTGGGCTTTGTTATTCTGGAGTTGAGTAAACTACTCATGTATGACTTCCACTACAACCACATCAAACAGGTGTATGGGGAGAAAGCAGAGTTACTATTCACCGACACCGATTCCCTCATGTATGAGATTGAAACTGAGGATGTTTATGATGACATGCGACAACATCTGCATGCATATGACACCTCAGATTACCCCAAGAATCATCCACTATATAATGAAGTGAACAAAAAGAAGATTGGAAAATTCAAAGATGAGATGAATGGTGCTATCATCGATGAGTTTATAGGTCTTCGTTCAAAGATGTATTCAATAAAATCTGGGGATCAAGAGAAAAAGACCGCAAAAGGTGTTTTAAGACGGGTTGTGAAAAATCGAATCCGACATTGTGATTATAAGAGATGTTTGGAGGAAGTGATGACAACCCGTGAATAAATGGTAAAAATTGGTAGTGAGTGTCACCAACTCTACACCATCAAGCAGAATAAAACAGCTCTCTCCCCGTTCGATGATCAGCGTTATATTCAAGGTGATCATGTCAACACCTTAGCTTATGGGCACCATCGAATTAAATACACCTGAGTTGGGAGTCATACAATGCAAAAATAATGAAAGCTAAAAGAAAAACTAGAAGAAAAAATTTATGAAAACTAGAAGAAAAAAAAAAAAAAACGTTTTCTAGAAGACATGAATGAAAGTCTTTGGCGACATGAAGAGTTTGAATGGAAAATTTTTGATGAAAATTTGAAGATGATCTGCTGCAATATTTTTTTTTTTTTGAAATTATATGAGCTCCTTTTTAATTAAATGATGGCCACTTAATTATTTTTTTTTTTTAATTAAGCATTTTAGAATTTTTGTTTTAAATTGAGATTTTTTTTTTTTTGTTTTAAATTGAGATTTTTACTTTTAATTTCTTTTTTATTTATTGCTTTTATTTATTTATTTTTATTTTTTTTTTAAAGGTACCTTAGTGTATGCTTGTGAAACATTAACTGTTAAATTTTCTCTTTTCAGATGGTGCATAATATTTTTTTTTTCCTTTTCAGATGCTGTTTTATTTAATTTTGTTTTATGTATGTATATATGTTTGCATGTTTGCGTGTGTGTGTGTGTGTGTGTGTGTGTGTGTGTGTGTGACTGCTTGCATGAATGTGTATGTGTGAATGTTTGCATGAATGTGTGTGTGTGTGTGCTTGTGTGGGGTGCTTTGTAGATCGACCTCCACGCGGTGCACCCTGGTAACATACTTAAGCATTGAAATATTCTGAAAAAATGCATTACAGTATGGCTAATGATCTACTTTTCTTAAATATTTGATTCATTTAAAATTTGTGCTCTTTTAAAAATTTTATTTTATGTTGACTGAAAACAAATTGACTGTAGAAGTGAAGTCTCACTGCATGATACTTTTATATTTTTTCCACTTCTAGGGTCAATTTTTTTTCATTATGTGTAATTGCTTGAATACTTACAATTGTTTTGAAACGACCAAATTAAATGAACGAGTACAAAATAGTTGATGGGGTGTGATTAAAAGTCACATCGGGATGGTGGTGGGACCATCAACTTAAAATTAAATTAATTTCACTTTCATGAAGTAAAATATTCTATGTCCAAAAAAAATAATTTTTCTCTCACTAGACGGCAGCATGAGTGCTTCAACTCTTGAAATAATAAAAAAATTAATGTGAAAAATCCAAGTTGGAAATTAAAAATAACACCGGAAAACGACTAAGTTCAAAAAATAATTTCTCTCACTAGGTGACGCCATGAGCGTTTCAAACCTTGGAATTAAAACTAAAAACATGTTGCCATTTGTGAAAACCTAAGTTGGAAATCAAAAATAACTTCAGAAAACGACTAAGTCCGAAAAATAATTATTCCTATTTTTGTCACTAGGAGGCTCTTCGTAAAAATACGTTGTCATGGAAATCATTAAATATTCTATGCTCAAAAAAAAAGTTTTCTCTCGCTAGATGGCAGTCTTCTCGAACATCTGAAAGAGAATTATATTAACATTCAATTTAGCGCTGTAGCTATCAGGTCTTCATGGCATAGTCAATTTGCGCGTTTACAATTTGACTGCCATGAAGATCTTTTGACGATGCGGGTTCGATTCCCGATATAGGAAAGAGAAATTAAATAAAATAATTCCAAGTCCGAAAAATATATTTAAATGGATTAATTAATATTTATCTCACTAGATGGCGCCATGTGCATAACCTCAGAGTACAAAAAAATTTCTCTCACTAGGTGGCTCTTCGTAAAAATACGTTGTCATGGTAACCGCTGTATCACCGTTGCCATTCCTAAAAACAAAACTTCGGACGCAGAGTAACAACTCAACTCCACTCAGAAACCCCCGTAATCTTCTACGAGGAAACCCTACTACTCAACCCTACTCGGCAGGTGGATCAGGCGGAGGTGGCAGGAGGTGGGACCACGCCCCCTTCCACCTCCCACCTCCTGCTGGGGTTGAACCCCCAATTTTTACCTACTCACAGAATCTGAAAATCAAGAACAGGCAGAAAAAATGATCTTAGAAGAAACTGGTGAAGAAAATAATCTTGTAAATGAGAGCTACACCTCTGAAGTTGGGTTACTGGATGTAGAACCTTGTTCCAGGAAGGGCCTCAAAAAACGTTTCTTCAATCGCTAGAAAAGTTTTCACCAATTTCAAAATTGGCAGTAGAAAGGGGAGCGGAAAGTTCTAAAAGAAAAGGTCACTTGTCAATTCTAACGGGAACCCCAATGAAGGCAGTTTTGGAAGAAACAGTAGCTAAAAGAAAGGAAAAGACATTGAAACAGAACAACCCGAAAGAAAATCTGCAGCTAAGATTTTTTGAATGTCCATCAAAACTGAATCCAAGGCAAGAAAAGAAAATCAGTGACAACACGGCAAAAGAAAATGAAGAAATATGTTAAGAAAAGGGGCAAGCGACTTTTAAGTTTCGAAAACTCTTCAGATGAGGAGGACATCGACGTCAAAAAGTTGTGTGAAGATAACGATAATGATGACTTCTTTTGATCCAAGCGATCCAAACGTTCAACTTTGTGCCATATGCAATGAATATGGAACCAACGAACTGTGGTACGGATGCACTTGCTGTGGCAATTGGGTGCATTTAGAGTGTAGCGATGCTGAAACAGCTGAAAACTACATTTGTGATTTTTGTAAATTTTAAGAAATCAGATAAATTTAAAATACACTGCTTTTTCACTCGTATAAACTAAAAATGTCATTTCTTTTGCTTTTCAATTCCTATATTGTAATTCTATTTGCATATAAGATTTTCAATAAATTTTCCTTCTTAGTATTTTAGTCATATTGGTTAGTGGGGTCATTACCTCAGGTGCGCGGCGGGATTACCCCAGCTCCCTGGGTAATACCGCCATTGTGAAGAGGTTAATAAGTTAATTTTTTGTGACTGTTTCCTTTAAAGATTCATTGATAAAAAATTTTGTATACAATCTTAAGATTACGTACTATGTTCCAAAAATTGATCTAGCTCATAAATACGATTTTTGATGGTGATAAAAATTGAAGTTCCTTAAGGTGGCGGCATTCCCCCGGTCTACCCTACATTGGTGCAAAAAAAAAAAAAAAAAAAAAAAGGCTATACAGCAATGGAAGAATTCATATTTTTTTTCATATAAAAATACATTACCATTTTAAAGCATATTGGATAACACATTAAAAAACAATTATTCCAACATACAAAGCAGAGTGCTGATTTTTTAAAGTTAATGGATCTAAAAGGTTTTGTATTAATATTAATTATTATCACTCTGATAATGTATTAATAATTTAAATTTTAGCCAACACATGTTTTCCTAAATTTTTATTTCTTCCAGGCGGTTCTTTTCATGTTTATTTCCACTTCGGAAGAAACAGGCCATATATATATATATTGCTATAAATCTTTAATTAAGAATAAATAAAATACTTTAGACTTCATTATTCACATTATTTGATACCTCTTATGTATCTAAAGTGTCTTCAGACTCGGTTTAATCGAAGAATATTTATTTATATATATATGTATGTATATATATATATATATATATATATATATATTGTGTATACAATGTACTTAACAATATATTCATTGTATATACAATGTGCTTAAGATTAGCTTGAAAAATTTATTTATTTTAAGAAACAAAATATTCGGCTTCGGCCTGTTTGGCCTACAAGAAATGGCCGAATATTCGGCTTCAGCCTGGAAGAAACGGTCGATCATTCGGTATTCGGCTATTCGGCCAAATCACTATTCGTTACATCCCTAATATATATATATATATATATATAGTGTATACAATGTACTTAACAATATATACATTGTATATACAATGTACTTAAGGTTAGCTTGAAAAATATATTTATTTTATGAAACAAAATCGTAACTTTAATAATAAGCGTTTAATAAATGTGTTACTTCCACTTGGAAGAACTACTTCTTGCAGCCGGTATTTTCCACTTTGAAAGGAACTTGCCAACCCTGCACAAAATGTACAACTTGCATTATATGCCAACAATTTCATATGTTAAATATATCATAATTAAATTAAATATTTACGATCTGTCAGCGATTTCTCACATTATATTAAAATATCTTTATGTAACAAATTAGTATATGCTTTTTTTTTCTGAGGGAAAAAAACTCAGATGACGGAGGTAAACTATGTTTAACATTTTTTTTAATCTTTTTAACGCAACTTGGCTCAGTGGATTTTACTTTTTTGTAGAGACCAATAATAGAGTAAAGTAATGGCAAAAAATTATTTCAATATATCGAGAAGTTATGACATTTTGAATTTTGGCAAAATCTGACTTTTTTTAAATTTTGGTGTTATGTTACTAAATACGCTTTCAACTTGCCTCAACGATAGTTGCATTTTTTAGAGTACTAATACATACCTTTCATCTGACCTCACAGTTAAGCCTTAAAAATGCTAAAAATTGCTGAAAACGCCAATTTTTATGACCTTCAGTGACCTTGCGAAACGACTTGCAACAATCTTATGAATCATTATATATAATTTTTAACCCTTTTATGTTCCATATCAAAAGACAATTTGGTGGCAGGTTGTTTGCGCAACAAGTTGTGGACAATTTTAATGTCTTCAAAACCCGCTCAGTTTTTGCTGTCGCACATTGACCTTTGGGGATCCATAAAAGTTGAACAAATTAACTTTAGAATAAATAATGCTAAATATGATCTTTTAATAAGACAAATAACAGCTGGTATTTTTTGTGGGAAATCTGAGATGGCATGAATCACAGGTGTGACACTCTCTCGGATTCTTGTTCTTAAGTATCTCATGCAGGAAAAACGCATTGAAAGGAATACAAGAAAATGAAGATGAAACGTTATCAGCGCGGCATACAAATTTAATGGGGATAATTAAAAAAAGAAATATATCAGATTATTAAATTCTATATATTATTTGTTAATGACTGAATGCGGGGATCGGGATGTTAATGATACAAGCACCCAGAAAGAAGATATAACAGTTTTGACCAGAGATCACGATGAGCAGCTTCAAAAGGAGATGCCGCGTGATACTTGGAAAGCGCAAAATATTAATATATTGAATAAAAAGCATTGAAGATCATTTATTGAATCTGTAAATGAATAAATGTTCAAATGATAGTGCCCCAAACTTTAGCCAACTGTATGAAAAACCCAAATAAGGGAGAGGGGACACATGGAATAACTCGTCCGAGAACTCAGAATACAATATTTTTAGAAGAGGCAAGAGTTCTCTTTGACGAGAGGGAGATGTATTTTTCCTCTTCAGCAAAAAAAAAAAAAAAAAAACATTTTATTAAATCAATAGTTTTGGATTAATCAGATTTAATGATTTCGGAAGTTAGGCTTATCGAAACTCAGCAGTACATAATGATTCGTCAAAACAGCGTAAAAAGTAAAGTTCAAACTTCTAAAAATCTCCTCGATCAATGCCAAGGTTATTCAAATGATTAATTCACTAACTAAATGAACATTGTAACTACTACCACAAATTCTTGGTTTCAGCATAGCTTAAAGCGCTATTCGCTATTTACCCTTGAAGATAGAAATTTC
This sequence comes from Octonoba sinensis, assembly GCA_038502835.1. Classification (NCBI taxonomy): domain Eukaryota; kingdom Metazoa; phylum Arthropoda; class Arachnida; order Araneae; family Uloboridae; genus Octonoba; species Octonoba sinensis. The sequence continues at coordinate 140,716,771 of CM076599.1, forward strand.
AAAAATATTAAATACATTACATTAACTGATTAAAAATTCTATTGTTTACGAACTCCCTTAGGTTGAAAAAAAAGACCTAAACGCGCAGTTGTGTAAAGTAATCATGTTTAATTTCCCATGAATAATAATAGTAAAAAAAAAACTAAAAAAAGACTACACATCAATTAACAGTCAAGCATTGAAACAATTCTTCCACAAACATAAAAATAGAAACATTCTTACCTAGCAACTGAACTTCCTTCAATGAGTATCTTTTCTAACTTAGTCCCAGACGTCGGATATTTGTCAAACAAATCAACGATGGAACTCCCTTTAACGTATAGTCTTTTAACTTGAATTAATTCAAATATTTCATGTGGAATGTACTGAAGCGAGCAAGAGTCGATCATCAGCTGAATAAAAGAAAAACGGAGTTGAAGTTCAAGTGATTTTCAAATAAAAGAAAATAAATACGTAGATGTTTAAAAACTGAGTGCGCTTGAGAATCACATATCCGTAATTAGCTGGAACAAAAGAGTGTCCATAATTATGCTGCTGAACTTTTTTTCTTCTTTCAAAATGCCAATACTTTCGCATATGAAAAACTTTTATTTTTGACACATAAGAAGAGAAACTAAGAAGGAAAAGTGCCCACTCTTGTATTATTGTAACAAAATCGCACGGACGCATTAAAGTAAAAATCCATCATTTTAAATTCAACAATTTTTACTTTTTTCTATTCATTAAAACTTGTTCCGACAACAGTTAACCTACAATTTAAAGACGAGCGCAGTCCCGTCCTCCAAGTCAATCTTGGTGTTTGCAGAACTTGGAAAGTAGATCTTCGGTCAATTTAGGTTGCCGACCACTGCATTATATTACAAATCCGACATTTTAAATTTTCACATCTTCATTTATAAAGGTAAATAAATAGAAGTCTATTATCGCATAATATAAAAATAACTGTCAATAGTTTAAGAAGCGCAACTTGAAGAAATGGAAACGCTGTTTTATTAGGTTGGAAACTCTAATATTTTAAAGAAAATGAACTATCTGTTTTTCACTTTTTTAAAGTGTTAGTAAATATTGAGAAATATCTTAAAAGCTTGAACAGTTTAGAAATAAAATTTAGATATTGTTAGCAGAAAATTTCTACATAAATAACAAGACATTGATTATGCACTAAATACACTTACTTCCTCGAAACTGCCCCCAGAAAAAGCCCATAATGCATTTATTAAGACCGATTCTCCACTCATTCCAGCACATCTGATGTATTCTTTTCTGTCATTGCTGCAAACTTCACTTGAAGTAGGAGCAATACATGCCACCAGCAAACAAAGAATTGTTACGAGTACCGCTTTCATCGTTTTTTTCAAGTCACGTTACCAATTTGAAAAAGAAATATGTTGCGAATCTTGATTCGGATGCGAAATTATTTTATACTAAAAGGAAACCATGTGTTTTTTACAGATTATTGCTAGTCGAAAAACTAAACAAGTGCGTCCGTCTTTCGTAGGAAAAGATTGCAACAGAGAATGAAATCATACAATAAATGCATTGTTAATAACTGCGCAAGTAGTAGGAAGGCAATAAGGTAGAGGATGAAGGAAGTTCCCCCTCTTCTCCCATAACCGGCACGTGGCGTCCCAAACTCTTCCACCACGCAACCCGCCGTCCCTCTCCTCTCTCACCACCGGCATGTACAGTTCACCCCCTCTCCTCCCGCTTTTCCTTCTCTTTGCCGTCGACTGAAGATCGAACATTAGCGTCTCTTCTCTTATCTCGCTTCGCCTTATTTGCTTTTACCTGGATTTCTTACTCCCGGCGAGAAGTTTTCATGAGGTTTTGTGAGCGAACTTATATTAAATAAATTCTGTAAATTAAAAGAAAACCGATTTAATATAGTGACATGCTTGCTTCTAAAATAAAATTCGAACCATACTATATAAATGTATTAATTTTTATCTGAGCGATGAGGTCCAGAATCAACCAAAGTGGCGGATGCGCCGATTCTTCTGCTAATGCTCGTGGCCATAAATTCGGCGAGAGAGTGGGTGCCTCTAATTCTCGACCCCATTACCATTCCCTGGTTAGGAGACCCCTCCGCGAGAGTCTGGAGCTGGCATGAGGTTTTTAAATACGATACCCATGTATGGGTCTTAGTATTTTTGACAAAATTTGGAAGCGAAAACAATTTTGACCTTATACATAACTTTGGGGCGGGATACTACTTATAAAATCTCCGATGTTCAGAATTTTTAACAAAATTTAATAAAAGCAAATAGTCATCTACAAAGTGAAAAAACTTAATTCTTTTTTTTATTACAATACAAATTTATCACTGGAACCTATCAAAATAAATATTATTGCTTATTAGAATCCTACTATAAATGAAGCGTTTCGAAAAATGCGTGGTTGTGTGTCTAGGAATATCTTTGGCGGAATTATAATTTAAAGAGTGATGCATGATAGGTAACGAAATTCGGTGTGCAGATCGGCATAGATGTAAACTAACGTTAAGTAGTAGGGTAGCGAAGCCGAAATGGGACGAGTAAAATGCAGGTGGGCCTTTAATAAAGTACTAAAACTATGTATGTACGTATGGTGGAGTTTGATTTGAGTAAGTTTTTGTGATCAAGAGGAATTGCCGAAAAATGAATGAAATCTATTTATTGCGTTGTCTTAATTATGATATTTGAGAAATGATAACCCTAGATTCGATGCGTTCGTCCGTGAGAACAGGGGCTCACACACATTTTCTCTGAGGTCAACCACAGTCAATCAGGGTCTGCGCTTTAGTTGCCATGTGGTACAAGCGAAAAGTCTGAGTTTTTGCTGTTCTTCTTCGCCGTGGACCTCGTGATATGCGGTAATAGTACAAGAGAGCATGGAACAGTCAACAGGTGTAACAAAACTATGTCGAGCTTCACGACAGTACGTATGTATGAATGTTGTTGTTCTTACTAAACCATCTAACATAGGAAAGCCTACTACCAGGTCCAGAAGATCAAAACTTCTCTGGCTTAGGGTAATACGCAACTTCATTTTAGAGCGAGGAACCACGAGTGCTAAAGCTTGACTTGACTACAAATTTTGTAGTCTCTTAATTTCAACCAGATCCCAGATGAGAGACCGTCACCTGGGATTGGCTCCCACAGAGTTGTCGTTTCACTTGGAAGACTTTGGAGCAACGATCTATTTAACGTGCATCAGCTCCCTTTAGCGGACACGGACCACAGGAACCAACAGCGAGAGGTTGTCACCCTCTCAAACACTGACCTAATTCGATGTTGCTTCACTTTCGGCGTTCTGCGCGAACCGTGCTTCCGACTGGTTCACTGCGGGACTTATGTATTCATGTTTGTGTTATAAAAGAAAATCTTTCCTTTGAAAAGAAAGCCTCCATCCTGACAAGAAAATTTTCGCTACGCCACTGCTACTGGCCACTTTTTGAAGCGATCTGCTCTAAAATGGAGACGTAGTCGTTTGACCTTTTAAATATTAGAAACAAATTTTTGAAAGGTTTTAAAAGTCCACTGAATTCAGAAAACGAAACCTCAGTTAAAGAGTTTGTGGCAAATAATGAAACATATTTAAGAACTCTGAAACTGGGAAGCGGAGAATTTGTGATTAAAAAACTATTAAACTCTAAAAAACAGAATTTCTGGGTTTAATCGCGAGTTTAAGAAGTGTAATTAGTATTTTTGACAATTTAGTTGTAAATCAGTCTTCAATAGGATTTCCATTAGTTTCATCTTTGAAGCAACCAATTCTTTTTTTATTTTTCTCACTGTACAAAATATGGTTTTTTGGATAATCTGAGGTGTCGTATATTTCTAGATGCTGTTTCATATCTTGATAAACGTCTTCGCAAAATATTTGATACGTAAGCGAGTCAGTGTCCGTAAAAAGTAACTTTGCATTTTCACCGTAATTTTTTTTGATATGGTTATAATGGAAATCATACATAAGATATTTGCTAAGTTCCAGTATAACCATATCAAAGGTAATATACTTTTTATTTTTACAATATTTTTTAAAATTATTTTATTTGAGTTTCAGTTTTAATTTAATTTTTAAATTTTTTTCTTCTTACATTTTACGTTTTGAATTTGTTTTGAAAATTTTTTGGTAATATACTTTTTATTTTTACAATTTTTTAAATTTTATTTTATTTTAGTTACAGTTTTAATATAATTTTTTAAAATTTCGTTTTAGTGTTTTAATATTTTTTTCTTCTTATGTCTTACATTTTGAATTTGTTTTGAAAATTTTTCGGTAATATACTTTTAATTTTTACAATTTACATGTACTTCTGAACTTTTATATACATATTTTTTTATTTTATTTTATTTTAGTTCGTTTTAATATATTTTTTTAAATTTTGTTTTAGTGTTTTAGTATTTTTTTCTTCTTATGTTTACATTTTGAATTTGTTTTGAAAATATTTTGGTAATATACTTTTTATTTTTACAATTTTTTAAAAATTTTATTTTATTTTGTTTAAATTTAATTTTTTTTTTCTTCTTACATTTTACAATTTGAATTTGTTTTGAAAATTTTTTTGTAATAATACTTTTTATTTTTACAATTTACATGTACTTCTGAACTTTTATATACATATTTTTTTATTTCGTGTTTTTTTATTTTTTAACTTTCGTACTTTGTTCAAAAGTTTTATATTCATTTTAGTATTTTTGTGCTTTTTCTTTTCTTGGGTTATGTTTTTACTTTTTTTTCACTTTTTAATTTTTCATCACAGTAACTTGTATTATTTTTAATTTTTATACTCAAGTGAACTCTTTTTTTGTTTTAGTGGTTTTGTAATTGTTTTTCATTTTATGTTTTACTTTTAAATTTTAAAAGTTTTTATCTTTATTAGTTTTATTTTATTTTAATTTTTCTTTAATTTTTAGTGCATTGATAAATTTATTTACATTTATTTTGTGTTTGGTTTTAAAAGGATTATGAATATCAAGTTTCACGTAGTACTTATACATTTCATGATTAACTATTTACATAAATTTGAAGAAAATTGAAAATTATTGCTATATCTCTAAGTGATCTGCTTCTATCGTTGATTTATAGTGTTTGAATTTATATACTTTCATTATTTTATTTATCAAACGTGCTGAAGGTTGATGGGGTGCAGATTATTTGCATCGGGATGGTGGTGGGACCATCAACTTAAACATAGACTTGTTTCCAAATGTACTGTAGATAAAGTTCACAATAGCTTGAATTTAGTGTAGTTTAGTTATAAGTTTGAAAGTTCAGTGTGAAATTTTCTATGTTTATAAATTATACAGTTGTTAGTGCTAGTATATTTCTGAATCTGAAGTTTACTACTAATAATGTCGTTGTAATTTGTAGTATTATTACTTGTAAAATTTCATGTTAAAATAATCTAAAGTTGGTATCATTGTTTCAAGTTCTTATACTCCGGTTTTCTTATTAATTCTCTTTTTTTAAATTAATCTATGAAATTCTGCTTCATTATAATCTGTATTACTAAATCCTAACATAAACATTTTTCTTTTCTTGTTACAATGAATTAAGTCGGTAATAGTTCTAATTTCCATTCATAGATGGCGCTATGATCGCTCTACCATCAAACAAACCTAAAAGTAGGATGTCGCTCCTATGAATACTTGTTGCCATTCATGAAACACTAAATTGTAAATTTAAAACCGTAAAAACGGCGAATTTCGAATTTAATTTTAATTTCTCTCACCAGATGGTAGCACAATCGATTCAAAAAGTCTGTAAAAGATTACAAGTTCGTTACCATAACAACCAAAACCGTTGCCATTCCGAAAAAAGCTTTCATAGAAGTTCACGTGTTGCCATTCTGAAAAAACTAAATTCCGGAGAAAACAACTCAACTCCACTCAGAAACCCTCGTAAAAGATTACGAGGTTAGCAGCAGGAACCCTACTACTCAACCCCACTCGGCAGGCGGAGGAGCAGGAGGTGGAGGGGGGCGTGGCCGATCCGCAATCCGCCTGCTGCTACAGAACTCTCATTTTCTATCTACTAATGACATTGGCTGAAAAGTATCATGTGACCTAGATTTAGTCTAAAATGCCTTCTGATTGGTCGAAAACGGTGTCTAAAGTCTTATTTAGCGATAAAATTTGATATTTTTTCGATTTTTTTTTCCTTAGTAAGAAAATTGGTTTTAAAGCATTTCGCGCTGTATGTTTCGATTTTTGCTTGAATATAACGATTTATTTATGTAATTTCGGGTGTGTACGTGATAAAATGATCTTAAAAATACTATAGTACTAAAATTTAATTTTTTTTTTCTGTTGAAGGCGGAGTTTTTTTTTGCTCCTCTTCTGCTTATGTTGAATTATTCTAGGTTATTATATGCTAAGTGTATATATATATATATATGAGAGGGGTTGAGGGGAAATGGCGCCTCAGAGCCTCAGGTGGCGCAGAACCCGCCTTTTATACCTACTCTGGGCTGTTCATGGTTTTTGTTACAAGGGGGGGGGGGGGAATTATACTACAGCTTAGCCAAAATAAAAAAATATATATAAATTTTATCCTGTTTTAAACTTAATTTTCTGATGAGATGATAAAGTTGTAACCTTTTATTTTCCCCTCAAATTTTTGTATAAAGTTATAAAGAAATTTTTTATTATTGAGTGATAGTACTCAACTTATAACACTGTTATAATCAGGGTCCGACAAATCCCGGGCGCCAGGTTGCCCGAGCGACTAAAAAATATGGATTGGCGACTAGTTTTTCAGGTGGCGCCAAATGAAAATATTATAGCTGGCTCCTAAAAAATTTTCATTAGCTCCTAAGATTTTTGGATTTTTGTCGGACTCTGGTTGTAATAAGAATTAACCCTTGAGTTGTTATCTATCAAGACATCACATTCGTGGTCACGTTGTGTCATATAGACCCGAATTAAAAATTTAGTAAATTGGGTATAATAAAAGTAAAACATTGTGTCTTATAATGTAAGAATATTTAACATATAAAAAGCATAGAAAAGTAAAGAAATTAAAATTGTGCCTGGGTCAATATGACTCAATGGGACAGCTAAAGGGTTAAAACAAACTTGAAAAAAAAACAAAGGGAAAATAAATAATAATAGCCTATTATTCTCTATTATATCCTAAATTCTCAAATTGGTTTTTTCTGGATTTTTACTTTTTAATTAAGCCTAGAAAAATTTAAATTTTGTAAACTGCTGTTTGTCAAAAATTAAAAGCAATTTTTTTTTCCTGCTTAATGCACCAAAAATTTATTTAAATATTTAGACCCATATTACCTTATTACACATTATTTCAGAAGAATGAATAATTTTACTTATTGTTCTGAATCATTTTTGCCTTTTTTTTCCCTCAGTTTTAGCAAAAATACAAACACTGGCATAGTGTTTGATTTTACATACATTTCATTAAAAATGAGCTATAAAGATTTAAACTTTCAAAATATAAAAATCAATGTAGAATTCTCTGTCCAATCTTATTTTACAGGTGTTTTCTAAAGATGAACCCCTATAAAGACTTCAAAGCATCAAAGACCAAGAAAAAAAAAAAAAAAGACTGCCATGAACCCATAGTTTTGACTTTGTTAAATAAATTATGGACTTTAAATGGTGTTAAACATGTTTTGTTTTTGAAAATTATATTATGAAAATAAACAACTTTATTTTTTTAATAGTGTCCAAGTTTTTCATTTGTTATTGCTTTGTAATCATGGTTTGATTTTTTTTTTTTTTTTTTGCAGTAATTTGGATGATTCTAATTTTGTAAGTTCACGAAGTTTTAAAACTGCATATATTAAAGTAGAATAACTCTTCCTAAAACATTAAGATTTTTAATTTAGGAAATTTAATTTGAAAATATTATATACAAAATTTAATACTAATGTGAAAAGCAATTTTAATTAGTGAACTTTTTTACTTTTGAAAATGAATGACATCATGCTGTGTATTATATCAACACTTGCTGAAACTAAGTGGGATTTAACATATTGTATATGATACAACAATAGCCAATATATATTTCATAACTACTTTGCTAAAATCATATGGATATTTTATCATTAAGAGTTGAAAAAATTTGTTTTCACTGTCTATGGAAATAAATTCAAAATAAAGGATCAAATATAAGTATTGTTTATATGGGCAGTATTCAACTTTTATACTTAATTTAAATGATGGATAACATACTTGCAATGAATGTTGAAAGTATTGTATTTCTCACTCATGAAGATAATCAATTATTATATGCTATACATTTCAGTGAAACTTAAAAATTATTTATTAATAAAAGGTTAGTGCAGAAGTGCCAGCACTTTAACTTTGATAATGCTGATTTGAAAAATAGGATGGAAATAAAGATTTTGGTTTTTCATTTGTTTATCATTAACTTTTGACTAAATGAGCTGGTTAAAAATCTATAGAGGGTTGTCTAACTTAGGTATTGTACCTTTGTTTGACAAGTGGTTAAAAAATTGTTTTTTTTCAAAAAACTTTATTGCAGACAATTCGTTTATATATGGTAAATAAAATAACATTGACTATGGATTTAGTATGCAACTTTTATGGGGAAAACCTAGTCTCATACGGAGAAAAAAAGCATGAAGATTTATTTCATAGTTTTGACGGGGAGCACTTTTTCTTTTATGGAAAGAAAAGTCGTGATTTTCAATTTACTTTACCTTTTATGTGAAAAATTTTAACTTGTATGGTAAAATTTCTTTCTGACTACGAATTTACTTTGTAATGCTTTGTAATTTTTACGGGAAAAACTTCTCCTATGGCAAAAAACCGTGACTACGTCTTTACCCCGTAACTTTTACGGGGGAAATTCTCCTGTGGTAAAAAAACCGTTGCAATTACGGATTTACTCTGTAGCTTTAACGTGGAAAATATTTTAGTACAGTATAAAAACGCTGTTACTACGGATTCACTCCGTAAATGTTACGGGGAAAAAATTCTTGTATGGTCAAAATCAGTAACTACGGAGTTACTTTTACGGGAAAAAACTTTCCTCCTATGGTAAAAAACCGTTATGATTACGGATTTACTCCGCAACTTTAACGGGAAAAATCTTCTCATACGGTAAAAAACCGTTATAATTACAGATTTACTCCGTAATTTTTACGGTTTTCCACAACCAACTCAGCTGCCGGTTTAAAACCATAAATTTTACAGGATTTTTTTAAGTCTAAAGTTCATGCATTAAAAAATTGAAACTCAGTTTACTTAAATTTGAGAAGTTTATATACCAATATTTGAGTCCCGTATGTATTCAAAAATATGAGTGTGTGTTTTGATACATACTCCTATTCGAGTCCTGTATGTACTCAAAAATGAGTGTGTTTTGATACATACTCCTATTCGAGTCCTGTATGTACTCAGAAATGAGTATGGGTTTTGATACATACTCCTATTCGAGTCCTGTATGTACTCAAAAATGAGTATGTGTGTGTTGATACATACTCCTATTCGAGTCCTGTATGTACTCAAAAATGAGTATGTGTGTGTTGATACATACTCCTATTCGAGTAATGTATGTACTCAAAAATGAGTATGTGTGTTTTGATACATACTCCTATTCGAGTCCTGTATGTACTCAAAAATGAGTATGTGTGTTTTGATACATACTCATATTCGAGCTCCTGAGCGTACTCAAAAAAATGAGAACGTGCATTTCTCAAATTTAAGAGTTAATTACTCGGAGCTATTATAAGAACGTGAAGTACTCAAAAATGAGTACATTTTACTTATTTTTAAGTATCCATTTTTAACAGTGTTTTTAATGAAAAAAATTAAAAAAAACCGTTGAAAATTGTTAAATTACAATTATATTACTTTCAGTAAAATAAAATTGAATAAAAACTCTCTACTATTTTATTGTTTCTCTACTTGATTGTATTGCTATCACTGCATAGGTGACACTGAAATCAGATTTAGAAATAAACATCTTTTAACCGAAAGTTGTAAATATGTTTTAATCTGAGGAGAACTGTGCTTTTACATCTGAAACTGCTGTCGAATTGTCATTGCATGTAGCAAGAGAACACAAAATTATTAAATTACTCTCTAGAGTGGACAAAGCTAAGAATAGGTTTGCGGAAAGAATGCAGACTGCAACAATATATATATATGTGTGTATGTATCAAACTTTCAAATCTGTTACGAAAATGCTTTAAACAACTGGCGAAAACAATACGACAAATAGGCCGTAATATGCAAAATTGACCTTTACTGAATGAATTACACTGTAAGAAATTTTATCATGAAATTAAGGTTAAATGGCCGGCAGCAGTCTGTCCATCTAATTAACCGTTAAATTTACGGTTTGGAACATTTTTGTATCTATACGGGTTCTAACCATTTCCAATCACCTTCATTAAAAAGTCGTAAATACAAAAGTTTATGGTTTCATAACCATTTATAACCAGTATGGTTTCAAAACTGTAAATGTATGTTTTCACGTTTTTTGAATCTTTTACATTAGTAGCACCTTATGATAACATACTGAAGTCTATGGTAGAATCTTCGAGGCGTAGAGACCATTCATAGCTATTACATTGTGACCGACGACGAGGTGCGAGGACACCAGGCTTTGAGTAATCCGATTACGTAATCGTAATCTTCTTTAATCGATTTCATTTTGTCAAAATCGAAATTGTAATCGTAATCTGACAATGGCATATTCTTATAATCATAATCGAATCTGCGTGATCCCTTTTCTCACGTACTCTTCATCGTAATCTAAAGGAAAAATATCTGTAATCTGGGGCCCTATTGCGAGCTCTTCGACTTCGGATTCGGGAAACTTGAAATCTCACCGTTCTCATCTCGAAAGAAGTCAGTTGGCGTATTGCGAGCTTGTCGGCAAGCAAAGTGAGAAAGGATCGGAAAGTGAGATGGGAGTGGTCTTTCGGGAAGAAGATATGACGTAGTTTGACAGGCGTGGAATGACCTGCACCAATCAGGGATTGCAGCTTGACGCTTTGAAACTAGACTCAAATCTGTTTTTAAGAGCCGTTCTTTTATTATTACTATTTATTAATTTTTATTTTGTATTATTATTATTTATTTTTAAAAATTATATATTCACTTAGAAATTTTATTACTTTTCTTGCGGTTTTTGATTGCAGGAAAGAAAAGCTGTTTTTAAGAGCCGCTATTTTATTATTAATATTTATTTCTCTTTATTTTATATTATTATTGTTATTTATTTTTTAAATTTATTTATTTCCTTAGAAATTTTATTAATATCTTGCGGTTTTTCATTGCAGGAGTTTTTTTTCTTCCTTTCTTTCTTCTTCTTCCCATTATTTTTTTAATGTGTTGCAAACAATAAATTTCGTAGCTATGTATAAGAAAAATGATAATAAAGTAAGAACAGTTTACATGCAATGCATTTCAAAAGTTTTATACAAAGTATTGAATTTACAACACTTGATTTCACAAGAAAATGTTCTTGCCAGCGATTAAACCGTAAAATAAAAGTAAAATATTTAGAACTAAAAGCCCCATTTATTAAATATTTATGGAAAGAATAAGATGCCGAAAACAATTTTCAATCATATAAGTAAATAATGCACTCATTTTTATACAAGTATATTAATTAAAACAACTATTTAAAAGAATCACAAATCTGACATTTTTAGTCAAGTACTTCTGCATTTAACAGAGAGTTGAGGATCATGAAAACCCTTCTATTACTATCTGGAGTAATATCTTCTGCAGACTATTTTGTTATCTATCGCAAACCCTCATTGGTTTTCATGAGAACTAACAAATGATACCTTGAAAAAAATAATACCGATCATAATCAATGCTCACATTTTGAAAACAATCACTTGAAAATTTTTATTCATATACATTCTAATCAGCAATTTAATGATATTAATTTGTAAGTAAAAGTTATTAAAAAAAAAGAAAAACAAAAACAAAAAGCAATAACTTTGGAAACTAAAGTAAGCATCTTGAAAAGAATTAGATTCTATTCTATTCTTACATTTATTTTGATTATCACTGAATTCTATCCATTATGCACACTACATACTGACAGCAACCTTTCAAATGTTCTCAGTGTACACCTGAGTATCATAAATTCTATTTTTTTTTTATTAAATACAATGTCTGGTTATGTATATGCTTCTTTACAATTTAATTGTATGTTTTTATGATCTAACTAGATAATACATATTATATATATTCTAATGGTATGATATGCAAACCTTAGTTACATGCTTAAAAAATAGAAATAAAATGTTAGTTTGTATATAAAATATATCTATGATCAGTAAACAACAAATCTAAGGCTGACTTTGAGCAGGCTCAAAGTTACCCTGAAAATGGAATGAAATTGCAATGGGTCTTAATTGCTTGACATTTGACTAAATATTACTGAATAAATAATCACACACCTAATAAATAATCACAAAAAATTCCCTATATTTAGAAAATAAAATGCTTATTAAATTAGTATAATGTTACTTTAAAAGAATAATAAGTTTTCAGCAACTTTAAAGCAGCATGCCAAAATAGCTTCGAAGCTGTAGCTTTAGAACTATTTAATAATATAAATAGCTGTGTACAGTTCTGCTCAATTTTTTATTCAAATAAAGAGAAGAAAAGGGATTTTATAACTTTTCAGGAGAGTGGCACTGAGCGTGTTCTACAGTTTCATTTGAAGTCAAATATTCTTAAAAATGTGAAATGATTCAAAGTTACCCTGAATGACTGTACTCTTAGTTATTTACATCTCAATTGGATCTTTATATCAAAAGAAATATCGTTTTGCAACAATTTCTTTTTTGTTCTAATTAAAGCCACTTTAAATTTAAAAAAAATCAATGAAATTGTGTTAACTAATATTTAATGAAATTGGTATTAACTAGGAGCATTCTTTAATTTGAATGATAAAAATTAAAATGCAAAAACAAATTTTTTTTAATACATTAAAAAATAGTAACAAATATATAAATAAAAATTATTTTTTATAACCACTTTTCAACAATTTTATCAAAAAAAAAAAAGCGTAAATAATCAAAACGGGATTCGAACCAGCGACCACTAGCATTTGAAGGTAACGCGCTATCCACTACACCAGCCAGAGCACGACTAATAGGAATTTATTAAAAATAAACCCCTTTTTACAGCACGCTCAATTTATTCAAAATTTTATTAGAAACAAAATTAGTTCGTATTTTCGAACGGAACTATGTACATTGACTTTCTTTGAGGGTGATTGAACTTTGTGCCAAATGTGGCTCCAATTTATCAATTAGTTTGGCTTTGTATAGCGAACGTATAAACAAACATACGAAGACTCAAACAAGCTCCTCTATGTACAGAAATTATCAATTAAACCATTTTTGTTGTTGGATATTTTTCCCGCAAGATATTAAGCTCTCTTTAATCCCTTTTAAACTATTTTTCCCCTTGTACTTTGCGGAAAGTAAGCTTTAACAGAAAATGTGAAAGCATAGATAACCCTTCTTCTATTGACAAATCGGGTATTAAGTGATGAAGTTACTGGTCATTAACTCAATCTTTGGCTAGTTCAGTATGTTTTATGATTTTCTAACTCCTTAACACGAAATTACGTTTATTTTGATATCGTACATTTATATTAATCGCGGTCACCAAATACAGAAACTGCGGAAACATGGCGGCCATCTTGCATGCACTGACGAAAGTTCTCACCATCTCACGGCCTCAAGTAGAGAGCCTTTATACTGGGAGAGAGACGTCAAGAGCTTCAGATGGGTGTCTGCGCATACTTTAGCGCAGCAAAAACCGTCCAACTCGCTTTGGCCACGTCGTCCGCATTTGGCCCAAGTATCGCTTGCTTGGCGGGAACAGTTCAGTTAGGACCAGTTATAAAAAAGGAAGTCTCGTTAATGCTCACTTATGCTGCTTATGTATTATTTGGTTTTAATATAATTTAGTATAGGATTTTTTAATTTTAAATCATACTTTTCTTCAATCTAAATATATTTAACATAGTAGTATTTGATGCAAACATGTATGCAAACTTAACCTGCTTAAGTTATGGGTCCCAATCAAGTAATACATGCAAAACATATTTACACGTAATAAAAATACACTTAAAAAAAGTTTCATGTTAGAATAGTAGAAAGTATAATTAATTACAATAAAGTTTTCTTCTTGTTTTAATACTTACTTTTATTTTGCTATATCATAATTTAAAGAGTGGATACTGTTACTTTAGACATTTTACTCCTTAAACCAGCGCAGAACTATGTGTGTTTGTAGAAAGATGATGCAGGCTACGAAATACCTATAGTTTTTATTTCTAATGAAAATTTTATAAATAATTTTTATGTAGGAACAGTGTTAAGTAATTAATCAATGGAAACAAGCTTAATTGATGTTTAAGTAGCCCAAATGCCTAGGTAAGTAACCGAAAACAGTACAGACATGTGACTCACTGGGGGAAAATTACTGAAAAATCACGACATAATGTTATAAAAGTTTATTAAAAACCTTATATTACAAACATAAATTATTATGCCTTAAATACTAAGCAAAGTCAAGTCATTACTTTAATATAATTCATTAATTGGAGCTTAATGTCTAACAAAAAAAAAAGAGTGGAAGTCCTACATTGCATTCTTCAGAACTTATATTGATACAAAAAGTCTGAATGCAGAGCAATGTATAAAAATTCATTGCATGTTTTGAAGAAATGAACATGTGCCAGAGCATTAACTATTAATGAATAAGGTTTGAAGATAAAAAAATATAAAAAAGCAATGTACCAAAGTATTATACGAAGAGCAATACTTAAAGGACAAGATAAGTTTGACACTGGATTAATAAAAAAATTATGAGAAGAACAAGATTAAGAATACACAATAATCATACTTGTGATTTAAACACACAATGGTTGATTTTTTATTTGTATATATGCATATAATTTTGAACTACACTACTAGACTTGTGAAACTCCAAAATTAAGAAGAGGTTTACAATTAAAATCGTTGGGTGATTTTTTTTTTGTCGAAGTTAATGATTGTTTTATGGTATTTAAAAAACAATTCCTAATTTTTTCACATGTGTTTTAATTATATATTGAATGGAAATAGAAAGAACTGTTATTTATTTATTTTTCAACAATATACAATGATTACTTGAAAGGAAAAAAAAACCCTTAATACTAAAGATGATCTAAAATTTTAATACATTTTAAATTATGTACATGCAAAAAAAGGAAAAAAAAATATTTTTAAAACAAGGTTATTAATCAGACTGTAATATTTAACAATAATAATCAAATCTAACTTAAGCTTTAGTTCCCCCCCCCCCCCCACCCGAATTAAATCGCTTATGACATTTTTCGGTTAAGGGTGCAAAACGTTAAACTTGGGTGCAAAGCGGGTGCATATTGTAGAAGCTTTTAATTTCCGAATTTGCTTCCGTGGGGTGGGCCAACTCAATCGACTTCAAGCTTTTTAGCATTGAGTATAGTAACCTGTATGGCGAGCGTTTAACATCAAATGTCGCCAAAGCATGCTTCTGTTATGTATCGGAGAATACAGCATCAAAAATAATATTAGCATACAAAAAACTACACTGAATTTAAGGAAAAAAGTAAGTTATTATAATAATGCACATCCTAAAATACATTGATTAACCAGTAAAGTCAAAAAAACATAGTTTAGGATGCAAAAAACGAGACAATGAACACAGGCCTAGTACATCAAAACGATCTTTCATAATTACTGTGCAAAATTACATCTTTTTAAGGCGAAATGTGGTTAAAGAACACATCAAAGAATATAAAACTAAAAACCAAATTGTATGACTTCCTCTATTTTAAGAGGTATCCTTTCTTTTCTAAGACGACATTTTGCGCGCAATGTTATTCCTACGGAAAGAAGTCCAAGTTCTTCGTTTTCTGGACGGTTTTCTCCTTTGGCCAATCAGCGTGCGATACGGAGTTGGCGTCTCTCTCGTAGTATAAAGGCTCTCTAGCCTCAAGAGGTGGTGAGATAAAAACCCGAAAACGAGTTATTTTTTCCCGATTCCGAAGAGCTCGCAATACGCCAACGGTGCTCGAGTCGAAAAACCGCCTTTTTTTCCCGATCTCACTCCCTTCCGAAGAGCTCGCAATAGGGCCCCTGGTCTTGTAATCGTGTAATCTTGACCTGCTGAAAGTTGAAATGTTTAGTTTGCCTTTCTACCATTCAGTGGAAAAGTTAAGATTACAATACTAACATGGAAATAGGATTCCAGCTGTTTACTGCTCACGGCCATTTGTAAATGAGGGTCCTAAAATGTACCCTTATCTTAAGTGGTTTGTAACCAACGGGTCATCATAAACGGGCGTTCTGTGTGCGGCGACACGACAATCTCGGTGGTGTTGCCTTGGTGCAGCAGGGCCATAGAAACGAAGAGGGCTGGCTCATCTCTTTGATCTTTCAGTTTTGCCGAAAACCAGCAGAAAGGGAATAAAAACCGGTCCCTAAAGTCGTTGCGGAAGCAAGTGGCGTAAGTTTCCCTATTTCTCCTGTGTTTCGCATATTCAATTTTCATTTTTACATTGTTTTGTTGAAAGATTATGAGGAATTTTTCTACAACTAATCAAAAATATTTTTATTAATTCCATTTTCATGTATTTTATAAAAGAAAGCAGAATTTTGAATATTTCATCTTTGAAAAGTGTCACAAAATAACCTGCTCATGTAATTTCCCGAATGTGAATAAAGATTTAATCGCTTTTACCTAGTTTTCACTTTCATAGAGCCAACAATAAATATATTAAACTATTAATAAATCCAGAATAATGCAGAAATAAAGAATTTTAAAGGTTAAAATAATTCATTTTTTTTAAATCAAAAGGGAACTATTATAGTTCCCTTTTGATATTAATTCATATTGTAAAATGATTTTGATAACATTTAGAAGAGCTCTTTAATTTTTTTCACATTTTTAAAAAGCATTATTCAATTTTATTGGTTTATTATTTCTAAATGTAAGTTAAGGTTTTAAAAAGTAATTACCTATTTGATGACTTGAATATCTTTTCATTTTAGATACATAAAATAATTTTAATTAGCATTCTAAAGCCAATTGCATTGTAGTTCGGTTTACTTGTATGTTTACAGCACGGCTTCCTAACCTGTGGATTTCATATGGAGTCATGACAGCTATTTTTTTTTATTTTAAAAAATCTATATAAATGTGTTTTATCTCTTAGTACATTTTATACATTTTGACGTTTCATTTTTGTTTTTTATGGTCTTTGGTCAATACTTTTATGTGTATTGGTACGTTTGGCTTTAGCACAGACGACCGACCATTGATCATCTCGTGTACTTGTATTTTGTTAGACAGGTATAGCATGAAGTGTCCCAATGTCTGGATTGCTGGGGGGGGGGGGGGCAACAGCTTAAATTCCTATACCAAACAATAATATCTATGCCTTGGCCATGATTCAATCCGACGTCCATGGCACGAGAGCTTTCTGTTCTATCCAATGCCTTACCAATTATGTTTTTAATGAACGCATATTTTTAAAAAAATTTAATTTAAATAAATTATAGTAACTTCCAAAGAGAAAATCTAAGTCATTCAGTTAATATTCTATGGATATTTTTTGCTGATAATTAGTGTTACCAGTACCGAATGCAGAATTTGGCTTGGAGGGGAGGATCAAGTTTCGCTCGAAAATACTGAGTTATACCCTTGTCTAAAAAGTTTTCAAATGTAAACATTATTTCATAATCTTTAATTACGTGCTCCAGTACAATCTCGAAATGTAAACATTTCCTTTCTGTTAGCATTAGTACAACTTGTTATAACTATTATAGTTTCTATATGCTGCTATTTTTAATAACTATCTGCAATTAAATACATTATTACTATAAAATAGCTCATACATTTAAGTTAACACCTCTGTCTTCAGCACTTTCTGAAAAGATAAATATTTAAAAAGTAAATGAGTAAGAGGAATTTATTTTCAAATCTGGGAAAGAATTTTTGAGCGGTTAACTAATTCAATGTCTCAAATACATTCTCATTTCGGTTATTCATAAAACAATTTTAGTTTGTATTCAATCCTGGTTTTATAGTAATAGAAATATAATTTCACCTTAAATTAAAGCACAAATGAGCATTAAAACGCAGACATATGTTTCGGGATTTCTTGGAATCCATTTTTCAATGCGACAGGGAGCTTCTAGATGCAAAACATCCAAATGAAGCAGACAAAACAACAAAAACAAAGCTTATATAGCCTAAGAATTAACTGTAAACCAATGAGAATAAAGGCAGTGTGAAGTGGAAGTAGAAGTAGCAGGAAAGGCACAAATAAGAGAGCAACAAACGAATGCAGTTGAAAGTACAGGAAGTAAAAAGGAATATCAATAAAAACAAAGCAAAAAAGACAACAGCATGCATAAAAATGTGAAAATACTTGAAAATTGAAAAATAATAAAATAAAATACAAAGAATACAATGGAAATAAAATAAGTACAGAAAATACCAAAACAAAAAGCAAAGCAAAGTACACACGTAAAGGAGAAGGAGGGGGGGGGGGAGAGAAAAAAATTTACACAAAAAATTAAAACTAACAAGAAAATCAAGAAAGAACAACAAATTAAAGGAACTTATGCCAAACCTG
The DNA here is from genome assembly GCA_038502835.1 of Octonoba sinensis. Classification (NCBI taxonomy): domain Eukaryota; kingdom Metazoa; phylum Arthropoda; class Arachnida; order Araneae; family Uloboridae; genus Octonoba; species Octonoba sinensis. The sequence goes on from CM076599.1 coordinate 140,735,398, forward strand.
TGAAAAATAAGGAGTTGAGGAAGAATCATTAACCAAATTAGAACTATTCCTGTTAATATGATAAGCTTCCCAAAAGTCAAGCTCTAATGGGGAAGAACATTTTTGAATAATTTTCCCAGAATTGAAATCAAAAGAGTGGTTGGAATTCCAACAATGTTGAGCAATGCTAGACTTATTTAACTCTTGCTTTCGTACATAACCTTTATGCTCATTTAAGCGAATTTTCAGAGCACGTTTTGTCTGCCCAATGTAAGAAAGGCCGCAACGGCAACTAATTTGGTAAATACCCCAAGTGTTTAGTTGATCTACAGGATCTTGAAGAGAAGAGAAGGAAAGTTTGTTGCTAGGAGCAAAAACGACTTGAAATTGAAACCTTTTTAGGATTTTAGCAATACGAAAACTGACAGAATGAAAGAATATTACACAACCAAATTCTTTCTAGAAACCACATGATTGGGACCAGAAGTTTTTTTAGAAAGTTTGTTATAAATAGAATAAGTTAAAGAGTGAGAAAATCCTCTATCAACAGCTACAGCTTCCAGATAGTTGAGTTCAAACTTGAGAAGCTCAGGAGAAGAGCAAATATTAATAGCACGATGGACAAGAGCATTAAAAGCCGAATATTTTTGGTTGGGAGGATGAGACGACAGTCTGTGAGGAGGTAAAGAAACAGCGAAAGGTTTACGATAGACAGAAGTAGTGAAACCAGACTCACTCTTAGAACTCAAAACATCAAGAAACGCGAGGCTACTATTAAGTTCTTTCTCACAAGAAAACTGGATATTAGGATCAATGGAGTTCATAATCGAAAGAGCATCATCAATACCTAACAAGTTACAGTTTACTTGCACAAAGTTAAATTATTATTACCTGGTTTTATATTTCAAAATTTTTACATTTTTATGTCACTCACAATCAGTGTTTACTTTTTAATTTTCATTCGAGTTCAAAATTGTTCTTATAAAACATAATCTCGTCATATACACTAGTAGAGAGGGACATGAAGTAAGATGACTCATATAATTTGAAAAAAAAAAATTAATTAAACTTTTATGCCCAAAAATATGAAGGAAGAAACTCTTTTTCCCATTGAAAAACATTGATCAATCGCTCATTTGCTTCGCCCTGTTGCTGCGGTCTCTCTCAGAATTCTTAAATGGGCCATCCATTTACCCTTTCATCTGTCGAGGGTTTGTAAATACAGAAAAACCCCTTTATACCGCGCCTCAATATACCGCGGAATCGAATATACCGCGGTGACTATCATTTCCTTTGACGTTTAAACCACCCTTTATCTTTGCTATTTAAAGGTGATTTCTTACTTACCATTGTAAATAAAGCTAGCTCAAGCACACAAATATTCTATCCAAAGAACACCAATAACTCCACCACACTAACAGATAAAGCCCTATTGGGCGTGATGTACACCTTTTTATGCTTTTTCTGTCTTTCAATCTAGAAGATAACTTGATTTCAAAATCGGGTGCAATCGCCCTGACTTGTTTCTCTTGACATGGGCGGAGCTCAGTCTGTCAGGGACTGTTCAGTTCAATGCTTAACTATTCCATTTTCTGAAGTCTAGTTATGCGTGTGTAACTCACAATCAGTGAATATAGCGCTATGAACTTATGCATTCCAGATTCTTTAGCATGCCTGGAAAGCAAACATATTCCCCAGTGGAGAAGTGGTTCCTCCCTTTCCAAATCTCCTTTTTTTTTAAGACCTCTGCCCCTTCACAACCCCATGTTGATAGCATTAAGAGATTTTAAAGCACAGGTTTTCTCGTAACAAAGTTGGTTTATAACCTATCGCTCGGTAGTCTGATTGCGCAGGTAAGATGTGTGCTTCTTGCACAGCAATTACAATGAATAAAATGGCAGCAAAGAATAAAAGAAAAAATATGCTATAGAGGGAGAAAAAGTTACGAGTAATTGATAAAATTAAAAATGATGCAACAAAAGCGAGTATTATTTCGTGAATATGGTTCCTCGGTATAGTTTCACTATACCGCGGTTATGTTATAACGCGGGTGCCAAACATGTCCCCCGACACCCGCGCTTTAACGGGGTTTCACTGTAGTTATATTATCCATATTTAACATGAGGGGTGATGGGAAACTTATATTTTTTGCAACCTCAAGAGAACAGCACATTTACACTTCAGCAATTTTAGAAGCAGGAGTTATATGGTGCCCTATGCTTAAACTGTATAACATCTTAACCCTTGCTGTAAGGGTGATTATTATTTTTTTTAATATGTTTTTCAAATATTTAAAGAAATACATAAATTTAAATCTCAAATTTGTATTTTACTGCTAATATTCTTTTTAATTAATAGGTATGTAACAAAATAAACGATTTATGATCAAATATTTTACCAATTGTTTTTTACATGCAGGAATTAATATATAAATTACTTTAAACATTTAATTATCTTTCTCTTCTTAGAATTACCTCAACAGAATTTTGTACTTTATCTTTTACGTCACATTTGTATTGTAAAATTACTTGCACTTTATGATTTTATTTAAAAAGTTACATGGAAAACAAAACAGAAAAAAAAAAAAAAAAATATATTACATGCTAATACATGCTAAAAAAAAACCCCACAAGAAATCATTGCAAAATATTATGGTCATTAATATTATTCATATTATTTTGAACGCTTCTTATTAAGGGATCAAATTGCAAATGAAATTAAAACATACGTAAAAAATTTATCAAACGATCATGGTGTTGATCCCCTAAAGTTATAGGGCATAAACTGCCATATATACCCAATGCTAAGCACAATTGTGCCTAAGGGATGGTTCATAAATGATGTCACGCTTCGAGGGGGAAGGGGGATTCGTAAAATTGTGACAAAGTGTGACAAGGGGAGGGGAGGACGTAACAAGAAGTGTGACATCCCTGCTTATGCAACATAGCGTGACGTGTGACAAAGGGGGGGAGGGGTTCAAATATGTGGGAAAGAAGCGTGACATCATTTATGAACGGTCCCTAAGTACTTGTATGTGTGTGCTTCCTCTGCTCCAGTGGAGCGCTTATTTAGTATAGCTGGGAAGTTTTTACTTCTCAGAGAATGAAAACAAAAGCCGAAACTTTTGAAGCACTAGATTTTTTAAATGTAATAAGAAATTATTCTAAAATGCAGCATTTATTTTCAAATGATTATTTATCTCTTGCACTATCTGAATATTTTGTTATTTCGTGCAAGTGAATTATAAAGAATCATACAAATTATTATTTTCAATAAATTAATTGGTGTTATGTGAAATGTTATTACAATTTCAACTAGAGAATAAATACTATGTAGAAATATACTTCATTTTCCGAAATTGAGACCAACTATAATTTTGATTGTATGCAAAATAACAATGAACCAGTTAAATCATTTTATGCATTATATATAAATTTAGTTCATTGTCTTTGCTTATATGCAAAATACGATCAATGTAGTTATCCCACACATAAATTTTAAATATGAGTCGTTCCATTTCAAATCAGGCAGGCAAGTCTAAAACTTGTCACATGACCCTCACAGATTTTTTTGAAAAAAAATACAGTAGTTATAACTAAGGGTCATATAAAATATCCCAAAAGGATTTTGCCAAAAAAAAAAAAAAAATATTTCTCTAGTTAGACTTTTAAAATTTTGGACAAAGTTGGCCGTTTTCAGAAAATCAGCAAAACACTCACTTTTAAAAAGGCCACTGTTTCAAAAGTTTTTAACTGACTCGAATATTTTTTTTCAAAAAATAATGAAGGGATGGAATTTTTTTTAGACACTTATTTTAAATATCTAGTAGGCTTCGTTGAAAAAGAAAAAAAAAGTGTTTTTGAAGTGAAAAAATCGTATTTTTAACTTTATGGTTTTTTTTCTTATGAAAGAAATTTATTTTTGACAAAACAGAGGTGGCAATCTAAAGTGCTGTTATGGAAGTTTTGTATCAAATTTTATTGTAAGCCTGAGATGCATATCTCCTCAGAATTTAAAGTTTGAAATTTGAAATGTTCGAAAATTTCTATTTTTGAAGTGTGATTACTCAAAAAAGCCATTTTTAAAAAAATCTGAAAATCTGCTCATTTGTTGCCTTTAAAGTGCTTAATGAGCTGCTATCATTTATATTGTGTATTTTTGCCCTAGATTTTTATATGATTTTTCAAATATGGCCTTTTGTGCGTTTCTCAAAAAATCCTGACATTCAACCTCGTTCTTATTTAATCACTTTAATATAAGATTTAATCCATATTTGTTAAAAATTATACTATATTGTTACACAATTACTACAGATAAATTGTACTTAACCTTCTTAGAACTTAAATAGCTCCTTCCACAAAGCGCAGCTACTGTGATTTAATGCATGTTATTCCGCTTAATCCAGCTATTAGTTTCAAACTCTTTACATCAAATACCATGCAACAGCAAATGTAAAATTCATTGTAGGAATACAATCAAAACATTATTGGCTATCTTAAAATACTGCTATATAGTAAAAGTCCATAAACTAGTGATGCTTGCATGGGACGCACGAGCAAAGAAGAAGTGGGAAGCAGTTAGAAAACTCGCAGGCTCTTAAACGAATATAACTCAATGCATGATTTCTAAATAGGAAAATTTATTAAACGTATGAATGAGAATTATTGAACGGGGCAAATTACGAAGGTATCACCGATGGTTTAAGGACATTATCGAATAATTTGTACGCAGATAATCTGGAACCAATATTTCAATAGCCATAAAAATCCGGGGGCGGGGGGAACCAGGCCAAAATAAAGCAATGCTGAAAGTAAGAAATATAACACCATCTGAACCCTCCTAGTCTTTGCATTTTTTTGGTAATAACGAGTAGAAGATGATTCAAGAACTTGATTCTACTTATTTTGCTTAAAGTACAGAATTCGTATGTGTTTAAAACTATGTACATCAGTGCTGTAACATATTTGATGCAAAGTGTGAGTTTAAAACTAGTAGTAATTGGATTGAGCAGAATAACATGCATTAAATCATAGTAGCTACACTTTGTGCATGGAGATATTTAAGTGCTAAGAAGGTTAAGTACAATTTATTTGTAGTAATTGTGTAACAATATAGCATATTTCTTAATAAATATTGACTACATGATATATTAAAGTGATTAAGTAAGAACAAGTTTGAATTTCTGGCTTTTTTGAGAAACGCACAAAAGGCCATACTTGAAAAATCATATAAAATATCTGCGGCAAAAATGCACAATATAATTGATAGCAGCTCATTTAACACTTTAAGGGCAACGAATTAGCAGATTTTCAGATTTTGAAAAAATGGATTTTTTGAGTAATCATACTTTAAAAATCGTAATTTTTGTACATTTTGAAATTTCAAACTTTAAATACTGAGGGGATATGCATCTCAGGCTTATAATAAAATTTGATACAAAACTTCCATGATTGCACTTTAGATTGCTACCTCTGTTTTGTCAAAAATAAATTTCTTTCATAAGAAAAAAAAATCATAAAGTCGGTAAAAATCCGATTTTTTCACTTCAAAAACACTTTTTTTTCTTTATCAATGAAGCCAACTTGATTTTTAAAATTAAAGTCTAAATAAAATACCATCCCTTCATTATTTATAGAAAAAAAATTATTCGAATCGGTTAAAAACTTTTGAAACAGTGGCCATTTTTAAAAGTGAGTGTTTTGCTGATTTTCTGAAAACGGCCAACTTTGTCCCAAATTTTAAAAGTCTGTAACTAGAGAAATATTTTTTTTTGGGCAAAATCCTTTTGGAATATTTTATACCTCCCTTAGTTGTAACTACTGTAATTTTAAAAAAAAAAACTGTGAGGGTCATATGACACCCTCTGCCTGATCTGAAATGAAATGGCTCATATTCAAAAAATTATGAATGTGCCCTGCCTGATATATATATATATATATATATATATATATATACATCTTAAAAAAGAAATTTCTCCTTTCTGCAGCCGCGTCGTAATTCAAGAACTGTGATGTTAAAGTTATTTCACTATGATTGCAATAATCATCATTTCAGGTATCCCTTATTAAATCAAAAATCATAAGCTTTTGATTTGTGGCAAGGTTGCAAAAATGAGAGTTGTATGCCTAATATCAGCTAATTTTGCGTAAATCTAATCGTAATCAAAATCGTAATCTGATGTCATAATCGCAATCGATTACATTTTTTAGCGACTGTTATCGCTGCCGTAATCGTAATCCCAACAAAACATTAATGTGAAAAAAGGGCCAAGTTCGATAGAACAAAAACGGCCTTCGGAGTAGTCGGTGTCAGCGATAAAAGAATTGATATCTAACGGGTGCCAAGTTCCATAGCAGATCCTTTGATCATGGCTGTGAGAGCGTACAATGTTTCTTAATTTATTTAAAAACATTTTTTTATCGGATTCCTAACTTGGCAAGTGTTAATTAAGGTAAATTACATTCAAAAAATGTAACTCATTCAATTAGCAATTTTTAATAGTTAGTAAAATGATGTGGCAAGCTATTATAGTTAATTTCTAATTGTCTTCTTATCGTCTTCTTGAACGTAACTTATCTTAATTAAAACTTGCCAAGTTAGGAATCCGATAAAAAAATGTTTTTAAATAAATTAAGGAACATTGTACGTTTTCACAGCCATGATCAAAGGATCTGCTATGGAACTTGGCACCCGTTAGATATCAATTCTTTTATCGCTGACACCGACTACTCCGAAGGCCGTTTTTATTCTATCGAACTTGGCCCTTTTTTCACATTAATGTTTTGTTGGGATATCATTAATTTTTGAAAAGCTAAAATGTGTGTTTTTGATATTGTCGATAAGTTATACTAAATGAAACCAAGCAGAATAGTCACTATTAATTATTTAAGTTTTTTTTCGTCTGCTTACATTTCTCCGTAATAAGTCCGTAAACCTATCTTTACTTAATTAATCTTTTATTTAAAACGTTGAAAAGTTCTGTATAACTACGACACTGGATTCTTTGTAGTCAGCTTGAGTTAAGCCTTAGGGTGAAAAATTAAAGCGGAAAGTGAATTTCAATGCCTCAATTATTTACCTTCAAGCGCGAGAGAGTATTGTTTACTTTAAACGGCAGAAAAATATGGCTGCTGTTTGAAGTCGTTAGGTATGATGCTACTTATGAGTATGCTAGTAACTTCGAAGATAATGTAATTTTTTGAAGTTTCGGATTTTTTCCTTTATATATGCCAAATTGTCTACCTTAATATAAAGCTTCAAGTTTCTAAGTCTCCTATAAGTAGGTTAGGTTTTTGATGAGTGAGTGCGTGAGTGAGTGAGTGATAAAAATGACATTTTTCAAACTTTAATAATTCCATAACCATAAGAGGTACACCAATGAATTTGATATTCTAGGGGCTAAGGGGATCGCTATTAGGAGTACAAAATTTCAAGTATGTAGTTCTAATAGTTTTCGGGTAATGGTGGGGTCAAATGTAGCTCAAAATGGTTCGGGTAAATATACACATTGGCCGGTGTCTCCGTATCTTAATTTGGCTGACTTTCTGAACTTGGCGGACACACTGCCGTGTGTCTAGATTACGTTTTCGCAAAGAACTACAATCGTAATCGTAATCAAAATCTCTCAATTTTTCTCTTTGTAATCGTAATCGTAATCGACTCCGAACCTGGAGGACACGGTGGAGTAGGAAGTCTGCTGGAGACGGGGAGAGAATCCCGGACCTCCACGATGTGAAACGAGTACAGTAAAACCTGTAAAATTGACCACCTTTGGAAGTTGACTACCTGTCTAAGTTGATCACTTTTGTTAGAAACGAATTAGCCCTATATTATATAATATACAGAAACCTTTGTAAATTGACCACCAGAGTTGACCACCTGTCTATGTTGACCACTTATTTACACCAAAAAATGTGTTATAAAAAACCACTTTTAAGTTGACCGCTTAATTATTACCATATTTATTTATTTATCTACTTTTGAAAAAAATTATAAAAATATAAAATAGCTTCTCAGGGATATTTTTTATGCTATAAAAATAGAGCATTTGCCTGGAGGGAAAAAATATCAATATAAAGTTTGCCTAAATCTCTTTGTAAGTTAGCCAAATAGGAAAGCTACTATGAGCACTCATTTATTCTTTAAAAAATTTCCTTTTTTTCCCTTTGATCTGATATAGCCATTTCGAAAAATATATTTTTTTAGGAAATCTTTAGCTTCATGTAAGTAACTGACATAATTTATATAATCTTTATCTTAATTTTAACTAAGTACTTCACTTTTGAAGTTGTATAGGATACAATGTAAGTCATTCGGGTTAAATTTCTTGAATGATATTTTAGATATTTGTGGGGGAAAAAAAGCTAATCAATATTTTGAATTAACATCATTACATGAAGCTATAGTTTAATTAGTTAAAAATGAATAAATGCATAGTGTAAGAAATGGCAGAAAGAAAAAAAATCTCAATCCTCTATAAGTTGATCACCTGTCTAAGTTGACCACTAAAGTGCTGCACCGTAAGTGGTCAACTTACATAGGTTTTACAGTACTTCCATGTTTTGCCAAGAGGTCCATGCTTTGCCAACAGATGTCGGCTTATAAAGGCGTCGAATAGTACTGCCACAATATGTAAAAAAAAATTACTTTTGAATTTATTAGATTGAAACATTGATCCTGGGTTGTAGTTCATGTCCAAGATTCTGAGAAGTTTGTTTTATTCCGAGAAAGAAAAAAATCCAATATCAAAAAAAAATTAAATGGGTTATGTTTCTACAACCAGTTTTTATGACTATTACTAACTTCATCTTCTCATCATTTCCCTCTTTCAGATAAAAAAAGAACTACACAATATTATGTGATGGAATTCTAATGTTCCCACTTTTTCGTTCCACATCCAAGATGCATTCCCGATTCCTGTTGACTAGGAGACCTAGGTGGCACTCGTAAATTACGGCGTTCTTTAGTAGAAACAGAGAATAAACGATTTTTTTTTCACAATCAGCGGTTTGAATACTATCTTTTTAATGGCTATTCGAGTGTTGTAATTAAATATGGTAAATTAACAAGGCAATAAATTGTTATATTACCACTTTTTTAACGAAAATTTTTAACAGTGTAAAAAAACCAATCAGGAATCTTACAAGAAACTATGCGCCTGATTTTGTACAAAAGAAATTTCAATATAGAAATACTGAGTGTAGCCCCAAAAACCAGGGATGGGTTTCTTCCGGATGAAATTACTTTCTTTTAGGACAGAAGGAGAAACTGGAAGAAATGGAAACAACTACAATAGAACGCGGGAGATGGGGGCAGCACCTAGAAATAAACAAGTTAAAATCAAAATATGTTAACTAAATGGGAGGAATAAACTAGTAGTAAAATTAATTACATCAAATGGGAAATAGACAAACTATATTATCAATACTATTTTTGGAAAAAAAACTTATTTTCAAAAAAAAATAAAATCCGACATGTATTTATGGGTAGCAATTTTTATAAGTTTTGGAGAGGGTTTGTTACAACTTTGCAAATCGAATGCTCTTTCTTACATTGGTGCAAAAAAAAAAAAAAAAAAAACTATACATATGTTTCGGGAATGCTTGGAATCCCTTTTTCAATGCGACAGGGAGCTTCTAGATGCAAAAGATCCAAGCTCAGTTTTTACTGTCGCACATTGACCTTTGGGGATCTGTAAAAGCTGAACAACGCAACTTCAGAACAAATAATGCTAGATATGATCTTTTAATAACACAAATAACAGCTGGTAAGTTTTGTGGAAAATCTGAGATGGCATGAATCTCAGGTGTGACACTCTTTTAGATTCTTGCTCTTAAGTATCTCATTCAGGCAAAACGCATTGAGATTAATACGAGAAAATGAAGATGAAACGCTATCACTGCTGCTTACAAATTTAATGGGGATCATTAAAAAAAAAGAAAAAAAAAAGCAGATTATTAAGTTCTTTACATTATTTTTTAACGACTGAATTCGGTGATCGGGATGTTCATGATAGAAGCACTAAGAAAGAAGATATAACAGTTTTGACCAGAGATCACGATGAACAGCTTCGAACGGAGATACCTCGGGATACCCGGGAAGCGCAAACTATTATCATTGAATAAGAAGCATTGAAGATCATTTATTGAATCTGTAAATGAAGAAGTGTCTGAATGATAGTGCCCCAAACTTTGGAAAACAGTATGAAAAACCCAAATAAGGGAGAGGGGACACATGGAATAACTCGTCCGAGAACTCAGCGAATACAATATTTTTTTAGGAGGCAAGAGTTCTCTTTGACGAGATTGAGATGTATTTTTCTTTTAACCAAAAAAAAAAAAAACACTTTATTAAATAAATATTTTTGGATTAAGCAAACCTAATGATTTCGGAAGTTTGGCTTATCGGAACTCAGCAGTACAAAATAATTCCTCTAAATAGCGTAAAATGTAAAGTTCAAACTTCTGAATATCTGCTCGATCAATGCCAAGGTCATTCAAATAAATAATTCACTAACTAATGAACATTGTTGCTACTACCGCAAATTCTTGGTTTCAGCATAGCTTAAAGCGCTATTAGCTATTTACTTTTAAAAGATAGAAATTTCAAAAATATTAAATACATTACATTAACTGATTAAAAATTCTATTTGTTACGAGCTTCCTCAGATTGAAAAAAAAGTCCTAAACGCGCAGTTATGTAAGATAATCATATTTAATTTCCCATGAATAATAATACTAAAAAAAAAAAAAAACTAAAAAAAGACTATACATCAATTAACAGTCAAGCATAGCAACAATTCTTCCACAAACATGAAAATAGAAACAAATTCTTACCTGCTAACTGAAGTACTTTCAAGGAGTATCTTTTCTAACGTAGTCCCAGATTTCGGAGGTTCGTCAAACAAATCAGTTAAGGAACTGGATTTAACGTATAGTCTTTTAACTTTAATTTCTTCAAATATTTCATGTGGAATGTACTGAAGCGAGCAAGATTCGATCAAGAGCTGAATAAAAGAAATAAGGAGTTGAAGTTAAAGTGATTTTCAAATAAAAGAAAATGAATACGTAGATGTTTAAAAACTGATTGCGCTTGAGATTCACATATCCGTAATCAGCTGGAACAATAGAGTGTCCATAATTCTGCGGCTGAACCTTTTTTTCTTCTTTCGAAATGCTAATAGTTTCGCGTATGAAAAACTTTTCTTTTTGACACATAAGAAGAGAAACTAAGAAGGAAATGTGCACACTCTTGTATTATTGTAACAAAATACCACGGACGCATTAAAGTAAAAATCCATCTTTTTAAATTCAACAATTTTTACTTTTTTATATGCATTAAAACTTGTTCTGACAAGAGTTAACCTACAATTTGAAGACGAGCGTAGTCCCGTCCTCCAAGTCAATCTTGGTGTTTGCAGAACTTGGAAAGTAGATCTTCGGTCAGTTAGGGTTGCTGACTGCATTAACCCTACACTGCGTAATTTTTTTTTATTTGTAAAATATTTTTTTTGTGTGTTTGTTTGTGCTAGTTATAAATGGGAAAAATACTAAAAAAGTTCTTATTTAATTCGGAAAAGCAGAATTTGAGAAAAATTGACAGGTTGTTTAAAAACGCATTTCGTGGTAACAATAATAATTTTTTTATTTTATCATTTTAACAAATGAAGCCAAATCAATAATAAATAGGCATGCATTATAATCATAAAACAGTACTAACATATGAAAATTTATTAAAAATTTATTTTATTATTATTTATAAATTTATAAAATGTTTACTTTGATTACCAATAAAGTGTAATAATAATTTCACTAATAGATTTTAAACAAGAAACCTAACATCTGTAGGGGGTCCAATGCGATAGTGTTCGTTTCTTCTTTGGTTGAGCGTTAATTGATTTTAAACAAAATTCCGAAATAGTAATTTAATCGACCACTTTAAGCTAATTTGTGAAATATTCAACAATAATCTTCTAAAAGATACTAAATAAAGTGAAATAGAACAACCTGTGACACCTGTTTGTACTGCGAATAATGCAGGAGCAAAACAATTGCCCCCGAATGCGCCGTGTTGTTTTAAAACAACAAGTAAAAAAGGCGCCTTAATACGTATTGTACCCGAAATTTTTCGGACAACTTATATTTATTTTATTTTAAAACCATGTAAGCAATTAGAGACTATTTTTTAAAATAAAATTTTTGCTTAAAATTTGTAGAAAAAAAAAGGTAAGAAGTTGCCGTTTTTTACAAAATTAACATGTCTTACGATTTTCTGAAAAAAGATGAACCTTGAGTTCAGTTGACAAGATCTAGGGGAAACTACATTAACTAATATGACCACATATACAAAATGAAACGAAAGAATGCGCCACATATTAAAAATATTACAAAATAAAAGCTTAGTGAACTAAAAATGGAGGTGTTGTTTTAAAACAACACGGCGCAGTGTAGGGTTAAAGTAAAAATCAGACATTTTAAATTTTCACATCTTCATTTATAAAGGTAAATAAATAGAAGTATATTATCGTATCATATATCAATAACTCTCAATAGTTTAAGAATCGCAATTTGAAGTAAATAGAAACGTTGTTTTATTAGGGTGGAAATTCTAATATTTTAAAGAAATGAACTATCTTTTTTTCACTTTTTAAACAGTGTCAGTAAAATTTGAGAAATATCTTAAAAGCTCGAACAGTATAGAAATAAAATTTAGTTATTGTTAACAGAAAATTTCTACATAAATAACAAAACATTGATTATGCACTAAATACACTTACTTCCTCAAAACTGCGCCCATGAAAAGGCCATAATGCATTTATCAAGACTGAAGTTCCACTCATTGAAGCACATTTGATGTATCCTTTTCTGTCATTGCTGCAAACTGCACTTGAAGTAGGAGCAATACATGCCACCAGAAAACCAAGAATTGTTACGAGTACCGCTTTCATCGTTTTTTTTTTCAAGGCACGTTACCAATTTGAAAAACAAAATAATTTGATTGTTTTTTTCGCATGCAAAATTCTTTTATACTAAAAAAAGACTTGTGTTTTTTCCAGATTATTCCTAGTAGAAAAACTAAACAGGTGCATCGACTAATGAAACTGATAACATTAAAAAAATCATCTCCGTCTTTCGTAGTAAAAGATTGCAATAGAGAATAAAAGCATACAAAAAATGCTATAAATAATAACTGCGCAAGTAGAAGGAAGGCAACAAGGTAGAGAACGAAGGAAGTTCCCCCTCTTCTCACATAACCGGCACGTGCCGTCCCTCTCCTCTCCCACCATCGGCACGCCCGGTCACCTTCCTCTCCCACCATCGGCACGCCCGGTCACCCTCCTCTCCCACTACGGGCACGCGCCTTCCCTCTCCTCTCCCACCACCGGCATGTGCCGCTCCCCTCCTCTCCCATCATCGACACCTTACTAGCGTCTAGGGAGAAACCATGGAGGTACTCTGCTCCTCACCTCGATGACGTATTGAACCCAGATGCGCGCGCTGAATTTTTCCATGCGTGAGCTAACGGGGAAGCGATTCCCTTCTCAGGCCGAAATCGGCACTAAGTTTCCCGTCTCTCCGTCTGTTGCTTCTGCTGCGCTGGCGATCAACTCACATTATTAATCAGCGTGTTTTTGCAATCAAGCCATCAAATAACGTCCACTGAAGAGTCCACTTATAGAGCACACATTTGAGAACGAATAAATTAAGTTCTATAGTAAAAATTGATAATAAAAAAATATTGCTTTCCTATACTACTTTAAAAAACACTTTTTATTAGTATAGGAAAATATTTTTGTGTTACTTATGAATTTTTTTTTTCTATTCTATCCTCTACAGAAGCATAGAGCCTCAAGTAGAAAAAACTGATTGAAATAAATTATTTGAACGTTTGTAATATTTTTTGAATGTGGGAAGTGACATGACACTTCCATTAGTAATAACTAATTAAAAAAATAGTTATTGTTCCAAAATTAAATTTAATTTAATTTTAAAATTTTCTTATATGCCTAAGCAAGGATACAGTGTCGTCGATAAGGTGTTACTACACTTTTCTATTAGGTGGAACTCTGCTCCGGTACTTTATTTTGAGACTTATTTGTTTTTTTTTTTTGTTTCAAGGTCCGGATTTCGCACCGAAACAGACTAATTTGACTCAGTTTATATCTGATTTCAGCTATTTTTATTTCAAGATTGTGTATCTAATTTTAATACAATTTAACTATTGTTTCTATTTTTATTCATTTATATTGATAACCAAAAAGTGACACATAATTTTTTATTGCAACTGTCTTATAAATAAGTTAATGTATATATTTTCATTTCACACAATTAAAATTACAGGGTTTGGTGCTTTAAATCAAGTGTTTTAAATCAATGATTTATATCATTTAAAAAGTCATGATTTTTATCAAAAATTTAAAATTTGCCTGAAATTTGTTGTTATTATTATTTTTTAAATAAATTATGGAAATTTAATGTTTCACAACAATTATTTTACATATGATTCTTTTTTTTTTTGTTGTTGAAGAATTTCTTTGCCAGTATTTATTGATATACAAAGCATAATGAGAACAATGTTAGAGTTTTAAAATTTTGTTTCATCAGTCTTGCGGTTCGGAAAGAAAAACGTTTTAGCACTACAACACTATGTGATTAGTATAAAATACCCAAATCTGTTTACTTCATAAAAACCCAACAACATTTTAGACGGGCGATTGCATTTCGTGCAATTTCTAGTATCACGTTCTTCGAGTTTCTTAGTATTTTACATTTTAAAAATGTATCATGCCAAAATACCGTATGTACTAAAGCACAGAAGAAAGATTCTTTGAATTGCATGCAATAAATAGCATGTTTCAATCAATTAATTGATTAATTAATTTCTTGGACTTCTTACTTCGTTCTTACATAATGAGTTTCTTCATTTTTCTGTTACATGATTATTCATCATAGCATTAAATAGGATCATATTTTAAATGGTATTTATTCACTTCACATTTCAATATGTATCGTTTATGTTGTAAATATAAGTTTTTTCATAAAGGATCATTCATAAATGATGTCACGCTTCGACTGGGGGAGGGGGGGGGGTTCGTGAAATTCCGACAAAGTGTGACAAGAGGAGGGGAGGGAGTAACAAGAAATGTGACATCGTGCATTATGCAACATAATAGTGTGACGTGTGACAAAGGGGGGAGGGGGGTCAGCTGAAGTGTGACACATTGTGACAAAGGGGGGGAGGGGGGGTCAAATATGTGAGAAATAAGTTAGTGTGACATCATTTATGAACGTCCCCTAATATAACTTATCAAAATTTAAGTTAATGAATATTTATTTTCTTTCTTTAATTTTTTTTATTTTTTAAATATTTGTAATTCAGATCAAGTAATATGCTAGAATTAACGGTTTCAATCTAATCATCCTTATTAATTAAGTTGCCTTTAAAATAATTTTTTAAAGATTTTATGTTAATATTTCAAAACTATTTAGTAAATACGGGTTAGTTAAATTTATTCAGAAAATTATTTCATCTAAATATATTGCTGCATATTGACTGCAATGAATTTCAATTTTCCCAGTGAGATATTTTTATAAGAAAACTGTTTGACTGACTTTTCTGCAATGAATTTCAATTTTCCCAGTGAGATATTTTTATAAGAAAACTGTTTGACTGACTTTTCTGCAATGAATTTCAATTTTCCCAGTGAGATATTTTTATAAGAAAACCGTTTGACTGACTTTTCTAAATTCAGTATTTGAACCATTCACTGATTATTTTTAATAAATCAATTTTAAATGGTTAATACTTCAATTGTTATATGAAATATAAACAGTGCTGTTAATATATTACTAATCCGTCTCCGTATACTAGTCCCCGCTCTCGTCCTCGTCGTCCTCATAAAAAATATTTTCACAACAAACACAATGGCACAATGTTAACCACATGTTAAATGTTTTTATTATATTGAATTATATTTTTGCATTTTCATTCACAGAACTAAATCTAAACTTTAAAACTAAGACAATACATCTACTTTTGCTTCTGAATAGGGATTATTTTCTGAACCAAGGATATGCCTACTTGAAACTTTAGAAAAACTGAAATAATAATAATATTAATAGCAGGGTAATATGGGATGTGAGATGCTTGAGATTTGTGGATAAATGTCAGAATATCAAACAAGATAACTCAAATTATATGGATTGTTTACTTATAAATTAAATGCTGCACTGCAAAAAATGTGTGTGTGTGTGTTTGCCCCAGGATCTTGAAATATTTTTTTGATATTTTTGTTTCTTGAAATATATATGAACCAAATAGTTTGACTGAAATGAAAATTCGGGATTGTTAATTAGTGACCCATAGACGTTGCTGGCTGCTTATTATTAGGGGGGGGGGGGGTCGCTATTGCTGTAATGCAGGGGGTGTTACAGTCCCTCTCCTTCTCCCCTCACCACCAGTATTTTAGGAAAAGAGGTCAGCAGTTCTGCTTCAGTAATGTAAAAACAATCCTTATATCCTAATAATATTTCGTTTTTTTTTTTTTTGAAAAGGTGATAAAAAGTAAAACGTAGCAATTAAAGTATTTGTGTTGCTGCTTTAAAAAAAACCAACTGTATCTGAGTGAGAATGGCAGGCGATATTATTTTTACATATAAAGCATAAAAAACTTCAAAGCAAAAGTCTGCTTTGCGCATTTAATTAGAATTGTCGCCCCTATTTTCCAGATAAAACAAAATTTCGAATAAGACTGCAGTAAAAGCATTTCATGCAAAACAAGCTAAGTTATGCCAAGAAGTTTTGTTTCCAAGCCTGAAGTAGTGGTTGTTCTTCTATGATTGATTGACTGATATTAGGACAGGCCTGTAGCCAGATGACTCCAGGGGGGGGGGGGGGCTTTTGGACGAGAGGGGCAAACTACTTTTTCAATTTTTTTCTAACATGTTAGAGAACTTATGCTCCATTTTGGGCGTTTTCTTAAAGCTTAAATTAATAATTTATTTAATAATTAATGCAATTATTTTATTTATTAATTGATTAATTAAACAATTAATTAATGAAACTAATATTAATTTAATGCAATACTGAAATTATTTGATCATAAAAGAAATACTTGATTAAAACTTACAAAAGGCAGAATTGAATTTTTAAAGCTTATTCTAAGAATGTCTTTTGTAAATTAATAAAATATATGAAATAACATAAAAAAGTGAACATTTTTTAAAGATAGTTTTAGTGTGAACGATCATTCAAAGTAAGATATTAAAGCATAAAACATGTATCGGTATGTTACAGTAAAAAACTGGACTGTCTTATGATCCTTTCATTAGTGCCTGCTTTAGATTTAAAACAGGAAAAAAAATGAGCTAAATAAAGGAAAAAGTTCATGTTTTTTATGTTTTCTAAAATTTGAATTAAGAGATAAAGGAGGCATTGAAACCTCATGTGTCACGCAGATACCATCCTATATATATGAGTGTGTGTGTGTTTGTTGTTTTTAATTTCATTATTACCGTTGTTATCATTGTTATAACTTTTTTTAGTAATTTTTTAAGTAAAAGTTGCCGCCCTTTGGTACGCTGGTTCACCGCCATTTTAGGGGTCCCAATCCATCCCTGAATGTATAAACTGAAAAGCACCGACAAAGAAATTGTCAAAAAAACAATAGGACCGAATCTCGCTGTCATACAGCTATTCAGAAGTTGATCCATGCAAAAAGACTTGCTCCAACTCTTCTGAGGGCTTTCTTTAAATTAAGAGCATAATCTTATGTTTGCTGCTTCAAATTCTTAAACATTAGATGATCGAAAATCCTTTGTATGGATCTGTAACAAAAATTAAGTTTAAATGAAAAAAGAAATAAAACCACACATTCTCCCTCAGTATATATTTAAACGCAATATGTTTTTTTAATTTTGCATATAAACAAAAAATAATAATAATATTAATACATGAAGTTAAATTGACTTTCTAAGCATTCAAAATGATAGACTTTTTATATAATCTTATAATATCAAAAATGCATTAAATGTCGCAACATGATTCCTTAAAAATCGTTCGTTTGCTGAATGATGGTTGAAGGCGAAAATTTCATCGGTAATTTGATCTGAAATCTCGCTTCTTTTCAGCCATGCAACAGATTTGCAACATTCATAACAACAACCAACTGTAAGAAAATTATAAGGGATTCTACTGAAATTGTCGAGAAAAAAAACTGTTTATTTTAATCATGATAAAGGTCGGAACGAAACGCCGACTTCGGATTTAAAGAGCCTTTTTTGAAGCAGACGACGAGATCACGTGATTCGAAGATCATGTGACCTGTGACGTCAGGTGAGGAGCAGAGTACCTCCATGGTTTCTCCCTAGACGCTAGTCGACACCATGGACGGAAAAACGCTGGCTTTTCCTTCACTTTGCCGTCGACTGAAGATCGAACATTCGCGTCTCTTCTCTTATCTCGCTTCGCCTTATCTGCTTTTACCAAGTTTTCATGGGGTTTTGTGAGCGAGCTTTTATATAATAAATTCTGTAAGTTAAAAGAAAACCAAAATAATATAGTGACATGCTTGCCTCTAAAATAAAATATGAACCAAAATATATAATGTATTCATTTTTATCTGAGCGATGTGGACCAGAATCAACCAAAATGGCGGATGCGACTAATCTTCTACTAATGCTCGTGTCCATACGTTCGGCGAGAGTGTGGATGCATCTTAGTTCTCGCCCCGTTACCATGCCCTAGTTAGGAGACCCTCCGCAAAAGTCTGGAGCTGGCATGAGGTTTCTAATACCATACCCCAGGTACGAGTTGAAGTATTTTTGGAAAAACCTGGAAGCGAAAAAAAATGGTCAAATACATAACTTAGGGGAGGGATAATACTTATAAAATATTCGATGTTCAGAATCTTTAATAAAATTTATAAAGGCAAATAATCATCTACAAGATCACAAAGTCTAAAAACTTCATTCTTTTTTTTTTTTAAATTAAAATTCAAATTTATCACTGGCAAATATCAAAATAAAGATTATGGCTTATTAGAATCCCACTAATAAATGAAGAGTTTCGAAAAAGTATCTATGTAATGCGTGGGTGTATGTCGGGGAATATTTTTTGTCGGAATTATAATTCAAAGAGTGATGCATGATAGGTAACGAAATTCGGTGTGCAAATCGGCATAGATACAAACTGACGTTAAGTAGTAGGGTAGCGAAGACGGAATGGGACGAGTAATATGCAGGTGGGCCTTCAATGAAGCACTAAAACTATGTATGTATGTATGTATGACGGAGTTGTGTGTGATTTTGAGTAAGTTTTTGTGATCAAGAGGAATTGCAGAAAAATGAATGAAATCTATTTTTTGCGTAGTCTTAATTATGACATTTGAGAAATATTAGCCCTAGATACAAAATCCATTCCCAGCATCTCGGCTCCTGTCTAAACTATTGATCGTAACGGATTTTCGGAGTAGATCGCATGTGGACGATTATATTGATGAAAACTAAAAAAAAGGTACCTGGAAATGGAATATGTTGACAATATAACATTTATTTTACGGTAGAGGGAATGCGACGTGTAGGGAGAGGCAATGGTGCCATAGGCTAGTGGTTGCAACTGTCTCGCATACTGTTGAAGGTTCCATGCTCTGGATCAGGGGCTCAGAAAATGGCTCAGCATTCAAGGGTCTGGTCTCATGACATCAGGGACGAGCTTGGCTTTCTGGTCCATCCGGAAAATTCATTATCAGGGTCAGGTCATGGAAAGGAGAAGAAACCTGCTTAATCGGGAACCATCACAATCTTGAAGAAACCCGAGACGATTACCACGAAAGAGGTACTGCAGGGTTAGATTCCATCTCAGACACCAAGGTGAAATGGCGTGCAGATCATCCGGTACATATTTTCGCCAAAGGGGAAGGCGATTCGTTCTTCGGTGGGAACAGGGGCTCACTGCAGATTTCCCCGAGCGCATTTCCCACGTTTTCTCTGAGGTCAACCACAGTCAATCAGCGGCTGCGCTTTAGTTGCGATTTGGTACAAGCGTAAAGTCTGAGTTTTTGCGGTTTTTCTTCGCCGTTGACCTCTTTATATGCGGTAGAAGTACAAGGGAGCATGGAACAGTCAGCAGGTGTAACAAAGCTATGTCGGGCTTCACTTGACCTCAAATTTTGTGATCTCTTAACTTTGAACCAGATCCCAGATGAGAGACCGTCACCTGGGACTGGCATCAGGAGAGGTATCGTTTCACTTGGAGGACTTTGGAGCCACGACCTTTTTAACGTGCACCAGCTCCCTTTAGCGTTGAAGGTTGTCACCCTCTCAAACACTGACCTAAGTCGATGTTGCGTCACTTTCGGCGTTCTGTGGGAGCCGCGTTTCTACCGACTGGTCCACTGCGGGACTTCGTATGGATATATGAGTTATAAAAGAAAACCTTTCCTTTGAAAGAAAGCCTCCATCCTAACAAGAAAATTATTCACTACCGCCACTGGTATTGGCCACTTTTTGAAGCGATCTGCTTTAAAATGGAGACGTAGTCGTTTGACCTTTTAAATATTAGAAACAAATTTTTGAAAGGTTTTAAAGGTCCACTGAATTCAGAAAACGAAAACTCAGTTAAAGAGTTTGTGGAAAATACTGAAAGATACTTAAGATTTCTGAAACTGCGAAGTGGAGAATTTGTAATTAAAAAAATTGCTAAGAAATTGTAGTTATATTTTATTCATGTTAAATAACAGCGAATCGTAGAACTGAACGTTATAATTAAGCTCAAAACTGTCCTAAGAGCCTTATTCACCAACCGATGGGAACCTCTATCAAATGCTCTTAACGGTGATTTGAGCGTTCTGATTGGTTGAGGACGATTTTGATGTTCACTTCGAAGGTTCAAGTCGGCTGGTGAACAAGGCCGTGAAAGCTTAACCCAAACAAGCTTTCAGATTTATAAGTTTAAATCTTAAGATCAAATTAGTTAAATATATATAAACACCATTCTTTTTTCTAACCCAAAACTGCTATAACCATAATAGCAGAAAGATACGATATCTACAAAATCTGTATGAAATACACCAGCTTAGACGATCAGAAAATAGTAGAAAAATCTGCGATAATATTGCCAAATGACAACGAGGAAAAACCTTTGGGTGAAAATCTAAAACCATGAAAATAGATACTAAGAGATAGAAGAGGAGAAAAAAAAACAAGAGTCGAAACAGCATACTGCAAGAAAATGTTTCGAAGGAGAGGAAGGTGTATAGTAATAATTATACTGTTCCAAATGCAGCTAAATGATCAAGCACCTGATTTTATTGTGCTCGTAGCGGTGCTACTAAAAGTAATATATTTTACAGACTTCGGTAAACTGTTGCCAAAATTTTCATCTAAAACACGGACTGTAGTAGTCAAAATTCCCAACTCATTTAGGTTAGTAAGTGGTCTGAGGTTTTCTCAACTGATTCTAAAACACAAACAAAGATGTTACACATAGTTCAGAGAATAAAGAGGTGGTAAAAACATAATACTTAAGCAAAATAAACTTTTACAGCACGTTATGTTATTTTTTGCATTTTTCGAATTTTTATAAATTGATCAACTTGTTTCGCCGAAGCTATTTATTGCTCTTTTATATTTCCACAAAATTTTTTACTATTGGGCTTCCAGTTTTTCTTTTTTTTTTAGTATTAAAAATCAGAAAAGTTAAGAGAATAAATAGTAACATGAGATAACAGGATTAAGGGGGCGGGTACCATGATACCATTTTTTTCTCTATGGTGTTTTTATTTACAATTTGTGTCTCATGTCATGTTATATCACTTCATAAAAAAATTTAATATTAAATAAAAACTGGACTTCTTAAATATAATATGAAAATTTTAATTTTTAAAACGAAATTTAGCAATTTTTAAAAATGCCTCTTCTTTTTCAAAAATTGGCGTAAAGTCTCAAAAGTTTTTTATTGATTCATTACTTATAAAACAAAACTTTTATGCCTTGAATTTTTTATGAGCCAAATACTTTTTGGAAAAAAATAAAAACTGAAGTAACGCAGAAAAATCAACGAAAAATTCAAAAAACTTATAAAGACATATTTTTTTAAGTACTTACATTATCATAAAAGTAGAGAATGAATTTGTTATGTATAGTTTCAGAAACATGTGGGAAAAAAATCCACATTATAGATCCAAATTTAAAAAAGCCTTTGCATTTTAATTGAGATGAAAAGCGCAAAAAACAAAGTAAGGGAAAACAGCATTTTAAGATTTCGGCATGCAAAAACTTAAAGCCTTTCTTTATCAAAATTTCAAGTAAGGAAGTTTTTTTTTCAGTTACAGTCACGATGAAAGTGCTTCTTCTTCGCTTCTTTTATTTAAAAAAATAAATATGTGGCTTATATTCAGCACAGTTACTGTTTCGGAATGAAAAGGTAGCAACTCACACCGTAATAAAATCAATGATAAATCAATAAATATTGATCCAATTTTTCTGAAACTTTCAGGGAACATTTTACATTTTACATTCTCCTGCCTGACAAAAGTATTTAACAACTCAGTTAAGCAAAATTACGCCTTTTAAAAAAATTCAATGTTTCAGGTAAACACCTCTCAAAACATGTTTTTCTAAAATACCAAAACACGTTTTTCAAAAAAACCTTTTTTCACTTTTGAAAACACTAAGTTTTATTCATTTCATTTGCGGAGGGTTGCACCGCACAAAAAGAAAAGTATAAAAACAACTTTTGCATACTTACGTAACCCCTTGCTTCCCCCCATGGATTACGTATCTCTCGCAGGAAAAATCCGTTGAGAGGAGCACGTCTAACATAGATTAAGAGCCAGAATCTGAGAAACTGTCACACCTACAAGCTGTTATTTGTCTTATTAAAAGATCATAAGTAGCGATATTTGTTCTAAAGTTCAGATGTTCCACTTTTATTAACCCCCAAAGGTCAATGTGCCGAAGCAAAAACTGAGCGGATTTTGAAGACATGGAAATTGTTATGGGCCACAACTTGTTGCGCAAACAACCTGCCTCCAAATTGTTTTTAGATATGGAACATGAAAGGGTCAAACTATGTATAATGGATGATAAGATTGTGGCAAGTCGCTGCCGCAAGGTCACTGAAGGTAATAAAAATTAGCGTTTTCAGCAATTTTTAGCATTTTTAGGGCCAAACAGCAGCTTGCGCCTTCTAGTTTCATGGCAAATGTGGATTCAATTGAAAGGTATGTATTAGCACTTTAAAAATATGCAACTATCATTAAGGCAATTTGAATGCGTATTTAGTAACATAAGACCAAAATTTGAAAAATGTCGGATTTTGTCAAAATTCAAACTGTCATAACTTTTTGCCGCATCGACATATTAAAATAATGTTTTTGCCATTACCTTACTCTATTATTGGTCTCTGCAAAAAAAATTAATCCACTGAGGCAAGTTGTGTTAAAAAAAATTAAAATATATTTTCTCTTGGACTACTTCTGTCACCAGGGCTGTTTTACTGTTCGAAATAACTTGCTTGAATTGCTATTTCTTTTCCATTCTAGAATAAATGAATGATTAAAAAATATATGAGTCTTCCCTTTGATTGAAAAATATTTAAAAACACCGTTGAAAATTGTTAAATTAAAAGTATATTACTTTCCGTACAATAAAATTGAACAAAACCTCTCTACTATTTTCTTCTTTCTCGACTTGACTGTATTGCTATCACAGCATAAGAGACACTGAAATCAGATTTAGAAATTAATATCTTTTAACCGAAAGGTTGTAAATATGTTTTGTCCTGAAGATAATTGTACTTTTACGCCTGAAACTGTTGTCGAATTGTCATTGCGTGTAGCAAGAGAACACAAAATTCCTAAATTACTCTCTTGAGTGGACAGAATTAAGAATAGGTTTTCAGAAAGAATACAGACTGTAACAATATATATATATATAAAAACATATATGTAACAAATTTCCAACTTTCTAGAAGGTGTTATTGGGCAATTTATTTAAGTCTTTTATCCCAAAATGAGTGGGCACTAAAACCAAAAAGAGAACTCACTCGTTTAAATCAAAATCAAAGAGATCATGGAGAACTTCTAGAAGACTGTGGGGATATTAGGTTTCTTCACCAGAGAGGAGTTGAAGAATTTAAATTGTCAATACGTGATGACATTGAGACTGTTTATAGAAGCACTATCATTTTTGGTCCTATGCAATTGTCTGGAACTGATCTTGCTTACACTGTTAGAAATTTCATCATGAAATTAAGGTTAAATAGCCGGAAGCAATCTCGCCATCTAATTAGCCGTTAAATTTACGATTTGGAACATTTTTGCATCTTTACGGGTTCTAACCACTTCCAATCAGTTTGGTCAGTGCCGGATCTGGGGTAGAGCGAGTGGAGCGGCCGCTCTAGGCGCCAGATGGCAAAGGGCGCCAAAAAGCCAAATGCGAAAAACAATTTCTAGCTCAAAAAAAAAAAAAAAATTTGGTGGCGTTTTTTGAGAGGCGCTGGAGCAGTGTTGCCTGATCAGATAAATCCCTGCCTTTTTTAAAGCTAAATCTGACTATTTGGAGCTGCTTGCCCTAACCTAATCCGTAATTAAATTACTTCTGTTTTTACACGACCCCGTTGCTGCTTCAGAAGCCGAGTCTCTCGCCCACCACATGGTTCAATAGGAATTTTTGCTCGTTCTTGTGATTTAGCATGATTTACTATACCAAATAAATTTTGTTAGCAAATCCATGCAATCAGAGTCGGCAGACTTGCTAAATGCAACAAATATTTTACCCAAATGTTGCCAGTTCGTTAAGCAGTATAGGGATACTGGTTACGCATCAGCTATAATCATAGCAAAAGAAATTGCCAAAAAAGCTGAAATCCCACCTGTATTTCAAAAAACAAGAAACCGAAAAAGAAAAAGAAAATTTGACCATGAATCTCAAGATGCAACGCCAATAGACTCAGAGTAACATTTTAAGACCACCGTGTTCTATACTTTGATAAATTGTAAATTCGCTGGAAATACGTTTCGAACAGCTGTCTAATTTTAATGCAAGTTGGAGTTTCTTATATGATATAAAGCGACCGGTCAATAAGCTTGAATTGGAGCAATCCTGTTTAAATTTGAAATATTTTGACACATGATTCACACAACGATATTTCTGGAACAGATCTGGCTCAAGAAATACTAAGCCTGAAACAATTCAGACACAGACCAAGGACAACCGAAAAATGTTCTTAATGTCTTGAACAAAAATAATTGGTGCAATTTGTTTCCAAACACTTGGACTGCCCTTCGGATACTAGAAACTGTTCCAGTAAGTGTCGCAAAAGTTGAGCGAAGCTTTAGTAAAACTTAAACTGATAAAAACCTACCTAAGATCGACCCTCGCTCAGGAAAAATTGTCAAACCTGGAAATTTTATCAATTGAAAATGATATTGCTCAATCCATACCTACAGATAATTTTATTGAAAAATTTGAAAGTGCAAAAGCAAGAAAGGTAAACTTTGTATAGATTAATGTAAATCTAGATCGACATAAGGAATGTTTTCTTTTAATTAGTTATTATAATACCTACATAGGTAACAGATTTATTTAGTGACCGATTGAAATTCTCACCAAATACTAATTAAATTATATAGCAGTAAAAGCTTTCTTAATATTAAAGTGTCAATAAGTGTTGATATTTGCATTAAAAGTTGATTTGTGAAAATTTGTGAGCATTGTTTATTTAACATTAAACAAAGTAGAATTTACGTGAAGTGAAAGCGTCGACCAAAGGGCGCCGAAAGACAATCTCGCTCTACACTGATCAAGGGCTAGGGCCGGCGCTGAGCTTGCTTAAAAAGTCGTACATGCAAAAGTTTATGGAAATGTATGTTTTCACGGTTTTTGAACCCTTTATAATTCGATTAGTAGCTCTTATGATAACATACTGCAGGCTATGGTAGTCATCTATATGCGTAGAATCTTCGAGGCGTAGAAACCATTCATAGCTGTTATATTGTGGCTGATGACGAGGTACGAGGACACCAGGCTTATAGTAATCCGGCGATTCTCAACCTGTGGGGCTCGCCCCCTAGTGGGGTGCGAGCACTCGAGAAGGGGGGCGCGAGAATATCTAAGAGAAAACTACTTAAAAAAATGATTAACTGACTGAAAGGAAAGCACACATACACAAAGAAAACAAAATATATTTCGACATATTTAATAACTTATTAAAGTAAAAAAAAATTACTAAATTAAAACTTTCCTAATAAAAACATACTAAATTAAAAACAAATTTATTAACTATTAGCAACTTCCTTGGGCCTGTCTCTCAAAGCAAAGTTTTTCGAAGGAAGGCTTAGTATTAGTAATTGCCACCCTCAGTTGTTTCTATATCTAGCCGAGATCTATAGTTTGTCCTCAAAGAAGCCACAGCAGAAAATACAGTTTCAAAAAAGTTGTTGAGGATGTTGATAATGGTAATAGAATGCGAATGCCCTTGCTTTTAGTGCAGAAAAATCATCCTCTACTCCTGTCCTAAATTCAAATAGTGATTTATTACTAAATTAATTTTATTACCAAATTACTCGGTTTTACTCTTGTTTCGGCAGTTAGTTAAAAATAATTCAAAAACAGAATCAGGACGCATATACATTATTGTTGTATACATTTATGGTAAGGGGGGGGGGGCGTGAGGAAAATTATGATAGAAAATTGGGTCGTGAATACTGAAAGGTTGAGAAACGCTGTAGTAATTCGATTACGAAATCGTAATCTGCTTTAATCGATTACATTTTGGCAAAATCGAAATCGTAATCTTACAATGGCATATTCTTATAATCATAATCGAAACTGCGTAATCCCTTTTTTCGCGTACTCTTCATCGTAATCTAAGGGGAAAATATCAGTAATCTGGTCTTGTAATCGTGTAATCTTGACCTGCTGAAAGTTTAAATGTTTAGTTTGCCTTTCTACCATTCAATGGAAAAGTTAAGATTACGATAGTAACATAGAAATAGGATCAAGCTGCCTACTGCTCACGGCCGTTTGTAAATGAGGGTCATAAAATAGACCCCTATCGTAAGTGGTTTGTAACCTACGAGCGATCACAAACGGGCATTCTGTGTGCGGCGACACCGCAATCTCGGTGGTGTCACCTTGGTGCAGCAGAGCCACAGGAAATAAGAAAGGATGGCTCATATCTTTGATCTTTCAGTTTTGCCGAAAACTAGCAGAAAGGGGAGGAAAAACCGGTCTCTGACGTCATTGCGGAAGCAAGTGGCTTAAGTTTCCCATTTCTCCTGTGTTTCGCATGTTCAATTTTCATTTTTACATTGTTTTGTTGAAAGATTATAAGGAATTTTTCTACAACTAATCAAAAATATTTTTATTAATTCCATTTTTATATATTTTATAAAAGAAAGCATAATTTTGAATATTTCATCTTTGAAAAGTGTCACAAAATATCCTGGTCATGTAATTTCCCGAATATGAATAAAAATGTAATCGCTCTTATAATGTAATAAAATAATTTTAATTTGTATTCAATCCTGGTTTTATTTCATAATGTTTACATTTCTATGTCACTCATAATCAATGTTTGCTTTTTAAATTTCATTCGAGCCTAAAATTATTCTTAAAAAACATAATCGTGTCATATACACTAGTATCAAGGGATATGACGTAAGATGATTCATATAACTTTTTAAAAAAATAATTAATTAAGCTTTTGTGACCAGAAATATGAAGGAAATAACTCTTTTTCCCATTGAAAAACATTGATCAATCCCTCACTTGCTTGCCCCTGTTGCTGCGGTCTCTCTCAGAATTCTTAAATGGGCCATTCATTTACCCTTTCATCTGTCAAGAGTTTGCAAATAATCCAAGCAGACTGCCCCCCGAAAATCATTCGCGGAAAAAGCACTATCACCCAAACAAAAGAGACACAAAACACATGTTTTCCCATTTGTAAAGGTTCTGGAAGAAAATTGCACAGCTTCTGGGGTTTTCTAATTACGGTAGTAAAGAATTTTTCTAAAGAATAGCACATTTACACTTCAGCAATTTTAGGAGCAGGAGTTATATGATGCCCTATGCTTAAACTGTATGACATCTTAACCCTTGTAAGAGTGATTATTATTTTTTTTTTTAAATTTGTTTTTCAAATAATTAAAAAAATCTTCTTCTTTCTTTAAAAGCGTAACAACCTGTTGCAGGTCTTAGCTGCCTCAACAGCACGCTTCTTCCAACTCAGTCGATACAAAGCAACTCTTTGCCAATTTTTTATTTTCAAAATTTTTAGGTCATTTTCGGCATCATCCAGCCATCTAGTTGAAGGTCTGCCTCGGGCACGGGTTTCTTAAAAGTGTACAGTCTAGTCGGGTTCTTTTCATGGGTTCTCCAGACATGTCTGAGACATCTCGGTCTGTGGCTTCGGATGACTTGTGTAATTTAAGGCTCTTTGTAAAGTGTATAAATTTCAGAATTGTATGTGGTTCGCCAGCATCCCTGTTCCTGTACAGGCCCGAATATAGTTCTTAAAACTTTTCTTTCAAAGGTATCCAGAGCTCGCTGGGTGTCCAAGTTTAATGTCCAAGTTTCGCTAGCATACAGCAGCACAGGTAGTATAAGTGTTTTGTATAGTCTCATTTTAGTTTTTCGGCTGACAAGCCTGGGTCTTAATTGTTTTTTTAGTCCAAAGAAACATTTATTAGCTGATTTTATTCTGTTGTTGATTTCGGCTTTCAACCTGTTTTGATCATTAATAGTTGTTCCAAGGAATTTAAAAAATACATACATTTAAATCTTAAATTTATATTTTACTGCTAATATTCTTTTTAATTAATAGGTATGTAAAAAAATAAACGATTTATGTTCAAATATTTTCCTAATTGTTTTTACATGCATGAATTAATATTTATAAGGTATTTTAAACAGTTAATTATCTTTCTCTTCTTAGAATTACCCCAACAGAATTTTGCACTTTATCTTTTACATCAGATTTGTATTATAAAATTACTTGCACTTTATGTTTATATTTAAAAAGTTACATGGAAAACAAAAAAACAAAAAAAAAAAAAATGTTACTTGCTCATACATGCTAAAAAAAATCACAAGAAATCATTGCAAAATATTATGGTCATTCATATTATAATTATTCTTCATATTATTTTTAACGATTACTATTAAGGGATCAAATCACAAATGAAATTGAAACATACGTAAAAAATTTATCAAACGATCATGATGTTGATCCCTTAAAGTTCTGGGGCCCTCAACTGCCATATATACCCAATGTTAAGCAAAATTGTGCCTAAGGGCTGATTCATAAATGATGTCACGCTTCGAGGGGGGAGGGGGATTCGTGAAATTGTGACAAAGTGTGACAAGGGGAGGGCATAACAAGAAGTGTGACATCCCTGCTTATGCAACATAGCGTGACGTGACAAAGGGGGGGGGGGGATCAAATATGTGGGAAAAGCGTGACAAAATTTATTAAAGGTCCCTAAGTATTTATATGTGTGTGCTTCATCTGCTCCAGTGGAGTGATTATTTAGTATGGCTGGGAAGCGTTTTACTTCTCAGAGAATGAAAATAAAAGCCGAAACTTTTGAAGCACTAGTTTTTTAAAAAATGTCGTAAGAAATAATTCTAAAATGCAGCATTTATTTTCAAATGATTATTTATCTCTTGCACTATCAGAATATTTTGTTATCTCATTCAATTCATACATTCTATAAGAGATTTATAAAGAATCATACAAATTACTATTTTCCATAAATTAATTGGTGTTATGTTAAATGTTTACACAATTTAAACTAGAGAATAAATACTATGTAGAAATATGCTTCATTTTCCGAAATTGAGAATAACTAAGATTTTGATTGTATAAAAAATAACAATGAACCAGTTAAATCATCTTATGCATTATAGATAAATTTAGTGCATTTTCTTTGCTTATATACAAAATACGATCGATGTAGTTATCCTACACATGAATTTTATATATGAGTCATTCCATTTCAAATCAGGAAGGCAGCTCTAAAACGTGTCACATGACCCTCACAGATTTTTTTTGAAAACATTACTGTAGTTACAACTAAGGGACATATAAAATATCCCAAAATGATTTTGCAAAAAAAAAAATATTTCTCTAGTTACAGACTTTTAAAATTTGGGACAAAGTTGGCCGTTTTCAGAAAATCAGCAAAACACTCACTTTTAAAATGTCCTCTGTTTCAAAAGTTTTTAACCAAATCGAATATTTTTGTTTCTATAAATAATGAATTAATGGTACTTTATTTAGACACTAATTTTTAAAATCCAGTAGGCATCGTTGATAAAGAAGAAAAAAGTGTTTTTGAAGTGAAAAAATCGTATTTTTACTTTTATGATTTTTTTTCTTATAAAAGAAATTTATTATTGACAAAACAGAGCTGGCAATCTAAAGTGCTGTTATGGAAGTTTTGTATCAAAATTTGTATCAAATTTTGTTTTGTTCCATAATTTAATACAAAACAAAAGTTTTGTCTTAAATTATGGAACAGAATAACATGCATTAATCACGGTACCTAAACTTAGTGCATGAAGCTATACAAGTTTTAAGAAGGTTAGGAACAATTTATCTGTAGTAATTGTAAAACAATATAGTATATTTCTTAATAAATATTGATTACATCTTATATTAAAGTTATTAAATAATAGCAAGTTTGAATTTCTGGCTTTTTCGAGAAGCGCACAAAAGGTCATTTTTTAAAAATCATATAAAATATCTGGGGCAAAAATACACAATATAATTGATAGCAACTCATTAAGCACTTTAAGAGCAACAAATGAGCAGATTTTCAGATTTAAAAAAAAATGGCTTTTTGAGTAATCACACTTCAAAAATCGTAATTTTTGAACATTTTCAAATTTCAAATTTTAAATTCTGAGGTGGTGATATGCATCTCAGGCTTACAATAAAATTTGGCACAAAAGTTCTTTAGATTGGACCTCTGTTTTGTCAAAAATAAATTTCTTTCATAAGAAAAAAAGTCATAAAGTCGGCAAAAATATGATTTTTTCACTTCAAAAACACTTTTTTTTCTTTATCAATGAAGCCAACTAGATTTTTAAAATTAATTTCTAAATAAAATACCATCCCTTCATTATTTATAGAAAAAAAAATATTTGAATCGATTAAAAACTTTTGAAACAGTGACGATTTTAAAAGTGAGTGTTTTGCTGATTTTCTGAAAACGGCCAACTTAGTCCCAAATTTTAAAAGCCTGTAACTAGAGAAATATATATATATATATATTTTTTGAAAAAACCTTTTGGGATATTTTATACGGTCCTTAGTTGTAACTACTGTAATTTTAAAAAAATCATCTGTGAGGGTCATGTGACACCCTCAGGCGGGTAGGAAAGGGGGTGGGCTAAGGGGGCTTTAGCCCCTCTCATTAGAAATCATACTGCATACGGATTTTGGTTATTTTGTGAAAAGTGTGAATTTATTTTAATGATCTATAAAAATATTCATTTATTAGTGATTTTTTGTGATTAATATTAATAATAATGAGTGAATACTAATTACTTTTAAATTATTAATTGGTTTTTCTTTTAAATAATTTTGAGCATTTGGAAATAAAACTGTTTGAGCCGCTCCCATGATTTTTAAATTGCCCCTCTTGGACACCCTCTGCCTGATCTGAAATGGATTGGCTCCTATTAAAAAAAATATGAATGTGCCTTTCCTCATAAATATAAATATATATCACACAACCAAATTTTTCCTTTCTGCAGCGACGTAGTAATTCAAGAACTGTGACGTTAAAGTTATTTCATTATGATTACAATAATCATCATTTCAGTTATCCCTCATTAAATCAAAAATCATAAGTTTTTGATTAGGGACACGGTTGCAAAAAAGAGAGTTGTATGCATAATATCAAATTTTGTGCTAATCTAATCGTAATCTGATTTCACAATCGTAATGGATTACATTTTTTAACGACTGTAATCGCTGCCGTAATCACAATTACGTTTTGGCAAAGGATTACAATCGTGATCGCAATCATAATCTCTCAATTTTTCTCTTTGTAATCGTAATCGTAATCAACTCCAAGCCCGGCAGGACACGGTGGAGTAGGAAGTCTGCTGGAGACGGGGATAGAACCCCGGACCTCCACGATTTAAAGCGAGTACAAACAAACCTGTAAAGTTGACCAGCTTTGGAAGATGACCACCTGTCTAATTTGATCACTTTTGTCAGAAACGGAATCGGTCCTATATTATATAATGTAGAGAAACCTTTGTAACTTGACCACCAGAGTTGACCACCTGTCTATGTTGACCACTTATGTACACCAAATTTGGGTGGGAGTATTATAAAAATCCCTTTGTAAGTTAATCGCCTAATTATTACTATATTTATTTGTTTATCTAATTTTGAAAAAATTAAAAAAATATAAAATGGTTTCGCGAGGATTTTTTCATGCTATAAAAATAGGACCATTTGCCTGGAGGGAGGAAACATCAATATAAAGTTTGAATAAACCTCTTTGTAAGTTAGCCAAATGTTAAAACTACTATGAGCACTGATTTATTCTTTAAATAATTTGCTTTTTTTTTCTTTGATCTGCTATAGCCATTTCGAAAAATAAATTTTTTTAGGAAATCTTTAGCATCATATAAGTAACTGACATAATTTATATGATCTTTATCTTAATTTTAACTAAGTACTTCACTTTTGAAGTTGTATAGGATACATTGTAAGTAATTCGGGTTAAATTTCTTTAATGATATTTTAGGTAATTGTGGAAAAAAAAAGGTAATCACTATTTTAAATTAACATCTTTACATGAAGCTATATTTTAATTAGTTATAAATGAATAAATGCATAGTGTAAGAAATGGCAAAAAGAAAAAAATCTCGACCCTGTATGAAATGACCACCTGTCTAAGTTGACCACTAAATTACTAACTTCATCTTCTCTTCATTCCCCTTCAAATAAAAGAGGAACTACACAATATTATGTGATTGAATTCTAATCTTCCCACTTTTTCGTTCCACAACCAAGATTCACTCCCGATTCCTATTGACTACGAGACCTAGGAGGCACTCGTAAATTACGGCGAGTTAAACGCTCTTTAGGAGAAACAGAGAATAAAAGGAGAAACAGAGGATAAATATTTTCACAATCAACGGTTTGAATACTAGCTTTTTAATGGTTATTCGAGTGTTTTAATTGAATATGGTAAAAAAAACAAGGAAATAAATTGTTATATTACTATTTTTTCACGAAAATGTTTCACAGTGTAAAAAACATTCAAGAATCTTACAAGGAACTATGCGCCTGATTTTGTACAAAAGAAATTTCAGTGAAAAAATACTCAGTGTAGCCCCAAAAACCAGGGATGGATTTCTTCTGGATGAAACTTCTTTTTTTTATGACAGAAGGAGAAACTGGAAGAAATGGATACCACTACAATAGAACGCGGGAGGCGGGGGCAGCACCTAGAAATAAACAAGTTAAAAATCAAAATATGTTACTAAATAAGAGAAATAAACTAGTAGTAAAATTAATTACATCAAATGAGAAACAGACAAATTATATTATCAATACTATTTTTGGAAAAACAACTTATTTTTAAAAACAAATAAAATCCGACATATATTTATGGGTGGCAATTTTTACAATTTTTGGAGAGGGTTTGTTACAACTTTGTAAATTAAATGCTCTTTCTTACATTGTTGCAAAAAAAAAAAAAAAGACTAAACAGCAATGGGAGAATTCATATATTTTTTCATATAAAAATACATTACCATTTTAAAGCATATTAGATAACACATTAAAAATAATTATTCCAGCATACAAAGCAGAATGCTGATTTTTGAAAGTTAATGGACCTAAAAGTTTTTGTATTAATATTAATTATTATCACTCTGATAATGTATCAATCATTTAAATTTTAGCCAACACATGTTTTCTTAAATTTTTTTTCTTCCAAGAGGTTCTTTTCTTGTTTATTTCCACTTTGGAAGAAACAGGATATATATATATATATCATGTTTCTTATATATATTATTATATATATAAGAAACAGGTATAACATATAATAATATATATATATTATTATTATTATAAATCCTTAATTAAGAACAAAGAAAGTATTTTCGCCTTCATTATTCACATTATTTGATACCACTTATGTATTTACAGTGGCTTCAGACTCGGTTTAATGGAAGAATATTTATATATATATACATATATATAGTGTATACAATGTACTTTAGAATATATTCATTGCATATAAATGTACCTAAAGTTAGCTTAAAAAATATATTTATTTTATGAAACAAAATCGCCAACCCTGCACAAAATATACAAGTTGCATTAACTGCCAAAAATTTCATATGATAAATATATCATAATTAAATCAAATATTTGTGATCCGTCAGCGATTTCTCACAATATATTAAAATATCTTTATGTAGCAAATTATATGCTTTTTTTCCGAGAGAAAAAAAACTCAGATGACGGAGGTAAACTATATTTAAAAAATGTTTCAATTTTTTTAACGCAACTTCCCTCAGTGGATTTTACTTTTTTTGTAGAGACCAATAATAGAGTAAAATAATGACAAAAATTATTTCAATATATGCGCAATATATTCGCAAGAGGTTATGACAGTTTAAATTTTGGCAAAATCCGATATTTTTTTTTAATTTTGGCCTTATGTTACTAAATACGCAACTTGGCGCAATGATCGTTGCATTTTTTAAAGTACTAATACATACCTTTCAACTGACCCCACTGTTAAGACGTAAATATGCTAAAAATTGCTGAAAACGCCAATTTTTAAGACCTTCCGTGACCTTGCATATACGACTTGCCACAATCTTATAATCCATCATATATAATTGAACCCTTTTATGTTCCATATCAAAAGACAATTTGGTGGCAGGTTGTTTGCGCAACAAGTTGTGGACCATAACAATTTCCATGTCTTCAAAATCCGCTCAGTTTTTGTGTGGCACATTGACCTTTGGGGATCCATAAAAGCTGAACAACTCAAGTTTAGAACAAATAATGCTAGATATGATCTTTGAATGAGACAAATAACAGCTGGTAATTGTTTGGGGAAAATCTGAAATGTCATGAATCACAGGTGTGACACTCTCTCAGATTCTCATACAGGAAAAACGCATTGAGAGGAATAAGAGAAAATGAAGACGAAACGCTATCAGTGCGGCACACAAATTTTATTGGGATCATTAAAAAAAGAAGAAGAATCAGATTATTAAGTACTTTATATTATTTTTTAACGACTGAGTGCGGTGATCGGGATGTTCCTGATAGAAGCACCCAGAAAGAAGATATCACAACTTTGACCAGAGATCACGATGAACAGCTTCGAACGTATATACCTCGGGATATCCGGGAAGCAAAAAATATTATCATTGAATAAGAAGCATTGAAGATCATTTATTGAATCTGTAAATGAGCAAATGTTTGAATGACAGTGCCCCAAACTTTAGCCAACTGTATGAAAAACCCAAATAAGGGAGAGCGGACACATGGAATAACTTGTCCAAGAACTCAGCGAATACAATATTTTTCTAAGAGGCAAGAGTTCTCTTTGACGAGAGGGAGATATTTTTCTCTTGAGCAAAAAAATAAAAACTACTTTATTAAATCAATATTTTTGGATTAAGCAGACTTAATGATTTCGGAAGTTAGGCTTATCGGAACTTAGCAGTACATAATAATTCCTCAAAACGCCGTAAAAAGTAAAGTTCAAACTTCTGAATATCTGCTCGATCGATTCAAGGTCATTCAAATATAATTCACTAACTAAGGAACATTGTAGCTACAACCATAAATTCTTGGTTTCAGCATAGCTTAAAGCGCTATTCGCTAGTTACTTTTAAAAGATAGAAATTTCAAAAATATTAAATACATTACATTAACTGATTAAAAATTCTATTGGTTACGAGCTCCCTTAGGTTGAAAAAAAAGTTGTAAACGCGCAGTTGTGTAAATTATTCATGTTAAAATTCCCATGAATAATAATAGTAAAAAAAAAAATTGGTGCGTGGAGTCCCTCCGCGCGGAAGAAGTGAAATTTCGTAATGTGGAAATGAAAATAGGAAGGGGTAGAAATTGATTTTTGATGAAGGGGTAGAAATTGATGTCCGTGTTATTGTTTTCACTCCTTTTTTACAATTCCTATCCACTAAATTTGAAAATAAGAAATACTACCCTATTAAATTATATGTGTATCAAATCAAACTAAAAAAACAAGTAACTGAAATAATGAATATTATAAATTAAAATAGGAACAACAAGTACGTATTTCAGCTAATTTCACGACGTTCACACAGTTTACTTCGCTGCATAGCAAGAATACCACGCGCATGTGCGATTGGTAGCGTTAAACGTTTAACTCAACCTTGTTGGAAGTCGCATTAGAAGTTTCACTTCAAAAAAGACTATACATCAATTAACAGTCAAGCGTAGCGACAATTCTTCCGCAAACATAAAAATAGAAACATTCTTACCTAGCAACTGAACTACTTTCAATGAGTATCTTTTTTAACGTAGTCCCAGACGTCGGAGGTTCGTCAAACAACTGGATCAAGGAACTGGATTTCACGTATAGTTTTTTAAATTGAATTTCTTCAAATATTTCAAGTGGAATGTACTGAAGCGAGCTAGCGTAGATCATCAGCTGAATAAAAGAAATATGGAGTTGAAGTTAAAGTAATTTTCAAATAAAAGAAAATAAATACGTAGATGTTTAAAAACTGAGTGCGCTTGAGATTCACAAATCCGTAATTAGCTGAAACAACAGAGCGTCCATAATTCTGCGGCTGAACTTTTTTTCTTCCTTCAAAATGCCAATACTTTCGCATATGAAAACCTTTTATTTTTGACACATAAGAAGAGAAACTAAGAAGGAAAAGTGCACACTCTTGTATTATTGTAACAAAATCGCGCTGACGCATTAAATTAAAAATCCATCATTTTAAATTCAACAATTTTTACTTTTTTAAACGCATCAAAACTTGTTCTGACAAGAGTTAACCTACAATTTGAAGACGAGCGTAGGCCCGACCTGCGAGTCGATCTTGGTGTTTGCAGAACGTGGAACGTAGATCTTCGGTCAATTTAGGTTGCCGACCACTGCATTGAAGTAAAAATCCTACATTTCAAATTTTCAAATCTTCATTTATAAAGGTAAATAAATAGAAGTCTATCATCGTACAGTATATCAATAACTTTCAATAGTTTACGAAGCGCTACTTGAAGTAAATAGAAACGTTGTTTTATTATGGTGGAAATTCTATTACAGTAACCCCTCGTTATACCGCGCCTCGTCATATCTCTCATTCGGATATATCGCACTTTTTCTATTTCTCCCAAAATTTTAAGTTTGAGCTCTGTCGGCATCGGTTATATCTCGCATTCGGATATATCGCTCTTTTTTGCTGTCCCCCGACAAGCGCGATATAACGAGGGGCTACTGTATTTTATAAAACAAATGAGCTATTTGTTTTTCACTTCTTTAAACATTATCAGTAAAATTTGAGACATATCATAAAAGCTCGAACTGTATAAAAATAAAATTTCGATATTGTTAACAAAAAACTTCTGCATATATAACAAAACATTGATTATGCACTAAATACACTTACTTCTTTGAATTTGCGCCCAGCAAAAGGCCTTAATGCATTTAATAAGACTGAAGTTTGACTCATTGAAGCACATCTGATGTGTCCTCTTCTGTCATTGCTGCAAACTGAATCACCTAAAGTACGAGCAATACATGCCACCAGCAAACAAAGAACTGCTACGAGTACCGCTTTCATCGTTTTCTTCAAGGCACGTTACCAATTTGAAAAAGAAATAATTTGATTGTCTTTTTTTTTTGGATGCAAAATTCTTTTATACTAAAGAAAGACTTGTATTTTTTTCCAGCTTATTCCTAGTCGAAAAACTGAACATGTGCGTCGACTTATGAAACTGATAACATTAAAAAATCATCTCCGTCTTTCGTAGGAATAGATTGCATTAGATAAAAAAAACATAAAATAAATGCTATAATGTAGTAGGAAGGCAATAAGATAGAGGACCGAAGGAAGTTCAACCTCTTCTCCCATTACCGGCACGTGCCGTCCCCCTCCTCTCCCACCACGGGCACGCGCCGTCCCTCTCCTCTCCAATCATCGGCAGCATAATAAGACGGAAAAACTCTGTCTTTTCCTTCACTTTGCGGTTGACTGAGGATCGGACATTAGCGTCTCTTCTCTTATCTTGCTTCGCCTTATCTGCTTTTACCTGAATTTCTTCCGCCCGGTGAGAAGTGTTGTTGTGCGCGAAGTTTTATCAAATAAATTCTATAAATTAAAAGAAAACCGAAATAATATAGTGACATTGAAATACATGCTTCTAAAATAAAATTTGAATCAAAATATATATAAATGTATTCATTTTTACCTGAGCGATGTGGTGAAAATCAACCAAAATGGCTCATGCGCCGATTCTTCTACTAATGCTCGTGGCCATACGTTCGGGGAGAGTGTGGATGCCTCTAGTCTTCGCCTTATTACCATTCCCTCGTAAGGAGACCCTCTGCGAGAGTTTGGAGCATGCATGAGAATTTAAAATACCATACCCATGTACGAGTCGAAGTATTTTTGACAAAATTTGGAAGCGAAAAAAAGGGTGAACTTATAAATAACTTAGGGGCGGGATACCACTTACAAAATCTTCGATGTTCAGAATCTTTAATAAAATTTATGAAGGCAAATAATCATCTACAAGATCACAAAGTCTAAAAGCGTATTCTTTTTTTTTTTAAATTAAAATTCAAATTTATCACTGGCAAATATCAAAATAAAGATTATGGCTTATTAGAATCCTACTAATAAATAAAGCGTTTCGAAAACGTATCTATGTAATGCGTGGGTGTATGTCGAGGAATATTTTTTGTGGGAATTATATAACTCAAAGAGTGATGCATGATAGGTAACGAAATTCGGTGTGCAAATCGGCATAGATATAAACTGACGTTAAGTAGTAGGGTAGCGACGGCGGAATGGGACGAGTAAAATGCATGTGGGCCTTCAATGAAGTACTAAAACTATGTATGTAAGTATGGTGGAGTTGGGTGTGATATTGAGTAAGTTTTTGTGATCAAGAGGAATTACCGAAATATGAATGAAATCTATTTTTAGCGTTGTGTTAATTATGATATTTGAGAAATGTTAACCCTTGACTCAGAATCCATTCCCAGCATCTCGGGTCATGTGTAAACGATTTATCGTAACGGATTTTCGGGGTAGATCGCATGTGCTCGATCATCTTGATAAAAACTAAAAAAAGGGTACAAAATCTAAAAAAAGGGTACATATTGGAATATGTTCACAATATAACATTTATTTAACGGTAGAGGAGATCCGACATGTAAGGAGTGGTAATGGTGCCAAAGGCTAGCGGTTGCAACTGCCTCGCATACTGTTCAAGGTCCCATGCTCTGGATCTGTGGAGTGTCTCAGAAAATGGCTAAGCATTCTGGGGTCTGCTCTCATGACATCAATTACGAGCTTGGCTTTCTGGTCCGTCTGGCAACTTCATCATCACTGTCAGGTCATGAAAAGGAGAAGAAACCTCTTTAATCGGGAACCATTACACAATCTTCAAGAAACTCGAGGCGATTACCAGGGAAGAGGTACTGCAGGGTTAGACTCCATCTCAGACACCAAGCAGAAAAGGCGTGCTGATAATCCGGTACATATTTTCGCCAAAGGTTTAAGGCATTGCGTTCATCGGTGGGAACAGGGGCTCACTGCAGATTTCCCCGTGCGCTTTTCCCACGTTTCCCCAGAAGTAAACCACAGTCAATCAGCGGATTGACTGTGGTTGACCTTTCTGCTTGTACCAAATGGCTTTAGTTGCCATTTGGTACAAGCAGAAAGTTTGAGTTTTTGCTGTTCTTCTTCGCTGTGGACCTCGTGATATGCGGTAGGAGTATAAGGGAGCCAGGGAGCATGGAACAGTCAGCAGATGTAACAAAACTATGTCTGGCTTCACTACAGTCCATATGTATGGATGTTGTTGTTACTAATTCCCCAGGCACAGGAAATCCTACTACCAGGTCCAGAAGATCAATAGTTCACTGGCTTAAGGTAATACGCAGCTTCATTTTAGAGCGAGGAACCACGAGGGCTAAAGACTGACTTGACCTTAAATTTTGTGGTCTATTAATTTTGAAACAGATCCCAGATGGAAGACAGTCACCTGGGATTGGCATATCCAGAGGTATCGTTTCACTTGGAGGACTTTGCAGCCACGACCTATTTAACGTACACCAGCTCCCTTTAGCGTACCGGCCCACAGGAACGAACCGAGAGAGGTTGTTACCCTTCCAAACACTGACCGAAGTCAATGTTGCTTCACTTTCGGGGTTCTGCGGGAACCGAGCTTCTACCGACCGACTGGTCTACTGCGGGACTTATGTATGGATGTATGTGTTATAAAAGAAAACTTTTTCTTTGAAAAGAAAGCCTCCATCCTAACAAGAAAAGTTTTCGCCACGCCACTGGTACTGGCCCCTTTTTGAAGCGATCTGCTCCAAAATGGAGGCGTAGTCATTTGACCTTTTAAATAGTAGAAACAAATTTTTGAAAGGTTTTAAAAGTCCACTGAATCCAGAAAACAAAATCTTACTTAAAGAGTTTGTGGTAAATACCAAAAGTTATTTAAGAACACTGAAACGGCAAAGTGTAGAATTTGTAATTAGAACCCTAATAAAACAGGATTTCTGGGTTTAATCACTAGTTTAAGAAGTGTAATTGGTATTTTTGATAATTTAGTTGCTGATAAGCCGACACTAAATTATATAGTGTCTTACAAATGAAGTCAAGACCATCTACGTGTAGAAACATTTTTCCGCGCAATAAGATCTCACAGTGGTTTTAACAATAATTTAACCATGTCTAAACGCCTATACTAATTCAACGTCAAATCAGTACTACTAGGTATGCTAATTAATTGTTTACCACTAGAATATGTTCGCATACTATATATAATCTCAACTATTACCTGCAATAAAAATGAAACATCAGAACAAGTGGACATTGATGAAGATCTACCTATTAATGAACCACTACCTGAGTA
Source organism: Octonoba sinensis (assembly GCA_038502835.1). Taxonomy (NCBI): domain Eukaryota; kingdom Metazoa; phylum Arthropoda; class Arachnida; order Araneae; family Uloboridae; genus Octonoba; species Octonoba sinensis. The sequence continues at coordinate 140,776,525 of CM076599.1, forward strand.
GTGTTGATGGGGGTGGTAGGCTATATTGCGGGATTTGAAGTAAGAAAATTAAAATTTCTAAAATGTGAGTAATACTCTAATGTGCTAGTATCTACATCATGGATTTCAAGATTGACTGCAGCAAAAAATTATGAAACAGAAAAAATTGCTGGGCTGATTAGTACTTCTGACGTTTCACATGCATGTAAACAAACGGAATCAGTTTTTCGACAATATATAAGCACACCTTACTTTAGTAAAAGAAACATAATGCAAATTGTGATTTTTTGAACAATGCGAAGTATAAAATCATCAAACTTCAGTTCTCTAGTTGAACATGTCAAAGATTGAACCAGAGGGCAACCCTGTTCATAAGTTAGCTTTAGATATTTTAAAAAATTATTTAAATGTAAGATGTAAATGTAACAATGCGAAGCATAAAATCATCAAACTTCAGTTCTGGATGAACGTGTCAAAGATTGTGAACCAGAGGGCAACCTTGGTTATAAGTTAACTTTAGATATTTAAAAAATATATTTAAATGTAAGATTTCATGCAATACCAATGTTCAACCAAATGCGGAAGACAGAAATGCACGAAATTAATTCTGTTTAAAAACCAATAAAATTACGTTTAACTGTCATTATGTATAGTTGATATTATACGCAAATACTTTCAATGCATTAATGGGTTTAAAATGCCTTGCAGAAATTGGATAATACAACAATAATAATTAGTAGGGCTCGACCGATGACATTTTTTGGTCGCTGGGCCGATGCCGATTGTTTCGAGATCGGCTGATGGCCGATTGCCGATTATTCTCCTCTTCCATCTGCCGATGGCCGATGGAAAAAAGATCGCTTTGAACCATTAAAACGTGTAGAATGCTTGTCAAAAGTGTCATTTAAATCATTTATTTATTTTTATATTTATAAAAACATAAATGCATTATTCAAGCACCGTAAAACTGTCTGGGGGAAGTTTACATAATAATCAAAGCTAAAAGAATCACTCGCGATTCTAGTCGCGATTCTATTTGGAGGTTTAAAAAGAATTAAAAAATGCCACATCAGAGGATTTTTCATTCTTTTGTCTTATCTTTGCAAAAACAACTCAACAACTATTGAATCGGATCGGGTCTAATTCCATATTTTACCTGATAAATAAACGACAGCAAGGAAGAAAATAACAATGACGGTCTCTTGAGCCAGCTGAAAACAAACGTCTTGAGTTGATCACACTCGCTTCTGCTTGCAGTGTTGCCAACAGGGAAAAAAGTCCCTGCGTACCCTTAACCGACCTGCGTACTCTTACCCTCCTTTCCCTTAGTTATTAAATTGTATTTTAAAATGTACCCAGTTGGGTACACTTGGAATGAAGAGCACACCTGCACTGCAAATGCCAAGTGCAGCTGCCTTTATTTTCTTACTTTTTCATGGACAGGAATGCAGATGTTATAGTACAGACTACCAAATAATGTGGGTTTATGTCTTTAACGGAATTGTCCACCCCCTCCGCTCAGATTTTTTTCATAATTCCCCTCCCCCCTCCCGTTTTTAAAAGAAAAGCGGGAACGATTATATGTTTATTTTTCATTATAAAAGTTATTTTAACTAAAAATAGCTCTTTTTCTAAAATAAAAATAAAATATTTAAAAACATCGCTCGCTCGCATTTCATAACCAAGAAATTCTGAATATTGCTTTGAAAACATAGACGTGAAATTTTTTTGTCACTACAAATGAATGCTGGACCTTAAGAACTAATTTTATTAACTTTTTTTTTCTTGCGAGTTGAAAATTACACTGAAATACTTGACATGTTCTTTATATTTTCATGAGCACAATGTAAGGTCACCGAAATAAACCAATATTTTGAGCACCAGCAGTTTTCTGTTCACAAATATTCTTCTAAAAAACACGTGATCGTTTATAAAAATTAAGATGTATTTCGAAAAAATATATATATATATTTATATATACGTTGTCAATTTTTGAAATTAATGAAATAGTAGCATTTTTATTAAGGTATTATTCCACCCTGTCGCGCGAACTCGTTTTTTAAGAATTAAATTTTTGAAAATAGCGTGTCGAACTTGGACACATAAAATTTCGATTCATAAACATTTATACTGAAAAATTGATCCATATTTTTTATCAATATGTTCTGTGTTGTAAACTAGCAATAAAATAACAAGAAATACAGTGAAACCTCTCTAAAGAGACCATCTTCCAGAATGTTGAAAATTGGTCTTATAGAGAGGTGGTCTCTGAATAGAGGTAATGGTTAGAACAAAACTTTATGCAATAATACAACAAAACACTATCCTGAAACTTGTTTTTATTATTATTTTATGACTGTACAGCTTTTAAAAAAGAATTAATTGAAGTTTTCTTTGATTTTAGTAATTTCTCATTAACAATCTTTATCTCTAAACTTTGAGTTGTACAACATTAAATCTTTTCACTGCCATATTCTCTTTTCACTGCCATATGCTTATAAAACTTTCACCTTTTCTTCCAAAGTCAATACAACTTTTTTAGACATCAATTAAATGTCCCGGCAAGTTTTCTGCTTTACAATCCGATGCAGAAGAGAAGGATTATGTTTCTATAAGTTGCAATATCTCCCCTACGTTAATCCTCCCTAGGAAGATTTGGCACCTCCGGTTCGTGCCAAAACGGATACCACGATTTAGGGTGATTTATTTATACCTCTGGCTACCCTCTATATAATATAAATGCGCAGAATTTTAATTAAAATTAAAAGAAGAAAATAGCTAATTCTTACTTTACGTTTAGTTTTGAACACTTATCAATTTATACGCAATTACAATCAATACTTTTAAGTAAATCGTTCAGTTAGAATAAAAAAGTCGTGTTGCATGATCTTTTCTCAGACATTGAATTTCAAGGGTAACGTTTTACTAGTTTTATGTGACAAAAAGAAAAAAATATGAATATTCTCTTATGAGTTTTTGAAATAGAAACAGTAACGAAAAATTTCTAGTTTTTCCCCCCATAAAAACTTGAATTTTTTATAGAATTCCTTTTTTTTCGGTAAGTGTTACTGTTTGAATGGATGACATCCTATTTTATTATTAGTGCATTTTTTTTCTATTGCAAACATTGTAAAAAATAAGAAGAACCTCTATAATTACTTGTAATATATTTTTAGCAGAAGTCGGAAACATTTTTTTTTCTTTTTTTGGCTGCGGGTGAGAATCAACCAAAGTATGTGCATTCAGAAGACAATTCTTGTCCGTAGAATTTTCAATACCATTATTTTAAAATCATTGCAATTTTATGAGCCCAAATTAATTACTTATTTTTATGTAATTATTACTTATTTTTATGTAATTTTTAATAAATTCTCCAAGCTTTCACTTCATATTTATGGTTCATAATCTATTTTTCATTTAACTTTACATTGAACTTTTTTTTCAGAAATCAAATGGTTTCAAATGAAAAATTACTATAAGTTGTGGAAAAAATTAAAAAGTGAACAATTCTCGTAATTTATTTATCATTTTATTATTATCATTATTACTATTATTATTGTTATACATTAGAACGAATAAGTTTGTTTAGAGTGTTCGTCCCTGGAAAAAAATGCTTTGTGCAACTACGTGTCAACACTCGTGATGGAATAAAGTGAATATCCCCCTTGTCCGAATAAAAAATTTACGGGGGGTATGACCAAATGACCTTCCGAACTGACCCGACCCGACCTTCTCACGGTCATGTCATGAACAGTTTCCGAGGCAACCCCTTCATTAAGATGCCAAGAAGTCGCCAACTTCACTTTCAGTTAGAAAAATTATTCCGACACTTGGAAAGGCCGCGTAAACAGTTTAGCTTTTTCAGACCCCTTCCCTCTAGGGGTGTAGGTCCCTCTTAATTGGTATGGGTGAGATAGGATTTTGGTGCATCGGAAATACACCATCCATTTTGCAAATAATCTAAGCAGACTGCCCCCCCACCCGAAAATCATTCGCGGAAAGAGTACAAGAGACACAAAACACATGTTTTTCAATTTGCAAAGGTTCTGGAGGACAATTGCATAGCTTCTGGCGTTTTTCTAATTTCGGAAGTGAAGAATTATTCTAAAGAAGAGCACATTTACACTTCAGCAATTTTAGGAGCAGGAGTTATATGATGCCCTATGCTTAAACTGTATGACATCTTAACCCTTGTAAGTGTGATTATTATCATTATTTTTTAATATGTTTTTCAAATACTTTTTAAAATACATACATTTATATCTTAAATTTATATTTTACTGCTAATATTCTTTTTAATTAATAGGTATGTAAAAAAATAAACGATTTAAGTTCAAATATTTTCTCAATTTTTTTACACGCATGAATTAATATTTATGAATTATTTTAAACATTTAATTATCTTTCTCTTCTTAGACTAACCTCAACATAATTTTGTACTTTATCTTTTACGTCAAGTTTGTATTGTAAAATTACTTGCACTTTATGTTTTTATTTGAAAAGTTACATGGTTACATTCATACATTCTACAAGTGATTTATAAAAAATCATACAAATTATTATTTTCAATAAACTAATTGGTGTTATGTGAAATGTTTACACAATTTAAACTAGAGAATAAATACTATGTAGAAATATACTTCATTTTCCGAAATTGAGACCAACTAAAATTTTGATTGTATGCAAAATACAATGAACCAGTTAAATCATCTTATGCATTATATATAAATTTAGTGCATTGTCTTTGCTTATATACAAAATACGATCAATGAATTTTACACATGAATTTTAAATATGAGTCGTTCCATTTCAAATCAGGCAGGCAGATCTAAAACTTGTCACATGACCCTCACAGATTTTTTTGAAAAAATTACAGTAGTTACAACTAAGGGACATATAAAATATTCGAAAAGGATTTTGCAAAAATAAAATTTATTTCTCTAGTTACAGACTTTTAAAATTTGGGGCAAAGTTGGCCGTTTTCAGAAAATCAGCAAAACACTCACTTTTGAAAGGATAACTGTTTCAAAAGTTTTGAACCGATTCGAATATTTTTTTTCTATAAATAATGAAAAGACGGTATTTTATTTAGACACTAATTTTAAAAATTTAGTTGACTTCGTAGACCTTTATGATATTTTTCTTATGAAAGAAATTTATTTTTTATTTTTGAGGTGGCAATCTAAAGTGCTGTAATGGAAGTTTTGTATAAAATATTATTGTAAGCCTGAGATACATATCCCCTCAGAATTTAACGTTTAAAAATTGAAAATGTTCAAAAATTTCGATTTTTGAAGTGTGATTACTCAAAAAAGCCATTTTTTAAAAATCTGAAAATCTGCTCATTTGTTGCCCTTCAAGTGCTTAATGAGCTGCTATCAATTATATTGTGTATTTTTGCCCTAGATATTTCATGTGATTTTTCAAAAATGGCTTTTGTGCATTTCTCAAAAAAGCCAGAAATTCAAACTCGTTCTTATTTAATCACTTTAATATAAGATTTAATCAATATTTATTAAGAATTATACTATATTGTTACACAATTACTACAGATAAATTGTACTTAACCTTCTTAGAACTTAAATAGCTCCTTGCACAAAGCGTAGCTACTGTGATTTAATGCATGTTATTGTGCTCAATCTAAATACTAGTTTGAAACTCACACGCTTTACATCAAATACCATACAACAGCAAATCTAAAATTTATTGTAGGAATACAATCAAAACATTATTGACTATCCTAAAATAATAAATGTATTAAATCACCGTAGCTACGTTTTGCGCAAAGAACTATCTCTTTGTAAGTTATCCAAATGGGAAAACTACTATGAGAACTCATTTATTCTTTAAATAATTTAATTTTTTTTTTTCTTTGATCTGATATAGCCATTTAGAAAAATATATTTTTTTAAAGGAAATCTTTCGCTTCATATAAGTAACTGATATAATTTATATGATCTTCATCCTAATTTTAACTAAGTACTTCACTTTTGAAGTTGCATAGGATACATTGTAAGTCATTCGGGTTAAATTTCTTTAATGATATTTTAGATAATTGTGGAAAAAAAATGATAATCATTATTTTAAATTAACATCATTACATGAAGCTATATTTTAATTAGTTAAAAATGAATAAATGCATAGTGTAAGAAATGGCAGAAAGAAAAAGAAAATCTCAATCCTCTATAAGTTGACCACCTGTCTAAGTTGACCACTAAAGTGCTGCACCGTAAGTGGTCAACTTACATAGGTTTTACAGTACTTCCATGTTTTGCCAAGAGGTCCATGCTTTGCCAACAGATGTCGGCTTATAAAGGCGTCGAATAATCGTGCTGCCACAATATGTAAAAAAACTCTTGAATTTATTAGATTGAAACATTGAACCAGGGTTATAGTTGATGTCCAAAGTTTTGAGAAGTTTGTTTTATTCCGACAAAGAAAAATATCCAATATCAAAAAATAAATCAATGGGTTATGTTTCCACAACCAGTTTTTATAACTATTCTAACTTCATCTTCTCTTCTTTTCCGCACTTCAGATTAAAAAAGGAATTACACAATATTATGAGATGGAATTCTAATCTTCCCACTTTTTCGTTCCACAACCAAGATACACTCCCGATTCCTATTGACTACGAGGCCTAAGTGGCACTCGTAAATCACGGCGATACGACTCTGTTCTTTAGTAAAAACAGAGAATAAACATTTTTTTTTACTATCAGCGGTTTGAATACTACATTTTTAATGGTTATTCGAGTGTTGTATTTAAATATGGTAGAAAAACAAGCAAATAAACTGTTATATTACTATTTTTTCATGAAAATTTTTAACAGTGTGAAAAACATTCTGGAATCTTACAAGGAACTGTGCGCTTGATTTTGTGCAAAAGAAATTTCAATGTAAAAATACTGAGTGTAGCCCCGAAAAGCCAGGGATCGGTTTCTTCCGGATAAAACTACTTTCTTCTAGGACAGAAGGTGAAACTGGAACCAATGGAAACAACTAAAACAGAACGCGGGAGGTGGGGGCAGCACCTAGAAATAAACAAGTTAAAAATCAAAATATGTTAACTAAATGGTAGGAATAAACTAATAGTAAAATTAATTACATTAATCGAGAAACAGACAATTTATATTAGCAATACTATTTTTGGAAAAATAACTTATTTTTAAAAACAAATAAAATCCAACATGTATTCATGTTGTGGAAACATATCATGAGGTTTATTCATGGGTAGCAATTTTTACAATTTTTGGAGAGGGTTTGTTACAATTTTGTAAATCGGATGCTTTCTCTCGCCTTGGTGCAAAAAAAAAATACTATACAGCATCGGAAGAATTCATATTTTTTTTCATATAATAATACATTACCATTTTAAAGCGTATTGGATAAACATTAAAAACAATTATTCCAACATGCAAAGCAGAGTGCTGATTTTTTAAAGTTAATGGACCTAAATGGTTTTGTATTAATATTAATTATTATCACTCTGATAATGTATTAATAATTTAAATTTTATCCAACACATGTTTTCTTAAATTTTTATTTCTTCCAGGCGGTTCTTTTCATGTTTATTTCCACTTTGGAAGAAACAGGCTATATATATACATAAATATATATTGGTATATATATATATATATATATTGCTATAAATCTTTAATTAAGAATAAATAAAATACTTTAGACTTCATTATTCGATACCTCTTATGTATTTAAAGTGTCTTCAGACTCGGTTTAATCGAAGAATATCTATATATATATATTATATATATATATATATTGTGTATATAATGTACTTAACAATATATTCAGTGTATATACAATGTACTTAAGTTTAGCTTGAAAAATTTATTTATTTTATGAAACAAAATCGCAACTTTAATAATAAGTGTTTAATAAATGTGTTACTCCACTTGGAAGAACTATTTCTTGCAGCCGGTATTTTCCACTTTGAAAGGAACTTGCCAAACCTGCACAAAATATACAAGTTGCATTATATGCCAACAATTTCATATGTTAAATATATCGTAATTAAATTAAATATTTGTGATGTGTCAGCGATATCTCACAGTATATTAAAATATCTTTATTTAGCAAATTATATGCTTTTTTTTCCGAGGGAAAAAAACTCAGATGACAGAGGTAAACTATGTTTAAAAAATTTTTTAATTTTTTTATCGCAACTTGGCTCAGTGGATTTTACTTTTTGTAGAGGCCAATAATAGGGTAAAATAATGGCTAAAAAATTATTTTAATATATCGATGCAGCAAGAAGTTATGACATTTTGAATTTTGGCAAAATCCGACTTTCTTTAAATTTTGGCCTTATGTTACTATATACGCATTCAACTTGCCTCAATGATAGTTGCATTTTTTAAAGTACTAATACATACCTTTCAACTGACCTCACTGTTAAGCCTTAAAAATGCTAAAAATTGCTGAAAACGCCAATTTTTATGACCTTCAGTGAACTTGCGGCAACGACTTGCCACAATCTTATCATCCATTATATATAATTTGACCCTTTTATGTGATATATCAAAAGACAATTTGGTGGCAGGCTGTTTACGCAACAAATTGTGGACCATAACAATTTCCATGTCTTCAAAATCCACTCCGTTTTTGCTGTCGCACATTGACCTTCGGTGATCCATAAAAGCTGAAAAACTTAACTTTAGAACAAGTAATGCTAGATTTGATCTTGTAAAAAGACAAATAACAGCTGGTAATTTTTTGTGGAAAATCTGAGATGGCATGAATCACAGGTGTGACACTCTCTCGGATTCGTGCTCTTAAGTATCTCATGCAGAAAAAATGCATCGTGAGGAATACGAGAAAATGAAGATGAAACATTATCAGCGCGGCAAACAAATTTAATGGGGATCATTAAGAAAAGAGAAAAATCAGATTATAAAATTATATACATTATTTTTTAACGACTGAATGATGTTCGATCGTGATGTTCCTGATAGAAGCACATAGAAAGAAGATATAACAGTTTTGACCAGAGATCACTATGAACTGCTTTGAACGGAGATGACTCGGGATACCCGGGAAGCGCAAAATATTATCATTGATTGAGAAGCATTGAAGATCATTTATTGAATCTGTTGATGAACAAATTTTCAAATGATAGTGCCCCAAACTTTAGCCAACTGTATGAAAAACCCAAATAAGGGAGTTATCTTTGACGAGCGGGAGATGTATTTTTCTCTTCAGCAAAAAAAAAATATAAAAACATTTTATTAAATCAATATTTTTGGATTAATCAGACTCAATGATTTCGGAAGTTAGGCTTATCGGAACTCAGCAGTACATAATGATTCGTCAAAACAGCGTAAAAAGTAAAGTTAAAAACTTCTAAAAATCTGCTCAATCAATGCCAAGGTCATTCAAATGATTAATTCACTAACTAATGAACATTGTAACTACTACCTCAAATTCTTCAGCATAGCTTAAAGCGCTAATCGCTATTTACCCTTAAAACATAGAAATTTGAAAAATATTAAATACATTACATTAACTGATTAAAAATTCTATTGTTTACGAGCTCCCTTAGGTTGAAAAAAAAAGTCCTAAACGCGCAGTTGTGTAAAGTAATCATGTTTAATTTCAAATGAATAATAATAGTAAAAAAAAAACTAAGAAGGACTATACATCAATTAACAGTCAAGCATTGCAACAATTCTTCCACAAACATAAAAATAGAAACATTCTTACCTAGCAACTGAACTTCCTTCAATGAGTATCTTTTCTAACTTAGTCCCAGACGTCGGATATTTGTCAAACAAAGCAACGATGGAACTCCCTTTAACGTATAGTCTTTTAACTTGAATTAATTCAAATATTTCATGTGGAATGTACTGAAGCGAGCAAGAGTCGATCATCAGCTGAATAAAAGAAAAACGGAGTTGAAGTTAAAGTGATTTTCAAATAAAAGAAAATAAATACGTAGATTTTTAAAAACTGAGTGCGCTTGAGAATCACATATCCGTAATTAGCTGGAACAACAGAGTGTTAATAATTATGCTGCTGAACTTTTTTTCTTCTTTCAAAATGCCAATAGTTTCGCTTATGAAAAACTTTTATTTTTGGCACATAAGAAGAGAAACTAAGAAGGAAAAGTGCACACTCTTGTATTATTGTAACAAAATCGCACGGACGTATTAAAGTAAAAATCCATCATTTAAAATTCAACAATTTTTACTTTTTAATATGCATCAAAACTTGTTCTGAAAAGAGTTAACCTACAATTTGACTAAGAGCGTATTCCCGCCTTCCCAGTCAATCTTGGTGTTTGCAGAACTTGGAAAGTAGATCTTCTCTCAATTAAGGTTGCCGACCTCTGCATTGAAGTAAAAGTCCGACACTTTAAATTTTCACATTTTCATTTATAAAGTTAAATAAATAGAAGTCTATTATCGTATAATATAATAATAACTCTCAATAGTTTAAGAAGCCCAACTTGAAGTAAATAGAAACGTTGTTTTATTAGGGTGGAAATTCTAATATTTTAAAGAAAATGAACTATCTGTTTTCCACTTTTTTAAAGTGTTAGTAAAATTTGAGAAATACCTTAAAAGCGCGAACAGGATAGAAATAAAATTTAGATATTGTTAGCAGAAAATTTCTACATAAATAACAAGACATTGATTATGCACTAATTACACTTACTTCCTCGAAACTGCCCCCAGAAAAAGCCCATAATGCATTTATTAAGACTGATTCTCCACTCATTCCAGCACATCTGATGTATTTCTTTCTGTCATTGCTGCAAACTTCACTTGATGTAGGAGCAATACATGCCACCAGCAAACAAAGAATAGTTACGAGTACCGCTTTCATCGTTTTTTTTGAAGGCACGTTACCAATTTGAAAGAGAAATATGTTGCGAATCTTGATTCGGATGCGAAATTATTTTATACTATAAAGAAACCATGTGTTTTTTCCAGATTATTCCTAGTCGAAAAACTTAACAGGTGCATCGACTTATGAAACTAATACCATTAAAAAAATCATCTCCGTCTTTCCTAGGAAAAGATTACAACAGAGAATGAAACCATACAATAAATGCATTGATAATAACTGCGCAAGTAGTTGGAAGGCAATAAGGTAGAGGACGAAGGAAGTTCCCCCTCTTCTCCCAAAAAGGCACGTGCCGTCCCTCCAATGTCACGCGCCGTCACCCTCCTCTCCCACCACGGGTACGCGCCGTCCCTCTCCACTCCCACTACCGGCATGTGCCGTCCCCCCCCCCCCCCCCCCGCTCTAGGACAGAGAGAAGGGCTGCCTCATGTCGCGAGAAGAGCTTTGGGACGTCACTGTGGAAGCAAGTGAGGGATTGATCAATGTTTTTCAATGGGAAAATGATATTTCCTTTATATTTTTGGGCATTAACGCTTAATTTTTTTTTCCAACTGATATGAATCATATTACTTCATATCACTTGTTATTAGTGTATAGGACGCGATTATGTTTCATAAGAATAATTTTAAACTCGAATGAAAATTAAAAGGCAAACATTGATAATGAGTGACATAAAAATGTAAACATTATGAAATAAAACCAGGATTGAATACAAAGTAAAATTATTTTATGAATAACAGAAATGAGAATGTATTTGAGATATTGAATTCTTTAACTGCTCAAAAAATCTTTGACAGATTTGAAATTAAATTCCCCTTACTCATTTACTTAAAATATTTATCTTATCAGAAATTGCTGAAGACAGAGGTGTTAACTTAAATATATGAGCTATTTTTTATTAATAATGTATTTAATTACATATAGTAATTGAAAAATAGCAACATATAGAAACTATAATAGTTATAACAAGCTGTAATAATGCTAACAAAAAGGAAATGTTTACATTTCCAGAATGTACTGGAGCACGTAATTAAAGATTATGAAATAATGTTTACATTTGAAAACTTTTTAGACAAGGGTGTAGCTGTCAGTATTTTCAACATATATTTCATTACGAGACATCAATTTTATGGTTCACTATAAGTAATATTAGTATTAAATACAAATCTTAACAACTCGAATTAAGGAATAGTTAAATACAAATAATTTCACTCAGGGACAGGGATACCCACGAGCGGGGTTCATGGCGCAGAATGCGTCATTGAACATTTTGGGGGGATGGTGTTTTAGTCTTTTTTTTATGTGGGGTGCCATCGCTCTTAGGGGGTGCGCTCCACTGCTGAGGGGCGCACCGACGGAAGTAAGTGACTGAGACCTCTCGTCACAAGTCTTTTCTACTATGCATGTTATTACTAATAATGAATATGTATATTGAATACTGTGACCGAAACTTGATCCTAACCTCCAAGCCAAATTCTGCATTCGGTACTGGTAACACTAATTATCAGCAAAAAATATCCATAAGAGTATTAACCGAATGACTTAGATTTTCTCTTTGGATGTTGCTATCATTTATTTAAATTAAAATTTGAAAAAAATACGCGTTCATTAAAAAAATAATTGCGAAGGCATTGGTGTAAAACCGAAAGCTCTCGTGCCATGGACATCGGATTGAATCATGGTAGATATTATTGTTTGTTATAGGACTTTAAGCTGTTGCCCCCCCCCCCCCCCCAGCAATCCAGACATTGGGACACTTCATGCTATACCTGTCTAACAAAATACAAGTACACGAGATGATCAATGGTCGGTCGTCTGTGTTAAAGCCAAACATACCAATACACGAAAAAGTATTTGCAAAAGGCCATAAAAAACAAAAGTGGAACGTCAAAATGTATAAAATGTACTAAGAGATAAAACACATTTATATGGATTTTTTGAAATAAAAAGAAAACATGTAATGACTCTATATGAAATCCACAGGCTAAGAAGCCGTGCTGTAAACATACAACTAAGCCGAAATACAATGCAATTGGCTTTAGAAATGCTAATTAAAATTATTTTTTTTAATCAACAAGAAGTTCCGTCTTGAACTATACGAGCCTACTTTCCCGTATACACCGAATTCAAATTTATAATCTAGCTATCTCTCTCTCTGTCTTTCTCATTTAGCTTTAGTTCTTAATTGCTTCAAATATACCTTTATCAACGGTTAATACATATGCATTCAATCATTCATTTATTAAGTCATTCATGTATTTATTCACTCATTTATTCTTTCATTCTTTTGCTTATTCATTTAATCATTCATTAATTCAAAAATATTATTGAAAATACCGATCAAAAAATTTCATAGGAAAATAGGCTCGTTAGTTCTGGATGAACTTTCTATTTGTACATGTTCTACGTCATAAGAGCTTTCCGATAAAGTTTGTTTCAAGCAAATCGGTCGGATAGATCAGGAATTATATAGGATCTAAATTTCCCCGTAGGCGGTGTGTTAATTTTTTTTGAACTGTTCAAAAATGAACAAAAACTGTTCAAATCAATATTTCACGCCAAGAACTTCTTCCAGTGAGCTTTTTCATGGGAACTTGGATCTTGTACCCAGAGTTTATATCATTTGCTTCATTTTCACCCATAGGCGCTAATTTTAAAAAAATTTTTGAACTGTTCAAAATTGAACAAAAAATTGTTCAAATCAAACAGTAAAATATGGAAATGAGATTTCCTTGATGAGATCTTTCGAATGCAAAAAGAATTTTTCCAATCGGACAATTCGTTCAAAAGTTATTAGGGGGGGGGGACAGACCGACAGACCGACCGACACACTTTTTCCCCATCTCAATACCCTACTTTCAAATTTTTTATTTTTCATTCTTTATTTAATTACTTAACTTATTTTTGACTTTTCTTGATTTCTAACGATATTTTCACGATACATTAAGCCTTCTTTCATGCTTTATTATTTTTTTTTTTTTACTTTCACGGGAAAGTAGGCTAAAAATGGAATGATATTTTAAGTCATCAAATAGATAATTACTTTTAAAAACTTTTACTTATATTTAGAAATAATAACGCAAGAAAATTGAATAATGCGTTTTAAAAATGTGAGAAAAATTAAAACCTCCTATGTATACCTCCAATAAAAGGTATACAACAATAATGTATATTGAGTACTTTGGATTCTGTTTCTGAATTATTTTTAACTAACTGCCAAAATAGGGGTAAAAGCGAGTACTTTAGTAATAAAATTAATTTAGTAATAAATCAATATTTGAATTTTGGGCAGGAGTAGAGGATGATTTTTCTGCGCTAAAAACAAGGGCATTTCACATTCTATTACCATTTTCAACATCCTACTTTTGTGTAACTGTATTTTCTGCTGTTGCCTCTTTGAAGACAAACTATACGTCTCGGCTAAATATAGAAGCAGAACTGAGAGTGGCTATTTCTAATATTAAGCCTTCTTTCGAAAAACTTTACTTTGCAAGACAGGCCCGAGGAAGTCACTAATAACAATTAAATTTGTTTTTAATTTAGTATGATTTGATTAAGTAAGTTGTTTTACTTTAAGGGAAATTAATAAATATGTCGAAATGTATTTTGTTTTCTATGTGTATATGTGCTTTCCTTTCAGTCAGTTGATCAATTTTTTAAAATAATATTTTCTCTTGGATGTTCTCGAGCCCCCCTTTTAGTGTGCTCGCGCCCCCTAGGGGGGCGCGCCCCACAGGTTGAGAATCGTTGGGCTATCATAAACGGGCGTTCTGTGTGGGGAGACACCACAATCTCTGTGGTGTCGTCTTGGTGCAGCAGGGCCATAGGAAGGAAGGGCTGGCTCATCTCTTTGATTTTCCTGTTTTTCCGAAAACTAGCAAAAAGGGGATGAAAAACTAGTCTCTGACGTCGTTGCGAAGCAACTGGATGCCATGTTTCTCTATTTTTCCTGTGTTTCGCGTCTATAATTTTCATTTTTACATTGTTTTTTTTTTTGAAAGATTATAAGAAATTTTTCTACAACTATTAAAAAATGTTTTTATTCATTCCATTTATAATTACATATTTTATGAAAGAAAGCATAATTTTGAGTATTTCATCTTTGAAAAGTGTCACAAAATAAACTGCTCATGTAATTTCCCGAATGTGAATAAAGATTTAATCGCTTTTTCCTAGTTTTCACTTTCAGAGAGCCCAAAAACTAAATACATTAAACTATTAATAAATATAGAATAATGCAGAAATATAGAATCTTAACGTTAAAATTAATAAATTTTTTTTAAATCAAAAGTGAACTATTATAGTTTAAAAATTCAAATTATAAAATGATTTTGAAAACATTTAGAAGAGCTCTTTAATTTGTCTCGCATTTTTAAAACGCATTATTCAATTTTATTGCGTTATTTTTTTGTAAATTTTAGCTAAGGTTTTTAAAAGTAATTATCGATTTGAGCACTGGAATATCTTTTCCATTTTAGATTTATAAAATAATTTTTTAGCCTTCTCAAGCCAATTTAATTGTATTTCTGCTTAGTTGTATACAGTGATCCCTCGTTTTTCGCGGTTAATGGGGACCAAAACCCTTTCCGCGAAAACTGAAAAACCGCGAAGTAGGATTTGCCCCTAAGAATGTTCGTGTATGCGGGTACACAAATTGTTTCAAATATAAAAAACAGTATTTATACTTCAGATATTTAAGAAAAAACATTACAACAGTATACGTATTTACTTAAACGTGTAGGTGCAAATTTAATAAAGTTAATTAGAAAACGTTATAGTACAGTAATAAACATTAATCAACAATGCTTTCTGAGAGAGGCGAAGAGTCTTGTGTTGGTGGGAGCTTTTGAGAGCCCATGTACTCTGAGTTAACTCATCTCTTTGTTTGACATGCAGAGATCCTTCTCGTGCATCAACATGAAACAACGCTCCTTTCCGCAATGGGGCCCTACCGACATGGTTGTATTTTTTCATTTTTCATTTTTGATGAATATTTTGGAAAACCCCGCGAAGCACTGAAGCCGCGAAACATGAAGGGGAAGGGAAAACACTGTTTATATTTACAGCACGGCCCCCCTAGCCTGTGGATTTCCTATGGGTCATGACGTGTTTTTTTTTTATTTTAAAAAATCTATATAAATGTTTTTTATCTCTTAGTACATTTTATATATTTTGATGTTTCATTTTTGTTTTTTATGGCCTTTTGTAAATACTTTTATGTGTATTGGTACGTTTGGCTTTGGCACAAACAACCGACCATTGATCATCTCGTGTACTTGTATTTTGTTAGACAGGTATAGCATGAAGTGTCCCAATGTATGAATCGCTGGGGGTGCACAAGCTTAAAGTCCTATACCAACTAATATCTATGCCGTGGCCATGATTCAATCCGACGTCCATGGCACGAGAGCTTTCTGTTTTACACCAATGCCTTCGCAATTATTTTTTTAATGAACGCATATTTCTTCAAAATTTTAATTTAAATAAATGATAGCAACATCCAAAGAGAAAATCTAAGTCATTAGGTTAATATTCTATGGATATTTTTTGCTGATAATTAGTGTTACCAGTACCGAATGCAGAATTTGGCTTGGAAAGGAGGACAAGTTTCGGTCACAGTATTCAATATACATATTCATTATTAGTAATGACATACATAATAGAAAAGACTTGTGACGACAGGTCTCAGTCACTTTTCCCCCGTCGGTGCACCCCTCAGCAGAGGAGCGCACCCCGAAGAGTGATGGCGCCCCACATAAAAAGAATGACTAAAACACCATACCCCTCAAAATGTTCAATGACGCATTCTGCGCCATGAACCCCGCTCGTGGTTTTCCCTGTCCCTGAGTGAAATTATTTGTATTTAACTATTCCTTAATTCAAGTTGTTAAGGGTTTGTATTTAATACTAATATTACTTATAGTGAACCATAAAATTGATGTCTCGTTATGAAATATATGTTGAAAATACTGACAGCTACAACCCCTTTTCTAAAAAGTTTTCAAATGAAAACATTATTTCATAATCTTAAATTACGTGCTCCAGTACAATCTAGAAATATAAACATTTCCTTTCTGTTACCATTAGTACAACTTGTTATGACTATTATAGTTTCTATATGCTTTCTATTTTGAATTACTTTTCTGTAATTAAATACATTATTACTTTAAAATAGCTCATACATTTACAATTAACGCTTTTGTCTTCACCACTTTCTGAAAAGATAAATATTTAAAAAGTAAATGAGTAAGAGGAATTTATTTTCAAATCTTTGGGGAAAAAATTTTCGAGCTGTTAACGAATTCAATATCTCAAATACATACTCATTTCGGTTATTCATAAAACAATTTTAGTTTGTATTCAATCCTGGTTTTATATTTTATTTAAAGTTTACATTTTTATGTCACTCACAATCAATGTTTACTTTTTAATTTTCATTCGAGTTCAAAATTACTCTTTTTAACATAATCGCGTCATATACACTAGTAGCAAAGGGACATGAAGTAAGATGATTCATATAACTTGAAAAAAAAAATTAATTAAGCTTTTATGCCCAAAAATATGAAAGGGAAATTTAAATCTTTTTCCCATTGAAAAACATTGATCAACCGCTCACTTGCTTCCCCCTGTTGGTGCGGTCTCTCTCAGAATTCTTTTAAAAGGGCCATCCATTTACCCTTCCATCTGTCAAGGGTTTGCAAATTTAAAACTGTGCAACACGAAAAATGTAATTTGGATGAAAATGTCTGTTTCTTATGTATTTTTGGCTGAGAATTACGAATTTGCAATTATTTTTTTCCTATCCACCCTTTTCACCAAAATTACCCCATTTTAGCTTTTTACGGATTTTCTGGATTAATGTGCATATTTTCGTAATTTATCCACCCCAATTTATTATAAATTACATCCCTTTTTCATTGACAGTTTAAATCGTTGCCATTCTAGAGACCTTTTTAATGAACTTGGGTTACTTTAGAGACATTTTTGGCAACAAAACCCATATCTACTTCTCGAAATTTCGAGTCTTACAAGACGACAAAAACATTTTGTAGACTATTTTGCGGAGAAAGAAAAAAAAGTATGCTGCTATGATGTGAATGTAGTATTTCAAGCATTAGGACATGAGCACAATTCAGCAGAGTGGCGCTTGTTTACCATTGCTCTTCCATCTAAGTATTGTTTTCTTATTCATTCCTGTAGCATATTCTGCAAACACAAAGGAAATTTCAAAATTTTGAGTGGCAAAAGCTTATCAAATTAGCTATTTGTAAATCAACAATGTGCCTTTAGTCCACGAAAGTATATTAAACTTGGTTTATCAAAATATTTGTAAAAGCTCTGGAAAGAAAAGGAGTGTCTTTCTTGAATTTCAAGAAAAATTTTTAAAAATTACGTGAGGCAAAACTAGAAGAAAGGATTTTTATTGGCCCACAACTTAAGGAAGTCCTTTCGTGATGAAGAGTATGAAGAAAAAACGGTGAGAAGCCGAAAAATCTACCTGGCTGCTTTTAAGTCAGTGTGCTCACGTTTCCTTGGAAATGAGAAAGCTGAAAATTACGAAAATCTTGTTGGGGACATGATAAAATGTTTTTGTATTATTAGGCTGCTATACTTCATTAAAACTACACTTTTTGGACTCCCATATGGACTTCTTTAATCAAAAGTTTGAATTTCTGGCTTTTTGAGAAATGCACAAAAGATCATATTTGAAAACTCATATAAAATATCTGGGGCAAATATACACAATATAATTGATAGCAGCTCATTCAGCACTTTGACGGCAACAAATGAGCAGATTTCAGATTTTTAAAAATTGACTTTTTTGAGTGATCACACTTCAAAAATCGTAATTTTTGAACATTTTCAAATTTCAAACTTTAAATTCTGAGGGGATATGCATCTCAGGTTTACAATAAAATTTGATACAAAACTTCCATAACAGCACTTTAGATTCCCACCTCTGTTTTGTCAAAAATAAATTTTATTCATAAGAAAAAAAATCATAAATTCGGTAAAAATACGATTTTTTCACTTAAAAAACACTATTTCTTTATCAATGAAGCCAACTAGATTTTTGAAATTAATGTCTAAATAAAATACCATTCCTTGATTATTTATAGAAAAAAGTTATTCGAATCGGTTAAAAGCTTTTGAAACAGTGGCCATTTTAAAAGGGAATGTTTTGCTGATTTTCTGAAAGCGGCCAACTTTGTCCCAAATTTTAAAAGTCAGTAACTAGAGAATTTTTTTTTTTTGAAAAATCCTTTTGGGATATTTTAGACGTCCCTTATGTGTAACTACTGTAATTTAAAAAAAATAATTATAATCTGTGGGGTTATTTGACACCCTCTGCCTGATCTGAAATGGAGTGGCTCATATTCAAAAAATTCTGAATGTGCGTTTCCTTATACATATATAAATATATATATATATATATATAACACAACCAAATTTTTCCTTTCTGCAGCGACGTCGTAATTCAAGAGCTCTGAAGTTAAAGTTATTTCATTATGATTGCAATAATCATCAATTTAAATATTCAAAAAATTCTGAATGTGCTTTTCCTATATGATATATATATATATATTTTTATATATATATATATATATAAGAATATTACATTCACGAATACCTTAACCTATTTGGTAATAATTTTTGACTCAATTTTCAATTTCTTACCACATTTGGATCATCTAAGCACAAAGGCTGTAAAATTTACTCAAAAATTCACAAGATTATCAAAATGTAGAGGAAGAATTGCTCCGCATCTTATCAAATTTCTTTACAACAACGTGTTTTTGAAAGCGATTGATTATGCAGCTGGAATTTGGTTTGCAAACATTCCTCCTTCATCTTATGGAACTCTCTACCCAATGCAAAGACCTATTTTGATATTAATTGCAAGATGCTTTGGTACTGTATCTCATGAGGCACTTTTCACTATTACCGGTATCCCACCTTTACATCTCCATTTGAGATCTCTACTTTTGAAACACCAAATACTTACACTTGGACAAAATATTTCAATAATGGGAACCAATTATACCCGAATTGACTTTGAAACCTCACCTAAAGAACTCACGTTCCTAGCATTGGACTCATTTATCTTTATTACAACAAGAGACTTTGAGTGTTGTTTTGAAGATTTTCAAATTTATACGGGTGGTTCCAAAAGTGACAAAGGAGTGGCCTCAGCATTTGTTGTTTATAAGGAGGGGAATTCGATTTTCTCACAAACCTCTACAATGCACGAATTGAACTCCAGCTTTCAGGCAGAGATCTGGGCGATTTTTCAAGCAGCCAGGTGGATGGAATGTCGCGCTTCATCCATTGTGGTGAACGTTTCACATTTACACTGACTGCCTGTCGGCATTATTCGCTCTTCGCAATAACGAGCCTAGTTCTTTTCTCATTCTGGATACTCAACATCTACTGTTCAAACTAAAAAATATTATAGCCCGTTCGTGGGTTAATAATAATAGTGGCATCTCTGGAAACGAATATGTAGACGTTCTTGCAAACAGTGCGACTTCCCTTCCGAGAGATTGCTTTCTACCTTTTCCTAAACGAGAACTCTCTAAGATTCTGAGAAAAGACTTGATGCTGAGATGGCAGGAACTTTGGGAACAATCTGACAAGGGCAGGTGGACTTATCACCTGATTGATAGAGTGTCATTTGATCGGTTGATTAAGGGCATTTTCACACACTTCGTAACCAATCATGGTTTGACACATGAGTACTTTAACAAACGTGATATCTTAATTAATCCCAAATGTATCTGTGCGGAGATTGGAAATTTCGAGCACTACCTTTTTTACTGCAGCCTTTACCCCCTGCAACAACACAGCCTTTTCATTTGTATTTATCGCCACAACTTCGCACTCAGTGGAGGAGGTTTGTTTTCTTGGACAGAATGGCATACCACTACATGAAAACACTGACTATTTTTATGTACAAACACTATGATGTTTTTTTTCCCAGACTTGTCATAGGAACTTTTCTCGAGCTACTCATTTACTGTGTGAATAATGTTTTGAGATTGTCAGGTGGTCAAACGATTTGTCATCTTAACACATTACACTTAGTCTATTAACATGATCAAAACGAGGTTGTTTTCAACTATTGATTTACTTTTACTCTGCCATTCAAATCTTTTGAAAATTTTCAATTGAGTGTTTTGAACTATAAACATTTTTAATCAAGTTGTAAAATTTTTTTAACTGATTCTTGCTAATATATATATATATATATATATATATATATATATATATATATATATATATATATATATATATATATATATATATATATATATATATAATATATATATATATATATATATATATATAATATATATATATATATATATATATATACATATATATATTATATCATATATACATATATATATATATATATATAACTATATATATATATATATATACATACATATATATATATATATGTACATATATATATATGTATATTACACAACCACAAATTTCTCCTTTCTGCAACGACGTCGTAATTCAATAACTGTGATGTTAAAGTTATTTCATTACAATTGCAATCATCATCATTTCAGTTATCCCTTATTAAATCAAAAACCGTAATTTTTTTATTTGTGACACGGTTGCAAAAATGAGAGTTGTATGCATAATATCAGCTAATTTTGCGCTAATCTAATCGTAATCAAATTCGTAATCGGATATCATAATCGCAATAGATTACACTTTTTAACGACTGTAATCGCTGCTGTAATCGTAGTTACGTTTTGGCAAAGAATTACAATCGTAATCGTAATCATATTCTCTCAATTTTTCTCTTTGTAATCGTAATCGACTCCAAGCCTGGCGGACATGGTGGAGTAGGAAGTCTATTGGAAACAGGGATGAAACCCCGGACCTCCACGATGAAAAGCGAGTACAGTAAAACCTGTAAAGTTGACCACCTTTGAAAGCTGACCACCTGTCTAAGTTGATCACTTTTGTCAGGAAAGAATTAGCCGTATATCATGTCATGTACAGAAAGCTTTGTAAATTGACCACCCGAGTTCACCACCTGCCTATGTTGAGTACTTATCTAATTTTGGAAAAATAAAAAAAATATAAAATAGCTTCTCCAGGATATATTTTAAGCTATAAAAATTGACCATTTGCATGGAGGGAGGAAACATCAATATAAAGTTTGTCTAAATCTCTTCGTAAGTTAGCCAACAGGGAAAACTACTATGAGCACTTCATATAAGTAACTGATATAATATATATGATGTTTATCTTAATTTTAACTAAGTACTTCACTTTTGAGGTTGTATAGGATAATTGTAAGTCATTCCGGTTAAATTTCTTTAATGATATTTTAGGTAATTGTGGAAAAAAAAGCTAATCACTATTTTCAATTAACATCGTTACATGACGCTATATTTTAATTAGTTACAAATGAATAAATGCATAGTGTAAGAAATGGCAAAAAGAAAAATAATCTCGACCCACTATAAGGTGACCACCTGTCTAAGTTGACCACTAAGGTGCTGCAACGCAAGTGGTTAAATTACATAGGTTTTACAGTACTTCCATGTTTTGCCAAGAGGTCCATGCTTTGCCAACAGAAGTCAGCTTTTAAAGGCGTCGAATCGTACCCCACAATATGTAAAAAAAAAAAAAGATTACTTTTTTGAATTTATTAGATTGAAACATTGAACCAGTGTTATAGTTAATGTCCAAGATTTTGAGAAGTTTATTTTATCCCGAGAAAGATAAAAATCCAATATCAAAAAATAATTGAACGGGTTGTGTTTCCACAATCAGTTTTTATGACTATTACTAACTTCATCTTCTCATCATTTCCCCCCCTTCAGATAAAAGAGGAAATATACAATATTATGTGATTGAATTCTAATCTTCCCACTTTTTCGTTCCACAACCAAGATGCACTTCCGATTCCGATTGACAACGATACCTAGGTGGCACTCGTAAATTACA
The DNA here is from genome assembly GCA_038502835.1 of Octonoba sinensis. Lineage (NCBI taxonomy): Eukaryota > Metazoa > Arthropoda > Arachnida > Araneae > Uloboridae > Octonoba > Octonoba sinensis. Next base: position 140,799,351 of record CM076599.1, read on the forward strand.
GCGAGTTAAACGTTTTTTAGGAAAAACAGAGAAAAAACGATTTGTTTGACAATCAGCGGTTTTAATACTATTTTTTTAATGGTTATTGGAGTGTTGTAATTAAATATGTTAAAAATCGAGAAAATAAATTTTTATATTACTATTTTTTCACGAAAAATTTTCACAGTGTAAAAAACATTCAGGAATCTTACAAGAAACTATGCGCCTGATTTTGTACAAAAGAAATTTCAACGTAAAAATACTGAGTGCAGCCCCATAAACCAGGGGTGGGTATCTTCCGGATGAAACTACTTTCTTCTATGACAGAAGGAGAAACTGGAAGAAATGGAAACAACTACAATAGAACGCGGGAGGCGTGGGCAGCAACTAGAAATAAACAAGTTAAAAATCAAAATATGTTAACTAAATAGTAGGATTAAACTAGTAGTAAAATTAATTACATCAAATGAGAAATAGACAAATTATATTATCAACACTATTTTTGGAAAAATAACTTATTTTTAAAAACAAATAAAATTCGACATGTATTTATGGGTAGCAATTTTTACAATTTTTGGAGAGGGTTTGCTACAACTTTGTAAATCGAATGCTCTTTCTTACATTGGTACAAGCTTTTACAGCAATGGATGAATACATTACCATTTTAAAGCATAGTGGATAATACATTAAAAAAAAATTATTCCAGCATACAAAGCAGAGTGCTGATTTTTGAAAGTTAATGGACTTAAAAGGTTTTGTATTAACAATAATTATTACCACTCTGATAATGTATGAATCATTTAAATTTTAGCCAACACGTGTTTTCTTAAATTTTTTTTCTTCCAGGCGGTTCTTTTCATGTTTATTTCCACTTTTGGCTATTATAAATTTTCAATTAAGAACAAAGAAAGTATTTTAGTCTTCATTATTCATATTATTTGATACCACTTATGAATTTACAGTGTCTTCAGACTCCGTTTAATCGAAGAATATTTATATATATATATATATATATATATATATATATATAGTGTATACAATGTACTTAACATTCATTGCATATACAATGTACATAAGGTTAGCTTGAAAAATATATTTATTTTATGAAACAAAATCACAACTTTAATAATAAGTGCTTAATAAATGTGTTACTTCCACTTGGAAGAACTATTTCTTCCAGCCGGTATTTTCTGTTTTGGAAGGAACTTGCCAACCCTGCACAAAATATACAAGTTGCATTGAATGCCAATGACTTCAAATGTTAAATATATCATAATTAAATTAAATATTTGTGATCTGTCAGCGATTTCTTACAGTATATTAAAATATCTTTATGTAGCAAATTATATGCTTTTTTTTCCGAGGGAAAAAACTCACATGACGGAGGTAAACTATGTTTAAAAAATGTTTTAATTTTTTTAACGATACTTGCCTTAGTGGATTTTACTTTTTTGTAGAGGCCAATAATAGAGTAAAATAATGGCAATAAAATATTTCAATATATGCGCAATATATTCGCAAGCAGTTATGACAGTTTGAATTTTGGCAAAATCCGACATTTTTCAAATTTTGGTCTTATGTTACGCTTAATACGCTTTCAACTTGCCTCAATGATAGTTGCATTTTTTAAAGTACTAATACATACCTTTCAACTGACCCCATTGTTAAGCCTTAAAAATGCTAAAAATTGCTGAAAACGATAATTTTTATGACCTTCAGTGACCTTGCGGCAACGACTTGCCACAATCTTATCATCCATTATATATAATTTGACCCTTTTATGTTCCATATCAAAAGACAATTTGGTCACAGGTTGTTTGCGCAACAAGTTATGGACCATACCAATTACCATGTCTTCAAAATCCGCTCAGTTTTTGCTGTCGCACATTGACATTTGGGGATCCATAAAAGCTGAACAACTTAACTTTAGAACAAATAATGCTATATATGATCTTTGAATAAGACAAATAACTGCTGGTAATTTTTGTGGAAAATCTGAGATGGCATGAATCACAGGTGTGACACTCTCTCGGATTCTTGCTCCTAAGTATCTCATGCAGGAAAAACGCATTGAGAGGAATACGAGAAAATGAAGATGAAAAGTTATCAGAGCGGCATACAAATTTCATGGGGATCATTAAAAAAGAAAAAAAATTCAGATTATTAAGTTCTTTATATTATTTTTCAACGACTGAATGCGGTGATCGGGATGTTCCTGATAGAAGTACCCAGAAAGAGGATTTAACAGTTTTGACCAGAGATCACGATGAACAGCTTCGAACGATACCCGGGAAGCGCAAAATATTATCATTGATTGAGAAGCATTGACAATCATTTATTGAATCTGTAAATGAACAAATGTTTGAATGATAGTGCCCCAAACTTTAGCCAACTGTATTAAAAGCCCAAATAAGGGAGAGGGGACACATGGAATAACTCGTCCGAGAACTCAGCGAATACAATATTTTTCAAGAGGCAAGAGTTCTCTTTGACAAGAGGGAGATGTATTTTTCTCTACAGTAAAAAAATAAAAAAATACTTTATTAAATCAATATTTTTGGATTATTCAGACCTTATGATATCGGAAGTTTGGCTTATCGGAACTCAACAGTACATAATAATTTCTCAAAACAGCGCAAAAAGTAAAGTACAAACTTCTGAATATCTGCTCGATCAATGCCAAGGTCATTCAAATAAATAATTCTCTAACTAATGAACATTGTAGCTACTACCACAAATTCTTGGTTTCAGCATAGTTTAAAGCGCTATTCACTATTTACCCTCAAAAGATAGAAATTTTAAAAATATTAAATACATTACATTAACCGATTAAAAATTCTATTATTTACAAGCTCCCTTAGGTTGAAAAAAAAAAAGTCCTAAACGCGCAGTTGTGTAAATTAATCATGTTTCATTTCAGATGAATAATGATAGTAAAAAAAAAAAAACTAAAAAAAGACTATACATCAATTAACATTCAAACATTGCAACAATTCTTCCACAAACATAAAAATAGAAACAAATTCTTACCTACTAACTGAAGTACTTTCAAGGTGTATCTTTTCTAACGTAGTCCCAGAAGTCGGATATTTGTCAAACAAATCACCGATGGAACTGGATTTCAAGAATAGTCTTTTAACTTGAATTAATTCAAATATTTCATGTGGAATGTACTGAAGCGAGCAAGATTCGATCAACAACTGAATAAAAGAAATACGGATTTGAAGTTAAAGTGATTTTCAAATAAAAGAAAATAAATACGTAGGTGTTTAAAAACTGAGTGTGCTTGAGATTCACAAAACCGTAATTAGCTGAAACAACAGTGTCCATAATTCTGTGGCTGAACTTTTTTCTTCTTTCAAAATGCCAATACTTTCGCATATGAAAAACTTTTATTTTTGACACATAAGAAGAGAAACTAAGAAGGAAAAGTGCACACTCTTTTATTATTGTAACAAAATCGCACTGACCCATTAAACTAAAAATCCATCATTTAAAATTCAACAATTTTTACTTTTTTATATGCATCAAAACTTGTTCTGACAAGAGTTAACCTACAGTTTGACGACGAGCGTAGTCCCGCCTTCCCAGTCAATCTTGGTGTTTGCAGAACTTGGAAAGTAGATCTTCTCTCAATTAAGGTTGCCGACCTCTGCATTGAAGTAAAAGTCCGACACTTTAAATTTTCACATCTTCATTTATAAAGGTAAATAAATAGAAGTATATTATCGTATAATATATCAATAGCTCTCAATAGTTTAAGAAGCCCTACTTGAAGTAAATAGAAACGTTGTTTTATTAGGGTGGAAATTCTAATATTTTAAAGAAAATTAACTATCTGTTTTCCACTTTTTTAAAGTGTTAGTAAAATTTGAGAAATATCTTAAAAGCTCGAACAGTATACAAATAAAATTTAGATATTGTTAGCAGAAAATTTCTACATAAATAACAAGACATTGATTATGCACTAAATACACTTACTTCCTCGAAACTGCCCCCAGAAAAAGCCCATAATGCATTTATTAAGACTGAAGCTCCACTCATTGAAGCACATCTGATGTATCCGCTTCTGTGATTGCTGCAAAGTTCACTTGAAGAAGGAGCAATGCATGCCACCAGCAAACAAAGAATTGTTACAAGTACCGCTTTCATCGTTTTTTTCAAGGCACGTTACCAATTTGGAAAAGAAATAATTTGATTGTTTTTTTCGGATGCAAAATTCTTTTATACTAAAAAAAAACTTGTATTTTTTCCAGATTATTCCTAGTCGAAAAACTAAACAGGTGCTTCGCCTCATGAAACTGATAACATTAAAATAATCATCTCCGTCTTTCGTAGGAAAAGATTGCAATAGAGAATAAAAACATACAATAAATGCTATAGAGAATAACTGCGCAAGTAGTAGTAAGGCAATAAGGTAGAGGACGAAGGAAGTTCCCCCTCTGCTCCCATAACCGACACGTGCCGTCCCTCTCCTCTCCCTCCACGGGCACGCGCCGTCACCCTCCTCTCCCCCCATCGGCACCACAGACGGAAAAACGCGGGTTTTTCCTTCTCTTTGCCGTCGACTGAAGCTCGAACATTAGCGTCTCTTCTCATATCTCGCTTTGCCTTAGCTGCTTTTACTTGGATTTCTTCCGCCCTGCGAGAAGTTTTCAGGGGGTTTTGTGAACTTTTATCAAATAAATTCTATAAATTTAAAGAAAACCGAAATAATATAGTGACATGTTTACTTTTAAAATAAAATTTGAACCAAAATATATAAAGGTATTCATTTTTATCTGAGCGATGTGGTCCAGAATCAAACAAAATGGCGGATGCGTCAATTCTTCTACTAATGCTCGTGGCCTTACGTTCGGCGAGAGTGTGGATGCCCCTAATTCTCGCCCCATTACCATTCCCTGGTTAGGAGACCCTCCGCGAGAGTCTGGAGCAATCATGAGGTTTTTAAATATCATACCCATGTATGAGTCGAAGTATTTTTGACAAAATTGGGAAGCGAAAAAAAGGGTGAGCTGACACATAACTTAGGGGCGGGATACTACTTATAAAATATTCGATGTTTAGAATCTTTAATAAAATTTATAAAGGAAAATAGTCATCTACAAGATCACAAAGTGTAAAAACTTCATTCTTTTTTTTATTAAAATACAAATTTATAACTGGAACCTATCAAAATAAAGATTGTTGCTTATTAGAATCCTACTATAAGTGAAGCGTTTTGAAAAAGTATGTAAGTAATGCCTGGGTGTATGTCGAGGAATATTTTTTGTCGGAATTATAATTCAAAGAGTGATGCATGATAGGTAACGAAATTCGGTGTGCAAATTGGCATAGATATAAACTGAAGTTAAGTAGTAGAGTAGCGAAGACGGAATGGGAAGAGTAAAATGCAGGTGGGCCTTCAATGAAGCACTAAAACTATGTATGTACGTATGGTGGAGTTGTGTGATTTTGAGTAAGTTTATTTGAGCAAGAGGAATTGCCGAAATAGGAAAGAAATCTATTTTTTGCGTTGTCTTAATTATGATATTTGAGAAATGATAACCGTAGATTCGATGCGTTCGTTGGTGAGAACAGGGGCTCACTGCAGATTTCCCCGAGCGCAATTTCCTCGTTTTCTCTGAGGTCAACCACAGTCAATCAGCGGCTGCGCTTTAGTTGCCATTTGGTACAAGCGAAAAGTCTGAGTTTTTGTTGTACTTCTTCGCTGTGGACCTCGTGATATGCGGTAAGAGTACAAGTAGAAACATTTTTTCCGCGCATTAAGATCTCACACTGGTTTTAACAACAATCCTTCGGTGTTTCAATTTAAACATGCCTAAACGCTTGGGGTCAAATCTACTATTAGGTATGCCAATTGTTTCATTTCATTGTTCATTCGAAAATACTTACGAAAGTTAATTTTATTTTTGAAAGTATATTTTATTTTTAAAAGAGGTATCCTTAATTACAAATCTTGCATTTTTGCAATATTAAAAATTCCTTCTTCACGAACTTCCGTAGAAATAAATAAATATATTTTCCGATTCAAGAATCCGAGAACTCATCCAGAACAATCATATTCTTAATTGCAGAACTGTGTTCAATGAACTAAATATAACAGACGTCGGAAAGCTTTCTCCGTGTAGTTTAAACTCCAGCGAAAGGGGTATGCATTAAAAAGTCGTTTCATGTGTTGTAAAATACTGCAGAACCTCTCAATAAGAGACATCATTGGGACTGCACAGTGTGTACCTCACGTGAATGCCTAGAAAGGAAAATCATTTGCAAGTACAGTGAAATCTGTAAAGTTTCTACCTTTGCAAGCATTTATCTTTATTTTAACTAAGTACTGTACTTTTAAAGTTGTACAGGATGACTAAGTCATTCAGATTAAATTTCTCTAATGATATTTTAGATAATTCTGAAAAAAAAATCGCAAATCTCTATTTTACGGTAATGTTGATATATTTTAATCAGTTATATGCATAGTGTCAGAAATGACAAAAAAAAAAAAAAAAAACTCACTCTATAAGTTGAGCACTAAAGTGCTGCACCGCAAGTAGTACTTACACAGGTTTCACTCTATGTTCGCATTTTGGAATACGTACTTTTTTGTTTTTACGTGCATCTAAGACGCATAATATCTTTCGCCAATAAATTTTTAGATCAAAACAGAAACCTTGGTTCCAGTAATTTGAATATTTCTTATCTATTTCTAACATTAATTTTGATTTTTTTTTTCTGTTTACATGAGCTCTTAAATCGAGTCCCTTATTCGTAATTCAATGGATTGACGGCCGTATTTAAAGGGTCTTGGATCATAAAAAGGTCCCTTATTTGGAGGTGTCCCTTAAAGGGGTTATTGCTACAACGGACTTGATCGATACTTCCGTATAAGTGTTTCATGTATTTGAATTTGCCGATTTCTCCTTGATTTTATGTTATAATTTTTCGTCTTTAAAAGTAGAAATGCATATTTATTATTACAACTTGTGTACTTAAATAAAACTGGTATCACTATTATCTATATCATAAATGACATATTATGCATTTTCAGCTGCATTTTTAATGCATTCTCTTAGTGCTCGTTGCATCTTGTTTCGTATATTTTTTATATATTATACATTGTTTTTTGCAACTCAAATGGTGAGTTAAAAGTATACCCTTCCAGTTGTTTATGGCATAATTGTTTCATGTATGTTTTATGTATTTATTTATTTATATTTTCTTCACTCAAACTGTTGACTTAAAATTATGCAACGGGTCATTCGATTTCCTGCGGATCAGAAGTTAACAAATCCTACAAAAAAGAGTGTACGTTTACATCATATACCCAACCTATAAAATCACCGTACATAATAGGCAAAATTAGTTACGAAATCCTTGCAGTGCTAAGAAATTGTTGTTATATTTAATTCATGTTAAAAAGCAGCGAAAAATAGAACTGAACGTTAAAAGCAAGCTCAAAACTGTCCTAATAGCCTTATTCACCAACCGATGCGAACCTCTTTCAAATGCTCGTAACGCCGAGTTGAGCGTTCTGATTGGTTGAGGACGCTTTTGATCTGGACTTCGAAGGTTCAAGTCGGCTGGTGAACAAGGCCGTGAAAGCTTAACCCAAACAAGCTTTCAAATATATAAGTTTAAATCTTATCTTTATCAAAATTTTGCATAAGATAAAATTAGTTAAATATATATAAACGTAATTCTTTTTTCTAACCCAAAATAGCTATTACCATAATAGCAGAAAGATACGATATCTACAAAATCTGTTTGAAATACACCGGCTTGGACGATCAGAAAATAGTAGAAAGCGATATTATTGCCGATTGACAATGAGGAAAAACCCTTGGGTGAAAATTCAAAACCATGAAAATAGATACTAAGAGATAGAAGAGGAGAAAAAAAAAACAAGAATCGAAACAGCATACTGCAAGTTGGAAAATGTTTCGAAGGAGAGGAAGATGTATAGTAATAATTATACTGTTCCAAATGCAGCTAAATAATCAAGTACCTGATTTTATTGTGCTCGTAGCAGTGCTACTAAAAGTAAGATATTTTAGAGTCTTTGGGTAAACTGTTGCCAAAATTTTCATCTAAAACACGGACTGTAGTAGTCAAAATTCCCAACGCATTTAGGTTAGTAAGTGGTCTGAGGTTTTTCCAAATGATTCTGAAACACAAACAAAGATGTTACACATAGTTCAGAGAATAAAGAGGTGGTAAAAACATAATACTTAAGCAAAATAAACTTTTCAGCACGTTATGTTATTTTTTGCATTTTTCAAATTTTATTAAATTAATCAACTTGTTTCTCCGAAGCTATTTATTGCTTTTTTATATTTCCACAAAATTTTTTACTATTGGGCTTCCAGTTTTTCTTTTTTTTTTTTTTTTAGTATTAAAAATCAGAAAAGTTAAGAGAATAAATAGTAACATGAGAGAACAGGCTTAAGGGGGCGGGTACCATGAGACCATTTTTTTCTCTATGGTGTTTTTATTTACAATTTGTGTCTCATGTCATGTTATATCACTTCATAAAAAAAATTTAATATTAAATAAAAACTGGACTTCTTAAATATAGTATGAAAATTTTAATTTTTAAAACGAAATTTAGCAATTTTTAAAAATGCCTCTTCTTTTTAAAAAATTGGCGTAAAGTCTCAAAAGTTTTTTTATTGATTCAATACTCATAAAACATGACTTTTATGATATGAATTTTTTATAGGTCAAATACTTTTTGGAAAAGAATAAAATAAAAACTGAAGTAACGTAGAAAAAACAAAAAAAAAATTAAAAAAACTTATAAAGATATATTTTTTAAGTACTTACATTGGTCATAAAAGTAGAGAATGAATTTGTTATGTATAGTTTCAGGATCATGTGGAAAAAAAATCCACATTATAGATCCAAATATAAAAAAGCCTTTGCATTTTAATTGAGGTAAAACGCGACAAAAACAAAGTAAGGGAAAACAGCATTTTAAGATTTCGGCTTGCAAAAACTTAAAGCCTTTCTTTATCAAAATTTCAAGTAAGGAAGTTTCTTTTTCAGTTACAGTCACGATGAAAGTGCTTCTTCTTGCTTCTTTTATTTGAAAAAATAAATATGTGGCTTATATTCAGCACAGTTACTGTTTCGGAATGAAAAGGTGGCAAATCACACCGTAATAAAATCAATGATAAATCAATAAATATTGCTCCAATTTTTCTGAAACTTTCAGGGAACATTTTTGAAGATTTATTTCACTACTTAAGCCAATAAAAAAATATATTGGTGTTTTTCAACATTTTTCGGTGCTGACTCCCCTTAATCTCTCTAAATACGAAATAATTAAAAAAATAATTAATTAGCGGTTATTAAGGAATTATTAGTGGTTATTTAAAAATCCAGTAGTATTTTACATTTTACATTCTCCTGTCTAACAAAAGTATTTAACAACTCAGTTAAGCAAGATTACGCCTTCTAGAAAAATTCAATGCTTTAGGTAAACACCTCTCAAAACATGTTTTTCTTAAATACCAAAACACGTTTTTCAAAAATACCTTTTTTACTTTTTGAAAACACTACGTTTTATTCATTTTTATTTGCGGAGGGTTGCACCGCACAAAAAGAAAAGTATAAAAATAACTTTTGTGCATAATTACGTAACCCCTTGCTTCCCCCAATGGATTACGTATCTCTCCCAGGAAAAATCCGTTGAGAGGAGCACGTCTAACATAGATTAAGAGCCAGAATCTGAGAAACTGTCACACCTACAAGCTGTTATTTGTCCTATTAAAAGATCATAACTAGCATTATTTGTTCTAATGTTAAGTTGTTCAGCTTTTATGGACCCCCAAAATTCAATGTGCGGAATCGAAAACTGAGCGGATTTTGAAGACATTGAAATTGTTATGGGCCACAACTTGTTGTGCAAACAACCTGCCACCAAATTGTTTTTAGATATGGAGCATAAAAGGGTCAAACTATGTATAATGGATGAAAAGATTTCGGCAAGTCGCTGCTGCAAGGTCACTGAAGGTCATAAAAATTTGCGTTTTCAACAATTTTTAGCATTTTTAAGGCCAAACAGCAGCTTGCGCCTTATAGTTCCATGGGAAATGTGGATTCAATTGAAAGGTATGTATTAGTACTTTAAAAAGATGCAAATCATTGAGGTAATTTGAATGCGTATTTAGTAACATAACGCCAAAATTTGAAAAATGTCGGATTTTACCAAAATTCAAACTGCCTTAACTTCTTGTGGCATCGATATATTGAAATAATGTTTTTGCCAATATTTCTACTCTATTATTGGTCTCTACAAAAAAAATTAATCCACTGAGGCAAGTTGTGTTTAAAATATATATATATATATATATATATATATATTCTCTTGGACTGCTTTTGTCACCAGGACTGTTTTACTTTTCGAAATAACTTGCCTGAATTGCTATTTCTATTAAATTCTATGATAAATGAGTGATTAAAAAATATATGAGTCTTTCTTTTGATTGAAAAATATTTAAGAACGCCGTTGAAAATTGTTAAATTACAATTATTTTACTTTCAGTAAAATAATATTGAACAAAACCTCTCAACTATTCTTTTGTTTCTCGACTTAATTGTATTGCTATCACTGCATAAGAGACACTGAAATCAGATTTAGAATATCTTTTAACCGAAAGGTTGTAAATATGTTTTGTCCTAAAGAGAACTGTACTTTTACACGCGAAACTACTGTCGAATTGTCATTGAGAGTAGCAAGATAACACACAATTTCTAAATTACTCTCTTGAATGAACAGAATTGAGAATAGGTTTGCGGAAAGAATGCAGATTGTAACAATATATATATATAACAAATTTCCACTTTCTAGAAGGTGTTATTGGGCAGTGTAATTTATTCAAGTCTTTTATTACAAAATGAGAGGGCACTAAAACCAAAAAGAGAACTCACTCGTTTGAATCAAAATCAAAGAGATCTTGGCGAACTTCTAGAAGACTGTGGGGATATAAAGTTTCTTATTTCTTAGAGGATTTGAAGAATTTAAATGGTCAATACGTGATGACATTGAGACTGTTCATAGAAGCACCATCTTTTTTGGTCCTATACGATTGTCTGGAACTGATCTTGCTTACACTGTTAGAAATTTCATCATGAAATGAAGGTAAAATATCTGGCAGCAGTCATCTAATTAACCGTTAAATTTACGGTTTCGAACATTTTTGTATCTTTACGGGTTCTAACCATTTCCAATCAGCTTGATTAAAAAGTCGTAAATACAAAAGTTTATGGTTTCATAACCATTTATAACTAGTATGGTTTCAAAATTTTAAATTCATGTTTTCACGGTTTTTGAACCTTTTACAATTTGATCAGTAGCATTATGTAACATACTGCACATTGTAGTTATCTATATATTTAAAATCTTCCAAGAAATTCTAGCTGTTTTTGCTGACCCCCCAGGCTTTTTCGATACGTAATCGTAATTTGTTTTATGTTACATTTTGAAAATATCAGATGGTAATCGTAAATCTGGCAATGACATATTCTTATAATCATAATCGAAACTGTGTAATCCTTTCTCACGTACTCTTAATCGTAATCAAATTGGAAAAAATCGTAATCGTCTTGTAATCGTGTAATCTTGAACTCTGGAATAAAATTTTTTGCTTCGCCTTTCTACCACTCTGGAAAAGTTAGATTACAATCTAACAAAAATACCTGTTTATATCTGGCGTTTGTAAATAGGGTAAATAAAGTGACCCCAATGGGTCTGGGAGTCGTACAATTTCCTTTTGTCGTGTGCATTCTCAGACGGCTGAAAAGTTAGCGGAGAAAGCCACATACAGAGACACAAAACACATGTTTTCCCATTTGTAAAGGTTCTGGAAAACAGTTGTATAGCCTTTGGCGTTTTTCTCCTTTCTTTAGCGGAAGTAAAGAATTTTTTTAAAGAATAGCACATTTACACTTAAGCTATTTTAGGAGCAGGAGTTATATGATGCCCTATGCTTAAACTGTATGACATCTTAACCCCTGTAAGTGTGATTATTATTATTAAATATGTTTTTCGAATATTTAAAAAAATACATGCATTTAACTCTTAAATTTATATTTTACTGCTAATATTCTTTTAAATTAATAGGTATGTAAAAAAATAAACGATTTATGTTCAAATATTTTCCAAATTGTTTTTTACATGCATGAATTAATATTTATGAATTATTTTAAACATTCAATTATCTTTCTCTTCTAAAAATTACCTCAACTGAATTTTGTACTTTATCTTTTACATCATATTTGTATTGCAAAATTACTTGCACTTTATGTTTTTAATTAAAAAGTTACATGGAAAACAAAGCAAAATATATTACATGCTCATACATGCTAAAAAAAAAAAAACACAAGAAACCATTGCAAAATATTATGGACATTCATATTATAATCATTCTTCATAATTTTTTTAACGATTCTTATTAAGGGATCAAATCACAAATGGAATTGAAACATACGTAAAAAATTTATCAAACGATCATGATGTTGATCCCTTGAAGTTCTGGGGCATAAACTGCCATACATACCAATGTTAAGCACAATGGTGCCTAAGGGATGATTGAGAACCCCGGATCTCCTCGGTGGAAAGCGAGTACAGTAAAACATGTAAAGTTGACCACCTTTGGAAGCTGACAATCTGTCTATCTTGACCACTTATGCACACCAAATTTGGGTGGGAGTATTATAAAACACCCTTTGTAAGTTGACCGCCGAATTATTACTATATTTGTTTATCTATTTTTGGAAAAATTAAAAAATATATAAAATAGCTTCTCCAGGATATTTTTTATACTATAATGATAGATCATTTGCCTGGAGGGGGAAACATCAATATAAAGTTTGCCTAAATCTCTTTGTAAGTTAACCAAATGGGAAAACTACTATGAGCACTCATTTATTCTTTAAATAATTTCCTTTTTTTCTTTGATCTGATATAGCCATTTAGAAAAATATATCTTTTTAGGAAATCTTTAGCATTATATAAGAAACTGACATAATTTATGTGATCTTTTCTTAATTTTAACTACATTGTAAGTCATTCGGGTTAAATTTCTTAATGACATTTTAGATAACTGTGGGGAAAAAAAGCTAATCGTTATTTTAAAGTAACATCATTACATTAAGCTATATTTTAATTAGTTATAAATGAATAAATGCATAGTGTAAGAAATGGCAAAAAGAAAAAAAATCTCGACCCTCTATAAGTTGACCACTAAAGTGCTGCACCGCAAGTGGTCAACTTACATAGGTTTCTCTGTACTTCCATGTTTTGCCAAGAGGTCCATGCTTTGCCAACAGAAGTCGGCTTAAAAAGACGTCGAATCGTCCCGCCACAATATGTAAAAAAAATACTTTTGAATTTATTGGATTCAAACATTGAAGTCCAAGACTTTGAAGTTTTTTTTCTTCCGAGAAAGATTAAAATCCAATATCAAAAAATAATTAAATGGATTATGTTTCCACAAAGAGTTTTTATGACTATTACTAACTTAATATTCTCTTCATTTAACCCCTTCGGATAAAAAAGGAACTATGCATTACTATGTGATGGAATTCAAAGCTTCACACTTTTTTGTTCTACAACCAAGATGCGCTCCCGACTACGAGACGTAGGTGGCGTTTGTAAATTAAGGTTAGTTAAACTTTCTATTGGAGAAACAGAGAATAAACGATTTTTCTCACAATCAGCGTTTTGAATACTATCTTTTTATCGGTTATTCGAGTGTTGTAATTAAATATTGTAAAATAGCAAGGCAATAAATTGTTATATTACTATTTTTTCACGAAAATTTTTCAGTGTAAAAAACATCCAAGAATCTTACAAGGAGCTATGCGCCTGATTTTGTACAAAAGAAATTTCAATGTAAAACTAGTGTAGCCCCAAAAACCAGGGATGGGTTTCTTCCGGATGAAACTACTTTCCTCCAGGACAGTAGTTGAAACTGGAAGCAATCTTAACAACTGAAACAGAACGCGGGAGCTGGGGGGAGCACCTAGAAATAAACAAAGTTAAAAATCAGAATATGTTAATTTCCCTAAATGGGAGGGATCAACTAGTAGGGTAAAATTAATTACATCAAATGCGAAACAGACAAATTATATTAGCAATATTATTTTTGGAAAAGTAACTAATTTTTAAGAACAAATAAAATAAATCCGACATGTATTTATGGGTAATTTTTGCAATTTTTGGAGAGGGTTTGTTACAACTTTGTAAATCGAATGCTCTTTCTTACATAGGTGCAAAAAAAGACTATACAGCAATGGAAGAATTCATATTTTTTTTTCATATAAAAATACATTACCATTTTAAAGCATATTGGATAACGCATTAAAAAATATTATTAAAGCATACAAAGCAGATTCTGATTTTTGAAAATTAATGGACCTAAAAGGTTTTTATACATATTAATTATTATCACTCTGATAATGTATTAATCATGTAAATTTTAGCCAACACCTGTTTTCTTAAATTTTTATTTATTCCGGCTTTTCTTTTCATGTTTATTTCCACTTTGGAAGAAACAGACACTATATATATATATATGTATGTATATTGTTTTAAATCTTTAATTATGAACAAAGAAAGCATTTTAGACTTCATTATTCACATTATTTGATACCACTTATGTATTTAAGGTATTTTCAGACTCGGTTTAATCGAAGAATATTTATATAACTATATATATAGTGTATACAATATACTTAACAATATATACATTGTATATACAATGTACTTAAGGTTAGCTTGAAAAATATATTTATTTTATGAAACAAAATTGCAACTTTAATAATAAGTGTTCAATAAATGTGTTACTTCCACTTGGAAGAACTATTTCTTCCAGCCGGCATTTTCCACTTTGGAAGGAACTTGCCAACCTTGCCCAAAATGTACAAGTTGCATTAAATGCCAACAATTTCATAAGTTAAATATATCATAATTACATCAAATATGTGTGATCTGTCAGAGATATTTCACAATATATTAAAATATCTTAATGTAGCAAATTATATGCTTTTTTTCGAGGGAAAAAAACTCAGATGACGGAGGTAAACTATATTTAAAAAATGTTTTAATTTTTTTAACGCAACTTGCTTCAGTGGATTTTATTTTTTTTGTAGAGACCAATAATAGAGTAAAATAATGGCAAAAAAATTATTGCAATATATCGATGCCGCAAAGTTATGACAGTTTGAATTTTGCAGTTAATAATTTCCGTAAGAAAATAGTAAAATAACCATTTATTTAATTGTTATTTTACCATATTTAATTACAACAGTTGAATAACCATGAAAAAGATGGTACTCAAACCGCTTATTGCGAAAAAAAATCGTTTATTCTTTGTTTATCCTAAAGAACGTTTAACTAACCGTAATTTTCAAGCGCTCAATAAGAATCGGGCGTCCATCGTGGTTGCGAAACCTTACCGGTCGTACGTTGTTTTAAAGAAGGAATACGGATTAATCAGTTAAAATCTGCATGTGTATGTAAAGAAAGGAGAAAAAAAGAGTGGCTTAAGCAGTGGTTACTAAATTGAAACACATACACACGTAAATCAAAAATTGGAGACATCGGATTCCCGAACTGTTTGCGAATGAGCGAACCCATAATTTGAGCTGCTGAAGCTTGTTTGTATTTTAATTTTTGCAGCAAATAAAATGATTTTCGTTAATATACAGTAAATTTAGACTAAAAATGACTTTGGATCCTATAAAAAACTGACATCTCAATTTTAAGGCAGTTTTTCTGTTGGAAAATAGGATTTATTGATAAAAAAACGGCCGCTTTACGTGGTGTAGATGGCCGAATGGCTTGAGATCAAGGTTGGTATACCGTACACCCGGGTTCGATTCCTGCAAGCTTCGTTTACGGTTTCTACGTCTCGAAATGGTTCAAAAACGGTAAAAATTTTGTTTTGAAACCATTTTTATATGGTTATAAAACCGAAAACTTTTGTATTTACGGCTTTTTAACCAAGGTGGTTGAAATGGTTAGGTCCCGTAAAGATAGAAAAATGTTCCAGACCATAAATTTAACTGTGAATTAGATTTACAGACTGCTGCCGGTCATTTAACCGTAATTTCATGATAAAATTTCTAACAGTGTGGCAAAATCCGACATTTTTTTCAAATTTTGGCCTTATGTTACTAAATACACTTTCAACTTGCCTCAATGATAGTTGCATTTTTTTAAAGTACTGTTACATACCTTTCAAGTGACACCATTTTTGCCTTGGCAACTAGAAGGCACAAGCTGCTGTTAGGACTTAAAATGCTAAAATTGCTGAAAACGCCACAATCTTATTATCCATTATATATAATTTGACCCTTTTATATTATATATCTAAAAACAATTTGGTGGCCGGTTGTTTGCGCAACAAGTTGTGGCCCATAACAATTTCCATGTCTTCAAAATCGTCTCAGTTTTTGCCGCCGCACATCCCAGACAGCACAAAACGTCCTTCGGATGTCCATTTCATATCCAGAACGTCCAAATCTATTCCGATGTCAAAACCGATAAAATTTGGACATCCTCACACGGGTCAGACAGGACGTCCCTGTAACTACCACTTTGTTTGACCTACGGACGCCCAAAAGTGATCCGCATCCTCTCAGGTCGTACCACGGACTTTTTCGGATGTAGTAGGGACTTCACTCAAAGGATACCCCGCGTTTGAACTAAATCATACGTTTGTACTATATCTTTGTCAACTTAGAATACAAATTTTAGCCTACTTTCCCGTAAAAGTAAAAATAATAAGTATAAAGCATGAAAGAATTCTTGATGTATCGTGAAAATATCGTTAAAAATAAAGAAAAAGTGAAGTAATTAAATAAATATTTGAAAAATAAAAAATTTGAAAGTAGGGTTTTGAGATGGGGAAAATGTGTTTCGGTCTGTCTGTCTGTCCCCCCCCCCCCCCGAATAACTTTCGAACGAATTGTCCGATTCGAAAAATTCTTTTTGTATTCGAAAGATCTCGGCGAGGACATCTTATTTTCATATTTACTTTTTGATTTGAACAATTTTTCGTTCAATTTTGAAGAGTTCAAAAAAATTAACATTAGCGCCTATGGGCGAAAATGAAGCAAATGATGCAAACTCTAGGTACAAGATCCAAGTTCCAATGAACAAGCTTGATGGAGGAATCTCTTGGTGTGAAATATTAATTTGAACAGTTTTTGTTCATTTTTGAACAGTTCAAAAAATTAACACAGAGCTTACGGGGAAATTTAAACCCCTATATAAATCCTGATCTAACGGACCGATTTGCTTGGAACAAACTTTATCGGAAAGCTCTTATAACGTAGAACATGTACAAATAGAAAGTTCATCCAGAACTTACGAGCCTATTTTGCTATGAAATTTTTTGATCGGGATTTTCAAGGATATTTCTCAATGACTCAGTGAGTGAAATAATGAATGAATGAATAAATGAAAGAGTGAAAGAATAAATCAATGAATAAATGAATGAGGAAAAGAATGAATGAATGAATAAATTAGTGAATAAATGAAAATATAAATAAATGAGTGAATAAATACATGAATGCGTAAATGAATGAATAAACACTTGAATGAGATAACGAATGAATGAATAAATGAATGGCTGAATAAATGAAAGAATGAATGACTGAGTGAATGAATATGTATTATCCATTGAAAAAGGTATATTTGAAATAATTAAGAACTAAAGATAAATAAGAAAGAGAAAGAAAGAGATAGCTAGATTATAAATTTGAATTTGGTGTATACGGGAGAGTAGGCTCGTATAGTTCTAGACGGAACTTCTTGTTTATTTTGTAATTGTTTTTCTTTTGTTTCTTTTAGCGTGTTTCAGTTTCTTTATTTTACGGTTTACCAGAAAAAAACATGTTTAATATTTTAAAAACAAGTTGAAATTTTGTACCATTTTATGGAAAAGTTGTTAAAACTACATGAAAAATAATGCGGATTTATGTTTTTTAGAGCTACTGCTGATAAAAAATTGATTAATTTTACTGCACATAATATAGTTACGCCTATTTTCTTTAAGACATAAGAAATTATTTCTCTGAATTTGTAAAATTTCGCATAAGCTATCAAATTTTTACCATAAGTCTAAGGATGTCCACATTTGACTAAGGACGTCCAGCATAACGTCCTTAGAACTAACATTTTGTTTAGCCTACGGATGTCTAAAAGTGATCCGCCACCTTTCAGGTCGAGCCACGACTTGAACGCGACTTCTTTTCGGATGTCCTAGAGACTTCACTCAAAAGATATCCCATACTTGAACTAAATCATACGTTTTTAGGATATCTTTGTCAACTTGGAAGATTTTTTTTTCTATTCGTTCTTTGTTTAACGGCTTACTAAAGAAAAAAAAACAGGTTTATTATTCTAAAAACAAGTTGAAATCTTTGCTATTTCAAGCAAAAATAGTAAAAACTTCATGAAAAACAATATCAATTTATGTTTTCTGAAGTTACTGCTGATATACAATTGATTAATTTTACTGCACATAATATATCTACGCATATTTTCTTATAAGCATAAGAAATATTTTCTCAAAAACTGTAAAGTTTCACACACAACATTCGAACTTTATCGTAAGTCTTAATTAACCACATTTGGAGATCCTCGAAAGCGGCAATTTTGAATTGACGGGTCTGTAAAAATATATTATGTTCCTCAAGTCTAAAAATTTTTTTGAATGGACAGTTTATATCGGTTGTTCAGTATTTATCTTACCCAAGGATAACTGGCATTTGTTTTTAAAAAAAAAAACATTACTTTCTAGTTACATATTTCTGAATATTATGATTTCTGGTTCGTCTGTATTTAAGTGTTATTTTTCAACAATATTTCAAGTTTTGGTTATTAGTTTCAACTTAAATGTTATTTTAAACATAAATTTTATGTATATCATTACCTATAACAGTTGAATTCGTAAAATTGTAAGCGAGGATTTAGCGAGAACGCACTTGCATTTAATAAGGGGAATTAAGATAGATATCTGGTTTAACGCACAAAGCTTTTTATAAAACCCGTTTATTGATTTAACAAGAATTTTCTTCTTCGCACAGTTATCAAACCTTTCTGCTAGTAAAATTTTTTTACGAAATTATATTTAAATTTTGTGAGGGAAAAAATATGTAATGTGCTACCGCAAGAAGAAAAATCTCAGACAGCAGACAAACGAGTGGGGGTCGCTATGGTAATGGATTATTCCATTGCAGTTTAGGTAAGACGATGAATTCTTTGTGCGAATTGGCGAGAGTTGCATTTCGCTTTGTACTTCGGTCATTGATAGACACGCATTTCTGCTTAATATTTTATGTACGTCGATTTCTTTCTTGTTTTCTGAATTGTTTTTATTTGTTTGTTGAATTGTTACTAGTAGTCCTAAATATTTTTAAACTGGAAGATTTCTTCTAATTGTAAAAATGACTTCTACGTTTATAAGGGGAAAGACTTTGCATTCTCAAGCTCGAGAAATCGTGCGCAATGTTACTTTTATCGAAGAGAAAAAAATTGCAAATTCTCTAAAAGTACCGATTTCTAATGCTTTGAGACGAACTGCGGGTGCGACAGGTGTTTCTTTATCAACTGTAAAAAGGATAAAACTTGAAGTGAATGAAAATATCTTAATGAAAGTCAAAGCAGCATTTTGTCTACTCTCGTAAACATTAAAAAAAAAAAGACCATCATTTCGAAACTGCACTCTTGATGATTTCGACACGTGTGTCATAAGACAAACTATTGTGGATTTTTACATAAAGGAAAAAAGTTGCCAATGACACGAAAATGAGAAAAGCAGATCTTCTCTATATTGTTTTAAAACATGCTCCTAAATCCAATGCATACAGGGTGGACCGATTATTAAAAGAAGCAGGCCACGGAATTGCAAGACTGCCTCCCTATCCACTGTGATCTGAGCCCCATTGAATATGTCTGGTCATCTGTGAAGCGTTGCGTGCGTGAAAATAATGTAACTGGTGACTTAAGTCTTACTAATTTGCCACTACTTCTTAATGACGCGCTTTTGAAAGTATCACCAAATGAATGGAAAAGACACTGTGAGCAAGCATATTTAAAAAATTGAAAAAATTTATTGGGTCAACGAAGACTTAGTGGAAGAAATTGTCGATGAACTTTTAATAAAACTGGCAGAAAAGGACATTGAATCATCTTCAGAAAATGACCCATCAGGTGATTCGGACAATAGACTAAGCGTATATAAGTGAAATGTATTATTAGTATAATCATCAATTTTTGTGCTTAATAGCTCTGAATTACAAATATATTTAAAATGTGGTTTTTTCTTACCATATTATAGTCTGTGTAATTAGAATAGGCGCATCAAGGTCGCGTTTGCTGCTTTGTCTCCATGGCAACTGCGAGAATGATTACATAGCCGGCCTTTTTTTTTTTGCACTGCGGTTAAGGCAATTGCATTACCAGACCTCCGATTCAAAATATTGGAATAGTTGCGGAAAAGTAATAAGAAAGAATTTATTTTCCATTTATTTAATTTTTATATTAAGGAAATGCAATTAAATTTCATCTGGAATGTTTAAATAAGATTTTAACAGTTACAAAATATAAAAATACGATAAATTAGCTATACAATAGCTTTCTGAAACACATCAAAATGTCAGAATAATATTTAGATTGGTTGAAAATATTTGAAAACTTTACCTGACGCAATATATTTTTGCCATTGAGAAATAAATCTGATTTTAATCCGTCTATTATTATTATAACTAAAACAACAAACTGACTTATGTTCCCAAACCAAGTGGGGAAAAAGTTTCTAGCACGGAAACCATGGCGACCAAAAGGGGAAAAGGTGGAGTTGTGTGGCCTTGACACGCCGATTGTAATTACACAGACTATAGTGTCTTTTTAAATGATGTATTTTCACATAAAATTCACTTTAAAGCAACATTACCCGCACTTTCAATTCGAGAGTTTTCTCTTTCTCGAAACCGATGCGGCCATTCACTTTGAAGGGAAAAATGGGACACTTTGCCTTCGCAAAATAATTTGTTTTTCTTCTTTCTCAAGTGACCTTTCCTGGGTTTTCTGGGCGTCCGGTTCTTTTAGCTCTACTACTCAAAGAAAATTCCCCTAGTCCCAAGAGAGTCATCACGGGTTCGATCCCTAGAAAACATCCCAACTCTGTGTCTCCCCCGTTTCGCCGACACAAAATTTCCTTCCCCCCTTTTTCCCCATTCAAACTTCCCTCTTGAAATATTTTGGGATTTTTAGGGATTTCAAATCAGCGAAACGGTGAGCACTGATTCTGCGACTCTCCACGCCCCTCCTAATGCATTTGTCCTCCGCTTCTTACCAGTATAACTCACTCGCAGGTACAGAAGCACGTGGTGACTTGTAATTTTATTTTGCATCAACTTCTTTGGTTTTGTGACGAATTTGCTTGGGTTTTTTTTTTCTTTTCGAATTTATATCATTTTGAGCTAAAATGCACGAAATGATTTTTTTCATTAAATCCAAACGCGGCGGAAATTTATTGCAGTGCCAGAATTTTCTGTAATGCAATGAGAGAAAAATGCAAGTAGAGTTTGTTTGATCAAGAACCATTGATTCGATACCTCATTTTTATTCAGTGGCGTAGCCAAGGGGTGAGGGAGACCCTCAGATATACTTTTTTTTAAAGTTACAGGATTTCAAAATCCTAAAATTTGCAAACAAATCCTAAAATTTCCTTAACTTTTATCATTTGTCCTAATATTTCTAAACGTTTTATTGTTTTACTTCGAAATTTCGAAAGAAACTAGGACCATAAAATTAATAT
The DNA here is from genome assembly GCA_038502835.1 of Octonoba sinensis. NCBI lineage: Eukaryota > Metazoa > Arthropoda > Arachnida > Araneae > Uloboridae > Octonoba > Octonoba sinensis. Next base: position 140,821,160 of record CM076599.1, read on the forward strand.
TTACTCTTTTTAAAAAATAGCTTTGTAATTTCACAATGTATATTTTTTACTTCGTACTTTTGAGAAAACAATGAAGAATATCATAAAATTAACGCAAATGCTAAATGATTGCTGCACAATTACAGTAAAACACTGATATTTTGCAAGGTGTTAAGAAAGTTATATTTGTTTAAGAAAAAGTAATGATTTATTAGACATTCTGCATTTCTTTGAATGCGTGTTAATCACCCATGAAAAATGTTATAACGAAATCTGAACTAATAAAAAAATAAACTTTAAGACGCATTGAGAGCAACGGTTATAGTTAATACGTTACTTTCGGCGATTGGACGTAGAAGAAACACTCAGAATCTAAAATTGCAGTTCTTAAACCAGTGAAAAACTGAGTGTTAGTCATTTTGAACATTTACATTAAAATTTGGAATTAAAAATTTAGGAAATTTAATTTTTGCAAAATGACGCTTTCCCAACATAACGGGGATTTTCTTTTCTGTAAAACTTATTAGGATTATACATAAAGTAAGAGCTAAAAGCTTTAATTTTAATCACAGATTTTCAAAAACTTTCCTATTCGATTTTTAGTTGACTATTTCCTCGTTTCCGTAAAATGATTTTGGAACATTTTGAAGATTTTTTTTTTCCTCCACTTAGTAGAGTACTTTAAATATAAAGTTTTATTATTATTATTATTATTAAAACGGATATTTAAAACATCAACTATGTCCCCTACCGATGTTTTTAGAAAATCTGTTTTTTAAATAATTGAACTTCATAACATTTTCATATGATCCGCTGCAGAGTATGATACACACTGCAAAAAATTTCAACTTTTAAAATGATTAACTTTGGATTATTATCCACAAGAAATCCGGCGGTTTGTTAATATTTTTAAAAATTAAGATAAATTATGTTTGCTTAAAATATAAAATTGAACTATTGAATTGAATCATCTTTCTTTTGTTTAGTCCCCTAATTAAACTATATATTTATTTAAAACTAATATAAATTTATATTAGTTTAACAACATTTGTTTGAAATATAAAATTGAAGAAGGTGTTAAAGTGAGAACATTTGGGGAATGGGAGTAATTTTCATGCAACGGAAAAGATTTTAAAGAAACATTCAAATTTATAAATAATTTTATTTTGAACATTAAACGCTTGTTATTTTAAATTAATGTCAAACTATTTGGATATAACTTTTGTCAATGAATTATTTTACCCTGTCAAGCATTTGTTGTAATAAAACATTCTTGTTGAAAGTGCATCATTTAATGTCCTTAAAAATGTCCCAAATTTTGTGCGTATTACGTCCTAAATCGTTTTCTATTTCTTTTTTCCAACCTACTCCTAGCTTTGAAATAAGTTTATTGCTGGCTATTTACGAAAAATAGTATACTATTTGTTTCAGTACGGTAAAAAGTCACTTAATTATACGAAAATTAAAAAAAAGAGAGAGATTAGCTAATTTTAATGAAAAAATTATCTGTTTCAACTATTTATTATCAAAAACTTTCTTTCATTCTGTTTTATTGTGTATATTTTTGAAATTGATTGAGTTGCAAAGTATAATTAATAATTGTTTGAGGGGTACAGCATACCCAACTGAAACAACGAAAATTGAGTTATTTGTGAAATTACGCTTTTTACGTATTTTGTATGGTTTTTCGAAACCATAAAATGCAAAAAGCATCATATTTTGTGAAACAAAAATGGCTGCTAACAGAATTCAGCAAAAGATAAATATTTAAAAGTAGTGTTTTTGGATTCTACAGCAATCAGTTTCACCCAACTATGGAAGGAAATTCCTGTCGGCGAAACGGGGGGAGGGGAAGGGGATTAACCGACGATGTTTTTCCCTCTTCGAGGGATTTTGTCAACGGAATGGGGAAGGAAATTTTAGTGTCGGCGAAACGGGGGATGAACCCCCAACTCAAACTAAAAAGTTTTTTCTCTGCCTTAGGATATTTCCCACGCACTCCTGTGCTACACTAGGTCATTCCCGATATGATTTGCGATGCTCCCACTTTTTTGTCGAACATATTCACATCTCTTCAGTTCAAATAATTTTCTTCTCGCATTTAAAAAAAAAAAAACTAACATTAATTTGGCGCCACCTTGACGCTGCGCCCGGGGACAGCTGTCCCTCCTTGCCCCCCCCCCCCTGAACTACGCCTCTGAAAAGAAGTGATGGGAATTTTCTAAAATAGTCTCAAGGACATTGGGAGGATAAACAAATAATTCATTGACATCCTTGGAATATCCTTCTAACGATGGCAGTTTCCTGTGGGCATTTAAATATATTGTCCTTTTAATGTCCTGGGGGGCAATGATGCGTAGATCCAAAAAAGGGCCGGAACAGTCGTCACATATGTCCTAGGAACCTCACTGAAACGTCTTTAGGGCGTTTAGAATTACTGCCCTTCTAACGTGCTGGGAACCGTACAGGGCGATTGTCCAAAATATAACCTAAATATGAACAATCGGACGTCCTTGGGACCCTGAGAGGATAGACAATTTCCGAACATTAGTTCTTCCCTGGGATGTCCTTTGTACGTCGCAGTATAAAAAAAAATGTCCTACGGACGACCTGTTTTTTTTTTTTTTTGAAGAAGTCCTGAAATGATTTGGATATCCTAGGGACCTCTCTGGAATGTCTTTAGGACGTTTTGATATGTTGTCCTCTTAACGTCCTGCGGACCGTACAACGTGCTTGTCCAAAATGTAGCCTAAACATGAACGATCGAACGTCCTTGGGACCATTTGAGGACAGGCAATTCGCGGACATTAGTTCTTTCCTAGGATGTAGATTGTTCCTCGCATGACCAAAAAAACACGTCCCTCGATCACACGACCTGTTTTTGTCCCGAAATGACATCATTTGGACGTCCTACGCACAAAGTTGTGCTGTCTGGGATTGACCTTTGGGGGTCCATAAAAGCTGAAAAACTCAGCATTATAACAAATAATGCTAGATATTATTTTTTAATAAGACAAATAACAGCTGGTAATTTTTTGGGGAAACTCTGACATGGCATGAATTACAGGTGTGACACTCTCTCAGATTCTTGCTCTTAAATATTTCATGCAGGAAAAACGCATTGAGAGGAATGCGAGAAAATAAAGATGAAACGTTATCAGCGCGACACACCAATTTAATGGGGATCATTGAAAAAAGAAAAAAAATCAGATTATTAAGTTCTTGCTATATTATTTTTTAACGACTGAATGCGGTGATCGGGATGTTCCTGATAGAAGCACCCAGAAAGAAGAAGATATAACAGTTTTGACCAGAGATCACGATGAACAGCTTTGAACGGAGATGACTCGGGATACCCGGGAAGCGCAAAATATTATCATTGATTGAGAAGCATTGAAGATCATTTATTGAATTTGTAAATGAGCAAATGTTTGAATGATAGTGCCCCAAACTTTAGCCAACTGTATGAAAAAGCCAAATAAGGGAGAGGGGACACATTGAATAACTCGTCCGAGAACTCAGCGAATACAATATTTTTCAAGAATCAAGAGTTCTCTTTGACGAGAGGGAGATGCATTTTTCTCTACAGCAAAAAAAAAAAAAAAAAAAAACACTTTATTAAATCAATATTTTTGGATTAATCAGAATTAATGATTTCGGAAGTTAGGCTTATTGGAACTCAGCAGTACATAATAATTCCTCAAAACAGCGTAAAAAGTAAAGTTCAAACGTCTGAATATCTGCTCGATCAATGTCAAGGTCATTCAAATAAATAATTCACTAACGAATGAACATTGTAGCTACTACCACAAATTCTTGGTTTCAGCATAGCTTAAAGCGCTATTCGCTGTTTACTGTTAAAAGATAGAAATTTCAAAAATATAAATACATTACATTAACTGATTAAAAATTCTATTGTTTAAGAGCTCCTTTAGGTTGAAAAAAAAAGTCCTAAACGCGCAGTTGTGTAAATTAATCATGTTTAATTTCCCGTAAATAATATTAGTTTAAAAAAAAACCTAAAAACAGACTATACATCAATTAACAGTCAAGCATAGCAACAATTCTTCCACAAACATAAAAATAGAAACATTCTTACCTTGTAACTGAACTTCTTTCAATGGTTATCTTTTCTAAAGTAGTGTGAGATGTCAGAGGTTCGTCAAACAAATCAACGAGGGAACTAGTTTTCACGTATAGTCTTTTAAATTGAATTTCTTCAAATATTTCATATGGAATGTACATAAGCGAGGAAGAGTCGATCATCAGCTGAATAAAACAAATACGGAGTTGAAGTTACAGTGATTTTCAAATAAAAGAAAATTAATACGTAGATGTTTAAAAACTGAGTGCTCTTGAGATTCACAAATCCGTAATTAGCTGGAACAACAGAGTGTCCATAATTCTGTGTCTGAACTGTTTTTTCTTCTTTCAAAATGCCAATACTTTCGCAAATGAAAAACTTTTATTTTTGACACATAAGAAGAAAAACTAAGAAGGAAAAGTGCACACTCTTGTATTATTGTAACAAAATCGCACGGACACATTAAAGTAAAAATCCATCATTTTAAATTCAAAAATTTATACTTTTTAATATGCATCAAAACTTGTTCTGACAAGAGTTAACCTACAATTTGAAGACTAGCGCAGTCCCGTCCTCGAAGTCCATCTTGGTGTTTGCAGAACTTGGAAAGTAGATCTTCGGTCAAATTAGGTTGCCGACCACTGCATTGAAGTAAAAATCCGACATTTTAAATTTTCACATATTCATTTATAAAGGTAAATAAGTAGAAGTCTATTATCGCACATTATATCAATAACTTTTAATAGTTTAAGAAGCGCAACTTGAAGTAAATGGAAACGTTGTTTTATTACGGTGGACATTCTAATATTAAAAAAAACAAAAAAAAAAAAACAAATGAGCTATTTGTTTTTCCCTTCTTTAAACAATGTCAGTAAAATTTGAGAAATATCATAAAAGCTCGAAATGTATAAAAATAAAATTTAGATATTGTTAACAGAAAATTTCTACACAAATAGCAAAACATTGATTATGCACTAAATACACTTACTTCTTCGAACCTGCGCCCAGCAAAAGGCCTTAATGCATCTGTTAAGACTGAAATTTGACTTATCCTCCAACATCTGATGTATCCTGTTCTGGTATTCTTGCAAACTGAATCACCTAAAGTACGAGCAATACATGCCACCAGCAAACAAAGAATTGTTACGAGTACCGCATTCATCGTTTTCTTCAAGGCACGTTCCCAATTCGAAAAGGAAATAATTTGACTGTTTTTTTCGGATGCGAAATTCTTTTATACTAAAAAGAAACCTTGTGTTTCTTTCCAGATTATTCTTAGTCGAAAAATTTAACAGTTGCGCCGACTTATAAAACCAATAACATTTAAAAAAATCTTCTTTCGAAGGAAAATATTGCAAGAGAGAATAAAAACATACAATAAATCCTATAGATATTAACTGCGCAAGCAGTAGCAAGGCAAGGAAGTTCCCCTTTTCTTTCATATAACTGGCGCGTGCCTTCCTCCTCCTCTCCCACCACCGGCACCATTGACGGAAGCTGACTTTTCCTTTGCTTCTCCGGCGACTCAAGGTCGAATACGTCATGTGAAGCAGATCACCTAGTAGCGTCTCTATGCATATGCTGCCCGTTAAATTGCACCGAACGAACAAGACTTAGAAGACATTCCTTCCATAAGTATAAAACTAATTTCCAAATAAAATGTCATGAAATCTATCAAATCTCTCTCACACGGTCTAATATTTTTTTTTACTTTTCATTCTGTGTAACGACGTTATCTTCAAAAATGGTTTGTTTTATTGTAAAGAAATGTTTAGACAAAAGTCGCAAAGGAAGGAAAAAGGCAGGTTTATTCGTACAACGAACTGTTCTGAGAAGAAAATTATGAATATACAGTGGAACCCCGCTATTCGTCCACCTCGTTATTCCTACAACTTTTTCAAGTAAAATTCAACTCGGCACTCGTAATTGACACGCTATTCGTATGGTGCCAGGGAACAGGGCTGCCAGTGTTTTTTTTTTTTTTTTTAAAATCGAGAAATTATGTTCTTTTTGAACTCGTCTGGGAGTTATTTGTTTGGCGTTTTTTGATTCTTTCGCTAAATACTTGAAACTCGCTAAATACTTAAATTTAATTTGAACATTGTTTGAAAAAAAGGAAAAGTTGTAATATATATATATATTTTTGTAAAAGGATAATTGTAAAAAGGAAGTAGAAAGGAGGAAAAAAGAAGAAAAGAAGCAAAGGAAGAAAAAACGTGCAACTCGTAACTTCGCGTTTTTCTGTGAAAATTGGGTTTTCGTATACTGTTGAAAAAGTTAGAAGCTTTTCTTTTGGAGCGTTATCTAAAGTAATTGCAATTACGCATTATGACACTTTACGCATTGCCATTTCGAAATTAATAAAATTTTTCCAAACATGTTATTCTTGCATTAGAAAACGAGGCACATAACTCATTTTTGATTTTAACTTGCTATTTTTAAGTACCGTTTTCCTCAAAATCGCTCAACGAAAATGCAATTCAAATTCTTGATAATCACGTTTGTTCAAATCTTATACACTCGCAGATACGCATGCTCAAAATCACGAAACTTTCGTCGTATTTGACGAAAGGGCTTCGAGAAAAATGCTCCGAGTAAACCTTTCGTCAAATTGACGAAATTTGCGTAATAACTTTTTTTACGTCACGTGATCGCGCGAGGAAAGAATCGTTGCAAATAAAAAAAAAAAAAAAATCTTGACGATTGAAGAATTCTCGAAAGTGAGAGTCCTATTTCTGAGAGGTGTACGCTGGAAATTTTTCTATTTGTTAACAAATAGAAAGTAGAGGAAAACCCCAGGTAGCGTATATGCTACTTTATAAGAATAAGGGTTAATACAAAAAAGAAGAAATATCAAGAACAAAATAAAAGAAGAACTATAAGCTACGAAATGAATGTCAAAGCAAAGTAATACCAATCTTAATGTGCCAGTTAATTCATTTCCAAAATATATATTGATATATGACAACAAAACATCCAGTACAATATCAAAAAAAATAAATACAATTTGAAGCTGACGATGTCTAATATAATATAAGGTGAGATAATAAGTGCGGTGACGCATCAATTAGCTTCGAATCAACGTCTGTAATTTTGTTGATTTGGATAAGCGTTTTGAACTCCCGATTAAATTTTCAAAGCGAGTGCTTGCATTCCTAATTTATTCAATAATAATTGGGTGGAAGGAAAATTTTTCATTAACCTTTTCAGACGCCGGGAATAAGCACAGACAATTTTGACGCAATTTTCGGTTCTATGATTTAAAAAATGATTACAAAATAAAATAGCTAAAAAAATTTTTTCTCAAATTTTAATTAATAATTAGTTTAAATAATAATTGATGCACAATTTCCATGTTTTCCATGTTTAAAACGCAGTAAAATATCTGTTAATTTATTTCAAAAGCATTTGGGTGATTTAGCTTTCAAATTGCACAAACAGTAGTTAATGAACAGTGGTATTTTAAATGGAACTAATTGGGTACACTTGGAATGAAGAGGTTGATATATTCTTTACAGGAGCAGGAGTTCCGAAAGATAAAATTTAGGTATGATAATGCGTTATAAATGCATTAAATTAAATAACTCACTGGTGAATCAGTCGCTCTAAAGAGAGATTATCGCTAATAGAAAACAAAAATAAGCAAACAAACTGTTGTCGAAGAGAAAAATTAACATTTCCAAAAGTCGTTTAAACGCTCGGGGCTGAACTTCATGAATTACGGTCGAATTTCGACCATTGCGCGAACGCTAGTACTTTTAAATTTGTTATAAAATGAAAAATATTGTTTAGAATTTTTTTTTTATTTAAGTTAGAAGCCTAAATTGAGCAACACTTTGTTTAATTTGATGTATTTATATATGTTTTATACCCACTGTAACAAAAGATCAATTAATTCTCTTTTGATACATTTAATTATTAAAATAATAATTTTTCATTTATTCAAGGTTTACTTTATTCAAGCCTTGAATAATATTTATTTTTTTAAACGCTTAACTGTGGCTTGACTGTTACTCCGTGACGGAAACTTGTCACGCACTGTTAATGTAGGTTTGCGCAGCATGCCATTTTTTTCACAGATATTTAGAATTATAATTTCCATTAAATTCCGTGATTAATTTTTGCATGAACTATACTTTAAAACACCTACAATTGTTATTTACACTTTTTTCTAAATCTTTTGGCCAGATAAATTCAAATCATAACCATTTTTACTTATGCACTATATCCTGTGGCGTAAGCTTCCCTTTCTGGTGCCTCGCCATGTGCATTTTTTTTCGTCAGTTGGAAACTTGATATCAGACACAAGTGACGCGTTTTCGCTTGCTCCCCAGCAGAGGAATTCCTTTGTGTTTTCCTTTTGACTGGGGATGCTTCATCTAACGGAGCTTTTGAAAATATTATTTGATGTGAAAATAATCCTTTAAAAAGGATATTTATCGAATTACTCTGGGTGCTGTAGATTTTATGACAGCATAGTGAATGAGTTCCTCGACCGATCAAAAGGAACAAGTTTTTTTTTAATCTAGTAGTTGTGTGATGTAATTCACGATCCATGAGCTGAACATGAAGTAGTGGAAATGACTTCATCTACATTGAAGGACATTCATTGATTGAGGACGTTTCGCCATAACTGAATGTGCCATGCCAATAAAAGACTGCGTTACGGACATTCTATGTTTTGAAACGAATACGGAAGTATAGTATAAGACCGTTGAATCGCCAATGGAGAGCATTATAGAGCAAAGGCGAGCTTTCTGATGATAAAGTTTGATTAATGCAACAATCTGCGAAGGTGTCGATATTGTGCTACTTCAAGTCGTGGATCCACAGGTGCTAAACATTTTTTATGATTGATCAATCATTGCTTTATATCTTTTTGGCCAATTCAGTTTTTTTTGTATTAATGCCTAAGATGTGAAAATTTAGATTTTTAAGGTATTTAAATATAATCAAGAAATTCTTATGAAGTTAATGAAGTAACTATTATGAATAAATAATTGATTTTTTTGAATTCTGAATATATATTTTTTCACAATAATAATTGATCTTCTATTTCAGCATATGAATGATTATATATTTAATTCATTTTTTTATAACACAACGCAATCTACTTAGAATTGAGTATTTAAATCTAAGGTATTTATTAATCAATGTCTTTTAATATATTTTATACACGATACATGGTATTTAATATTAATAATTAAACCACACATCATAATACCCACCTATGCGAAAAAATAAAGATACTTTTTTTACATATTTTACTTGAGTAGAAAGTATTGACTCGAAGATTAGAAGGTAAAGCGATACCAGTTTTGTTATTAGTAGATATTTGTAAATTGATTTGAAAAGATAAGCTTAGTAGTGCATTTGCTTAGTATTTAACATTAACTCCTAAATTTTGAGAGGTTATTATTAACAGAATGTTTCAAGTATGGAAACATATAAAAGGAAAAAGTTTAACTTAAAGAGTAAGCTTAAGAGTAGGTTTTAAAATTTAAACGATCTTAAAATAAATTATGTTTCTTAACAGCATAAAAATATAAAGGTCACAATGTTGATGTTACGTATCCGTAAATAAAAATACAAGAGTTTTTTTCAGACTTAAACTTGGAAATGTATTAAAGAAATCTATTATATAAGGATAAGAATTAGTCTATACTAATCAAATATCTATTAATTTATATATTTTTTGGACCAATGAAATGAAATTCCAACTTTTTCGTGTAAAAATAATGGTGGGAGAGAGAGAATGTAGAGAAATTACAATTTCGGTAAAAGAAAAAATTATATAAGAGTGCATGTTTTTTATTTTATAACAATTAAACTAACTTAAAAACTATACTAAAGTTTATGCAGGTCCTTATTAGTTGCTTTCTTCTAAAATAAATATACTGTTGCTGACAAACAATTATTAACTTTGTTTTCTTGGCGTAAACAGCAATAAATGTTTTAAGAACTCATAAAATAAAATTCATAGTTCAGGCACAAAAATAAATAACCGCATTTTTTGTTTATTTCATTTTATTTTTCGTTTTTACATGCTTTTTTGTATTACATGTGGCATTTCGTATTAACAGTGTCAATTTATTTTTTTTAGCATTCAAAGTCATCTGTTGATAATTGGCTTAACGTTTTTCCTTTCATCTCGTCCGGAGATACACAAGTTCCGGATCTTACTTTCGGCCCGTTCTTCACTAGCCATTCAAGTCCGCAATCACACTTCAGAGGGTTAACTGAAAAAGAAAATCAGTCAGTTGGGGTAATTGTAAACGCTTTTTCAATGTTTTAACTTTTGATCCTTCCCTACCTCTTGAATATATTCAGAGATAAAATTGTGAGTATTTAAACGCTTTTTCAATGTTTTAACTTTTGATCCTTCCCTACCTCTTCAATATATTCAGAGATAAAATTGTGAGCATTGTAGCAACAACTGTACTTCTTCTGTGAGTAAATGTGTACAAAAATTTTGACTTTATGACCATTTGTTAGCGAATGAGCTCGTGTATACCCCAGTGTGTTTACAATTACCCCAGATATCTGGGGTAATTGTAAACTGATTTATTTTCGAATAAAGTTGATGCAAATGGGAAATTGCTTCATACACAGTCTACTTGAAGGCTTAAGAAGTTCCAGAGCAACGGTTCTCGGCCGCATGTGGTCCGCTGAGTTAGGTTATGAGTCGGCTGGGATCATTTAACGAGAAATATCTTGCAAAAAATCAAGCAATGCGACAGATTTATGCAAAGTTTGTCTTGCATTAGATCAGTAGGTTAAGCTTGAACCTCATATAACACAGAAAGTGAAGCACGACTGGCCGTGGTCAACGCTTGGGAGGGTGACCACCTCCCGCGACTGATTACTCGAAGACCGAGTGCACTTAAAATACATCGTCGCTTCAAATGTCCACAAAGTTAGAAATAATTTCTTCTGAGGGACCAACCTAGGTGACGATCTCTCATCTGAGAACTGGTTCAAAATCATTAAGCCCATTTAGTGCCAAGTGTACTTCATTCTAGCGGATCTCATTAATAATTAGTAGGAGCTTCCTTAATTCCCTGTCGCCCTGCAAGGGGGCTTGGATTTCCAGGTGGCATTAGCAAAAACAACAACAGTTGCGTAAAATAGACACAAAGGTGTAATTTACATCAAAATATAATACTTATTGTCCCCCCAAAATATTAGAAATAGGATAAATTTAAGTGTTTACAAATACCCCAGAGTACGAAATTTATGGGGTTATTGTAAACACCTAACTTGCACATGAAAACTAACAGGGAGGATTAAATTCATAACTAACTGTTTTTAGCAGCATTCCATATGACAAATAAAAATGGTTGAAACCGCTTACATCGCTTTTGTAGATGGATGAGCTGGAGTGGAAAATGCAAGATCACTAAATTTTGCGAAATAACTTTTTTCACTGTGCTATTTTCAAACAATAGTGACGCCTCCACAGTTTTTTCGAAACTTATAAAACTGTTTCAATGTCTTCCCTATGCTGCCAGTATATCACTCACAAGCAGTTAAGTTTTCAAAACCACCACAAGTGTAGTTATGAAGCTTGTTTACAATTACCCCAACTGACCCTAACAATTGTTAATATAATGCGCACAATTGACCTTTACTGAATAAATTATGCATGCAACAAGCTACGTAATGGGGTTCGTTGTCTTGAAAGCACGGCCAAAATCGTCTGACGCAGGTAGGAAGATTGGGTGATTTTCACTATGCACCAAATAGGTCTTCTTAATGAGGCGTGCAGAAAGAGAGAAGTATGTCAGAATCATAGGCCCTATGCCACGTACATCAGTCTAGTGCAGCCAGCGAGAAACTACCACTTCATGATGCAAGGTTAAACCTCAGACTGCAGTCATGGCCTCATCAATTGTTTGTCCGGATCACCATTTGAGGCAGGGAGAGGTTGCCGGTGGATTCGATCAAGGTTTCACTGAGTTGTAAAGCTGGTGTCTTTAAACGAAGGACCTAAAGCATTTAACAGTAGATAGAAGAAGAGATGACTTCCGTCAATCGACACGTGATTCATATTTTCAGACCTTTGGTAGAATATATTGTCCAAAGTAAAACTTATCCAATAAGATGCTTTATGTTACACAACCTTGTAATTGTTTAATTTAAATATTTATTTATTTCTGCCCAAGTTCGTGCAGAAGGGGTTTTCAACTTTGCAATAATGCGAGAATTTTTTTATTAAGGCTGCCTCTTTAAAAAAAAATGTATTTAAAGAATAAAAATAACTTTCGTGGCTATTTTCAAATGAAAACTTACCATCTAATAAAAGGATTTCTAGCTGAGAGCCTGTTTCCCCAAATGCGTCTTCTGGTATTTCAGAAAGCTCGTTGATGCGTAAATCCACAACATTCAACTTTGGCATTTGTGAGAAGAGACCCTTAGGAAGTGTCGTCAACTTGTTTTCACTATAATAAATAATATGCTAATGCATTAGTTTGTTATATTTAGAAAATTAAAAAGTTGTAATTTCGAAGCTCAAATTGGATTTTTTTCAACTTAAAAAAAATCGTATTTCGAAAAACGGTCTCGGTAAGACATAAATATACGTGTTTCTCTTTTTACATTCCAAAAATCGGATTGATTCATTTCAGATTGAGCGCTGGGGAGCGTAAACAGAGGGTTTAAGCGCATTACGTTTCTACTGCTCCGTGAAACTAAATTGATTGCAACAAATTTATTTCTTCATGTTTATAATTTTTTTCTTGTGATCGAACTTTGTTTTAAATAAAAAATGTTTTTCAAATTTTTTATTTAGGTTGTCATTAATATTAGGGGTTAAGAAAGCGGTCTACCTAGCATTAAAAAGTTGCAGTTTCGAAGTTTAAATTGAATTTTTTTCAAATTATAGAATTCGAATTTCGAAAGAAAAAAACTCGGTTAGGCATACATATCCAGGTCTACCTCTTTGCATTCCAAAAATCGTATTGATTGATTTAAAATTGAGTCATGGGAAGTGCAAACATAGGGAATATAAATTCGATGTTTTTCAAATAAGTAATTCTAAAACTACTATTCGAAACTATAAATGTGTCACATCGGCTTGGTTGCTAGAAAGTTCTCTATAATTCAAAAGATTTTGAGAATGTTTCATTGAGTATCTTTTGACTTATAAGAAAGAGTTAAAAGCTCGCCAGGCTGAACTTCTCTAATTCAGTTCCGGCCGCGGCAACAGCGCGAATTACTTTTTTTTTTTTACTTAGAGAGATATTTTTACGAACATTCATTCTATATACTAAAACATAAAAACCAATCCTGTTTCAATATTTTTAACGCAGGTGTAAAACAAAGGAAACAAATAAAACCACAAGCACTATTTTGCTGAGAAAATGCACAAAAGTCCTACACATGATCATGAAATAATAATGAAACTTAAAAGAAAAAGAAAATACCATTTTGAATTTAAATAAGTTATGTAGTATTATTTATTAGAAAGGAAACATCATAAGACGTGACTTACTTGAAGATTAAGCTTTCGGCATTGAAGGGAGTGGGAAACATCTCTCTTGTTAAACTTGTTAATTCAGCATTTTTGACTGAAAGTATTTCAATATTTTCAAGACCCTGGAATGCACCTAGAAAAAATAACCAGAATTATACCTTTAGCAACATTTTTTACACCACTGTTTCCCATTCAAGAATCCCATAACTCACCCAGAACCCACACATTTTTAATTACAGATCTATGTCCAACAAACTAAATATGACGGGCGTCGGAAACCTTTTTCAGCTGGAGTTTAAATTCCAACCAAAATGCATCAATTAAAACGTCGTGTACTAAAATACAGCAGAACCTCCCAATAAAGGACACCAAAGAAACTGCACAGGTTTACCTCAAAGTTAGGTATCCCTTCTTTGAACGTATTTTATGAATTAAATCATGCTTCATACATAACGGCAATAACTTAGCTCAGCTCAGTAATAAACAAATGTTATGATTTAAACTGAATTGCTAAAAATTTAAACATAAACTTAAATACTAAATAAAATAAATTTGTATACTAAATAAAATTCGAAAATTTTGCTTTTTTTCACTAAAAAATTAATAATTTCAATAACTAAACAAAAATTTATACCATATAGAATATATCTAAGTTAATTGTTGTATGGATCGGTTTGGTAGCACATAATTGCAGCGCAATGTTGTGTGCACTGATCGTGTTTTATATAGAAAACTTCTCAAGAGCAGTTCGCTATCTTTCAGCGCGTTGCCCTCGTGAATGCCTAAAAAGAAAAACTATTCGCAAGTATGTTCGCATTTTAGAATATGTAACTGTTTTGTTTTTAACTTTTTTTTGGTTAAAAGTTATGCATCTAAGACGCATAACATCTTTCACCTATTAATGTTTAGATCAAAAAGAAATCCTGGGGTCCTGTAATTTGAATATTTCTCATCTATTCTTACATTAATTCGGAGTTTTTTGTTTTTTTTTCTCTTTGCAAGTCCCTTAAATAGAATGTTCCTTATTCAGAGTTGAATACATAGACGGGACTATTTAAAGGGTCTGTGATCAGAAAAAAGTCCCTTAACTTGAGGTGTCCTCCTTATGTCCTTAAAGGAGGTATTGCTACAACTGACCTGATCGATATTTCCGTAACAGTGGTATTTTCATGTATTTGAAGTTACCGATCTCGCCTTGAATCTATGTTATAATTTTTAGTCTTTAAAAGTAGAAATGTATGTTTGATATTACAACTTTTATAACTAAGTAAAAATGGTATTAATAATATATACATTATAAATGATAGATTATGCATTTTCCGCTTCTTTTTGTATACATTCCTCAATTGTTCGTTGCTTCTTGTTTCCCATATTTTTATATATCATACCTTATTTTTTGTAACTCATATAGGTTACTTAAAAGTATATATTCTTCAGGTGGTCATAACATAATTTTTTTATATAGTATGTATATATAATAATAATTATTATTGCTATTATTATTAGTTTGTAACTCAAATTGTTGAATTTAAACTATGCAATGGGGTCATTCGATTACCCGCAGATCATAAGTTAACAAATCCCACAAAAAGAGTGTCCTACTGCTTTTGACTTCATTACGCAACCTATAAAATCGCCGTACATAATGGACGAAAAATAGGTAACGTTAGTAACGAAATCCTTGTAATATTAATAAATTTTAGTTGTAAACATAAACCCAATTTAGTTCAGCGGGTATCGAACAAGCGACCCGCGGAAGACATACCATGTACACTTAGGGATACGTGCAAGTAAAATCCGTGGACCCCACTACCTCGCCTCGTCCGCAAGCAATCCTAAGACCGCGGATAACAGGTAGGGGCCTGGCGGAGAAAATTATAATTACGTGTTACTATTCATCTTCCCCTCCTTCGAAACATTTTCTAACTTTCAGTATGCTGTTTCTACTATTGTTTTTTTTTTTCCTACTCCATCTCTTTGTATCTATGTTCATGGCCTTGGATTTTTACCCAAGGGTTTTTTTTTTCTCGTTGTGTTACGAATGCAGCTAAATGGTTAAGTACCTGCTTTTATTGTTCTCGTACTGGTTCCACTTAAAGAAAGATATTTCAGACTCTTTGGTAAACTGCTGCCAAAATGGTTATCTAACACTCGGATTGGAGTATCCAAAATTCTCAATTCATTTAGATTAGTAAGTGGTGTGAGGTTTTTCCAACTGGTTCTGAAACACAAGCAAGAATATTACAAATAGTTCAGAAAAAGAGAGGTGGTAGAAACATTAGGTTATTACTTAAGAAAATTAAACTAGGCGCGTTATGTTATTTTTTGCACTTTTTCTTTATTTTAAGAAATTAATCAATTTGTTCCACCGAAGCTATTTTTAGCTCTTTTATCTTTCCACACCAACTTTTTAGTTTTAGGTTTTCAGCTTATTTTTTTTTCCTATAAAAAGTAAAAAAAATTAAGAGGAATAAAAAGAAACATGAAACAGTAGGCTTAATCTCTCTAAATACGGAATAATTCAAAAATTAACTAATTAGGGGGATAAAGTCCAGTAGTATTTTACATTTTACATTCTCTTGTCTAATAAAAGTATTTTACAACTCAGTAAAGCAAGCTTACTCCTTATACAAATATTCAATGTTTTTGGCAAACGCCTCCCAAAACACATTTTTCTAAAATACCATAACTAATTTATTTTTACTTTTTGAAAACATTACGTTTTTATCCATTTTATTTGCGAAGAGTTGCATCGGACGAAAAGAAAAGTATTAAAGCAACCTTAGCTTTGTTTTACTAACAAGTTTCATTCTTGGGCATATTTCAGAGAAACTTGTAAGAGAAAATATTACATGTCTTGCAGTCAAGTTGATAGGTGATTAAAAAAATGTATAAAGGAGAAGTAAATATCATTAAATTCACAAATAAAAAAATATTTCAGAGAAATGCTCCCCGTGATTTCTTTGCTCCTTTTCTTTGCTCCTTGTTTAAAAGAACATCATATGCATGATATAAATGCTTTTGAGTAATAGCGTAACCCCTTGCTTCCAGCCATGGATTAAGTATCTTTCAGGAAAAATTCGTTGAGAGGAATAAGCCTCCCATGGATAAATTAAAACATGCAGGAAAACCCATTGAGAAGAATACGAGAAAATGGAGATAAAACACTATCAGCGTGCATATAAATTTAAAAGGGATCATCAAAAAAAAAAAAAAACAGATTATTAAGTTCTTTATATCATCTTTTAACGACTGAATGCGGTGATCGGGATGTTCATGATAGAAGCACCCAGAAATAAGAAAAGATAACTGTTTTGAGCAGAGATCACGATGAGCAGCTTCGGACGGAGGAACCACGGGACACCCGGAAAGAGCAAATATTATCATTCATTTTTTAAGAAGCATTGAAGATCATTTATTGGATCGTAAAATCATGGTACAAATGTTCAAAAGATCCTGCACCAAACTTTGGCCAGCCCACTATATATAGCCAAATTAGGGGGACAAGACACATTGAATAACTCGTCCGATAACTCAGCAAACACACTATTTTCTGAGACTGAAGAGTTCTTGGGCTTCTAGAAAGAGGTATTTTTCTCTTCAGCAACAACAACAACATCAACAAAAAACGCATCGGGAATCTACATGACAATTTCCCAAAACATCGAAAAACAAAAGTTCAAACTTTTGATTATGTGCTCGATCCATGTCCATTCAAATAAATAATTCCACTTACTAATGAGCATTGTAACGTTCACCCTAAATTCCTGGTTTCAACATAGCTTAAGGCGCTATTCGCTATTTACTCTTAAAAGGTAAAAAATTCAAAAATATTATATACATTACAAAAATTGATTAAAACTTCTATTGGTTACGAGCTCCCGTAGGTTGCAAAAAATCCCTAAACGAGCAGTTGTCTAAATAAATCATGTTTAATATCCCATGCATACAAAAATATAAAATAATAATAAAAAAAACTATAACTCGATTAACAGTTGAACATGGCAACAATTCTTCCCCAAACATAAAAATAGAAACACAATCTTACCTATAAAATGTACTTTTTTCAATGTGTATACTTTCTAACGTAGTCAGAGACGTCGGCGGTTCGTCAAACAAATCAATGAAAGTAGAATCCCTGACGTATATGCTTTTAAATCGAACTTCTTCAAATATTTCATGTGGAATGTACTGAAGCACGGAAGAGACGATCATCAGCTGAATAATAATTTAAAAAAACGGAGTTGAAGTTAGCGGGATTTTTAAATAACAGGAAATAAATATATGTTTAAAAACTGAGTGCGCGTGAGATTAACAAGTCCGTAACTAGATAGAAGAACATTGTCCACAATTCTGTTGCTGAACTTTTTTTTCTTCCTTCAAAATACCAATATTTTCAAAATACCAATGTCATTCACAAAACTTTTATTTTTGACGAATAAGAAGAAATACTAAGATAGAAAAGTTAGCACTCTTGTTTATTGTAACAAAATCGCACAGGTGCATTCTAGCAGTGGTCGGCAACCATCGATCGCCACAACATTTTGGACAGTTTACATAATTAAAAAAAAAAAGTCAAATGTCTTTTGAATTAGAAGGCGAACCTATTTTTATTGTCGAGAAAATGTTTATTAATTTATCAGACCATTCGCCAAAAACTTGCCAATAATAAGGAATGTCAGTCGTCACATTAACTTTGCTTTGAGAGTTAATTGAAGTATGTAACGGCATTTCACCATATGTGTTTTATTTTAAAAATTAAACAATACTAACAGTATTTTATCAAATGTAAAATAAATATTATAATAGTATCTGAGACACTGCTGTTTTGATGCAAGTTAACGGTGTTAACATAACATTATTTTAGAAACTTTTAAGCAGGTACTTTATAAGCATCAAAACTTGTGCTGACAAGAACGAACCTACAATTTGAAGACAAGCGCAGTCTCGTCCTCCGAGTCTTGGTGTTTGCAGAACTTGGAAAGTAGAACCTCGGCCAATTTAGGTTGCCGACCACTGCATTAAATAAAAATCCATCATTTTAAATTTTCATATCTTCATCTATAAAGGTAATCAAATAGTAGTCTATTATCGT
Source organism: Octonoba sinensis (assembly GCA_038502835.1). Lineage (NCBI taxonomy): Eukaryota > Metazoa > Arthropoda > Arachnida > Araneae > Uloboridae > Octonoba > Octonoba sinensis. Next base: position 140,839,793 of record CM076599.1, read on the forward strand.
GCATCATATCAATTGCTTTCAATAGTTTAAGAAGCGAAACTTAAAGTAATTAGAAACGTTGCTTTATTATAGTGGTAATTCTAATATTTTAAAGAAAATAAGCAATTTTTTTCACTGCTTTAAACAGTATTAGTAAAATTTGAGAAATATCATAAAAGCTCGAACTGTATAAAAATATAATTTAGAAATTATTAACAGGAAATCTCTACACAAAGTGTCATAATTAACAAAACATTGATTATGCACTAAATACACTTACTTCTTGGAAACTTCGCCCTGCAAAACTCTTAAATGCATCAATTAAGACTGAAGTTTGAAGTAATCCAGAACATCTGATGTCTCCACTTTCGGCATTGCAGGTGCATGGACTTGTTGGATCCTCAGGGGGACAAATTGAATCACCGAAAGTATGAGCAATGCATGCCACCAGCAAACAAAGAGTTGTTAGGAGTACCGCTTTCATCGTTTCCCTCAAGGCACGTTACCAATTTGAAAAATAAATATTTTGCGAATCTTGATTCGGATGCGAAATTCTTTTATACTAAAAGGAAACCATGTGTTTTTTTCCAGATTTTTCTAGTCGGAAAACTAAACAGATGCTGGGATTTATGAAACCGATAATATAAAAAAAATAACCTCCTTTCCTCGTGGGAAAATATTTCAAGAAAGATTAAAAACATTTGCGTGAGCTACTAGAAAACTTAGTTTTTATTGGTATGTTTTTCTCTATGTAATAAATGCTATAGATAAATATTACGAATTGCTGTAGTGGCATGAAATAGATAATTTATAAAAGAATTTAACTTGTATTTATTAATATAAGAGGGTGGAATCCAGTGTTCAAAAAATGAGAAAAGTATGCAAATATAATCAAAATAAAAATTAAGCATTAGAACATAGTGTTTTTTTTTCTTTATCCAAGGAATATGCTTTTTAAAACAACGGTTAACACCATCTTAAGTGATTGATCGGCACATAACAAAATCATCAAGTGCACTGGCGTAGATAAAGGGCTAGTTTTTGGGGATAACCCCCCCCCCCCCGTAATGGTAAAGATTGTCTAGAATTTGACCAATTTCCCTTGTAATACAATGAAATTAGCACACTTCTCCCGAAACCCCACCCCAAAATCCCGGTTTAGCTAAGCCACTGATTAAGTGTGAGCTGTCGCAGTGCTTTTCCTACAGGTCCTGCACAAACTCCTAACATGTCTTTTGGTCCTTTACTTACCAACCATTTAAATCCACAGCCACATCTCAATGTAAAATCTGGAAAATTTGGCATATTGTGTATACATGTTTAAAAATTGTATTTCAATGCACTGCAGCACGAAAGTCATTTTTTCACTTTTTGGCCAAATTGAGTATTGCAACCGGGTGGTTTTTTGTCGCTTTTTTAAATCAAAATACAATATTTTGTAGTCATATGTGAATGGGGGATAGTTTTAAAAAATTCTGAAAATGTGGTATCTTAGCCAATAATATGGAGTCACAAAATTTTACTCGTCAATATCTCACTTCTTCGGCACGGTTGTGTCATGGTAAGGCGCGGGGCTGACCCGCCTCAGGTCATAGGCAGTTTCAGTGGGTTTCCAAGACGCAGAAAATTGCCTGCCTCTTGTTATACAATTATGCATAATTATACTATCGTATAATTATGCGGCATGGGCTTATTGTGGTGCCGCTGATAGAGATGGTACCAGTCTTTGGGGAACGCACAAGGTCTTCAATTGGTAGAAGGCAAGAGCACCTCATTGAAATAACAATACATATATATATATATAATCATAGGATGTCCAAGTAAACTCAATCTGCAATATATATATATATATATATATATATATCACATTTTTGCATAGCACGGAAGTGTAGCGAATAAACCGAGAAAATTATATTCAGTTCTAAGTACGAAAGCAGCTCATGATCAAAACAGTACATCTGCCCAGATTTATGATATTCTGCATAGAATTAATATCTATTTGGGGTAATGTTTGTTAAGCTATTGCACTAACTACAGGTTATGCAAGGACCTCAGGGAAGCTCCAGTTGTGTAGTGTTGCTACTAAAATTCGTATAATTTATAACGTCTAAATCGCTTCTAAACAAGCTATAAATTTTACATCTCTGCGATTAGAAAGAAATTAAAAAAATAATACTCCATTTAGATTTAAATATTTTCTTCGGATTATTCACGTTATTGTTTAACTAATTATTTCTTTCTTCTAATGTTTCAATTAAAGATTCGCTGAGCCCGCACTTATGCATACTCTCTTTGATGATCTCTTTTTTAGCTTACTTTTCTATAAAAGTGAAAGAAAAAAGACCAAAGAAGACTTAATATATCATAAAATATCGTTAAAAATAAGGGAAAGTCAACAAAGAAGTGAAGTAATTAAATAAAGATTGAAAAATAAAAAAATTGAAAGTAGGGTTTTGAGAAGGGAAAAAAGTGTGTCTGTCGGAAAAATAACATGCCATAACTTTTGAAGGAATTGTCCTCTTGGATTTTTTTTTCTTTTCGCATTCGGAAGATGTCGGCGAGGACTTCCCTATTTTCTATATTTCCTTTTTTGTCTTGTATACTGTTTCGTTCAATTTTAAACAGTTCAATAAATCATAGCATTAGTACTATTGAGGAAATGTAGAGCAAATTCTAAAAACTTAGAACAAATGACCCCTTGATACATAAGTTCTCTTAAATAAGTTTATTCGAGGTGTTCTCGACGTGAAATATTTTTTGAAAATCGTTTTCTCAGTTTTGAACAATTCAAAATAAATAAATAAATAAATAAAATTAAATTAAAAAAAATAATAATAGCATTATCGCCTACGGGGAAATTTCAATCCTATGTAAGTCCTGACTTAACAGACGGATTTGCTTGGAAGAAAATTTATCGGCAGGATCTTATGACGTAGAGTATGTACAGGTACGCAGTTCATCCAGAACTAAACAAGTCCATTTTCTCATGAAATGTTTTCATCTGGATTTTTAAGGATGTTTCTAAATTAATTAATGAATGAGTGAATGAATCAATGAACCAAATGAGTAAATAAATAAAGGAACGAATGAACACATGAATGAGGGGAGGAATGAATGAATGATTGATTGAATGAATGCATGAATGAATGAATGAATAAGTAAATGTATATGTAATAACCATTTAAACCGCATATTTGAAGAAATTAAGAACAAAAGCTAAAAAACAAAGAGGTAGAGATAGATAAATTATAAATTCAATGTTGGTGAAAACAGAAAAATAGGCTCGTAAAGTTCTAGACAAAACTTCTTGTTCTTATGTTATTTGATAAAATCACTCTGGAACAAGAAAAATAAAATGATTCATTTAAATCAGAGGTCAAATCAAGAAAAAGGTGTATCAGTTTCAAAAATGAATTTTCTACAAGAAGAGCAATTTTTTAAAATAAATAACTCAAATTCGTTGAGAATTTTTGAAATATAAACTAAGAAAAGACATAACTCATACTTGGGTAATCTGAAAAATACCGAATAGTAAACAACAAAGAGGACCATTGTTTGCAACTAGTTACTTAAGCTATAATTAAAGTGCCTATACTAAAGTTTATGCAGGACCTTATTAGTTTCTTTCTTCCAAAATGAATATAGTGACCTAAGCAGGCAAACAATTTTAAACTTTATTTTCATGGCATAAGTAGTAACAAATGGTCAAGAACTCATAAAATAAAACTCATACTTCAGGCAAATAAAAAAACTGCATTATATATATATATATTTATTTATTTTCTTTTTCATTTTTACAAGATTATTTTCCCTTCTTTACATGTGGCGTTTCGTATAAACAGGGTTTTTAAATTTATTATCGTGTTTTAGCAGTCAAAGTCAGCTGTTGTTAATTCGCTTAACCTTATCCCTTTCATTTTATTAGGAAATTTACAAATTCCGGATCTTAGTTTCGGCCCGTTCTTCACTAGCCAGTAAAGTACGTAACCAGAATTTATCAGGAAAAGAAAAACATTTTTTGTTTATGATTGAAAACTTCGAATTTTCGACTGAAGTAACATCGAGTTAGCATTGAATGAAGCACAAAACGTATTTTCCTTGCGTCGATCACACGCTGTCTGTATAGTCATCGGATGCCTGTGGCTTGGTGTAATCATTCCTTGTAATGTAGTAACAAAACCCACTAGAAAATGTGTTTGAAAGCAAAAAAATATATATGAACGTATAAGAAGTTAAAAACTTTTTTTATAACAAAATTTCCACCACACGTAACCTAAATTTCGCCAATTTGGTTGTAGTATTGGAATATAAGTAACACAAAATTAAAACCCAATGAATACATAAGTATGAAAAAAGGGCCAAGTTCGATGAAACAAACGAGTGGTAGTAGGCCGCAGTAGTCGGTGCCCCCGATAATATAGTTGATATCTAATAGTACTAGGTAGTATGTTCCATAGCAGATCTGTTAATCATAGCTGTAACAGTGCAATGTTCTCTTATTCATTTAAAAAGATTTTTTTTACTTTCTTTGATATCGGATAGCTAGCTATCTTGGAAGTTTTAATTAAGGTAAATTGCATTCAAAAAATGTAACTCCTCGAATTAGAAAATTTTAATGGTTAGTAAAATCATGTGGCAAGGCAAACTAGTTAATTTGTAACTGTCTTTTTATCGTTTTCGTGAACGTAATTTACCTTAATTAAAACTTGCCAAGCTCCGATATCAAAAAAGTAACAAATTGTTACTTTTATCTCTTACAGCTACGATTAAAGGATCTGTTATAGAACTTTGCACACCTTAGATATCAATTATTTTATCGGTAACACCGACTACTCCGAAAGTGGTATGTTCTATCGAACTTAGCCTTTTTTTATACATTTGTGCTTTCGTTGGGATATCATTAATTTTTGAAAAGCTAAATATGTGTTTTTATATTGACAAAATCTTATACTAAGTTAAACTGAGCAAAATTATTATTGTTGATTATTTAAAATATTCGTTTGTTTAAATTTTTCCGTTCACCTTTAATTTTACCTTAAAAAAAGCTGTAAGTCTCTGTATAAGGACTAGCTTCTTTGTGCTCAGCTTGAGTTTAGACTTAATGCAAAAATTAAAGCGAAAATTAAACTGAAATGTATCAATTATTTTCCTTAAAGCGCGAGTCAGTATTGTTTTCATGAAACCGGCAAGAAAATATGGTAGCCGTTTGAAGATGTAGGGAATGAAGCTTGTTATGAGTATGTTAGTCACATCGATAACAATGTAATTTTTTAAAATTTCGGATTTTTACTTTTATACATGCTTGATGATCCATCTTGATGCCCAGTTTCAAGTTTCTAAGCCACTTTGAAGTGGTTTACATTTTCGATGAGTGATTCACTCAGTAATAAAAATGACTTTTCAGACCTTAATAATTTCGTAACTGCTAACAGTTATGAAGGTATATTAATGAAATTTTATAATATCGAGGGATAAGAAATCTCTATTTGACGTACAAAATTTCAAGTATGTACGTCTAACAGTTTTTGAGCAATGAGGAGGTCGAAAGTGTTCGAAATTGTTCGGGTAAATGTACAATTGCCGATATTGCCGTTTATTTCTACAAAAGAATAAAGGGAAATGTGTAATGCAAAAATCATTTTCGAAAACCCAAAAGATGGTTGTCAGTGTTTGATTAAATGATTTTGCACTTTACGTAACTATTGCATTCATTTTTTTCGGTAATAAGCATTTCATTTTCAGTATAGTTACAGGGCCATAGGAAAGAAGAAGGGCTGGCTCATCTCTTTGATCTTTCAGTTTCGCCGAAAACGAGAAGAAAGGGGAGGAAAAACCGGTCTCTGACGTCGTTGCGGAAGCAAGTGGCTGAAGTTTCCCTATTTCTCCTGTGTTTCGCGTGTTCAATTTTCATTTTTACATTGTTTTGTTGAAAGATTATAAGGAATTTTTCTACAACTAATTAAAAATATTTTTATTAATTCCATTTCCAATTATACATTTTATGAAATAAATCATAATTTTGAATATTTCTTCTTTGAAGTGTCCCAAAAAAACCTGCTCATGTAATTTCCCGAATGTGAATAAAGATGTAATCGCTTTTTCCTGGTTTTCACTTTCATAGAGCCCAACAACAAATATATTAAACTATTAATAAATCCAGAATAATGCAGAAATAAAGAATCTTAACGTTACAATTAATCAATTTTTTTAAATCAAAAGTGAACTATTATAGTTTAAAAATTCAAATTGTAAAATGATTTTGAAAACATTTAGAAGAGCTCTGTAATTTTTCTCACATTTTAAAAACACATTATTCAATTTTATTGCGTTATTATTTCTAAATGTAAGTTAAGGTTTTTAAAAGTGACTTGAATATATTTTCATTTTAGATTAATAAAATAATATTAATTAGCATTCTAAATCCAATCGCATTGTATTTCGGCTTAGTTGTATGTTTACAGCACGGCTTCCTAGCCTGTGGGTTTTATCTCTTAGTACATTTTATACATTTTGACGTTTCATTTTTGTTTTTTTAATGGCCTTTTGTAAATACTTTTATGTGTATTGGTACGTTTGGCTTTAACATAGGCGACTGACCATTGATCATCTCGTGTACTTGTTAGACAGGTATAGCATGAAGTGTCCCAATGTATGGATCGGGGGGGGGGGGGCAATAGCTTAAAGTCCTATAACAAACAATAATATCTATGCCGTGGCCATGATTCAATCCGACGCCCACGGCACAAGAGCTTTCTGTTTTACACCAATGCCTTCGCAATTATTTTTTTAATGAACGCATATTTAAAAAAAATAATAATTTAAATAAATGATAGCAACATCCAAAGAGAAAAATCTAAGTCAATCGGTTAATATTCTATGAGTATTTCTTGCTGATAATTAGTGTTACCAGTACCGAATGCAGAATTTGGCTTGGAGGGGAGGAAGTATTCAATATACATATTCGTTATTAGTAATAACATGCGCAGTACAAAAGACTTGTGACGAGAGGTATCAGTCACTTACCCCCGTCGGGCGCCCCTCAGCAGGGGAGCGCACCCCCTACGAGTGATGGCGCCCCACATAAAAAAAAGACTAAATTCAATGACGCATTCTGCGCCATGAACTCCGCTCGTGGGGCCCTGTCCCTGAGTGATATTATTTCTATTTAACTATTCCTTATTTCGAATTGTTATGATTTGTATTTAATATTAGTATTACTTATAGTATAAAATTGATGTCTCGTTAGAAATATATGTTGAAAATATTGACAGCTACACCCTTGTCTAAAAAGTTTTCAAATGTAATATTTCATAATCTTTAACTACGTGCTCCAATACATTCTGGAAATAGGAAATGTAAACATTTCCTTTCTGTTAGCATTATTACAGCTTGTTGTAACTATTATAGTTTCTATGTATTGCTATTTTTAATTACTATCTGTAATTAAATACGTTGTTGATATAAAATTGCTTATCTTCTTATATATAAGCGGCTTATTCTGTCTGTCTGTCTGTCTGTCCGCAATAGGATCCTAGGCCGTTTTACCGATCGGGACCCCATTCGGCACGGTTAATGTTTGCGACCCGAGAAACGCATCGCCGCAAAAATGAAAGTTGTGACTCGATTAGTTTTTTTTTTTTAATTAATTTTTTAAAATTTTTCAATGCTTTTTTTGACCCGTTTTATTTTATTTTTGCATTGTTGCTGTCGTTTCCAACAGTATAATTACAGTTGCCGTGTGAACAAACAAATCAATGCAGTTGCCATTTAACAAATGTAACAAATATACTAATAATAATCAACTAGCATATTGGGTGAGGCTTCGATGTATTTGCAATTTCCGTTAAAAATTAATGTATGCGCGAATAATTTAATGCAATCAATTCTTTCTTTTTAATTGATTTATTTATTGTCTGCGCTTTTTGTATTTTTTTTTTTTATTAGAGTGGCAGCGCTCTTTTTCCCAGTTTTGTTAAAACTTTTGTTTTCAAGAGCATAATAAAATTTTCAATAAGTTCTTTCGACGATAAATATATATCTTTCACAAACAATTTGATTATATAGTAAATAAATATATAGTAGTGTGGGGCAGTAAGCAAAGGGGCTTCCTTGCAGCCTGACCTGGGTCATTCAGTTTGAATTAGCAGACACCTTAGCACAAATCACTTTAATTACAATTTATAATATCTAGAACAGCGATCATTTCGTATGACTGCCGGGCGTACTAGTATATTTATAATTAATCTCTGTCTTCAGCAATTTCTGATAAGATAAATATTTAAAAAGTAAATGAGTAAGAAGAATTTATTTTCAAATCTGGTTTTATTCTATAATGTTTACATTTTTGTGTCATTCATAATCAATGTTTGCTTTTTAATTTTCATTCGAGTTTAAATTATTCTTATAAAACATAATCGCGTCATAGTAGCAAGGCATATGACGAAGCATGATTCATATAGCTTGAAAAAAAATAATTAAGCTTTTATGCCCAAAAATATGAAGGAAATAACTCTATTTCCCATTGAAAAACATTGGTCAATCCCTCACTTGCTTCCACAGTGACGTCACGGAAACCCACGGATTTCATTCCCCCAAACCTCTTCTCGCGACATGTGTGTGTGAGCCAGCCCTTCTCTCTTTCCGAAGGCAACTGGTATAGTTATGGATTCGGAGCGGGAGTAACATAAATAAAACTTCCGACGCTTAGGGTCTTCGCTTTGCGTTTGCTATATCATCTATACACATATACACTTAATGCATTTAAGCAAATTCTAGTCGGCAGATTTTTTTTCTGCTGATGTTTCCTTTCGCATATGCAACATTTTCATTTGTAAGATGAGGAAAATACAGTAATCAAAGTACTGCAGCAAACGTAGAAAAAATATAACTTCGGCAAAAGAAAAACTTATGAAGTAAAAATGCATTATATGCTTTAATATTTTATGAAAATTACAAATTAACTTAAAACTTAAAAAATTGTTTGCAACTAGTACTTATCCTTTCATTAAAGTACCTTTACTAAAGTTTATGCAGGGCCTTGTCAGTTTCCCTCTTCCAAAATGAATATAGTGACCTAAACAGGTAAGCAATTTTAAACTTTATTTTCATGGCATAAGTAGTAACAAATGGTTCAAGAAATAAAATAAAACTCATACTTTAGATAAAAAAAAAAAAAAAAACTGCATTCTTTATTTATTTATATTTTTCCGTTTTTTACATGATTTTTTCCCTTCTTTACATGTGGCCTTTCGTATGAACAGTGTTTTTCAATTTATTATTTTTTTAGCAGTTGAAGTCAGCTGTTGTTAGTTCGGCTAATCTTTTCCCTTGCATTTTAAAAGGAGATTTACAAATTCCAGATCTTTTTTTCGGCCCGTTTTTCACAAGCCAGTAAAGTATGCAATCACAATTTAGAGGGTTATCTGAAAAATAAATATATTTTTTGTTTATGTAAAATGTAAAAATAAACTAAAAATATTTAGTAGTAATGAGATAAGGGCACTTAAATGATATGCGGATACTAAACTGTAAAAACCCATAACAACCACTGAAAAAAAAAATATATATATTTTTTGTTTGTGTAACTTCTTAAAATAAACTAAAAATACCTAGTCGTATAAACATAAGTGTAGTATGTGTACTTAAATGATGTGAGGACACTAACCTGTAAAAATCTGCAACTACCACCGTTGTTGATGGTACACTACAGTATTCGGAGAATGAAGTATGTTATGAAAATGCTTTAAACAACAGTCGAAAACAATACGACCAATATGCCATAATGTGTACAATTGACCTTTACTGAATGAATTATATGCATACAACATACTACGTCAGAGGTTTCTTTGCCTTGAAAGCACGGCCAAAATCGTCTGACGGCGGGTAGAAGAAGGTTCGATGACTTTCACCATGCACCAAATAGCTTCCCTTGAACCGACGATCAGAGAGAGACAGAGAGAGAACGATGTAAGAATCATATGCCCTATGCCATGTACATTAATCTGGTGTGACTAGCGAAGAACTACGACTTCGTGATACAAAATAAAACCTCGTACTGCAGTCATGGAGTCATCTGTTGCTCATCTGGCATCCATTTAAGGTAGAGAAAGGTTACCGGCGTTACTCGATCCAGAGGTCACCGTGTTGTAAAGCCGGTATCTTTTTACGCAAAACCTGAAACATCTAACAGTAGATAGAAGGAAAGACGTGATCTGTTTCACGTGATCCATATTTTTAGACGTTCGTAGGATATGCTTTTTTGTCCATAGTAAAACTTGTCCAATAAGATGCTTTGTGTCACACAAGCATGTAATTGTTGCATTTATATACGAGGGTTAGAAATTTAACAGTGGCATCACTGCTGTAAAAACGCTACGCAACAAAACCAAAGAATGTCTTGTATACCACACGTCAGCTAAATACCTACCTTGCCTCTCAGCAAAAAGAAACGTCCTTCCTACGTCACGCGCATGCGGAGTGAAGCGAAGATCTGATCTTCGCACTAGCTTGCGGTCTACAAGTAAGTGTTGCTAGGATATTTTTAAAACAAGAACAACGCAGTTGGGTAAAAATTGAATGTGCCTGAGATCGTACAGCATGACAATGTCAGCAAGGGATTCAAGAGGCTTGTGATTAATCTGCATTGCCTTACAGAACTGTAGCAAGATGGGTAAAAGCCTTCAATGAAGGACGCCAAAATAGGGCAGACATGCATCGGCCAGGTCGTCCTAGTGTCAGAGAAGCAGAAGTGCATGCTGTAACCGCACTAATGAGCAGTGCTCGATGCCAAATGATTCGTGAGCTTGCCCGACAGACAGGATTTGCGCATACGACTATGCTACACATTCTGAAGGAACGCCTGAGCATGAGAAAAATTGCTTTACGATGGGTTCCACATGATTTGACAGAAATGCAGAAATGGCTACGATTGAGATGCTGCTTGAACCCACTTGGAGCGCTATGAGCGCGAAGGAGAGGCTTTTTTACGCCATATCATTACGCTGGATGAGAGTTGGGCCAGGTCGTACCAGCCAGAGCTGAAATGCCAATCAAACAAATGACATTATTGCGGGTCACAACTACGTTTGAAATGTCGTCAGAACCCCAGAAATGCGAAAATTATAGTTGTTCTCGTGTACGGCTGTAATGGTATCATCCTAACGCATACTGTTCCTGCACAGCAGACCATCAGTGCGCAGTATTATTGCTCATTTCAGAAGCACCATCTCAGACCAGCTTTGCGGGGGGAAAAACAGCGACATTTTCTGCTGAACGCCCCTATCATTTTGCATGACAGTGCTCGTCCGCCTGCCGTGCAAGCTGTAACTAATTTGTTCGATCGATGAGGCTTGGAAATGCTTTACCATCTACCGTCTTCTCTAGATCTATGCCCTTGTGACTTTGACTTAATTCCTAAGATGAAGGAACCACTTAGTGACATTCGCTTCAAAACTGTTCCAGAGATTCTTTCGTCAACGGAACGGTCCATTCGAACCATTCAACAGGCCTACTACAGGTGTTCTGCGACTCATCGTTGGAAACGGGTTATACACAATGCTGGCGACTTAATTGAAGGAGTGTAAAACATGGTGAGATGAATGACTTTTGTATTTTATGTAAATAAATAGTTGCCACTGTTGAAGTTCCAACCCTCGTATTTATTTATTTCTTCTGAAGTTCGTGAAGAAGGAATTATTAATATTGAAATAATGCAAGTTTTTTTTTATTATGGACGAGTCTTTTAAAAATAAAATGTACTTTAAAAATAAAAATAACTTTCGCAAGTATTTTCGAATGAAAACTTACTATCTAATAGAAGGGTATCAAGCTGAGAGCGTGTTTCCCCAAATGCGTCCTCTGGTATTTCAGAAAGCTTGTTGACACGTAAATCCACAAGATTCAACTTTGGCATTTGTGAGAAGAGACCTTTAGAAAGTGTCATCAATTTGTTCCGACTAAAACAATTAAAATGCTAATGTTATAGCTTGTTATATTTAGAAAGCATGTTTACAAACATTCATTCTGTATACTAAAACATAACAATTAATACTGCTTCAATATTTTTCACGCAAATGAAACAAAAAAAAAAAAAAAGAGCAACAACTACTATTTTGCTGAGAACATGCGTCAGTTCCACACATGATCAATAAATATTAATTCAAAATAAAAGAAAAAGAAAATGCCATTTTGAATTTAAATAATTCATGTAGTTTATTTGTGGTTTTAGAAGGGAAACAGCATAAAACTTGACATACCTAAAAGATAACTTTTCGGCGTTGAAGGGAGTGGGAAACATATCTCTTGTTAAACTTGACAATTCTGCATCTTTGACTTGAAGTATTTCAATATTTTCAAGACCACGGAATGCACCTAGAATAAATTACCAGAATTATAGCTTTAGAAACATTTTCTTCAATACTGCTTCCGATTCAAGGATCCCAGAACTCACCCAGAACCCGCATAATCTTAATTGCAGAACTCTGTCCAATGAGCTAAATGTCACAGGCTCCGGAAACCTTTTACAGCTTTAGTTTAAACTCCAGCCAAAATGTATGCATTAAAAAGTCGTTTCGGGTGTAGTAAAATACAGTAGATCCTCTCAAAAAAACACCCATGGAACTGCAGTGTCTATTCTTTGGGCGTGTATTATCAATTAATGCATGCTTTATACATAACGTAATAACTTAGCTCAGCTCAGTAAGAAACACATGCTCAGTAAGAAACTTAAATGCTAAAAATTTAAACATAAACTTAAATACTAAATAAAATAAATGTGCATACTAAATCAAATTCGAAAATTTTGAATTATTCTTTTTCGACTAAAAATTTAATACATATTTTTTCAAAATTAAACAAAAATTTGTAACATATAGAAATATATCTTAGGTAATTGTTGTATGGGTCAGTTAGGTAGCAAATAATTCACAATGCAATGTTGTGTGCAGTGATCATGTTTTATATAGAAAACTTCTCCAGAGCAGTTCGCTATCTAATCAGTGCGTGGCCCACGTGAATGCCTAAGAAGGAAAACCATTCGTTTTTTAGAATATGTACTTTTTTGTTTTTACGTGAATCTAAGACGCATAACCAATTCCCAACAACCATTCACCAATTAATTTTAAAATCAAAACATAATCCTGGGTTCAAGTAATTTGGAATATTTCTTATCTATTATTAGCATTAATTTTTTTTTTCTCTTTGCATGTCCCTTAAACAGTGTCCATTATTCAGTGTTAAATGAATTGACGGTCCTATTTAAGGGGTCTGGGATCATAAAAAAGGAACCTTAATTCGAAGTGTCCCTTAAAGGAGTTATTGCTACAACTGAAATGATCGATACTTCCGTATAGGTAGTATTTTCATTTATTTGAACTTGCCGATCTCACCTTGCTTTTATGTTATAATTTTTCGTCTTTAAAAGTAGAAATGCATATTTGTTATTACAACTTTTGTACTTAAATAAAAGCGGTAAAACTATTATGTAACTTTTTAATGTATTCTTATACTGTTCGTTGCTTGTTTCGTATATTTTTATATATTATACATTGTTTTAGGATCTCACAGGGTGTCTTAAAAGTATATTCTTCCGGTTGTTTATGGCATCATTGTTTCATATATTCTTTATAAACTTACTTATTTTTCTTTTTTTAAACTCAAACTGTTGACTTAAAATTATGCAACGGGACAATCGATTTCCTGCGGATCATGAGTTAACAAATCCTACAAAAAGAGTGTATTTTTACTTCATATACCCAACCTATAAAATCACCGTATATGATAGGAAAAAATAATTACGAAATCTTTGTAGTGTTAACAGATTATAGTTATATTTAGTTCATGTAAAATAACAGCGAATCATAGAATTGAACGTTATACGTAAGCTCAAAATTGTCCTAACAGACTTATTCACCGACCGATGCGAGCCTCTATCACATGCTCGGAACACCGATTCGGGCGTTCCGATTGGTTGAGGAAGCTTTTGATCTGCATCATTTCGAAAGTTCAAGTCGGCGGGTAAACAAGGCCGTGAAAGCTTAACCCAAACAAGCTTTGACGTTTATAAATTTAAATCTTAAGATCAAATTAGTTAAATATATATAAACACTATTCTTGTTTCTAACCCAAAACAGCTATCCTCAAAACAATAGAAATATACGATATCTACAAAATCTGTATGAAATATACCGGCTTAGACGATCAGAAAATGCTATAAAAATTAGCGACATTTTTTCCCAATGACAACGAAGGAAAACGCTTGGGTAAAAATCAAAAGCCATGAAAGTAGATGTATAGATAGGGGAGGAGAAAGAAAAAGAAAGAAAAAAAAAAAACAAGAGTAGAAGCAGCATACTGAAAGTTAGAAAATGTTTCGAAGTAAAGAAGATAATAGCAATAATTATACTGTTACAAATACAGATAAATGATCGAGTACCTGATCTTATTGTGGTCGTACTGGTTCTACTTAAAGTGAGATGTTTCAGACTCTTTGGTAAACTGTTGCCAAAATTTTGATCTAACTCTCGGATTGGAGTAACCAAAATACTCAACTCATTTAGATTGGTAAATGGTTTGAGGTTTTTCCAACTAATTCTAAAACACAAAAAAGTATATTACACATAGTTCAGCAAATAAAAAGGTGGAAAAAACATTAGGTTAATACTTAAGCAAAATGAACTTTACAGCGCGTTTTGTTATTTTTTGCATTTTTTCGACATTTTTATAAATTAATCAACTTGTTCCGCCAAAGCTATTTTTTGCTCTTTTATCTTTCAACAAAAGCTTTTTACTATTGGGCTTCCAGCTTTTTTTTTTTCTTTCTTTTTTTTAATATTAAAAATAAGAAAATATAAAAGAAATAAAAAGTAACATGAGACAGAAGGCTTAATCTCTCTAAATAAGAAATAATTCAAAAATTAATTAATTATGAGGAAAAAGTCGGGTAGTATTGAACATTTTACATTCTCCTGTCTGATAAAAGTATTTTACAACTATGTTTAGCAAGATTACGCCTTATACAAAAATTCAATGTCCTAGGAAAACGCCTCTCAAAAGACGTTTTTCTAAAATACTAATGTAAACCTTTTTTAGCCTACTTTCCCGTAAAAGTTAAAAAAAAAATAATAAAGCATGAAAGAAGGCTTAGTGTATCGTAAAAATATCGTTAAAAATAAAGAAAAGTCAAAAAAAAGTGAAGTAATTAAATAAAGATTGAAAAATAAAAAATTTGAAAGTAGGGTTTTGAGATGGGGAAAATGTGTGTCTGTCTGTCTGTCCCCCCCTAATAACTTTTGAACGAATAGTCCGATTCGAAAAATTCTTTTTGCATTCGAAAGATCTCGGCGAGGACATCTCATATCCATATTTTACTTTTTGATTTGAACATTTTTTCGTTCAATTTTGAACAGTTCAAAAAAATTTAACATTAGCGCCTATGGGTGAAAATGAAGCAAATTATGTAAACTCTGGGTACAAGATCCATGTTCCAATGAACAAGCTTACAGGAAGAATCTCTTGGCGTGAAATATCAATTTGAACAGTTTTTGTTCGTTTTTGAACAGTTCAAGAAATTAACATAGCGCTTACGGGGAAATTTCAATCCTATATAAATCCTGACCTAACGGACCGATTTGTTTGGAACAAACTTTATCGGAAAGCTCTTATAACGTAAAACATGTGCAAATAGAAAGTTCAACCAGAACTAACGAGCCTATTTTCCTATAAAAATTTTTTTATCGGGATTTTTAAGGATATTTCTCAATGAATAAATGAATGAGTGAAAGCATGAATTAATGAATTAATGAAGGAGTGAAAGAATGAATCAATAAATGAATGAGGAAAAGAATGAATAAATGAGGGAATAAATATATGAATGAGTAAATAAATGAATAAAGACATGAATGAGTAAACGAATGAATGAATAAATGAATGACTGAATAAAGGAAAGAATGAATAAGTGAATGAATATGTATTATCAGTTGAAAAGGGTATATTTGAAATAATTAAGAACTAAAGCTAAATTAGAAAGAGATAGCTAAATTATAAATTTGAATTTGGTGTATACGGGAAAGTAGGCTCGTATAGTTCTAGACGGAACTTCTTGTTAACTTATTAAAAACATTACGTTTTATTTGCGGAGGGTTGCGTCGCGCAAAAAGAAACGCGCAAAAACAACATTATTTTTTGTTTACTAACAAGATTTCATTATTAGGCATATTTCAGAAAAACTTATAAGAGAAGATATTTGATGTCTTGCAGGCAAACTAATAGGTAATTAAACAAAATATGTATCAAGGAGAAATAAAAAATCTTCAAATTTAAATTAAAAAAATATTTTATAACAAGAAGTTATGTCTAGAACTATACGAGCCTACTTTCCCGTATACACCAAATTCAAATTTATAATCTAGCTATCTTTTTCTCTCTCTTTCTTATTTATCTTTAGTTCTAATTATTGAAAATATACCTTTTTCAACGGATAATACATATTCATTCACTCACTCATTCATTCTTTCATTTATTCAGCCATGCATTTATTCATTCATTCGTTACCTCATTCAAGTGTTTATTCATTCATTTACGCATTCATGTATTTATTCACTCATTTATTTATATTTTCATTTATTCAATAATTTATTCATTCATTCTTTTCCTCATTCATTTATTCATTGATTTATTCTTTCACTCTTTCATTTATTCATTCATTCATTATTTCACTCATTGAGTCACTGAGAAATATCCTTGAAAATCCCGATCAAAAAATTTCATAGCAAAATAGGCTCGTAAGTTCTGGGTGAACTTTCTATTTGCACATGTTCTACGTTATAAGAGCTTTCCGATAAAATTTGTTCCAAGCAAATCGGTCCGTTAGATCAGGATTTATATAGGGTTGAAATTTCCCCGTAAGCCCTGTGTTAATTTTTTGAACTGTTCAAAAATGAACAAAAACTGTTCAAATCAATATTTCACGCCGAGAACTCCTTTTAATAAGCTTGCAATAGGAACTTGGCTCTTGTGCCCAGAGTTTACAGAATTTGCTTCAATTTTGTCCTTAGGCGCTAATGTTAAAATTTTTTTAACTGTTCAAAATTGAACAAAAAATTGTTCAAATCAAAAAGTAAAACATGGAAATTAGATGTCCTCGCCGAGATCTTTCGAATGCAAAAAGAATTTTTCCAATCGGACAATTCGTTCAAAAGTTATTAGGGGGGGACAGACCGACAGACAGACAGACCGACCGACCGACAGACAGATCGACAGACAGACAGACAGATCGACAGACAGACAGACAGATCGACAGACAGACAGACAGACCGACAGACCGACCGACACACTTTTTCCCCATCTCAATACCCTACTTTCAAATTTTTTATTTTTCAATCTTTATTTAATTACTTAACTTATTTTTGACTCTTCTTGATTTTTAACGATATTTTCACGATACATTAAGCCTTCTTTCATGCTTTATTATTATTTTTTTTTACTTTTACGGGAAAGTAGGCTAAAAATGCTCTCTGTGATTGCTTAGTTACGTTTTAATTCTTTGGTTAAAAAAGAAAACACAATATGGATGCATTTGCATAATAATGTAACCCCTTGCTTCTCCTCATGGTTTAAGTACTTCATGCAGGAAAAACCCATTGAGAGGAATAGGAGAAAATAAAGATGAAATACTATCATCACGCATACAAATTTAAAGGGCATCTTCAATGAAAAAAAGCAGATAATATTTACTAAAAAAAAACCAGATTATTAAGTTCTTTATATCATCTTTTTACGACTGACGGCAGCGTTGTGTTCCTGATAGAAGCAACCAAACAAGAAGAAGAGATAACAGTTTTGACCAGATATAACGATAAACGGCTTCGGACGGAGACACCTCGGGATACCCGGAAGCGCAAAATATTATCATAGTTTAAGAAGCACTGAATGTCATTTATTGGATCGTATAATTATGGGAATCAGTTAAATGAACCAATGTTCGATAAATCCTTACACAAACTTTGGTCAATTGTATGTAGAACCCAAATCAGGGGGAGGGGACACATGGGATAATTTGTCCGATAACTCAGCGAATACAATACTTTTCTAAGAGGCTAATATTTTTATATTAAGCAGACTTTCTGATTTCTGAAGTTAGTCTTATCGGGACTCAGCAGTACTTGATAATTCCTCAAAACATCGTAAAAAGGAAAGTTCAAACTTCTGAAGATCTGCTCGATCAATACCAAAGAAGTCATTCAAATAAATTATTCCACTAACTAATGAACATTGTACCGATTACCACAAATTCCTGGTTTCAACATAGCTCAAGGCGCCATTCGCTATTTACTCTTAAAAAATAAAAATTTCAAAAATATTAAATACATTACGTTAATTGATTAAAAATTCTATTGGTTACAAGCTCCCTTAGGTTGAAAAAGAGAATCCTAAACACGCAGTTGTGTAAATCAATCATGTTTAATTTCCCATGAATAATAACAATTAGAAAAATAACTAAAAAAACTATATATCAATTAACGGTCAAGCATAGCAACAATTCTTTCACAAACATAAAAATAGTAACGAAACCTTACCCACGAAATGCACTTCTTTCAATGTGTATCCTTTCTAAGATAGTCCGAGACCTCGGAGGTTGGTCAAACAAATCAATGAAATTACCAGCATTCACGTATAGTCTTTTAAATCGAATTTCTTCAAATATTTCATGTGGAATGTACTGAAGCGAGGCAGAGTCGATCATCAGCTGAATTAAAGAAATACCAAGTTGAAGTTAAAGTGCTTTTCAAATAAAAGAAAATAAATAGACATTTAAAAACTGAGTGCGTGTGAGGTTCACAAGACCGTAATTAGCTAGAACAGAGTGTCCATAACTCTGTGGCTGATTTTTTTTTCTTCTTTCAAAATAACAATACTTTTGCCTATGAGAAACTTTTTGACACATAAGAAGAGAAACTAAGAAGGAAAAGTGCACTCTTTTATTCTTGTACGAAATCGCACGGACGCATTGAAGTAAAAATCCATCGTTTTAAATTCAACAATTTTTACTTCTTCATCTACAAGGCAAATGAATAGTAATGTAATAGGATACATCGTACTTTACAGCAATAGTTTAAGAAGCGCAACTTAAAGTATATAGAAACATTGCTTTATTATGGAGGTAATTTTAATATTTAAGGAAAATGAGCAATTTTTTAAAATGAAATGCATACAAATTCGCATCTATTAACAGTTCCAGTAAAATTTGAGGAATATCATAAAATGTCGAACTGTATAAAAACATTTGTTAACAGAAAATCTGTAGCTAGAAACCTTGTTTTATTATGGAGGTAATTTTAATATTTTAAAGAAAATTAACATTTTTTTTAATGAAATGCATACAAATTCACTTATTAGCTTATAATAGTTTTAAAAGAGCAACTTGAAGTAAATAGAAACGTTGCTTTATTATGGTGGTAATTCTATTATTTCATAGAAAATGAACTTTTTTTTTTCAAATTTTTTAAACAGTATCAGTAAAATATTACACAGATGTATCATAAAAGCTCGAACTGTGTGAAAATATAATTTAGAAATTGCTGACAGAAAATCTCTACATAAAATGTCATAATTAACAAAAGATTGGGATTATACACTAAATACTCTTACTTCTTGGAAACTGCGCCCTGCAAAACGCTTTAATTCATTTATTAAGGCTGAAGGGTCACGTAATCCAGCACATCTGATGTTACCACTTCTGGCATTGCAGGGGCATGTACCTGTTCCATTCTCATAGGGACAAACTGAATCATCTAAGGCACGAGCAATACATGCCACCAGCAAACAAATAATTGTTACGAGTACCGCTTTCATCGTTTTCGTCAAGGTTCGTTACCAATTTGAAAAGAAATATTTTGATTTCTTTTCTCGGATGCCAAATTCTTTTATACTAAAAATAAACCTTGTGTTTTTTTCCAGATTATTCCTAGTCGAAAAACTAAGCAGATGCGTCGACTCATGAAACCGATAACATTAAAAAAATCTTCTTCTTTCGTAGGAAAATATTGCAAGAGAGAATACAAACATGCAATAAATGCTGTAGATAATAAATGCGCAAATATTAGCAAGACTAGAGTAAATGACAATAGGTCAGAGGACAAAGAAAGTTCCCCTTCTCTCCCGCTACCAGCACGTGTCGTCCCCCTCCTTTCCCACCATCGGCGCGTGCCGATCGTGGGTGAGGACGTTATTTGCAATGTTTCCTGGTGCGAGGGGAAAAATGCCCAATTTCGAATACATTACAAAATTTTCCTCCCCAGCAAATTGTATACTTAAAAATATTAAACATCCGTTCAATATTTGCAGTTTTATGCTCAAATGTCGTCTAACAAAACACAATTTTCTTAAATGTAGAGTGCTTTCATTTCGTTAAAAAAATGAAAGTTTTGAGGATTTGTTCTAAAAAATTTACCCTTTTTAGCGAGTCGAAAACATAATTTGAAGTTTTTTAAAAATTTATTTTGGTTAAAAAATCATTTATATGAATAATAAAATTTTAATTTTTGATATACAGTCATGTTCCTCCTCTTAAGCAGTTTAAATACACTTATGTTATTATGTCCAAAACAGATGTACTGCATGAAAAACTCATTTTTTTTTTCATTTAATTAGACATGTAACGTCAACATTTAACATCAGTTTTTTTTGTGCGTGTGTTCTAAAATGATCAAGTTTTTCTTTTCTTGCATGTATTATGTTCTTGCATGTTTTTCTATTAAATCATACACTTTCTTTTTCAATTTTCGCAATTCAAATCCGTTCACTTTTCACAAACATTTATTTTTACACTAGAAAGTTTTAATTTCAATTTATTGGTCCCAAAAGAATTGCCCTTAGATATTTTATTATTAGTTTGATTCTTATCCTTATATAATAAATTCCTTTAATATATTTTCAAGTTCATACAGTGGGGGAAAAATCATTAGATTTGCGCATATGTTTATTTCGTGCCTGTGAAATTTCCACTTTATAGACTCAAAAAAAAAAAAAACACTTTTTTCTTTAGAAATGGATTTATCGGGGTAAATAAATTTAGGTTTTAATCTAAAACTCCCTTCATGTTTATAATCATTTAAAAAACATGCATATTTTGTTGTGGTTATCACTTTAAGAATAATCTACTGTCTTAAAAAAAAACTCTTTTATTTTCATTTACGGATACGTAACATCAACATTGTGACCAATTTTTGTCAGGCATATACACTTTTATGATCTTTTTTTCTACTAAGTCTTTTCCCATGGCCCAATACTTCTCTGTTTCTTTTAATAGCATTGGTTTTTATGAAAGAAAATACGCAATTTTTCTATATTATGCACACCATATTTTTTAAAAAATCATCCTATTTTAAAAGGATTTGATTCAAAAAAGAAAAAAATACCTTCAATATCATGTTAGAAATTATAAGTCAACATTTTCATTTTAATCTGCTGCCATAGCCTTAATTTTCACTAAATTTATAAGCAGAGTTGATCCTTAATCAAATAAAATACATTACACATCCAACTTTATGTGCTAAAAGAAAATTATTTTGTAAACTACGGTAAACATAAGAAATTTAATCCCGTTTACCTCAATATTTAACATATTGTTTTTATTATTTAAAGATGAGACTTGTGAATTGAAGCATTTTTTTTTATTGTTATTTTTTCACCGTAACCAAATTAATTTAGATACATTTATAAGTTTTATATTATGAAATTAATCGAACTTCATTTCTCAAATTAAATATCTAAACTAATTGCAAATAACATTTTAACTTAAACATTCAAAAAATGTAACACTTTCTTTTTTTAAACTTTTCACACAATTAAAAAACGTTATATCGTTTACAATTTTAAACAACTTAATCATTCAAAAAATGTAATAGTTGCTTTTTAAAACTTTTGATAAGATCTTTCTGTTTGAAAGATAATGCCCCACTTCTTACAGACAACATATACCTTTAATATTTTTATGCTGTTAAGAAACATTATTTATTTTAAGATCGTTTAAATTGTAAAACCTACTTTTAATCTAACTCTTTAAGTTAAACTTTTTCCTTTTATATGTTTCCATACTTGAAACATTCTGTTAATTATAACCTCTCAAAATTTAGAAGTTAATCTATATATATTATTCTTCAAGACTGTTTTTTGGGGAAAAGGGAATGCCTGAAAGGGAAAACTATTCGCAAGTATGTTCTGCCAAGCATTTTAGAATATGTACAAAAAAATTTTACTTAAACTTAAATACTGAATAAAATAAATTTGTATACTTAATAAAATTCGAAAATTTTGAATATTTTTTTTCGGTAAAAAATTAATAATTTTTCAAAAAATAAACAAAGTTATAAAAATATATCTGAGGTAATTGTTGTAAGAGTCAGTTTGGTAGCACATAATTTTCAATGCAATATTGTGTGCACTGATCATGTTTTGAATAGAAAACTTCTCAAGAGCGGTTCGTTATCTAATCAGCGCTGCGCCCACGTGAATGCCAATCCAATCGCAAAAATGTTCGCATTGTAGAATATGTATTTCTTTTGTTTTCTAAGACGCATAGCATCTTTCTCCAATTAACCTGTAGTTCAAAACGGAATCCTGAGTTCTAGTTATTTTTATGTGTCTTATCTATTCTTTAGATTAATTTTGCATTTTTCTCTTTGCATGTCTCTTATACTGAGGGTCCCTTATTCAGAGTTGAATACATTGACGGCTCTATTTAAAATGTCTGGGATCAGAAAAAATATCACTTATTTTGAGGCGCCCTTTAAAGGTGGTCTTAGTACGACTGACCTGATCGATACTTCCGTATCAGTGGTATTATCATGTATTTGAACTTACCGATCTCTCCTTGAAATTATATTATAATTTTTATTCTTTTAAACTAGAAGACATGTATGTTTGTTATTACAATTTTTGTAATTAAATAAAAATGGTATTACTATTATATATATTATCAAGGACAGATTTTTTTCAGCTACTTTTGGTAGGTATTGCTCAAGTGCTCGATGCATCTTGTTTCAGATATTTTTTATGTATCATACATTGTTTTTTGTAACTGAAAAGGGTGACTTAAAAGCAGGGTTACCAGATTTTACAGACGGCTTTTAGCCAGTTGCAAGAAAGAAATTAGCCATTTTGTCTTAACTCGGTTGCTGTTGTTGTTATTGCTATTGTTGTTGCTGTGATTGCTTAGGAATTGTTGTTACTGTAGTTGCTATAATGGCAATTAGATACCAAAACTCCGCATTTTACTGGATATCCGGTGTCTGTTGTCTGACGGATTTTTACCGGATACCCAACTCTGATGTTTGAAAAAAATAAATTCTGTACCTATTTTTAAATATTCCCCAACTTCCAAATACGTACAAGTTTTTCATTTACATAACTTTCAAAACATGCTAATTAATTTACTTCAAAACTCAAATTTTACTCACCGGATCTTTCAGATCCGACAGTAATCCTTTAGTGATCAGATTAGATGCCGGACATTGAAAAAAATCCGGATACCGGATATTCGGTCCTTGTGATGGGGAGAACCGATCCCACTTTCCACCCCCATCGGTGCGCATTCTTTCACTACATTTTTATTATGCTGGTGTGTTTGTTCTATGCAGTGTTACATCGTCTAATGCAGCAGTTCCCAAACTTTGTTGACCACGTAACCCTTAACAGTTCACTTTTACTTTGAGGAACTCCTATTAGTGTACATATTGAAAATCAAATTTAGCGATCTGAACAAGGCTTACTTAAAGGGCTCCCCCCCCCCCCCCACCCGCAGGAAATGAATTTAAAACTACTTATTTTGAATTGAAGATTTTAGTATTGTAAAATTCCAATTTGGAAAACTCTGTTTATCTTGCTCTCCCCTTGCCCTTCCACCCCCCCCCCCCGAAAAAATTGCCAATAATTTCCCCTGGATTTCGAAGTCAACTAAAAATTTGAAAAATGGTGACCATTGGTTATTCTTCTGTATTACCTTTGTAACTTATTTTTAAGTTGTCAGGTTGTCAATGAAAGACACTTTTGTAATTGAAAATAAGAATAAATTGCAAAATATTTAAAATTAGTACACCTGGTCACTATATTGTTAGTAATGACTCTACACACAGGTAGGAGGTTTTATCTCAGATAGTTGAGTACATAGACTTGGAGAAGCGTCGAATCTAGAACTGAATTAGTGTTTAAATATGCATAGGGCAAAAGATTTCGATTTTTTGCTTCGATGTGCTATTGCAAAGGAGAGAAAGATTGATATAGGTTGCTTATTTGAATACGGGTTTTAATTTATTTTCCTTAACTTAAAACAAAATTTCATTGTGTGAAATACCTGCAAAATAATAAAAATTACTTCAAATAAGATGAGCTCGAAAATTCTGTTAGTCTCTCTAAAATCTTATTAGTGATTTAAACTATTCAGCATGGAGAGCTCTTTTGTATTTATGATTGCAACGACTTCAAGTGATTACACAGAATGTCAAAAATTAAGAATCAATAACTTATTAAATGCAAGTTATCTTAGCGACTCTAGTATACACATTAAAAACTGCAGTTTAAAAAAAACAATGTTGAAATCTTAATTTTGAATTAATAGTTTTAAAAAGAGTGAAAATTACATGAGTCATGTTTTATCTATACTAACGATTAATCATTTAAAATTATTAAAGTCAACTTAATCATTGAATTTTCGAATTAATATATTTAACTTAGTAAAATAATATGCTGTGTTCACCGAAAAAACCATATTTTTATACCATTTCCGGTCCAAATCGAACCTTCCGTATGACTAGTTTTATTTCCCCAATTGACTTCTCACCATTATGATAAAATCATTGTTTAAGAATGCCCTAATTTTTTTATATTGTTTATATCGAATTGAAATAGAAAAAAGTTCAAAACTAATGCACTGTTCGAGGAAAATCATTGAAACTTTGATTTGAAAGTTGAGCGTCGAGTTGAAGCATTGTCCAGCAGAAAATTTTGCTTTTTAAGTGTAAAAATCATAAGTACGAAACAAATGAGGCATGGCTGT
Source organism: Octonoba sinensis (assembly GCA_038502835.1). Classification (NCBI taxonomy): domain Eukaryota; kingdom Metazoa; phylum Arthropoda; class Arachnida; order Araneae; family Uloboridae; genus Octonoba; species Octonoba sinensis. Next base: position 140,864,820 of record CM076599.1, read on the forward strand.
GCATACAAACTTCAAATTTTGTGAACCATTAATATGTACAAGAGGCATTTGACTATAAAACAAATTTTTTCCAATGCCATCATCATAACACCAGCTTGTTGTTTACTAAACGTTGCCGGCACGGTTTCGTCGTGTAAGGGGCGGGCCGCGTACGCCAGAGGTCGTGGGTTCAAACCCGACCATGTCGGCGGATTCATAAAATCGTCTGCACATAAAGAACCCTTGAGTATCTATTTGGTAGTAGGTGGATTCATAAAATCGTCTGCACGTAAAGAACGCTTGAGCATCTATTTTGCTTGGATACTCTTGACTAAATTATATTTCTAGTGCAGTTTAGCATCGTCAGAGCCCTAGTGCAGTTTCGCATGTAAGTGCTTCACTTTCCTGTAAAGAAACTCGGCGTCAAAACTCTCATGTGGAAATAGCATCCGCCGATTGTGGTGCAACTTCAACGAATGGATGTCAGTTTCCAATGAATGCACTAGGTCTTCAAAGGTTAATGAGCAGTATGCTACCCATGTACAAATAAAAAGAAAAGTTTACTAAACCGTACTCTTCGAATCCTATCGGTAATCATGTCAAAAGTATTACAAAACCAACTAAATTCCCTTCTTTGCTCATTAATCATTATAAGAGAATATCATTATCAACCATTCATCGTTAAACGATGCCTTTTTGGACCACCCCAATTGAGTTTCAGAGTGGTCTAAAGAAGAGCCACGTGGTTTTTTTTTTTTTTTTTTTTTACAGTTCGCACATTAATGAACTAATTTTTAAAATTCTCTGATTTTTTTTTTCTTACTTTGCTTCCTTCAGCTGTATTTTTAGCCTACGTTCCCTTAAAAGTAAAAAATAAATAAATAAAGGATGAAAGAAGGCTTACTGTGTCGTTAAAATATCGTTAAAATAAAGAAAAGTAAAAATGATTCAAAAGTGAAAAATTTGAAAGTAGGGTTTTGAAATAGAGAAAATGTGTGTCTGTCGGTCTGTCTGACGGTTTGTCTGTCGGTCTGTATGACGGTCTGTCTCTCCCTCCTAATAACTTTTGAACGAATTGTCCGATTCAAAAAATTCTTTTTGCATTCGAAAGATCTCGGTGAGTACATCTCGTTTACGTATACATCTCGTTACTTTTTGATTTGAACAATTTTCTGTTCAGTTTTGACCAGTTCAAAAGTTTTTAACATGAGCGCCTATGGGCAAAAATGAAGCAAACATGTAAACTCTGTGCACAATATCCAAGTTCCTATGAGCAAGCTTATTGGAAGAAGCCCTCGGCGTGAAATATTGATTTGAACAGTTTTTGTTCATTTTTGAACAGTCCAAAATAAATAAATAAATAAATAACATATCGCCTACGTTGAAATTTCAATCCCATATAAATCCTGATCTGATTGACGGATTTACTTGGAACAAACTTTATCGGAAAGATGTTAGGATTTAAAACATGTACAGATACCAAGTTCAACAAGAGCTAACCGATCCTATTTTTCTATTTGGGATTTTTAAGGATCTTTTTGAATAATTAATGAAGGAATGAATAAATGAGTAAATAAATAAGTGAGTATAAAGGATTCCAATGAACAAATGATTTTACTTTTTGAAAACATTACGTTTTCATCCACTTTATTTGCGAAGGGTTGTATCAGACGAAAAGAAAAATATAAAAACAACATTATTTTTGGTTTATTAACAAGTTTCATTATTCGGAATTTTTCACGGAAATTTGTAAGAGAAAATATTACATGTCTTGCAGGCAACTGAATAGGTGATAAAAAAATGTATAAAGGAGAAGTAAATGTTATCAAATTCAGAAATTCAAAAAAAAAAAAAAAAACAATATTTTAGAGAAATGCTATCTAATGATTGCTATGTTCCTTTCTATTGTTTTGGATGAAAAAATCATCATATGCATGATGTTTAGACATAGTGTTTTTTTTTTTAATTTATTTAAGGAGTATGCTTTTCAAAACCACAGATAACATCACCTTAAGCGATTCATCGGCACATAACAAAATCATCAAGTGTGAGTTGTCGCAGTGCTTTTCCTTTTAGAGGAGCAGGGCCTGCACAAAATCCTAACATGTCTTTTGATCCGTTACTTACCAACCATTCAAATCCACAGTCACATCTCAATGGATTGTCTGAAAAATATAAGCAATTTGTGTAAAATGCTTAAAAATTGTATTCCAATGTACAGCACTGCGAAGCACGAAAGTCGTATCTGCACTTTTTGGTGAAACTGAGTAATTGAAACCGAGTGGCTTTTCGCTTTTCTTAACCTAAATTCAATATTTTGTGGTCATATGTGAATGGGAAATATTTTTTAAAAAATTCTAAGAATGTTCAATCCCTGTCAAGTACATGGAGTCGCAAAACTTTACTCGTCAATATCTTACTTCTCCGGCAAGGTGGCATCGTAGTAAGGCGCGGGACTCGCATGTCCCAGGTCATAGGATCGAGCCTGGCAGTGTCGGCGGATTTCCACGATGCAGAAAGTCGTGAGCAGACATTTGGCTTTGATACTCTCGCCTAAAATTAATTCCTAGTGCAATTTCGCATCAGCTAGTCGGGATGCTCATCCTTTCAGTTGAAGAAATTGGACGTCGAAATATTCATGTGGCGATGGTATCCCACTTATTTTGCTGCCTATTTTGCTGAAAGAGATGGTACCAATCTTTGGGGAACGCACTAAGTCTGCAATTGGCAGAAGTCAACATCAACCCATTAGAAACATATATATGTTACCGTTACAGTATGAAATCCGTTATTTTATAGAATACCTAGTTATTCCATGAAATAACTGATCGTGTCCGTTAAAGTGTAAAACTCTCTGGTATTTCATGGTTTAACTAGTTATTTCATAGAATAACGATCTGCAGCCCGTTAAAGTGTAAAATAATCTATATCATATATCTCGCACGACAAAAACATTTACCTTCCCTTCCATCCCTACTGCATTACAAGTTTAGGTACAGGTCAGGGATTCAAAAAATGTTCGTGTAAACCCCGGTGTGTCAACAAAAAATGTTTTTGTTTTCGAAATTATGTTCTTTGTAATTCCAAGTGTCATTTTAGTAATCCTTGTTGTAACAAATGATTTTATGGTACGTTTCCATAAATACCATTTATACGCTGCATAAATTAGATAAATTGCTTCTTTTTCATTTTAATTGTCTATCATTAGTTTATTTATAGAATACCTTGTTATTTCATTTTAGATAAATTGTTTATTTTACACTTTAACCGTCTCTCATTAGTTAATTTATAGAATACGTAGCTATTTCATAGAATGACTAGTTAAGGTGTCAAATTAATAACATATTACACACTTTAACGGACACGATCAGTTATTTCATGGAATAACTAGGTATTCTATGAAATAACTCCATTATATACTTTAACGGTAACATATATCTATTATTCCACTTATTTTGCTGCCGATGAAAGAGATGGTACCAATCTTTGGGGAACGCACTAAGTCTGCAATTGGCAGAAGTCAACATCAACCCATTAGAAATATATATATGTGTGTGTGTGCGTGTGTGTTTGTGTGTGTGTGTATCACTTATAGCTCCGTTGCGATACCACATCTGTGCTTAGCGTGAAAGTGTAGCGAATAAACCGTGAAAATGATGTTGAGTTCTAAGTACGAAAACAGATCATGATCAAAAATCTGCCTAGTTTTTTTATAATCTGCGTAGAATGAATATCTATTTGCTGTAATGTTTGTTAATATATTGCAGTAACTATAGTTTATGCAAGAACTTTAGGGAAGCGACAGTTGTGTTGTGTTGCCACTAAAATTCATGTAACTATAACGACTAAATCGCTTCTAAGCAAGCTTCAAATTTTACATCTGTGAAAGAAACTCAGAGAATTATATTTCATTTTGTTTGAAATATATCCTTCGGATTATTCACTTTATTGTTAAACTAATTATTTCTTTCCTCTTATTTTTCAATTACAGATTCTCTGAACCCGTACTTATACATACAAGATGATCTCTTTTACTACGATACCTACTTTTCTATAAAAGTGAAAGAAAAAAGACAAAAGAAGGTTTAATTTATCAGAAAGTTTCATTAAAAACGAAGGAAAGTCAAAAAGATGTGAAGAATTAAATAAATATTGAAAAGACACCCCCCAGAACTTTTGAAGGAATTGTCCGATTGGATTTTTTTTTCTTCTCTCTCTCGAAAGATCTCGGCGACGACATCTAATTTATATATTTCATTTTTTGACTTGAATAATGTTTCGTTTAATTTTAAAAAGTTTAAAAACTCATAACATTAGCACTATTGTGGAAATGTAGAGCAAGTTTTAAAAACTTTGTACATAAGACCCCTTGATACATAAGTTCCCTAAAATAAGCTTATTTGAAGGAAATCTCGACGTGAAATATTTTTTAAAAATTATTTGCTCAATTTGGAACAATTCATAATAATAATAATAATAGCATTAGCGCCTACCGAGAAATTTCAATCCTATGTAAGTCCTGACCTAACAGACGGATTTGATTGGAACAAAATTTATCGGAAGGATCTTCAAGGAACTTCCTTCAAGGAAGGAACATGTACAGATACGCAGTTCATCCAGAACTAAACGAGCCCATTTTCTCATGAAATGTTTTCATCTGGATTTTGAGGGTACTTCTAAATTAATTAATGAATGAGTGAATGAATCAATGAACCAAATGAGTAAATAAATAAACGAATGAATGAATACCTGGTTGAGGGAAGGAATGAATGAATAATTGATTGAATGAATGAATGAGTATATGAATATGTATTAACCATTTAAAAAGGCCTATTTGTATTAATTAAGAACTGAAGCTCAAAAAAAAGAGAGAGAGATAGCTAGATTGTAAATTTAATGTTGGTGTATAAAAAAACAGAAAAATAGGCTCGTATAGCTCTAAACTGAGCTTCTTGTTCTTTGGTTATTTGATAAAATCACTCTGAAACAAGAGAAAAAAAAAGATTCATTCGAATCAAAGGTCAAATGCAGAAAATGGTGTATCAGTTTCAAAAAAGCATTTTCAATAAGAAGAGCAATTTTCTAGAAAAAACAACTTAAATTCGTTGAGCATTTTTGAAACTAAGAAAAGGCGTAATTCACACTTGGGTAATCTAAAAAATACCGGATAGTAAACAGCAAAAATGACCATTGTTTGCAACTAGTACATAAGCTTTAATTTAAAGTACCTATATTAACGTTTATGCAGGTTATTATTAGTTTCTTTCTTCCAAAACGAATGTAGTAACCTAAGCAGGCAAACAATTTTAAACTTTATTTTCATGGCATAAGAAGTAAAGAAATGGTTCAAGAACTCATAAAATAAAACTCATATTTCAGGCAAATAAAAAAACTGCATTCTTTCTTTATTGATTTTTTTCATTTTTACAAGATTCTTTTCCCTTCTTTACATGTGGTGTTTCGTATGAACAGGGTTTTTAATTCATTATTGTTTTTTAGCAGTCAAAGTCAGCTGTTGTTAATTCGGCTAATCTTTTCCCTTGCATTTTGTTAGGAGATTTACAAATTCCAGATCTTATTTTCGGCCCGTTCTTCACAAGCCAGTAAAGTATGCAATCACAGTTTAGAGGGTTATCTGAAAAATAAATAAATTTCTTGTTTATGCAACATATAAAAATAAACTAAAAATATCTTGTCGTAATAAGATAAGGGCACTTAAATAATATGTGGATACTAAACTGTAAAAACCCATAACTACCACTGAAGAAACAAACTAAATTTTTTGTTTGTGTAACGTTAAAATAAACTAAAAATACCTAGTCGTATTAACATAAGTGCACTTAAATGATGTGAGGACACTAAACTGTAAAAATCTATAACCAATACCGCTGTTGATGGCACACTGTAGTATTCAGAGAATGAAGTATGTTAGGAAAATGCTTTAAACAACAGTCGAAAACAATACGACCAATATGCCATAATGTGTACAATTGACCTTTACTGAATGAATTATATGCATACAACATACTACGTCATAGGTTTCTTTGCCTTGAAAGCACGGCCAAAATCGTCTGACAGCAGGTAGAAGAAGGGTCGAGGAGTTTCATCATGCACCAAATAGCTTCCCTTGAAGTGATGATCAGAGAGAGACAGAGAGAGAGAGAACGATGTAAGAATCATATGACCTATGCCATGTACATCAATCTGGTGTATCCAGCGAGAAACTACGACTTCATGATGTCAGATAAAACCTCGTACTGGAGTCATGGCGTCATCTGTTGCTCATCTGGATCATCATTTGAGGCAGAGAAAGGTTGCCTGCGGGATTCAATCTAGAGTTCACCGTGTTGTAAAGCCGGTATCATTTTACGCAAAACCTAAAACCTCTAACAGTAGATAGAAGGACAGTCGTCATCTGTTTCACGTGATCCATATTTTTAGACCTTCGCCACGTGATTCATATTTTCAGACTTTCGTAGAATAAGTTTTCTTGTCCATAGTAAAATTTGGACAGTAAGATGCTTTACGTTACACAACAATGTAATTGTTACATTTATATACGAGGGTTGGAACTTTAATAGTTCCAACACTGGTGTAGAAACGCTACGCAACAAAACCAAAGAATGTCGCGTATACCACACATGAGCTACATACCTACCTTACCTCTCAGCAAAAAGACTCGTCCTTCCAACGTCACGCGCATGCTTAGTGAGGCGAAGAACTGATCTATGTATTAGCTTGCGGTCTACAGTAAGTGTTGTCATTATATTTTCAAAACAAGAACAACGAAATTAGATAAAAATTGACTGTGGGAGAGGTCGTATAGCACGACAATGTCATCGACGGCTTCAAGAGGCTTGCGGAGAATCGGCATTCCCTTACAGAACTGTAGCAAGATGGGTAAAAGCCTTCATTGAAGGAAGCCAAAATGTGGCACACATGCATCGACCAGGCCGTCCTAGTGTCAGAGAAGTAGAAGTGCTTGCCGTTGCATCACTAATGGACAGTGATAAACGCCAATCGGTTCGTGAGCTAGCCCGACAGACAGGATTTGCGCATACGACTGGGCCACACATTCTGAAGAAGCGCTTGGGCATGAGAAAAATTGCTTCACGAAGGGTTCCACATCCTTTGACGGAAATGAAAAAATGGCTACCATACGAAGCTGCTCAAACCCACCTGGAACGTTATGAACGCGAAGGAGAGGCCATTTTATTACGCTGGTTGAGACTTGAGCCAGATCGTACCAGCCAGAGCTGAAACGAACGGCGTCATTACGGGTCACAACGACTTTCGAAATGTCGTCAGAACCTCAGCGATGTGAAAGTTATGATGATTCTCGTGTACGACTGTAATAGTGTCATCCTAACACATACCGTTATCCCACAGCAGACGCCATACAATGCGCAGTATTAGCGGAGACAGGGGTAAAATGGACCGTCCCTATTCTCTATATTATTACTTTCTCCTATTGTGTTTCATATTTTCTTCTATAGATGGTAGCATTAAAATAGTGATTATTACGTTGCAACTGTGCATCTAGGTGACAGTTCAGCTATTTTGTTCTAGAAAGTTGATTTACGGTTAGCAAAAGCAAATATTTTTATCAAAACTTATATTCTTTCCTTCATTCAAGAATTATGATTTGAAAGATATTATGCTGCACAATATAAAGATAAGATCATATATTATTATATGCAATGTAACTAAATTAACTTAATGAAGGATTTGTTATTTTTTTGGACAATTTTTGTCAGACTTCCACATGGGGCAAAATGAACCACAATGAACTGGGATAAAATGGACCATGGTACATTTTACCCCATTTCTGTATTCCATGCACTTTTTCCAGTTAATATGTGTGGAATTAAAAATTGATAAATTATTTATTTTTAATGATTAGTTAATCAGTGATTCATTTAAAAATGGTATATGTGTATTATACTTGCAAATTTAATCCTAATTTGACCTAAAAGAAGAGTAAACATTCCTTTAATTTTAATCCAGCTTTCTTCTGCTTTAGATTTTATTCAGTTCATTTTAAATATTTATACTTTTAGAAATATTCAATTATAACACGCTATAATTAAATATTTCTATAAAAAATTATATGTCTTTTAGTTTATAGCTACAAATATTATATGTAAATTGAAATAAAATTAATTTTAAAAGATACAACGACTACACAATAATTTCACAGATTATGTACTTAAATAAACAGCTAATTTTAAATGATTTAACTTAGATCATAATTAGGTCATTATAAAGAATATGTTTTTATTTTTTCATTTCATCATCATTTAAGTTGTACTTTGTACATCATTTAAGTACAAAGTAGGGCCGTAACGAATATTCGGCCACTATTCGGTATTCGGCCTATTCGGCCCTTTGGCCGAATATTTACGGACTATTCGGCCGAATAGTTCTGCTGCAGTAGAAGTGTAAAAAATAAAGAAATTAGAAGATTTTAAACATTTCAAATTGTATTATAATTATTGCAAAAGAATACATTAGTATATAGTTTTAATAAATACAAATAATTTAGAAAAAAACTACTTTTTTTAAACCTTGGTTAAGGCTTGACTGAACAAAAACAGATTTTAAAGTTGTAATATTGTATTTTATATTTAGCATTTGCTCCCAAAAGCTGGCAATAGTTAATTATGATTGTTAATAATAACAAAATTAATTTCTTATATTCTCCAAGTGGAAGTCAGACTTTGTTTGGGTAGACTTCTTTATTGTGAATATTGGGTAAGAGAGAAATGTGAAAAGCCAAGAATGTATTATGAATATTTAGATAGCATAAGTTATTGGGGTTTTTGAAAATAAAAATATATTCCAGTTAAATGTATTAAATTTTAATAGATCTTTTAAAAATAGGTATGTAAAAAACCCCATAAAATAAAATATTAGCTTTCATAACTTTTAAAATATCTTCATTAAACCGTTTTGAGCAAGGTAAAATTCACTAAGCAATAGTAGTTCTTTCATTTGAATTAAATTAATTAGTAAAATAATGCTAATGCTTGCTACCATAAAACCTGTCATTTCTATTCCACTTATGGGCGAAATTCTTAGTTTTATTACATTCAAAACAATAGAGAAAACAGATGCAAAAAATACATTAATTTTAGATTTAAACTATTATTTTAAACAGAATTAAATCATACATCTTAAATTGTGTGTAATTGGTGTTTGACTTTGTGAATAATTTTGAATTTGGCAAATACTTTCTATTAGAGCGACTTTCTAGAAATTGTAATATTCGGCCGCCGCATATTCGGTATTTCGGCTTAAGACATTAGCCGAAAATTCGGCTTCGGCCTGGAAAAATGGCCGAATATTCGGTATTCGACTATTCGGCCAAATCACTGTTCGTTACATCCCTAGTACAAAGAATATATTTTTTATTTTTCATTATTTCATCATGTATGTCTGTGCCACATGAAGTTATATAGAAGGCAGTAAAAAGTGTTCAGAATGATGAAAAATCTATTCTTTCAGTCTGCAGCATTCAGTCAAACATTCCACACACAACTCTACTACGTTATATACAAAAGTATAAAGTTTCTAAATTAATCGAACTAGAGTGGTAATAAATTAGCCATTAGAATTTCTTCAAACTGTACGCATAAACAGATATTTTCTAAGGAAGAAGAAATGAGTTCCAGAGCTCACGGTGCGTCAAGAAAACTGACACAAAATCTTTTGGTGTATCGTTTGTCAATTTCAATGAGCGTTAAAATTTGTTTTATATGTATAAATCAATATAATATTCCTTTATGTTTTGTACTGTTAAAGGATGTGCTGCATTAATTTATTTTTTAAAAAATGCCTGTGGTCCATAGTACCTCATACCTTGAACCATTTTGCCAGTAGGCCATTTTAAACCGTACCCGGGGTAAAATGATTTCTCACTTTCTATTAAAAAATTATGTTAAAAAAAGTATGCACAATAATTAATTTGATTGAGTATATTATAAAACCTGATATATAGGCAATGTGCTGGATATTTTCAGGCTTAAAACAGCATTATTTTGAGTGCAAGCACTCAAAATTGTCAAACGTGGTCCATTTTACCTCAGTCTCCACTACTGCTCATTTTTGGAGCACCGGTGAATTCGAACTATCCACAGAACAGGGGCTGCTACAAGTGTTCTGCGACTTCCACGTCATTGGAAACGGGTTATACACAATGCTGGCGACTATATTGAAGGAGGACTGTAAAACATAGGGACATGAATCACTTTTGTATTATATGTAAATAAATAGTTGCCACTATTAAAGCTAAAACCCCCGAAATTATTAATTTCTAACGAAGTTCGTGAAGAAGGAATTATTAATATTGAAATAATGCAAGTTTTTTTTTAATTATGGACGAGTCTTTTAAAAATAAAATGTACTTTAAAAATAAAAATAACTTTCGCAAATATTTTCGAATGAAAACTTACCATCTAATAGAAGGGTATCAAGCTGAGAGCGTGTATCCCCAAATGCGTCCTCTGGTATTTCAGAAAGCTTGTTGACACGTAAATCCACAAGATCCAACTTTGGCATTTGTGAGAAGGTACCTTTAGGAAGTGTCGTTAATTTGTTTTGACTAAAACAAATAAAATGCTAATGTAATAGCTTGTTATATTTAGAAAATATGTTTACAAACATTTATTCTGTATGCAAAAACATAACAATTATTATTGCTTCAATTATTTTTCCGCAAGGGAAACAAAGCAAAGAAAAAAATAAAGCCACAACTACTATTTTGCTGAGAAAATGTTCCAGTTCCACACATGATCAAGACATATTAATTGAACATAAAAGAGAAAGAAAATACTATTTTGAATTTAAATAATTTATGTAATATTATTTATGACTTCAGAAGGAAAACAGCATGAAACCTGACTTACCTAAAAGATAACTTTTCGGCGTTAAAGGGAGTCGGAAAGATCTCTCGCATTAAACTTGTTAATTCTGCGTCTTTGACTTGAAGTATTTTAATATTTTCAAGACCATGGAATGCACCTAAATTAAATAATCAGAATTATAACTTTAGAACCGTTTTCTTCACCACTGCTTCCGGCTCAAGAATCCCAGAACTCACCCAGAAACCGAATATTCTTAATTGCGGAACAATGTCCAATGACTAAATAGAACAGGCGTCGGAAACCTTTTTCAGCTGGAGTTTAAACTGCAGCCAAAATTTATCCATTAAAAAGTCGTTTCGGATGTTTTAAAATACAGTAGAACCTCTCAATAAGAGACACCAATGGGACTGCACAGTTTGTGCATCAAAATTAGATGTTCCTTCTTTGGAGGTATATTATGAATTAATGCATATTTTATACATAACGTAGTAACTTATCTCAGCTCAGTAATAAACACATGTTAGGATTTTAACCTAAATGCTAAAAATTTATACATAAACTTAAATACTGAATAAAATAAATTTGTCTACTAAATAAAATTTGAAAATTTTGAATTATTATTTTTTCCACTAAAAAATTAATATTCCTTCAAAAATTAATCAAAAATCTGTAACATATAGAAATATATCTGAGGTAATTGTTGTATGGGTCAGTTTGGTAGCATATAATTTACAATGCAAGCCGTGAAAGCTTAACCCAAACAAGCTTTGAAATTTATAAATTTAAATCTTAAGAACAAATTATTTAAATATATATGAACACTATTCTTGTTTCTTACCCAAAACAGCAGAAAGACACGACATCTACAAAAGCTGTATGAAATACACCGGCTTAGACGATCAGATAATAGTAGAAAAATTAGCGATTAAATTGCCCAATGACAACGAAGAAAAACCTGTGGTAAAGATTAATAGTAAGTAATTATACTGTTATAAATGCAGCTAAATGATCATATACCTGATTTTATTCTTCTAGTACCAGTTCTACTTAAAGTAAGATATCTCAGACTCTTTGGTAAACTGTTGCCAAAATTTTGATCCAAATCTCCGACTGGAGTAGCCAAAATTCTCAACTCATTTAGATTGGTAAAGGGTTTGAGGTTTTTCCAACTAATTCTGAAACGAGAATATTACACATAGTTCAGAAAATAAAGAGGTGGTAAAAACATTAGGTTAATGCTTAAGTAAAATAAACTTTATGGTGCGTTACGTTTTTTTTTTTTTTTCGTCATTTTTAGAATTTAATCAACTTGTCCCGTCGAAGCTATTTTTTGCTCTTTTACCTTTCCACAAAACCTTTTTATTATTGGGTTTCCAGTTTTACTTTTTCTTTTTTTTAGTTATAAAAATAAGAAAATTTAAGAGAATTAAAAAGTAGCATGAAACAGTGGGCTTAATCTCTCTAAATACGAAATAATTTAAAAATGAATTAATTTGAGAAAAAAAGTCCGGTAGTATTGAACATTTTACTCTCCTGTCTAAAAGTATTTAACAACTCAGTTAAGCAAGATTACGCCTTATAGAAAAATTCAATGTTTTAGGTAAACAACTCTCAAAACATGTTTTTCTAAACTACCAAACACGTTTTTCAAAAATACCTTTTTTACTTTTAAATAACCCTACGTTTTATTCATTTTATTTGCGGAGGGTTGCATCGTACGAAAAGAAAAGTATAAAAACAACATTATTTTTGGTTTACTAACAAGCTTTCATTATTCAGGATAGTTCAGAAAAACTTATAAGAGAAAATATAACATGTCTTGCAGTCAAGTTAATAGGTAATTAAACAAAATATGTGTAGAGGAGGAGTAAAAATCTTCAAATTCAAATTTAAAAAATATTTTATAAAATGCTCTCTGTGATTGCTTTGTTACTTTTTATTTTTTGGTTAAAAAAGAAAACATCCTATGTGTTATATAATTGCTTTTGCGTAATAACGTAACCCCTTGCTTCCCCCCATGGATTAAGTATCTGACGCAGGAAAAATCCGTTGAGAGGAACAAGTCTCCCATAGATTAAGTATCTCATGCAGGAAAACCCATTGAGAGGCGAGCGAGAAAATGAAAATGAAACTTTATCAAAGCGGCATGCAGATTTAATGAACCTCATAAAAAGAAAGAAAAAAAGATTATTTGTTTTTTTATATCATCTTTTAATGACTGAATGTGGTGATCGGGATGTTTTTGATAGAAGCACCCAAAAAGAAGAGATAACAGTTTTGAACAGAGATAACAATGAACAGCTTCGGACACCTCGGGATACCCGGGAAGCGTAAAATAATATCAATGATTGGGAAGCATTGAAGACCATTTATTGAATCTGTAAATGAACAAATGTTAGAAAAATCCTTCCACAAACTTTGGCAAATTGTATGTAGAACCAAATCAGGGGGAGATGACACATGGAATAATTCGTCCGAGAACTCAGCGAATACAATACTTTTCTAAGAGGCAAGAGCTCTATTTGACGAGAGGAAAAGGTGTTTTTCTCTTCAGCAAAAAAAAAAAAAAAATACTTTATTCAAATTAAAATTTTTGGATTAAGCAGACTTTCTGATTTCCGAAATTAGGCTTATCGGGACTCAGCCGTACTAGATAATTCCTCAAAACAGCGTAAAAAGTGAAATTCAAACTTCTGAATATCTGCTCAATCCAAGGTCATTCAAATAAATAATTCCACTAACTAATGAACATTGTACCGATTACCACAAATTCCTATTTACTCTAAAAAGATTTTTATCTTTTTAGAGTAAATAGGATTCAAAAATATTAAATACATTACATTAATTGATTAAAAAGTCTATTGATTACAAGCTCACTTAGGTTGAAAAAAAATCCTTAACGCGCAGTTGTGTAAATCAATCTTGTTTAATTTCCCATGAATAATAATAATTAAAAAAATAACTAAAAAAACTATACATCAATTAACGGTCAAACATAGCAACAAATCTTTCAAAAACAAAAAGAGAAACAAAATCTCACCTATGAAATGAACTTCTTTCAATGCGTATCCTTTCTAACATAGTCCGAGACCTCGGTGGTTGGTCAAACAAATCAACGAAACTACCACCTTTCACGTATAGTCTTTTAAATCGAATTTGTTCAAATATTTCATGCGGAATGTACTGAAGCGAGCAAGAGTCGATCATCAGCTGAATAAAAGAAATACGGAGTTGAAGTTAAAGTGATTTTCAAATAAAAGAAAATAAATACGTAGATGTTTAAAAACTGCGTGCGCGTGCCATTCACAAGTCCGTAATTAGCTGGAACAACAGAGTGTCCATAATTATGTGGCTGAACTTTTCTTCTTCTTTCAAAATGGCAATAATTTCACTTATGAGAAACTTTTATCTTTGTCACATAAGAAGAAAAACTAAGAAGGGAAAATGTACGCTCCTGTATTATTGTAAAAAAATTGCACAGGCTTATTAAAGTAAATATCCATTATTTTAAATTCAACAATTTTTACTTATTCATCTACAAAGGCAAATGAATAGTAATAGGAATGTAATGGGATACATCGCACTTTATAGCATTAGTTTTCAATAGTTTAAGAAGCACAACTTAAAGTGTATAGAAACACTGCTTTATAAGGGAGGTAATTTTAATATTTCAAAGAAAAGAATTTTTTTCTTAATGAAATGCATACGAAGTCACTTCTTTAAACAGTACCAGTAAAATTTGAGAAATATCATAAAAATTCGAACTGTATAAAGCATAATTCAGAAATTGTTAACAGAAAACTTCCAACTAGAAGCCTTGCTTTATTATGGAGGTTATTTTAATATTTTAAAGAAAATGAACATTTTTTAAATAAAATGCATACAAATTCTTTTCTTATTAGCTTTTAATAGTTTTAAAAGCGCAACTTGAAGTAAATAGAACGTTGCTTTATTATGGTGGTAATTCTAATATTTTTAAAAAAATGAACTATTTTTTTTTCACTTCTTTAAACAGTATCAGTAAAATGAGATGTATCATAAAAGCTCGAACTGTGCAAAAATATAATTTAGAAATTGCTAGCAGAAAATCTCTACACATAATACTACATGAAAACATTGATTATACACTAAATACACTTACTTCTTCGAAACTGCGCCCAGCAAAACGCTTTAATGCATTTATTAAGGCTGAAGTGTCACGTAATCCAGAACATCTGATGTTACCACTTCTGGCATTGCAAGGGCATGTACTTGTTCCATCCTCATAGGGACACGCTGAATCATCTAAGGCACGAGCAATACATGCCACCAGAAAACAAATAATTGTTACGAGTACCGCTTTCATCGTTTTCTTTAAGGCACGTTACAAATTGGAAAAGAAATATTTTGATTGTTTTTCCGGATGCGAAATTCTTTTATACTAAAAATAAACCTTGTGTTTTTTTCCAGATTATTCCTAGTCAAAAAACGAAACAGATGCTGCGACTCATGAAAACCGATAACATTAAAAAAATCTTCTTTCGTAGGAAAATATTGCAAGAGAGAATAAAAACATGCAATATATGCTGTAGATAATAAATGTGCAAATATTAGCAAGACTAGAGTAAATGACAATAGGATAGAGTACAAAGAAAGTTCTCCCTCCTTTCCCACTACCGACACGTGTCGTCCCCCTCCTCTCCCACCAGCAACACGCGCCGATGGTGGGAGAGGTCGTTACTTGCAACATTTCCTGGTATGGGGGGAAAATACATGATTTCGAATACATTTCATTACAAAATTTTCCGCCCCAGTGGAACGTGAACTTGAAAATATTAAACGAAATTTTTTTCGAATTGAAAAGTGCTTTTACCTTGTTAAAAAATAAAGGTTTTGAGGATTTGTTCTACAAAATTTACTTTTCAGCAAGTCGAAAACTTTATGTGAATTTTTTTAAAATTTATTTTATTTAAAAATTCATTTAAATGAATAATAAAATTTTAATTTTTGATACAGTCATGTTCCTCTTCTTAAGCCGTTTAAAAACACGTATGTTATTATGTCCAGAACACCTATGTTATTATGTGCCAAAACTTATTTTTTTTTTCATTTAACGTCAAAATTTAACGTCATTTTTTTTTTTTTTTTTTTTTCCGTGTGTTACACATTTCGATTTCTAAAATGATCGAGTTCTTCTTTTCTTGCATGCATTACGTTCTTCAATTAAATCTTACATTTTCTTTTTCAATTTTTCGCAATTCAAATCGGTTTACTTTTCACAAACATTTATTTTTACACTATAAAGTTTTAATTTCATTTTATTGGTCCAAAAAAAAAATGCCCTTAGATTTTTATTAGTAGCCAGATTCGGGTATCCTGATATAATAGATTTCTTTAACCCATTCTCTGGTTTGGCCGATAGGGGGTTTGCCGCTCTTTGTGTGTGAAAACTACCGCGGCCGAGAAGAGATTAAAACCGTTCTCAAACTGCGACGACCCCTCCTCCGTAAAGAGGGTTCTCGCAAATCTTGCTTCGACCGACTACGTATCGGTTAGGGTGGTTCAAAAAAATTTTTTTTTTAAATTTCAGATAGCTATAGTGCGCAAAAGTTGCCATTGGTATAGACGTGAAAAAAGCACTATTTATTATTTTTTTATTAATTTGTCTTCCGGTCGCGCAATGCCATCGACGTTAGCAAAAATTTGTGAAAAACCTTAATTTTTCATAATTTTTTTAACCACGCCAGATGGTTTTAATTGCGTTCCTATACCATGAATTAACTACTAAAAGGATGTGAAATCAATATATGTGCACTTATTATACATTTGATTTTTATCTTTTGGTCGCACAACATTGTACAAAATGGGTAAAATTAGTAGTTTTTTCAAAATTTCAAAGTTTGACCGTTTATTACATTTTAATGAGACGACTTTTAGAGATGCTATCGTTTAATCGTGTTAGAATAATATATTTACAGTGGTTCAATTTCCACATCATTGAGTTCTTAGATGTTTCTAAGCTACGGGCACAAGCTCTCCCGTTACGACTCCAGTTCTTTGGTATTTCTTACGGGCACCAACTCTCCCGTTGCGTTACGTCTGGATGGGCGCAACTCCTCCCTGTCCAGCATTCGAAGATCTCCTGCTCGTCCGACCACAACCTCGTAGGCAAGCGAAAGCCGATCTTCTCGCCCCCGCTTTTGAGAGCAGCTTATATAGGGGGTGCCTGACCTTAGGCCGACATTGAGGGCAAGGGCACACACGTGCACCATTTCCTGTCGTGTGCACCCCTTCGTCTTGTCACGTAGGCCCCGTAGGTTTGCCGGCCTAGGCCTAACCTGACACCCCCCGCCCAAAACTGACTACTGGGCTAACAGCTCTGTAGGCAGTCCAGCAGGTGTACATTGGGAGTCCCCTAAACCATCTCCCTCCGAGAGCATACCTTGGATGTCACCATCCCTCTCTTCATCATTTAAAAATAACCTGGAGAGCGCATCGGCATTCTGATGCGCTGCCCCTTTACGATGGGTAATTTTTAACTTATACTTTTGTAACGCGAGGGCCCATCTCTGTAACTTCGGACTTGGAGATGCATTCTGTGATAAAAAAGTTAGGGGATTATGATCTGTAATTAACTCAACCTCAGCCCCAAAGGTCCAGATCTCAAATTTCTTTAATGCCCATACCGCTGCATAGGCTTCCCTTTCTGCCACTGCCCAGCGCCGCTGCGCCTGACTAAATTTGACACTGGCGAAAGCAATCGGATGTGGTTTTCCATCCTCCCCTTTCTGAGCTAAACATGCACCGGCCCCGAAATCACTAGCGTCCGCGTACACGATGAACGGGCGACCCACCTCCGGCGTATACAACGCTACTGCCTTACATAGCAATTCCTTCAACTGTAGGAACGCTTTCTCCTCTATCTCTGTCCACGGAATTATATTCGGTACTCTGCGCTTGGTCAACTCAGTCAGTGGCAACGCCACTTCAGCAAATTTAGGAACATAGTCCCTGTAATAGTTGAATAAACCTAACGCACTTTTCAATTCTTTTTCCATAGTTGGGGACTTTAAGTTTTGAATTGTTTTGTTATAGTACCTTGCCATATTATTTTGATTTTCATCAGCGGTTAATCGAGGTGCGTCTGCCGCTTCCTCTAGATTTTTCCTCAGTTCTAGCAGATATTCTGCCGTACTTTTACTCTCTAAATTTGGCACCCATTCTTCCCCTGTGAAACTTTGTTTTAGAATTGACAAAGGCCCCGTCGGATCCCTCCCGTACAATAACTTAAACGGTGCTACCCCCGTTGTAGCATTCGGGACTTCCCTGTACGCCCACAATAAAAACGGAACTTGTTTATCCCAGTTTTTAGGGTCATTTTTCATGACGTGGTATAGCATACTCCTCAGTACACCGTTCCACCTCTCTACTAAACCATTCGATTCCTTATGCCCCGGCGTCGAGAACCTTGGAGTCGTTCCCAAAATTTTTAGAAATTCCTTCGTCAATTCTGAAGTAAAATTGGTCCCTCTATCAGTGCATATCATTTGCGGAATTCCAGTTCTCGAAAATATCGTTAACAACGCTACACACGTTTCCTTAGCAGTTAACCCCTTCAATGGTACACACTCAGGCCATCTTGTATGCTGATCTATCATCGTCAATGCATATCTATGACCCCTCCCTGATTTAATATCCAGTGGCCCCAGAATATCACAATTAACGACCGAAAACGGAATCTCCGGTCTTACAACAGGCGTGATAGGTATTCTATCCGCTGTCCTTAATTTCCCTCTAAACTGACAATCGACACACCCGTCAACAAATTCTCTAATATCCTTATTCATGGCTGGCCACGCAAAAGAATATTTTATCCTTTCTGCAGTTTTACGAAACCCTAAATGTCCTCCGAACACTGACTCATGAGCTAGTTTTAAAACTGTATTTCTTTTTTCTAACGGCAATACTGATTGCTCTACTTTGCTTCCACCTACCGCCCCCTTACTGTATAGAATTCCATCTATTAACATGCAATTTCCCTTTCCTTTCTTAATTTCATCCCAAATGAATTTTAACGTCTCACAATTTCGCTGCTGAAATTTTAATTTTTTTCTCTTTCCGACTGTGCTCCTAATTCGGCCTCTGCACTCCGCAGGGGTTCCTCTTTCCCTTTCCCTGGTGGCACTTCATCACAGTCAACCGCGAACACCCCTTTTTCACTCTCCCCCTCTGTGCTTTCTTCATTTACCGGACAAAGACTCTCGGCTTGGGCCTTAAGTGCTTCATGATCCCCAGGGGTCAGCAACAAAGTTCCGTTTAATTTTGGTGTGCTCGCTACCGTTACATAAATTTCTGGTTTTAATTGTTTGAAATATTCATTTTCTAAACTCAACGGAATATTTATAATATCAGCTTCTATATGCTCGCCAAATGCCGGCTCTAATAATATTTTACCACTTGGTTTTATATCCCTTTCTTGCAACAAATTCTGATTTATTACGGAAATTTGGGCTCCACTGTCAATGATCCCTTCTATTTCTTTATTTCTATAGTTTTTTTAACCCCCACAATACTTCCTTTTCTCTTTAAACTATCCCTCAACAATTCTCTATTTACTTTGGCTATTCCTTTGTCTTGGTTCTGCCTTATTTTCTCTATTTCTGGATTTTTATTCATTATTTTCACCTTTTGCACCCTTTTTTTATCCCTATTTTCTTTAGTTTTTCGCGATATGACCTTCCATTTTGCATTTATAACAAATTACTTTCTCTATCGCATCGTATCTTTCGACTTTAAATTTATTCCTATCCTTTGCTTCCGAATTGTATCTATTTTTAACTGAATAGGAACTTTTTCCATAGTCTTTTCATGGATTTCCGCTAAGTAGGCCGCTTCACTAAGTTTAAAAACCTGATCCTTCTCCTGAAGCCCTACATAGCGTTTAGTTTCTAGTGGCATCTCTGCTTTTAGCCTATCTACGACTATTACGTTATTCATCTCTTCTGCCGTTTCCGCATTTTTACTTTTAATGTAAAATGTCCATAAGGAATTAATCCTATCCGCGAATTGCGTCCATGACTCATTCGGTCTCTTTTTAGCCTGATCAAACCTCTTTTTATATTCGTCCGGAGTTAACCTATTATGCTTTAAAATCTCCTCTTTAAATCTCGCATACTGATTTAATTCCTCACTTTTTAAGTTCACAAATAATGGTCTCACTAAGTGACCTAGCAATGGTACAATCAACCTCCCCTGAACTTCCTCTGGAACCTTTTGCGAAGCAAACACCCCTTCCACTGTTTCAAAAAACAAGGGTAGATCTCCAACGTCCGAAGGTACAGGTGGGATTAAAGATTTCAAAACCTTATGGAATCTTTCCACATTATCCATAATTGGATTTTCTCTTTCTCTCTGTCTAAAATGACCATTGTTTTCTTGCTCTAATTCTAGTTTTCTAATTTCTAACTCCTTCTCCCTTAAAGCAATTTCTTTCTCCTTAATTTCTAGTTCTTTCCATTTTAATTCTAATTCACTAGTACTAGCCCCATCCATTTTGCTATTCTTACTTTGACTTCTCAGTACAGGTGACATGCAAAGCAAACCCCCAAAACGGGAACAGTTTAAATGTGGGGACTTACCCTAAACAGCAATCTCTGGATCTCCGCACGTTGACCACGCGTTGATGTCTCAGCGATGGGTTTCCCTTTCACTACTCGCTCCTCTGCTCCAGGCGTTACTTCCAGTGTCCGTCAGTCTGCAGGGTCTCTCAGCGTCGTAGTAAATTTCCCTCGGGTAATCTCGTAATCTCCGGCACTTTTTCCGAGAATATTCAGCTCACCAGCAATCCTCTTGCTATTCTTCACTTTCTCCGATGAGGTCCCTTCATTAAGCGATAATTCGTATCTTTTTATCACTTGTAGTTTCTTTCTCAGGTTGGGTCGGATCCTACCGTGGTGCGCCAGTTAGGTTCTTGGCTATATTTCTTTATTTACATTTATTCACTTCGCTGCCTATTTACATATTATTTACAGTGGTTCAATTTCCACATCATTGAGTTCTTAGATGTTTCTAAGCTACGGGCACAAGCTCTCCCGTTACGACTCCAGTTCTTTGGTATTTCTTACGGGCACCAACTCTCCCGTTGCGTTACGTCTGGATGGGCGCAACTCCTCCCTGTCCAGCATTCGAAGATCTCCTGCTCGTCCGACCGCAACCTCGTAGGCAAGCGAAAGCCGATCTTCTCGCCCCCGCTTTTGAGAGCAGCTTATATAGGGGGTGCCTGATCTTAGGCCGACATTGAGGGCAAGGGCACACACGTGCACCATTTCCTGTCGTGTGCACCCCTTCGTCTTGTCACGTAGGCCCCGTAGATTTGCCGGCCTAGGCCTAACCTGACAAATATATTAAAAATACAAGCATATAAGATAAACTTTGATATTCAAGTGGAATTCGGTCGCGCAGCTTCGTCAGAAACAGCTGAGTAGCCTACCTGGACAGAGGGCGAGGCGTACGTAGCCGGTCGGTAGGGGCATTATTGTTGTCTGACAATTTTGTTGTTTGACAATGTTTCCTTTCAGATAAGTTAGAACTTTTCTAACGATAAATATTTGGTAACTTTTGTGTTTCAATATTTATTTGTTGGTGCAGCTCTTCGCTCATTTTGTTTACAAAAAGACCCAGAACTCACCATAGGGCGGTGGCTGCACTTCGAGTTCCACCCACACTCTAGCCAACCAACCATCCAATGTAGGGTGTGTTATTTACAGTATGTACAAATTTATTTCGCTTTCTCTCTCTTTATGTATCCTTTATCTGTCGATATACATCGAAACTCGGATTTGTGCGAAAATATTGGCATTGCTGAGAGTGACAGTAAAGTGGTTCTAATATAGCTGTCTCTGGAACTGTGCCCACACACTTTACTTGAAGCTTCTGTCACTAGCTTAGCGCATCTTTGAATTGCCTGTGTAGGGCATGGGAAAGCATCTATACTCATAACAGGCTTGAAGCCTGTTATGAGTAAACATCTTATCTGTATGAGTAAGCGTCTACATTATGAGATATGCGTCTACATTATGAGTAAAGCATCTATACTCATAACAGACATCCTCTAGCATCTTATCTCTATGAGTAAGCATCTTATCTCTACGGGTAAGTATCTTATCTCTATGAGTAAGTATCTTATCTCTATGAGTAAGTATCTTATCTCTATGAGTAAGTATCTTATCTCTATGAGTAAGTATCTTATTTCTACGATTAAGCGTCTATGAGTGAACATCTACGAGTAAGCATCTACGTTATGAGTATAGATGCTCTCCCATGCCATACACAGACAGTTGAAAGATGCGTTAAGCTAGTGACCGAAGCTTCAAGTAAAATGTGTGGATACAGTTCCAGAGACGGCTATATTAGAACCATACTACTGTCACGCTCAGCGATGCCAACTTTTCCGCATTGAGGTATATCGATAGATAAAGGAAACATAAAGAGAGAGAAAGCGAAATAAACCTATTGTAAATAACATCCACTACATTTTATGGTTGGTTGGGTAGGGTGTGGGTGGAAATCGAAGTGCAGCTACCTCCCCGTGGTGAATTCTGGGTCGTTTTGTAAACAAAATGAGCGAAGAGCTGCACCAGCAAATGAATATTGAAACACAAAAGTTACCAAATATTTATTATTAGCAAAATTTCCAAATTATCTGATAGGAAACATTGTCAAACAACAAAATTGTCAGACAACAATAATAGCTGCTACCGGCTGCGAGCGCATCGCTGACATTTGTCACGTACGCTTCGCCCCTCTGTCCAGATAGGCTACTCTGCTGTTTTTGACGAAACTGCGCGACCGAATTCCACTTGAATATCAAAGTTTATCTTATATGCTTGTATTTTTAATATATTTTTCTAACACGATTAAACGATAGCATCTCTAAAAGTCGTCTGATTAAAATGTAATAAACGGTCAAACTTTGAAATTTTGAAAATACTACTAATTTTACCCATTTTGTACTATGTTGCGCAACCAAAAGATAAAAAGCAAATGTATAATAAGTGCATATATATATTGATTTTACATCCTTTTAGTAGTTAATTCATGGTATAGGAACGCAATTAAAACCATCTGGCGTAATTAAAAAAATTATGAAAAATTAAGGTGTTTAACACATTTTTGCTAACTTCGATGGCATTGCGCGACCGGAAGAAAAATTAATAAAAAAATAATAATTAGTGCTTTTTTCACGTCTATACCAATGGCAACTTTTGCGCAATATAGCAATCTGAAATTTAAAAAAAAAGTTTTTTTTCGAACAACCCTTGTATCGGTCTTTCTTCCAGGGGCAAACCCTATTAGCGTGCTTCTCCTTTGGTTCTTGGAGAATTGAGTTCAGCCTTTACTTTAGCTTATTTTTTTCCTCTGAAGTACATCAAATCTTCCGATATATAGCAGCAGTAACGTTTATTTTCACAACCGCTTTTAATCTTAAGTGTTTTATTGTGCGAAAATGTGACCTTATGACTTTTGTTAGAATTGAACCGCTCAGGTATTCACCGCAAGTACCAGTGGAAAGAAGGGCTTTGTCAAACAGGTTCGGAAACAGGGTATCGAGAGGGACAACTCGTGACGCTAGTGTTCTGACAAATCTCTGCTTTGTCACCTTCAGTTAAGTAAAGTGTTTCAATTTGTGCATTTAACGGGTTTATGAGAGTTATTTTTTTGAATTTTGAACACTTGGGTGATATGCTTAAAATGTTCAAATGGTAATGCAAAACTTCACTGGTTTCTGCAAGAAGGAAAAAGGCAGTAATGTTAATTAATACTAGCATGTAATTTCAGTTATGAGTTAGTATTTTTTGAAATTAAGAGTGCTTTAGGCATTTTTTAATTTGTTTTGAAGAGAAAAATATATAATTATTAAACGGCACTGGAGGGTCCCTCTATTTCTTATTCCGCTATACCCTTGAGAGTTGCATTCGTTCCAATGCTTGAAGGGGAATGCTGGATATTCTTCAGATTTACTCTTTTATGAACCTTTAAAATACCGCATATGATTGAGTCATTAATTCCCCTACTTTCACAGTAGGAATTAATTGCCCGATTTTTAAGATAAGCGACCAAGTAACTAAAATAGTTACCTTTGTTTACTGGTCATTTTTAAGTTAGAATGCATCAATAGACACCGTAAAACATTTTCTTTCCACTTAGAAAATGTATACCATCTATGAAGTGTTTTTGACTACCCAATTCCTTTGTTCACTTCCAGGAAATGGGATGAATCTTTTTCGATCACATTTCAATCGCATCGTTGAAAGAGCGATGGAATGTTTGTTAAATGTTTGCTTTGTAAGATTTACCAAATTAGGAACAAGTAAATAAAACGATTAAGTTAATCATATCTAAACGAGAATTAAGAAAGAGAAGATGCACAAAAATAAAATAAAAGGCGCTATACATAATGATCGTTTTTATTTCTACCTTTTATGCTTTCTCTGTTGTCCGTTTTCTACCTTTAAATTAATCAACTAATATAACCACATAAGTTTCTTTTTCTACGGTTTCTTTTTTATTTTACATATACAATTTTGTACTAGTTTTGAAACTGAAAACTATTTTCACGAAATATTTTTTAAATGCATGATGTACAGCGTAAACAACATTAAACCTTTAACTACCAGAATATATACACAAATCTGTTTGTCTGAACGCCAAAAAAATATCCAAAAAATGCATAAATGACAATACATCTATTTATATGTATATGCCATGAGTTTCTTACATGATTTTTCGCCATAGCAAATTTTGTTATTGGCTAGCCAATAAAAAAAGTAAAAATTGCGCCAATTAACGTCAATAAATCGCTTATTGACGTTGCCCGTACCACAGGAAAGTTTCGCCAAATCGCTTATTGACGTTACCCGTACCACAGAAAAGTTTCGCCAAATCGTCTATTCACATTACCCGTAGTTAAAGGGTTAAAATCGCAGTTGTAAAATGAGGGGGGGAAGACTCTCTGATTGAAGCGAAAAGCATACCTGTTTGTTATCTGTGGCGTGCGCTGTATTGCTTTTCGGACGGTCCAGAGAATGGGTTAATACCTTTCCAAGTTCATACAGTAGGGGGGGAAATCATTAAATTTAAGTTTTGCGCAAATTTTTACTTCGTGCCGGCGAAATTTCCTTTTTATAGACTCGAAAAAAAAAAAACTTTTTGCATTCGAAATTGATTAATTGGGGTAAATGTTGTCGTGTCCTCGAGTGTGGAGAGGAAGAATGCGTACGCTGCTCCTGAGTCTAACGGGACCCTTGTAGGCAGGAGTCCGATTTCCGCTTCTTTGAAAGGTCTCTTAATTTTTTGAACCAGCTCCCAGATGAGAGACCGTCACCTGGGATTGGCACCCTCAGAGCTACTAAACGCAACTGCAGCCATACCGTATATAGCATCGAGGCCTTCACGGACTATCCCCCTGTAGAAGGGGATGCGACTGCAACGATATCCTCTATGTCTCCCCACAAACTCTCTGACAAACTGACAACCAGCACCAGCCATAGGGACTGGGCTGGCAAACCTTTGCCGACCTGCTTTACCGACCCGGGGCGATATGCTACAAGGCAAGCCTTACGTCACCCGGATCGGATAATGCTATTTTAGTGGCCTCTTACGACACGCATAGCTACGTCGGCGCTATTCTACTCCCGCCACCGCAAGGAGGCACCCTCAGAGGTATCGTTTCACTTGGAGGACATTGGAGCCACGACCAATTTAACGTGCACCAGCTCCGTTTAGCGTACACAGACCGCAACAACCAGTAGCGGGAGGTTGTTACCCTCCCAAACACTGACCTTAGTCGATGTTGCTTCGCTCTCGGTGTTCTGCGGGAACCGAGCTTCTACCGACTGGTCCACTGCGAACAATCGGGGTAAATAAATTTAGCTTTTAATTTAAAACCCAGTTCATGTTTATAATCATTTGAAAAACGTCAATATTTTGTTATGTTTACCACTTCAAAACTAATCTACTGTCTTCTTAAAAAAACTCTTATTTTTATTTACGGATACGTAACATCAACATTGTGACCAATTTTTGTCAATAATATACACTTTTATGATCTTTTTTTTTACTAAGTCTTTTCACATGGCCCATTACTTCTCTTCAACTCCTAATATCATTTGTTTTTAAGAAAGAAATAACACAATTCTTAGATATTATGCACATTTTTGTACGATTGCACACCATATTTAAAAAAATCATTCCATTTTAAAATGATTACTATCAAAAAAGGAAAACAAGATATCTTCAATATCGTTTTAGACATTAGAAGTTAACGTTTTCCTTTTAAGCTGCTGCCATAGCTTTAATTTTCACAAAATTTCTACGCAGAGTTGATCTTTAACCCTGGTGCTGTGTTCTGATCCATTTCGACCCAAAAGCTATTTTATTTTGGAATAAAATTAAAACTAACGTGGATATGAAGTTGTAGCTGCATGAATGTGTTTATTTTTCTTTCCTATTAACTGTATTAAATTTTTATTTTGATTGCAACATAAGCCTAGTGGTGAAAAAAAAGTGTACGTACACTTTGTTAGGGTCCTTTTGGACCCTTATCATAAAATACAGATATATTTTTAACAAACAGCACAATTTCTTTGCTTATAATGTGTAGAAAATATGTATTTATAAATCTATATAAATAAAACCGAAAGTTTGTGTGTGTGTGTGTTTTTCTGTCTGTCGATTGCGTCCTGGCGAGATGGAACGGGCCAGAAGTACGAAATTTTGGTTAAAGGAACCTCGGGTCAGGTCCTCCTGCAACTCGAAGCGTTTTTCCTAAAATTCGAATTTGTTCTTTTTTTATTCCAATTTAAGCAAAACTGCGAATTTTAGGAATATCTCATCGAAGGAACGTCACACATTTTCGATTTTTGCAGCATATTGATGCCCGTAAAAAACTGCACAAGATGATCTCTTTCTGAAGTTCGTAGAACAAATAGAGCACGCGCAATATTCATTTAAAGTAGTTTTCGAACTTTAATGCAAGGCTTACCTCTGAATTTATCTGCTCAATTTGCGTGTTTTCGCCAATATAAATGCTACTTTTGTCGCCAACTAGATGAGTTTTGTTAACGTAAGATTGAAAAAATGATGTTTTATTATTATTCATGACGTTTTATGAGTGAAACAAATTCTAAAAATTCGTTTAATTTTTTAGCATACTGCAGACGATTTTTAATTACTTCTTGAGGTTGATTCTTCTTTGTTTTTTGGCGATTTAGTATTATTATATCAACTTAAATTTCACACGTCAGGATTGGTTCAGTCCTAAACATTTTCTAACTTAAATGTGCATTTGCCTTTGGAAATATAATGCTTTCCTTTCTTTCGTTTTTATCCAAATTTTATGAAAATGCTATTTAATTCAATTTTCAGGAAATCCTTTCACGATTTTGCAAGCGGGACTTATAGGAACTGACTTTATTTTGATGGAGAATTTAAGATGGACTGTTGGTAATTTTAGGAACAGTAGCTCTTGAATGTCAGTATTCTAATGGGTATTTTTAGTCACTGACGTCTTTATTCTAATGGAGATTTTTTTGAGACTAATGTCCTTATTATATTAGAGATGTTTAGGAATAGTTGTCTTTATTGAAATGGGGGGATTTAAGGCTTTTTTTCTTTATTGTAGCAGAAATATTCAGGGACAGTTGTTCTTTAACTGATGGACATTTTTGAACAGAATACAGCTCTTATTCTGATGGGAATTTTTAGATGTATTGTGGTAAATATTGTAATTACGATTTTTATGGATTCTTGATATCATTCTGGCACAATTATCTCGCTGCATGTGGTCATTTTAGTTACTGTTGCAATTACTCTAATGGTAATTTTTATGAACTGCTGTTGGCATTTTAATGTGGATTTTTATGGACTGTTATTTTGGTCTAAAAGGAATTTTTCTAGGCTGTTCGTTTTAATGCAATCATGTTTTTTAATGATTTTTTCTGTTTATATAAGGTTTATAAGGCCTGTTGCCCATCTGCTACTTGGATTTTTTAAGGAAATTTTTCCTTACATATTTACAACAGAATTTTGGACATACGTCACTTAGCCTACGAATGATGCAATAATTTCCCGCGCAAAGCCGGGCATGTCAGCTAGTCTATATAAATAAAACCAACAGTTTGTGTGTGTGTGTCTGTCGATCGCCTCCTGGCAAGATGGAACGGTCCAGAAGTACGAAATTTTGGTTACAGGTTCCTTGGGTCAGGTCCTCGTGCACCTCCAAGAGTTTTTCCATAAATTCGAATTTGTTCTTCTTTTATTCCAATTTAAGCAAAACCGTTAATTTTCGGAATATCTCATGGAAGAAACGTCACACCATTTCGATTTTTGCAGCATATTGGTGCCCGTAAAAAACTGCACGAGATGATCACTTTCTGAAGTTCGTAAAACAAATAGAACACGCGCAATGTTCATTTAAAGTAGTTTTCGAACTTTAAAGCAAGGCTGACCTCTGAATTTATTTGCTCAATTTGCCTTTTTTTCGCCAAAAAAAATTGTACTTTTGTCGCCAACTCGATGGTTTCTGTTAACGTACGATTGAAAAAAATGCTATTTTATCTCTATTCATGTCTGTTTTACGAGCAGAACATATTCTAAAAATTCATTTCCTTTTTATACATATTTTGTGGAACTGCAGACGATTTTTAATTACTTTAACTTGAGGTTGATTTTCCTTCTTTTTTTTTGGCAGTTTAATAATATAGTAGTAGTTCAACAATTTCATGAAACATTTTTTATGGTAGGGTGTCCGCTTTATCAACGAAACAAATTCTAAAAATTCATTTCATTTTTATGCATACTTTGTGGATCATTAACTGCAGGCGATTTTCAAATACTTTATCTTGAAGTGGATTTTTCTCTCTTCTTTGGCAATTTAATATTTATTCCTTCGCTAAAAACTAGGTTGGAAGGTTTTCGATATGGCTTATTTTTGATGAAATTTAAAATTTCGCTAAGTGGTGATAACTTTTTTTCTCGCTCCCCATCCCGTTCTCAATATATTATTTTGAGCTTCGTACCTTTTCCAAACCGCGCCAATAATACTATCAGTAATATTGTTATCATTTAATTCAATACGGGATTTACATTATAGGATCATAGCGCATTTGAGTTATGCTTCCATTACTATAGTGCAATTTGGCGATCTTCTGCTTTATTTTAACCCATTAAGCGCCAATGTTCCCATTTTGGGAACATTAACTTCTGATTTTTTTTCAAAATACTTATTCCAAATATCATTATACCGTTAATTTTTCTTCAAACCTCTATGTTGGAGACAGCTTCTGTAATTTTTTTAAAAAGCTCGCTTGGGTATTAATATTTTTTATAAAAATGTTAAAAACTCGAAATTTGGCTTTTTGAACACATTCAATACACATGCATATTTTTCCTAATAATATAATAATGAAAATTAATTTTGTACCTTAATTTAGATTATAACTGTCTATTTTATAAAATATCACTGATCCAAAGTGAAAATTTAAGAAAAAAGGTTCGCAATTGACGAAAGAATAGCTTTGTCCCATTTTGGGAACATTGGCGCCTTCGTTAGTTTTCGAAGCCAGTCAGATTTCAGCATACACTCGGCGCTACACCTGCAAAATAGAACATGTGCAACTTCCGGTGACTAACTGTCTCAAGGTTAGTTATGTGTATCAGCACACAAGCAATCCGTGAAAATAGGCTACATAATTGCCCTGTAAGAAATTATAAGGACATCAAGAAAAAAGACCGACATTTGATTCGATTACTACAAAGTCGATCAGCATTGTGAAATGGAAAGACCGGGTTGTTTGTTTAGCTTCCAATATTGAACCAGTTGAACAGATAGGTGCAACAAAAAAGGGGAGTACAACAGAAACAAAAAAATTGATATAGTGCAGCCTCATGTTGTTGTAGGCAGCAGCCTACAACAAATATATGGGATGGGTCGATCTGCTTGATCGATTTTTCGAAAATCAGGGGCAAGAAATGATGGTGGCCATTTTTTTATCAATACATGAAACATGGCAATGGTAGCTGCCTGGATACTGCATAGAGAATGTGAGGGAAAGGTCTCTAAGTTGGAATTTCTGCGAGAAGTTACGACTACATTGATGAAAAGAGATGATGAGCCAAAACATAAGGATCATTTTCGTCCCGGTCCTTCTGGATCTGCATCCCAAAATGTATGCTTTGACAGGGTTAATAATTTCCTGTAAAATGCAGGAAGACGAGCAAGGTGAAAGTTTGTCTAAAAACCACTCACCTTCTTGGGATAAAATGTAGCGTAATGCTTCGTAAGAACTGTACAGCTCTATTTCATTCAAAATAATAGTTAATTAAAAAAGGATGCAACAATTAAAAAACAAAAAGGTGCACAAAACGTATACATTACGAACTGGTAAGCTAAATTTCATTAATTAAAATCGTAAAAGCAGCTATTATTACGCAATAAACTTCAGAAATTCAAATGTCTAATACAAAATGCATTTGGAATCTTATACCCCCATTAGGCGCCAATGTTCCCATTTTGGGAACATGCTATAACTTTTAGTTATTTATTTATTTTTTACAAATTCAACTGAAATATTACAAAAAAACAATTACTTATTAAAGAAAATTGTTGGAGCATGTAGCGGCGTTTAATGGGTTAACTTTTTTAAGTAGCGATTTTGATTGATTCCATATTTTACTCAAATGATTTATTTTCTAACATTTATTCAATTTTTGTACTAAATGTTTGGTGCCATTTGTACTGAATTTAGTTATTTCTTTCGATCAGCTTAAATTTCACACTTCAGAATCGGTTAAGTACTAGACATGTTCTAACTTAAATGGGCATTTGCCTTTGGAAATAATGCTTTTCTTTCTTCCGTTTTTATCAGAATTTTATAAAAGTGCTGTATAATTGAATTTTCAGGAATTTTTTTGACGATTTTGCAAGCGGGATTTTTAGGAACGGGTCTCTTTAGTTTAATGGGGAATTTGGGATGGACTGTTGGTAATGTTAGGAACAGCTGCTCTTAAAGGCCTGTAGTCTAATGGGTATTTTAAGTCACTGACGTCTTTATTCTAACAGAGATATTCAGGGACCATTGCTCTTCATCTGATGGGCATTTTTAAAGAGAATGCAGCTCTTATTCTGATGGGAATTTTTAGATGTGTAGTTGTCTGTATTGTAATTGCGATTTTTACGGACTCTTGATGTAATTTTGGAACACTTATCCTGATGTATATGTGCACTTTATTTACTGTTGCCCTCACTCTAACGGTAACTTTGATGAACTGTTGTTTGCATTTTAATGTGGATTTTCGTGTTAATTTTTGGTCTAAAAGAAATTTTTTGAGGCTGTTGTTTTTAAGGCAATTGTGATTTTTTATTTAGTTTTTCTGTTAAAATGGATTTTTTAAGGACTGTTGCTTATCTTATACTTGGATTTAAGAAAATTGTTCCTTATATATTTACAACAAAATTTTGGACATGCGACACTTGGCCTGCAAATGATGCAATATTATCCCGCGCAACGCCGGGCATGTCAGCTAGTTAATAATATATTTATTATTAATCTGTACTAATAATAAAGCAGAAGTATGTGTGTGTGTCTCTCTGTCTTTCTGTGTCCGGCGTAGGGCCCAGACCGTCCGGCGGATTTTCATGAAATTTGGCACTAAATTAGTTTGGAACATGGGGGTGTGCACCTCGGAGAGTTTTTGATGAAATTCGAATTTGTCATTTTTTTATTCCAATTTATAGCCAAAAGTTTCATAAAATAGTCGTTTTCAATGCGAAGGAATTATCGCATCCTTTCGAGCTTGATACCGTTGAAAAGCGCGTAAAAAACTGTCTCAGAAAGAGTTTTGTTCAACGTGCTAATATACGAAGCCTCTAAATTAACTAGAAAAGAAGTTATAAAAGCGTTTTTCTCTGTAGTTCGAAATTATTTCTTCACGGTAATTAATCTTAATTTTTTTTTAATTGTTACCATGCCGACTGGCTTATGATCCTTTTCTTTTTTTAACGAATTAATATTTATTTCTTGAGGTTTTTATCATTTTGTGGAGAAGCCGATTTTTTAATTAATTTTTTAAAAAATTTTATTTATTCTTTTCTGTAAAACGAATTAAAATACTGCACAAGAGTTTTTTAAAGAAATATTATCCTTTATAGCGATTTTTGTTATTCCGACGTATTATTACTATTTATATTTTTATTTATTTTTTTTTCTCCAATGAATTAGCACACTGTTATTTGCCTATTTGGGCTCAGATGAAAGGTTTTTCCGCTTTCAAAGCTTTTCTTGCTGCTGTTAGTTTCTGCAAGCTACAAAATTTCGTCTTTCTGTTTTGCTGTCAATGAATAATAGATAAAAACTAATTATACTAAAAATGCAGTAATTAAAACTATTTTAATGGATTATAATCGTCTTTTTTGTTTGGGTACTTGAACTAAACAAACAAAATGCGTGTTCTTTTAAATGTTTTTTTTTTCGTTACTTTCTTTCGTTTTTACATATACTTTTTTGTGTGTTTTGTAAAAAAAAATGCTTAAATGTGTAGGATCGCTGGTTGATTGCCATGCACGGCTAATTTTTAATGATGTGGAATGCATTTTAATAAAATAACATAATTTACACTTTAAAAAGTTATAGTTATATACACAATGGCGAATCGACTGGTCTTTTCATTTTTTGACACAGGCATAGCCGTACTGGTACCGCTAGTATATAATAAAATAAATGCATGTGTATAAGTGCACGTGTTTATGGGGATAATTGGGAAGAAATCAACAGTGCTGAATGTAGTGCTTATATAGATTTTCTATTTCTTGCTGGAGTATTCAAATCCTGCAATGAATGTACAGAAAATTTGCGGGATGCAGAGAAAGGCAGACCCATTTACAGGGCAACTATAAGTTTGCAAAGATTCTTTCATGTATCAAAGTTATGATACTTGGAGATCGATAAATGTGTTCCTGTAGAAGACAAAAGGATAAGTTTGCGGCCATTCGTGACTTATGGGATATGTGGGTGGAGATACTGTCAAAACTTTTAACCACAGTGCATATGTGACAGTTGATGAACAGCTGGTTTCTTTCAGAGGAAACTGTCCATTCCGGCAATACATGCCTAAGAAACCCAAAATATACGGCATAAAATTTTCGATTCTGTGTGACTATGTGTGGAATAGTCAACCTTTCCTTGGAAAGCCAATAACCCAGCCACGTCGAAAAGATCAGGTACTTAGGGTTGTTTTTTATTTGTCTTATGGTCTGAAAGGACATAATATTATGTATGACAATTTGGGGGTTTTCTTGATATAAACTTGGTCAGATGCTACTGAAAAGAAATTGAACTATGTTTGCGACTATGCAATGAAACAAACCTTCTATTCCCCCTATTCGTTACAAACAGCAAACATGGAAGCTTATGCATCAACATTTGCTTTCACGAATGACACTATGCTTATCTCATACATACCAAAAAGAAATAAATGTGTTCAAATCACATTACACTCTGAAAAAAAGGTTGATACTTCAGAATAAAAAGAACCTCAAGCTATCCTTGATTATAATTCTACGAATGGTGCTATAGACACCTTAGATAAAATGATTTCATGCTACACCTGTAGAAGAAAAACTAAAAGTAAAGCCAGTCGTTGTATTTTCAAATGTTCTTATATTTCAGTGGTGAATGCGTGAATACTGTTCTTGGTAGCAAATCCTGATTGGAAAGTAAAATCAAAGTGAAGACGACGACTTTTCAATGAATTTTTAGGAATGGGAATAGTACAAGACCATATTTGTAGAAGAGACAGTCTCCCACGAGAAGAAGCCTAAGCTAAATTAGTAAAAAATGGGCAGTGTCAATCGGAAGACGATACAAATTCTATTCCCAAAACAGCGGGATCAGCAAGCACAATAAGAAAAAGTGTGTAAATCAGACAATAAATTTCAAAATACAAGCATAAAGGTTGGTAAATTTATATGCAAGATACACTTCAATCAAGGGTGGCCAAAAGAACAACTACAAGCATAGGCGTAACTAGGATTGGGAAAAGGGGGGGGTCACCCTAAAAATGTACAGACTAAACACCAATAAGCAGTGCAAAAGAGTTCAAAATTTACTAGTCATAAATACTTGTCATTACAGATATGCTCCGTGTTTATTTCAGACATCTCTAGGGGGAACCCCCTCGGAGCAAGTCAACTCCGCCCCCCCCCCCCCCCCGGCGAAAAGAATCGGATCACAGTTTTTAAAAAAAGAAAGAAAAGAGAAATTACGCTTTTAAGACACTTTACTTTCGGAAGCACTTTCGGGGAAAGGACATCGAATAATATCACGAGCGACACCAAAAGTAACCTAAAAGGTATTAAGACATTATTTTGAAAAAAAAATGCGGGGGGCAGAGTAACCAAACTCCTTTCTGTTTCCTCTAATATCACCAAAGAATCCCGAAATTGCATTGAATAGAAAGATTTTAAAAAGTTTCCTGGGGAGAGCCCTCGAATCCTTGCCTATGGTTTTGGACCTACCTCCTGTCCGGATACCTTGCTGAATACGTTGCCCTTCCTTAACATGTCCCCCTTCCCCTGGAGCCAAGGCCGTATCCAGAAATCTTTTTCGGGGGAGCCCAGACTTCAACACACTTATGTTAAGGAAAGTTTCAGGGAGGAATATATGATACATTGCAAAAGATTTAGGGGCAGGCATGTGGGTCCCCCTTCCCCTCTGGATACGGCCTTGGTTCACAAAAACATTATAAGCATTCATTACTAGATCTATTAATTTATTTTTTATTTAAAATTCAATAGAAAATTCAATATTTAGCGCTAAGCAATCTTCTATGTCCAGGTATTCATAAGATTAAAACTGGGAAATTGTGGAATTTTAGAGAAAAAAAATCCAAATTTCCCTACGAAAATGCTCATCCCTACAATAAATTTCTAAAATTTTTGTTAAATCTATAGCAAAATATACCTCAGAAGTGGAAGCGTCTGAATCAAATTTTCTTTTCTTTTTGGATGACGAACGTATCCATCGCTGGAGTGCAAACATTATTATATATCGAAAATAATTAAAAATTTAGCTAAAATATAAATAATACTTTGATTGTAAATTAAAATGCAGCATTAAACCGTAGCAGTGAGCTTGGAAACGTTGAACGGATGATTTCCAGAGTCGTAATGCAATTAGTGATGGACCGTAAGAAAAAAAAAACATTTAAAATATAAGAGATGAGAGAACATCTGTAAATGAGAATGCAATGCAAATACAGTTCATCAGCTTTCCAATCGGCCCATTTACAAAAACGATTTTACAAAAATGGGTGTTTGGACAGGAATAAATAAAAACTGCTGTTTTCTTAAGTTCCTTGATGAGCATCCCTTCCTGGCTTGAGGGTTTAACCCATTAGGACAATTGTTGGCTAGGGTCCTTCATTTTCAGACCCCAGCGCCTACAACACCATTTTATCAGAAAACAAACCTCCATCACAGAGGAGAATATTTTCCAGGAAACTTGTGCGATTGTGTTCCCAAATTGCTGTCTTTGGGTAAAAAAGACATCAAGAAGGAAAGAAAACCCTCTGGAGTGATAGAAAGGATATCTGTTGTTTGTCTGTGTGTGATACGGTGATTGAAGCCACCTTTCGCGCTGTAAAATTCCTAAAGGTGATAAGGAGGTTGATTATAACCAGAGGAAAAGTCCGCTGTAATATGAGCTACGTACTTTGGTCATGATCACAACCCTTCAGAAAGAGGAAATAAAATCATATGCATATGTGTTTATTTTTCTTAGGGAAAAAATAGATATGTGCTTTACAAGGAGTAGCCAGAATTTTGCTAAATAACTAAATACCCAATGGGGGGGGGGATGAACCCTCAAACCCCTGGTTACGCCTATGCGAGCAAAATACCATTTTACAAAAATTTTGACAGGACTTTCGTAAAAAAAAATTTTTGATGCATTTTCATTATTAGTATGTACACATTAAAATCTTAATACAGTAAAACCTTTTCAAGAAGTTTTTAATTTCAATACCAGTTTCATTCCCATCTCCCTAATGTTAAAATAACTCTTTTAAAAAGTTTTGATTTTGTTTTTTTTTCCCGCTGAATGACTTTTCATATCAAAAATAATACCAATTTAGAAAGTTTCCGTTTACTAACTCAAGATCGGAAGGAAAGTATTAAAACTTACCTAATTACAGTGCAATAGCGCAAAGAGGAGTAAAAAACAATATATACACATAAATATAAAAGTATCATTAGAAATATATAATATGTATATATTAAGTACTTTCATATTGTACGTTAATTGGGATTTTGTAGGAATATTGATAATATAAGTCAGCAGAAGTCACTTAAAATTATGTTTATAATCCTTTAATATTACTGTTATTAAACTGAAAAGGTAAATTAGGGAAGGAAAATTCTACGCATTTTGATACTAAATGAGTGATGCATGAATCTGAATTTTTCAACTGCAGAAACTGAAGCACATGGCTCTCACAGTACATTGGTAAAAAAGAAAAGAAAGACATTGCACATATGTAACTATTTTGTGATTTTCTTTCAAGGCTATAGATACAAAAGACTATCCCGTTGCGTCTTAACCCCCCACCCCCCTCCCCAACAAGCTCACATCCCTCCGTTTTCTCGGAAGCTAGTTGCCGAAAGCAATAGCAACCCCTCTACCAATTCCGAGAAACTCCTTCTCAACTTAGGCTACAAGTGCAGACGATTGACACCCCTAAATTTGTTCACACGATGTAAAAAAAAAAAAAGGTTTTTCCAAGCCCATAACCCGATTGACTTGACATGATTTCCACCAAGTTGAGGAAAAAAAATGAATAAATAACTAAATACCCGATGGGGGGGGGGGGTTTGAACCCCCCCTGGTTACGCCCTTGACTACAAGTGCTCAGTGATGAATAGTAAGCAAGGAACTATAAGAATATATATATGTAACAAATCTTATAAAAATTACTCTATTTTATATCCTTTTAAATACTCTATTTTATATCCTTTTAAATACTCTATTTTATATCCTTTTAAATACTCTATTTTATATCCTTTTTACTCTATTTTATATCCTTAACCTCTATTTTGCATGAGCAATACATGCTACCAGCAAACAAAGAATTGCTACCCGTACCGCTTTCATGATTTTCCTCTAGGCCCGTTACCAATTTGAAAAATAAATATTTTTAAAATGTTAATGCGAAATTCTTCTATACTAAAAAGAAACTTTGTGTTTTTTTCCAGATTATTTCTAGTCGGAAAAATAAACACATGCTCTGATTTATGAAACCGATGATATTAAAAAATGTCACCTCCTTTTTAGTGGGAAAATATTGCAAGAGAGATTAAAAGCATCCACTTCAACTGCAAGGAAAATTAATTTTTACTTTTATAATTTATATTTTTTTTATTAAAATAAATGCAATAGATAAGTATTACGCATTGCTGAAATAGTTAAATTAAAAAGGACTTTAACTTGTTAAAAGAAGTTGGAACCCATTGTTGAAATAATGAGCGCAAAGTGTGTAAATATAGTCAATATAAAAATTAAGCACGAGATCATAGTTTGTTTTATTCTTTATTCAAAGGAATACGCTTTTCCAAACAGCAGTTAACATCACCTTAGGCAATTCATCGGCACATAACAAAATCATCAGGTGTGAGTTGTCGCAGTGCTTTTCCTTTCATTGGAGCAGGGCCTGCACAAAATCCTAACATGTCTTTTGGTCCTTTACTTACCAACCATTTAAATCCACAGTCACATCTCAATGGATTATCTGAAAAATAAAGGCATATTGTGTGAAATGTTTAAAAATTGTATTTCAATGTACTGCAGTGCTAAGCACGAAAGTCGTATCCTGCACTTTCTAGCGAAATTGAGCTATAGCAATCGGGCGGTTTTTTGCTGTCATATGTGAATGGGGAAATGAATGCTAACTACGGACCCCAATACTAGGGGTGCGGCACGCAGCGCTGTCCTCCTTCGAACCTCCCACAAACTCTCTGACACTTGATAACCAGCACCGGCCGTAAGGGCTGAGCTGGCAGAGCGTTGCCGACCTGCTGTACCGCCCCGGGGCCACAGTCCTACTACAAAGTAAGCCTTACGTCACCCGGAACGGATGTTGCTATTTTAGTCGCCTCTTACGACACGCATAACTACGCTGGGGCTATTCTATCTTCCCCGGCCACCATACGGGGGATGTGAATGGGGTCTATTTTTCAAAAAATTCTGAAAATTTGGTATCTTAATCAAGTACATGGAGTCGGAAAACTTTAGGGTGCGTCCAAGATGCACGCTGGTTTTCGGCGGCAGACAGCCGGCGCCGGCGTGCAGAAAATTTTTTAGCGCGAAGCTGAGGGTGGCCATCATGCACCTGCGTACAGATTTCCTGCGCGCTGGCAGTCTGACTCCGACATTTTTTACCAGAATGATTTGTTCTTTCTGGTTTCAGAAAACCTGCCGCTGAGACAGTTGATTTTCGTTTGCAGGATGAATATTTTTCAGTGTTTTACGATGGGTACAGATCATGGGTGTCTGAACTATATGACCGTTTGTGGGCCACATTGCAAATAAAAAAATCCTGGGCCGCAAATGCAATATTTTTTTCAACAAATTGAAATAAAAATTAGCTGTATGTAGTTTTATTAAAATAAATTAACTTCTTTTTATAATATTTTTTTTAACCTTGAAATTAGATATGTATAAGTACATATTTATTTTAAGTTTGTAAAAATTTCGTTTCATTTAGTTTGGGTTTCATAAAGATGGGAAAAATTCAAATTAATGAGATTAATTTTTTTTTTTTTTGTTGTTGAACAAGCAAATCGATATCGGGTTCAATAGACGAGGTTGCAATTCTCAATGAATTTTAAGATGTATGTCAGTGATCTTTGTCCTATTTTTCTTTTTTTTTTAATCTTCATTCTTGAAAATAATTGTTCACAAATTTCGGTACTGCCAAAAGCTGAAGACATTAATAAAGCATGATTGTGAAATTAGGATATTTATCGCTGGATAGATAACCTCTATAAAGCTCCAGTAAAGAAACATTTCCAATTTTTTTTTTTTTTTCAGTTGAATGTCACTTTGCAGTTCAATGCGTTCTTTTTGAGGGTTTGAAGGTTATTTATCTATTTCTAGAGAAAATGGAGTAGAAAATACATTGAAATACTCTTCATTTTTTCGAAAATCTTTAAATCTTTCAAACTCTTGAATTAAAGCAAAAATCAATGCTGCATATTTTGTTCAACTCACGGGTTTATGTGTAGCCAAAGTACTGAAATGTCTCAAACACTTTACTTTTACTTGACTGTGCCAAAACTTCAACTCTCTTTAAAACGCTGTTATTGTTTGAAACATATTATCAATGATTTGATTTTTTCCTTGACGTCTCAAATTTAAATCGTTCAAATGTTCTACTAAAAAAGTTACATCTAAAACCCAAAATCCGAGCCAACAGGTCGGATCGATTTGGCGAACTTTGGCTAACGTTCGATGGCCCCTTTTTCTGTGAAGGGCTCCTTTGGCAGAAAGGATTAGGAAATCAAAATACAACGTAATATAACTGCATACAAATATCGTATTATTTTCAAAAAAATTCTCCGTTGAGTGGATACACACATAATTCGAAACGTAAATTCTCATGGCATATTAAGATGCTTTTATTTACATTTCTATTTCAAAATAAATATCTACGAATCCATTATACATGAAAAAATATTGCAAACATTTATTTTTTCAATAACAATGTGTAATTTTAAATATATTCACAATTTGCGTTTGGGCCGCACTTTAGACAAGTATGGTATAGATCAGGGGTCTCCAAACTACGGCCCGAGGGCCACATCCGGCCCGCGGACAGATTTTGTCCGGCCCGCGGAGAGCTAGCATACTTGAAAGAAAACTCCTTCTAGAGAACATATTTATTTTTTATAGCAAATTAAATTAAGTTTACTGAAGTAATCTATTTTTATGTTGAATAATTATGTTGTAGGGTAATCAATATGGCCCTAAGGCTGGAAAGTTTGGAGACCCATGGTATAGATGCTTCAATGACAAAAGTTGCACTTATTCCCCCGATATGAGATAAATGGATGAAAGAGCACTCCAATCGGAACATCGTCAATGAAGAATCCGTTTCCTTTGGCAAGTAGTTGTTGAAAAGGTGTTTGCGCTGTTCGTAAATAAATCTTAATTCGTTAATTAGATGTATCTCACTTCTCAATGGTTTTAACTTGGTTGTAACCAAGGTCGCCAAATTAAAAAAACTGCAAATAAGGGACAGCAAGGGGGAGGGGGGATTGGACATCCAGTATCCGATCAATATTTAAATTCCTGGAATCCGATCCGGCCCCTACATCCGGTTATCCGGCATGTTAATTTTGATTTTTAAAATTTAGTTAATTAGCATATTTTTAAAACATACGGAGACTAAAAACTTACAGAGTATTCGTAAGCTGCGGGATGTTTTAAAAAAAGTACAGGAATTACAGTATCCAAGCATCAGAGCCAGATATCCGGATTGATCGTCACATATGACGGGTTAGATATCCGATATCTGGCAAAATTAATATCCCAGCAAGAAAACGGGACTTATA
The DNA here is from genome assembly GCA_038502835.1 of Octonoba sinensis. Classification (NCBI taxonomy): domain Eukaryota; kingdom Metazoa; phylum Arthropoda; class Arachnida; order Araneae; family Uloboridae; genus Octonoba; species Octonoba sinensis. The sequence goes on from CM076599.1 coordinate 140,905,305, forward strand.
GCGTCCCGTATTGAAGCGAGGGGCAATTTTTAAATTGCGGGCGTACCCCGTAAAATTCAGGACGTTTGGCAACTCTGGTTGTAACATCGTCACAAAGCAGCCACAAAGCTGTCAGCCTGTTCTCTTGTAAAAGTTTCATACTAATCTAAAATCTTGCCTTTTGGTGGCAGCTCTCTCTGGCTTGCGCTGAAAACCAGCGTTCATGATGGCCACCTCAACTGCCGATCGGAGTCAGCGCCGAGAATTGGAATCTGACTTTCTGCTTTTACCAGCTTGCATCTTGGACGTACCCTTTCTCATCAATATATCATTTCTCCGGCTCGCTGGCGTCGTGGTAAGGCACGGGACTCGCACGAGTCAAGTCATGGGATCGAACCTGGCAGTGTCAGCGGATTTCCAAGATGCAGAAAATCGTATGCGCCCATGTCGTATGATTATGCTGTATGTAAAAGATCCAGTGAGTAAACATTTGGCTTGGATACTCTCGGCTGAATTAAATTCGAAGTGCAATTTCGCATCAACAGAGTCCGGATGCTCACCGTTTCATATGAAGAAACTGGACTACGAAATTCTCATGCGGCGATTCAATCACACTTATTGTGGTGCCGATGAAAGAGAGGGTACCAAACTTTGGGGAACGCACTCAGTCTGCAATTGGCAGAAGCCAACAGCAGCCCATTAGAAATATATATATATATATACCACATTGGTGTTTAGCATGAGAGTGTAGCGAATAAACCGAGAAAACGATATTGAATTCAAAGTACAAAAACAGCTCATGATAAAAACAGTACATCTGCCCAGATTTTTGATATTCTGCGTAGTATGAATATCCATTTGGGGTTATGTTCGTTAAGATATTATACTAATTATAGGTTATGCAAGTACCTCAAGTAACCTTTTCAGTATTTTCCACTAAAATTCATATGATTAATAACCACTAAATCGCTCTTAAGTAAGTTTCAAACTTACATCTGTGCGTTTAGAAATAAATTCAAAGATATATACTCCATTTTGATTAAGAAATAGTCTTCGGATTATTCACTTTATTGTTTATCTAATTATTTCCTTCTTCTTATTTTTCAATTACAGATTTTCTGACCCCGCACTTATAATACATAGAAGATGATCTCTTTTTTTAGCCTACTTTCCTATAAAAGTTTTTAAGGAAAGGTCAAAGAAGGCTTAATGTATTGTAAAAATATCGTTAAAAATAAAGAAAAGCTAAAATAAGAAACTGTCGCATTAGCGACTACGGTAAAATTTCAATCCTATGTAAGTCCTTATCTAACAGACGGATTTGCTGTTAAGAAAATTTATCGGTAAGATCTTATGACGTAGAACATACACAGATACGCAGTACATTAAGAACTAAACGAACCCATTTTCTCATGAAATGTTTTCATCTGGATTTTTAAGGATATTTCTAAGTGAATTAATGAATGAGTGAGTGAGTCAATGAATAATTGAGTAAATGAATGAGGGGAGGAATGAATTGTTGATTGGATTGAATGAATGAATAAATGAATAGGTATTAACCATTAAAAAAGGCATGTTTGAAGTAGTTAAAAAGTGAAGGTTAAATGATAAAGAGAGATAGATAGCTAGATTATAAATTTGCTCTTGGGTGTATACGGAAAAGAAGGCTCGTATACTCGTATATTCCTAAGCGGAACTTCTTGTTTTTATGTTATTTTATAAAAAAGTGTATCAGTTTCACAAAATAAAAAAAAATCAATAAGAGGAGCATTTTTCTAAAATATATTTCAAATGGCACATTAAAAGACAATTGCAAATCAAATGATAACAATAAATCTATAAATGATAGCGAGCAGTTCAGTAGCGCTCCCAGATTGATGTCCGAGGAAGAGCGGGGCAACGAAGCAGGTGAGACACGTTCATCTCTTCGAGAAAGGTCACACAAGGTGCAAAAAGGCTCAGTGCAGAGTCGTAGCTAGGGTTTTCAGCTCCCGGGGACAACTAAAGATTTTGCGCTCCCCTAAATGGAATTTTAAAAAACTTTTATGCTTCCTAAATGATAAATAGTTCTAAAAAGCAGCCCTTTTAACTTTCATTTTTATAAGCGACCATTCACTTCTAAAGGAAATATGGGACACTTTGGCGTTCCTAAATTATTTGTCTGATTTCCCACGCACTCCTGAGCTACATTGGTCCTTCCCGATATGATTAGCGATGCTCCCACTTTTTTGTCGAACATATTTACACCTCTTCAGTTCAAATAATTTTCTTTTCGCATTTAAAAATTAAATAAATTAACATTAATTTGGCGCCCCTTGACGCTGCGCCTGGGGACGGTTGTCCCTCCTTGCCCCCACCTAGCTACGCCTCTGGCTCAGTGACCACCTTAATGCGATATAGATGTTTATTTAGGCAGTCATGGCCAGATAAAAGACGAAACATGGCAACAGATTTCATTCTAGGCCACTGAGGGACATCTAGAATCTGGTTTAGCCACGGTTTATTGGAATTACGATGTCTAAGTTCCTCGAGGTAAGAGTCCTTAAAGATGTTCTTTTCTAGACATTTAATATTTTTAAAAGGAAGTCTGGGATTTGATGTCTGTAAAACAGAGGCCCCTTTCTTTGCCAAGAAATCAGCCGCCTCATTTCCCTGGATTCCACAGTGGGCCGGAATCCATTGAAAAACTAATCTTTTCTTTTTGCTGGCAAGGTAGTTGAGCAGCTTTAAGCAATTATCGATAGTTAAAGTTCGATAGTGACTGGGTGCATTATTTTTCTAAAATAAATTATTTTATTTTATCTTATTTTTCTAAAATAAATAATTTAAATTCGTTACGAAATTGTGAAATATAGGATAAGAAAATGCATAACTCACATATGGGTAATTTGAAAGATACCGAGTAGTGCACACCAGAAGTATAAGAATTCGTTCACTCAGAGAAAATATTAGAAAACAATATGGTCCCCCAATGTACCCTCAAGTCTTAGATGAATAGTTTTCTTATATAAGGCTTTGTAAGTTTATCTCCACTTTTAAAAACAAGAATCATACATGCAAAAAGAGCGAATTAAAAGGAGTCAAAATATAAGAATCATGCATATGCGGAAAGAGCGAATTGAAAAGAGTCAAATCTTGACTTGTTTTTTAAAAGGAAATGATGCATTTAAAGAAATGAAACTAATTCATGAAAAGGGAAAAATGAAGCATACCGTGTAATAAGAGATTATCGAGTTGGGATGCAGTATCCTCGAATGCTTCTTCAGGTACTTCAGTGAGCTCGTTAACACCTAAATCTAAGTAATCTAAATTTGGCATTTGTGTGAAGAGGCCTTTAGAAAGGGACGTCAATTTGTTCTCTCTAAAATAAATACAATTCCAATATAAGAGCAAGTTATTTGCAGAAAAATGCTTTTAAATGCTTCAACTGTTCTTCATAATGCATCAAAATAAAGGAATGAATAAATAAACAACTCGCACCTTCTTTGAAAAAAAAATAGTACATATAGATACATTAAATTTATCAACTTTAATACAATAAAACTTGCCTTAACTTATTATCAATTGTATTAACAATTTATTACTAAAGTAATGAATCCTTGATTATTTTCAAATTGCTTAATCATGAGTGTCTGTAGAAGTTAGGGATGATAATATATGTTATAATGCCATGATATATTAAATATCTTTCCCAAAAAAAGACAGATGGGCGTGGTTTTATTCTTTCCAAGGAAAATTTATTTATTGAAAAACGATTAAATAGTTGCAGTTGCATCTCCGCTACATTCGTACAATGCTGTTTTCCATAGATGTTATCACACTTTACTCGTTCACAATTAATTAGAACAGCGGTTCCCAATCAGTTTTTTTCGCGTGCGACCATTTTTCTTGTAAACCATTTGCGTACCATTACGAATCTAACTTTATTATATAGAATTGAATATTAATAGGTTATATAAAAATAATAGGAAGACTAGGTAATATAAATTACACCATTTTTTATGGTTATTAATGCAGATAAAAGCGTTTATCAAAATAAAGCTGTATATATATAATATTAAATACATTTTTAATACATACTTCCAAAACACATTAGAAATACGTCTCTAAGTACAAAATACATGTAAAAGTAAAAATGAAAAAACAAAATGAGAATTTTGCTGCTTCATGGCAGATACAAGTGAGGTGATATTTGATTCAGTAGAAGTTAGTTTTTAACCTCAAGTTTGGGTCAACATTTAATTTGCTTCTATATTTATTTTCAATAAATATCATATTGAAAAAAGCAGTTTCACGAAGATAAGTGGTTATGGAAGGAATTAAAAACAGCAATGCTTTTCTTGACAATAGCGAGAATTCATTTTTAAGTTTGAGCCAAAATTCTCCCAACTCTAATTGGGCAAATTCGATCCGCCTGCACGCGTACCATCTGAAGAGGCTGCACGTACCACTAGTGGTACGCGTACTACAGTTTGGGAACCGCTGAACTAGAACATTGACAACAGCAATAAAATTAATTTTCCCAAAGCTTTCCGATTTCAACTCCGTAAGGAGACTACTATGTATTATCATCAGTGAATATGTTTGCACAAGAAAACTTGTCTTGTACCACAACATTATAATAAATCTTTAACAAATAATAATTAAGTAACTGAAAAAAAAATATAAAGCAAAAACATAAAATGTTCGAAAAGAAATGCATCAGCATGCCCCATATATGACTCTGGAGTAATTATTAAACATAAGATAATCAAAATGTACTTAGAATTTCAACATTTTAGGTCTGATTTATGTAATTAAAAAGAAAGCAGAAAATGAACTTACTTGAACGATAACCATTCGACATTGAACGGAATAGGAAATATATTTCTTTCTAAATTAGATAAATCTGTATCTGTGACTTCGAATCGATAAATGTTATCAAGACCACTGAATGCACCTAAAATAAATACAAAAGTAATGAGAAAAAATGATTTTGCATCATTTCAAAAGCCTTGAACTCAAAATCCCAAGACCCTCGTAAAAGAATAGGAAATTCAGGAACTTACGGAACTATATCTAAGGAAATGAATAAAGCATTAGGGGAATTTTAATGAATAAACAAAACTTCCAGTAAAATCGCTTAACACATAATTGCAAAAACATGTAAATTGCTAAATAAAGCAAATATTATTATTATTATTATTATCATTTACTTTTTTGATTTTTTATCTGACCTTCCTACTAATGTAAATGAATGTACTTGCTAGAACTTTTCGAAAAAGGGTCTGAAATGGCAGTTTTTTTTACCCCTATAGTAAATAAATCGCTATTTTCCAGGAACTTTTTTTTCCAAAGCAAAAAAATAAGATTTTTTTTCTTTGGAATATAAAATCTAGGTACATATTCCATACCAAACATTCATCAAAATCAAAAACCTTATCGTTGATTTAATACGGAATAATTTTCAAGGAACTATAAATGGGTTGTAGATTTCCCTGACTAGAACTCTTTTCGATTTTTATTTACCTTAGACTAGATATACAAAAATCATGTTATGCCCGCCGACGAACTAAAAATTTAGTCGATAGTAAACATGTAACCATTCCAACACTCGTTCTTGCTAAGTCCTACCTATTTTTCAATTATTTTGCACGAAATCATTAAGGTTGATAACAAAATTGAAAATGTTGTGTTTTTAGTGAAGATTAATGTGCATTGTTATCTGCAGAGTTTCACCTATGTATGCTCTTTTATTATCACAATAAAGCTTAGTTTGTGAAGGTATGTTTTTGGGACACCCTGTATTTAACTACAGACTAGTAACAAACAAAGTATTAAAAGCAAAGTACTAATATTTCACTAGTATGATTTGAAATACATCGACGAATGAGGGTTATTTGGCTATTATAATAATGGAGTAGCGTAAAAATTTATGTACCTGGTTTTATTGTTCTCGTTTCGGTGCGATGTAATATGAGATATTTCAGACTGTTTGGTAAATTTCTGCCAAATTTTTCATCCACAATTCGCATTTTCGTGTCTATAATTCTTAACTCGTGAAGACTGGTAAGATGTTTAAGGTGATTCCAATTAGTTCTAGGATAAAACCAATTACATTGCGAATAAGTAAGAAAGGCACAGGCAAATAAATCATTTAGGTTACGACTTTGGAAGTTTCAAAACATAAATTAACACTTATCTTATTTTTTATTTTTCTCTCTACCAAATAAATAAATACAAAAAACTAAATTTAAAAAGATAAGAGGCATAGTAAAAATTAAACACAAAAATAGCACCCACGCATTTCGAGGTTACAAAGAACCCCTTTTCAATGCAAAAGAGTGAACCTCTAGATGAAAAAACCGAAATACGTGTTCGCAATTTTTGCAAATTGTGTGCTTAATTTTACGATGATTTTTAATCTTTACTTTGTAGCAGAAGAAGGTTTACAGTATGTAATAAGAGGCATGCTTTACAGTCTTATGTAATAAGAGGCATGCTTTTTTAGTCTGGCATGAACGCATCAGAAACGAAATTTATAATAAAGTAACCCCTCGTTATATCGCGCCTGGTTATATCGCTCATTCGGATATATCGCGCTTTTTCTATGTCTCCCAAAATTTTAAGTTTGAGCTCTCGAAAGTAAAATAGTGCATTCCCAAGAGCCCTTTTTCCCCATTAAAAAAATCCATCGAACAGGAATGTTTTCCTTTCTTCTGAATTTGCTGCAGTTTTAAGCTGCAACAATTCTTCTCCCACTCCCCAACTTACATGCCTGCAGAGTGATTCTACTCTAACCAGTTGACGATCTACATGACATTTCTTTTTGTATTGATCCTAACGCCTATGGAATGAAAGAGACATGTGTATTTCTCAAGGATGTATTATTAGCTATTTTTGTTAAGAAAATTGTCATTATGTAAGATTAGATTAAATTTTTTGCGTTGACACTCAATTTACTCGTACTTTTTGAGTGATTTCTAACGGCATCGGTTATATCGCGCTTTTTTGCTGTTCCCCGACAAGCGCGATATAACGAGGGGCTACTGTAATGAGAATAAGCATGAAACACTTTTTGTTGCAAGAAAAAGTTAACTGTCTTCCATTATTTTTATTCAGTTAAACCCCAAGTATATTGCATTAGTATAGTATTCAAGTTGAAATTATTGAGGAAATAAACTGCATTATTGTGATATTTAACACGTACGTTAGATTCCAAAAATACTTTTGATTCATAACTTCCAACAGAGCGAACATTCACGTTTGAAGTTTGGGAGGTAATTACTACTAACCTGGTCAAAGAACAGCTTGGCTTGTAGCTGCACAAACATAAACTTTGTAGAAAAAATGTCTCAGTTTTGTTGTGTAAAATACACTGTAAAAAAATGTAGTTCAACCTTTCACCAAAAGAGTGAAGAAAAAACTGGTGAAATTCAGCAGCGAATAACAGTTGATACTGAAGTCGAACCATTGTAATGGTTAATTGCTTTACATTCATGGTGAAACTAGGTGAAACTACACCATTATAATGGTTCAATTTAGTACCAACTGTTGGTAGCAGCTAAATTTCACCATTTATCCAGTTAAACCCCAAGTATATTAAGCGAAGACACAGGGCATTATTACTATAGTATTCAAGTTGAAATTATTAACGCAATAAACTGCATTATTAGAATATTTAGTACGTTCGTTAGATTCCAAAAATACTTTCGACTCCCAACTTCAAACAGAGCGAACTTTCACGCTTGAAGTTTGGTTGAAGTTGAACAACTTCGCCTCTAGCTGCACAAACATAAACCTTTTAGTAAAAATGTCCCTGTTTTATTGCGTAAAGTACACTGTAAGAAATTCTAGTTCGACCTTTCACCAAAATAATGAAAAAATAAATGGTGACATTTAGCTGCAACCAACATTTGATACTAAAGTTGAACCATTGTAATGGTTAAAAGCTTCATAATCATGGTGAAACTACACCACTATATTGATTCAATTTAGTACCAAATGTTGATTGCAGCTAAATTTCGCCATTTTTTAGTGAAAGGTTGAATTAGAATTTTTTACAGTGTAATAACATGTCTAACGTTGTGACCACACTCATTTAGGTCATTTGTCTCATTGCTAGAGGAGCCAGTAGTTTTAAATAAGTTCATTTGTTATTAAAATTACTCTTTTTGCTTATAAGGACTGGACAAACTTCCAAAGAACACCTGAAGTCGTCCCGCAGTGGACCAGTCGGTAGAAGCTCGGTTCCCGTCACCGAAAGTGAAGCAACATCGACTAAGGTCAGTGTTTGGGAGGGTAACAACCTCCCGCTACTGGTTGTTGCGGTCTGTGTACGCTAAACGGAGCTGGTGCACGTTAAATAGGTCGTGGCTCCAATGTAATCCAAGTGAAACGATACCTCTAGGGTGCCAATCCCAGGTGACGGTCTCTCATCTGGGAGCTGGTTCAAAAGAATTAAGGGACTTGACAAAGCGGCGGGAATCGGACTCCTGCCTATAAGGGCCCCCCGTTAGACTCAGGAGCAGCGTACCCATTCTTCCTCGCTACGCGCGAGGACACGAAAACAACAACAACATCTGAAGTCATAGCGACAGGTGGCAATATGCTTGTATCGTAATTTGCACAATCAGCGAAGTTTGTTCGTGAAAAAAATATGCAGAATTTTATGATCAGTCAATCATAGTAATGCTTTTCTCCGAAGTTGTGAAAAGAAATAAGTTCTGAGAAAATTATAAACTTACCTTAAAAAATTGCATTTCTCAATTTGTAGAATTTCTAACGAATCCAGAGAAGTTGGAGGCGTATCGAACAGTTCACCAAATGTAGAATCATACAAATGTACCTCTCGTACTTTGACATCTTCGAATATTTCATGCGGAAAGAATGGAAGGGCGGATGAGTCGATCGTCAGCTGAATACAAAATACATAGAAATAAAATTTCACGTTAAATTAAAGCACAAATGAGCATTAAAACGCAGACATATGTTTCGGGATCGCTTGGAATCCCTTTTTCAATGCGACAGGGAGCTTCTAGATGCAAAACATCCAAATGAAGCAGACAGAACAACAAAAACAAAGCTTATATAGCCTAAGAATTAACTGTAAACAAATGAGAATAAAGGCAGTGTGAAGTGGAAGTAGAAGTAGTATTAAAGGCACCAATAAGAGAGCAACAAACGAATGTAGTTGGAAGTACAGAAAGTAAAAAGGAATATCAATAAAAACAAAGAAAAAGACAACAGCGTGCATAAAAATGTGAAAATACATGAAAATTGCAAAAAAATAAAATAAAATACAAAGAATAAAATGGAAATAAAATAAGTACAGAAAATACCAAAACAAAAAGCAAAACAAAGTACACATGCAAAAGAGGGGGAGGGGGGGGAGAGAGAGAAAAAAAAAAAAAAAAATTGACACAAAAAAAGGAAAACTAACAAGAAAACCAAGAAAGAACAACAAATTAAAGGAACTTATGCCAGACCTGTGAAAAATAAGGAGTTGAGGAACTTTTGCATGTGTACTTTGTTTTGCTTTTTGTTTTGGTATTTTCTGTACTTATTTTATTTCCATTTTATTCTTTGTATTTTATTTTATTTTTTTGCAATTTTCATGTATTTTCACATTTTTATGCACGCTGTTGTCTTTTTCTTTGTTTTTATTGATATTCCTTTTTACTTTATGTACTTCCAACTACATTCGTTTGTTGCTCTCTTATTGGTGCCTTTAATACTACTTCTACTTCCACTTCACACTGCCTTTATTCTCATTTGTTTACAGTTAATTCTTAGGCTATATAAGCTTTGTTTTTGTTGTTCTGTCTGCTTCATTTGGATGTTTTGCATCTAGAAGCTCCCTGTCGCATTGAAAAAGGGATTCCAAGTGATCCCGAAACATATGTCTGCGTTTTAATGCTCATTTGTGCTTTAATTTAACGTGAAATTTTATTTCTATTACTTTGCACAAAGTTTAATCATTACTACAAAATACATATTTAAAGTTAAGTCAGTTTTATGTTATAATTGCGGCCAGTAAATGCCAGATCAGGTAAGAAATGGAATTTAAGTTTAAAATTATATACAGTCGAAACCCGCTATAACAAACCCTCAACCTACCGACTTCGGAGATCGCTATAACCGAGAGTTCCCTACATCCGAATTTGCAAAAAAAGTGTTAACTGACTAAGATACTTCTATATGATAAACATATTCCTAACAATAATCAGGGTAGAGGAATAAAATATTAACTTTAAATATGGTCTTTAATAATAAACAAACAAATATAAAAAAATACCTTATTATTTATTCATAGTAATGTACTTGTACCCAATATGGACAGTGCTCTCAATATGGACACCCCTAATATCTCTAAAAGTAACCCATTTGATCGAGAGAAAGCTACATGTCCGTGAAGAAAAGCAGTTGAAAATATAATTTAGCCAGGAAAGTACAAAAAAGCGGGCTGTTCGCCATTTTGAAGGAAACTTGTGTTTTCGTGGTATGCTGATCTTAATTTCAGGTAACTTTAAATTCTTATTAGATATGGTAAAATTACTTTAAATATTTAAAAGTGGAGTGTTTTGGAAAGCTGATAAAACATATTTTCGGCTGCTATTGCATATATTGCTTAAAAATGTTTTCTTGTTTATTTATTACAAGATTTAGTAAAACTACGGCCGACTCCCGATATGGACATCTTGTGTCCACATTGGAAGTACAGTAAGTGAATCTTCAGATTGAAAAATTTGTAAAATATCTGTTTAATATTATTTTATTTAGCTAAGTCATAATAAATTAATGTTAATATTTCGATGACTCCGTCGAACATAACTTCAGGTTTTCAGGAAACCGGAAATTTTCCTTTCGATCCAACTATAATTCCACAAGAAGCCTTCCCGCTTAGTGAGATTACTGCGATTCCGGAACCAGCAGCAGAAGGGGGGGAAAAGGCACCAAAATTGGAAACTGTAACATATATTGAAGCTCCTGTTAACAACATACCTTCTCCTGTTATTGAATCACCTTCATCACCTGCGTGCGAGATCATTTTACATAGGAAATTCCTTCACCAGCGTGTTATCGACTCCAACTGTAAGAAGGAAGAAGACACAACGTCGCCAGGCGATTAAACTCAAAAGCATCAAAGTGGTAAAATCCTTGTTCAACAAGATGTCATCTGTACAGTCCTCCAATAAAAAAAATCCTCCAAAAAGTCATTGCAGAAAAATCAATAGAAGCCTTCCCTCAGTAGGGTATCTGTTGGCGAATTCGCAGGTACCAACGGTATCACTTCCTCAACAAAGGAGAGCTGGTACTGCTTCTTATGCGGTACTGATGCTGTTTAAAACATGCGGCCATGCATCAAATGCGGCAGATATGTCCATGAGGACTGTGTGGAACTTAACGCCCATGATGAAGAAGTTTTTATTTGTCCATCGTGTGAGGACTGAGTTAATAGCACATGTAAATTCTGCAGACACATATGCAATAAAACTAAGCAAAAGCAACTATATTATTTCATAATATTGTGTAGTAACTGAGGTGCTCTGCATGGGTCTTCTAAAAGCCGTAAAAGCCGTAATGACCCCCTTCTAAAGTGCATGTTCTGAAAATATTTACTGTGAACCCCTCCCCACAATACATTAAGACAGATTTTTTTATCCCCTATTCTCTAAGATCCCTTTGAAAAATGGCTTTTCCATACAACCTCTGTAGTAGGTCAATAAGGAGCCTCCTGTCCCTAATATGAACATGCATGTCCATTTTAGGGACAGGTGGTTCTTTATATGGACGCTTGTAAACTTTTTTTGTTTTTATCATTTAAATTAAACCAGTATAATTACAAGGTCGTTAATTTTAATAGTGATAGTCGACAGTCCAGTGATAGTAGTCATATACTTTTGAAGTCCTATGACGTGTACACGGGGTTGAAAAAAATACATTTTCCTTAGGGTGTCCATATTAGGCACAGGTACCTTATGAAAAAAGATGTTAATCTTGGCTGTAAACTTTTGGATTTTATATACACCATTGTGAAAAGTAGTGTTTGATTAGACTAGAACACAAATGGCAAAGAATGTTGCTGAGATAAATCGCATAAAAGACTTAAAGTTTTGGATAGCTATAACCGATTTTCTAACGTTGGGTGATCGTTATAAACGTTCGAAAAGGCACTAATAACATAGGGTTTCAGTTGGGACCATTTGAAGGGTTCGTTACAACCTGGGGATTGTTATATCCAGAATCGCTATAGCAAGGTTCGACGCTATAGCGTCGTTATAAACGTTCGAAAATGCATTAATGACATAGGGTTTCCTTTAGGACCATTTGAAAGGTTCGTTACAACCGGGGGATCGTTATATCCCGAATCGCTATAGCAAGGTTAGACTGCATATATATTTCCGCACCAAAAAAGTAAATATACGAGTATTTATAATGTTTATTAAAACTTTTTATTGTACAAGTACGCAGTATGACTTATTTAACAGCATGTCCTTGCTTATACAGTTCAACCTCGAATTTCTGACACTTGGACGCTTCTACGCATGGCAGAAAAGGACGAATCCATTCGAGAGTTTGGGGAGCTCGTTTTGCAAATGCGTTTATAAGCACGCGAATCAGAACGTTTGCTTCTTGTTGAAAGCAACTAAATTTATAAACTGGCATACAGCATCAGCTCGGAAGAAACCAAGTATGCAAAACGAATTAAAACGAGAACAGAACCGGCACTTTTCTTATGCCAGCAGTTCCTCCCTTGGACATGAATGGGTTCTTCTTGGCACTCTGCCAATCAGAGATATTTTTTATGTGGTAGAAGTGTACTATACCCGTTTACATTTCAGTTCAAGATATGAGGCGTTACACTTAAAATGAGGCGTTACACTTGTGTGTACATATTCGATTAGTTTTCATTTCAAGGTAGAGTTTTATATTTCACAAGATATTACCAGTGTTGCGCTGTAAGATTTCTAGTAGTTATGTTTAAAATGTCGCTGTTCAAGTCTTATTTTTTTTTTTACGGAAAGAGCTTGTTCATCTATATACACTGCAAGACTAAAAATAAAACGCTACAATGCATGAAATGCAAGTTTTTTTAGCATGGAAAAATGTCTTAGATCACTGTAAAAGTTTTGAGCATTTACACCAATATACGATGTACATTTTTCAGTGTAACGAGGTTTAGATAACACTGTGCAACAAATTTGAGTTTTTTTTTTTTTTTTGTCCTTTAGATGAAACTATGTGATTCTATATAAACAAAAGGTGCTTGATTCAAGTATCCAAATCAAAATGGTCCTTCACGTACTGTTTTTGCAGAATACTCACTTCTCATATTTATACGATTTGGTTATATACGAATGTAACTGAGGCTTACTTATTGAAAACACAAACACTAAAATGATTTTTTTTTGGTCGTTTCATCTTGTGGGCATCTGTTGGTGTGCACTGGTAACAGATTAGCAATATTCAATTCATATACGTCCATTCCATCGACCGCTGAAACGCTTTTCAAACACAGAAATGTCCTGAGGAAACCTTTCCCCATGCTCATCATAAATTGCACCAAGTTTTTGAGGAAAGAAGTCCATATGCGAGTCCAAAACTTGTAGTTTTAATGACATATAGCAACCTAATAATACAAAAGCATTTTATGTCACCAAGATTTTCGTAGTTTTCAGCTTTCTCATTTCCAAGGAAACGTAAGAAAACTGATTTAAAGGCCAGGCAGGCGGATTTTTCGGCTTCTGATTGTTTGTTTTCATACTCTTCATCATGAAAGGACTTCTTTAAGCTCTGGGGCAATAAAAAATTTTTCTTTTACTTTTGCCTCTCTTAAATTTTTGAATTTGTTTCTGAGATGCAAGAAAGCCACTCCTTCTCTGTCCACAACTTTTACAAATATTTCGATGAACCAAGTTTAATGTGGAATTGTTGAAAGAAAGACACATTGTAGATTTACAAGTGGCTTATTTGATATGCTTTTGCCACTCATAATTTTGAAATTTCCTTTGTGTTTGCAGAACATGCTACAGGAATAAATAGGGAAAGAATACTTAGATGGATGAGCACTGATAAACAAGCGCCATGAATTTTGCTCATGTCCTAATGCTTGAAATAGTACATTCACATCACAGCAGCATACTATTTTTTCTTTCTCCACAAAATAGACTACAGAATGCCTTTGTCGTCTTGCAAAAAAACTCGAAACTTCGAGAAGTAGTTTAAGCTTTCGTTGCCAAAAATGTCGCTAAAGTAACCCAAGTTCATTAAAAAGGTCTCTAGAATGACAACGATCTCACTGTCAATGAGAAAGATATAATTTATAATAAATGAAGTCGAGAAATTATGAAAATATGCACATTTATCCAGAAAATACGTAAAAAGCTAAAATGTGGAATTTTGGAAAAATGGTACGTGATAGGCAAAAAATAATTGCAGATTCGTAATTTTCAGCCAAAAATACCAGACATTTCCATCTAAAGGACATTTTTCGTGTTTTACAGTATAATCGAAACTTTACGTTCATTCCTTTTCACCATAACCGGTGAAATAATAATACTACTAAAAGATACTATATGATAAAAAATATATATTATGTATTAAAATATATGCTGCTTTTCTATTTAAAACATTTTAATATTTTTACGCAAATAAATATTATTTTAATGAAATCCATTAAAATTCACTTCCTAGAAAGTACTAGCGAAAGTATGGTAGCATTCTAGACACTATCGATGAATAAAATTATAGTATTATAACTTTTAACAGAAAATCAATACAAAAACTATTTTATTTAAGCATTAATTTAAACAAGAAGTTCCGTATAGAACTATATGAGCCTACTTTCCCGTATACACCAAATTCAAATTTATAATCTAGCTATAATAACCTCCGCTGAAATATACCTTTTTCAACGAATAATACATATTCATTCACTCAGTCATTCATTCTTCCATTTATTCAGCCATTCATTTATTCATTCATTCGTTTACTCATTCATGTGTTTGTTTATTCATTCCCTCATTCATGTATTTATTCACCCATTTATTTATTTTTTCATTTATTCACTCATTTATTCATTCTTTTCCTCATTCATTTATTCATTGATTCATTCTTTCACTCTGTCATCCATCCATTCATTCACCCCTTCATTTATTCATTGAGAAATATCCTTAAAAATCCCGATAAAAACATTTCATAGGAAAATAGGCTCGTTAGTTCTGGATGAACTTTCTATTTGTTCATGTTCTACGTTATAAGAGCGTTCCGATAAAGTTTGTTCCAAGCAAATCGGTCCGTTAGATCAGGATTTATATAGTATTGAAATTTCCCCGTAAGCACTATGATAATTTTTTGAACCGTTCAAAAATGAACAAAAACTGTTCAAATTAATATTCCACGCCAAGAGCTTTCTCCAGTAAGCTTGTTCATTGGAACGTGGATCTTGCACCCAGAGTTTTCATCATTTGCTTCATTTTCTCCCATAGGCGTTAATGTTAATTTTCTTTTAACTGTCCAAAATTTTTAATTTTTTTAACTGTTAACGAAACATTGTTTGAACCAAAAAGTAAAATACGAAAATGAGATGTCCTTGCCGAGATCTTTCGAATGCAAAAAGAATTTTTCGAATCGGACAATTCGTTCAAAAGTTATTACTAGGGGGGGAGGGGGGGGTGACCGACAGATCTACAGACAGACATACAGACAGACCGACCGACACATATTTTCCCCATCTCAAAACCCTACTTTCAAATTTTTAATTTTTCAATCTTTATTTAATTACTTCACTTTTTCTTGACTTTTCTTTACTTTTAACGATATTTTCACGATACATTAAGCCTTCTTTCATGCCTTATTCTTATTATTTTTACTTTTACGGGAAAGTAGGCTAAACACCGCATGAGTTATGCACTAAGTGTACTTACTTGTTCGAAACTTTGCCCAGACAAAGAGTGGAACGCATTTATTAAATCTGCATTGTCGTCAACTTCGGAGCACGTGATGTGTTTAACATCGTCATAGCAAATGCATGGATAAATATCCTCATCAGGTGGACAATCCGAATTCGCCACATGTGCGAATAACAAACATGATGCTGCTAACAGACACAACAATGTTACAAGTACCGTTTTCATTTGTACTCCCAAATCGCGTCATCAGCTAGGAAAAAAAAAAGTTTTTACATTTTCGTTTGGATGGGAATTTCCGTTGTATCGATAAAAATTCCTATCTTTTTGAAGATATGTCTCTTCTGAAGACAGAACTTTGTACTGCAGCGATAATATTCGAAACCTTTTTTCCAGAGAAAATGAATACCTAAAGTAACATTATATGCTACGCTTACGTGAAAATAACGTGTGGCGTTATTTAAAGACATTTCATTTTAAAATAAATTATTAAAAATAATGGTGCAATATTTTACTGCTGCCGTTTGAAACAATATCGTCCAAGAATATAATTATTTCACGCTTTCGTATCCTATACAAGTAGTTGTTAACCACCCTATGTCTACACTGTCAAAAACTGGAATAATGTCAATCCAAATTTTGTTCAGAAAAACTTCAAAAACTGTTTCAAACACTTTATTTCAAGTTAATACCAAATCTTGTGTTCATTTACATTTTAATTGATGTGGTATGTATTAATAATCCACAACGGAGAATCTCTGTAACATGTTTACATGCATCCGACACCGTTTGTGATCTATTTTTACTTGTAGAAATACACCATTTTTGGTGTATGTTTAGAAAATATCCAATGGCAACGGTTGATTATTTCCACAAAACTTAAAAGGGTTTCTCCAAACGATATTGATTCTAGCTTTTCCGTTGACATTTGAAATTGTCAGAGGTATGAATGCTCTTAGTTATATAATAAAGATATTTTATCCTTTATAAGCTGAATGTGAGTTTATTTAAATGACTGTCATTTGTGTTTAAAGCTTTGTTGCAATATATTTGTATATTATACATGCTACGGTTTAGAAGTTTTGTTTACTAAGGCTACTTCGAATTCGTTCTCCCCCATTAATGCAAGCTGTACCTTTAGAATTATGAATGATTTTACTGTATTTTATTTTTATTTATTTTTTAAAATCGTATACAATTTAGATTATTTGCTATTATTGTAAATATTGGTGGATTGCATCGCAAAATATTTAGTTTTCACTCAAAACAATGTAAGAATACTCTGAAGTTCCAAAGCATAAATTCAATAAATGCATTAAGTTCATTAATTTTTTTATTGGTGAAAAAATAACAGCCTTCATGCACAACAAAATTTCGAAGTTTTTATTTTCAAAACAACTGCAGCTAGTTTTAAATAAAATGATGCTAAATAAAAGAATGTACAATTAATACCTATTTTAATAACAAAACGTTCAATAATATTTAAGAATTTCTTAGAACAATGTAATTTATCAAATTTGCGTTACAAAGAAGAAAATGAATCATTTTGTTTTCATTGGATTTAAATATTTTGCATACATTTTTTTCATCTAAAACGCGCAGACGATAATAATTAAGACAGCTGCTTTTATTTTATTCTTAGTTTACCATTTTATTGTAATTGACAGTCTGAGTTGCAATCGAATAGTGCGTTATTGCTGTAATATTTTCACAATTGCAGCTAAAGAGTTCTATTTGGATTTTAAAAAAATATTATTCAATGATTTCAGTTTAAAACTTCTCAAAACTAAATCTAAGATATTGATTTTTTTGTTAATTCTGTTATAAAATTAGTTTAATTCCGCATTTTGCATGTATTGTATCATAAGCATATAAGTGTTCTCGTTTTATTTTGACAATGTTCATCTTCAACTATGTTCACAGTATAATATGTATACAGTCTCCATTGAATTATTAGACGCACCTGTGGATTTTTGTGATTACATAACATTCAGTGAAGTTTCATTTTATAAATTTGCAAAAGTTTTATTATAATGTTAACATATTTGCATCAGAGCGTAAGAAGTATAAACGTTTTAATCATGTTTTCATGTACTGCAAATGCATTAAATGCGCATCTGTTTTTCTTATTATGTCTGTTTTGTCACATTTTCTCATGCTACAGGTATACGAACGAGTTTTTCGATTTTGTTCGCTTGCATTTATCAGGGTCGGTTGTTTGTTTTCAGACAGCCAATAATAATTCTTCAACAATAATAAAAACATTTGAGCCTTGAATAGTAGCGTAAACTTTATCAAGTAAACCGCACAAGCAGATTACATTCATAAATATATTGAAACCAAATTTTAGTAGTTCCTAATTAAAACTTTTTAACAATAAAATTATAATGCGTCTGATAATGTGACCAATAACTGCGTATGTCCAGTGGCGTAACTAGCGGGGGGCGGTGGGGGCGGTCAGCCCCGGGCGGCACTGTTTCAGGGAGCGGCAAAAAGTCCGAAACACTTATCCCAACAAAACGCAATCTTGTTTTTCACATTATTTTTTTTTTTTTTTTTTGCAAACAGGGCGAACTTATTTTTTTCTCTCGAAAAGTTACCGACAGTTGCATAGCTCCAAAATATTACGAGAACATTAAGGGGCGGGGAGGGGCGAGGGGGGCGGACAGTGGCCACAGGTTGACTTCCGGTTTCGGCTTTTTCTGAACCCCCTAGGTATACTTTTTGTTTTGCTTCCTTGCTATTATTCTTAATAGCCTATGTAATAAAGTCATTTCCGCATCGAAAAACATCGAAAACGATATATAAATGTTTTGCAATGTGATGTCAAGACATACCTTCTGTATATACCCAACAATACATTATCCATGTGATTTCTTAAAAAAAATTAGCTTGAAATGTTGATGAAACTTTTAAGCATCTTCTTTTTATTGAAATGTGGAGTAAAATATTTCCCATATTTGTATAATTCGACAACAATTTTAAATAGACAACAAGACTTCTAGTAAACTATTCGAGAAATTTATGGCCATGCCCAGAATCTTCTAATGTCTGAAAATATAGGCTAAAATTGCATTTTTGGCACTAATATCGATGAATTTTCAGCGAAATTCCTCGATAGGGAGGGGTGAAGTGCCTGAACCCCTCCTTTTCCTCCAAGGGAAGCGTCACTAAATATAGCCTAGAACTGCGTGTTTTAGACTTCAATTTCTAAAATTTTCAGGGGGAGAGCCCCCGAACCCCCTATTTATGCACAGATATTACCTTCTGGATTTTTATATAGCTTTTCCGAATACCCTGACGCAATTATCCAAAAAAAAAAAAGAATGCCGGATGGAAAAATTAGTTGAAATTTATTCAACCTAATGTCTCTGAAAAATATAAATTAATTTTAAAATGTCCCTTGGATGTGCGTGTACATAATATAAATATTATATAAATCTGAAATTACCCGATCGAAAAAGATGTGGTGGTCACCAAACTCATAAGCCCCCCCCCCCCCCCCCCGTTTTTTGACTTTGGGGCTGCTCTGTTGTCAGCACGGCTTTGGGGCTGTATTCTCAAATTTCGCCCCGGACGCCACTCAGTCTAATTACGCCACTGCGTATGTCATAGGTGTGGTATTCAAATGCTAGTAACATGAATAACCACTTGATTTATTTTAAAATTTTGATAGGGTTTCGTGTCAGGATGTCGGTGGTGTTCTGGTAATCGTCACTTAGTCCACAAAACAAATTTGATAAAATACTGCAGTAAATAAAGATGTGCAATTACTTGTTTCATGGCAAACAGCAGTTACACATTTAAAAAGTTAGGTAAGTAAACTTACTGTAGAAGTTAGTAGTATGTAAAATGGTTTTCATTATTTGAGCCGTTGACCGCACAAATTGATTTACTGCACTTGGTGAAAATGCTGCTTCAGGTGTATTTTAAATTTTTTACAGTCTGTATGTGTCTACATGATGGTGATTTGATTCAACCAAATTGTTTCGAGTAAACAATATAAAGTATAAGTAATTATTTTTAACTTCGTGTTTCAGTTTAGTACTCCGATATATTTTCTGCTCTCTCGATACAGTTTATCAATTTTCCGAAAATTATTTTTCTTTTTTTAGCATGTATTGCCCAATCATTTTATCTGCAAAATTATTGTTTTTTTTTTTTTTTTTCAAGATGGATTGATCTGTGTTTAACCAACACCAAATCTATCAATAACGTAACAATAATCAGTAAAAATATCAGATTATTATTATTTTCGAAAAATTATTTCATTTCTTTTCTACTCGTAGAATTTGCTTCAAACTTTGACTTTCCGATGTTTAATCATTTGATTCTCGAATTTAAATTTTTTCTCCTTTTTAAAATTAAAATTCCTGTAAAACATTCAAAGATTGAATATTAACAAATAATTCCACTGAACATAAATATTTCCACTGAACAATTAATATATAAAGAGAATATGAATAAAACAAAACCTTTTTCTCTAAATGTAAACTTTTATTTTAATATGTATTTGTTTAATAAAGTTAATAATTTATGTTTTTAAGAAGTAACAGTTTCTCAGTAGTTGTTGTAAAATGAAGGGGTTTACCCTTAATATCAACTTAAAATTCTCCCTCTGCCCAACACTCATTCATTTACAAAATATCTTTGTAACGCGCATGCTTTGGAATTTAGATTATATTCTTTTAAATTGTGGTCAAGACAGGGTTGGTTACTTTTTTTATTTAATTTTTTTTTTAAATAGTACTTTTTTATTTAAATCAAATTTTTTGGATTTTTTTAAGCAAAATATATTTGCGCACACGAATACAGTAACAAATTCAGTTGATTATTTATGTCTTCAAAGAATTTTAAGATATTTCAGCTGAAATAATTATTTATTACTAGTTCAAAATTAATTATTAATTTATTATATTTATAAAAAAAGTATGCTTAACAAACAGAAAACAACAAGAAACAGAACAGAAAGCTTATGTTTCTAAATTAAATGTATTATAATTTCTTGAATTATATATATATTTATTGGACTATTATAGTTTTTTGAGTGAAATTTCTTGAATATGTAAACAGTGATGGCAAATATCACATAAAATGTTTACTAGAGTTTAATCAATTTTACTATTTAAATGTTTCATCAAGAATACCAGTTTTGATGCCTTATCAACCCCCAATAAGTTTCTTAATTTTGACTGCACTTTTCCCAAAAATGTAGAAAAAGTCCTTTCCAAAGGTGCGGTTGATGCTTTTGCTGTAGTCAGCATTTAAAAAAACCCTTAATGTTCTCTGATAAAATGTCATTCTTTGACACCTTAACGAAGCTATTCCATCTTTCCCTAGAGGACCAGATGCATTAAGGCGACTATATAGTGAATTAAATTTCTAATGTATTACTTGAACCCAGAATATATTAAAATTTATAATAAAAATATCTATATTTTAATAATTTGGAAGAAGCTGATATAATTTTTTTTTAATCATAAAAATCAATATTTTGTCTAAAAAAGAATAATAAAAATCAATTTTTTCTAAAAAAAAAATCATAAAAATCAGTATTTTTTTCTAAAAAGTAAAATTATAAAAATCAGTATTTTCTTCTAAAAGAAATCCTAAATATCAGTATTTTTTCTTTCTTTTTGTGTTTTATGGTATCCCAAACGCATGCATGGTACTGGAGTAGAAGTAAAGCTTCCCCAAAATGAAGATTTGATCTTTAAATGAAACTTCATTGTGCATGTGCTGGTGCGGGCGATTTATTGACTATATATTAGAAAGCTTTTTCTAATTTGCGTAAATGCTGCAATAAACATTATGATTTTTTATGAGTAGGTACTTTTTCATTATATAACATAATATAAAAAATACATTTGTGTGAGTAATATTCATAAGCTAAAAATTTAAATAATTTAATGTTTAAAAAATAGATTTAAAAATTTTTTTTTCGAAAGTAGTTGGAATTTTGAAAGTAGTTGTAACTAGTAGTTGGGAAAAAAGTAGTTTAATTAGTAGATAACTAGTTCAAAACAAAAGTAGTTACAACTAGTAGTTAACTAGTAGTTGCCACTAGTAGTTAACTACTTCTAGTTAACTACTGCCGAACACTACCTTAGAGTAATAAATATCTCATGTAGTTGCTCAATCAATTAGTAATATAAATAGACATACACCATTAATATTACGTACTTATCCATAACGTATTTTCGTTTCAGCTATTTAATGGTAGTATTGCGAATACATAAATTTATGAAGCAACTATTCAGATTGGAGTTCCTTTTTCATACAGATAAAGGAAAATGCTTGTTCTAAATATTTTATTTACATATACATTATTTACTTACCTTATATATTTAACAGTAATATAAATAATAATAAAAGCTTTAGCGCGATTTCATTCCCATGATTTATTAAACTTTGAAATCTAATTTTTTTTTTTGTTTAGCAGCTCTGAAAGTTACTTTTGAATACATAAAATGGTTTCTAGGACAACATACCAACACTACACGACGTCTCTTTTTAAAAATTATCTTTTCATAGAAAACTTATGCTAATTTATTGCTTACTAATCAATGTTCTAAAATCAAAATAGTTTTATTTTACTTTTCAGACAATGCTTGAAAAGTAACTTTTATTGTCTAGAGAAACTTCAAAATTGATTTTATGCAAGTGTGTTCTCATAAAATAGAAATACCTATCGGACAAAAGTTCTATAATTATAATCATATCGTTGTGTTTGTCTATCGTAAAGAAACTTTTTGGTGTTCTAAAAGGAATATTGTGTAAATGTTTAAAAGTCATAATAACAGTTCGAAGCATAAACAAGTATATAACTTTCGTTAACTGTGATTGAACCCAACTGCTGAAGTTACTTTTTTGGAGGTATCAGTATCAATTTCCTTAGGATCGCGAAAATTGAAAAATTGTGCCAAGCAGACATGCTCAGAAGAGTTGAAGATGTATTCAAATTAATTTTTCTCACTTTTACATTACATGGAATTGTTAATTATCACTGCAAAAAATTTAACATGAGGCAACCTTTGGCATTAATTCTAACAATAATTGTTTGTTTCTGTGATTTTTATATGCTAGCATATTATAGCGCTGGATGTTTTGCTGTGATTTATGCATCTGATTATCTAGATAAATTGACTGTAGCAATTTACCCACTTTTAAATTACATACGAATGCCTCTTCGCATTATTTTATGCATTCGGATTTACGAAATGAAGAAGTTAGTGAAAAATGTCTTAAAAACTTATCAGCTTTGTTATCCATCAAAGGCATTTAGACTAAAAAGAAATATTGTTATCATCGTCATAATTTTCAATATTACTACAATTGCTAGAACCGCTTATGCAATTTATAGTGTCTCTAAAGATATGGGATTGGTTCCTGTGACTTTCATGGAGTGGCATTTTGTGTTCACTGTTCAGGAAGTGTTCATCTTATTCTTTGGCTGTATATGTTTCGTTCTAAAAATCACTTTACAGAACTATGCGCGTAATATCCGTAAGCATGCAACTAAACACACAGGAAAAATCCGCTATGATAATTTACTGCACATTCACAATAAAATAACTGATACATTTTACGCTGTTCAAAGAAAATTTCAGAATCTGCTGTTTTTAGTTATAGTTATAATTATAATCGAAGCATTTACAAAAAGCTATATTGTTTTCTATGATACGTTGCCAACGAATGTTGCGGACCGAATTTTTGCTGTGGTTCCTATTTTTCGATTACTAATAATCCAGTGCATCGTCTCATCACTATGTAGTGCAACAGAACAAGTAGAAGCTGCCGTCCATTCTTTACCGATAGATGAGAAAAATTCAATCAAAGTTTTACGTTTGTGTGAAAAACTTCATAATCGTCCAATTAGGCTTCGAATTTTGGGAACTATACCATTAACGAAAAACTTGTTTTGGACTGTTTTAGGTATTTTAGTTTCTTATGGAATAATAATCGCTACATTTGACAATGGTGCATGCAAAGTGAGACCAAGCGATTTTAAAAGTAAAAATAATTAAAGTGAATGATTAATTTCAAGTTATTGTGGGGATTTTATTTTATTCACCTTATTCACACAAACTGTGAAAGTCGCTGGAATGCGTTCCATAACGACTGCTGTTTTTAATTTGTTCTTTTACACTGAACCATGCATCATTTTGACTTTCATATTTTTTTTCATCTGGGTCCTTCAACATGAAGAAGACCAACTTAAAAAAAAGTAAAAACAAAAATAAATAAAGGATAATCATTTTTTGTTTGGAGGAAGTTTAGAGTAAATGTATGTATTTATCTTACTAAAAGTGTTTTTATGTTTTTTTTAATCTTCAGTATAATGCAAAGCAAAAAGAACGCAATGGATAATTAAACAAGTAAAACCGCAACGGCAACATTTTAAACAAGCAAGAACCTAAACGGCACATCCTGTTGACATGTTGTGAATTACCTATAGATGAAATGTCTATATAAGCCATAGCAAAAATTTTTATGAAATTATACTAGATCCGTAAAATCCATGCAATAGAAGGCTATGTAGGAAGGAAGTCCTAATGCATTTACTATTCCTATGTAAGCGATTGAAACTCGCAAAATATTCATGATGCACCAGTTACCGCATATTTCAATAAAAATTCTTCCTACGTAAAAGTTAATTATAACAAAAACTCACAACCAAATAATTCCCATGTAAGCGATTGAAACCCGCAAAACATTTCTTATGCACCAGTTACCGCATACTTCAATAAAAATTCTTCCTACGTAAAAGTTAATTGTAACAAAAACTCACGATCAAGAAAGTAAATATTTTAAAATGTTTATCAGAAAACTCCTATCAAAAATATAAGAATTCATATGTTCTTGAATACTTTTGTTAAATCCGCACTGTTAAGGATTCCCAAAAAATTGATGTAATTGTAAAAAAAAAAAAAATACACGTGCATGGATTGATTCCTCCGGGGGACCAAATAGGATCTTCATGATCAAATGCATAAGCAATAAATGTACCCAGCAATCACAAAACTGTTACTGTACCAATTTCACTGCTTATCCCCGAAGAGAATCCCCAGTTTCAAAAGTGAGTGACATGCAAAAGTAGTTTTGAATGGTAGGTATTTTTACATTTTAATATTAGAATTTAAAAACTATTTAATTAAACACGAAATACACTTACTTCTTCGAAAGCGACACCAGCCACAAATTCGTGAATGCTTTCATTAGGTTCGCACTGTTAAGGATTCCCTAACAATTGAAGCAATTATAAAAGGGATGTGGATGGATCCACTTGCATGGATAAATTGAGTCATCAAGGGGACAAAATGAATAGTCATCGTTACGATAAATCACATGAGAAAAAAATGTGCCCAGCAAACCCCAAAACTGTTACAAGTGCAGCTCTTATTGCTTTCCCCCAGAGCAGAATTCATATGTTCTTGAATACTTTTGTTAAATCCGCACTGTTAAGGATTCCCAAAAAATTGATGTAATTGTAAAAAAAAAATACACGTGCATGGATTGATTCCTCCGATGGACAAATAGGATCGTCATGATCAAATGCATAAGCAATAAATGTACCCAGCAATCACAAAACTGTTAGTTTCTGGAGCTAATGAAATGCAAAAAGTTTTAAAGGGAATACGTGTAGAGATCTCAAAAAAATTTTAAAAAAAATCTTAATGTGAATCGATTTTACAATTATCCAATAATATACCCTGAAAATTTCAAAGCAAAATTCCAAGTCGTTTAAAAGCTATAAGCATTAGAGCGAGCGCCTCTTTTGGAGCGGTTGAGCAGGTAGTCCCTCATTCATGAATGACCTGAAGAGTATTACAGAGACAGAAGAACGTTAGCAGATGTCCTTTTATTTCGTTTAACAATTGAGACCTCGGATAGAAATCTCTGTAAGTATTAATATCTATAAGTAAAAAAAAAATTGATTCATTACTGCCTTAAATTACCTTCACTACCACTCTTTTTTTTTTAAACGCGTTTACTCGAAACTATTTTTTTCGAATTTGTGTACACTCCAGCTGGCAGAGTTTTTGATCAATCCTTATCAAATTTAGCACCCATGTTCTTTATATACATAAGGTATAGTTGAACTAGAATCATAAGCATATCTTTATTTTTACTTTTTACTGTAAATAGAAAACAAGAAACGGTTAAAAATCGTACTTAATTTTCCCATTCTAAAAAAAAAAAATAGAAATTTTCAATTTTTTTGTGGTGGTTTTAGCTCAACTAGAAGAGACACTTATAAAAAAAAGTAAACTTTAAAAAAATTGATTTCAGATAAAAATTGTGCCGCAGCTCATATCTCCAGGATTTTTCAAGAAAGATGGTTGAAAATTTCAGTAAATGTTCTTCAATATATCTATAAAATAACCTCAAAATCTCAATAAAATATATTTATTCTTTATAAGTTAAAAAAATTAATGAAAATTGCTCTTAATACGCCGTCTTTACACCTATTTCCCCCCTTAAATGATAATGGTCTTTATATTTAAAATAAAACTATAAATGTATAATTTAAAACACCTATCATGTTCAGGCTTGGAGTCGATTACAAAGAAGCGTAATCGATTACGATTACGATTACAAAGGGAGAAATTGAGAGATTATGATTACGATTACGATTGTAATCCTTTGCTAAAAAGTAATTACGATTACGGAAGCGATTACAGTCGTTGAAAAATGTAATCGATTACGATTATGACATCCAATTACGATTTTGATTACGATTATATTAGCATAAAATTATCCGATATTATGCATACAACTCATTTTTGCAATAGTGTCACAAATCAAAAAGTAATGATTTTTAATTAAATTTTTGATTTAATAAGAGATAACTGAAATGATGATGAATGCAATTATAATGAAATAATTTCAACATCACAGTTCTTGAATTATGACGTCGTTGCAGAAATGAGAAATTTGTAATATATATATATATATAAAATCAGGAAAGGCACATTCCGAACTTTTAAAATTCATGTGAGGGATAACTACATTGATCGTATTTTGTATATAAAAAAAGACGATGCACTAAATGTATATAATGCATAAGTGATTTACCTGGTTCATTGTTATTTTGTGTGCATACAATCAAAATTTTAACTGGCCGCAATTTCTAAAAATGTAGTATATTTCTCCATTGTATTTATTTTCTAGTTTAAATTGTGCAAATATTTCACATAACACCAATTAATTCACTGTAAATAATAATTTTGTATGATTCTGTATGAAATCACTTATAAGAGGTGTATGGATTGCACGAGATAACAAAATATTCAGATAGTGTAAGAGATAAATAATCCTTTGAAAATAAATGCTGCATTTTAGAATAATTTCAAAAAATTTGAACATGAACATTCAAATAACTCTTAAAAAATTAGTAATCGTTAAAATGTAATATGAAGAATAATTATAATATGAATGACTATAATATTTTAATATGATTTCTTGTGGGAATTTTTTTTTTCCATGTAACAGTTTTAATAAAAAAATAAAGGGCAAGTAATTTTACAATACAAATTTAACGTACAAGATTAAACTGAAATACAAAATTCAGTTGAGGTAATTCTAAGAAGGAAAAGATAATTAACTGTTTAAAGTAATTCCTAAATATGAATTCATGCATGTAAAAAACAATTATGAGAATGTCTGAACATAATCTCTTTTTCTTGTACATGCCTATTAATTAAAAAGAATATTAGCATTAAAATATAAATAAATTTAAGATTTAAATGTATGTATTTTTTTAAATATTCGAAGAACATATTTAAAAAAACAATAATAATCACACGTTTCCAGGATTAAGATTTTATACATAAGCATAGAGCATCATGTAACACCTAGTCCTAAATTGCTGAAGTGTAAATGTGATATTCTTTGGAAAAATTCTTCACTTCCGCCGTTAAAGAAAGGAGAAAAACGCCAAAAGGCATTTCGTGACATTCTCTTTCCACTAGATTTTCGGGGGGCAGTCTGCTTCGATTATTGAAAGGGAAAATGGGGCGTCCATTTCATGCCGGCTCCAGACTCTCGCCTATTGCTCAACCGTTTGCATATGTTTTGAAGGGGTAATTTGTGCTTCCCCTTTCTTATCTACCCCGAAATCTTTTTGACTTGCGGACAGATTACCGCTCTTTTAACCGAAACTGGACGACGCGAGGAGACCCCCTTGAGAGCCCCAAGGCGATGCGAGTGACATATCCAGAAGTCCTGTATCTAGACCCTTTTTTCTCGGGCTCTCCAGCAGCCATTCCCCGGGGAGAGTGGAGCCGCAATTAAGAATTCTGAGAAACCGCAACAAGCAGGACAAGAAGCGTTTCTGGCAGACTATATGGTCCTGCCATCAAGGGTCTGCGACCGCCACACAGAACCTTTTATATTATGATCGCCCGTAGGTTACAAACCACTTAGGATAGGATAGGTCGCCTCAGTACACAGCTTGAATCCTTTTTCTTGTAATCTTATCTCTTCTATTCAATGGTAGAACTAAAAATTTCAGCTTTCAGCAGGTCAAGATTACACGATTATAGGACCAGCAGATTACGGATTTTTCCCTTAAGATTACGATTAAAATTATGGGAGAAAAGGGATTACGGGATTACACAATTTCGATTATGATTATAAGAAGATGCCACTGTCAGATTACGATTATGATTACGATTTTGTCAAAATGTAATCGATTACAGCCGATTACGATTACGTAATCGCGATTACTCCAAGCCTGATCATGTTTGCAGAAAATATCACTTTGAATAATCACGCAAATGATGTTTTTAATTGACTGATAATGTTAAAAGATGAGATACTGAAGATAGCAACGTGAACTTAGCTAAATTTATTTTTGAGGCAATTTATTTTGGAATCTCCGTTTCGATAAAGAGGTAATAAAAATATCTTTTACCGCTGCCGTGGAAAACTTATTGTGCAAATTACAAAGATCTTCTTTATTGACAAGGATGTGGTTTTTAAACATGTGTTTTTTATCTATCTAAATCCCTTTCACATGTCAGTTACTCATTTTCTGAGTAACTGACTATAATCAGATGCGTCAGTTACTCATTTTCTTCTGAACACATCGCTTATGCGTTGGTAATCTGTGGCTGATAAGCACTGTTGTCGCAATGATGCAAAAAACAACACTTCTTGTTTGCAAATATTTCTTACCGAACTTTCATATTAGTTGAATGTACATATTTTTAACAATATTTGAAAACACGTGTCAAAAGGCACTTTTCAAATTGTTTTGCTCTTAGTTTAATCACTTCTTCCTAATTCGGTTTTGAGTTACAATTCTCTTTTCTTAACATAGTGTGTGATTCAAATTTAGTGGCAATTGCTAAATTGTAAGTGATTGTAAAAATAATTCAGTGAGGTTATTTACCTCCAGATCTTATCCTGGATCTAAAAATGCACCTATGAGGCAAGAGATGGTAGGCCATTAATAGGATGGTACCACCCTAACAAGTGCTGCCCCCAACATGATTTAGAAAAAAATAGTATTAAAGGTCCCATAAGATCCCGAAATGATCTTATGGGTCCACTTACATCATTTTGCTTCTCACTGCTTCATATCATATACCAATTTCCACCATGGTGTGGTTTTCGACATCTTATGAATTTCATAACAGTGTATTGTTTTACCACTTTTCGCATAAATATCAACACCATTTTACAGCATCATATCAATTCATACACTTCTCAGTGCTCAGTTGATAAGCGTTGTTCGCTCTCCACATCAGATGACTCGAGTGAATAACTCAATAGGGACATTTTCATCTCGAGCCAGACTAACCTAAGTCACATTATCGCTACTTTAACAAGAAGTTCCATCTAGAACAGCGGTTCCCTTTTAATTTTTTTTTCGCGAACCACCATTTTTCTTGCAAACCATTTGCGTGCCACTGCTAATGTAACTTTATTATATCGAATAGAACTCTAAATAGATTATAGAAAAATACTACGACCGACTAGGTTATTTCAATCACACCATTTTTGTAGTTATTGCAGAGAAAAGCGTTTATTAAAAAAAAGCGATATGAAAAAATAAAATATATAAAATATATTTTTAATACGTACTTCTAAAACAGCATTAGGAATGTCTAAGTACAAAATACCTATCATGTAAAAAAAATGAAAAAAAAATTAATGAGAAGGTTCTGCATGGCAGATACAAGCGAGATAATATCTCGTTCCGTAGACGTTAGTTTTAACCTAAAATTTGAATCTAGATTTGATTTGATTCTATATTTATTTTTAATAAATATCGTATTGGAAAAAGCAGTTTCATAAAGATATGCGGTTGTGAACAGAATTAAAAACAGCAATGATTTTCTCGACAATAACGGAAATTCATTTTTAACTTTGAGTCAACATTCTCCCAACTCTAATCGGGAAAACTCGATCTTCAGTCCCGAGTTTTTGTGTTTGAACTTTTTTCTTGTCTGCGCAAGTAGCACCTAGAGAGGCTTAGCTTACCACAGTTTGGGAACCGCCGTTCTAGAACTATACCCCCCAGCCTACCTTCCTGTATGCACCAAGATCAAATATATGATGTTGTTGTCTCTTTTTCTACTTTAGCTTAATTACGTCAAACATGCCGTATTCATTTATTCATTCTTTCAATCTTTTATTTATTCATTCATTCAGAAATATCCTTTAAAAAGCTTCATGGAAAAATAGGCTCAATCAGTTCTGGGTGAACGTCGTACATGTACATGTTCTGCGTTAAAAGATTCTTTCGATAAAGTTTGTGCCAAGAATATCCGTCTGTTTTGCCGCGTTTACACGATGCCAGTTGAAGAGACAATTGTCTGGAGACAGCTTATTGGTATAAAGTTATTGGCTACGTATGAACAATTCAGGCCAATTGGCGAGCCAACTGCCTCGACAGTTGTCCTGAAATTCAGTTGGCTCGAGGAGTACAGAGGACAATGAACTGGGCCCTGTGACGCCCCCACCACTCTGAGTCACAGTTGTCGAGCCAGTTTTCACCGTGTGAACGTTGCAGCCTGTTGATTTGCTTCGTGTTGTGCCAATTCACTCGTGTGAGTCAAGTTTGCTGAGTTTGTTTTGCCATTTTTCGTCATCAACTGCCATGCCAATATTTTCACAGTGTGAACAGATTCTCTTCCAACTGGCCTGGCCATGACATTCCCCCAACTGTCCAGAGACAATTGTCTCTTCAACTGGCATCGTGTAAACGCGGCTTTAGATCAAGGCTTATGTTGGATCGACATTTCCTCGTAGACTCTGTTAATTTTTTTTTTAAACTGTTCAAAATTGAACGAAAATTGGTCAAAAGAAAAAATATTTCACGTTGAGAGCTCCTTGGAATAAGCTCGTTCAAAGGAATTTGGATGTTATGTCCAGGGGTTATATAATTTGCATATTTCCCCATAGGTGCTAATGCTAATGTTCAAAATTAGACGAAATATTGTTTAACTAAAAAAAAAATAGAAATGAGGTGTCTTCGCCGGAATGTTTCGAATCGGACTATTCCCTAAAAAATGTTTGGGAGAGGGGGCAGACAGACCGAACCGACACATTTTCTCCGCATCTTAAAGCCCTACTTTCAAATATTTTATTTTTCAATCCTTTTTTTAAATTTTCTTCCCTTATTTTTGACTTTTATATTTTTAACGACATTTTTACGATACATATAGCCTCCTTTCAAACAGTTTTTAAAAACTTTTACAGTATAGTAGGCTAAAAACTGAAAAGAATGATTTCGTTGCCCGGCTTGCTAATTATTTTATAGTTGTCTAAAGAAAGCTACAAATATTATTTTCCCCTCGCGATTGCGTTTCGCAAAACTTCCTTTCACCGGATGTTTTGTTTACTTTTCTTAAAATTGCAGTCACGAGCAAAGAAAAAGAAATCACGTTTTAATCAGCAAAATTTATCAGGGCTTTAAAATGTCATTTATCAGAAAACCGATAACAGTTAAAAAACAGATGGAAGTGTGTTCGCGTGTGTGTGGAGGGAGCGGTTGAGTTAAAAACTGATATTTGAAGGTAGATAAGCAACGAAAATTTTAATTGATTCTGTATATATAAATAAAAGTTTTAGAAAGGAACTGAAACTGTTTTTACATCACGTAAAGATGTAAACTTTTACATCTTAACATGATGTAAAAGCAGTTCTATTCTCATGAAATATTACACAGCTTTAAATGCTAGAATTAACAAATTCACTTGTGGGTATGTTGCGATAAAATTTAAATCCTATTCTATAAATCACACGTACCGCATGTGCTGGTTAACCCCTTGCTTCTCGCTTCCGTGAAAATGACGGGCTGAGGTTTCACCTTCTATTTCTCGCTCCCGTGATATTGCCGGGCTAGAGTGTTTAAAATTTCGAAATAAAAACAAATAAAAAATTTAAAAAATTGAATACATATATTGTTCATACACATATTTTTATGTAATTTTCAGGGTTAAAAAACATAGGCACTTTTATAACCGTTTTCTTGAAAATGACCCGAACGTTAAGGGGACGCATAATGAGATCAAGATTATGCTTAATTTCTCAATTTTCACATAAAATATAAGATTTGACCATAAACAGGGAGTTGTGCTATATACCAAGAACAATTAAAATACACATTAATCAACCTGGAAATTTTTAATTTATTAATTTTATAAAATATGTTGCAAAAGTTCTTCACGAATCACTAACACAAATGTAAAACTTTACTACGATAAAGGAGTTTTCTGAACATTAGTGTTAATATGAGCACTTGGTAATTGTAACAAGGTATAGACATTCCTGATAAGTTCTTTATAAAAGCACTTCTTGAAAGCAGGATGTTTTATCTGAAGTCAGAATTGTACCCCAAAACATCAGGAACAAGGATTACATTTCAACTGTTTTTGATGCAATATAAAATAAGCACAGTATTAAACACGCAGGAACAATTTGGATATCGTGCCTCAGAACGTTTACTGAAACAAACACCATAAAATACGCAAATGCAACTGCGAAAGTGACGTACATAACGATTGCGACAGATAGCCATGCTTCATGACGCACTGGGTTAATAGACGGGTAAATGTGCACGAAAATTGCCAGAAGAGAATGCATGATCCCCACCAGCAGGAGGGAAAACATATCGACATTTGGTTCACCATTAATGAAGCTTCGTATGCAGAAGATGTAGAAGAGGCTTGATGCACTAGTCAAGGACATGATAGTTTGACTTCTTCTGTAATCAACGAGCAAAGTGGACCGAATTTTTGTATGCAGGCGTCCGAAGTGCAGTTGGACTTGAATATGGGAATTGAAATCCGTTGCGAAGTTTAATAATCTCATTAGGACACCGACCAGCAGGAAAACCACATACCACATCATGGCAGTAATTGCGATTTGTATAGTGGCAGAGAAGACTGTCATCATCATAGGCCACATTTTTCTGAAAAGGAAAGAAAAAAGGAAAAATATTTGAAAATGTTAAATATGGAAAAAGAAGAATGAAATAAATATTGCTTCAAGTATTATTTATGGAAAGAAAAGCAAAATCACGAATTTGTAATGAAAATTACATTCACTTTTTCGAGAGTTACAAGTTCCTTCTATTGTGTAGGTAAAAGAAACGTTAAAATTGGAAAGTACTCTTTCACAAGAAGGGTTCAGGAGAGGGAGTAAACGATTCCATCCATTAAAATACGAGTGAAAGACAGAGGCTTGCCTTGTCATGAAGCAATTGGTATTGGTGCTGTGATGACAGAATTCTCAACAAGAAGAGACGAGCTAGCTCGACGTCTTCTAATCGTAGCATCACTAGAAAAATGTATTTACTGTTCGTTTACGAAAGCCGCGGCTACCACTCGCGAACGATTCCAATTGGCAAAGGGAGAATAAGCTGAATCCGACACACTTCGGAAGTTATATTTTAGGCACGCATTCGTTGTTTTTTCCCCGATGCTGATGTATTTCATTTCTGATTTGATTTCTTAGCACGAAAGAAAAAAGAACACAGCTGATTATTATTCTTCTTAAAATGTAAACATTTCCTCACCTTTATTTCTCTTCGCACCCGTCTTGATGAAATTAAACATGATCAGTCGCATATTCAAAATCAAGGAAGTTTAGGGCTAAGAAAATCGGAAAACTATGTTTGGCTGTCTTTTTAGGAACGGTTGGAAAGTCCGGACACCTGAACCCAAAACTTCGGAACAGTCCATGGAAATTCAATTCATGTTTTCTCATTTCTATACGATGTTAATTAGCGTTTAAAGAAACATAAAATGACTAATTTCTACACCTCAGGACCAGACGGACGAAAGTCGAAAAATTACGATTTTCAGATGTTTTATATTACGAAAATGAAGCAACAAGGGATGAAGCATACTTTTTTTGAGTTAACAATCATGTCTTGTAGCCTAGTTCTTATAATAACTCTGTTACTAGGTTACAAAATCATTCCTTTCAGTTTTTCGCTCAGTTTTTGAAGTAATGATAATGTAACTTACTTTTGTCTAGCCCTGGTTTACAGACTTTAAGTATGTATATTTTTAGAAGGTTTTCCAAAGCTAAACACAGACAACAATATATCGCACACCGGCAAGAAAAGTGACACAATTCAAAAACGTAACACCTTTGCAAAACAGATTTTTTTTTTTGAAGTTTCCATATTCTTCAATCAAAAGTGGCCGATAGCGCTGTATATTATACATACTTGTATGCCAATTTTCGATGGAAGATATTGAATCTGGCGAAACAGCAAATCCCCTTTTGCAAAGGTGTTTCGTTTTTGCATTGAATCGCTTTTCTTGCCGGTGTGCGATATATGAAGTGTACAAAATAAATTTATGGGGAAAATGAATTATACTATTTTTTAGTATTATTCACATTTTACTTTACTTTGTTGTTGTTTTTTTTTTTTTTTCGGGAAGGGGTGGCGGCGATGGCATTGAATCGTCACTTGATGACAATTTATTTTTAGTATTTGTACTTTTTAGTGGTTAAAACTCTACATTCTTTGCTGCGTAATTTTGTTTTCAAATGGTGTCAATCAATGATATTAAGCTATCAGAAGAAATGAAAAAACAAAGTGTTTTAAAAGGAATTAGTGTTTATGCAATTTTAAATTACTGCCACCAATGGGATATGATAATCCAAATACTTGAGATTATTAAACAGAGTAGTCAATATGGAAATATTAATGTAAGAAAAAAAAAGCATCCACACGGCCCGTGTGATATAAAAATGTAATGTTTCGGATGACATTAAAAATGTACTGGAAGAAAAGGAGAAATTACGTTAGGAAGAGTATTTGTTCTTTCTTTTGTATATTTCAGTCTAATGGAAAGAAATCAAATTATATTAAAGCTTTTTCTAAAATTAATGGTTCGAATAAAGTTTTAGTTTTTATGCATGAAAAAGCATCAATCGTGAAATTTGTGCAACTGAATAGTAAAACAAAATAAATGAAAGATATTATAAAGTGAAATTATACATACATTATGAATTTCTAAAATTCTACGAAGTAACTAAAATAATCAGTACATAGTCCGAAAATTAAATGCGCATTTCAGAATAAATGACGAAATCATAATAAATTTGTGTCATTAAGAAAAGAATAAGAAAAGAAAAAATACAGCTTTTTTTTTTCTTTCGGTATTTTACTAAGACCTCGTGTTATTATGGCCAAATTTGTTTTTCTAAGCTTTTTCAAAAAAATTAACTTTATCACATTACAACATTTTCATATACATAGTTATAATTTTGAAAACAATTGCAAAACACTTGAAGAATAATTTTGCGATGTTTGCTTTTTAATAAGATGGATTTTATTATATATTTACTGGACCCAAACATAACGCAAAGTTTCTCAGTGCTTGCACTAAAATAGTACGCACAAGATATCTCTATAAATGTAAATTTTTAGCATAGACAGTGTGTCAAAGAATTTTAAGACTAGGTTTATAAAATAAAAACTTGCAGTTTTTTATTTTTAAGTAATTTTTTTTGTAGTAAATAAAGCTAGAAGTATGTTCACGTCGAATCTGTTTGTACACAGTGTGTCAAAGAATTTTTAAGACTGCAGCTGGAACTAAGCTTACAGTGGCGCTATGTGTTATCGGGCATTCGTGAAACTCTTTAACTCTTTGCCCTCCGCTGTCCCCTCTCAGGGGACATTCAAGTTTATCAGTGATTACGGGGAATTGAGTTATTTCAGCGCAACTTTTTGAGACATGCATGTTTCCCTGAAGTTTTATCTTGAAACGGCAGTAGAAATCAAATCAAAATATGGTACAATTACTAAGTATATATTTAAAAAAAATCGGTTTTACGTCGGAAGAAAACAAAGTGCGCTCGCGACGTTCCGATCGCTTCTATTATGTAACTTGAGAAGAGCGATAAGGGGAGTTAACAGAAGAAAGGTCGGTATGTTAAGCCTACATCTGGAAGAAAAGATTTTCAAAGCTGAGCTCAGTCTGGTTTGAAGCTTCGAGCAGTACACATATATAACGAGTGAGAAAATCGGAAAAGTGATTCTTTTCTTAGTGAATAAATTGCTTGGGGAAATCTATTGTTTGGTGGCAGGCGTCAAACAACTTATTATTGTCAAACATGCACTAATCAGCTTGCAATGTCTATTGGGGAGTGTTTCAAAACGTATCATACAGTACAAAGTTATAAACAAAATATTGATTTGTTGCCAAATATACTTTCCTCGATTTCAACCAATTCATATGTCTAATACCATTGTAATACGTTACTTATTTCCAAAATTATAATAAATAATACGAGGGTCTGCCGTAAAGTGACGCTCAGTAGCTGATAGCCAACGCTCAGGATCTTTCTAAGGGGGGGGGGGGTTAACTATCAGCTGATCCACTGCAAAACCTCAGTTCATTTGTTTACTTTTTTTTTATTACTTCGATTAGATTGGCACTAAACAAATAGCTTGACGAGAGATTTGGAAGCAGTCCCACAATGTGAGCGGGAACAGGCATTCGAATCGTTGTTAAACCGCTATAACAAATGTATTGAAGCCGAAGGAGCTTATTTTGAATAAAAATACTTTTAAAAATATAATTTATAGTTTTTTTTTTGTATTTTATAAACCTAGTCTTAAAAATACTTTGACACACTGTGTACATTCAAACCTGGTAATCAAAAATACCACACTAGAGCACCCCCATACCCTTCCCCTCTCTCCCCTTAAAACAATTTTGCTAGGGGAAAGAAAGAAAATAATATTGATCACGCTATGACTCTAAAAATCTGGTTTTAGAGTTAGCACTACAGGACAATAATTCAAAACGTCATAATGATTATCCCTATAGTATTAACTCAAAAAGCATACATTTTAAAATTATGAGGTTGTTGCAACAAGTGGTGAAATTAAAACTAAGGTGAATGAAAGCTGTAGCAAGAGTTAAAAGCAATAACAGTACACAACCAACTGTGTTGCAATATTATTGAAATGCAAGGACAATTTTAGCTAGCACGCTTTTTTTAAACCAATCGGATTACCTCATGACTCGTTTTAAGTTTTTCTATACGCCATGTAATTTACAGCCTGCTCTAAGGCTTTTATGCTAAAAATAAAACCTAAGGGCATAATTTAATTTCATGTTAATTGTTACATGAAAAATGCAAAATGAAAGGGAATTAACACTTTTTACCTTGCGATTTTAAATGTTTAGTGTAATTTCCGGAGAGCTTTCTCCTTATTCTGATGGAATTCACCATAAAATTATCTCAAAATGTTCTTAAAGATCGTATGTAAATAGTATAGAATAATTAGTTTGCAGTGAGAAATTGTCATTCAATAATATATAAATGAATTGAAATGATATAACAACTCTCTATGAACTGGCATTAATTCCAGAAAAAAAATAATCATGGTTTACGAAACAAGAAATTAAAACTATAGTATAACAGCATTATAATTTGTTTACAACAAAATTTAGCAGATAAACCTTGATATGTACTTGCGGTCAAGTACACTGCTGTGAAATTTCAATCGTTGATCAAATCGATTTTTTTTCTAACAAACTTCGCTTAACTGATCATGTATCTCCATATTTAATACTTACTTTTCATTCATGCTATGGGAATAAACTCGTAGTTTGCGGAATGAAGCAAATTCTGCTTGCAAAAGTCATCGGTGTGAATAAGGCTTTTACTTACGTAAAATCATAAACCTTTTAAATTATCATGTACACTCTCATATTTTTTTATTTATTAGCATTGATTTTAAACTTTTCTTAAAAATAATTTTCCTTTTGCAAACTTTGTCTTACATGTTGCACGTTATTAAAAATATCCGATGCCTGACATAAACATTTCATAAAATATTCTATTTTTTTGTTAGAAATTAAAAAAAGAGTTTACCTGAAATTTACTTTACGAAAATATCTAGATAAACTGATAGAATTAAAAGTTATAAAAATGATTTAAAACGCAATATGAGTCACCACTAACAGAGCACCACAGCTTACGACTGCTGCAAGAAATTTGATCGACTAGTGTTGCCATATGAAAAGTTTAATTTCACAACTATTTTTCCTTAGTTTCTTCTTCTTCCTCTTGGAACTGCAAAGATAATCTTTCACTAGGGGCCTCAATGGCTCAGCGGTCTAATCGACTGGTTCCGGTGCCTCCCTGCGCTAAGTGAAAGAGGCGTGGGTTCGATTCCCACTTTCCCTGGGTGTATTTCCTTCTTTGTATATTGGAATCTGTTGTGCTGTCTTGTTCTATCTGTCATATTAGGACGAGAATTTGAGGCAGATCCTTCAGAATAGCAAATAAACTCGAACATTTACGTGACGTGAAATGGTCGTAAACAAACAAACAATCTTTCACTATTCCTTAATGTTATTCGGGGCTAATGTTCTCGTTCGTTAAATGACAAAGACTGCTGATTGAAGCTTCCTCTTGAAGGCTTCCTTTACACACACAGTGAAACCTGTAAAGTTGACCACTAGTCTAAGTTGACCGCTTTTCTCAGGAGCGGAATTAGCCCTATATTATGTAATGTAGAGAAACCTTTGTAACTTGACCACCTGTCTATGTTGACCACTTGTAGACCAAATTTGAATGGGAGTATTATAAAAACCCCTTGTAAGTTGAGCACTTAATTATTGCTACGATATTTATATAACCTATTCATTCCAAGTGTACCCAGTCGGGTACATTTTAAAATACTGTTTATTAACTACTGTTTGTGCAATTTGAAAGCTAAAACACCCAATTGTTTTTGAAATTAATCAACAGATAGTTTACTTCGTTTTAAACATGGAAAACATGGAAATAGTGCATTAATTATATTTAAACTAATTATTAATTACATTTTTTTTTTTAAATTTCGTTATTTTGCTTTGTAATCATTTTTTAAATCAGAGAACCAAAAAATGGCGTCAAAATTGCTTGTGCTTAGTTCTGGGGTCTGAAGAGGTTAAGTAATAACAAAAATAATTTTTACAGAATATTTTTTCATGCTATAATGTTATACTAGTATGCGTCTGTACTGCATGGATGAAACAGTAATTATGAAGCTTGTCTCAACCTTTTTCTAGCTTAACCAATGGAAAAACAACTATGAGCTTTCTTTTATTTTTTCAATAAATGTCTTTTTTTTTTGTTCTATTTGAGATACTGTAAAGGCCCTTATTTTCGCGAACTTTATATGAACAGAACCGAAGGTTGAAAAATTCCAAAAGTACCTAAGTAAAGTTGAGAAAGTTGAAAAATTCCAGAAGTACTTATTTTTCATAAAACATTTTAAGAAACTTCCTTTTGTCCGAAAAGTTCGTCCCCCCCCCCCCTCCCTCTGAATGGCTGCAAGGAAGCTGGTTAAATATCGTAAGTGAATGAGCGAATGAGCTGCCTTCTATTAATTTTATTGTTTTATGTTCGAGAAATAGTTTTACATTATTCAAAAAATAGTTATAAGAAAGAAAGTTGTCAAGAAAATGCTTGTCTGTGCAATAAATCATTAAATTTTGGGTAAGTGAAAAATTTCTGATTTTTATTATTATTTGAGGCGGAAAAAAAAGTATTTCACTTGGCTTAAATTTTCGCGATTACGACCGGATCGCGAAAATCGCAAAAATTAAAGCGTCGCGAAAATAAGGGCCTTTACAGTACGCATTGGGAGCAATTATGTATTTTTTAGCAAACCTTTACCATCAAATAAACAACTTACATAATTAATAAGATATTTCTCTTTATTTAAGCTAAGTACTTTAATTTTAAAGCTGCACTCTCAGAAACGCATGCTCAAATCTCACGAAACTGTCGTCGTATTTGACAAATGGCTTCGTGAAAAATGCTCCGAGTAAACCCTTCGTCAAATTGCCGAAATTTGTGTAGTAACTTTTTAAAGTCACGTGATACCGAGGGGAAAGTATCGTTGTAAATGACGAAATTTTCTTGACGATTTAAAAGTCCCTAAAAGTGACGATTCTATTTCTGAGAGTGTGTATGATACATTGTAAGTCATTCATGTTTAATTTCTCTAATAAAATAGCCAAGTACTATTTTAAAGTAAGGTTAATACATGAAGCTATACTTAAATTTATTTTAATTAGTTAAAAAGAAATAAATGCATGGTATAAGAATGTAAAATATTTTAAAAATCATCCTTGCCCTTTATAAGTTGACCACTAAAGTGCTGCACCACAAGTGGTCAACTTACACGGGTTTCACTATACTTTTATAACTTTGTTCCATATATAAATTCCGTTGTATGGCACATGAGGGATGTATATGACAGAAAGAATTGAAATTAAGCAGTGGGTGAAAATGAAAATCCAACCTGCTGTATATCGTGTAGACAGATGCTTGCCAGCAATAATGCCGTTCAAATAAAAATTATTTTTTCTACTTTTATAAATTCATTTTTCTTTGCCCTAAAATTTTATATCCAGAGAGAGAGAGAGAGAGGATGGTAGGGCATAATTGTTTTTCTAAAGGGCTTATTCAAGAAATCTGTGTACAGCTTTTATTAAATAACATGGTGTCTAGATAATGTCTTACGACAACAATCTCATCTCCATGCACCTCAAAGACCCATTTTCTCTTTTTCAACACAGTTTGTTGAAGGTCTCATGTTCGACACCTTTCCATGTCAAAGCGAATGCATTACCACTGTGCCATTTCTTTTCCCATGACATTATTTCATTTTTATGTCTATTCAAATTTGTATGTTTGTATAATTTTTATGTTGATCACAAAAAATTTAAAAAAGCCAGGCTACTTTATTTGTAGCATTAGTTTTTATTCTAGTAAAAAATTGTGGCATATACATAGGATACTTTTCAATTCTAAGGGAATAACACTTCAAGTACTTATAGGCAAGTCGTGCATTCAAAGGCATTTACTACGACATTCAAAAGCTAAATAGATAAAAATAATTAGAAATTTACCCCAGGACTAAGATATATATATATATATATATTCATAAATATATATGTTTATATTGCGCAGATTCTACATTACTAAAATAGAGGGTAACCATACATTTAATGCCAAAAAATTTATAATCGTCATAACTTTTTGAAGTATAGAAATCCATTCAGAGAAAGCGAAAAGTGGGTATTCATTTCACACTGCGGGAAGGGAAGGAATTTCTTCGCCAAAAGTGTTCGAATGCATTTTATAGAAAGAATTCTTGAAACCCTTCTAACATTTATAAGCTACTTATTTATCGATATTTTGCGCTCGCGTCAAGAACAATGTCCTCTTTCTCAGATCGCGAGAAGAAAAAAGAAAAAAAGAACCGTGACGGATTTTGTAAATTTTAACAAGCTGATTTTTGTAAATTTTATTTCTATGTACTACTATTTCTACACAAATTTTCTTGAATATACTAGTCAGATACCAAGGAGTGTATTAATCCCTTGCCGTACCATTTAGCTCTACCAAACTCCGGTGTAATCGATAGTCATTCGATTATCCCTTCACGAGTCTGACTCGTGATATTCATGTTTGTGTTCAAATCTTCATCACGAGTCTGACTCGTTAAAAGTATGGCAAGGGGTTAACAGTTATGCAGAATGT
Organism: Octonoba sinensis; assembly: GCA_038502835.1. Classification (NCBI taxonomy): domain Eukaryota; kingdom Metazoa; phylum Arthropoda; class Arachnida; order Araneae; family Uloboridae; genus Octonoba; species Octonoba sinensis. The sequence continues at coordinate 140,947,208 of CM076599.1, forward strand.
TAGTCTTAATATATGGAGGGATTCATAAAAAATTTCGTTGTGCTACGGAGGTTTAAAGTTAAAGCTTTAAAAAAAATTCAAGAGGTATTTTGGTTGTAAATTCTAAATTAATTTTTAAAAGTTCCAAGAGAGACTTGGTTCATTATTGCATTGAAATTTCCTAGTTAGTGCCTGCTATTGCGCTGCTAACTCGAAATTGACAAAAAGTGGATTTGATTCACTTGTATACTGAACCCTCCATATATTGAAAAGCCATGCATACGCAAGTTTCACAGTTACAAGTGTGAAATTCTACACTTATTATTTTATCTCTTAGCACTGGCAACAACGTGCACTCATAAAGTGGTTCATTGTAGTCCCGAAACACGTTTATATAATTTGAATTTGTATGTGACAAAACTACTTAATTCTTTCGCAATTCTGAAATGCGAAATACCGTAGTATACCATACTAAACGCACTAAATATATTTTCTAATTTTTTTTTAAAGAGTTTGTGGATATTTAAAATGCAATGCTCTTTTTCAATAATATGCTAAAACTCCATTAAGTTAACGAGGAACAGAAATCTTTGCAATAGCTGCTTTTGTGAGTCGAAAGACCGTGTGCTTCAGGATAGAATACAAGATTTGAGCCAAGACCTAAAGTGAGTTCAAGAAAATTCTGTAACGTGCACTAAAAATAGGAACTTTTATACGCTACCGAAAACCTTCGTTGTCGATTTTAATTATCTGAATAGATTTGTTCAATCTAATTGAAAATGAAGTCTTCTATTTCTTCAAAGATTTACATTTAACGATGAAGAGCTTAAAGGGGCAAAAGTAAAGCATGAGGTTTTAGGTCAAGGAGACCTCTTGCAAAAAATATCCCCCCCCCCCCCCGAAATAATAAATTTTGGAAAAGTATAATTAATTAAGAATTTATTCTATTTAAATATTTTAGTATTGGGGATATCTAGGATTCGCAAAAGTAAAATCTAAAAGAAACTTTACTTAAATTAAGTAGAGGTTTTTAAACACAAATTATTTACATTTTTAATTTTAACATATGCTAAGAATTATTTGAAAAAAAGGCTAAGTTTCTGCAAACAAAAGTTTTGTTACTGAAAAACTCTCGTATTCATTGCCGGACTTGAAATTTTATATTGACTTTTTTAAAAATTGGATTTCAGAGAGTTAAAATGTAATGCAACATTTAATAAAACAGGTAAACTACAAGAAATTAATTTTTATTGTATATTTTCCACATCAAAATGGACTTCGTATACTTCGTTAAAAGCAATAAAGAATTTTAAGATGGTAAAAATTAAAGAATGAAATTTATGTCTTCATTCATTTTTCTCTAAAATAGTTCTAACTGAAGCACAACGCATGTACCCTAAGCATCAAAATGTTGATAATCTACACTATGGTGGTCGGGTTTGCAAAATTTCTTCTTGAACCAGTACAATCCAGTCACAACTACACTACCGCCGGTAATCATAGTGGTTGCAGCAAGTCCTTTATAACCATTGCCATCTAATACAGCAGTGCCATAAATCGTTCCAATACCACAGCAAACAAGGCCAGTGGCTATTCCAATTTTCTTCCACTTCGAATCCATGGGATCAACAAAATCTAAAATACATAATTTATTTTAAAATATTAAAGATAAATTTATTGCTAGTCTCATTCCACGTTCAGAACACAATGTTATATTAAAGTTTCAAAAAATGTAATGTTTTGTACCGGTCATTAAATATAAAAAATTGAAATAAAAATTCGAGGTTAATCTTTACAAATTGAATTTTGCAGCAACGTCTTTCTCGGAAAAACATTCAATGATTAAGAATATTTAATTGAAAACTCTACAACGGCTATAAGTTGTGCAATTCCATAACTGAAGAAGTTAGTAATCAATAAATCAGTGTAACTGTTACTTAAATGGTACATAAGGTTTACCAAAGGAAACCTGATACGAGCAAATGCAATTTATAATTCTATTAGAAAACGTTAGTTTGAAGGGCAAGCAAGCATTTTTTCCCCAACTCAAATTCCTAAACTAAACTTTTTCCAAATTTTAAGGAAAAAACTGTAGTGCTGCAATCAGTTCTGAGCATTTAATTTTCATAATATTTGATTATTAAAATAATTAAATGAACCAGAAAGAATTATGGACAGGCCAAAGTAAGCAATCAAATTTTAATTTTGGTTGACTAAAAAATTCACATATTCAATTCTGTACCAAGAATGCTATGCTGATTTGAAGAAATCTGGTTTCCAGAGAGTTAAAATGCAATGTGATATTTAATAAAAGAGAATAAACTAAAAGGAAATTATTTTTATTTCACATTATCTACACTGAATGATTGAGATGTGTAGTTCGTAAAAAGTTCTACATTTAATACACATTTAAAAAGTCATAGTACGCATAAATAGTCGCAATACTGTTCTCTATAGTTCATAAAAGCAATAAAGAATTTTATGATAAAAGCAAAAAGTGAAATTGTCTCAAATAATTCTTTCTCTAAAACACTGTAATAAAGCACAAAGTATGTGCCCCTAAGTATCAAAGTTTCGAATTTAGTCACGCGGCTGCTCAGGTTTGCAAAATTTCCTTCTTGAACCAGCAAAGTGTTGCTCCAACAAGACGCAAACTTTTGCGAGCATTTCTTCCGGGAAAGTTCCTATACTAGAAGAGCCAACAGCCATTTCCTCCAAACGCAATCTGATACAAACCCGCTTTCCTCATTCTTATTTTAATTGTTCTGATTACGCATTCTCATCATATAAGCAAAATACCACACTGTAGTCACAAGAAAGGCAACGCCGACAATCAGGGTGATTACAGAAAGTCCTTTAAAACCGTTGCTTTCTAATAAAAACGTACAGTACATCGCTGCGATGCAACAACAAAGAGCGCCAACTACTAAGCCAGCTTTTATCCACTTCGAATCGATGAAATCCATGATGGCGAAATCTAAAATACACAATTTGTTTCAAAGCAAGAAAAATAAATGTATCATAAGTCATTAAACACAATATTGTAAAAATTTCAAAATAATGAAACTCATTGCTGCTGTATACCGTTTAAGTGAAATTTCGTGGTTAAAGGAATAGTCGTAAATATACTTAAACTAAATTTAGATTTAATTTTGGAGTAACGTTTCTAGATTAATCCCTTGAAGCACGAGTTTTTCGAGAAAAAAAAAATTATAATTTTTTCGAGTTGACAGAAAATTTATATAGGTATAGCATAAGTTGTTTTTGGCAATTTCAGTTGTAGGGGGGGGGGGCGACTAGAGAGCAGAGAATGGGGTAAAAGTTATAAAAAAATATACAAAAAAGAGCAAACCGATCGCAAACGGGCCTCAGAAACTCAATTACGCGAGATACAAGATCGCCCGTGTGAGACACGGGCATGCGCAAATTTGCCGGTAATTTTCGCCCGTGTCAGACACGGGCAAATGCGTTAAGTGGTTAAAAAACCAAAATTGTGCAACTGTACAGTTCTACCATCAACCAAAGCAAGCCGGCTGGCAGAGTACCAAGAAGAATCCATTGATGTTCAAGGGAGGAACTGCTGTTATAAAGAATGTGCTTCTATCTTCTCGTTCTAGTTTTTTTAGCATACTTCATTTCTTCCGACCTGATGCCATATGTCAGTCTATAAATTTAGTTACTTTCAACAAGCAGAAGCAAACATTCTGATTCGCGTATTAAATAAACACCTACAAAACAAACTTCCCAAAACTCGAATGGATTAGTTCTTTTCCGACATGCGCAGAAGCGTCCAACTATCAAAATTCAGTCTAACTGTAATGTAAACGGTAGAAAAGATTTACCAAGAAAACGATGAGCCAAAACTATAATGCACTTTAATTTATCAAATACATGTAAACTAAACATCTACTTAAATATTATGTAGAGTTGCAATACAATATTTTAAATTATTATATCTCCTAATTTAATACAAGTCTTCAAATACCACTTTTTTCCGTTTTTTGTGAAATAGATCCCTATAAAAATAATGTTTTTTTAAATGACTAAAAAACCATCAACTGAAGTTATATCAAGATAAACTCTTAGAACACTACCTTGAAGTGACGGCTTAGGGTTACTTAGTTACCCTTAAAAGTAAACAGTTTTACAGATTCTCTCGCACACATCTCAAGTCTAATATATATTTTTTTGAAAAAAAAGTCAATAAAAACTAGTTCAATCTTAAGAATTTAGTATAATCCATGCCTTAAACGTGATAACATTGTTACAGGTCATGGTAAACTAGTAAAATATAAGTTAAAAATAGTACAATGATTTGTTTTTCAAGCTTATAAACAAAAAAGAACACTTCTCATTACTTTAAAATGTAACTTATTTACCCCTTTTTTTAATGAACAAAGAAAATTGCTTAAAAATGTGTACCATCACTAAAACTTTCATAATTAAGTTTTAATTTTTTTTTCTTCACACGAAAGAAAAAACTTTCTAATCTCCCAATCAAATCTCGGAAAAGTCGAAAATTTCTACCCTTTTTGGTTTCGGTGTAAACGTAATCTAAATTAGTTCAATCTTCAGAAATCTGCATTAAATTTAGTACCTGCTGGAATAAAGTAACACCATGCTCATTCACTTGCGAGAAACCTTTTTTCTCCTACTCTGAAATCCGGAGTCTACAGGCGATACCCAAATTTCCTTTTTATTTAAAAACTTTACAGTGCAAGGTAAAATATTGTATTAAAAATTAACTTGTGCATTCCAACACTAATTGTCCAGTACAAGGGAAACTAAAGTAAAAACCACACTGTAACAGTTCAATTAAATATTGAATGAAAATTTAACTTAAATATCGCAAATCACAATCTTTAACATATTTGCCGAGAGTTTTTTTTTTTGATGAATTGCCAATAAAAAGAATACATTTCACGACCTAAACTTAAATAATGAGGTTAATAAATGCTTTCAAGTTATTGTTTGCGACCTTAAATGTTAACACTTAAATAAATTGACCCATTCACCAAGATTATTTTTCACAGTTTGTTTGAATCTTTATAAAAATTAAAGCATGTAAACTACTAAAACTATAATTAAACACCGAAAATCTAAAGTTTTTTTAAGCAATATTTTCATTACCCAAAAATACTTAAATTAAAAAAATGCCCAACTCGTTTTCGTCCCATTTTCATCAAGTATAATTTTTATTATTCAAGAGTAATAAAATTAAAAACACCACGAATGCATTTTACCTGGTAAATGCGAGCCCGGATGCATTTTACTGCAAGCTAGCAGGGAAAATATGCGCATTTTTATAATTCTTATTGCACAGAGAGCTTTGTCACCTTGCTTAGAATTTTATTCTTAACCAAGCTATTAGTTTTCCCTCTAGCTTGGCTATTACATATTTAACTTAAATCTTCTTTTCACTGGTTTAAAACTTAAGACTTGCATAATCGCGTGCAAGAACTCCAATAACCAATTTTCAAGCTGCACGCGTCGCTACGTTAACTCTGGTGAAACTAACAGGAATTCTTACACTCTTATTGCCTACATATGTACAATAGATTTAAATTGTAGAAATTCTCATTTAAACACACTAAACATTTTAAAACTTTTTGGGATTTTATATAAACAGCATTGACATTACCCAGCTTAGCAAGATCCCAAATAACAGTTTCCCACGAAAACTTTCTGAAGTATACAGTAAAACCTGTTTTAGTGCGGTCCTTTTTTATGCGATTTTGTTTTTGTGCGATTTGTTTTGTGCGATTTGTTTTTGTGCGGTATATGAATCCCAGCGGCGTTAGCACCAGTTTAATGTTTCCTATCAATGTACATATACATATGTAAAAATGACAACTATAATAATTTTTATTTATACAGTAAGCACATGGTAAGTGCCCATGTGCTTACTCATAAATAAAAATTACAGGAGAAGGCTTTGATAATTTCGGCGAAAATGACCTTGACGAGATGATTGAGGACCAAACTATCGATGATAGCGACATTATCAATAGTTTGATACATTCTGAAAATGGACAAGAACCAGAACCTATTACAGCAGATAAAATATATGCAGGGATCCAGATTTCTAAAAAATTGGAAACGCATTTTCTTAAAATAGATACCAATGCGGAAAGACTCTTAAAATTCCAAAAAGAACCGAGATCAGCATGTCTCACTATCGTGATGTTTACAAGCAATTGACCAGTCAACCGTTGTCACAAAAACTGATCACCGACTTCATGGTAGCAAGAAGTAATCAATTGAAATTCTATCTTCAAGCGACGATAGCGATTTTCAACCAATTCGCGTTTTGGATTACGACGAGTAGGAGCAAACTATTTGATGCATAATTTGAAAACTTCTCCATGTAAACTTCTCCATGTATATGTACAATGAAGAATTAAATATTTTTACAATTTCTTTAGGTCTAATTTAATTATTTAATTGAAAGCATTCTCTCATCTATTTCATAAATCATTGATGTATTTTCTAAGTCCAAATTTTTTTTATGCGGTCCCTATCCACCGCATAAAAAAACAGGTAGTATATCGTACAAAGTTGTTTATTATATGCAAGAATTTATAAAATTTCCAAATTTTTTTTTGTACGATTTCTTGTATGCGGTCCCTATCCGCATGGAAAATACAGGTTTTACTGTATATTGCTTTTTTCGCACTCTAACAAACCTTTAAAGCTTCCATAATTATTCTGTTATCTATGCCGCATCTATGCAGTACTATTTAGTCGTGACGAAATTCCTACATTCACGATTTTTTAAAATTTACACATTCCATTCTAAACAGCTTTCATAATTAATTCTCAAATCAACTGAAAAAAAACTTCCGTATCGTTCGTAAGTGAATTTAGGAATTCGGGATCCAATTACAGCAACACTGAAATCTACAGAGAATTTTCTGATGCGAGATTAGGCTTGAATAACAACTAAAGTTAATGAAGGCAGCTTAATAGCAGAATCTACTAATCGCGTCTGAAAACGCCGCTACGTACAAGCTGAAAACTACAGCGCCATGATAACATTGCGTATAAGGAGCTACGTGGAATATTCAATGCTGTCAAGAACACGATTATGTACGTTACAACACAAACACTCAGTACCCATAGTGTTACACTTTAAAGTACTATATTTTAAACGTATTATTTTACAAATAATTTTAAAGTTATGGAAACTCCATTTTCGGAATGTTCAATCAAATGCTAAAATCAGTTTAGATATTTCAAAATATGTGCAAAAAGCCAAGATAATTCATTTGGAAATACTTTTAGACGAACTTACGTTTCCTGAATAGAATTCCTTCGCTATTCGGAATAATTCAGCGAACAACAAACCTATTACTCACCTGATTACTTTCTTTAAACTTTAAAAAATTCCTTTAAAAGCGAAGCGGTGCGGTGCAGCGAACCAGACGCCTGTCAAAGCATACAATTATCCTAGTGCTAGCTTTCTTCTTAGCTTGACAAATATATCGGCTACGGACCACCACAGTTACAGTTTTGCTGTGATTGAGCACAAAAAATTAATGATGAAAAATTGCTGTAGACAATAAATTTGTCCATTTATATTGTGTCTTTACTTAACTGTGTCATTTTATATAGCAAATCCACAACCATTTTAATGGCAAGATTATTTTTGGAGTGGAAGTAAGAGAAAGGAAAATTGAAATGCAAATTTTTCAGAAGATGCCTTTCCCATCTGTCATTACTGACTGAGCATGCGCAAAAGAGCTGTTTAGTTATCGTTTTTGTCTAAAACAAAAAAAAACAAAAAAAAAAAAAGTAAGGTAGAAGCATGGTAAATAGGTTGTCACACACGATAACGAGTACTTATTATGTATTTTCCTCCTCTAAATGTTGCTTCAGCAGCGCAGAATATTCGATAATCTGGATGTTTTCACCTCATTATAAGTAGTGAATAAATAATTCGATGTAGATTTTAATGCAAAACCTCTTAGATGAGAATTATGAGAATTTTCTGCAACATTAGCTGCAAAAGATGACTTCAAAGTATTTATATATTGCATAGGAGAAAATTGGGAAATCTATCAAGAAACTAAATGAAGGTGAAACATAGTGTCGAAAAAAATACTTTATTGCGCCTTTTATCGACTACATCATGTGCTTAATACTCAATTCTATTTTACTTATACAGTGAGATGTTTTCCCTTGCACATAAAAATAGTTTAAATATCCATCTATAATTGACATTTTTATGCAGAATAAAATAACTGCCAAGCTTAAAATTAAAAGTTCAGGGCTTTTTTAATTTAAGCAAGTAGATCGCATAGTATTTTATATCCAGTATAATTTAAGTTTTTTGGAAAAAGGTTAAAAAAACAACAGAAAAAAATATATTGTGCTGCTAGGATAAAAATTATTGAGCGGCGCTTAGGCTTAAAATGCCATCATTGGGGGGGGGGGGGGGGTGAACTTTTAAAATGTACAAAAGGGGAAGGGATATGTGTTATATAAAAGTACTGTTATAAAGCATAAAATAAAGCGAAGTATTTTATGCACCATAAATGCCCTATGAACTAGTATAGCTATATTTGCTATGTATGGGGCAATTCTACATAGTCGCTCTCCTCCTCTAAAAAAAAAAAAAAAAAAACCTTCTATATCCCCAATTTCATAGTGTTTTATGATATTCTCTCCCCCTCCTCCTCCCATTCTCTAGACTAAGCTGCGCCTGTACAAATATTTCCTACAGAAGTAAATCTACTTGAGAAGTGCCACGAGCAGCATCATTAAACTCAAGAAACCATTCCGCCCGCATCATATGTTTGATTTGAATCCTATTAAGTTTATCCTGCTAATAAATTCCTTATTGAAACTTTTCTCGACTGTTGAGTTCTCATCTGAATCTGCAAATTGCCCAAAGGTAAAAAATATTTCACGATCAAATTAGCTAACAAAAGCGATAAGAAATTAAGTAGAATTTGTATATAGGGTGGTAATAATCAATTCTGTTGAAACGTAAACGTTGAATGGGCACTGTGAACACGGAATTCAGATTCTTTTTGAAATAACTTTAAGTGTACTTCCTTGAAGATAAAGGTGTTATAAGATTCGGCGGTTAAAACAACACCTTGTATTTAAATGAATTTTTGTTCTTTGAATTAATATCTTTAATCTGTGGTAGCATTTAAATCTATATATTAATACGTGAAGCAAAATCTTTGTACGCCTTTTAAAGCAAATTGAGAGCACGCAAGTGTGTGAGATTTGGCCTACGGAAAGTATATGTGGTGGAGAAGTGCACAGAGGAAAAATTGTATGTAATTTTTGTTTTAAATACATTAAATTTAATAATTAATTCAGTGGTTAAACTGGTTCAATGGGAACAGATTCTGGCTCATTGAATATTTACGGCAAATTGGAAAATTTATACGAACCAAACACTTGCCAAAACGAAAAATAAATGAAATTTCTTAAAGTTGTTTACATGTTCTAGGCTGAACTTGAGCAAATATCCTCGAACTTTTATTCACTGGGTTAGCTTTCGACGCATTAATATGTGAAGAAAAGTTTTTGTGCCCCATTTTAAGCGTATTGAACCCACGGAGGAGTGTGACATTTGGCATATTTTAATTTCACGTCGATAATGAGTGCAGAAAGATAACATTTAGGCACCATATGTGCTACAAAAATTTTAAATTGAATGTTAATGAGCAAAAGACCCATGGCTATGCATACTTTTCTCCACCAGACCCCTACCTGTTAACCGAGGTCTTAACATAATCACCCACTTAGCGAAGAAACTTAACCCTACACTGCGCCGTGTTCTTTTTAAACAACACCTCCATTTTTCGTTCACTAAGCTTTTATTTTGTAATATTTTTAACATGTGGCGCATTCTTTCGTTTCAATTTGTATGTGTGATCATATTAGGTAATATAGTTTCCCCTAGATCTTGTAAACTGAACTCAAGGATCATCTTTTTTTACGAAATCGTAAGAAACAGTAATTTCTTAATTTTTTTCCTGCAAATTTTAAGCAACAATTTCATTTAAAAAATCAGTCTCTAATTGCTTACATAGTTTTAAAATAAAATAAATATAAGTTGCCCGAAAAGTTTCGGGAAAAATCTATATTAAGGCGCCTTTTTTACTTGTTGCTTTAAAACAACACCGCGCATTCGGGGGCAACTTTTATGCTCCTGCAGATTCGCAGTATAAGCAAGAACAGGTGTCACAGGCTGTTCTAATTCACTTTATTTAGCATCTTTTAGAAGATACTTTAAATATTTCACAAAGTAGCTTAAAGTGGTCGATTAAATTATTATTTAGGAATTTTGTTTAAAATCAAGTCACGCTCAACCAAAGAAGAAACGAAAATTATCGCATAGCCCCCCTACAGATGATAGGTTTCTTGTTTAAAATCTTTGATTACCAATAAAGTTGAATAATAATTTCCCTAAAAGTAAAAATTTGCACATGTAACGATTAATTATTAGTTACATTTGCAAATTTTTGCTTCAATAAATTTTATAAATTTATAAATAATAATAAAATAAATTATTTTAATAAATTTTCATATTTTAGTGCTATTTTATGATTATAATGCATGCCTATTTATTATTGATTTGGTTTCATTTGTTAAAATGATTATATAAAAAAATTACTACTGTTACCCCTAAATGCTCTGTGTTGTTTTTAAACAACATGTCAATTTTTCTCGAATTCTACTTTTCCGAATTAAATAAGATTTTTTTTAGTATTTTTTCCACTTATAACTAGCACAAACAAACGCAAAAAAAATATTTTACAAAGAAAAAAATAATTGCGCAGTGTAGGGTTAAAAGGTGGCAAATATTAGCAATTAAAAACGCCAACCCAGTACTCACTGCCCACGCACTACTATAGTAGCTTGAGTTAATGTAATTTTTAACATAGAGAGGAAAGGCAGTCAAAATCCCCAAAACCATCAGTAACGATAAGAAGATTTAAAAAATGTTTTCGGAGTAAATGGTTTCCAAATTGATTTATCCCCCCCCCCCTCCCCCGTATCCACTGTGAATTCCACTGCAAGAGGGAGTTTATTTAGATTATTAATAAAAAAGTTCTTTGAAGTGAAAAACGAAAAGGTGAATTATTTAAATATGTCAATACCAGCACTTATTTGTTTGTAGTCGAACAGTCGCACAACGTAGGGATTTTACAAGAAAAAAAAAGCATTGTCTATACAGCAGTTCTGAGTCATTAAATTCCTTTTGAAGTTCAATGGACAATATTTACTTTTTTTAACCATCCGGTATTTTGTTTCAATAAAAAAGGCATGCAGAAAAAAAAAGAAACGGAGCACGTATTTTTTTACTTCATTTTTTTAATAAATCATTTATTTAAATTGTATAAAATTTAAATATATATATAAATTAACTGTCCGACTGGCCAGTATAGTAACAAAAAAAAGACAAAAAGCGCGTTATTGTTTTTACTATCTTATATAATTTAAGTATGGCGTAGCTAGGCTTTGCCTCATTATCGTCCGCATTTTTTAATAACTTTGAAATCAATTTTTAATAATGCATTTGTACATGCTCACAGGTGATGAAATTCAAAAAAATTAGAAATATACATATGCTCAAGTATAGGTACACTCTTTGACAAAAAAAAAACCTCAACAACGATCGAACTTAAAAATTTAATGGATTACGGCTGAATTTCTACCGCAGAGCGATAAGTAGTTAACAACAGATACACAAAGAACTGAAGAAAAAAAAATACTGTGAAGCAATTATTAATTGATAAATTTATTATTGAGTGCGAACCAAACTTCATACATTACATATACAAGTGCATTTCACTCAATCAAAGCAAACTAGTTAGCAATACTTTAATTGAATACCAACACATATGTAAACACATACTAAATAATGCTTGATTTATTGATAATTTTAAAATATTGACAAAAGAAGATGGTTAGTAGTTTATGCCAAAATAAGCACATTAAGAAAAACACTCAAACATTTTTTGAGAAATTTACACTGTTTCTCTGTTTTCAGCATTCTCTAAAGGTGATGTAATTTCACGAAACGCTACATAGTTTTTGCAGTTCACACGTACACATAAACGATGCTGCAAATACAATTTACACTTAACCGTGTTGCATTTATTTTGAGATGAATTTTAAATCTTGAACGCAGCTATGCGCTATTATAATTCATATATTCGACTTCAAATCAGTTCTATTTTAAGCACCAGCATGCACAATATTTTTCACAAAAGCAATACAATAGGCGTTGTGATTTACGATGTTACTAAAATGTCACACTACAATAAGTTAGAAGATGATATAAAAATGCAAAAATTTTGCTCCTAAGGCAAATGCTTGACGACTATTTTTTCTCCCTTTCTTGTTCAGGGAAATGTGTTTTCTCCTTTTCTTGCGTAGGGAAATAATTTTCTTCTCGTTTCGCATTGTAATCCTTCATGAATCTTCTGAAAGCGTAGTAGACGACAACCAGTAAGGATTGCAAGAAGTCTACACATGCCACGATGCAAAAACCCAGCCAAAGACCTAAGAATCCGCCAACGTGGCTGAAGACTTCCACAACCTGAATAGTAAAGTTTGTTATAAGTTAGTTGCGTTATTCTTCACAAGAAATGCATTGTTGGAAACAAAATTACATAAAGCATTTGAAATCAGCTTTTGCGTTACTAACAAATGCAACTAGGAGGCTTATTTCGAAACAATAAACATTTCATTTTTAATTATATTATCGTAACGTGTGTCAGATTGCTCAAGATAAATTCGTCTAGCTTAAGGTAAAAATTAAAAAAAAAAAAAAAAAAAAAAAACATGCATCATAATGCAACTAAACTCTATTCAGAAGCCGTTGAAGAGGAAACTCAAAGAAAATTGCAATGCTTCCCTTTTGAAAATAGGGCAAATGTACACGGACACTCATATATATCTCCACTGTATGATACTGAAACCGGTTTAGGAATAGGTTCAGCATTAGGAAAAGTTTCTATCTAATTTCAACACAAGCGTTATTGCTTTAAAGCTTTTAGGATCGTTTGAGCTAGTCTTTATTATTAAAAGAGTTTTATGCAATAGCACAAATACTAGGTGTATCAAACTAACAATTACAAAGAAGCCTATAAAAATAGATTCCAAAAGGTAGCAATTACTAAAAATGTTATTCCATAGTTAAAAGGAATCTTATTAAACTTCTTTCACAGTGCGTTCTTAGGTACAATAAAACTCAATGAGCCGTGGGAGTCTGGTGGTTAGAATGTCGGTCTTCAAACCGGAAAATTGGGGTTCAATAACCGACCCGCTAAAGACCCACCATGTATACTTGGGGATACGTGCATGTAAAATCCGTGGACCTGAAGTTCCGAGGGTACGGAGCGTGGAGATTTCTCTTCTCTTTACTCGTAGGTCAAAAAATAAAGGTGGCGCATTTGTGGCGGCGCCATCTGGTGTCATCCAAATACATAATGAGCCAAGTCGTACTTCCACCGTTGTGGCGCTTATCTAAAAGGAAGGCTCAAATTACTGCCTTAATTCCTGGTCGTGAAGGGGAGCTTGGATACCCAAGTGGCATTAGAAACAACAACAATAAAACTCAACAAAGTACTTTTTACTCCGAAACACCATACTTGTGTAACAGCATTTCACTTAATTTAGCTCCCACTAATCAAGCATAATTGAAATTTAACTGCATTGTTAGTTTGAAAATGTACTGAAAAGTAGGGCTTTCGAAAAGCATCAATGCATAATGAAATAATTGTACTTAATATTTTTAATATTAACGTATCGCACCCCTATTAACCGCTCCATTTTATCGAATTTCACAATAACTGTCTCTCTGAATGAAAGTTAACATAAGTATAGCATAAATATTATTTCAAAGAGCTGCTTTAATGAATTATGAAATCTTCACACACGTCATTTTTTCAAAACTGGGGAAGCGCAATTTTTGCGGATTTTTTTTCTGACAAAAAAAGTGTACTATCTTGTTTTTTAACGCGTAATTAAATAAAAAAATGAACAGTAAGATAAACATTTCATTTCATTCTGCTGTAGTTAACACTAATCATTATTCGATTTCCTTTATAAAAACGTTTTTATACATTAAATGGCGACATATTTATAGTTCTGAAATATTATATATATACAGATATATACAGTTGTTTTTATTATAACTAAAGGAACTAAAGATTATAAAATACACAAAGATTAGCTTATTCTTACTTCATATTTTGGCTTATGTGACATCACTGTTTTTTGAAGCTCTCTAACGTTCAGAACAACCGTGGCGACGCTAAAGGTAAAACGAAACGTTTATAAATAATAAATATTTTAGTTAAATAATTTTTTTTTTAATGAAAATCTCAAACTCTTTAATTGAAAACTTTGAATACTGAAAATTTTACATTTGGAAAATCTCTGCAAAATTCTAAAATTGACAATAATATTAATAATTATGATAAGATAACTCAATAAATCATTAAAAATGTCGAAATAAATTATAAAACTCTGCAAAGTGAATTTCAAAATGCGTCGTTTAGTTAAAATAAAACAAGACAACTTACTCCGTGTAATTTCCGAATGACGGCTAAAAGAGATAAAATATAATGTACACTTGCAAGCATGAATTTAATAGTCATTTGCACGTATTTTTTTTTTTGAGTAGAGTAAAATTTCATTTGAAAGAGTTTTTAATCACCATAGAGTAAATGATTTACAAATAACTTTTTTTTTTTAAATCTGTTCCAAGCTGTTTCAGCAGTTCTTCCTTAAATTTTTCATCGTGCTGAATATGCTAAATTACTTTTCAAGTTACAGGTTTTCATTACTTTTTTTAAAAGAAGAAAGTAACATTCAGTTACGTACCCCATTATCAAACTCCTGAACTCTAAATTTAAATTTCCATTTTCTGAAAAAAAGAGGAAATAAGTTAGTGCACGGTAAAAAACAATAATGATAATTTTCCTTTATTTATGCATAACTAGTTGTCTGAAAGTAAAACTGGAAATCAATTTGTAATTTTCCTTGAAAACAATTTTGAGCTTTTTAACAACTCATCTATTCATAACCTATTTTTTCAACAGCTGGATATATTTATCTATATCATAATTACATGACAATTGACCAGTTGTATTCAAAAAACCCGCTTAGTAGTCACTAAGCAGGTTTTATCACTACTTATACCATTTTCACTAATCATCAACAATAATTCATTTTTTCTGGATCTGCAGAACAGCCTAGACCCATGGTTCCCACATCTGTCGTTTTACCCTATTTATCGTCTTGTTTTAACGGTTTAACGTATCGTCCTTCCTTATGCTCACCCCCCTGTTTTCTGTATGTATAGTTCGAGATGAAAAGTAATGTGAAAAACGATTAATCGAGGTTTTACTTTACATGAAAAATAACGAAAGATTATTCGTACTGAAAATGCATACAATAAATAATCCACGCAATTAAAATAGAAATAATTAAGGAGATACAAGAAGCAGCTGTCTCAGGGCTACAATGGAACTTCATCATCATCTCAAAAACGTTTATTTCACAACAGGAAATTTATTAGTGAAAGAGCTCTACATAGGTTTAAACAGGCTAACTTATCTGTAACCGCTCTGTACAGCAGAAGTATTTTACAAAACAATACTTAATAGAGTACCCATAATTAAAAATACTTACACGCAATCGTCTTTGCACGCTGCTGTACAGTTTGCACGCCATTCCTCGTAATACTTTGCATTTTCACGTATTGTGTCACTGCACTTATCACGTACCTCTTGAAATTAAAAATAAAATATGCATAAGAGATGACATTTATAAACTCTCCTTAAAAATGATAATGTTTTAGTATTGTTTAACACAGTGGAAAAAAAAGAGCTTTTTATCTGATTTTTTAAGGAATCTGAGCTTTTTCCGCCACCGCTTCCAAATATAATAAGTATGCATTTTTATTCTTAGTTACTTTACAATTGTAATCTTACTTTATGAAACCGTAAACTATAGAAGAAATAGAAAAATGAGTCAGGAATAATAATAAATAAATCTTATTCAAGTTTGTTTTTTGTTTGTAATTCAATTCCAATCATCAAAGATGAGCAGATTAAGTAACACTGGTTTATAGAATTTCAAATTTCACATAGAAAACAGTTTAACTTTGTCACATTCTCCGAACATGCCAGTGAATAAAAGCATTCGAAAACCAATAAATTGTTTAGACAAATTTATTTTCATTCAACGGCATTTATTCTCTTAAAAAGAAATCATCCACATACATTCTAAAGGAAAAATAATTTCCAATTACGGCATTATGTAAAATTGAACAGAGATTTGTCGCCATTAATGCTAAGCCATGTAAAAATTAGAGTCGTGAAAAGTATTAGAATAATAGCGTTTTTTAAAGATTTTCTTGATTACTAATAAAAGTTTTATATACTTGCAATATTTTATGAAACGTAATTTGTTTTGTTGATCTAATCCATTTTTCACTCCTTTAGAATCATTTTTGAGACATAAATCAGTTAAATGTTGCGATTTTTTAAAAAGAAAACTGTGTGATCCAAAATAATCAAATTGGTTGCATTGCATGAAAAATTTGTTTGATTAAGAAACGCATTTAAAAAAATTTTTTAAATCGTCAGCTTAATGAGTTAGTTGTTTCTCTCTTTTCTTGAGTTGGCTTCAGTATTATTTTATTCCTAAAACAATTCTTTCCGGAGATGTAGTTTATAATTGATAGTTATTTTTATTTTTGTTTGTCAAACAATTGTTGCGTGATTATGGGTAAAGCAAAATATATTTCTCCTAGAAAACTAGTTGTGGTGAAGTGTCCAATCCAGGAAAATCACCACAGACAGCAAGAAATTTCAAAAAAAAAAAAAGGGGGGGGGGGAAATTGCAGAAACTGTGTATGGAATAAAAAGATCTTTAGATTTCCAAATGTGGATATCCAGAGTAGGGAAATGCGGAAAGAAAAATACATTTTATGCAAGAGCAGAAAGAAAATTAATTTAGATTGCTAAAGCTAACTAAATGGTTAATAGTCATGACCTTTTTTAGTAAATAACTTCTAGTAAATGTATGTGATTCTTCTATCCGAAGAAAACTCTGCTCAGCTGGACTCTGCTCGTCGGCAGTGGACAAATCACATCTGCTGTGGCAAGGAAGAGACTTGTTTGGCGCAAAAATTGTGCAAGACCATTTCGGAAAGGACTGGAGCAAGGTGAGAAATATTAATTTTCCTCTAATTATTCAATCAAATCCCCTATTGGCATTCGCATGTATTTCATTTGAAAGAGTTAGACAATTACTTAATTTCCATTACTTGAACTTAGCTAAGACAATAAAGCATTTAAAGTCCCATGGGCTACTGACACAAGTTTTCCTCAAACTTAAGGGGTTTCACAATGGTCAAATTTTTATGATTATTCTTCTTAAATGACAAACACCGTTTAAAGTAGAGCTATCATAACTTCCAGGTTTTTAATACATATTTTTAATGTAATTAATTACATTAGCTATGATCAGTAACTCTTAGACATGAGTAAATATGTAAACGTAAAAATAAACGCTTTCGGAGCATTTTTTTCTTTATACGTAAATTGATTGATAATGTCTTTATTATATCGCCGTTCCGGAGGAACAGTGACGTAAATGCAAAAACTTCAATTTTACAGGAGAGTGAAAAAACGATTTGCAGTTGTATAAAACTTATAGTAATTGAAAAGGGTGTAAGTGACAGAAAAAAATGGTATAATGAGAGTACGTAGGATATATACTTTACTTTCATTTACCAGGGATGTCGATTTAATCACAATAATATTTCAATCCCTAAGTGCAGTTACGTCGTCGTTACTCTAAAAATTGTTCGTTGTTTTAGAAGGCACAAACTTGTAATTGTTAGTTCATCCATGTTCCCCTGTGTAAGGGATGTGTTTCTGATATCGTATATGGACTTATTTGCATTTCACAAATTTTTGCAGTTACGTCATTGTTCTTCCGGACCGGCGATATGTTTTACTCTCGATAAAAACGTGTGTGTTCAAGTGTTCGAAATATTGACATTTTCCTTGTTCATACCTTATTCTTATTTCTTACCGTCTGCAAACACGTTACAATGCGGTAATAAATTTCTAGGAACACAATTTTGGCAATGCACCACACTATACGCTTAAATCTCAATGAAAACGTGTGCACGTTGTAATGCGGAAATAAATCTCCAAGAAATACAATTTCGGTAATACAGCCACACACTATATGTTTAAATGTCAATGAAGACGTGTGTGTTCAAGTGTTTGAAATATTAAAGATATTTTCCTTGTTCATACATTATTCTTATTTCTTACCATTTGCACATACGTTATAATGCGGAAATAAATTTCCTAGGAACACAATTTCGGTAATGCAGCCACACACTGTCTCCGATAGTACTTCATGACACAATTGTTGGCACATCTGTTTGAAAGTTAAAAAAAAAAATTATTATTAAAGTGCTCTATTTAGAGCAGGTCATATATTAATATTAAGATAAGGAGATATAAAGATATAAAAAACCTATGAAAAAAAATATAACTCGGTAAACTTATTGCTAATCATCCAGATTAACATGCTGTGTTTAAAAGTGTGCAAAAACCTTCAAACGCAATGCATTTGTCGTACGTAGTTGCTCACATTTTAAAGACGAACATGAAGTATTCAAAAAATAACACGTTTAGTACGACCTCTGCTGCTTTGAGACGGCATGTATTATCTAGGAAATGTCATCCTTGCAATAATGTTTTAAGTTCTGGAAAAATCCAGGGATCGGAAAGAGCAAGATCAGGGTTGTGTGGAGGATGGGGAAAGATTTCAACTTTTTTTCGTTCAAGAAATTAGTCACTTCGGTAAAGGTCGAGACTAGCTGTCGCCACTTGCCATTGGCGACAATAAGTTTTTACACAAAAATGTCACACACACAAAATGTTATGTCGGTCTCCATAACTGGCGACTAGAAAAGGTTTGTAATTTATTATTTCTTTAAAAATAGGGCTTGTGTAATTTTGTGACAAAGTGTAGTTTGAGGTATATCTACGCAAATGTTTGTATGCAAAATGAAGCCGCGGTTGGGTCAGTTTAAAACATGGTTCAAAGTGGCGACTGACTTTTTTCGTTTTACCGGCCAATGGCTGCCATCAAACATGTCTTTTAAATGCCTTCTAGCAACTCATTTTATCTTCTCCAAAAGCCTGTTGCAACATTCCAAACACTTCGATTGCAGGTTTCTTTAATCGAACTTAAAATGTCACCACATACATTGCTCTAACAACTTTTTCAGATTCTTCGAAAGTGAAAAATGACTTTGCATTTTTTGTGCATCAACCACCACACAGCATATTTTACTGATAGCTATGCCATTTTTCAACCAGGATTTTAATAAGAGCCAATATTTGCAAATGTTCTATTCAACAAGATTCAGTAATTACGAAAGCTTAGAAAATTAGTCTCGTTAGTTTTTGATCAACCTACGTATACCAACACAATGTATGATTTCAACAAAATTACACAACAATTGGAAACAATGGAAAAAATAATCTCTAAAATACTTGCCTCCTTCGATCTTGGGCCAGTTTTATTGTTTTCCAGCCATTCTTGTGTATAATTTCTGCAATCAGTAGCATAGGGAGCAGGTAGTAATCTTTCCTCTTCCTAGAAAAAGTATTTGCATTTGGAAATTTTACTTTTCAGTAATTCTTTACCGTGTTCAATATCTAATGACCTATGACTTTGTGATCTGATTTTCAAAAAATGAGCTTGACATTAAATACTTCCATAGGCGTTAAAAAAGCTCTCAAAAACAGGATATTTTTCCTATATGAGAACCTCAAGATTTTAAGCATCTATATTATACATAGATAAAAAAATAAATTTTACTTTAATATGCATTTTGAACTTTGTACAATGTTTAATAACTCCAAGAAATTCCCTATTGAGCTTAGAGTCACACAATTTTTTTTTCGTCTAATTTATGTGTGTGTTTTACTCTTAATCTATTTTTTTTTCTTAATTTTAAATTGCAAAACTTAGCATAAAACTCACCTGATATAAATATTTATAAGAAGTATACTTTAAACTAAATAGGATATCATTTTTTTTTTCTATTTTTTCATACTAGATTTTTTATCGATTAAAGAAAGATCATGTCGCCGTTCGGGAAGAACAGTGACGTAAATGCAAAACTTCAATTTTACAGGGGAGTAAAAAAACGATTTGCAGTTGTATAAAACGTATAATTGAAAAGGGTGTAAGTAACAGAAAATAATGGTACATTGCGAGTAACTTTGTAGGATATATATTTTACTTTCGTTTACCAGGGATTAGGATTTAATCACCCAATTTCAACCGATAAGTGCAGTTACGTCATTGTTTCTCTAAAAATTGTTCGTTGTTCTAGATGACACAAACTCGTTCTACAGTTACGTCCATCTTATCCGGTGTAAGGGTGTTTTTCTGATATTGTCTATGGAATTATTTGCATCCGACACATTTTTGCAGTTACGTCATTGTTTCTCTAAAAATTGTTCGTTGTTCTAGATGACACAAACTCGTTCTACAGTTACGTCCATCTTATCCGGTGTAAGGGTGTTTTTCTGATATTGTCTATGGAATTATTTGCATCCGACACATCTTTGCAGTTACGTCATTATTCTTCCGGAACGGCGATGCGTTTTAACTTACCAGCTCGATGTAAATTTCATAACTTTTTTGAGGTGCTAATGGAACAACGTCGAAGCGCGTTTCGTAAGGCGACTGTATCCCGAAAATTCCCCCGGGCTTCACGTCTGGGTGAAAAGTATCATGTGTTTCAAAGTTCAAGATAAAAGTATCAAATGGGTGTCCATTCCATATAACAAAATGAGAACCTTTCGTATCTGAAAAGAATCAATGTATGTTAAGTTATGATTACTGGTTGGTAATTGAAGTTCATACATTTTTCGGCTTAATTGGGAAATTTTAAGGATTTGCACCATTGATTATACAGATTATGCTTACCACGTATCAGTAATGTAAGTGAACTTTGTGCCAGTAACAAGAAAAAGCGTTAAATTTGAATTTCACGAGTAAATAACAACATGTTCATGTATTGTTGCCGGTAAGAGATGGATATTTTGAAAATTGTGACCTTTAGGGAGCTTTCACGCAAAATCGTCAAAGACTGAAAGATGTATTTTCTCGTCTACGCAAGCGGAAGGACAATTTTTGCCTTCAAAAATATCTTGCGCTTGCGTATATGAGAAAAGACAATTTTTTTTTTTTTTTTTTTTTTTTTTTTTTTGGTCTCTGTCGCCTTTGACGTGAAATCACGCCTACCAGTGTAATGTAAGAAACTTACCACTGCGTTGTTAAGAAAATACAAATGGAAAACTAAATGCATGCTGCTATGCAGGATTTAAAATTTTTGTTTCATCTTTAATTTCTATTCTTTTATTATTTATTTATTATTTATTTTGCGTTAACATTTAATCAGAAAATTAGTATTAAGCGTCTTAAATAAATCAAAAAGCTCTTATATTTAAAACTCACCTCCCTCAAACGGGTCTCGTTCATCGTAACCACGGAAGTATTTCCTGTAGCAGATATGAAGCAATCCGTCCATTGTTGAAAAACCGTATTTTTGATGGGATACTTCTTTTTTGTACCTTGAAAAATTCAACTTTCGATTTTAAAATACATTTCAAAACATTTTTACTTGCTATACAAAGATATAGATTCCCCTTCATGAAACTGAATGTTATTTAAACTAGCTTATATTCATAATGAATCTATCTCTATCTCTCTATCTTTATATATGTATATATATATATATATAATCATAAGGTAACAAAGTGAATCGATCTATAAAAAGGCGCACGAGGCAGCACACTTAAACAGTTTTGAAAAGTTATATATTCATGAATAGTTACATTCATGAAGCGTTAAATATATATATATAATTTAAACAGAATTAAAATTAGTGGGTATGTAAAAAACAACAACAATTAAATTTTAAACACTGAACGTGGCAAATCACAAATATCAAAACACGAACATTAAGAAATGAAAAAAGCCTGCCTCTGTATATATATATATATATATATATATATATATATATAGAAGAGAGAGAGAGAGAGAGAGAGAAAAGAGGAAATAAAGTATCTAAGCTTCTTATTTAACACTAAACCTCTACTTTCTTAACTACTGTTTAACAGACGAATTTTTGTCCGTTGCAATATTTCATCAATTAATGTAGTTGCAGAGATAATTATAAAGAAAACAATGTTATTTCTAATGTTCTTATTATTAAAAAAATAAGTGGAATGTATTCAGAAAAACTCAGTCTAAAATTTTTAATGATTGTGTTGCTATTTTGATTGCTGAAAATTATTAACAATAATCAACACTCTTTTAGTGATTAAAAGACTTTCAACTTGTATAATTTTTCTCATTTGAACAAATGTATGCGTTTTACTTAACTTAAATTAAAAAGTAATCGGGTATCGATCCAGCATTTTTAACAGCATTTAGTTTTTGGGATTTTCAAAAAAAGATTTTTATGAAAAATCAAATATTTTTGTAAAAATTCGAAATTTACATATTCAGTGAAAAAAATTTTCTTTATTTTTTGTGCTTATTTAATAAATAATTCTGTAAAAAGTACGATTTGCTAGCTCGGAATTTTGTGAGAGATCCGAAAATGGATCTGAATTTGTTCTGGCGCGAATTTGTTCTGGTATTAGCTTGTGTTGTACACATATTTTGTCCGGGAGCATGTCGTGTAAAAAGGGCTGTTTTTTAATTATTTTTTAGTTCCATTTGCTTTTTTAGTATTTTTTATAATAATAACACTTGTTTGTATTTTAAATTAATATTACCAGCCAAAAGTAAACGGTAACTTGTAATCTAATATTTGAAAGTTTGAGAATTTTTCTTCTAAGTTATAGAATTTAAACCGACTGCGAAAAATAACGGCAAATATACTTACGAGGTTTTAAGTAACAATGATTCTAAGTCAAAACTAAGTTCTTGGTAATCTACGCCATCCAATTCGAACCATTCCTCTACCGAATTAGGAATCTAAAAGAAAATAAAATAGTAATCAAGCCTTTTTTTACTTTAACCACTACCTATTAAAACGCATTATTATTTTACAGTACCATTAAAAATTATAATCAGTAAACTGAAGAGAACTAACTGAATAAATCCAAAGCTTTTGGTAGTGTTCTACGAAAACCCCAATTGTTAAGCTTTCAAATATAGTAAAAAAGAGAAAAAAATTTGTTTTTATTCTTTTAGAGATCACATTTCGTTATATAAAATCTTGCGAGAATTCGCTTTTGTTGTGCGTATAAAACTGCCGTGTACAAGTATAGCGGAGTGTGTTAAGAATTTTGTTTAGTTTTAATTAGGCTTTTAACATTTTTTGACGTATACAGCCAATGACTTTTTTAAATGTTAGAAGACTTCAGGTTTCAGATATAGCAATTGTTATAACAAGTTAAGGATGTCTATTAAAACTTTCATAAGTTAAAGACATTTGGGTACGTACATGTTGTATGTCTCAAATACGCATAGTTTTCTAACGAGAGGCTGGAGGGACTACGTACGTAATTGTAAATAACGTAGACTTCCTTGGAAATGAAGGTTTTCAGTTACGTTAAAGGGGGCACAGTAACTCCTTCCAAAATTTTTTTCAGATCAGATGAAAAACAATACATGCATTAAATTCCAATTGTGATTTAAATGAAATTTGAAAGTAAAACCTCTTTGTAATCAAAAATTAACTTTAAAATAAGAAAAATTGTAACTTTTCTCAATTTTTAAAACTTTTTATAAGTTTTTCAATTATATATTTTTCAAAAGATTTTTTCTGAATAATACTTCCCAAACATTCTAAAATTAAAGTTAGTATGGAATTAACCATCCGAAGCTTAGTTGAATTTAAATTTATCTTTTCCGTTGAAAACGCAAAAACAAGGACAAAAAATTCAAAAGCTCAAAGTCAGCATTAACATAAAAACAAATTACAAATTTCAGAGTCAAAACTTTTTAACTTCTGTTAAACATACTCCGTGGAATTCATATACAAAAGATCAAATCTGTATGTTTTGCTGAAAAAACGCCTTACGGATTTTACCACACGTAATTGGTCAAAAATACAAGGCAGAGAAAAATGCGTTTAAAGATTTTGAATGCAGAATGAAAACAGCTATAGTCATTTACAGAAATATGAATATCTTTTAAAGTATTGCTCATATAGCTTTTAAAATTTTCATGAGACTTTACAATAAATTAATCTAACAAAATACGTAATTTTAAAAAATCGGTATTTTGAACAATTTGAGGTATTGTACCCCTTATAGCAATTTTTTTCCAACAAAAAACTCTCACTCACAACGTTACTTACGTTTGTTCGTACGTACTATTTCCCCAATGTTTCAAAGGCTTTTTTTTTTTTTTTTTTTTTCAAACAGAAAGCATCGTAGCACTTAAAGAAAATATTTTTCTATGTTTCTTTTTTTTGTTTGTTTTGTGTTTTAAATAGCACTACATTGGAACAGTATATATTTCACTACTCATTTATATATATTATGTGTAGTTTAAACAAGAACCTTTAGTCTCTTAGTCTCATTATGACTTTAAATAAATACTCAATACTGGTTATTCGATTGTGCCGTGTTTCGTTATTTTCATTTTAAAATAGTCAATTTTTGGCCTGGTTATTTATGTATAGATGATATGATTCAAATCTTCTATTGTGAAAGGAAAAGAAATAATCAACTTACTAAAAATTCCGATGAGTTTGACAACATATCAGCAACACCTCCAGTGCAATAATGTGGATGAGTTTGACAAAGTTTCGGAATATCCTCTGGAACCTTGCATCTATCTGGATATTTTTCGCAAAACTTGCTTCTTCTTACTCTAAAGTATAAATGTAAAATTTTTTAAGCATATTAAACATGCGAGGAAATATATTAGGAAACACATAAACCTAATTTTCTATAATTTTCTAATCTACTAATCATGTCGATTTGAAGGTCATATTTAGTGGTCATGACAGTTCGTCTTGACAGAGCTTGTTCTGACATGTACAGTAAATGACCATGAGTAAGAAAATTAAAGCGATTGCAAGTTTTGGTATACACTATCTTCAAAACCCTTTTATGTAACATTAAAACGTGTTCATAAACTCAGAAAAAAAAAATATTAATCCATTCGCAATACTTAGGGCAATCGATGGATTATTTTCTTATACAAAACATACCTACGTCCAACAAACACATTAAATAATATTTCACCCCTATTAAACCTTTTATAATACAATACTTGTTGCATATAGCAGCAATATTTTGCGATGAATTCAACTTAAATTCCCGTTGACAATATTTAAAACAGCTCAATTGATTAAATTTTGAACATTATATAGAAATAACGACTTGTGTAACATTTTTCGAGCTTCATGAATTTGAAATATGTCTGGGTTTCTGGTGTTCCCGTTATTTCATGTATCATGATGATCTAAATATCTACCATCATGTCAATTTTACTTATAAAAATGTACATATACATATTGTGAATTAGTTTGAATATTTATGTATTATGTATTTACAATAATGGAAGTGGAAAACAAATAGTTTAGTGCGTTATTATCACATGTACCGCTTTATATAGAAGGCAAAAACTTAGAAAAGCCTTCCAAAGAAGTAATCAGATACTAAAATAAAAAAGGTATTTGCCCATGTTTCATGGGAAAAAATTTGTACTGAAAATTGTTTTATGTGAATTAATCTCGTTTTTTCTCTTCAAAAACAAGTCATAAATCACTTAGGTTTAAATTTCAAAAGTAATTTCATCCTGTCGACAGGGTGGCGTAGTAGTAAGGCTCAATCTTCGTACGCCCAAGATCGCAGGTTCAAACCTGGCTCAAGTCGGTGGATTTTCAAGATGCAGAAAATCGTCTGGCGGCATGTTAAAGATCACTTGAGTTATCCGTTTGGCATCGATACTCTCGGCTAAATTAAAATTCCTAGTGCTGCTTGCAACAACGAGAGCTCAGGTGACTCCATCTAGGGGAAACTGAGCGTCAAAAAATTTGCGGCAATGGTACCACACTCATTGTGGTGCCGCTGAAAGAGTTGGTACCATTCTTTGGGGACGCACTATGTCTGCAATGGTTGAGCACAAATACTGCAGCCCCATTAGAAAGAAAAACAATAATTTCAGAAGTGGACTGACTTAGATGTCACACATGTAACATTTTTGAAATTACGAGTTCCCCTAAAATTACGCATCCTTAAGGAATTATTATTATTATTTAATAACTCATTTGATTTCTACAACTTTATCATTATTTCTTTACTTTTTAGACGATTTACGAGTGTAGACAAGCACATTCTTTGCATTTTTCTGGCATGAGATTCTTTATTTAAGAGAAATCTTTTTCTTAAAGTTAATTTGAAACATTTTTGCTTAAAATTATCTAAATTAATTTGAAAGGAAACTGCAGGTGTACGATATTTATTTTAAAATTGTAATTCAGCTACGTAGTTTTACGTGTATAAAATATGATTATTATTACTGAATTAAGAGCTAAAAATCGAACAATTTAACCGACAGTCGAAAGGAAAAGAACAATATTTATAAACCACAGAATTTGCAAAATGCTCCTGACACATGTTTCGGATTTGCAAAGAATGCCTTTTTCAATAGAAAGAAGTGGCCTTGTAAATGAAAAATATCAGACAAAACGTTTTTTATTCATTACCTTACTTCTTCGATTTGAAAAAGGAGTTTCTTGTAACTTTCTCACACGTGTCTGCAATTTTTCATAAATTTTGTGCTTTATAAGTGCTGTTTTACCCTTCAGATTACTATTTTTGTCGCAAAAAAATCTCATATAAACCAAGTTTTTAAATTCAAATAGATACTAAAATTAAAGTTATGGTAATTTTTCGAATGTGGAGAACGAGAAACTGTTTTTATGATATTAAAAGAATTAATAAAAGGGTCTTACGGACTGCCATTGCAGAAAACGATGGCAGGATAGACAAATTCATCCATCTTGACTATATTTAGCTCTACAACAGTAGGGTACGTGAAGTAGTGTTCCATAAACCAAAACATTTGCAGACTGAACCCAACGATGCAGACTGATAAAATGATCATTCTTGCTACTTTTTTCGCAAAATTCCTCTCTTCCACCATGCTTGGAATACCCGTCAGCAGTGACTCCTTAAAGACTTGAGCTGTTACTTGACTTAGATCCACTTTCTCAGTCATGGTTACTGCTTGAAATATTTGATTCATACCGTTAATATACTAGTATTACATACAATCGTAAATTAATACAAATACAAAAGTGACAACCCGCAACAATCACTGGGCTCAGCAAGGCTGGTCGTCGTCAACTTACCAATCCCCAATGAACCATAAAGAACCCTCTTAAAATATTTACCCCACACTGCAAGTAACAGTTGCTTCCGGTAAACTATTCCAACTGACTACAATCCTATTAAAGTAATAGTTTTCCCTAATTTCAAGATTAGCCTGAGGGTATGATCAGTTTAAAACAATCACTTCTGGTTTTACCTTCTGTGCATAACAATAGCCCATCAGCATTTTCCATTTTAACGAATTTAAATAACGGAATTATGTGTTAATTTTGTGCTAATGCACATATAACGAAATTCAACGTTGTAAAGTTAAAATTTTCAATTCCATTTTAATACAAGCATTTCAGGGTTTCCAGGAATCATTCCCTCAAGGAAGGAAAATACATTTCCTTCTAACTCCTGCTTATCTGTATGAAATTTTAGTTACAAATTTGTGCTGACCAACTTGGATGAGTCAGTGTGTTCATTAACTCCTTTGTATTGAAAAATAAGGCTATATCTATAAGACACTATTAAGCAAGAAATTTTTATGAATTGGAGACTTAGCGAAATAATACGCTTTTAAAATACATTAATAATTTGAACAGGTTTTCTACCACGCATGATTTCTCTGAACAATTTAAATTAATAAACTTGCCCTTATTTTGAGAGTAATTAGCTGTGTGTAAATGATAACATTTTATTCAGAAAAGCTTTTAAGTTTAAAAATAGATCTTCAGTTGAAGATTGAAATTTGCTCTCAGGCGGCATTTTAGTTTTACTCTGAAGAACTGCTGAGAATTGTAATCCTAAAGAAAAAACGAAAGGAAAAAAAAAATTCATTCGGTGATTTTTTTAAATGACGAGCCTGCTGCAAAAAGAAGGTAACTCCAAATTGCAAGAAAACGATAACACGCAAAAGGATTTTTTATTTTTTGATAAATTCTTTTGCAGAATTTGATTAAGAACTGATTTCTGTATTCTTAGCACAGCATTTTTTAAATTTTAACCGTTTGAGTCCCAAGCAGCGCGATCCCGCTGTTCAGATTTTATGTCGAGAAAACCCAGCACATTTCGTAGAATCTAGACAACTGACAGTGCGTGCGTTACTGGTTGTCGCAGTCGCATTCAGATTTACTGACGCAAGTACATCACACAGCTCTCTTTAATGCAAATACTACATTTTACAATACGTAGAATAAATTCATAGATATAAAATAAATGAAGCGCTATCGCGCCGCTCGGTATTTCTCGATATAAAATAAAACAAGGGCTATCGCGCTGCTTGGGTCTTTCCGTACTCACTTCGAGAAAGTGCAATTTCGCTGTTTCGGATTCTTCGACAGTGTTTTGTCAATAATACAAGCCAATACATAACATAACTAAAACATTTTCTAAAATGGAGCTTCCATCCTTCTTTTATTTAACTTATTACCCAATGGCATGAAAAACATTCGTTTCATATGAAAACATGCGACACAGAATATATAGAACGTTTTTATTTATAAATCAATATCCGAATGAATATTTTGTAAATCGATGCAGAATCCATTTATTGAAACTACTTACTCGTGTTCTGCTGTTCTTATATATTCGTGTTTAGGATATGTAATGGTGGTGTTAAGAATATATGATGTGTGTGCGAGTGTAAAAATAATACCCTAAAAAAATACTAATAAATAATTTGTGTAAATATTACATCTATAAATACAAAAAAAGGACAAATGATTGCAAATTGCAAAATGACACACTTAGGCCGGAAGTGCAAATTGATACACTTATGCTCGAATTGCAAATCGCAAAATGGCCCACTTATGCTGCAATTGCAAAATGAAACAATTCTATGCTGGACAAATATTTTGTCGGTCGGGTTTTAAATAATATAATTTCCGAAAATTTGAAAACTTATTTTATTTCAACTCCCTTCATGTTTTTATTCTCTATTTCAATGTAAAAAAAATAATTTTAAAAATACTGTTTTCCTAATTTCAAAGCAATTTATTGTACTTATGTGCGTTGAATAAACGTAGTCGTAATTAAAGCTTTCAATGATTTTATGGTCCTCCACCTCGAGATTAATATATAACTGAAAAGTTTCATTTGTAATAAATTCAAAACATGCAAAACTAATGTTACACTCAAAGTAGCATCTGTCTCGAGTAAAAAGCAAAATAAAAATAAATATATTTTTTTAAAATAGGAGCAAAAACGTAGGGTCAAGTATATACAAAAGGTAACTTACTTTTTCTGCTAACACTCGGGGAATACCGTCAGCAACAAAACCTAAATGCCGGACTGAAAATTTTCCCAGTCAGTGTGGCCGCACACGTAATGACACCATTTCATTTGCACCTATTTTTGTGCACTACGCTTAATTGGTACACCACACAAACAAAAAGGTGTCCAAAATTTTTCAGCTGAAGAACGGTCACACTATCGGTTGAATAGGATGCTCGTTGTAGATGATAAATGTGACAGAAAGCATACGTTTGTCTTCTAATAGTGAAATAATGGCATCTCCCCTTCGCTAGACAGTCCTATAATTCATTCATGATTTTTATTCAGAAATACGCCAACGAAAAGTCACCTGTCAGAGAGCAACTCTCTCGTTGAGTAATGAGATGGATATTAGATAAATAAAAAATCAATTAACCCTTTGCCACGTATGATATAACTTCATGTAGATATTAGTTTCAGATGTGATGAAATCGAATCACAATAAAAACTCAACACCATGTAAAATATATTACTTTCATGCATAAAGTGCACTCAACAGCCTGTGCAGGAAGTTTTAAAGTCCCAAACTAAATTTTACAATGCTGTCTAATAATATAAAGGCTAGAATACGTACCAAAGGTAGATCAGAAAATAACGCGTATTATATAATAAAACCCGTTTAAGAAGCTCCCACTTAAGACGTTTTCCCGTATAAGAAGTTTTTAATTTCAATACCAGTTTCATTTCCATCTCCCCAACGCTAAAATAAGCCTTTTAAGAAGTTTTGATTTCATTTTTTTCCTGCTCAATAAATTTTCATATCTGTCAATTTTTCTTTCAAATGACACTTTAGACTTCTAATGTTTCTTGCTCTTCAAGTTTTTTTTTTTTCCACGTAGTTATATTTCTAATGGAAAAAAATCAGAATAAGGTTTAGAAAAGCAGTCTTGGTCAACTTTTTCTCAGGGGTACCCTTTTTTCAACACCAAAAGTTCCAGGAAAACAGGTGGCAGAGTGGATTAGTCATTTGTCACGAGAACAATGAATTATTAGAGGAAAAAAAAGGAATGCTTGTAAAGTCCATGGGAGTGACTATTTTGTGCCTCATTTGAATATTTTCAAATAATATCATCCCTAAAAAAGTTCTCTCACATAGGAAGTTTTTTTCTCGGTCCCCTGGAAATCTTAAGTGGATTTTACTACTTCTCACTAAAAATAGATTCAATAATCTTTCAAAAACGCATATGAGGTATGTTTTAAAACTTTAAATAAACGCTACAGAAATTTGAACATTACCTTACTGAATTCAACTAAAGATGTTTGTAACATTCATAAAAAAACTTAGCAATGCGAATCTTTCGAACTCCCCCTACACATACTGACTTTTAACAAAATAGCTTGCTGCGTGCAAAATCGCTAACATGTTCTGTACAAGTTTTCTGTAATACTGCATAAAATTATTTTGAATACTCATTGGTATTCAGTTTCTGAAAATGACATCTAAATTTGTCAAAATTGCTACGGTTTTTCTTTTCAGTGCATTGATGCATCTTAAATTCCATTACCTAACTCTGCTTTACAATAAAATTTGTCATATCAAAATTAAAAGAAAATAAGATTACGATGCATCACAATAGCAAACAATTAAAAAGATGTTTATAGGAATATTCAAACAATTTGTATAATATTTTGATGAAATGTTATTTAGACAGTTGACTTAAGATGCATAGCTTTTTACTTTTAAGGGTTAAAAAAATTGAAAACATTTGCAACAACAAGGCATGTTTTGGGCACTGAGAAATACTTAAAAATTCTTCCTGTAAAGTCATTGTGGTGCAAGTCTTATTTTTTTTTAATTATGATTTTTCTCATCTTATTTTTATAAAACACACCAAAATCCTGTAATTCAGTACATAATTTGATCATTTTTCTCACTCGTATAATGCTATTTCTTCATTATGCCTATGTTAGCATTTTTGTTCGCAGTTGCATGAAAGGGAATAGGACCCATAAAATATAATTTCTGACAGACTAAAATTCTAGGAGCAAAATGAACCGAAGTTCTATGCTCAAACTCGGAAATTTGAACAGAATTTTATGAACACGAAACTGAATTTGTTTCAAAGTTTAATTGAATAGTTCACACTTTAATCTTTCCAAAAAGAAAAAAACAAAGTTCTTATGAGCTAATTTTATTCATTAAGAGGCAATTACATGATCATCAAGTGAATTTGATATTGCTTTACAAAAAGCCATCAACACATCACAATTTACAGATACATCCACAATTAAAATATTTCTAAAATTAAAACATTTTAACCTTTTTAAAACCAGGGTCTAAAAACACATTTTATTTTACAATGTTTTGATCGTAGTTTTTGATTTAAAAAAAAAGTAAATTCGTTCTATTTTAAACTCAAATATCTTATAATTCCGATAAAAAGTATTCTTTAAAAAAATATTTAAGAATACTTATCAATTCAACAGCTGACCTCCACTCAGACTTTTGAATAATATACCATTTACAACTGATAAAATGTATAATTACTTGATGAATAATGTAATTAGCACATTATTTGTTATTTAAATTTGATTACAATAAAATTTGCTAAGAATGTAGACATTATACATGCATTTATGGCAACGAATCTTGTTCCTTTATATTCAACATTATTTTCAATTTAATTGCACAAATATAGTTATAAAAATCACTGAAATGTTAAAAATATTCTTTTTAAATTCAATATGTTAAAGTGTTTAGTTTTCAAAAATCTGTACTTAGTTGATGCCCTTTGTTATTGGAGTTCATAAGTGAGACAGCGGAACAAAAGCTCTAATTGATGTGGAAAAAAAACTTTTCAATCATATTCTATAAAGAATTTTGGAAAATTACGCGACACAAAATCTTCATATACGTAGAACATAACACAGAATACAGGTAAAACTACCAATTCCCCAACATAACACAGAATACAGGTTTTAAAAAACTAAAACAAAATTTCCCCCAAAATAACACAGAATACAGGTAAAAGTACAAATTCCCCAACATAACACAGAATACAGGTAAAAGTGCAAATTCTTATAGAGTGGCTTCTTATATTGGCATACACACTTGTTACACAACACAATTAATGCCAAATAATGATCAGTCGAGTATAACAATACAGATAATTTTATATTTCATAAAATAAGAAAAAATTAGTAACTTAACATTAATAAATGATCATTTATAAGGCTAGGATGTTAGGACTGCTCGTCATCTTGCACAACCTAATTTCCCATCTCATAACTCTGTAGGTACAAAATATAAATTAAATCCTTAATTTATAAAGTCTAAAATACTTAAAAGCATTGTGAAAATTTTCTGCATGTAA
This sequence comes from Octonoba sinensis, assembly GCA_038502835.1. Taxonomy (NCBI): domain Eukaryota; kingdom Metazoa; phylum Arthropoda; class Arachnida; order Araneae; family Uloboridae; genus Octonoba; species Octonoba sinensis. The sequence continues at coordinate 140,980,155 of CM076599.1, forward strand.
GCTCGTCAAATCATCTAACCATATTTTCTTCAAGAAAGTTATTTTCGAGTCGTCATTAAAACCAAATGATTTTCTCATATTCAAACAAAATGTACCTCATATCGTCTGCTTGGCTGATTTCTACGATCTGCAGCAACATTTGTTACCGCCCTTCTGGGAACAAAGAGAGCACGACTTGGCGGCTGCAACGATATAACATTCGATCTCATACGTGGCGATGTATGTTGAGGATACCGCATTTGGGGCATAGGAGGCGGAACAGCAAACCCAGCATCAGTCCTATCCACGGCTTCCACTGGTAAAGGAGGCAATGGTCTCTGTTGAATGGCGATGATGCGACACATTTCAGCAGATTGTAATACCTGCTGTGGCTCTGCAAGCCTAATTCGAACTGGTTTTATTGCGTAATTTTTAAGGAAAAAGAGGCTGAAAATGATAAAAATCCATCCCGTTACAAACAGCGAGAAAGCAATCTTGGTCTGGTTCCGCATGCCCAGTGCTATGCCAGCAAACACAATGAGACCACCTGTTACAAAACCTACTACACATAAACACACTACAGACTTCTTGTAGGGCATCTTCAGGCTCAAATATGAATAAAAACTTTTTTAATGTGCTAAAACTTGAATAAAATTTCAGGAATAAAAATTAATAGCGTACCATAAAATAAAATGCTTCTTCTTAAATGGAAAGCTTTTATGCTCATTCAAAGCAGAGAAGGGAGGAAAAGGAAACGGTTGCAGTGAAAATAAAAGACGTAAGATTTTTTGTTCTTCTTCTTGGAACGATATCCAGGAAATAATGGATGCTATGGCCTCAGTGGCTGAGCGGTCTAATCAACTGGCTCCGGTGCCTCCCTGCGCGGAGTGAAAGAGGAGTGAGTTCGATTCCCATTTTCCCCTGGGTGTATTTCCTTCTTTGTATATTAAAATCTGTTGTGCTGTCTTGTTCTGCCTGTCATATTAGACGACAGTTTGAGGCATATCTTTGAGAATAGCAAATAAACTCGAATATTTGTGGTCGTGGACAAACAATGGATGCTAAGAGGGGCCTCAATGGCTGAGCGGGCTGAACGACTGGTTCCGGTGTATGACTGCGCAAGGGCAAGGGTTCGTTTCCCACTTTTCCCTTTGTGTATTTCCTTCTTTGTATTGTAATATTCTATTGTTCTGCCTGAAATGGTCTGTAGAAATAATGAACGCAAAAGGATAATACTGTTTTACTCTGTATTTCCTGCCTATAAGGGCCCCGTTTGACTCAAGAGCAGCGCACACACTTCCTCGATTCGCGCGTAGACACGACACCAACCAAACAACTATATTAATCTCCAATTGGGGGTTTATTCTTGCTTTAACATGGCTGCGTGCGCAGGACGCAGTAGGTTCGATTCCAGCATCGTGTGCAATTTCTGATCTATGTGTTGTGCATATATCTCTCTATAGTATGTAGTGTGGCTTCGATAACATGGTGCCTGACCTTGAGACATTTCATTTCTTTCTGAGGAGAACAAATAGTAAAGAGGAGCAATTATTACCTTGTCACAGACCCAATAACCATCTCAGTGTGCCATTGGTGAGGCAAACTTGTTTTTCTCTCCCGTTTTTACAAATGAAATTGTTTAATTCTTCGTCCGCAGGTTATCTTTTCAGAGTCAAACCATATGTAATGAATGGTAGTAAGCAAGTATAAAACGTCATTGAAGTAAGATAGCTTCGATATGAAGTCCTCATTAACTACCGAGCGTTTAAGATCAACTTTTAATCTATAGGTTACTAATCTATGGGTTATAATTATTTTGAAAGGGTCAATGCATCATTCTCTGCAAATGAAAATTTTAAAATGTTCGCTACTAGTCGGTGAACAGGGCGAAATTTTCCAGCATTTGACAAACTTTAGACTTAACGCTAAGTAGGAAAAGAAAAAAACATTTTAAAAAATTCCAGAATATACCACTAATCTCCAAATTTAGGACATTTCCTTACGCGCTCGACATTTTCATAAATCTTGGTAACAAACCAGATTTAGCTGCTGCCTTCGTTTATTGTACTGTAAATTCAACGAATAAGATTATAATGCTTATAAACATGTACTCATAAATGCTCTTTTTTTTTTCTTTTTCTTTGATATCGTATATAAGAGAAGGGGAAACTCTTTCCAGACTTTAATCACTGGAATAGCTTCACTGTTGTGTGTGTGCTCCTTGGAGACATCCAAATAAATTACTTTTATCGTTCTTTTTTTCTGCATGACGCCAATGGTGTAATAATTTATCATACCCTTGATGCATTTAAATGAATCGGTGAGTGGAAAAACAGTACCTGTCCAAAAAACTCATTCTGAAATATTCGCAAAAACAACTTTCATTTTCAAATTTGTTTTTTATTTGTTAATGCAATGTTTAGCTGTTGTAAAATGAGTGGTCTTGACAATCGTATTCTTCATTAAAACGTGTAGTTCTACGTTTTTAACGATACTTTTGAACAGTTATCCAAAATTTGTCGATTAGGACAAGTACTGTTTTTCCCCTCACCGATTCAATTATGTGTGCTAAAAGTGTTCCATTTTTTGTTCATTTATTGATTCAAGCCTTAAACTAACAACGTCAGTATATATTAATAAAATAATTATGTTAATCAATAATGCCTAGATGAAGTTGATAAGTCAGTACCACCACTGTACTCTGATATAATCCCAAAAGATCTAATCTTTAAAACACTGAAAGAACTCCTGAACATATTGATGAGTGTTAAGAGTGAAAATTGCTATCAAACTAACTGAGGAAAAAGTAGTGTTGTGGGCACAACTTCACGTATTGTCTTAATAATTATTAAAATTAGTTTAATTATTGTTTTTCATATTATTGCAATTTTTTCTTGTATTTTGATGTGTGAAAAAGAATAAATCTTTTTTGGAAATTTTAAAAGCTTTACTTTTCTTTAATATATTTTTGGTATACGAAACTGCTTGTAACTACCATAGCCATTGTTAGCCTACTTTTCCGTAAAACTTGAAAAATAAGAGAAAAAAAATGAAAGAAGTCTGATTTTTGACGTTATTTTTAAGATACATTAATTAAATAATTATTGAAAAATTAAAAAAACGAAAGCAGCCCAGATAGGGGAAATGTGTGTCTGTCGGTTAAATGAATAATTGGTCGGCTAGGTCTTGCGTTACTTCTTCCTTAAGTCACTTCCAACAAACTATGAAGTCGAGAAATTTTAATTAGACAAATAACTACGCACTGCAAAATAAAGTAAATTCTTCCCTCTTTTGCAAAAAGAATAAAAAAAGGCTAATAGGGTGTCAAATAATAAAATGTCGGAGAAACTTTTGCATTAACAAACGTGATTATGAACTAATTGACAATAGTTTGAACACTTTCCCCCTTCCCCCAAGAACGTTAAGGGCCCTTTTATCTGTCTTGCATCACTGTTTTCGTTCAGACAAAGTACAATTGCAGCCTTGACTTCCCTTATAGAAGTTAAGGCTGCTAAGAAAAATGCAGAATCATTAAACAATAATCTTCAGAAGACAGTACTTTCAAAAATACTTTTCTAAAAAAATATCTTTGCCGGTAGAATATTTGAACCATAAGAAGAAAAAATATGTATCACCCCCCCCCCCCTTCCCAAAAAAAAAAAAGGAAAAGAAAATAAATTTTCCATGACGTGCATGTCATAGATTCTTCTTTCATATTTTAAAAAAATATATAGTTTAAAATTTCAAACTTAAACATTTGCGTCAATTTGACAAATTGCTATCATGTCGTCCCTCGTGATAAGATCTTTTTGACCTCAACCATCTAAAGAAAAACAAACTTGCTGATTTTGGAAAATGACCAAAACAGATTACAGGGTTCGTATAACACAAGCTGTTAATATTCTTTTTAAATGTACTTGTAGATGAAAATCTATTTTTAAACACCACTTGTGAACTCTCATACGAAATTCAAGTTTTTTATCTGATTTGTACTGATAAAGTAATTGCGTTAAAGATATTTCTTCACATTTTAAACAAATATTCAATTTTTAGCTAGATAATAATGCAAAGCAAATGGCAATCATTTCGTCTCTTCGTTTCGTTTTTTGCGATACTTATTGTTTTAAATGTAACTTAATTATTGATCCTATATTTCGGATCAATATGGTACACTTAAGAAGGTTTTACTAAAACTAAAAAAAATATATTTCGTTTCTATTTGTATCTGGAATAAGTTGTATATGTAAATATATATATATATATCGATACCTTCATTCTAATACCACGTATGAAAATTTTTGGGGAAATTTAGGTGTTGAGGAATTATTAAGCTTACAGCGCTCTACTCATTCATTCCAATACCTTGTTACAGAAAATACTATTCACAGAGTAATTTTAATTTAAGTAAAAACTCGTATCAATATACATCTTGGCAAAACAGGTGGTTTTCCCCCTCTCCTGTAAATCTTGATATTTTCAAATACGTGGTATTAGAATGAAGGTATCGATATATATATATATATATATATATATATAGGTGGTGGTTTTATCTTCGTAGTACACATGAGCTTTAGTTAATAGAAGCTGGTCATTTATACTATAATTCAGTATGAATAATTTGTGTTTTGTAGGGAAAAAAGTAATACTATCGCTTTTTTTTTGTAAGCATTTTTCAACCCACTATTATTATGCGGCTGAATAATCCTCGCTGGACTTTGCTATTTAATTTTTAAAGCTTCCAACATACATTTTTCAGAATGCATATGAGGTTTGCACTAAAAAAAAAATCTTTTATAACATCCATGTCGGCGTAGTGATGAATCACTTGTTCAAGTTGTTACTGTAATAAATAACAGATCATTTGACTGAAAAAAGAAAATTTTGCATTTATTATTTATTCATAACTGAACACAAATGCAAATTGAACAAAAAAAAAAGAAATACTTAAAGCATTAGATAACATGAAAGATTCATTAAAAAATTACGTCGTGTCTATGATTTATCACTTAAAGTACATTTGAAAAAAATAAACACTAAAGTAAATCACATTTAAAAAGAATTCTACTAAAAGTCATTGTTTTCACTTCATAAGTAAAAATCATTTTAATACTGACGTAAATAAAAGTCCATTTCGGAACTGCGCCTTTTCCTTCAGAAATAAAGACAAGGTAAATCACTAAAAACACTTTTAAACTCGGGGAATCGTAAAATTTGCAAGCCGGGTACACTATTCACTTGCACGACATCCACAAAGTGGTCCTTTCCCGCTTGTACAAGCAAATGCATTCCAAACGCGGTCAGCAGAAGTCCCAATCCTAAGTACAGGAGTCCAAGTTTTGACGACAGAGCCAAGCCAATGCTTGTAAAAGAAACACCAGTGATAGCAATAAATCCGCCCCAGCTCATGACCACTAGATCAATCATGACTCTCGATTATATCTACAAATAGAAAGCATTGAAAGAAAGTATACATACTTCATTTACTGTTAAATTTCATTTATTGCACTTTTGTTGTTTTAATATGCAATCAACAATGCACACAGGACACCCTAAATTGAAGGAAATAAATTCAAAAATCGACTATTTTTCAGTTTTTTTTAAGTAAACGTACCATTATTACCTTTATTCGTACTAATTTGTCATTTAACACATGCTAGATCACCTGACCCGCTGCAACTGGTAGTTAACCCAATGCATTTGCCCGTGACTGACATAGGCGAAAGTTACCGGAAAGTTTGCCCATGCCCGTGCGTTATTTTATTTCTAATACCCATCTGAGATCCGACTACAATTTGCTTGTATAATATATTTTGTTTATGTAAGTTTTACCCCACCCCTCGCTCCCTAGTCACCCTCACAACCTGAAATTGCAAAGAATAATTTACACTATACTAGTGTTTCAGAAAAAAAAAACTAGTGCTTTAAGGGGTTAAAATACTATTAGTAGACTATTTGCAGGCTATTAGAGTAGTATGAAGGCTATTAGGAGTATGAAGGCAATAGCATCACTACAGTCAAAATATTTTTGCCACTAGAACACTGCTCTAGTTCAATACTAAGACATCTTAAAAACATCTCTAAGTATCGAGTCAGGTGGGGTAAAATGGTCATAAAATCAACGTTTTTCAACTTTCTTTGTCTGTTATTTTACATTACATTATTAAAGAACAGATTGCATTAAGCTTTGAGCAGAAAAAAATTAAGTAAAATAATTTTATGACGCCTTTTTTCTGAGATTTATGTATGACCACTTTACCCCATGGGGTGGGGTAAAGCCAGTAGTGCATGGGGTAAAGTGGTCCTTGTTGAAAAAAAAATTATATAAAGGTATTAATAACCATAATACTTCAAAATACTCAACAAAGGTTCATTTTAAAACGAAAACAACTGTATTTCCCTCAACTGAATTTGTTTATGTCCTCTATTATGGTCAACAGTTAGCTTCATCTTCGTAACGTCTCGTAAGGTACTTCAGTCTCTTCCAAAACATTCTAGGATACATAATAGTAGGCATTCTTGGGTTTTAATCCCTAACAATTAGATTTTAAGTCTGTCCTTTAACTCAATACATATAATAAAACAAATATGAAATTCAAAATTTTCCGTGAAAAAAATTAAAATAGCTTTAATTGATGACTAAATTACTTAAATAACATATTAAGATAAAAAGTGCTAATAAAAGAGTTCTGGATGATTATAGCTTATTAAAAATCAATGATAGTAAAATACATATTTTAACCTAGCTATTTTTGATTATCTCTCTTCCATGTATTGTTCTTGTTCGAAGCACTACTAGTTCTAAACATTTAGAACTTTAATACTTATAATAAATCTGTTTATAAATGAATCATTGATACTTGAAAATTCTTGTATTAAAAAGTGCTTCTAAAAATTTTTCAATACTAAACACACCATTGTAAGAAGACTATTATACTAATTTCAATCTCTATTGCATTTGAGCTCAGTTGTGTTAGTTTTATAAAAAGTAAATCTAAAAGTTGTTTTTTAAAAAATTAGAAAACTGAAGTGTTACTGACATATGTCTCGTGGCTTAATTTCTAACAAAAGAAGTGCGAGCAATGTAGACTTCAAAATTTCTTTCCTTGCGTACATATCTTGAATTCCCTCTAATAGTTAAAAATTGAAAAAAATATTGAAACTGAGCCCCTATGAATTCCTATGAAAGTTCAATCCTTGGTCTTCCACATAAATTAACCTAACGTAATTTTAGAACATCAGTGCATGTTAAGCCCAATACTATGATTACTTTACCCCATCTTACTTAAACTACTGTAAAATAATATATAAAGTAAATCTGAAGTAAATATGAAGTAATCGTAGTTAGTGAAGTATTTTTGAGATCTGTGTGAAACTTTCTGCACCGTCCATTTGCTACAAATTCTTTAAAACAAAATGTCAGATAAGTTAAAAGAGCTGTTTCAATTTCAAAGTGTTGTATAAACAAACAAATCGAGTGCTTTCGCCACCTAAAGAGTTTTTATTAATATAATTTTGTATGTAAAATTTAATTTTTAATTATTAAAAGCTAAAATAAAAATAATAAACCAACTCCTTTATTTATTTCAAAGCTATAACTTTTTATTACCGTATGTACACGAACATTCAACTTTAAATACATTCAACTTTAAATAAAAGCAGCAAAATTTCAGTTAAGGTGTCGATATGCCATATTATTAGCTAAAACACCATTCTGTTTTTAATTATTGCTTTTTTCCCTAATACTGTCTAGATAATTTTAAACAAGCGAGTTACTTCCACATAAGGGATACCATAAATCAAAGGTTTCTAAATTTTTGCACACTTTGATGGACTTTTCATAAACCCAGTTTGTAGTGATCCATTTCGTTCTCCATGCAAAGAATGGGCTCAGAAATAGTTTTTTTCTTACCTGTAATCGCACAGTTGAAGCAAAAATACAACACGAAACGTTTATTATATATAAATGTCCGTTCTGCTTAAATTAACCCCTTGCCGATTATGTTTGTGTTAAAGTCTTCATCACGAGTCTGACTCGTGATGGAATAATTGGGTCAAACATGAATATCACGAGTAAGATTCGTGAAGGAATAATTGGGCCAAACATGAATATCACGAGTCTGACTCGTGATGGAATAATTGGGCCAAACATGAATATCACGAGTAAGATTCGTGAAGGACGACTACCGGATTACGCACGAGTTTGGTAGAGCTAAATGATACGGCAAGGGGTTAAGCTTAACCCATGTAAATCTAAAAACGTTAAGGATACATTAAAAAGACGTTTAAAATATGATAAGAATATAATAAATATGATAAGAGCATATGTCGCAAAAACTAAAATTTAGAAAATATCTTGTGATTTTTTTTTTCTAATTTTCGTTCATTTACCTGCAAAAACAAAATTATTCAAATAATTGTGACTTATACAATTTTCTTTTGGGACGTTGTATTGTTCTACGTAACAGCGTACTTTTCAAGTTAAGGAGACTTTTATAAAGAGTGAGACTTTACCAGAATTAATGCTTCGCTTTTTCTCTCCTGAAGACTTGGTATTTTTGAAAGCACAAGCCGATATATGCGTATATATATATATATATTATATATGGCGTAAAGCGATACATAAGTCCTTGTCAATATAGTAAAACATCAATCCCTCACAATCCCATTAAAACAGAAAAAGATAAAGAGAATTACAGAAAATGCTTTTGATGATAGCAGATAATGAAATCTTCACATAAGTGAATGAACATTTCTCAGATGACGATAGTCCATTAAATTTTACAAATATAATTTGATGATTAAAGTAAACAGACTACAATAATTTTTATACGCGAAGCTAAGTTACGTAAATTAAGCTCGTATGTATATGTTGTTCTTTTGCATATTCTTTAATTAAATAATAATAAAGCAAATTTGACATAAAAATCAAGTTTTGCACTTTCAGTGCGCTTGAAATTATGGCAATGAAAATAACTGAAATAACTGTATCATCAGAACAGTATAGTATTGTTTTCTTGAAATGCAGAAAAGTGAACTTACCGTATTTTAAAGAGGTCTCTTACTTATAAATCTTCATTAGTTACACACAACCAGCAATCAACTGCACGATAAAGTTTTCAACTGTTATTCCCATGCGCAATTCAGATCTACTTTTTCAGAATCAAGTTAAGACTATTTTCTTCTTCTGGGCACTGTTTTATGCGCACGAGTTGATTGGTGGTATAAAAATTATATCCCTCCACCCCATCTTTTTATAGACCACTCAGCTATTTAATTTACTATTTAACCGGTCAACCCTCGTAGTCTGTAACCGAACAACTGACCGAGAAGAAGCTTCCTTTTTAATATAATATCCCTATAAATTTAACTGTTGTAAACCTTTGTGCACATAGTCAAAAGTGAAATTGAAATACAACGTAAATTGCACACACATTTTGAAAAAAAATTCAGACGTGTGTTTCTTCTTCAATAAAAAAAGACCTGCTTTAGTTGGTTGTTTTTTTTCTTCTAGAGTTCATTTTTTTTCCATTAAGAAACCAACATTTCATTGTATAAATATTCTTGATAAAAGTTGGTCTTTGCAACCTCAAAACACGTGTCTGCAGTGTGTTGCAAAATTGCATTCGGTTTGTTGCAAAATTGCATTCAGCTTTTTGCAAAATTGTACGTAAGTTGTGCCAAATTTACTTTATATTTCAATTTACTTTTTATCGAATCCCTGGTTTATGCACCAAGTTGCATCTCGTTTTGCGTACCAAAGCATTTTTGCACAGTAATGTTAAAACAGAACACACACAAAAAAAAAAAAAGAAAGAAAGAAGTCAATCCATACTTTTTCTACCAAAATTCCTTTTGGGCTGAAGGAATAGCTTTAGAGAGGCGTGGGACAAAGCAATAAGTATTAGTAAAAAAATCAGAGAACAGGACCTCCCTGCGTGCAATGAGGAGGCGATAGGTTCAATTCCCGTCCTTTGCTTTGGGTGTATTCTTGTTATTTTCTTCTCTATTATAATTATGTCTTATCTTGTCCTGTACTATCTGTTATATTGGACGAGAGTTTAGGTTTAGTGCTTCGAGAGGTCAAATATACTCCAATATGTATGTGACCTGAAATGGTCTGTATAGTAAATAGTAAAATCAGTTAATTGTCTTATTCATGGCTTTCTTGCACGATGTACTGCTTTTAACAATTTCATGCTGTTTTGACATTTTTGCGTTCTTTACTAAACTATAATAATTTGAACAAGATCTGGTTTTCATCCAAACCCAATCCTGTAATAAAAAGTGGCTAAAAATATTGTCCTAATTTATTAAAATTTGGAAATTAGTGATTGGAAAAAAAATTAATACTTGAAAAAACAATCCGAAATTTTCAAAGAAAAACTAATCGAAAGATGCTTTTAAATTAATACCCAAAATATCACTTCTAAAATATTAAATAGTTTTTCAATGTGCTTGAGAATACAATTTGCTGCCGTATGCATGGCTAAATGAAATAACAAAACCAAAATTGAATTATGGGAAACAAAATATACACACAGAATATTTTTACCCTTTACAACGCACTTCAAGATGCTACCTAGCGTACAAAGAGCTAAGAACTTTAGGGGCACAAGTTTCCAGTTTCAGCGTTTGGCTGTTTTCCGGGCCTGTGGATCGTTCTATAGCTCACAAAATTGAATGTGTTCTAGTAGGATACCGCGGGTACTGGGTACCTCCTATCTGATTTTTAATGAAATTCACAGGAAACACAAAAAACTGCTTGAATCCCTAATATCGAGCAATTACAGTAAGAGGTTGCATCAGGCTTTTTTCACGTGATATACAATTTTTGCGTTCACGAGAATTCGAGAACATCAAGCGAATAAAATACATTTAATGAAAATGAAAATCTGAAAATCGAAAAATTCGTAGATGGGAGGTATTGCCCAGATTGCACGCGATATGTCCGTCAACCACCAATTAAAAGATCCTTTTCCAAGAGGTTTAAATATGGACATTTCATGTGTGAAACCTTTGCCCTACTGAATGGGGAAAATGTCAACATTTGCTCCAATCATCGATTTAGAGCATGTAAGTCATGGAGAAAAGAAACCGGTAGAGTAGTTTTATTTCAATGCCGGCAGGATGGCGTAATGGTAAGGTACTGGCCTCATACGCCTAAGTTCGCAGGATCAAACCTGGCCCAAGTCGGTGGATTTTCAAGAAGCAGAAAATCGTCAGCGCCCACGTTGTATGATTATGCGGCATGTTAAAGGTCCCTTGAGTATCCGTTTGGCTTGAATACTTTCGGCTAAATAAAATTCCTAGTGCAGTTTCGCATCATTTAGAGCTCAGGTGCCGCCACGTAGGGTGAAACTGAGCGTCAAAACTCTCAAAGTGCTAATGGCACCTACCGAAAGTGGTGCTGCTTTAAAGAATGGATGCCGATTTCTGGGAAATCCTCTAGGTCTGCAAAGGTTAGTGACCATACGCAGCCGCATTAGAACGAAAAAAAAAAGTTATTTCAAAATAATTTATAAGTAAAAAATCATTCAAACTGTCAGTTTCATTATTCTTACAACTTATTTCGTTTAAACACTTTAATGGCTCATTCAAAAATATTAAGTTTGTGTAATCAGTCCTTTAAAACATATTCCTAGTTTAGTTAATCATGTTTGCATTCTGCATCTTTAAACGTGCTTTTCTCTGCTGTACGTTTTTGATCAATTTATGTACATGAAGTAAAATCCCCAAGTTGTTTTATTTGGTTAGTCTTATTAAACAACTTGCTTAATCGCAGTTTACTTTAGAGTGTTTAGTTTGCATGGGCTTATATATCTGATGCTCGTTTCCTTTATGTCTAATTTCTTTTTTTTTTTTTTTTTCTGACGAACTAGCAAATTATTAAAATTCTCAGACAGTTTCCTTATCACTTTTTTTTACATTTTTAGGAATCGAAGAGAAGTTTTTTCTGCAATTACAAAATATAGGAATTTTAAAAATTCAAAACGAAGATTTTCAAATTTAAACTTTTAGTTGAATGTCTATAACAAGGTTCTGGTTCAAGATATGACTATTTATAACTAGGATTTGAATCGCTGCTCTGTTTTAGGTTACTTCAGTTTAGTTTTACTTCCCGTCATTCCGTACAACTCGCGCTAAATCTAGTAGAAGTATTTCAAAGATTATTTACCACTAAATAAAAGAAAATTTTCCAAAAACATTCACTATTTTCAAATACGTGGGAAAAGACTTTAAAATTGCGAATCAAGAATGAGAAGAACCACACTCGTTTGATTTTCTTGGCTCCTTGTTAAATATACACGTGGTATCATAGGTTATTAGAAAGTAAAGCTTCTATTTCCTCCACAATTTTACCTTTCTAAAGCGTACGCGGAAATCTTTGCACCATAGCAAATCTTCGCACCCATATAAAATTATTACCTGATAGTAAGCACAGATATATTAACCCTTAGAGCTCCGTGTTCCGCAGCTACGTAAGCTCCGCTGCGGAGCCAACTGTTTTTAGCATGATTACGTTTAAGACGGCAGTAAAAGCACACGATACTGTAAAAGCACTGAATCATTTATAGTATCGAAAAATTTTAATCGAGCAACTCCTAGGAGATTTTTATCAGGAGAGAACTAGCTTCTTCATCAATTTCTGAAATCGGACTGACCGGAAAACTTCATATAATGAGGAAAGGTCCAAAGAGTTGTGTGTGTGTCCTCTACAAGGAGGATGGTAGACGTCAAACTAGGGATCACTGTGACACTTGCCCAAGTAAACCCAGGATGCACATGGGAGATTGCTTTCAAAGATATCACACCATGGTGAATTACAAAAATTTCATTTGCAAGAACGTACATGTGTATAAAATAAATTAAGTTAAAACATTCACATGCACGTGTAATTCTGCTCACTTAAAATAAGACTTCGTTTCACTCGTTCCGCAGACAACATATGCTTGGGTTGCTGGTAGGCAGTGGTACAAAAATGTGCGGAGCGCTAAGGTTTTTAAAGTTCAGTAGTTTATGCACTGGATTTTCGGCTTTGCCTTGTCTCGTTAATACAATACATTCGATTCGTCAGACTTCAATCTGACAGAAAATGCACCGTTATTCTATATGTTTTACAAATTTTTTTTTTTTTGTGTGTTGCAAGTAAAAGTCCAGTCTTTTGGGAAAGCTTAACGCAAGACCAGACTAGTCATTTAGACTGTTTTGCTAGCTTCCATTTTGCACAATTTGCTACTAATTCTAGTTCAACTTTCAATTGCATTTGGCTTTTCCTAACACACGGTAAGTAGGACAAGTGAATGCGACTGAAAGTTATTATAATTAGTAGCAACTTTGTGTAAAAGGAAAGTTTCGAAATGGTTGAAAACGGCCTAGTGAATTTAGTGTTAATAAACTTTTATAAAGTGTTCTCCATTCCATGACACTAAATTTTCGAGAAATCTCAGGTACTGAGGAAATATTACACCTTTCGTTAATCTTACAAGAAAAATTAATTATTTCTATTTGAAATAATGTTTTAGGGTTATTTTCAAAAAGATTGACAATTTGATGTCCGCAGTATAAATCTGAATTTCATGTCGATAAAACTAATATTCTGCCATTATAAAAACCAGTAGGGAATCATCATTTCATAGTTGATTAAATGCATTCATTACATTTTTTCTAAGTTGTGAAATAGTAGGCTTTTTCTGTTACTTTAGTTGGAAAGAAATGGAAAGTTGCGTGTCCGGAGCAAAAAATTCACAGAACCACAGTCTTTTTTTTTTTTTTTATCATTCCAAGTAGTTTTTTTATTGCTTCATGTTTTATATCACATGGAATATGTGTTTACTTAACAAAAGTGCAAGTGATTTTAGTGAAATGTTTATCTAATATTTTAAAATTCAAAGAAAGTTTTTGTCCGGACATGCAGCTCACGAGTGTTACCTCTAGAAAGTTCCTATCATTCAACTTGAAAATTTTTTAAATATTGTAATTATTTTCTGTGATAGGGAAGCCCAGTATGTTTCTTTTAACCTCGTACCATCTAGAATGGGTTAGTTTTATTAATTTAATGTTCTATAGGGGAACAGAATTCAACATGCGTATTTTTACTACTTCTCAGGAGTGTTACCCATTTATTTCCCAATATTTTTTACAGCATAAAAATAAGCAATTCAGCAATATTGTATTTCTTGTAGAGGAATCAATCGGTGCAATTAAATTTTTAGGAACACAGTCTGAATTTTTTTAGTGAAGAATTTCTTAATAAATCTCATAAGTGTTACTTCTTAAGAGAAGGAAGTAACACTCATGATTGAAAACAACCAAATAAATAAAGCTGCAGATATAGATATTTGTTGAGCTTTAACTCAAATTATTTGTTTTTTTATTCAAAATTATACTGTATTTCTATATATATTTTTTAAAAGACACCTTGACACAAAATTTTTACGTTGACAAATATGATTTTTGCGTGGTTTTTATAAAGATATGTTTAATTCTTAAGGGGTAGATAAAGAAAAACTCTCGTACTTGTAACCCCCCTCTCCCTCAAAAAAAAGAAAGAAATGAGTAAAAAAATAAACATTTGTTCGGGTATGCTAATTGTTACTTTATGTAAACTAGAAAGTAATGTGTTGCAAAGTATTATCTTCACTTTACTTAAATTAAAGATATGGTTTGCAGAATTAGAATTATTTCTATATTTTTACTGCCTACTTTAAAACTGAAATTTATTTTTTATTAGTTCTGTCTAAAAACATTTCTGGATCAGAATCATGAGAGTAGCGATGTTTTATTACATTTTTAATGTAACATAGAAATTAATGGGGTAAAATAATTTTAATTTTGGTCTCATTTTATAATTTTTATTTCTATTACTATTGTTATTTTTGATGTCTTATAGCAAGAGGATTGTTTGTCTGTCTCAAGAGCGTTACCATCTCTTATGAATGCTACTGTAGCTAAAAATTAGAATTTTATTAATGTATTTGTTAGTTAATAATTAAAAATGGTTTTCTAGTTAAATCTATCCAGGTATTTCTTACACCTAGAGTGAAAACATTTAATTTTTTAATGAAATACATTTTTATTGAAAGTTATGCTTCATTTAAGAAACAAAGTAACACTCATAAGATAAAGTGCAATTAAAATAGTTTAAAATTTTTAAATATGTCAATTTTAATACTATTTATACTTATTACAAAGTATTTAAGATTACTTAAACAAGATTTTTAAATTAATTATTGATAAAGATTATTTTGCAGAAAGTTGAATAACGGTAACACTCATGAGAAAAACAATCACTTGTCAAGACATTTTTTTAAATATTTAAAATATAAATAAATTAACTCGAAAAAAAACTACCTGCTCAGAATGCAGTAAATTATAAGGTATTCATACGTAGGCAAGTTTTTATGTTTGATGCAACAAAAATTCAGATTGTGTCAAACCCAAACCGTCAACAAATTTGAAAATCACCCTTTAGCATTAAGTTCTTCCTCTTTGTTTAGAGGAAATTAATCTAACAAAGTTCATACTAAATTACCATTCATCAAAACTTATATCGAATGATTAGACTTCATTTTTTATTAAACATCTAATTTGTTTTAATAGTGCGCTTGATGATTAATTAGGAGTCTTTTGGTCCAACACTGGAACAACTCACTGGTTCATGCTTTTCGAAAAGTAGTTTTAAAAATAAACAGATTAAAAAATTCAAAATTCTTTTAACATTAAAAGCATTTTGGTTGAGAGCTTATTTCTGCAGCTGAAAGAAACTATTTAAGCGCTTAGCTATGTGCAGTGTCGTGAAAAACTACAGTTCTCATTCAAAGAACTAAACCTCCAGTGCTTTATTCACATTTAAAAACATAAAAGCGTCCTAAGAGGACAAGACAAAATGCATGCATCAATTCCATAGTATAAAAATGAATGTATAAAATTCGTAGAAATTTCATAGCCTCAAAACTATTGTTTTTTACTAAAAGGATCTTTAGCTTCCTTGCGACGAATGAAAACCGGCGATGCTTTGGGTTTATAGTTGGATAGTTTTCTGCATATAAAACCCATGATGATAAAGCCAGTACCAAGAATTAAAAACCAGCTCATTAACTGTAAGTTCCCACCTCGGCGGAGCAGGAGGGGACAATGGTAAGCACTTCCAGTGAGGAAAGTAGCTCCGGCTATCAGACAAAAAATACCAAGTACATCCCACACGCTGCAATTCATCTATAAAAAAGTACACATTTAAAAGTTACTTTTACAGTATTGTAAATGTCACACATACATAGAAAAAAATGCAGACTAAGTTTGTCGCTAAATACACTTGGAATACTCCATGACATGCAAAGTTTTGAAATCCTACACAAAAAACTTTTCACGCAGTCAGTTTGCACCTTTGAGCATTTTCTTTCTTTTATGTTCAACCCCAGTGATGTCACTTGGCATTGTTAACTATTTTCGGTGTCGAAACTGCCTGAAATACCAAATTAAAATTTTAAGGTACAATAGAATCATCTTTTGATTTGTTTCTTTGACATTTGATACAGAAAGATCATGAAGCTCCTTACAGTCGACTTCCGTTATAACAACGCCTTAATTTTCATTTATAAGTGGTATTTCACATACGATATAACGACTGCAAAAAATCACGACTCCTTATTCATTAACTTGCACGAACCATTCAAGTAGAAGTTATCCATTATGGAATGTTGCATTTATCTGGCTCAAAACAAAACTTGAACCCTCATTAAAGAAAATTGGCAATTTCTTTTATAAATTTAATATTCTCTCCCTCCACTGTGCAGAGCTTTTTTTTTTAGTGCACAAAACACTTTTATTTTTAGATAAAACATACATAAAATGTTGATATAAATTTTTAAGATTAATTTTACCAGAATTTCTATTTATAAACTCTTAGTGTTTGATTTATATTTTACAATTTATTTAGTACTGCAAGTAATTTTAAAATGTCACATAAAATACTTATTTTCATGAAAGTTAAAGGAGATTTTAATCTCATGCGTTACAAATACAAAAGTGATGACCAGCAACAGGCTCACGGCCCAGCTAGGCTGCTCCTAATCAATTAGCAGTCCCCAATGAACATCAAGAGGTTTCTTAAGTTTTTACCCCACTGCAATTAACAGTTTCCTCCGGTAAACTATTCCAACTGCCTACAACCCTATTGAAGGGGGTTACATTTAGGTTTTATTTATAACAAAGAATTTCATGCATTTCACTTTGTATGAACGTACTGTATCATATGAAGGTAATTTTTAATGGAAAAGGAACTATTTGAATATTATCTGTTCATTTGGTTATAAAGTCCATTAGAAACACAACACCAATAATGTCCGAATGGGGACATTAATACGAGTGCACTAGACTTTTAGAAGGGCTTTCTACTGAAAGGAGTTTTTTCAAGCAAAATTTTCAATTGACACAGCATATCAACATTACCATGTCAAACAAAATATTTCTGTTCTAGATTACTTTTTCCAACGTGTCTTTATTATTTTGTATTTCAGCACGCAAGCGCCGTTTCGGGAATGCTTTTTCTGAATACATAGCCTATTACGGTTAGCGCCGTGGTGAGAATATTTTAATTCTATAAAACACGCGTTTTTTTTACAGGAAAGGGAATTAATATAACAGCGCTCGTGTTCAACGTGGCTGCCCGCAACTTTAAAACTTTTAGCACGGGCAGCGCCATACCAGTACCGAAACTCCTTACTAAAATATAAACACGTATTCATTTTCTGAAAATATACTTTCAGAGTTTTCATAAGCAAAATGCTAAGTCCTACATTTTTTGTTTGCAAGAGCGGTGTTACATTAAACAGGCCTACACTAGTGAAATATTAACCCCTCAACTGTTTAATTTTTTTTACCGCAAAGTTACCTAAAGAAAAAAAAGCATTTTTTTATTGCATTAATTAAAGTCCTAACCTGGTGTAAAAGGAAAATTAAAGAATTTTCCAAAAATCCCATAAATAATGAATTTAAGCATGTTTTTATTTTATAACCGATACACATATGCCCTGAATAACTCTTTCAATATTAACCAGAAGTTCCGTCTAGAACTATACGAGCCTACTTTCCCGTATAAACCAGCTTAAAATTTATAATCTAGATATCTCTCTCGTTTAGCTTGAGTTCTTAATCACTTCAAATATGCCTTTTTCAACGGTTAATAGATATTCATTCAATCATTCATTGTTTTGCTTATTCATTTAATCATTCATTAATTCAAAAATATTCTTGAAAATCCCTATCAAAATATTTCATAATAAAATAGGCTCGTTAGTTCTGGATGAACTTTCTACCCGTACATGTTCTACGTCATAAGCGCTTTCCGATAAAATTTGTTCCAAGAAAATCGAACCGTTAGATCAGGATTTATATAGTATTGAAAATTTCCCCGTAGGCGCTAAGTTTTTTTTTTTTTTTAAACTGTTCAAAAATTAACAAAAATTGTTCAAATCAATATTTCACGCCAAGAACTTTTTCCAGTGAGCTTGTTCATTGGAACTTTGATCTTATACCCAGAGTTCACATAATTTGCTTCATTTTCACCCATAGGCGCTAATGTTTAAATTTTTTGAATTGTTCAAAATTGAAAAAGAAATTGTTCAAATCAAAAAGTAAAATATGGAAATTAGATGTCCTCGTCAAGATCTTTCGAACGCAAAAGAATTTTTCGAATCTGACAATTGAAATTGAGCGTTTCTGAGAGTTTTGTAAAATAATTCACGTTGACATTAAAATTTACAAATTATAAGTGAAAGACTGGCTATTTCTTAGCTTTTCTGGATTCATAACATTTCACTACACGATACATAACTGCAAGCTGAGTAATAATCTCCGAGTCTCAGTTGATTAGTGCAAGCTATGTATAACACTAGCTTGCAGTTAATAACTGCAAGCTGTGTTCATCAAGCTGTGTTTTTTAGCGTATGATGTTCGTTAACTCATCTACGCATCAAAAGTTCATTATGATTGTTAATTTATTCTATTTCCATAGCAATAAGCAATCGTAATGAAATTTCAATACGCAATGGGATTAACACATTTTATGAGCTAAAAATGTTATACTATATATACGTTTTTATACCGACTCATAAAAAAATTAAAATGTATCAAAGAGTAATAATAATTTCAAACTTTACACTAACTGAACACCAGAAATCGTGTTCAGTAACACGAAAAATAATGGCAACTAAACGCAAAATGTTTACAGTGTAAGAATATGAACGCGTTTTTAAATTATGTAGTGTTAAAAAAAACATATCCACGTAGCATAATAACTGTTCATATCGAACCTTTACGACAGACGTTGCTCTTTCTTATGTTTAATGACCGCAATGAGTTTTAGCTTAATGAAAACAAACTTGTTTTTATGCTAATTAAAGCACACATTTTCCTAACCAACTTACAAATTCTAAGTACATAATCATTTGACTATTTAGTTTTAAGGAATCGTTTTGATCAAAAAATCCATTCAAAAGTACATTATCCTTCCGGGATTTGGAAATAAAACTGATGCCTCGTTTTCGCCCTACTAATTTTTCTATCACTGCACTAGATCAAATATTATAGTGTATTGTACCAACGTTCAGAATTTTTTTCAGATATTCATTCAATCATTCATTGTTTTGCTTATTCATTTAATCATTCATTAATTCAAAAATATTCTTGAAAATACCTATCAAAATATTTCATAATAAAATAGGCTCGTTAGTTCTGGATGAACTTTCTATCCGTACATGTTCTACGTCATAAGCGCTTTCCGATAAAATTTGTTCCAAGAAAATCGAACCGTTAGATCAGATTTATATAGTATTGAAAATTTCCCCGTAGGCGCTAAGTTTTTTTTTTTTTTTTTTTTTAAACTGTTCAAAAATTAACAAAAATTGTTCAAATCAATATTTCACGCCAAGAACTTCTTCCAGTAAGCTTGTTCATTGGAACTTTGATCTTGTACCCAGAGTTCACATAATTTGCTTCATTTTCACCCATAGGCGCTAATGTTTAAATTTTTTGAATTGTTCAAAATTGAAAAAGAAATTGTTCAAATCAAAAAGTAAAATATGGAAATTAGATGTCCTCGTCAAGATCTTTCGAACGCAAAAGAATTTTTCGAATCTGACAATTGAAATTGAGCGTTTCTGAGAGTTTTGTAAAATAATTCACGTTGACATTAAAATTTACAAATTATAAGTGAAAGACTGGCTATTTCTTAGCTTTTCTGGATTCATAACATTTCACTACACGATACATAACTGCAAGCTGAGTAATTTCTCCGAGTCTCAGTTGATTAGTGCAAGCTATGTATAACACTAGCTTGCAGTTAATAACTGCAAGCTGTGTTCATTAAAGTTCAGGTGTAAATAACGGCATAAATAAGTAATTCATGTATAAAGCTTTACGCATAAAATATAAATAAATTTGCTAGTATACAATAAATTCACAATGTAGTTATCAGAACTATAACGTTTAACACTTTACTATTTTAAGTTCTGTATTTCATAAATGTTATTGTGCATTTACAATCCTACATTAATTGCAACCAATTCTAAGGAAATTAAAGATTTTATAAAAGTAGAGGAGATAAATTCCAACGGAACTGAAGGAAGTTTGAAATTGAGAAATAATTTCACTTTATTCATTCAAAATATAATTTGGGGAAAAAATAGTTTGCGGAATGTACAAGTGCCTGCTTTACACTTAATTTCGAATATTTCAACTTGACATAAAAAAACAATTGACTGAGCAATTCAGAAAATTACTATATCTGAAACGTCCTGCTATAATCAAAGTATTAATAAGGAAGAAGTACAGGAAAAACTAAAGTTGACCACCTTTGTAAGCTGACCACCTGTTTAAGTTTATTACTTTCGTCAGGAACGAAATTAGGCCTATGTTTTATAATGTAGGGAAACATTTGCTCTTGACCACCTAAGATGACCACCTGTCAATGTTGACCACTTATGTATGCCAAATTTGGGTGCGAGAGTATTAAAACCCCTTTGTAAGTTGAGCTCCTAATTATTTTTTTTTTTTGTTCGTCTGTTTTTGGAAATATAAAACTAAAATAGCTTCTCCAGGATATTTTTTTATGCTGTAATTTTAGACCGGTATTTGCCTGCATGGGGGGGGGGGGAAGAAGCATCAATATAAAGTTTGCCTAAACCGCTTTGTGAGTTAACCAAATGGGAAAACGACTATGGGCACTCTTTTATTCTTTAAATAAGTTGTCTTTTTTAATCGATCTGATACATAATTTTCAAAATGGCTATATTTTTAGGAAATCTTTAGCATCATATACATAACCGACATAATGAATGCGACATTTATCTTGATTTTAACTAAGCACTTTACTTTTGAAGTTGTATAGGATGCATTGTAAGTCATTGGGGTTAAATTTATCGAATGATATTTTAGGCGATTGTAAAAACAGATAAAGTAGAAAATAAATGAAATGCCAACTTTGTTATTAACGGTAAAAAAAAAATATTTTTACAGATTCAGTAATATTAAAAACATTTCATGTATAAAACGTTTTATTTACAGTTAAGATTAAGTATTTTCAATTACCTTACAATGCGAGAATCTTCTCATATTCAATAATACGTTTAAAAACAGTAAAAATAATTAGCATACATTGAATTTTAAATGAATTAAATTTTATTTACCATCTATTTAACGACGATTGTTGGGGGAAAAACTAATAAAAAAATTACCTTAAACGTTATTACAACAGAACTAATTAAAAACTAAAACCAAACACAAAATAACGCAACAGGATGAAAGCTACAGATCCAGCTTTTATACAAAAACGAATGCTTTCAATTTGCTTAAAGAACGCGTGTTAAATTTGACATGCGCACTTATTTACAAAAACAAGTATCCTTCTTCTTCTTCTTCTCTTTTTTATTATTTCTTGATAGGGCCTTGGTGGCCGAGTGGTTTTAGTTACCAGTTTCCACCCGCTGTTTGCGCGCAGTAACGAGGTCGTGGGTTCGATTTCCACCCTCTCCTGGGTGTATTCTTGTAATTTCCTTCCTTGTATTATAATAAACTGTCGTACTGTCCTGTTCTATCTGTAATATTGGACGAGAGTTTGAAGCATATCCATTGAGAAAAGCAAAAAAACTCGAAAATATGACCTGAAATGGTCGTAAAAGAAAAAAAAAAACATTTTTTCTTGATTTTCATAAGTATTATAATGACATTTTAAAAAATAAATTGTTTGTTTGTTTGTTTTACTACCATTTCGGGTCACATATATTTTCGAGTTTATTTGCTTTTCTCAATGGACATGAATCAAATTCTCGTCCAATATTACAGATAGAACAGGACAGTACGATAGTTTACAATGCAAGGAAGGAAATTACAAAAACGCACCCAAGGCAAGATGGAAATCGAACCAAAGACCTCGTTACAGCGCATAAGCAGCGGGCGGAAACTGGTAAGTAAGATCGCTCGACGACCGAGGCCCGAAATAAATTTTAATGCGAGTTTTACGAAAAGGTGTAGAGTTATTGTACATACCAAGTAAACTCTTTTCTGAAATTTGCAGCCCTATTTCAAGCATTTTACGATACAGGATGATCGAAATACTACTATTTTCCTCAATTTATTGCCAGTCCTCCAAATGCACGCGTGACAAAAGTTTTACTGAAAATTATATAAGGAAGCATACCTTTTGTATAATCAAAGGTAAAAAACATTTTGTCATGTATAAATCTATCAATAAGTAGGCAAAGACAAAACACTTAAGTACTATCTTCTCCTTTGTTTGTCAACCGATTTTTTTTAAAATTTAGTTGCTATTGATGAGTTTTAGCGTTTTGAATTTTTTTTTTTTTTTTTTTTTGAAAATAGAAAAATTATTTTTTCCCCTCCTACTTTTAACGGAGATTAGAAGCCTTTTTTTAGAAATCTTTATTCGTCATACTTTCGTACTACTCCTTATATTTGTACAACGCTCATTACATTTTTTCTATTTATAATTCAAAGAAAAAGAAATGTTAGGAATAAAAGAACAAAATGAATGATAAATTGTAGTCTATTCAATGAATGTCCAAGGAAAATAATACTAATCATAAGGTGTCAGTTAATCCATATCCAATACATATATATACGATAAGTTGACAAGTCAGTCAGTAAGTTTGTACATTTCTATGACAAACGAAATAAAATGCAGTTTGAAGCTAACATTATCCAATATAATGTAAGGTAAGATAAGTGCGGTGATGCGTTATTTTGCTTCGAGTCAACGTTTCATAAGTTTGTTGATTTGCATTAGCGATTTAAAGTCTGATTAAATTGAAAGCGAGTGTTTGTGTTTCAAATTTATTCAATAATAATAGAGTGGCATGAAACTTTTTATTTCTATTTTCTTTACGGCAGGAGGGCAGAAAGATAAAATTATATATACATGTGTTACCAAATGCATTGAATTAAACAACTAACTCAATCGTCAATGGTCGATTGAGAAGAGATTATCGTTAATTGAAATCATCAAACAAACAGTGGTCAAACAGAAAAGCTAAAATGTATAAAAGTTGTTTAAACGTTTGAGGCTGAGCTTGGAAAAATTTAATGAATTTCGAATGACTCCGAAATTGCCGAAACTTTTAGAAGATCTGTTCCGAAATTTTAAACGAATAGGTTTTCCGAAAAATATTTTCAATTTATAATAATCTTACGATTTCTACGATGAATAAAGTCTATGCTTACCTTTCCACCTTTTGACAAGTAAAAATTTAATATTTTAAAAACACTTACAACACAGTTTCTGGAAAAAAAATGACTTATGGTACAGAATTACTGTAACTTGTACATATAGATACACACGCACATATACCTCTGTATTATGTGCGGTCGGAGGGGGGTATTCCCCTAATTATCTAGTTTTTATTTTTTTAATTCATGACACATATATATTTTTTTTTTTTTACTGAGAATCACTAATGAAAATTACGGTGGAATTTTGACCGCTGGACTAACTCTAGTTTGAAAAAAATCTATAAGATTGAAGGTGTGTGGTGATTTTTGGCTATATATATATATACATACATTAGGGGGGTCCTTTACAAACAAGTTTTGTATTTTTACAGTTCCCACCCCTACTTCTTTTCTGTTTATAAGAAACTGGGTATAATTTTTCAAGCAAATGCTCAAGTTTAACACGTAACACAACGAGACTTAAAAGTTGAAATAACTCGTAAATTCTAACATTGTCATACCTTAAATGTCTATTCGTTTCACGTGAACTTTAAAACAATTGTTTAAAAGTAAGAACTACATAAAATATAGTCCAAAATGATTTACAATTAAAGGAGTTTCAACTAAATAACAGGCCGCCGCAGTGGCACGGGTGGTAGAGGGGACCACACTTTCGTTTGGTCAAGAAATTACAAATAAGATACAGATATATTTTGTCAAAGGCATAATTTGTCAAAGTTCTACTTTATTATAGTCTCTCATCACATCTTATTGGTTTGAATGAAATCGTGCGAAGTTCATGAATGCTACGGAGAATAATAGGGGAATGTCCAATACCCTAACCGCCATCAAAACTTGCAATATTGTTGTTGTTCTTTTCGGCGAATGTGTATAGCTCGCGAAAGGAAACAATAAACGAAGATAAAATGCTTAAATTGACTGATAATGGGTATTTTTTCATCAAAGATATTTTCTAGAACGTATCTCTTTGTTATGATACGAAAAGTAATTCTTAAGTGCAATAACACACTTCAATTTGACATAAAAAAACAAGCAAAATTAGGTACTTAGTTAAGCTTTAAATACTTCATATTTTATTGAATTGTATTTACATAGGATATACTGTATATACACTAAGTTCATGAATAAATATCCATATAAAATAACTCCAATATAACACAAATATTTACAATTTTATAAACATAGTTCAAACAAACGGTGACTATGAATAATAAGGTATGTCTCCTTGAAGGTATGATTTCAGTAAGGCTTGATTCCTACAAGCAGCAATTCCAAAAAATAAGATAAATAGTCCCACGATGGAAAGTGTCGCCCCTTTTACTGTTTCGTATTTTATGTTTAGGTAGAGCCCGTAGGAGAGCACAGAAAGAGCAAAAATGATGATGCAGGCGAGAAAAAGTGCAATTCCTCTCAATCTTAGCTTCAACAACTCTGGAATACAGGAAGTCAATAAGTAAAAATATTTAAAACATAAAACTATACATACTTGATACATAAAACTATTTTTTAACAATTAAACCCGTATTTATTTTGAACGATATTGGTTGTATTGCTACACAGTGTTAACTTTTGTGAAATATGATATTAATAATTGGAATAGGGGGATGTAATAAAGAGGACTATACTTTTGCCCTCCTACCTTTAAGGTGAGGGTTCATTTCTGTAACATTGCAATGAATATTGAAGAAACTTTATTTTGAGGATACCAAAATGCATTTTTATAGCAAAAAAAAAAAAAAAATTGGAGCTAAACGGAGATGTTGACCTTTTCGCATTTGGCGCGTGTCTAGGAGATACTGATACACTCGCAATGAATTATAGTTTTCTTTAGTTAAACTATTCACAATAGCCTGTTAAATAATTTGATATATTGAGACCATAACTTGCTTAAATGAACTGTTATTATCAACACGACTAATTAAAATACTTCATTAGTTAAAATATTCACAATAACCTGGCAAATAATTGCAAGTGATCTTTGACGATGGTTAGAGAGCGCGCCTGGGTGTCTGCTGGAAAACTGCTCCAAAACAGACATTTCTCGGTCTCAACAATGTGATATCTTGAGACTATAATTTGCTTAAATGAACTAGTTTTATCAACTGTCGACTAATTACAATACGTCATTAGTTAAGCTATTCACAATAAGTGAATTCAATTTCGGTTGCAAGTATGAGCCTTAAAGTGATAAGTTTCATGAAATGTACTTTTTTGTGTTACATTACGGAGTAAAAATGAGTTATGAGCTCGAAATAAGGAAGTATTTAGAAAAAAGAAAAAAAGAAACATTAACCAAAGAAAAGTTTTTCTTTTTTTTTGAAACACTCATTGACTGAGAAGGATAACTGGTTACATAAAAAACCAATGACATTTCCCCTGACTTTGGCAATGACGTCCCTGCAGTAAAATACTTAAAAAAAACCTCTGTACCATAATGTAAACTGCAGGCGACAGTCCGTTCTACAGCTTCTTTTGTAACTTTGTTTAAATATTTTTTTTTAAATGCTAAAATACACGTATTTTAATTTTTTTATACTCTGGAATCCCAAAAGTGAAATGAATCCCCTGTTTGTAAAGTTTTTCATGAATAATAATAATAATAGCAAAAAAAAATGTCCTTAAGTACATGTATTTTATTTATTTATAGTAATTTTTATAATTATTAGCTTTTGCTAACTTAAAACGAAACAAGCACGTAAATCCGAGCTTATGAGGATAGATGGTGAAATATTAACCCTCTTTTGTAAATGTTGATAGCTAGAGAAAGAATTCCTTAAAAACCGTTCGTTATATACACAATAAAGGACATAAAATATATACATTTTTTCCTTCGAAAACGCTGCAAGATATGAGGCATATACAATTGGAAACTATTCCATCTCAAAAAATAGCAAAGGTTTCTTTTAGTGCTCAAACATTAGGCTCAATTTCTTGCGCGTGATTACAATAAGTAAAACATTTTTCCTCAAATTAAAAACTGCAAATATTACCAGCAGCCATTTTCAATAAGTGTCTTGAATTGCGAACCCGTCAATCAACGTCACAGCATTTACTTTTCATTCATGCATACACTCTTCCTAGAAGAGAAAATAGAGCATGTTAGGGCTGGTTTCTACTTGTCTACTAGTTAGTAACATAAAAATAACTATAAAAACATGTTTTGAACTCAGTTTGAAACATTTTAAACTTTACTTAAAATTAACCGCACAGACATACATTCTGAATTAATTTAAATGTATTGAACACGCTCTTTCTTTGCTAAAAAAACAGAGGTATTCTGTAACTTTTAACGTTAAATTCTAAAACATGAATTGTATAAAAAGAATACATTGTTTTATGTCATTTAAAACAAAATCTTACTCAATTCAATTTTTTCTTAAGAAAATGTTAAGTAAAAAATTTGTATTTAAAAGAAACTTTATGATATAAAATTCTAATTGCATTAATAAAAACTAGGGAAACATATAAATCCTCATTTACTAATACCAAATACAACACATTTTCATTTCAAATATGAAACATATTTTGATACTCTAATCATATTATTCATAGAGAATGTAACAAATACCATAGCATTCTTTTAATTTCAAGACAATCTAGAATAGATTGTTTACAACTTTAAAGAATACTGCAAGTGTGGAAGATTGTTTATAATTTACATAAATTAGCTTCATGTACTCTCATTTAGTAATTAGCTATGTGAAAGCATGTACAATGGATATGTATGACTGTTTGAAAAGTTTTTCTTGAACAAAAATTCATCAATGAAGAATTTTCTTCAAAAGATATTTGGTTGCCTTGTTCAGAAAACAGGCAAAAAAGACGTTAAAAAAATTAATATTTTAGCTTCTACAACCTATAAAAAAAATGTAGCCCTATAGAATCTCATTAAAGAACTACTTATCATTAAAGAAGAAAAATATTTCAGGAGCCTCAAAGAGTTTGGAAAGAAATGGTACAAGATCCAGCCGTCTTTTCAACAGTTACAACCAAATATAACAAACTCCAGAGCATGTTTTTGGCGGTCATGCAAATGTGGGGCTTCCGGTTCATCTTGGAGAACACCCCTTTAATTTAGAGCGACTCAACTCTAGGAACTTGATAATAGATAGAGACATCAACCAACCAATATAACAAAGAGGAATTAAATATTTGACGGTATTGTTCTATAATATGTAAAAGCCAAAGAGCTGATTGGGAACATTATGATACCAATTAGTATCATATATATATATGTATAACTTTAATATTTTAACCCAAAAGTCATATCTATAAATAAAAATTAAATTAAACTACAGAGTTCTGAGTTCATTAATAACGCAAACCATGCCGACTGAAAAGACAGCATTGTGGGGTTAAACTAATTGTAACACTGGAAATATCCAAAGACTTGTATAACCCCGGAAAAAACCAATCAAGAGCCAAGCATAATCAATAACAAACCGCATGTTCTAATTAAAACAATCATAAGCAAATAATGTTACTAAGCTGCGAAAAATAAACTATAAATAAAACGTAGACGTAAAAATACAAATTAAAACATTCAACTAGCTAGCGATAAAAGCAATCTTATTACCTACATAACAAAACAGAGTGAATAAAATAAACGAAAAAACACAACATAGCAAAATGATTTAAACCAAGTTACCTTCACTAACTGCGTAGTACGCAAATACATTCACTTTCTGTCACACACAGTTACGTAATAGTACTTACGAGAAAAACAGGTAAATATCATACGTCGCCACACATTTAAACTAAGTATACATAATATGTGTATATGTATAATTATGAATGTAAAAGAAATATACATGTGTGTGTAGATGTGTGTCAAAACACATAGAAGCGTAAAAGTAAAAAATTTTTTTGAAAACGCAAGTACATAAAAAAATTTTCGTTTAGTTGTTCCCATTTTTGGCCTTACTAAATACCGTTTTTGGCTTTCAGTTGGTTTAAAGTTGAAAATTATTCATTTCTTGCTGTATGTGAAGTTCTTTTAAGTGACTGCATACAAAAATACAGACAGCAAAATGTTTTTTAGCGTATGATGTTCGTTAACTCATCTACGCATCAAAAGTTCATTATGATTGTTAATTTATTCTATTTCCATAGCAATAAGCAATCGTAATGAAATTTCAATACGCAATGGGATTAACACATTTTATGAGCTAAAAAAGTTATACTATATATACGTTTTTATACTGACTCATAAAAAAATTAAAAAAATCGAACTTTACACCAACTGAACACCAGAAATCGTGTTCAGTAACACAAAAAATAATGGCAACTAAACGCAAAATGTTTACAGTGTAAGAATATGAACGCGTTTTTAAATTATGTAGTGTTAAAAAAAACATATCCACGTAGCATAATAATAACTGTTCATATCGAACCTTTACGACAGACGTTGCTCTTTCTTATGTTTAATGACCGCAATAAGTTTTAGCTTAATGAAAACAAACTTGTTTTTATGCTAATTAAAGCACACATTTTCCTAACCAACTTACAAATTCTAAGTACATAATCATTTGACTATTTAGTTTTAAGGAATCGTTTTGATCAAAAAATCATTCAAAAGTACATTCTCCTTCCGGGATTTGGAAATAAAACTGATGCCTCGTTTTCGCCCTACTAATTTTTCTATCACTGCATTAGATCAAATATTATAGTGTATTGTACCAACGCTCAGAATTTTTTTCTCATAATACTTTCGTATTTTGCTTATTGCAGTAATCTTATATATTGTCTTCCTAAAGTATATCACGCTTATATTATACATAAATGCAAAAGGAAACGCACTTCTTACAATATCTGTACGCTCAAAATTTTACTTTAAATTACATAAACCAAATAAAAGAATTTACCAGCTGTTATAATCCTTTTAAATGGCGTTATATTAAGTTTTAGTATGCTTTCTTACAGATAATATTCAAACAAAATGTGTGTTTACATTACAAGTAAATTACTTCTACAAATGTATTAGATATTGTTGTGTTTTTGGTGTTGCGTCTGGAATGACGTAAAAAAAAACTGTTGAAGAACAATTTGTATCGTCAGTTTGGTAATAGGAAGAAATATTGCACACATATATCGGAAATAATCATTATAATATATTTCATCCGTCTGAGTGATTAAATGTAGGAGAAGGTCAATCTGTTCTTACTATATTTGAACCCAATAATATTATTTAAGTTTTAAAAATAAAACCAATCCGAAAGAATGTGAGTGATGTATGCTATTGAAAGTTAAAAGTTTCATCGTATTCTCGATTTAATTCTAAGTACTTATCTATTTACTACAGTTGAAACATTGATCAGAAAAAAAAACTACTAAATCTTAACTAAATGTATTATTATTAATGTTATCTTTCCGACACATTAGCAGACATTTACGCACAAACTTGCAAAATCTAAATGAAAAGTAAGCAAAAATTATTTGCGCTAAATTGTGGGTAATAGGAATAATTAACGTAAATAAAGCACGCATTTTTAAGAAAATACTGACATAGATCTAATTATTACCAGCAATTATTATGCGCAATTCTTTGAATTAAGCATGAAAACACATTTTATCTGAAAAATGCAAAAATAGTGCTTCTGAGGTTTTTCTTGATGTCATTTATCCCAACCTCTCACTCACAATAAAGTATAAAATCTGAGGTTTTTCTTTTCCGTTTATACTGACATCTCACTCACAATAAAGCATAAAATATGAGGTTTTTCTTTTCTGCTTATCCCAACACCCCACTCACAATAAAGTATAAAATCCCGAGTTTTTTTAGTTTCAACTTAAATCTAGTTCCCTAAAAAAATCGACAAGGTAGGAAACATGACTGAACTTACTCTTTAAAACAGTTCCATATTTACGTACTTACATCTCCATGCAACATCAATAAGGCCCGCATGTTGATACTTCACAAATTTATTGACACTTTATTGCGTTGATTCACTCATAAAAATGTGAAATTAATATATCAATGCAAGTTATGAAAATTTCTTTTATAAAGTGGTAGAAAGAAGCATGCTTCAAACATTCGATGAAAGTACAATCTCATGACAGTTATTCTGAATCAAATGAATTGTTTGTCTGAAAGAGCATTTGCTTATTATCTACCCAGATCAAAGTTGCTAGATAATACAAGAATGCAGATAGTTATTACAATGGAAAATCTTGAATGTTTGCCGTAGATAACGTTCAGTCATTATTTATCAATAATGCGATTCTCAGTTGAAATAAAGTGGTAGATATTTTCTCCTAAATACAAGCCCTGTGTTCAGAGTGCTTCAATGACAATTAAAACACAGAAGCAATGTTTAAATCAAATTTTTTATTTAACTCAATAATTTCATGTTTACCAAAATGCATTTATAATACGTTTCCTATAAATTAGAAGCAACCTCAAATTTGCTAACATCATAACGCGAAAAATAATTACTCAGTTAATACCTCAAGGCAAATTCATTCGCATTGCAGTTACCTTTATAGTATTAAATCAAATATCGTATTTTTTTAAATTCATGACGTTAGAGCATCGAATGAGCCATAAGTGATATTAAAATTGGCAAGGTTAAAGCAAAATTCGTGGATCAATAAATAAAGAAACATTCGTAGAAAAGTCAATCAGAATTTTACAAACTACACTTTTTTAAACCCTCAATATTTTATGGTAAAAAGGTACATGGATAGTGAAATACATACCCTGATACCTCGTATCTTTATCTAAAAGCACCTCCTTATTCGTTGAAATTTAAAAACGATTTCTGTGCCGTACCTTTGACGTATCTGTAAAATCTTTTCAAGTCTGCCGAATACTGATTAAGCGATTTGTAAATGAAATGCTAGTCTAGAAAGTACAGCCACTTATCGTAGCATCAAATCTTATGTTTTCGGATCTCTAAAACTTTTATCTTTTTTTTTTTTTTAGCTGAACGGAGCATTTTACTCTTAAGTAGTGGGGAAGCACTTTAAAAAATTATATGTAACACCAGAATAAGCAAATAACTGAACAAATCTTTTACGCTGAAACATCAAGAATTCAATTTAAAATGAAAGATAATATAAGCTTTTAAAGCGAAAAAGTGTGCTTAACAAAAATTCTTAGAGAATAACCTTGTAACTGAAAGTTATTTTGCTATAAGAATGTGACAACCAGAATAAAATGGATAGAAGGATATGAAAATGATGCTGTTTGCAGTGTCATATCTGCAAAATGGACATTTTCAAGAGAGGAGTTTGAACTTTTTACAATTTGTTTCAATGATTATTATAATCGATTTTGTTCAGAAAATCGTTATTATCCTAGTTTTCTCTCACATGATGGATGTTAATGATGTCAAAAAAATTAGAAATAGCTATAAAAAGTAGTTATGACAGTATTGCACAAAAAAAATACAGTTGGCCTCTAGCCTTAATTTTTGAGCATTTACTTACAGCAGTATTCCCAATATAAAGAGTGCAAAAAGCTTAAAAATTTTGATATTAAAAACAAAAAAAAAGGGGGGGGGGGATTTTTTGCAGATATGACACTGTTCATTTCTATAAGCGATATATATAACGCCGTTTTAGAAATTCTTTTTTATTTGAAATAATCACCCTTTTAATTCATGCTTTCATGTGCATCGGCTGCTTAACTTCACATTATACAGGGTGGGGCAAAAGTAATGACCCTGTTTTGAAGGGTTATAGAAAAAAACTATTAGAATTTGAGACTTAAAACTTTTCATATTTTGATCTGTATTTAATACTTTTTTTACATTAAATTTTGAAAAGTACCACTTCAGCAAGATGGCGGCCTTCTGCAGCAATAAACTGATGCAGTTCATTTTTCCCGCGCAGAGAGAATAGACTGCATCTTTGTGTGCATTTCAATATCCCACGTAATGTTATGATCCCCAAGGTTTTTTTTTTTTTTTTTTGTGGGGTTATTCGAAGGAGAAAGTTCCCCATACTTTAGAAGAGCTGAAGGACCGAATTATCGAGAAAATATCCTCTATACCCCTTGAAATGTGCAGAAAAGTTTCCCAAAGCTTCAGAAACGGACTGCATCAGTGTATTGGTACTGAAGGCCGCTATCTTGCTGAAGTGGTATTTCAAACAAAATGTAAAAACATGGTATTAAATACAGATCAAAATAAAAAAAGTTTTAAGTCTCAAACTGTATTAGTTTTATATATATAACCCTCCAAAACCGGGCGATTACTTTTGTCCCACCCTGTATTTGCTTTAAATACTTAACAAACATATTAATTAAGCTAGCTTGTGTCAAAGTGTTGTCAAAACTCTGTTTATTCTCTGTGTTTTGATGCTCCGACACATTTTAAATAAGCCTAATTATCTATTCCAGGTAATATCTGTAACATCTCGTCTTTTATGCATTAGAAGGAAAGAAACTGTTAATCATGTCTGAAACTGTCCGAGCTGTAGCAGACTCGCACCATTTACGGGAGTAGGTCTCATAATTATGTGCAACCGTTCTGTATATCCCAATTACTCTGAAAACCACGGGATGATGTTACGCTTTATACCCTACTTTCGCGTAAAAATAACAAGATATGAATATGCTAATAAAGTATGAAAGAAAGTTTCATGTATCGTAAAAATGTCGTGAAAAATTAAGAAAAATCAAAAATTAGTGAAGTAGTTTAATAAAGATTAAAAAATAAAAAAAATGGAAAGTAGGGTTTTGAGATGAAGAAAATATTATGTCTATCAGTCTGCCTGCTCCCCCTTTTGAGGGGGCAGGCAGACACTGTGAGACCGTGTACGCTAAAGGAAGCTGGTGTGTCGTAGATCCCATATCCCCTGAACTGGAAATAAGTAGTCTGATTGATGGTGGGGCAAGAAAAAGGTACTCTTTCAATAATCTCTTTCTAATTAGAAAATTTTAAATCCCGATTTTATACCAGATTCAAAAAAGCCGTAAAGTACAAGTTCAAAACAAAGTTCCTTTTCAATTAATAAATTTTTATGTACAAAAAAAAGTAACAATGAAAAATAAATAGCGTCGAAGCACGTGCTAAGCAATGCAGCTTGAGATTAAAGACACTTTTTATGGAAAAGCAAAATCCATGCGATTACAATGAAACTTACTATGTCCATCTAAGCAGTCTTTTTCTCCCTCTCATTGTTCACAAGTCGGAGAAGACTCCGTTAGAGCAAAAAAAAAGGTTCTTTGCTTTGATATCAAAAGAAAATTAAATTATTTTGAAAACTTTTTTAGATTCGTGACGGAGTGACATCCGTCCCTATCTGCCACAAATCTAGAACTTTATAAAGATAACGTTTATCAGTACTTTGTCATCTCTGAATTGTTAAAAATGAGATACAGAGGAGAAAAGGTATGCATGTGTTTTGATAAACAGATTCACTACATTTTGAATAATTCTCATCAACACTGTTTTTCATTCGAATATAGAATAGTGTATCCAAATTTACTTATATAGAATTATTAAAAATATATTCGTCCAATTCAGTCCCTGTGAAAGAAAATATTTTACAAAAGCAAGTGCGCACTAGTTTTTTTTTTCACGATAATTAAATAGAGTTTATGTATTTTTGCTACCTTAGAAAAATCTGCTTGAAATATGACCTGTTCAAGTGCAAAAAAAGTTTATTAGATTAAATAATTTAACTCCGCAACAACTTCCAAGTAAAATTCAACTTATGTATTGCGAGATTTGTAGCTAAAATATGAAAGTTGGAAAGACTTCGTCTAATTTCGTAAGACTACATCCAAAATCATAAAAGCAACTTTTGTTAGGCTTTGCGAAGAGTTTACATCAATATTTTTATTAGCACATGCTTGATATTTTCCTCGTCTCAAAAAGTGGTATTGCGGCTCAACTAAATCTTAAGTTAAAGTTTATTGATAAATCTAAAAAATTTACGAAGACTTGAAACTATTTAAACACGTTCTAAGCATACTGTAAACGTCATTTACGAATTGAGACTAAAAGCTGTTTTACCGTGCAAATCCTCGCAAAAGTAGGAGTTTTCAGAGATAACATTTGTTCCACAGTAGGAACTAAGAATGAAAAATTCGAAATTTTGTATATTAATATTATGAGGAATCTGTAACATTTAACAATGAAAATTAAAAAATAATAATCAAGCTTGTCAAAGTGCTTTATTTGTCTATAATCATGTTAAAACATTAAAAGCAAGTTGCATCAAACATTGAATGCCAGTTTAAAAACGGAAGAAATTTTATGACCCTTTCTGGACTATTCAGCTCTTCGAGGACGAGCAGGCGGTTCTGCTGCTTGGCGTAAACGCAAGTCGAATAAGCCAACGCCGATACCAGCTCCAAACGCGCACACTTGCAGGAAACTCACGCCATAGTACAGACAGAGAAGTACAATATTAGCCAGACCGATACCTATTCCTGACGTAATGAGTAGAACTTCACACGCGGTCAATGCCATCTAAAAATGAACAATTGAGAAGTCGTTACCACAAAGAGAAAAAGTTCACACAAAAAGCAACTTTTCAGGACAAATTTACTTTCCTATTTTCTACGAAAAGGTTTTCTTTACATTTCAATGCATGAGAAGCCTTAACCCCTAACGGTCGGGTAATTTTCAAGAAAACGGTGCCTATTTTTTTTTATCCCTGAAATTTATATAAAAATATGTGCATGAACAATTTATAAATTCATATTTTTTTCTTTTTTTTTTTTTTGAAATTTTAAACATTCCAGCCCGTCATTTTCACGGAAGCGAGAAATAGAAGGCAAAACCTCAGCCCGTCATTTTCACGTGAGCGAGAGGGAAGGGGCTAAAACAAGTCAAGGGTACTTACACAAACAGAGGCTCCAAGGATGGCATTGATAGAGAATTTGGTCAAACGAGGCTAAATGAAAATATTTTCGGTTAAATGATCCAGAGTATAAGATTTTTTTAAAAGTTGAGAAAATGGTATCTTAGTTGCATTATACAGCATATCTCTAATTGAATTAATCTAAAGATTCCTTTAATGTATGAAGTTTTATTTCTGCTGCAGGAATTTTGGAAAACTAAAAATGGTAACTGTTTAACGCATGTTTAGGACAGGAAAAAATTATTCAGCCCTACGTGTTACGGACGAAAATTCTGAATTTAAATAATTTTTTACAATTCTCGAAATAAAAAAAGGATTGGAACAGCATATGTGAAGCAACATCTTAACCAAGAAAAAAAAAGGGGGGAGCTTCTCTACTAGAGAGAAACTCCATGCTAATGATAAATTTGAGATAAAAATTGCTTTTCCATTTGAAGTTTGGTGCTGATAATAATTTAAATGAAAGATCTCTTAGTTAAATTACAACAATGGCATTCAATAGAGTACATTATTCCAAATAAACCGACGTATTCCATGTTGTTTTAGTAAGAATGGTCACATTAGAAGAAATGTCTGCACTTTTTACAAATTTGAACAAGGAATATTGGAAAGGATGGCAATATTGACTATTTGGTTGTAAAGACACTATTTATTTTATAGAGATATATGTTAGAGACTTATTGACGCATGGAGCCAATGAAAATAATTAGAATTATAATGTGTCGAGTTAAAATTTCATAGAAAAGACTAAGCATAAATTTTAAGAAATTTACTCAATCTGATATTTAACAGTTAGTGAATACAATATTAAGACGGGTTCACAAAGTTTTCTATGTATAAATAATGTGTCTGAGTATTTCTACATTGTTTAAAAACATGTGTACTAGTTGTTGTAAATTGAATTAGTAAATAAATTTGTTATTTGCGAAACCAGGAAATTTCTAAATATTTTAAAGAAAAGTTTATCACCCAATCAAGACTATCTAACAATTTCTTTTGCAACTAGGAAAAGATAGTTATGATACCTTTATTAATAAACACAAAAATGCATTCAGCTAAAAACAAGACTTTCTGGAATATAATTTTCGTTAGCGGCTGTAGAAGTTTATTAAAAAAATGTAGATAGGAACACTATTTTTCTTGTTTTGCGTATTACATAATAGTTTTAAGCTTCACATAACTAAGTTTGCACATTCGCTGTTTACTGTTTTTAGTCTTGAAAGACACATACGACAAAATGTAGGATCCAAGGTCATATATTAAGGAAATTATATTTAACTAGGAACCATATTAAAGACTTTTTTAAAAATATTATCGATATGAAAGATTTAAGAATTTACTAATCATTACTAAATGATAACCGAATTTAGGGATCGGTTTTTACAACTGCACAACGTAGAACTATTTAACACAAACTGAATAGTTGAATGTCTTCCTTTTGATACAACGTGAAATTTTGAAGAACTGAGAATGCCTTCTTTAAATCCGAATGGAGTACTTATTCATTGAGCAAATACATAACTAAGAATTCTGCCGCGAACAGTAAAAATTATTCATTTTAAAAACACGAAAGTATTGGCATTCTACTCTCCAAATTAAAATTATTCAGAAGATAAATCTAAGAACTTTCGTATGTATTAAATTAAGCTTAAATTGCTTGAGAATGTTCTACAGAAACCGTGAGCTAAACGACTACAATATTTAGTTTTAAATTAACAGTAGCTTCTTATTTACTGCCAACGCTTCTAATACTAAACTTAATAATACTTACCTTCAGTCTCCAACAATGCAACACAGCTAAACTAGCCACGAATAAAAACAAACGCAAAGTAAAACATCTGGCCAGATCCAGATTTTATATTAGAATGCTGCGCGTTAGAACCATACGTTAAATTTGATGTTCACATTACTTTGCTTAACAAAACAAATATGTAAATCAATTTCAGTGTTTGTTTGTTTACAACTATTTCCTGTCACATACATTTTCGAGTTTATTTGTTTTTTTTTTCAATGGATATGCCTCAAACTCTCGGCCAATATGACAGCTAGTACAAGACAATACATGAAGGATTGTTACGTTACAAAGCAAGGGAAATAACAGAAATACACCCAGGGCAAGGTGGGAGTCGAACCACTGCGCGCAGTCAGTCAGCGGAAACTGGTGCTAAGACCGCTCGGCCAGTGATTCCCCATTTAGCAGTGGCATACGCAGAATTTTTTTAAGGGGGGGGGGGGGCTCATAGTGTTCTGAAACTACTAAAAGAAATTCGAGTATGTAATAAAGCACTATTATTTAGGGTTCGAGGGGGGGGGGGTTAAACTTCTAACCCGCTCCCCTGCGTACGCCACTGCCATTTATTATTTATTATTGTATTAACTTATTAGTTTTAATTGAATGTGCTATTAACAAGTGAACACCAAAGTCTTGTTGTAGTCTAGAATATCTTGTTGTGGAGTGAGTGATATAGTAACGTCTGATTTTGTTTGCGGAATCCTCATGCGATTTTGTGCATGCGTCAAATCTGCTTCGAATTTGTGAAAATATGGATTTTCATCCATATACTATACACGAGATAACAATAAGCATGAAGAATGATATACCATATGAGGTCCTCCCCTCCCTAATTGTGAAAATTGGAAATGGAATGTTTTGAACATCGGGAAAAACAAAAATGGAGACCTAAAATGTAACTCCAAAAATGTCTATTCAGAGTATTACCCATTTGTGCTATAGAACATAGTGATAAAAGCAGGTTTTCGCAAACAAACGTCAGAATATTTTTAATACAAAGATAACAAAAATACAATGAAGGAAATTGACATAAAAGCATTGAAATTTTTAAACAGGACTAGGGTGAGAACGAGGAAGCTTGACTCGTAGCTTTTGCTGTTGTACAAAGCCTCGAAATCAAGTCTCAGGTTCGAATCTCAGCATTTTAGACGCTGCTTTGAGAATCGACGATGTGACGTCTAAATCTCGATGAGTTTCCTGCTAAATGTTTTTGTGGTTTTCTCCTATGCGATGCGAATATAAGCAACAGATTTCAATTATTTGGAAAAGGAGTTTTGCCCAGTAATGTGTCAAGTTAGAAACACCACAGAAATTTACTACATAAAACGATGCTGAAATACGTTATGCTCAAAGCACCCATCAACCAGTACTTTTAACACTGATTGCCGTGGTGAAAGTGCCACTGTCTATATTTACTGTAGGGGAATAGGAAATTCAAATAATTTACTATACATTTTATTAAATTATGAATTTAAGAAACATAACTTTGAAATCGCGTATATAAATAAGTACACGTATCCATATTTTTATATGTATTTTGTTTAAATATGTATTGTTTTATAAGTAGTCGTGAGCAGGGTCCGACAAATCCCGGGCGCCAAGTCGCCCGTGCGACTAAAAAATATGCCTTGGCGACAAGTTTTTCAGGTGGCGACTATTGAACATACTTTGAATCACTGTTTTTCGTGCTGCCATCTCTTGAGTATAAAATCAGTGAAATAGAAAGTGGTTATTTGAAATTAAATACATTTTCGTCTACACAGGCAGTGAAATTGTTTTATCCACCAGATTGAAAGAATGACTTTTCTAATTAGTAAGTTCAATTCGTTTAATGTGTACGGGAAAATCTAATCATAAACAATGCGCCAGATTTCATGGACCGGTTTTTGATGAGAAACTGTAATATAGAAAATGGCTAAAGTGTTTGGCTGATTAATTCTGTGAAAAATGTTATGTGAAACTTTCATTTGCGATATGCCCTTTTAAAAAAGGATTCTGTGAAGTTTCTTTTAAGATTACAGTAAGAGAAGGAATGATTCACGTTTTAACTTCTTCAACTTTTTAAATTTTTTTCTTTTTTCTGATTGAACTCACAACAGTTTTTACCTTTATAAAACCTTAGGCATTTTTTCTTAAATTTTATGGAATAATAGTTGAATAAAATAAATAGCGATTATTAAATAAAGTGTGTTAATGTAAAGTGCTTAAGTGTTTTCACTAACGAGTGACACTTAACTGAAATGCACAAGCTATGTAAAATTCCAGAACAAAAAATTTGGAGTTTGTACTAAAATATCTAAAAGTAGTATGAAACGATAATTTGGTATTATTATTATCTTAGTCTATTAACTCGTTTGTAATAAAAGTCTAAAGTTACTTTCCATGTTTGAAAACTCGATCTCTTTAAATGATAAGTTTAAAGTTCCATTACTACTGTTATAGTTATGGAATTTAATACGATCACGGTTTCGTACATATATTCATAAGAAAGCAAGAAGTTCCGTCTAGAACTTACGAGCCTACTTTCCCGTATACACCAACAAACTTATAATCTAGCTATCTCTCTCTCTCTTTCTCGTTTAACTTTAGGTCTTCATAACCTCAAAAATAACTTTTTCAACGGTTAATTCATATACTCATTCATTAATTCATTTGTTCAGTCATTCGTTCACTCATTCATTCATTCACTCATTATTTCTTTTGTTCAGTCATTCATTCATTCATTCACTCATTAATTCATTTGTTCAGTCATTCATTCACACACTCACTCATTCATTCATTCACTCACTCAGTCATTCACTCATTCATTCATTCACTCCCTTAGTCATTCACTCATTCATTCATTCACTCACTCACTCATTCACTCACTCACTCATTCATTCATTCATTCATTCACTCACCCACTCATTCATTCATTCACTCACTCACTCATTCACTCACTCACTCCTTCACTCACTCACTCACTCACTCACTCACTTCACTCACTCACTCACTCACTCATTCATTCATTCATTCACTCACTCACTCATTCATTCACTCACTCACTCACGCACTCATGCACTCATCCATTCATTCACTCATTCACTCACTCATTCATTCATTCACTCATTCACTTACTCATTCATTCACCCATCCATATGTATATTTAATTTAACGTGGACCAGTTACGATTAAATTTTGCGAAACGATACGATACTTACATCACGCAACAAACAAACTATAGTAAAACAATATTTAAAAATTTGTTTAATGATTAGCGTGGAAAAGTACGATTTATTATTTATTATCGTAACGTACGGGATAACAATTTTTTTTTTATTTCTTAAAATGTATTTCTATTAATAACTAAATTTTTAATTTCCGATTCTTTGGAGTGGCAACACCTTAGTTTGTTTATATCAAGCGATTTTTAAGCCTTTTGAATTTTAAGCTTATAGCCCGCAGATGTTCTGCGGGAGATCAGCTAGTTTATTTTTATTATCATTTAGTCACTTATTTTTTCATTCAATTGTTCACTTATTCATATATCATTCATTCATTCGAAAGTGTCCTTAAAAAACCCGATCAAAAAATTTCATGAATAGGCTCGTTTAGTTCTGGTTAAACTTGGTATCTGTACATGTTCTACGTTATAAGAGCCTTCCGATAAAGTTTGCTTCAAGTAAATCGTTCCTTTAGATCAGGTTTTATTTGGGATTGAAATTTCTCCGTAGGCGCTATGTTAATTTTTTTTAACTGTTCAGAAATGAACAAAAAATGTTCAAATCAAAAAAATATTTCACGCCGAGAGCTTCTTCCAATAAGCTTGTTCATAGGAAGTTGGATCTTGCTCCCAGAGTTTACATAATTTGCTCATAGGCGGTAATGTTAAGATTTTATGAATCGTTCAAAATTGAACGAAATATTTTTCAACTCAAAAAGTAAATTATGGAAATGGGATGTCCTCACCAAGGTCTTTCGAATGCAAAAAAAATATCTTTTGAATTGGAATTGAATTCTTTTGAATTCCTTCAAAAGTTATTAGGGGGAGACAGACAGACCGACAGACAGACCTACACACATTTTCCCCATCTCAAAACCCTCCTTTCAAATGTTTTATTTTTCAATCTTTATTTAATTACTTCACTTATTTTTACTTCTCTTGATTTTTAACGATATTTTCACGATACATTAAGCCTTCTTTCATGCTTTATTACTATTTTTTTTAAAAACTTTTACGGGAAAGAGGGCTAAAAACAATTTAAGAAAATAGCTCTACTTTTCCGTTTCTGAAGGGGGAGGGGATGATAGTTACATTTTTTTTCGCCAAATCAATGTTTTTTTTTTTTTTTTTTTTTTTTTTTTGGGGGGGGGGGGAAATATTTTTAAACTTCCAACGGCAACCCAGAATTTTATAATAGTTTGATTTAGGGAAAACGATTTAACCATCGCCAACTTATTTTGCACTTATTTTGATTCTTTTCCATTTCGGGAGGGAGGGGGTCCCTCCCGAAATGGAAAAGAATCAAAATAAGTGCTTTTACGCTGGTTTAAACACCTATCTACAACAGTAAACATTCTGGACACAAGACTATTTCGGTAACTGTGAAGCTAAAAATTCGGAATCGTAGTACTTGGGTTAATTTTGTGCTTTATCAGAAATCAAAATAAGTTTTTATTACCATTCAGTTATTAAACAGAAATTAAATTTAAGTTTTTATCTTTTATATAAAAGCAATAAAGCGTGTTAAAACACAAAACCAGCATAGATTAGAATACAATATTCACGTTAAAACAGTCCATAGACTCGAATCCATCATCTAGGCTCCTAATTGGCTGGAGCTATTTAACTGGTGGAAAGACTTCTCTTGGCCGATGATTTGCAACTGGTTCAACATCTTCCTCTTCCGGGCCAAGAGATATTCCAACCTTTATTAAAAACCCTCCTTTAAGTCTAAAAACCACATTAAACCAGCTCGTTGTTTCAATCTTGCCCAGACGTTATTCTAGGAAACTTCCAACGCCACTACAATCACGAAAAAACCAGCACTTTAAAGTCCATTGCAACTCATCAGGGGAAAAAGTAAAAATTACTTTCACTGGATTGAAAAAGTAGAGAATTACTGAGCCATTCTTTTTCAGATCAGGCAGAGGGTGTCACATGACCCTCACCGATTTTTTTGAAAAAATTACAGTAGTTACAACTAAGGAATATATAAAATATAACAAAAGGATTTTCCAAAAAAAAATTATTTCTCTAGTTACAGACGTTTAAAATTTGGGACAAAGTTGGCTGTTTTCAGAAAATCAGCAAAACACTCACTTTTAAAATGGCCACTGTTTCAAAAGTTTTTAACCGATTCGAATGATTTTTTTCCTATAAATAATGAAGGGACGGTATTTTATTTAGACACTAATTTTAAAAAATTAGTTGGCTTCATTGATAAAGAAAAAAAAGTGTTTCTGAAGTGAAAAAAGGGTGTTTGTTCCGACTTCATGATTTTTTTCCTTATGAAAGAAATTTTTTTTTTGACAAAACAGAGGTGGCGATCTAAAGTGCTGTTATGGTAATTTTGTATCAAATTTTATTGTAAGCCTGAGATGCATATCCTCTCAGATTTTGAAATTTGAAAATGTTCAAAAATTACGATTTTTGAAGTGTGTTGACTCAAAAAAGCCATTTTTTAAAAATCTGAAAATCTGCTCATTTGTTGCCCTTAAAGTGATTAATGAGCTTCTATCAATTATATTGTGTATTTTTGCCCCAGATATTTTATATGATTTTTCAAAAATGGCCTTTTGTGCGTTTCTCAAAAATGCCAGAAATTCGAAATCGTTCTTATTTAATCCCTTTAATATAATATTTAATCAATATTTATTAAGAAATATACTGTATTCTTACACAATTACTACAGATAAATTGTACTTAACCTTCGTAGAACTTAAATAGTTCCTAGCACAAAGCATAGCTACTGTGATTTAATGTATGTTATTGTGTTCAATCCAATTACCAGTTTTAAACTCGCACACTTTACATCAAATATGTTACAGCACTGATATACATATTTTTAAACGCGTATGAAATTATGTACTTAAAGCAAAATAAGTAGAATCAAGTTCTTGAATCATCTTCTACTCGTTATTACCAAAAAATTGCGAAGACTAGGAGGGTTCAGATGGTGTTATATTTCTTGTGGTATTATATTCTGGCTATTGAAATATTTGTTCTAGATTACCTGTGTACAAATTATTCGATAGTGTCCCTAAACCATCGGTGATATATTCTTAATTTGCCCCATTCTCAATCACACTTGCAATAAATTTTCCTATTTAGAAATCATGCATTGAGTTATATTTGTTTAAGAAGCTGTTAGTTTTCTAGCTGTTTTTTGCTCGTGCGTCCCATGTAAGCAGGGCCGGCCCGACGGTATTCGGCATCCTTGGACTTTGTAAAAAAAGTCGCCCCTAGCCCTCTTTCATCATACAAACTAAAATAATATGAATTCAAATTGTGTATAATTTTATTGCGTTTTCAATTGCTTTAAAAACTTTAATAATTACATACATGAAACAAATAGCTTAT
This sequence comes from Octonoba sinensis, assembly GCA_038502835.1. Classification (NCBI taxonomy): domain Eukaryota; kingdom Metazoa; phylum Arthropoda; class Arachnida; order Araneae; family Uloboridae; genus Octonoba; species Octonoba sinensis. The sequence goes on from CM076599.1 coordinate 141,024,047, forward strand.
TTTTTTCTTTCTAATGGGTTGATGTTGGCTTCTCGTATTTGCAGCCCTAGTGCGTTTCACAGGAATTGGTACCATCTAACCATCTCTATCAAACACCACAGTGGGTATATTACCATCGCTACAAGTGAATTTTGGCGCTAAGTTCTTTCACTTGAAAGAAGGAGTATCTGGGAGGAGTCACTACCATTGAATTGTTGAACTAATTTTATGAAACACGGATTATTGTTTTTTACTTTTTTGCTCTTTCGCTGAGGCGCCCCCAAGATGCTGGTGCCTTTGTACTTTGCACATTGATAGGGCCGGCCCTGCATGTAAGCATTACTATTTTAGGAATTTTTACTATTTAGCGGTATTGTAGGATAGCAAATAATGTTTTGATTGTATTCTTACAATAAATTTTACATTTGCTATTGCTTGGTATTTGATATAAAGTGTGTGAGTTTGAAACTAGTAATTGGATTGAACAGAATAACATGCATTAAATCACAGTAGCTATGCTTTGTGCTAGGAGCTATTTAAGTTCTAAGAAGGTTAAGTACAATTTATCTGTAGTAATTGTGTAAGAATACAGTATATTTCTTAATAAATATTGATTAAATGTTATATTAAAGTGATTAAATAAGAACGAGTTCGAATTTCTGGCTTTTTTGAGAAACGGACAAAAGGCCGTTTTTGAAAAATCATATAAAATATCTGGGGCAAAAATACACAATATAATTGATAGAAGCTCATTAAGCACTTTAAGGGCAATAAATGACCAGATTTTCAGATTTTTAAAAAATGGCTTTTTTGAGTAATCACACTTCAAAAATCGTAATTTTTGAACATTTTCAAATTTTAAAATTTAAATTCTGAGAGGATATGCATCTCATGCTTACAATAAAATTTGATACAAAACTTCCATAACAGCACTTTAGATCGCCACCTCTGTTTTGTCAAAAATAAATTTCTTTCATAAGGAAAAAAATCATGAAGTCGGAACAAACACTATTTTTTCACTTCGGAAACACTCTTTTTTCTTTATCAATGAAGCCAACTAAATTTTTAAAATTAGTGTCTAAATAAAATACCATCCCTTCATCATTTATAGAAAAAAAATCATTCGAATCGGTTAAAAACTTTTGAAACAGTGGCCATTTTAAAAGTGAGTGTTTTGCTGATTTTCTGAAAACAGCCAACTTTGTCCCAAATTTTAAACGTCTGTAACTAGAGAAATATTTTTTTTTTTTTTTTTTCAAAATCCTTTTGGGATATTTTATATGTCCCTTAGTTGTAGCAACTGTAATTTTTTCAAAAAAATCTGTGAAGGTCATGTGACAAGTTTCAGACCTGCCTGCCTGATTTGAAATGGAATGACTCTACTATAGTTTACTACGTACAGAGAAAAGTAATGTACGTTAATACGAAGACTCAAGTTCAGTTACGGACATAACCGTGCATAACTGAACTTAGATCCGTAATTCAAAGATTATCACGCAAACCGTTATATCGCTTATAGAAATAAACTGTCATATCTGCAAAAAATCGGTTTTCTGTGTTTCATATCAAAATTTTCAGATTTTTGCGCTCTTTATATTGGGAATACTGTTGTAAGTAAATGTTCAAAAATTAAGGCTAGAGAACACTAGTGTCACTATGCGTTTTGGCTGGAACCTCCAATTCTCACATGTCAACACCGCCTTATTGCAAAATAATTCGGTTGGTTATAGAATTTCAACGGGATAGCATCGCAATTTTTGCAGGTAGAATATTTTATCAGATTTAATTTCAAAATCCATGCAGTTTATATACTCATAACACATGGAACTACTGACATAACATCCAATCCGACAGTATTCATTTCATTTTTTCATTTTTTGACGTCCTTCATTAAGATGAATACCGTCGAGTTTGATAGATACGACAGTCTCCATTTCTGATTTATTATTACCTTTCTGCACTTTTGTCGAATAAACGTATCTTTGATTGGTGCATAAGGCAGTATTCATTTCAATGATTTTATTTATTTGGTTGTTTTGTTAATGGTGCTGCAGCACTATCACAATGATGTGCATTTCATTAAAATAATTAGAATTGCGTTCCTATTTTAAGTTCTAAGTTGTAAGCATTACGTTCCTATTTCCTAAGTAAATAAACTTTTATATTTTTATATTTTGTTTTACTTTTCTTTTAAATACTCTTTAGCTTGCTTTTATTCAGATAACTTATAGGTAGTATGCAGCCTAATTAAAGCTCATATTAATCAAATAATATAAACATGTTCCAAGGGCAAAAGTTTAAATATAAAAATAATAATCGGAGACAAGTAGTTTTTAATAGATTGGACAGTGTTGCCCCCATTTAGCTACAGGAACGAACAATACTCAGTCACTGTACTACTTTTTAATAACTTACAAACTGTATTTTTTTGGTTCAATACTGTCATAACTGCAGTTTTTAGTTATTTCTAACTTTTTGACATCTCTTAGCATCCATCATGTAAGAGAAACAAGCAATAATTATTTTCCGAACAATATCGATTGTAATAATCATTAAAACTAATAAGATAATGAAATAAAACAAATTGTAAAAAGTTTAAACTCCTCTCCTGAAAAATGTGCAGTTTGCAGATATGACTCTGTTTATTTCTATACGCGATATGTATACTATCTCATTGCAGCAAATATCGATACAACGAAATTTTCGTTGCAACGGAACAAATTTTTAGTCTTATTAAAAACCCAAGAGGATAATGCATATTCCGTTACAACGAACGTTCTATTACAACGAAGTATTTTCACGTTCGTTTGAAGTTTGATTTGTCGGGATTTCACTACCATAAATAATGAATATAACTGCCTATGCGGAGGTTTAAAACTCCATCAACATGCAGCAAACATTCACATATAAAAATAATTTATATTCGTTTAGCTTTTGAGGAAAAACAATCAAAATTGATAAAATCTAATTTCCATCGAGAAAAAAATTATTTCAATTGAATCCCTTTGATTAAGTTATATTTACAATCCCTGATCTTAGACTGAGTAGGTGCATGGAAATTCCCATGCAAAAAACCCCAATTGGTTTTAATACATGCCAAAACATTTCTGTACATAGTTGTTTCAAATAAGACAGAAAATCAACGTAATTAAGAGTACAGGTAAACAATTATTGGAGACAAATTAATAGTTTGTAAAAAACTTATCGGTTTGTTAAAATCCTAGAAGGAAGAATTAATCTGCAAGCAGAAAAGGATATTTCTAATTTTGAGGTTAACAAAAAAATTGTGCATTTTAAGAATTGCAGTAATAATTAAAAATAACGTTGGCAGCTAAATCCTACTTTCAGGCACAATACAACAAATGAATCTTTAGACATGCTCATCTTCTGTTGAGACGACTATTAGAGTTTACTACCAGACTGACACTTCAACTCCTTATCTTACAGTTTTCATGGGATATGTGAAGAAACTAAATTTAAGCACTCTCCGATTTCCGGTATACTTCTCCTGCATTATAAAGTCTATACGAAGAAAAAAATATATTTAGCATCCCCCCTTCACTCACCATAAAACTTATATTAATATATTCATTATTTCCAAATTCATATTCCGAAATGACCCTCAATGTTAAATTCTACATTGTGAAGATTTGCGCAATGTAAAATTCTACATTCCCTCCCCCCCCCCCTTTTCGTTTTAACTATAGATTTCTATATTTAAAGCGCAAAAATAGGGGGGAAGAGGACTGATTCCCTGACTTTGGTGCTTTAATATTTTATTTTCTTACGATATAGTTTAGAATATGGATTTAAAAAAATCAGAATTTTACGCATAGGCCAATAATGCTAACTAATTTCAATTTTTTCAAAAATACTCTAAATAACCAAATTAAAGAAACATTTAAGCACATTTTATGTCACATTAAATGTTTTTTTGAACAGCTTCAAACACTCCGCAATCTCTTTCATGGCCTTTTTTCTGCTTTAAATCTAAGATTTAATTTTTTTGTACTAATTAAAATTGTGAAGTGAATTTCTGGATAGTTTCCTCCTCGCAAAACTTTTTTTTATGTGCTAACTTGGGCCCTTTCCGTGCAATATGCTTTGAAGATAAAAATAAGTTTCCCAATTAGTAATTTTTCGGAAAGTTCTTCCCATAAAGTTTATAGACTACATAAAATTCATCTTCACATCTATTAATAATTCTTCTCTTAACTTGAGTTTAAATTTTTGAAGTCTCGATAAATTTTAGATAGATTCTAAAGAAATTAGACATAGTATTTTTTTTACCCACAAAACGTAACAGTCATTTTTAAAACATCACGGTAATTAGGATTTTTTTTAAATAGTTATTCAGCAAATCAAGTTCCAATTTGCATCACTTGAGACCTCAATTTTAATGTAAAGATTCATTGCTTGTGAATGCAATACTTCTAACAAAATTTCTCAGGCAAGTACTAAGGTACTTGTACCTAGGGCTCGACCGATGGCATTTTTTGGCCGATGGGCCGATGCCGATTGTTGGCCGATTGTTCCGAGACCGGCCGATGGCCGATTGCCGATTATTCTCCTCTTCCATCGGCCGATGGGAAAAAAAGTCGCTTAAACCATTAAAACGTGTATAATGCTTGTCAAAATGTCATTTAAATAATTTATGTTTTTAGACATATGTTCGGGATTGCTTGGAATCCCTTTTTCAATGCGACAGGGAGCTTCTAGATGCAAAACATCCAAATTTAACGTGAAATTATATTTCTATTACTGTTTGGGGGAAGTTTACATAGTAATTAAAACTAAAAGAATCATTCACGATTGTAGTAAAGTAATTAAAATATTCGGAGGTTTAAAAACATTAAAAAATATTCTATCAGAGGATTTTTAATTCTTTTTATTATCTTTGCAAAAAAACTAAACAACTATTGGATCGGATCGGGTCTAATTCCCTTTCCTTCAACATTTTCTCTTTATAACACCTGCACTGCAAATGTCAAATATAGCTGCCTTTATTTTCTTATTTTTTTCATGGAGAGGAATGCAGATGTTATAATACAGACTAGCAAATAGTGTGGGTTTGTATCTTTAACGAAATTGTCAACCCCACCTCCCCCTGTTTTTAAAAGAAAAGCGGAAACGATTATTTTTTATTTTTCGTTATAAAAGTTATTTTAACTAAAAATAGCTCTTTTTCTAAAATCAAAATAAAATAATAAAAAATTTCGCTCGCAGTAGCGCCCCCTGATCACAACCAAGAAATATTGAATGTTGCTTTTAGACATGAGATTTTTTTGTCATTACAAGTGAATGCTGGGTCTTAAAAACTAATCTTATTAGCTTTTTTTTTTTTCCTGTGAGTTAAAAATTACACTGAAATACTTGACATGTTCTTTATATTTTCATGAGCACAATGTAAGGTCACCGAAATGAACCAATATTTTAAGCACCAGCAGTTTTCTGTTGGCAAGTAATCTTCTGAAAAATACGTGATCCCATTTTGAAAAAAAAAAAAATATATATATATATATATATATATATATATATATATCAGGCTTGGAGTCGATTACAAAGAAACGTAATCGATTACGATTACGATTACAAAGGGAGAAATTGAGAGATTATGATTACGATTACGATTGTAATCCTTTGCTAAAAAGTAATTACGATTACGGAAGCGATTACAGTCGTTGAAAAATGTAATCGATTACGATTATGACATCCAATTACGATTTTGATTACGATTAGATTAGCATAAAATTATCCGATATTATGCATACAACTCATTTTTGCAATAGTGTCACAAATCAAAAAGTAATGATTGTTAATTAAATTTTTGATTTATTAAGAGATAACTGAAATGATGATGAATGCAATTAGTATGAAATAATTTCAACATCACAGTTCTTGAATTATGACGTCGTTGCAGAAATGAGAAATTTGTAATATATATATATATAAAATCAGGAAAGGCACATTCCGAACTTTTAAAATTCATGTGAGGGATAACTACATTGATCGTATTTTGTATATAAAAAAAGACGATGCACTAAATGTATATAATGCATAAGTGATTTACCTGGTTCATTGTTATTTTGTGTGCATACAATCAAAATTTTAGCTGGCCGCAATTTCTAAAAATGTAGTATATTTCTCCATTGTATTTATTTTCTAGTTTAAATTGTGCAAATATTTCACATAACACCAATTAATTTACTGTAAATAATAATTTTGTATGATTCTGTATGAAATCACTTATAAGAGGTGTATGGATTGCACGAGATAACAAAATATTCAGATAGTGTAAGAGATAAATAATCCTTTGAAAATAAATGCTGCATTTTAGAATAATTTCAAAAAATTTGAACATGAACATTCAAATAACTCTTAAAAAATTAGTCATCGTTAAAATGTAATATGAAGAATAATTATAATATGAATAGAAATAAAATTTCACGTTAAATTAAAGCACAAATGAGCATTAAAACGCAGACATATGTTTCGGGATCGCTTGGAATCCCTTTTTCAATGCGGGATTCCAAGCGATCCCGAAACATATGTCTGCGTTTTAATGCTCATTTGTGCTTTAATTTAACGTGAAATTTTATTTCTATTACTTTGCACAAAGTTTAATCATTACTATAATATGAATGACTATAATATTTTAATATGATTTCTTGTGGGAATTTTTTTTCCATGTAACTGTTTTAATAAAAAAATAAAGGGCAAGTAATTTTACAATACAAATTTAACGTACAAGATTAAACTGAAATACAAAATTCAGTTGAGGTAATTCTAAGAAGGAAAAGATAATTAACTGTTTAAAGTAATTCCTAAATATGAATTCATGCAAGTAAAAAACAATTATGAGAATGTCTGAACATAATCTCTTTTTCTTGTACATGCCTATTAATTAAAAAGAATATTAGCATTAAAATATAAATAAATTTAAGATTTAAATGTATGTATTTTTTTAAATATTCGAAGAACATATTTAAAAAAACAATAATAATCACACGTTTCCAGGATTAAGATTTCATACATAAGCATAGAGCATCATGTAACACCTACTCCTAAATTGCTGAAGTGTAAATGTGATATTCTTTGGAAAAATTCTTCACTTCCGCCGTTAAAGAAAGGAGAAAAACGCCAAAAGGCATTTCGTGACATTCTCTTTCCACTAGATTTTCGGGGGGCAGTCTGCTTCGAATATTGAAAGCGAAAATGGGGCGTCCATTTCATGCCGGCTCCAGACTCTCGCCTATTGCTCAACCGTTTGCATATGTTTTGAAGGGGTAATTTGTGCTTCCCCTTTCTTATCTACCCCGAAATCTTTTTGACTTGCGGACAGATTACCGCTCTTTTAACCGAAACCGGACGACGCGAGGAGACCCCCTTGAGAGCCCCAAGGCGATGCGAGTGACATATCCAGAAGTCCTGTATCTAGACCCTTTTTTCTCGGGCTCTCCAGCAGCCATTCCCCGGGGAAAGTGGAGCCGCAATTAAGAATTCTGAGAAACCGCAACAAGCAGGACAAGAAGCGTTTCTGGCAGACTATATGGTCCTGCCATCAAGGGTCTGCGACCGCCACACAGAACCTTTTATATTATGATCGCCCGTAGGTTACAAACCACTTAGGATAGGATAGGTCGCCTCAGTACACAGCTTGAATCCTTTTTCTTGTAATCTTATCTCTTCTATTCAATGGTAGAACTAAAAATTTCAGCTTTCAGCAGGTCAAGATTACACGATTATAGGACCAGCAGATTACGGATTTTTTCCTTAAGATTACGATTAAAATTACGGGAGAAAAGGGATTACGGGATTACACAATTTCGATTATGATTATAAGAAGATGCCACTGTCAGATTACGATTATGATTACGATTTTGTCAAAATGTAATCGATTACAGCCGATTACGATTACGTAATCGCGATTACTCCAAGCCTGATATATATATGTGTGTGTGTGTGTGTGCGTGTGTATATATGTTGTCAATTTTTGAAATTAATGAAATTGTAGCATTTTTATTAAGGTATTATTCCACCGTGTCGCGTGAATTCGTTTTTTAAGAATTAAATTTTTGAAAATTGCAAGGCGAACTTGGACCTCATAAAATTTCGATCAATAAACACTTGTACCGAAAAATTGATTCATATTTTTTATCAGTATGTTCTATGTTGTAAACTAACAATAAAATAACAAGAAATATTCTAAACTGAAAGCAGAGGCAACGAGATTGTTGTACAATAGCAGAAAAAAAGTCAACTGTCTAACACGTAGCATCAAAGAAGCGAAAAAAAAATGCGCTAAAAAAACGAAGTATACACGGGGAAAAATTAAAATAATTATCGTATAAAAAAAGTTAAGATGTATTTTGAAAAAAAAATATGCATTGATCAATCTTTGAAAATAAAGAAATTTCAGCATTTTTATTAAGATATTAAATCCTGTCGTGCGAACTCGCATTTTGAGAATTCAATTTTTAAAAATTGCAAGTCGAACTTGGATCACATAAAATTTCGATCAATAAACATTTACACTGGAAAATTGTTTCTTATTTTTGACCTATGTTGTAAACTAAAAATGAAATAATGAGAATAACCGCACACTAAAAGCAGATGCAACGTGATTGCCGCACAATTGCAGAAAAACTACAACACGTGGGTTGGAAGCAAAAAAAAAAAAAAAGCCAAGAGAAAAAAAAAAAAAAGTTTACGCTATTAAAAATTTAAATTATTATCGTACTTTGATTGAGTGGAGTTTGTATTGTGTGCAATTTCGGAATAATAAGAAGCATGACAAACTAAAAGCAGATGGTATAATATTATTGAGCAATGACATCTAATGCACTAAGTCATTATTAAACAAAAAACGGACAAAAATGAGGCAACTAACCTAGTGCGAAAAACAAATAGCACTCATAAGACGCCTCTATTACTATTACTTTAACATTTTTTGCGAGCATTCTGTTCAAAGAGAAATAATTTTAATAATGCAGGTTTTCGGGCAGTGATCGTTTAAACTATTTTTCCGAATTTTTTATCAAATGCTCTGCAGAATGACATTATTTTTGTGCTTTTTTTAAACTGATGTGCTGCTTGTTATTGTATGGAAATAGAAATCTAGCTATGGAGGAAAAAGAAAGTTGAAGACAGAATGTGTTCTGGAAAGTTGTCCCTGAGAAAAACATCGGCCTTGCATCGGCTTTAAGATGTTTTTCAAGGCCGATGGACCGATGTTTTTCTAAAGTTAACATCGGCTGCCGATGCCGATGGCCGATGGCAACTTTGTTTAAAAATCGGCGCCGATGCATCGCTCGAGCCTTACTTGTACCCAATATGGACAGTGCTCTCAATATGGACACCCGTAATATCTTTAAAAGTAAAAAACTTGATCGAGAAATAGCACTACATGTCTGTGAAGAAAAGCAGTTGAAAAGATAATTTTGCCAGAAAAATGAAAAAAAGCGCGTTGATCGCCATTTCGAAGGAAACTTGTTTTTCGTGGTGTGCTGATAGTAATTACCGGTAAGTTTAAATACGTATTAGAGATAGTAAAATTGCTTTAATTATTGAAAAGTAGAGTGTTTTAGAAAGCCGATAAAACATATTTTCTATTGCTGTTGAATATATTGCTTAAAAATGTTTTCTTTGTTTATTTGTTACAAGATTTAGTAAAACTACGCCTGATTCCCAATATGGACACCTTATGCCCAAATAAAAACTTCTTCATCATGGGCGTTAAGTTCTATACAGTTCTCACGGACATCTCTGCCGCAGTTGATGCATGGCCACATTGTCTGCAACAGCATCAATACTTCATAAGAAGCAGTACCAGCTCTCCTTTGTTGGTGAAGTACAGCAAGTGAGTCTTCAGATTCACAAATTTGTAAAATATCTGTTTAATGTTATTTTGCTTTTCTAATTCATAATAAATGATTGTATGCGCTTATATGTATGAACGCTTATATGTACTTTTAATTGATGCTTTTGAAGACATGCGGCCATGCATCAAATGCGGCAGATATGCCCATGAGAACTGTGTGGGACTTAGCGCCCATGATGAAGTTTTTATTTGTCCATCGCGTGAGGACTGAGTAATAGCAGATGTTCAGTCTGCAGACAGTTGCAATAAAGCTAAGCAAAAGCAACTATATTATTTCATAATATTTTGTTGTAACTGAAGTGCTTTGCATGGTTCTTCGAAGAACCACAACCGAAAATGCCCTCCTCCTTTCTGAAGTGCATGTTATGAAGATATTTACTGTGCCCCACTCCTGCGCCGCAATACTTTAAGCTATTTTTTTCCTCCCATCTCCTCTAAAATCCCTTGGAAGAGCGTATCTTCCATACGCCCTGCCTAGTAGCTCAATAAGAGCCACTTGTCCCTAATATGGACACGCATGTCCATAATAGGGACAGGTGGTCCCTTATATGGACACTTGTAATTTTTTTTTCTTTTTATCATTTAAAATAAACCAGGATAATTACAAGGTCGCTAATTTTAATAATGATAGTCAATACTCCAGGGAATGTGGTCATACATTTTTGGAGTCCTATAACGTGTACACGGTGGTGAAAAAAATACATTTTCCTTAAGGTGTCCATATTGGGTACAGGTACCTTAATACCAGTTCCAGTTTTCCAAACTGCACCTTGTGTTTTTTGTTCCATTTTAACTCCTTAGTGACGCGGGAGTATATATGGCATAGTCAGTTTCAATTCAGGCAGGAAAAAATAAAATCTTATCTTCATAGTCTCAAGAAGTTTTTGAATTTCCCATATGTTAAAATACAGACTTTTGTGAGTTATATGTATGTTTTTGTTTTGCTCAAAAAAATTCCTGGCCCGAGATACAGACCGCCAAAGATGGCGCCTTCGGTGCAATTTCTCACTGCGCGCAAGGACACCTTTATATAGGATCCCCCTCACGCTAAACCATCGCCGCCTGCGGCTACAATGGGCCAATCAGCATAGAGACTAGCGTGCTGATTGGCAGCATATCCTGTTTTCTGACGAATCCCGCTTTAATTTGTGGTACCATGATGGCCACATTCGTGTCAGACGCTATGCCGGTGAACGCCACCTTCCGGAGTGCATTATCGAACGCCACAGTTGACGAACACCCGGAGTTATGGTCTGGTGCGCCATAGCCTATCATGGACGATCTCAATTGGTACGAATTGGGGGCAATCTGAACAGCAACCGGTATATCAGTGAAGTTCTACAGCCCCAAGCTGTTCCCTTCCTTCAAAGCTTGCCAGGCGCTGTATTTCAACAGGACAATGATCCGCTCTCATATTGCTAGGACTGTCCAATCCTTCTTTGCAACGCAGCAGGTACAGCGTCTTCCTTGGCCTGCGTATTCACCATGTGTGGGATTTCGTTGGTCGGCGTCTCGCTCGTGATCCTCGTCCTGTTGCTTCTGTAGACGAACTTTGGGTACGCATACAAACAAGATGGAATGCTCTTCCTCAGGCAGACATTCAAAATTTGTTTGACTCCATGCCACGTCGTGTAGCAACACTTATTGCGGCGCGTGGTGGCTACACAAAATACTGATTCCGATCTCCTGTTATTGTTTGTTTGCTTTGAAAATTTAATCATTTATTTGTATCACTACTACTCAACTGTGTATTAAATTTCCTTCAATTATGACGATTCCTTCATGGTGTTGCAATTTTCACAAACATGAGTTTATAACTTACGACATAATTTTGGGAAATGGTATGTTTTAGAACATATCCATATATTGTAAGCTTTAATATGTTTTTGGTTGTAATATATTAGTGTTTTTTCTCTTTCCCTTTTTTGAAACGATATTTCTAATATTTATCAGGCTGTACATTATTTAAAGCAGATTTTTTCAGAAAAAAAAATTATTGATTTAACTCAATACTTCTAACAAAAATCAAATCAAGCAAAATGTTGAAGAATTTATTACTAATTTGAGTTAGCATTATGAGTTGTGAGGTATGAGGACAATAAACATCTTAATTCAAAACAAGAAAAAAATTCTTTAATTATGTTGCCCTGATAGTAACGAAATAGCAATCATCTTACCTTCAGAGGTTCAATGGAATTTAATATATCGTTCCATAAAAAGTTACATTAGCAATCGGCTAATTTTTATGTATGTATTTAAAGGAGGAAGTAGAAATTTAATAGAGAAATAAATAATCAAATATTTTCAATGGGGCAATGGAACATAAGCTAACCAATTAAAACCAATCTTAACTGTGTTAAATAATTTGAAAGAGATACCGAAATTAGCTAACTGCATGTGTAATATAAAAATAAATTTAATTATTAATCAATTTGTGATTAATAAATGATATGCATAGATAATTTTAATGGTTGTTATACATATTTTTACGTTACTTGCTAACAACCTGGCAAATGTGCAGCAATTAATTTTTCTTACACATGCGTATTGGGTTGAAAATACAGTGTATTGCATTTATTTTTCTAAACTTTTAGCATAAATATACACTTTTCAATGTAAAATTCTTATTTTCACTTAAACATTGCATTTTACTCAGAATGTCAATCTTAAGTTATGTGTATGGTAATGACAAGCAATCTGGTTTTAAATTTAAAAAAACTAATTTTTAAAAAGATCATGATTTTTTCACGCTAATATTAAGAATTAAATGCCATGCCAAAAAAAATTAAATTAATGTAATTTTGACTTAATGAGACCAATATATGATTATGTTGCTAACCAAAACTGACGAAAATCTGAAATTGTTTGTAAAAACCGTTAAACGCAAAAGTGGAAGCTCTCCTTTTCAGGGAATGTAGTACTTAATGGTATTAACCAACAGTAAGAAAATAAAAATTTTAGAGACTGGATTTTTTTTCTTTAAATTCAAAAGGCTGCAGCAAAAAAAAGTTGAATAGATATTTTAAAATTGAGCCTTTTATCTTAAACAGAATGTAATTGTCTTTTAAATAAAAAAAAAAAATCGCACCAAAATATCTTGCACCGTTCAGGAAGTAGAGCACTTGAAAGTTTGTCGAAAATCTCAAGTGAGAAATTGCGCCGAAGGCGCCATCTTTGGCGGCCTGTATCTCGAGCCAGGAATTTTTTTTTGAGCAAAACAAAAACATACCTATAACTCATAGTTCTACATTTTAACATATGTTAAATTCAAACAAAATGCTCCGGTTACAATATACTTACTATGAGTAAGAATCTAACAGCAGATTTACCCGTTATAAATTTAGTTTTAGCGCAGTTAATAAATCAGGTCCTCTGGATGAAAGCAAGTGTTCAAGTGAATGAAAAATATGCTATAAGTACGGGATTGGCAACAGGAAAGTATTAATTAAATTATGCAAAACCAAGAAAGACCAAGACTAACATTTTGTAGTTTTCGAAAATTGTATGATTTCCTTATTCGTAGTTTTAGTTTCCATAACTTGGTAATCTACAGTTACAAGCCAACTGCAAATTAAAGGTCTACTTATTTAAAATCCTGTGCCAAATCGCCTCTTTTGAAAAATCAAAATTATTAAAACTGCACCTGCACGTAAATATTAAAACAAATACCATTCACTTCTCGCATGTCTAATTGATTCATATTGAAGAAAACCTACACAAACTTTGAAACATCAATGCGTTTATGTATTAGCTGTAACATTTACTACAAAGAAATGAAAAATATGAATAAGAACTTTATTAAACATACATTACAATACCAATTTACAGATTCATTTAGTTTTAGAATCTTCTACTATTGCTTAAGCTTACATTCGTTGCAAGTATTTTCAGCAATAAAAAAAATCATTTTAAAATCCCTTGACAAATTAACACTCATCAAATGTAGCACTCACCAATTGTATTCATTTCTTAAGTTAAAAACCCTATGATGTAACACATAAAATATAAAACTTATTGCTCTACCACATGTTTAGTAACAGTGGCGTTTAAAAAAGTACTCATTTTGCAAGAGTTTCATAAATCCTTCTATTATTCCACGTTGCAGCCGCAAAAGCCATTTTCAGAAACTTCATTGGCAGAAGCTTTTATCCTTATGTTCGGCAGTTCAAATCTGGTTCTTTTTGAATTGCCAGATGTTTCCCGGGATTTCAGAGTTTCCTCCTAATTCCTCAGATTTAAGGCTCAGCATTTCAAGTACTTTCAGTTTATGTCGTCGCCTGGAATTTGCACATCACCACCGGCATAACGAACAGGTCGTTCACCTTCTGGGTTTCGCTCCGGGCAATATTTGTTTATCATACAAAGTGCTATGCAAGATAAACCTAAGACAATGACCGGAGAAAATATAAGTGCGGCGCCTAATATTTCTTCCCTATAATGAAGTGCTGCACCTGACATCCCGAACACTGATATTAGAAATATCACAAATACAACTATTAGGATAGTTTTACACCTCGTAAGCTCCACTCTGCACCTAAAAAAGAATGTTGAAAAAATTATATTCCTTGTTTTTATTGTAGTTAATGCAAATATGAAAAAATAGTTGGGTTGAAAGCCCAAGAGTATAAAATTTTCTAGTAAAAAAGAATAGCAAGTTAAAGTTTCCTTGCAATGTAAACTATAAATTTTGATAGAGTGGTTCTCAGACTGGGTGCCCGATAAATCAAATTTCTTTTCCTTGTAAACAAAAACGTCCTGTGGGTGCATTTTAAGTAACTGCCCTAATTTTTAAATACGAGTTCTATTATTTGTTCCTATGTTCTCACTACCCCTGTTTTCTCTTCAAGATTAGTGCAAAATTACAACTGTGTGTATGTATACACACATGATATATTCTGTCTGTCCAAGAATTTTTAAAACTAGGTTTATGAAATAAATGTTAGTAATTATATTTTTTTTCAAAATTTTCATTGAAAGAGCTCCTTCGGCTTCATTACATTACTTACAGGGGTTTAACAACGATTGGAATGCCTGTTCCAGCTCACATTGTGAAATTGCCGCGAAAGCTCGCGTCGAAGCTGTTGCTATCTTTAATTTAGATTCTGCATTTCTGTTTCAGCAAATCTACGGTATTTTCATTCGGAAAGACAAAAATCAAAATAACTAGTTTTATAAGGTACTTTAAAGCGATTAAAACACTAGATCTTAAGATTTAGCAAAAAGAAATTTTAGAAAATCTGAACCACGTCTTTCTGCTGCACAGAAAGACAGTTTATCATTCAGTGCGTGTGTAATTTCCAATGCGGTTTGAATAACTTTCAACATCACAGCTTTTCATATGAGAAACTTCATTCGCTTCGTAGGAAATTTATATTTCATTAGAAAGAGCTCCGGATGAGCTCAAAAACTAAAGTGAACTTTTTCTTAGTCATTAATGCTTCAAGCCCCAAATAAATTTTTTTAGCTTAGAAAAATTTTGATTATACAATCTGAATCAATGCAGTCAAATATTTGTGTAGCGAAATAAATATTTCGTGTAATCCTAAGTGTTTCCCGAGAATAAGAATTCTCGGATAAAGGCAATTGCCATTGCGAAACACAAAAGCATATTAACTCATTGAAGGTAGCATAATTTTCAGGAACATGACTACATTCGAACTGAAACTGTGTTCGTAAAAACAGAATCAAGTTTACAAGTTTAAAAAAATCTGCTATATTTATTGGATGAAAAGTTGACTAACTTTTTACTTCATTTTTGAAATTTTATCTGGATCTGTTTTTGCGAGTATTCATGTCATTCAACCGATCAGCAACGCGTCAAACATCATTTTATATTAGTATATTTGAATAGTCTAGTTTCATAACCAGCTGCCATGCAAAAAATGAAATCTCACAGCGGGCAGAAACTAATGTCGAAGAAATTCGCATTTCTTGCCAAGAGCATTATGATAAACTTCTGACTTGCTGAAATTTTAACCCAAAAATCTTTCCTTGGAAGATACTTGGAGGAGAGAAAAGAGCTAACAAGCATGGTCGATGGGGGATCTGGTTTTGTAACTAACTGGTACATTTCAAATACTTTTTTGCATGATGTAGCTGCTTTAGAAACTAAAAAATTTAACACCATATCAAGATTACTTCAAACTAATAGAAAGTGTAAAAAGTTGAAATCGAAAAGAGTGAATGTATCTGGTTTTGAATCTAAACGGCTCATTTCCCCCAATAGAAAATGAACAGCAGTGCATGTTTTTTAATAGCACGACATGCGTGAAAATGCCTATGTTTTAATTTTATTGTTTACCACAAGAAAAAAAATGTAATAGCAAAAACAAGATAAAGTACGCATATTTTTCATTTCAATAACTTTACATTGTTCTTTGACACTATTAACGAATTTAGAATTCATGTAAAATCGGCAGCCATGAAATATTTTACCATAATACTATTTTAAACAAATTACGTTTGTTTAAATAAAAGTCTCAAAAGTACTATTAATTTCAGTAATAAAAGTTAAATTCACTTCGAATCATAATACCTATACCTACTTTAAAACTAAATGAATTGTCAAAACAAACAGATATAAAAATCAAAAATTTCAGTTTGAAAAGTCAAATGTCAGAAAGTCTAACAGTGAATTTTATGATTTACATCGTTTCCGCAGAGATTGAGCAAGAACATTTACTAACCATCATTCCTTCACATTTCTCCTAAATACTGAACCGCAGAGCTAAGAAAAGTTCAGAAGCTCATAATGTGATAATTATTCAATTTATATTGAAAAATTTCAATTGTTTAAAAACCACTTTTGTTTTAAGTCTAGTGTATTTTGAAAAAAAAAAATAGAAATAAAGTTTTCAAATTTACATTACGATCAAAAAAAAAAAAAAAACAAACAATGCATAAATTTTGTATTGAAATATTCACATAATTCTAAATACATTTGAAATTTAGCATTTCTTGTTAATTTGGTTTTAATAATAAAATTCAGAATTTATAGGTTAATACATGAGGAGCAAGTCCAAAGAGTAAACTAAAAACTGCAGTAAATTTATTAAAAGCTTTGCCAAATTAGCATTGTACGCATTCAAAATTTACTATTTCTTTTTTCGTTATTTACTTTCAATGCAACCTTATATTTGACCAATTAAAAATATTTTAATAGAAATTTGATGACAGTATGCATTCTCGCATAAAATAGGTTTTAATGCAGCCGACCTAAATTTAAAAGCCACTTCATTATTGAAGTGCAAGTAAAATTTCTTGCAGATTAGTTTTTGGAAACTTTATTATTCCCAACAGTGCAGAAATCGCAGAATACGAATTGCAGTCTAATTTATGGTATCTTTAAACATGGATTGCAAAGCTACAATGTAAAAATGCTTTTGTGATTTTAAATTAAAAGATTTGGCTATCAGGAAGTTTTAAAATTACAAAACCGTTTTAGAAATGCGAATTTTGTTCTGAAAAAACTCTATACCGAATTTATGTTACTACGCTCCAAAATGGCTGCTTACTACGTATTCTTAAAATAAAATTTTTGCTTAAAATTTACCCTAACTTCTACTCAATAACGCTTCAGATATGTGTGTCACGATATTTTACAATTACCACTTTCCAATAAGTTTTTTTTTTAAAAAAACGCTTTCTGTATCGTGCAATGAATTTGCACAAATACAAGCTATGATGTTGTCAAATTAAGGGAAATAAAAAAAAAATAATTGAAACTTACATCTTAAACAGCCTCGGTAAATCCTAAAATACAATAAAATGCAAAAAAAGATTATAAAACTCGAAAATAGTCCTCCTGCATTTTGACTTTGGTCAGTTGTTTTTATATCATCGCTTGATAACACATCACTTCTTCCCTTTCGAATACTCCTTCTTCCTGCAAACATCTTCTTCATTTTGTCCTGCATTTAATAAATCCGTAAGGGGCCTCAGTGGCTGAGTGGTCAAATCGACTGGTTCCGGTACTTGCTTGCGCGCAGTGAGTGGTAGAGATGAGTTCGGGCTCACTTTTTCAGGCCCGAGCCCGAAGATTTGAAGTCCGAGCCCGAGTGATACTGTTCTGTGTCAAAGCCCGAGCCCGAAATGATTTTATAAAGTGTTGTTAGTAGATGGGGTGCTACATCAATTAAATATAGGCTTTTTGTTACCATCGCAATTAGTTCTAATGATTTTTCTTTTAATTTCAAGTAAAAAATACATATATTTTTCAACTATCATGAAATGCTCCAGTTCAGATTAAATTCTGCTGAGCTCAAATGCATGAAAAATCTTCGGTTTGGAAGCATTTTCGGGAAGTTCTTGATTAGCAATCGAATTAAAAACTGGAATATATTCAGTGCAACTATTGCAGTTAGGATACCTAATAAGATGGGTCTCTAGTCTGGAGCAAATTGAAAATGAAAAGGGACACAAGACTGGCAAAAAACCATTAGTCCGGACTGTAGGTTGATGTATGAATATTTTACCATGAGCCCGAGCCTGCCCGAGCCCGAGAGTAACTTTACAATGTAGAGCCCGAGCCCGTGTCGGGCCCGGGCTCGGGCCGAGCTTTCGGGCTCGGTCTGAGCCCGTCTCATCTCTAGTGAGTGGGCGTCGTCGGTTCGATTCCGACTCTCCCCCTGGGTGTATTTCCTTCTTTGTTTGTTTGTTTGTTTTACAACCATTTCAGGTCACATATATTTTCGAGTTTATTTGCTTTTCTCAATGGATAGGCCTCACACTCTCATCCAATATTACAGATAGAACAGGACAGTACGATAGTTTTTTTCAATACAAGGAAGGAAATTACAAATATACACCCAGGGCAAGGTGGCAATCGGACCCACCACCTCGTTACTGCATGCAAGCAACGGGCGAAAACTGGTAACTAAAGACCGCTCGGCCACCGAGGACCCTATTTCTTTCTTTTGTATATTAAAATCTGTTGTGCTGTCTTGTTCTATCTGTCATATTAGACGAGAGTTCGAGGCATATCCTTGAAAATAGCAAATAAACCCGAATATTTATGTGACCTGAAATGGTCGTTAAAAAACAAACAATAAATTCGTAAAATCCAAAATATGCAAAGTAGACTGAAATGATATATGTTTAATGCTCCTTATTTCTCAACATTAAATGAATTCAATTTTTCATCTCAAAATCTACTAAGCTCTACACAATCTCTAATCTCAAGAAATGCTTATAATTTCGTAAATATCCATGCCAGTTTTACGAAAATTTGTAGAGCTACTGTATGTATCAAGTAAATTTACAACTTATTCTTGCATTTTACGTTACAAGACAACCGAAAAAAGCTTCTGTTTTCTTCAATTTGATGTTGGTCCCCTAAATACACGTGCGATAAAATTTTTACTGGAAACTGTAAAATTGTGCTGTAAAATATGCCTCTTATGCGACCGACAGTGCAGAACATTGTTTTGCCTTTCTCTAGAAATTTTAGGTTTGTAAGTGCCAGGTGACTTTAGACTATATCCCGTAACTACAATCCTTTTTAGCCTACTTTGCCACAAAAGTAAACAAATAAATAAAGTGTGTAAGAAGGCTTAATGTTACATTCCCGAAAAAGTAAAAAAAAAAGTAAATAAAGTGGGAAAGGAGGCTATTGTAAAAATATCGTTGAAAATAAATAAAAGTCAAAACAAAGTGAAGTTAATTAAATAAAGATAAAAAATTAAAAAATTAAAAGTAGAGTTTTGAGATGGGGAAAATGTGTGTCTATCGGTCCTGCCCTCCCCCCTATCAACTTTTGAACGTATTGTGAGATTCTTGAGTTTTTTTTTTTTTTTTAATTCGAAAGTTCTCGACGAAGACATCTCATTTTCACATTTTACTTTTTGATTTGAAGAATTTTTTGTTCAATTTTGAACAGTTCAAAAATTTTAACATTAGCAGCTATAGGCAAAAATGAAGTAAATTATTCAAACTATGGACATAAGATCCAAGTTCCTATGAAAATGAAGCACTCGGCGTAAAATATTTTTTGATTTGAATATTTTGTTCATTTTTGAACAGTTCAAGATAAATTAACAGTAGCGCCTACGGGGAAATTTCCATACTACATAAAACCTGATTCAGCAGACGGATTTGCTTGGAACAAACTTTATTGGAAAGATGTTACAATGTAGAGCATACATAGATACGACGTTCAACAAGAACTAAGCGAGAACAATATCTGTATATTATTTTATAACAATATATTTCAATTCAATACTCGAGATTAGCCAGGGCAACGCATCTAGTATATAATAAATGCTGCACTCATGACGTCATTAGTGTAGAGATTAAAAGAGAAAAAAGAAAAAGAAGGAAACCGTAGACTTTGACAGATGGGGGAAAACCTGAGAAATAGTTTTTTAAAGAAGATCTAATTTCTATTAAAAATATGTTTTCACACTTACAAATTTTGTATAAATAAAACTGAGAAGAACAAAGAACGAAAAGAAAGAAGGGAAAAAATATTTATGAATATTGTAATTTTCTCAGACTAAATATTATAGATGATGGACAGCTAAGATATTCATGGAGGGGGGATTCCCTCCCCCCACATCAATTGACCCCTCTCAGAAACATTTTTTACAAACATTCTTCGCAATTACAATTGTAATTTAAATTGAAATGAAAATCTAATAATTGTGTCCTTTAATCTTATCCATGAATTGCAATTTTTGATGTCATCATTTCAAACTATTTAGTCCTATTACGGTTTCCTACATCATAAATAAAAATTTGCTTCTTATTCTGATAATCATTTCGCTGGCTCTATCTGTCGAAAACATCTGCGACAACCCACAAACATTTTTCGAATGTTAACTGAAGATGAAATTCAAAATTTCACCCTGAGAAAGACGGGCAGAAAGTAATTTTTGACATTTTACTAAAATTAAGAACATTTTACGTCAACAAAAGTAACCTGAGTTTTCAAAGAGAAAGTAATGATGATAATCCGTTTTCAGTTGGGGGAATGTCTATATCATATGTTAGGTATTATTACATGAATAAATTGGATTTTTCTGACCATTCTTGAAATAAATTTAGTAATCTACAAATGTCGACGAGCGAAATTTTTCTTTCAAAAATTAGTTGTACCATCAAAAACAAAGAGCTCTGACCTAAAAAGAATCCATTCATGTTTAAGGGAGGAACTGCTGGTATAAGGAATGTACCGGAACCTCAGGTGGCTGAGCGGTCTAATCGACTGTTTCCGGTACCTGCCTGCGCGCAGTGAAGATCGGTCCGATTCCGACTTTCCCCTGGGTGTATTTCCTTCTGTGTAAAGTAAATATGTTGTACTGCCTTGTTATATCTGTATTAGACGAAAGTTTGAGGCACACACATCCTTGAGAATAGCAAATAAACTCGAATATTTATTTGACTTTAAATGGTCGTTAACAAACAAACAAACGAGGAATGTACCATTTCTGTTCTCTTTTTTAGCTCGTTTAGTACACTTGATTTCTTCCGAACTGATGATGTATGCCAGTTCATACATTTATTTGCTTGCATCAAACAGCGAAGCAAACATTCTGATTCACGTGCTAATAAACGCACCTGTAAAAGAAGTTCCCTAAAACTCGAATGGATTCGCCCTTTTCTGACATGCGTAGAAGCGTCCAAGTGTCAGAGTTTCGTGGTCGATCTATACATTAATAACTCTCGTAAGCAGAAACAGTATTAAAGCAATACGCAGTTTTACTTGTAGGAAATTTTTTTTATAACTCTCGAATGTTTATAAAATGCTCTTCACAGCTGAAAATTCTTTTACTCATGAATTAACCGAAACATACACTGTAAGAAAAAACCTGAATTTTCATAGTGTTTTTTGATTGATTTTAACGGAATATTTCCGTAGTGCTTCAATACATGGTTTTCCCTTTCAAAAACGGAAATATCACGTCCTGAAAATACGAGAACGGCACTTTTCCGTTTTACGGTTGCTGAATTTTCACAACCAGATTTGGAATAACGGAGAGAAAATAAACGGAACTTCTGTCAAATCTCGGGAAAATATTATCAGAAACGGAATATTTCCGGCAACTCTGCTGCCATACTTTTTCCCTTATTTTCAGGAGATATTTTTGTGTATCACATATGCTTAACTTAGTCAAATGTTGCTGAATGTGATTTTTTTTAGAGTTTACACGAGTATTGCGCGAAATATTCTTACTTAACTCTATCGTTCTAAATATAAGACAGAAAAAAGCCTTTAGTGAAAACGAATATTCCGATTTAGTTTGTTATTAATTTTTAAGCTTTCACGTACAGGGAGAGTTGAATCTAGGGACACGTTGGTCCATTCTCAAGTATTTTAATATTATTTATGTAGTTTTTAATTAATTTTTGACCTACTTTTAGCTCTAAAAGTCCTTCATATCAATAAAATCACATTGCACAGTGGTATTTAGTAATTTTTATTCCAATAAGTTCAGTTTCAGCACCGCAGTAATTTTCAGAAGTTTGCAACTTTATTTATTTATTTTTTATTATGATTCATTTCCAGTAAGATTGGAACTGTAAATTTAATTTCTATCGTAAATTGCATCTTTTTACTTAATAATAATTTGTAGTTTGTTTAGTTTCCATGATAAAAAAGAAATTACTACGGCATTTTGTAAATCTGAGAACGTGGGGTAGGTTGGATCTATGGTCCAACCTACCCCAAGAAATTAAAGAAAATAGTTTTTAACCATTTTTTGCTCCTTAATTATAATAATTATGTCATTCTAATTATTTTTACATCTATTTATATCTGTATACAGCTGTTTATTTCAAGTTATGTATGTGTGACAATAGTTATAATAAAACTTTTGAACATCGAAGTGGAACAATATCTAAATGGAAATTCATTAACAAAAATTATAACCCATTACTTTTTCGACCAAATGCGCACTTTTGTAGTACTTATCTATTATTTAAGAAATCAATTTAGTTTCTCAAAACAAACAAAATCTCTAGAACATTTGCTATAACGTAGATAATAGGCAATAAATTTGATTAGCCGATCCGTGCGGAATTCCAAGTAAGTACTTACAAAAAGAGTCTTGACGTGCTAGAAGTTTTGGTTAAGTGTTTTTTTTTTTGCATCAAGTTGAAGGATCCTGTAAGATTTCTTTGTCATAATTTCTAGTTACTATACCGGAAGTGCAATTTAAAAAAGAAATATGTAAACACTGATGTTTCAAGTGGAACTCCGATTAGGTATTTTCGAATCCGATTCGACATCTATCAAAAACCGACGCATCCAGAATTACGTGTAGAGTCTGAAAAATTTTTTTAAAAAAATTTCCTTCATAAATCAATTTCACAACTATTTAATAATGTACACTGAAAATCTCAAAGCAAAATTCCTAGTCGTTTAAAAGTTATAAGCATTTGAGCGAGCGCCTCTTTTGGAGCGGTTGAGCAGGTAGTCCCTCATTCATGAAGGACCTGAAGGATATTAGAGAAACAAAAGAACGTTAGCTTTATTTCTTTTAACAATTGCGACCTCTGGTAGAAATTTCTCCAAGTATTAGTATCTAAGTATAAAAGAAAAATTGATTCATTACTGCCTTAACTTTACCTTCACTATCACTTTTTTTGAAACGCGTTTTTTTTTCGAATTTGCGTACATTCTAGCTCGCAGAGTTTTTGACCAATCCTTATCAAATTTAGTACACATTTTCTTTATATATATACGCTCTAGTTGAACTAGAATCAAAAGCATATATTTATTTTTACTTTTTTATTGTAAAAAAGAAAACAAACAAAAAAAAAAAAAACGGTTAAAAATCGTATTTAATTTTCCCATTCTTAATGATGATTTTAGTTCACCTAGAAAAGACACTTATAAAAAAAGGTAAATTTTTTAAAAAATGATTTCAGATAAAAATTGGGACCTCCAGGATGTACGCAAACTACCGATCCGGGTGGTTACTTACAGTGTGCAACAGCCGATATCTCCGGGATTTTACAAGAAAAGTTTGAAAATTTCAAAAAATGTTCTTCAATATATCTATAAAATATCCTCAGAATTTCAATAAAATATATTTATTTTTTATATGTTAAAAAAATTCATAAAAATTGCTCTTAATACGCCGTCTTTACACCTATTTCCCCCCATAAAGGACCTCTTAATGATTTTAAATCTCAAATTTTAAGAGAAGCGTTATAGTTTTGGACCGTGGGTCCATTTTTCGTCATTAGCCGGCACGATAAACTTTAAAATGATTGATAAATCATGGAATTTTATGAAGGAATAAGGTAGATCTGACGAACCGACAGAAAAACATGCTAGATAAGTAATAAATTCGATTAAAAACTAGTTTGATTGAAAATCCTTTTTTAGCATTATTTGTCAATTTTCTTCTCTCTGGAAAACTAAGACAAAATTGAAACGAGTATAAAATAACTTATTGTATAAAAGACATTTCGCCTTTAAAAATGAGAACTCTTAAATCGGAAAATAATCACCAACATCTTCGATGTAAGTAAACAAATTAAAGATGATATTCTCAGACTTTTTTTTTTTTTTAATATTTCACTAATGACACATGAAATTTACATGATTTTTTATAAAACACCCCATGTTTTGATGAAGCAACAGTGAAAGAAAATAACTTTTGTTCTTTTGCCAGAACATTGCCTGCTCAGAAAAAGCAGGCTTTCTATTTCACGATTGTTTAAAATATTCTTTGTAAAAATAAAAACGCATTGGGTTTCCTTTTAAATCCTTAATGTTAATTCTAAAAGATTGTATTTAATTTTGCTGTTAAAGACCTTCCTCATCTTTGGAAAAGTAGGTAAGTTTTTTTTTTTTTTTTTTCTTAGCATCAAAAATATTTTTCTGAATGCAACAATTAAATTCAATACTATTTATCTTTAAATTTATGTTTTTCACTTCATATACAAAATAAATCTTATAAAATATTGATCCATATTTATCACTGATTTCCCAACTGAAGTTCTTAGTCGGATGTGGTCCAACGAGTCCTGCACAGTGGCCCAAGATACCCCAAACTTTGGGCACGTTGGTCCACTTTCCAAACCCTTATTTAAAAGGGAATCTAAAAAAATATAAGCAGAATAGTTCAAAAACAATCTTGGATGAGAAATGTTTAATTAATCTTATGGTAAAATATCAAATTCTATATTTGAGTTTTTGCAGACCTAAAAAATAAAAACTTGATAAGTGAACAACATACTCCAAGTTCCCTTATAACTTTTACGTGCAACATTCAATTCTAAATAACTAACAAAAAATAGCCTTTTTCATTTTCCTTGTATAGCTCATTTAGCATTTGAGAAAAGGTTATTGAACGAAATAACATTAATAAATGAAAAACTATTTGCATTTATTGCGACTAAATGCAATTTGATTTTAAGAGTTACTTAAGTAATTCGAGCACGTAAATTCAAATAATATTTCTCTACTGCTATGCATTTAAATGAATACATGTAAAAAAGACAAAGTGGTTAAGATAAGAAGAAAGGTACTAAGTGCTTTTAGTACAAAAAGGTTAACTTTAAAGATGGTACAAATAATTTTATTCCATATGCTATTAAATGTATCAATTAACTAACCTTTTAACCAATAATGATATAAATCTTTCATTTCAAAATAAAGCACATTTATTAAACATTACAGTGCACAAACATTGCAGGAAAAAATGCGTATAGTTAGCAATTTGTTTACATTTCCAATCTTTAAAATTGAATAATAATGGATTGTACATGCATTTTTATTAAGAAAAAATGTGAAGGCATTGTAGAAGCTAAAAACTGGAATAGATAAAAATGAATATATCATTAAAAAACACACTTTCGGAAAAAGCAGAAGAAAATGCAAAATTATGCGATTCTAGAAATTTTTCCGCAAGTTTGATAATAGTAAAAGGAGCTTCAATAAAAGTAATTTTCAAAAACTTGATAATCTTTAATTTTCACTCATAACCAATGATTTGAATTGCTGTTAGCAACCGCTCAGCCGCCAATCAGGGGCACAAATTGACGAATCACCTTATTTAGGGGCTCCAACAGAGGAATCATCCCTTTAGGGGCACCAACAGAGGAATCGCCCCCTTTAGTGGCACCAACAGACGAATCACTCCGTTTAGGGGCACCAACAGACGAATCGCTCCCTTAGGGGGGGCACCAACAGACGAATCCTCCCTTTAGGGGCACCAACAGACGAATCGCTCCCTCTAGGGGCACCAACAGACGAATCGCTCCCTCTAGGGGCACCAACAGACGAATCGCTCCCTCTAGGGGCACCAACAGACGAATCGCTCCCTCTAGGGGCACCAACAGACGAATCGCTCCCTCTAGGGGCACCAACAGACGAATCGCTCCCTCTAGGGGCACCAACAGACGAATCGCTCCCTCTAGGGGCACCAACAGACGAATCGCTCCCTCTAGGGGCACCAACAGACGAATCGCTCCCTCTAGGGGCACCAACAGACGAATCGCTCCCTCTAGGGGCACCAACAGACGAATCGCTCCCTCTAGGGGCACCAACAGACGAATCGCTCCCTCTAGGGGCACCAACAGACGAATCGCTCCCTCTAGGGGCACCAACAGACGAATCGCTCCCTCTAGGGGCACCAACAGACGAATCGCTCCATCTAGGGGCACCAACAGATGAATCACTCCCTTTAGGGGCACCAACAGACGAATCGCCACCTGTAGGGTCAATAGCAGACGGATCACTTCCTGTAGGGGCACTGACAGAGTTATTGCTCTCTGTAGCATCTACGTTTGCGGATTCATTTTCTGTAGATGGTGCAGTAGCGGAATCCTGGGGTAGTTGAATGTTTTCAGTTCTATCGGCATTTGGTTGTCCTGTCTCTTCACGGAATTCAACTTTTGAAAATCTGATCATTATTAGTCCACCTACACATAATGTTGTGCCAAGAATTACAGTTAAAAGAAACTTTACAGCAATTGGTAACTCTACCACCGCTCCACCACAAACAAATGCTATTATTCCTAAGCATACAGATACTATTCCGCCATAATAGCATTTTTTCTCTGAGGCATTATTTCGTCTGTCCATTTTTGGGAAAGATATTAACCTGCAAGTAAAAATCGTTAAAAAAGTAAGCAAGTAAATAGATTTCATAGATTGAAAGAAAATTCATAATGCACATTATGGCTGAGAGCTGAATCTAAGAATTCAAAAACACTTTCCTTTAAAAGGGTTGCTTAGTTTGCTGAAGCCCAATATTCCCGATCAATCATGTGTATTATTTAGAGCAGTTGAAACTAAAATTAATTTAATTCAACACTACAAATCAGTGTTTAAAAAACCACGAAAGCCATATAAGTTCAAATAAATCCTTTCCAGGTTTTACGGATTAACAAGATATTTTCCTTCATACTTTAAAAAACTTTTCAAATTGCAAAAACTACTGAAAAACCAAAAAGCATTTGAAATTTTATCAAGATTAATGGTTGTAATGATATATCGACATACAAATTCAAACTAAAAGGGCGATATGTTTTATTCAAAATTATATAAATTTTGAAAAGAAATGCGCGTAATTTGCAAAAAATTAGCTTAAAAAGGTAATTTGCAATACGGCCCTTGCTGAAAATTACAAAATGTGCGATAAAACACTAAAAATACGCGGAATCCGATTTTCAAAATTAATTTTTAGAGCTAATTTACCTAAAGTAGCTATTAAATGTAATATTATACCGCTATTTTTTCAATGCATTTGTAGAAATATTTATGAAATAAAAATAGATAACTAGAAATACCAGCCGAAAGTTGGCTTAAACCTGAATTATGAACTCTACAAAAAATTCAACGACAGACCTAGATTCAAGAACTAAATTATTCCCTCGTATTTTCCCGATAAAATGAAATAACATGTTAGGACAATTCAGAAAAAATTACACTGACATATGTTGCATAAAAAAATTAGTCTTCATATTTAGACTTCAAAATACAATTTTACACTAAATTAAGCCACTTACACGGTACCTAAGACATTCATACTGTCTTTACTTTTATTTACGTAATCTAGAAATGTACTAAGAAACGTTAATCAATTTCACTGTTAACACTTTACCGACCGGCCGTCGATTAATCGACGTTTTGTTCTCAGCTCATACCGACCGGTCGTCGATTATTCGAAGTTTGCTTCCCAGCCCTTATCGACGTCAGTCGATTAATCGACGTTTTGCTCTCAGCGCATACCGACCGGCCGTCGATTATTCGACGTTTGCTCCCCAGCTCTTACCGACCGGTCGTCGATTAATCGACTTTTGATTTTTCTGTTAGATTTGGTTAGGACGATCGGCGGCTGAGCGGGCGGTGAAAGGGCATAGTATGTTCGAACCGCTACCGGTCCGTAAAGTGTTAAGAAACCAATTTTTACACACAGCTCGAAAACAAATGCAGGAGAAAAAACAAAAAAGTATTTACAGCAGAAAGAACCATTAATATAAATGGAACTCAATATTCGAAGAAATGTAAAGTGCACTTGGAAATTTACGAAAATTTACAGTCCTTAGGACTTGTTCGATTCACAAAAACTTCGATCATTCTGCATATAAATCATGCAAGTATCATGCACAAATATTCAATTTGCAACGAACTTACTCGATAAACTTAAGATGTAAAGTTACTTATTTTAAGTAATACTGGACGCAATTTTATGTATTTAAAGTAAAAGCATACTTCATTAAAAGTATTAATGGGATTAGGTACATGCCTATTATGTACACATCACTTTGCGATGCTTTCATTTGAGTGGAATAAACAAATATTCCAACTGATCCTCTCTTTTGATTACGACAGACACAAGGAATTCAAAGCTCAGTTAGTACATATTTTTGATATTATGTATGTAGAGTTAACCATTTTTGCAATAATACGTATTGCGAAAAATTGATATTTTATCGTACTAGAGAAAAAGATTCTTTGAGGTCTAAGTTTTCATTAGAACAGTAATAAAAAATTTCCGTCATAAACTAAGCAAAATAGATTACGCTATGAAATCAATTCATATTCTATTGTAAATCACAAGCTACCCTATTATAATTGTCGTAAAAGGGGGAAAAAATCCTTTAACACACTAATTTTATTTTTAGCGTAGCAACAAAAAAGAAATATGTCTTGTTACTGCAGTTGTACCAGCGTTTAAGCAAAAAGGTTAAACTAAAAAATCTTTGTCTTATGTCAAGTTCAAATCCTCAAGAAACTAGCAAAGACAATAGCATTAAGGGGGCATGGTGGCTACTTACAAATTTTTTCCGTTTAACAGTCAAATAAAAAATATTACATGCATTATTCCAATGATAATTAGAAATCAAATTTGAAAGTAGAACCTCTACTCTGATCAACCATTAATTTAAAATCTTTATATTTTTTTCCATTTTTTGAATTCCTTTTATAACATTCTCAATTATATCTTTTTACAAAATATTTTTTCCTTGTAATACTTCCCAAACATTATAGAATAAAAGTTAGCATGGAATTAACTACCTGAAACTTAGTTGAATTTTAACATTTTTTTTTTGTTGTTGTTGTTAAAAACTCAGAAAAAAAGCCAAAAAAAAAAAAATCAAAATTTCAATTTCAGCCAATTAAATAAACCAATCTACAAAATTCAGAGTCAAACCTATGTTAATTTTTGTTAAACATAATCCGTGGAATGCACATAAAGAGTTTCAAAGCTGTACCTTTTAAAAAAAAGCCTTAGCAATTTTACTGTGCGTATTTGGACAAAAATAGAAAGCAGAGAAAAATGCGTTCAAAGATTTTGAATGCAGACTGAAAACAGCTGAACTTTTTTTTCAAAAACCGGAATGCCATCTAAAGTTTTGCTCACATAGGTTTGAAATTTTGCATGAGGCTGTAAACAGTCATAATGCAATACAGACATCTGTCGATATATGTAATTTTAAAAAATCTATAATTCGAGTAATTTTTTGGTAACTGTGTTCAATTAAGCTGTCATTTTGTAACAAAATTAATGCCTCGTATCCAAGTCATGCAATCGCAAAACAGACTTATTACCAATTGATTTTAATGAAAGTTTTATTTTGCATGAAAACTCTGGCTCATTTCTCGAGACAGACTTTTTTTCCGTGTAAAAAAAAAAAAAAAAAAAACTAAATTAAAGGCTAAATCTAACTTTCTTTCAAAAATAAACCCTTTTGCTCCCATTTTTTTGACAGATTTATTGAAATTAAGACAGTTTCATGTATTTCTAAAGAAATATGTTCTTAATAAGTTGAAGTAGCCAAGGCTGTTTTCCTTCGAAATGTGAGAATACATAGAGAAACGTTTTTACTAGACAACACTTATAAAGCTTCGCAATCGAATTATCCAGTAATATATAATATATTATAAAATTAAAGAAGTCAAACAAGGAATTTCAAGTGGTAATATCTTGCCCGCTAAAAGTTCGAAAATGAGCAAGCCAGGGACGCCTCTAATTAACCATGGTTTCGTACAGATAAATATCTACATTTTCCAAGTCTTTTTATATTTTATTAGAGCTTTATTAATTTTATTGATAAAAAAACACTAACAAATAACTAAATTTTTCTCGAGTTTAGATACTCTAAAATAACTTTAATATGCTAACAGTCACATGCGAATAAAACAAATGTACTGAAAAGAATTGAAAATTCTTGAAGGATCATAACAAGCCTCAACAAACTAAACACTGGAAATATAACATTAGTCTTCTACAGCAATTTATCAAAACATTAAACACTATTTGAAAAAAATTTTAAAAAGCAAAAATTTGCTTTTTTTTTTTTTTAGCATTTACCTTGTAGCGACTTGAGTAGAAAATCCTTAAAAACAAGTAAACGCGTCCCGTTACGCAATCAGCTTTTAAAGGATTTTCGTGAACAAGATGCGCAGTAACCGTGGAATATTCTTCTTCTTTATTGACCAATACAGATCACATACATTTGTGTGTTTGTTACTGTACTTATTCTTATAAACTTTCGTCCCAGTCGATCGTATAATACAGATACAAATAGTAAAGGGCAGAATTTTCAGCGGGGAGAAAAATTACAAACATGGCTAAGATACAATTCGACCGCGAAGTTCCGACACTTGGACGTTTCTGCGCATGTCAAAAAAGGACAAATCCATTCGAGTTTTAAGGAAGTTCGTTTTTCAGGTGCTTTTGTAAGCACGCGAATCAGAACGTTAGCTTCTCTGATTGTTTAACTTGGCAGATAGCATCAGCAATTATTCTTAACGAACAAAAACGAGAACAGAATGCGGCGCATTCCTTACAACAGTAATTTGTCCCTTGAACATGAATTGATTCTTCTTGACACTCTGTCAGTCAGAGCTCTTTTTTTTTTATGATCATGATAGAACTGTATGCTATCGCACTCTTCTATTTGTGATAGCTAAACATTTTCAACTTGATATGGCAGTTGACAAAACTTCTATTTTCTATTTTTAATTCTATATACAGACCATTTACGGCCTCAGTGGCCAAGAGGTCTTAGAGCCAGTTTCCGCTGCCCGCCTGCGCGCTGTGAAAGAGACGTGGGTTCGATTCCCACTTTCCCCTGGGTGTATTTCCTTCTTTGTATTGTTATATTCTATTGTGTAGTTTTGTTCTATCTGTCATATTGGACGAGAGTTTGAGGCATATCCTTGCGAATAGCAAATAAACTCGAAAATAAATGTGGCCTGAAATGGTCGTTTACAAACAAACAGACCATTTCAGGTCACGTACATTTTTGAGTTTATAACCTCCTATTTTAAGGTGCTTATGATGTAATGCAATGATGATTGGTGCAAGGGATATAAAAGTCTTCCACCACATTTCATATAATAACAAAACTTCGTACAGTAGAGCCTCGATTATCCGAGCTAATGTGGACCGAGGGTACCTCGGATAATCGAAAACTCGGATTACGCGGACTCTGTCCAAATCGAGAAGGAAACATGGGTTGAATTGAATGAAAATGTCGTCAAAGATGTAAAAAAAAAGGCATTTACTGTACATATCATGAAATGAAAAAATGACGTTACATACATACAAATGTCTAATTTTATATGTACACATCAGTAGAGTACATGTTCCAGTTAAAGTTGTCTCTTGAAGAAGTCTATATATATTAGCTGTATATTGCTGTTTAACGGTTGCTCTAGGTCTTTATATCACCAGAAAATAATTGGATGACTGACGCCGCCATCAGTGACGCCGCCATCGGCCGCCCAAAAAAATTTTTATTTCTTCAAGGGCGGTTAGTCGGGGCTCGGATAACCGAGGCTCTACTGTATATAGCTTTATGATGCAGATTACATTTCGAGCATAGGTTCTAAAACTCTGGTCCACGAAACAATCAAACATTAACTTTGCATCCCCCTGACTTTTCTCCTTTATTCGCATAACTCCTTAAAAAATCCAGCATGGGCGAGATTTTTCAAAAATTGTTACTTAACTCGTTAATGGTAATATGGGGCCGTTCATAAATGACGTCACGCTTTTTTCACATATATTTGACACCCTCCCTCCCCCTTTGTCACAATATGTCACACTTCAGCGGACCCCCTCCCTCCCTTTGTCACGCGTCACGCTATGTTGCATAATGCATGGTGTCACACTTCTTGTTACCACCTCCCCTCCCCTCCCCTTGTCACAATTTCACGAACCCCCCTCCCCCGTCGAAGCGTGACATAATTTATGAATGATCCCTACCCGTAAGTGGTAATATCTCTCCAACTCCACACTCCCACTCCCAGTAATATCCGCCTATGAGACTACAAACAACACATTTAAGGTTATGAACCAACTGAAGCCTAACTCGAAGGAGAAGCCTTCAAACCTACAATTATGCCTCCTAACGTTAAAAAAGTAAACCGTAAAAACTATCCGTCCCTCACAGACGAATATTACCATTTACGCGCGGGGAAACTAGTTATTAATATCACTAAGCAACACTTAAATTATTTTTTTTTTTTTTTTATGTGGTATGATTTGCAACGTCGTAGTGACTATGCAATTACTGATTCAGAAATTATGTCTCAAGAACGACGTAAAATGCTCAAGAAAAAAATTGGTTTTTTTTTTTTTTTCGAAATATATATACTAGGGGGGACCGAAAAAAACCTTTTTTTTTTTATTTCGAAGTTGTAATAGCGCGGGAAACTTACAAATTATATGAAAAAAGAAAAAAATTTAAAAAAATTATCAAAATCAGTTAACATCTTCCGGTCGCGCATAGGCCCAAAAGTTTGACAAAATATGAAAAAAAAATCTCATTTTTACTATGTTTTTTTAAATTTTTGAATTAGATGTTTTCGTAATGTAATAGTTTTTAACGTCTTCAAATAGAGCTTAAAAACATTGTGTTTTAATTTGGTTTCGACAAGTTGATATCTTCCGGTCGCGCACAAGCCCCAAAATTAGCCAAAATATTGAAAATTTCACATTTATATGAGTTTTTTTTTTTACTATCTTTAATATACTTAACTTTAACGTACTAGTTACAGCCTTTTTATTTTTGAACATAAGAAGATGGTATTTCATTATGGGGTGAATAAATTAAAAGCTTCCGGTAGCGCAATGACCCCAATGCTCTAAAAGAACAGTACCCAAAGAATGATAGAGTGATAGAACGGTGATAACTAAAAACGGGCATGGTTCTTTTCAACCTGCTCTATATTTAAAAAGCTTAAATATTTTACAATTACACAACCCCTCCCTCTTGGGCATGAAATATTGCACCCCCTCAGTCGTAAATAATGTACTTGAAACTTTACAAAGTGTCTCTTAAATTTCTGCTCCCTCTCCCCCAGTTACGGGATCTGCAAGTCCTTAGTTACACGACTGACATGCAGAATCAATCATTACATAAAGCATCACAGTAATGTCAAAAATATCTGTTAAATTTCAGACAAGAATTATTAATTAATGATTATTGTTAGAAATGAAGGCTGTTCAACATCACAGTGCAAAGAAAATCAAATTAAGTCATAAAAACAATTCAGTATAAGAAAGAATTTGTTTTTAAATTAAAAATTTGAGTAACTTGAATAACATTTAACAAAAATCTGACATTCAGATTCAGTTTGCAACCTTGAGCTACAAATTTTTAATTGATACCTGCCACTATGAGTTTATAGCGTTGAGGAGGTCAGCCCTTAAATCCAGTTTTATATTTTGCTTTTAGTTTATAACTCAAGATTTTTTAAAAATTACTTTGACTAATATACTACATATTTGCCCCTGTCTCAACTTACGCAATGGGGTATAGCAATTTTTAGGGAATTGTTTTCAAGTGTTCTCTTAGCTTTTAAACGGTCATTGTTCTTGGGTCTCCATAGCTTTCTTTGTGTATGCGGGTGGGGAAGAGTATGCAATCGCTTTTAGGAGGAGTACCCTGTTGATACCAAAATCAAGTCAAATTATAAAAATGATATATCTATTTCAACATTCATCCATTAAAAGTTTAAAATAACAATGGAACTTCGTGCACAATGAAACTAAAAAGTAATTGCACGTAATTAATGCATTTTAACGCTCATTTGTGATTTAATTACGTGCAATTACTTTTTACAGTTTAATTAAATGTTTATTATGCATTTGAATTTTTGTATGGTAAATATCAGTGTTAAACTTCAAGTGAAAAATACTCAAAAAATTAAGATTATTGGAAATACCGGGCATTTAATGTTACAAAAAAAGTCACAGAAATCTTAAATTTAGTGAAAAAATAAGAGCAAAAAGAATTTGTTTTCAAAGTTAAAAATTTTAGTACATTTGAAGAACAGTAAACAAACATCTGGCAGTTTCTTTTCTACCTCATTATAAGTTCGTGTGAAAAAAATGCTACTGCTATGGCATTTAAATACTAATTTTTTATCAAGTACCAAAAATGCGTAAAAATGCAAAATTTTCAATATTTTGCCAAATTTCGGGGCTTATGCGAGACCGGAAGATATCAACTTATCCAAACCAAATTAAAACACAACGTTTTAAGCTCTATTTAAAGATGTTACAAACTATTACATTACGAAAACATACAATTCAAAAATTTAAAAAAAATTATCGCAAAAATGAGGTTTTTTTTGTATTTTGTCAAATTTTAGGGCCTATGCGCGACCGGAAGGTGTCAACCTATTTTGACAATTTTTTTTATTTCTTCTTTTCTATATAATTCGCAAGTTTTCCGCGCTATTACAACTTCGAAATAAAAAAAAAGGTTTTTTTCGGCCCACCCTAATATATACAGAGGGTGTGTTAAGAGTTCCAGCTCATTGACGAAAGCTGTTTCCGAAGGAATTCCCGAGTTTTCTCAGTTACCCTATTTTAGTGTATCGTGGTGAATTTCTTCTAGGTCCATCATTTGGGTGATCCTGACTTTTAGAAGTGCAATGTATTTATACGTGTGTATATGTATTTTTTTAATTTTAATTAATAATTACTTTAAATAATAATTAATCCGCAATTTCCATGTTTTCCATGTTTAAAATGAAGTAAACTATTTGTTGATTAATTTCAAAAACAATTGGGTGTTTTTGCTTTCAAATTGCACAAACAGTAGTTAATAAACTTTATTTTAAAATGTACCCAATTGGGTAGGAAAGTCGCAAGATTTATTTTCTTATTTTATTGCCTGTCACATGCAGCATTGAAAATATGCACTTTCCCACCCCCCTCCCCTTGAAAATTTTTAAATGATTCACACCAATTGCCACAGCAACAAAATATGCTAGACCATCACTTTACAGCACATTACATGTCATGGACATCGCTTTACAGTGAATATTTACCTGTTCCAATATGACATCACAGCGTAATCAATAAATTATAGTCCTCTGGCTGAAAGTAATTTTAAATAACAATAAAAAATGCCAACGAATAAACGATTTTCTGTAACAGGATGTGTTAATAAATTATGAAGAGCTAATGAATTTCAGAAAAGGTTCCGACTAATATTTGTGTCGATTTCGTTATTTGCATTTCAGTATAATTTTGCTTTGAAAAGCTTAAGCAATAATAATTTATGCGTGTTTAGAGTTTATAAATAAAAGAAGAAACATACATTTTGTGGATTAAAATTATTTCATTTGCGTGTAAAAATACATCAATTCATTTCAGTTTTAAAGCATTAGTATGAACGGTGGTGAAAAAGCGCTATTTAACTACCTGAAAACCTGAGTTGCAGGAAAAACCAAAGGACACAATTTTATTAAAAAACTCGCACATTAATATTTTTTTTTAAATCCAATGACTTTTCTAACATAAATTATAATTGTCTTCAAAATAATATAATACAAGTAAAAAATTAATCGCGAAGAAACGAATAAGGGTGTACTTACTGAAAAAAGAACGCACTAGCTATAAAAAACGAAAACGACAAATATTTGCTTTTTTGAATGACCCTCGTTTGCATAACTGTTTTTTAGTTTTAAAGTTTAAGAAATACAGAAATGAAACAAAGAAAAAAAGTTTATACATATAATCTTTTCACCACTTAATATATGTTTGTTGTAGAACAAGATCAATAGATGGCAGCACATTTCAGGTCGAAATTTTGAAATGAACTTTTGGTCAAGAAAACAAACAATCTTTCTCTCTTAATTTCCAAATTATAAACAAAGTATTTCAAAAATTGTTTTTTTTTTAAATAGTATTCAATCATGAAATGCTTTTGAATTCCTTGAATCCTTTCTGATAGTCAGGCCTGAAATTTGATGATAATGCATAATACTGCATTTTTTGTTTTTCCTGTTTTGGAGCATTTTTTTTTTTTTTAGAGTTTTACAACATTTTTACGTGTTTTAACCCCTCGCCTTTTTTTTTTTTCTTTAATATATCAATTAAAATTTAGCTTAAATTATTAATTTTACAAAGCATTTTAAAAATTTGGTGAACGATAAAATTTACAAAATCTATTGCTTTAAAATTGTATGAAAACAAATAGGAGAAAACAAGGGATTTTTGACGCGCATAAAAAGTTGCTGACGTTTTAAATTGAAGAAATAGTGTTAATTTGAAGAAAATATTTATTCATGACCGTTCCTATTTGTTTCAAATATGTCATTGAATTATTTTTTTCAAGATAAGAAATTTACTTTCAGATAGGTTCTTTAATAATGGGAAGAAAAATCCTAATGAAGAGTAAATTAGATTTTCTCATTTAAGAAATGAAAATTGTTAAAACACATGCTTCCTAGTTATTGGCTGTATTGTTTTTATTTTAAGGAAATAATTTGTTGATACTTTTATAATTTTTCAAAAAAAAAAAAAAATTGTAATAATAATAATTTAGAGCTTGATCAGAAAGTTAGGTTCATTTTTCATCTTTGGAGGCATTTTTTGTCATTTTTAGAACAAGGCGAAACTGCTCTAGAATTTAAATTTGCCGACAGTATCCAAGCCAAGTATGTATTTATTAACTATATATTTTATATCGAATTTCAAAAACTTACTCACTGAAATAATTTAAATAACTAAATTACGTTTGAACCAAAATCAATTCTATTTTTTCCATTAGTCCTTACATTTCCGAAGCACCTGGATTGCAATGCATTTGAAATGCACTTTGTTGAAACTCATGATTACTGTGCAAGAAAACCTGGTTTGAGAAAAACACAACCGGGATAAGTAGATTTACTAAAAGTAAACTGCTTTAGAAAAGAGACATCCTTTAAGATGCTGTAAATTATTTACCAGTTTAAATTAATTAAAATCATGTAATATTTTAAATAACTTCCTTGTAACTTTTTTTTTAAAGATGTATACATATGCTATATGTAGTATATATCTTCAGTTTACTTAGAAATATATAAACAATGTGTGGTTGTAATAATGTATTAATATTTGACGCAAAGAATTATTTTTTGATATATATTCATTAATGCATTTCGAATTAGCTCAGATTTTTATATCCATGTACTATCTGAAACTTTCATTACATGATTACACCATCTCAAAGTACTTCCATATGCATATATAAATTTTTATATATAATACTTAAAACAAAATTATTCTAATATTCTTACGAACTTTTTTTTTTTAAAGTTTTGTTTTAAAACTGTTTTACGCAAGCAAGAAAAAAAAAATGCTCTCTAATTTCGCGAAATTCTTCAGGACAGTTTTCCAAATTCAGTTATATAACATTAGTTACTATATTGTGACTACGATGTTCGTCATTTTTGAAATAATACAAACTAATATTGCATAAAAACACAAATTTTATTACATCAAAAATATAATAAACATCATACTAAAAACTGAGCAAGACATTAAGGTTACAAAATTTAAAAAGTTGAAATTATCGTATTACATTATTTCTCAACAGTGGAAAGTAACTCTTATTCCATAACGATGATTAATAGCAATTCCACAGTACATATACAGCCCTGAAAATACTGCTTGGTACAGTCCCTTTAACGTGTAACAGTGCTCGTAGGCGGAGACGCCAGCGAATACTCCACAAAGGAAAATAAAAGTACCCACCAGAGACACAGCAAAGGCAGCTAAAGTATTTCTGGAACACATTCTTTTATTTTATGATTATCTGAAAAATAAAGCGACTTTCATCATTAGACATTAATAGAGTCGCACACTTCGACCACAGAATTTTGACATTGGGAGACTTCTGCGCAGGGTTCGAAATTAAGATGGAAAAGTTAGGCGTCATTAAAGTTAGGCGCCTAGCTGTTTTGTTTTAATTGGCAAAAATGATCTGCTAGGCGCAATTTTAAAATTATTCTTTTGAGAAGTTGATAATCTTGCTTAAGTTTATGACTCAGTACAAACGTTTATTTTGATCAGTGCCTAATTCAATGAAACATGAGTAAATTCGCTTAATTATTTTTAAAGGGTTATCTATAATCTAGTGCTATTTACAAAACTTCATTTGTAAGTAAAAATTTACGATTCAAAAATTTGAAAGTCAAGAAGTTACAATAGCATTACTAGGTGTCGTAAAAACTCGAAATACAGGAGATTAGATGGAATATGCATATAAAAATATAATTGTACAAAGTTATACTAGATTAAAAAATAGAAATATAAAATGACGACTTGGTAAAAAATTGAAGTTGTCAAACAAAGTTTTATGAAAGGTTAGGTGTAAAATCGGCGACTGATTGTGAAATCCCGGTCGTCAAATGGGAGTTTTTAGTTGCAAATACGACTAACAACCGCTACGACTAACAACCCGAGCCCTGCTTCTGCGCATGGCGGGAAAGAACGAATCCATTCGAGTTTTAGGAAAGTTCGTTTGCAGGTGCGTTTATTTAGTGCGCGAATCCGAATGTTTGTTTCTTTGTTTGTTGAAAGCAACTAAATTTATAAACTCTCACAGTGCATCAGTTCGGAAGAAATCCCGTATGCTAAACGAACTAGAACGAGAGCAAAAATTGCACATTCCTTATACCAGCAGTTCCTTCTTTAACAAGGATGGATTCTTCTTGGCACTCTGCCAGGCAGATTGCTTTGGTTGATGGTAGAACTGAAGAAAGAAAACATAACCATACACTCTCAGAAACGCATGCTTAAATCTCACGAAAATTCAGTCGTATTTGCCGAAATGTCTTCGTGAAAAATGCTCCGAGTAAACCTTTCGTCAAATTGCCGAAATTTGTGTAGTAACTTTTTAAAGTCACGTGATCGCACGAGGAAAGAATAGTTATAAATGACTAAATTTTCTTGACGATTGAAGAATGGTCAAAAATTAGGATTTTATTTTTGAGAGTGTACTAGATTAAATCCATATGTATTTTGTCATGTCGGGCCCTCCTTTTATATTTTGTTTCAGACCAATGTTAAACTAACAAAATAAATTTTGGTGTCCTTTTGTATTCTCGTAAGTCTGATAATCAAATACTTTAACAAGTACTTGCATAACTTAGTATGATATTAAGCAAAACTCCTCCTAACGAACACCCCTCTTAGGCGGATTTTTTTTTTATTCATTGAACCTAAAAAAAAAAACCCTTCATGCACTCTCGGAAATATAACTCAAATTCAAGGATTTATCAATCGTCAAAAAAAAAAAAAATTCGTCATTTAGAACGATATTTTCCTCACGCGATCACGTGACTTAAAAAAATTACTACACAAATTTCGCCAATTTGACGAAAGGTTTACTCGAAGCATTTTTCACGAAGCCACGTTTCGTTCCATTGGCCACATTTCGTCAAATACGACGAGAGTTTCGTGACATTTGAGCATGCGTTTCTGAGAGCGCTTCTGCTTCAAAAATAGTGGAAGAATTTCAGGCTTTGAAATAAATATTGTTAATTAATGCGTAGAAACATACCGTGACAAACATGACAAAAATTGGACATGGCTTTCAAGACAGGTTTTCACACAAAAATTCAAAATTACACTTCTTGCAGTAAAATTCTTCCACTATTTTAAAGGTAGGCATAAAAACGTTTAGGCACACCAGAATTTATTTTAATATTTAGTATCAAAATAACTAAATAAATTTTTGTGTGTCACACATCTGCATGCCTACTTTAAAAATAGTGGAAGAATTTTAGTGTTTGAAATGAATATTTTCAATTAATGCCGTGACAAATATGACAAAAATTGGACAAAGCTAACTACAATATGCCGGGAGCACATTCTTTTATTTTGTAATTACCTGAAAAATAAAGCTACTTTCATTGTTAGATGAAAATATTCAGAAAGGTAGGTTTATTTCCTGGAAGATAAAATCGCTTAATAAAAGAATCCTTAACTGTGCATAAAACGCTGCGAAATGTCTTGTCAAACAGTGGCATATGGTATTAAATGTATGTGTTATTTCAATAATTATATATGAATATATTATATATGAATACATTACAAAAATATTTGTCCTTAATAGCTTATGGCCACAAATGATTTTTTTTTAGGTTCAATGAATAAAAAAACAGTCTGCCTAAGAGGGGTGTCTGTAAATGAGGAGTTTTACTTAATTTCATACTAAGTTATGCAAGTACTTGTTAATGCATTTGAGTATCAAAACGATATTAAATGTAGTCAGAGACCAGAAATTATTTGTGTATTCATATAACATTACTATAATAAAATTGGTTATTTTATTGCTAGTAATGTTATAAATACACAATAAGTTCGGATGAATTATTTTATCAAACGCAAAAACGGATCCATCCCAATTATTAGCAATCAAAGACATAAAAATACCCTCCATCACAATCTGTATTAATTCCATTCCTGTTCAAAAGAATGTCTTAATTCCTTCATTAAATAGTTATTTTTAAATTGGCGAAAGCTTCTACAATTACGAAACTAGTGTTATTTTTCAGTTTCTTAGTGTTAATTAACAGTAATGGTTGCGTTTTTACCGAAAAGAAATTAAGAAAATCAATTACGTAAAAATATTTAAGTAGCCCCCTGGAATAAAGCTTTGAAAAATCTGTAAATTTTAAGGCATCCAAATGCATCACAAATATTTTTAAGCTAAAACTGAGATAGCAATAATTTATAGATACCCGAATTGATCTATGTATCCTATTGCATTATCTTGGTAAACAGTAGAGAAATTTAAGAAAAAACACGCATTCGACATTTTTAGAAGAACTCTTTTTTCTCAGTATAAATAACAATTTCTTGTTATTAACACCAAAAAGGAATGAATGTTATGTGCCACCAAAAAGGAATGAATGTTATGTGCAATTTGACGTAATTCAAAAATTTCCTTACTACTAAAACGTGTCTTAACACAATTCAAAATTTTACTTAATGAGAAAATGTTGAATTATAAAATTTATTAATTTAAATAATCTAGATTATTCAAAAAATTTCATTGATAACTACAAACAGTATTCAAAATATATAAGCATGTAATTGAAAATAAACTTAATTCCACAACGTTAACTCCATTTCTATGAGAAACAATCATCTCAACTATTGCAGTAAAATAAAACTTGAAAAGAAATAATAATACTGTCGCATTTTCAATGAACGCTGATATATTTTATTTCAGTGTTAATAAATTTGTATAACTACTTAATGATATAAATTAAATTGCTTTATTTTCTTTTTATTAGATTAAATAATTGCTTTTGCATCCATCATAGCTTGTATTTTATCTTATATTAATAAACGTTTCATGTATTTTTTCAACTACGCTGATTGGGAATATTCAATTAAGTTGTTCTTTGTTTACACAAAGGTTTAACGGGAAATACCATTTTTAATTAAATAATATTGAATGACCCAAGGAAAATTTAATAACTTAATAGAAATTGATACTTAAGTCATTCTTACTATCATTTTTACTTAAAAGGCATTCAATTGCATAAGAAAAAGTCGATAAAGCAATTTTTTAATAATGGTCATTTACGTACGAAGACTTGTTTTTCTGCGCGGTAAAAGAATATTGGGCACTAAAACTTTTAATCAAAATGATGAAAAAGAGGATAAGTATTTTATAAATAAATAGTGAATTTAAAGTTACCTTCAGGCTCGCTGTTTGCCGAAATATAAAATAAAAGCACTATAGCTTTTAGTTTCAATTAAACTACAGTATTTCTAAAAATCTTAAAAAGGCTGTAACTATTCTTAAACGTTTAATTGTGACTTAGCAACACGTTGTTGCTTCAGTATTTAAATGTTCATTGGTTACTACTATACGGGGTTTCGCTGGCAATATTTTCCTTTTCTTCTTCTTTCCCTTCTCCTTAGGCGTACTTTAATAAATCAGCACCTTTTGAAAAATAAAATGAGTATTAATCTTAGGTAGATCTTAAAACTTTCAATACTTAATCAGCTTTTCATTTATTTATTCATTCTTGTAAATCTATTTTTATTATATTTTAAATTCATTTTTATATTGTTTTTACAAGTTTTCTAAATTTTCTATATATTGGATAATTTGTTTATGTCAGAACAACGATGTAACTTTTCCCATCTCTCATCTAAAGAAGTATGGGCTCTTGAATTTTTCTCAGGTTCTTTTTAAATATAGATGAAGGCTAGGGGCCTCAGTGGCTGAGCAGTCAAATCGACTGGCTCCGGTGCCTCCCTGCGCGGAGAGAAAGAGGCGTGGGTTCGATTCCCACCTTCGCCCTGGGTGTATTTCCTTCTTTGTATATTAAAATCTGTTGTGCTGTCTTGTTCTATCTGTCATATTAGACGAGAGTTTGAAGCATATCCTTGAGAATAGCAAATAAACTCGAATATTTATGTGACCTGAAATGGTCGTAAAACAAACAAACAAAGATGAAGGCTAGGCGCAATTTATTTATGTATTTATGTACTTATTTATTTATTACAGACCATTACAGATCACGTACATTTTCGAATTTTTGCTATTCACTAAAAGGTTATGGGGCTATAAACTCTCATCACATATTAGGTGCAGTTACTCGTAGTCCTCGAATGTTTATATATATTTTTTTAATTATTGGAGTCAAAGGGCTTCTTGTGTAGAATAGAAAAGAATATAACTTTTCCATTTCGCCGAAGCAGTGTTTTTTCTTAAGACTACTTTTGTATGTTTATAATGGGAAGAAAAACGTGTTAAAATATTGCTTCGCAATTTTGACGTACCAGTTTTATGAATTTTATATTTTTAGTTTATAAAATTATCAGATTAAGATTTATTGTTTGTCCCCGACAGGAAGATTACCGATTATGGAAGAATTAAACGATTCCATCTGCCAAAATGTGGGCGAGGAAAACGGGTTTGCCGCTTCAGAAACGCTTACGATCGCTATTGGCTCTTCGCCAATTAAAATATTCCTGCTTTTCTCCCCAAGAAGAAATGAACTTTCCCAAGGTCATGCATCTTCTAGTCAGAGCCACACTATACGTAAACGGTGGTATGTTTTTTATTACTTTCTTTCTTGAAAAAATATTCCTTTTGTCACAGAAATTAATTATTTTGCTTTTGAG
The DNA here is from genome assembly GCA_038502835.1 of Octonoba sinensis. NCBI lineage: Eukaryota > Metazoa > Arthropoda > Arachnida > Araneae > Uloboridae > Octonoba > Octonoba sinensis. The sequence goes on from CM076599.1 coordinate 141,067,751, forward strand.
TATTATTATTTGCCTCTCGAAGACGTTCTCTTTACTTGTTTATTGACTGAATGTTCTAACTTTCAATCATCTTTAAAAAATTTAATAAGTTTTCGCTTAAAATAATTGTGAACATATATATATATATATATTCCGCATTCTGCAATTTCCTTAATTTCATAATCACTAAAAGTGAACATTTACTAGTTAATATTTTATTCTTTTGTCTTAAAATAGTTCCCCTAATAATAAGGGTGCATGTCATATTTAGGGGCGGCTGGTTACTTTGTTACAGTACGTTATTTTACCTACAAATAATATATATTGCTTCAAGGGAAAAAAAGGACAAACATATTAATATATTAAACTTTAAATTAAATTTGCCGTTTTAAAAATCACAACTCATGTTTTTTTAATATCTGTTTACTCGGTAAAGTATCTAATTGAGTAGATTTGATTGATTGATGATTAGATTTGAATGACTCAATGTAGGTACCTGTAACTTATACACAATACATTGCACAAAATTTTATGAAATGATTTATTTACATTAAAAATCAAAGATTTAGGTTTACATTACGAATGCACAATGTTCAGGTTTCGCAAAAAAAAGGACAAATCACACTTATTTTAAACCTGTACTTACATAATTTAAAATAACTACAGATTGAGACATAATATTAAACTAAAACCACACACATGAAAATGAAAGACAGTCATTCTGAAATATCAGTTATGTTTTCAAAGGAAACTCAGATTTGCTCTTATTTTTTATGACAACTGAAAGCTATAAACCCCATATAGCTAAAGTTGAAATTAGTGGGAAAAGCTCGAACAGTCGAATTCAACTCAGCTCAATAAAAAGTCCTATCAAAGAGCCAAGGGACTGAAGGGTTCCGTATGAAAGATTCCGCAGCTGTTGAAATTCACGTATAAAGGACTTCGTAGCTATGGAAATTCACGTCTCGAAGACGTCATTGAAAAAAATATTTCCTCCGTAAGAAATCCCTAAAGCGAATAAAATCGTCATTATCCAAGTAGAATTGTCGTTGTCATGCTGATCAATGGTCAGGAGTTGAGGAATAATGGAACTGATGAAGAATAAAGATGTTCCGAATGCACCCTTAGATAAAGGGAGTAAAATCCGCATCATTCTTACGAAGTCGTCTGTTCCTTCCATTCTGCAAAAATAAATAAAAATTAACGGTCTTACGGTCAATACTAATTATACTGTCGTTTAACGAATAACACGAGGGTAATTTTGAAAATTGCTGATGTCAGCAAATACAACTTAAAAGCAATAGACAGCTATTGTAGTTGCAATCTCATCAGCAAATACAATAAGAATTGTTAAAACTGTCGCCGTAATAACGCCAACCCAGCTATTTGTTCAATGCTTCACTTTTTCCGTTCGATTAATTACTTCAGGATTTTAAAAAATCACCAATTTGAAGAAGTAAAATATCGTAGGTAAAAATCATGACTTTTTAAGTTTTTGTATAGGATCTCAATCGTGTTGCTGTAAGCAGAAGCAATAAGTTTAGTTTAATGAAAATTAATGTGTCAAAATATATTATGTATCTTTATAACTTGCATAAAAAGATGAACCCTACACTGCGCAATTTTTTTGGGGGGGGTCTTTGTGCTAGTTATAAGTGGGAAAAATACTAAAAAAATTCTTATTTAATTCGGAAAAGTAGAATTCGAGAAAAATTGACATGTTGTTTAAAAACAACACTGCGTATTTAGGGGTAACAATAATATTTTGTTTTATATAATCATTTTAACAAAGGAAACCAAATCAATAATAAATAGGCATGCATTATAATCATAAAATAGCACTAAAATATGAAAATTTATTAAAATTATTATTATTTATAAATTTATAAAATTTATTAAGGTAAAAATTTTCAGATGTAACTAATAATTATTAGTTATATATGCAAATTTTTACTTTGATTACCAATCAAGTTTAATAATAATTTCACTAAAAGATTTTAAACAAGAAACATAACATCTGTAAGATCTGTAGGTTGTCTATGCGATAATGTTCGTTTCTTCTTTGGTTGAGCGTGAATTGATTTTAACCAAAATTCCTAAATAATAATCTAATCGACCACTTTAAGCTAATTTGTAAAATATTTAACAATAATCTTCTAAAAGATACTAAATAAAGTGAAATAGAACAACCTGTGACACCTGTTCTTGTTTATACTGCGAATAATGCAGGAGCATTAAAATTGCCCCCGAATGCGCGATGTTGTTTTAAAACAAGTAAAAAAGGCGCCTTAATATAAAATTTTCCCGAAATTCTTCGGACAACTTATATTTATTTTATTGTAAAACTATGTAAGCAATTAGAGACTATTTTTTTAAATAAAATTGTTGCTTAAAATTTGTAGAAAAAAAATTAAGAAGCTACTGTTTTTTGCGAAATCAACATGTTTTACGATTTTGTGAAAAAAGATGAACCTTGAATTCAGTTTACAAGATCTAGGGGAAACTATATTAACTAATATGATCACACATACAAAATGAAACGAAAGAATGCGCCACATGTTAAAAATATTACAAAATAAAAGCGTAGTGAACGAAAAATGGAGGTGTTGTTTAAAAACAACACGGCGCAGTGTAGGGTTAAACACGCCGAATACAAACGGTCTTTCATGCAAACACATAAATGCTAAAGTAGTAACAATTAATACTGAACTATTTGAAAACGAAAACTTGGAAATCCACTCACTTAAAACTAATGACAGCCAGGAAAAGAAATAGTTTTTAAAGTATGTACAAGAATTTTCAAAAACAGCTTTATACTGTCATTTTATTTGCACTATTTGCCTTACTTCTTTTAAGGCTATTCTTTCTCATGCGCTACTTGCCTATAATACTTTTTGCAGCTGTTGTCGTTTGCATTGTACAGATAATTTTCATAAATGGTTACATATTATCAGCATATAATCTTTATTATTCGTACGGATATGTTTTCTATTTTCCATATGAAAACATTTACTTTGCACAGCTTGTGTTTGTTGTTTGTTCATGTTTTGAGAACCAGTTTATGTCACTGATGCTTTTACATGCAACATTTCTATGCGTTTTTCGATAACTTGATTCGTTTCAATTTTACATGAAATATTACTTATTTGAACTTATACCACACGAAATATCAACGCAAATCTCTGTTTAAAACATACTTTCTTTGCTAATAACCTGAAATATTTATGAATATTTCCTTTTGGGCACCATTCGGAATCACTTTAAATTCAACATACCGAATGAAAATAAACGTTCTTTCTTGAAAACCTAAATTAGTACAAACTCAAGTTAAACCACTTGACAACGAACATTTAGAAACGCTGTTACAGAACTGTTTATACAGGGGCAATCAGTAAACAAATTTTTTGGCGCATATAAAACTAATAAACTAGAGATAAGTTTAATGAAATAACTCGAGTTGCAAGTCTTCTTCGATTCCAAAGAAAGACGACAAACTTTAAAGTTCTAATCCCTCATAAAACTAGTTATGAACATAAAGTTTATCGCCAAAAAATGTGCATATTTACTTTCAGAAAAATTAGAGAATGTTTTTAATCACAGGATAGAGAAAGATTTCAGCTTTACGTACCCGTTTACTATGAACTGAAATACGTGATAAACCTGCAAAAATCAAATGGCGTTTCAAATCGTCGACGTCCGAACATTACATGTTGACATTTCTTCCTTTACTGAGCACCATTTGCGGTCTTAGGATGAATCAAAAAGTCAAATGAAAGGACTACGTAAATAAGCCTACTAATTAAGGAAGTTCGTTTTGTTCAAAAAGAAGGCTACAAACGAAATAAAACAAAAATGCATGCCACAAGGGGAAAAAAGTGTTCTTAAGAATCGAAAAGGGAAATAAAATAACTGCGCCAATAAGCCAACAAACAAAATCTACTCAGACCATTGACTAAAAGGAAGCGCGTTTTCGTTCAAGCAGAAGACGACAATCGAAATACAGTGAAAACGCAAGAAAGTAAACGAAGAAGTAACAAGATAGCAAACAGGTAAGTAAACGTAATGGAATTCATGTGTTATTGACGAATGTTTCTTTGCTGTGTTTGTATTCTGATTGGGAATTGTTCTTTCATATGCATTTTTAAAAGCCCAGGCAAAATATGAACATGAGTGGTGCAGCTGGTGAAACACCGGAAGTTATACATCTTCAAATTCTGTGGTTCAAAAATGCAACTGTAAACTTTGTTTTATAATTCATTCTTTTTTTCTTCAATTCAGTAACAAAATTGGTTATTTTACTTTCATCGAATTCAAATGACACTAAGTTTATCAAATTATCGAATTTTTATATTCGAAAATTCCATATTTTAATCAAGTGATTTATCTTATAACATGTACTTATTTTTTGTACTGCCTATTTGCTACACCATTTGATCAGAATGTATTTATCTCTTTCTATCAACTTACCTTTCGCACGTCAGTATTGGTTCAGTACTAAACATTTTCTAACTTAAATGTGCATGTTAATTTGTCTTTAGAAATAATGCTTTTCTTTCTCCCGTTTTTCCCCAACTTTTATTTGCATTTTCAGGAAAGATTTTGACGATTTTGCAATCGGGAGTTTTAGGAACTGGTGTCCTTTTTCTGATGATAATTTTAACCCCTTGGAGGACGAGTTTTTTTCAGAAAAACTGCTGAAAAATGATCGTTTTTTGACAGGAAAGGAATATATAGGTGTAGTATAAATTGTTTTTGGCAATTTCAGCTGTACGGGGTGACTAGAGAACGGTGGTGGGGTAAAAGTTATACAAAAGATATATTATACAAACAAATTGCAAACGGATCTCAGACGGGCATTAGGAATAAAATAACGCGACCACCCGTATGAAATACGGGCATGTGCAAATTTGCCGGTAACTTTCGACCGTGTCAGACACGGGCAAATGCGTGAAGGGGTTAAAATGGACTGTTGGTAGTTAGCTCTTAAAGGTCTATAGGGGTCTAATAGCTCATTTTAGTCACTGACATCATTTTGCTAATGGAGATGTTTTGAGACAAATATTCTTAATCTAATAGGAATGTTTAGGAATAGTTGTCTTTATTCAAATGGGGGACTTAAGGAATATTTTCTTTATCCTAGCAGAATATTTAGGGATCGGTGTTCCCTATGAGGCTTAATAACCTCTTCATTCCAAGTATACCCAATTGGGTACATTTTAAAATATTGTTTATTAACTACTGTTTGTGCAGTTTGAAAACTAAAACGCCCAATTGTTTTTGAAATTAATCAACAGATAGTTTACTTCGTATTAAACATGGAAACTGGGCATTAATTATTATTTAAACTAATTATTAATTAAAATTTTAAAAAATTTTTTTAGTTATTTTGTTTTGTGATCATTTTTTAAATTAGAGAACCAAAAAATTGCGTCAAAATTGTTTGTGCTTAGTTCTGGGGCCTGAAGAGGTTAAAGAGAATACAGCTCTTATTCTGATGGGAATTTTTAGATGTAGTATTTTCCATGTTGTATCTTCCTTGTCAGAGACAAGGAAGGCATAAGTAGTGTTTGAAGATTTTAACCCTTTGACGGTTAGGGAAATGAGCAGTTTTTGTTTACTTAATTCGCGCAGTATTACGAGTAAACAGTAGTCTAAAGTGGGAGCTGTTTTGCCCCGCCGTTCTTCCGAAAATATCAGCCTTATTGCGATGCTATAGACAGCTCGCCTCACGCGTTTTAAAAATTTCTTAAAGTATTTGTAGTACATAGGTAAGTTTTTGCGTACTTTAAAATAATTATTAAATAGTAAATTATAAATGATTATAATCAGTTATATAAATGATAATAGTTAATTATAAATGATTATAATCAGTTATATAAATGATAATAGTTAATTATAAATATAAGATGCAGAATAATAATGGCGAACGAGCTCAGCTCGTCAGCGCGCCATTGTTGAAAAATTTCACTACGCGAGTGGTGCTCGTTTCTAACCCTTTGGGTCGAAATCTTGCTCCCGAGCGGAACTCATTTGCGCGCATTATGAAGCACGATTCGATTGTGAGCTGAACTCGTTCATAACAATCAAAGGATTAAATAGGCCTGCCATAAATAGCTGCCGTTATCTTACAATTATATTTTTTTATTGTACGTTTTCGCATTTGTCTTCAGTGCCCTTCCCCTCCCACTCACTCCATAAAAAATGTTCAACATTAATTCAAATTTGCTTCCTGCAGAAAATTATTTCATAACATAATATATGCTGTACTCCTTTTTCCCCCTCGATTATGCTGAAGCTGGGTAAGATATACGGAGTAATAAAAGATAAAAAAATGAAATCTACTATTTCACCAAGATCAAAATCCCTGTTTTTTTGAAAAAGTGGTCCGATAATTTTAATTTGGTGACGTAAAAATTAAACAGTTGCCGTTTTAATGTTAAAAAAAAGTTATAATAATAGTGTTTTAATGTAAAATAGTGTAAATATAAATACAATAATATCAGCTTTTTTATCTTTTTTTAAAATGAGAGATAATTTAATCTGAATAACAGAAAGAAAAATGCCTTCCAGTATAAGCATATAAAAGAAACATCATACGAATTTAAGCACGTAAACCGTTTTTTATGCCAATCGTCACTAAAAAATTCTGTTAAAAGTTTTTTCTGATTCTGTTCTCTCGACAAAAAAAATAAATTAGTTAATGCAGTATACATAGCATATGCATACTCTCAAAGACCCCTTACACACACACATATATACACAGAGCTTATAGTGACCTAAAGTTACTAAAAGAAACTGTAACCTTCTTAACCGCTTCCCTTACAAATTAAAAAAAGAATCATCACATTTTAAAAATTTATTATTTAATACAAGGAAACGTAACAAAACAAAATATGTAGGTTTAAAGTTGAATTTCTATTTTTTTACAGGCGTAAAAAATTCGGCTTCGCCCGAGTTTTCTCGGGATTATAATTAACTGCAATATATGCTAACTCGAGATAACTCGGGGTAATAAGATTAATAGATCCCGAGATAACTCGGGATTCGTTTAATGACCCAATTACTTTTGCATGCCTGTTTCAGAATGAATATTCAGATTTCGCAACTGCCATTTGATTAACTGTAATGTGACCAAAACAAAGGTGTTTCTAATTCGCATTTTTTTTTTAAATGTTTCGCAATAAGATTGATTAACGGCGATAAAATGCATTTTAACACTGTTAATTGATCTTTTATATTTTAATATTTTAATTTTATAGCGAAAAGAGTTCCTGAGTAATGTCTATGCCGTTATTTCAAATGCCATTTTACAATTTGTGTACTCATAGCAAAACGCAAGACTTAACCTTCAAATAAATATAATAAGCTGATAAACTCACAGTCCTTATTCTGTGCTACTGAAATCGAACTGAAGAAAACTGGCTTGCAAGTATAAAGAATCTTTCTCGAGATTCCTTTTAAGATCATTGTTAGAATTTGTTCTGTCAAAAAGTGACATGTACAAAAATATAATTTGTCACCATAATACGTAAATTTAAACTTGTATTTTTACTATCTATTTGTAGAAAAAAAATTCTAGTTCTAATAGAGAATAACTGTTGAGGATTTTTCATTTATAGCCACACTTTCGATATTGGCAGACTGTCTGGCGAAATTCTACAGCAATTCTGTGTGTCTTCTTCCTCCACCAGACAACTGCTATTACTCATATTCGCTCTTTATATGTACATTTTAAAGTTTTTGCCGCGAATTAATTAAAGGAAGTTTATAAAATGAGAAGAAAAGTTAGCATTTACGACAGAAGTTGCATAGACTCACTCTAGAAGGTTTTGCAACCCAAGTTTCATCATAGCTTTTGGGATTATCTATGTTTTAAACTACCACATCTTCCTATAAGTATCGGTTACGTTGCGTACGTAGCGTTAAAAATTCTATTCCAGTATAAAATGGTAACTTTCTGACTTATAGAAAAAATTAAGTTTGTTTACTCACTCATTCAGTTTCATGAGAGAAGGGAAAATTAGAGGTATATGTTAGTACTGTATAAGCAGTCTGTCGTTGTCGATTTCTGAACTGCTGGATGCACCATGTCCATTAATGGGACATTTTATTAGCTGTTTTTGGTACCTATCAAATTACCGCTTACCTTCATAACTTGCATGCTAATTTTAGATTCAGCAGGGATCTGTAGCAGAGCAGTAGGGTAAGGAGATGTTGCTCGTAGCTGGAGTGGAGTCGGAGCAGGAGCAAAGACGTTTTTTGTGCTCCATTGTTCCAATTTTTCTAATTTTTTAAATATATTAGGGGGCTACCGCCCCCTGATCGCTTTCGCTCGCCAACCAATTGAACAGTTTTTTTAATCGCTCCACGAAACGACCGTGCTTCACTTGTTTATTCCAGGCTAAACTGGTTTATTCTTCTACATAACACATAACACTTTGTAATCGAAAAATATCTCTTATGTGCTTGGCCGGCTGTGTAGTGATGGGGAGAAACGAACGGATCCCCCCACCCCCCAAAAAAAATTAAACAGAGAATATTCAGGACCAATTTTGTTCCCCATATTTAAATGGGGAATCTTAACTTATGTTATCTTTTTTTTAAGAGGGAATCTTGAATAAGTGTCAAGTAATTTCCCTTCTTTTTCCAGTCGGAGAACTATGTTTGAGACAGCCCGCCTATGCCGGGACCGTCCAGGTACAGTTGTACTAATAGCACTAAATCTATTTAAACATTAAAAAACTTCCTTCATCGGCAGGTTAGATATATTTTATTCGTCTTAGCAAAGTAGGAAATAACTTTCATTAGCAATGAAAAAATTACACCTAAATTGAACGAGCAATTAATAAATTAAATGATACAAGAAGTTGTTAATAAATCACAGACCAAACTGTTGAATCTTGGCGAGCTTATTACTAACCGATAAGTATCTATCAAGTTAATTACGTTTCTACGGCTAGTTTAGAGGTTTAAATTGGATTTTTTTTCAACTCAAGAAAGTTATATTTCTAAAAAAAAAGGCTCTGTTAGGAATAATTATACAGGTCTCTCTTCGCATTCCAAAAATGGTATTGATTCATTTAAAATTGGAGCCATGGAGAGCTCAAACGGAGGTCCAACTGCTCCATAAAACTGAAATTATTTCAAAAGATTTATTTATTCATATTTTTAAGTTTTGTTTTTTGTGATCGAATGTTTTAACCTTACTTTAAATAGTGTACATTTTTTTCTCAAAATGTTCATATTTAAAATCTTATTAACGTCACTGGTTAAGAAAGTTTCCCATTTAGTATTAAAAAAGTTGCAGTAACGAAGTTTCAATTGGATTTTTGAACTTAAAAATTTAACATTTCGAAAAAAGGACTATGTTATTCATAAATATGCCGGTTTAATTCTTCGCATTCCTAAAATCGTATCTAGTCATTTAAAATTGAGCCCTGAGGAGCGCAAACTAACGAAAAATAAATTTGTTGACTTTCAAATTAAATAACTCTAAAACTAATATTCGAATCTGTAAAGCGCAATTCAAGAGCAGAGCAACTCAAAAAAAATGTAGCTTTTCTTTCCAAAGCTGCTGTTTTGATTTTTTATCCTTTAAAATGTCGAATGAATGTTATGGGTATTTGAAATATATTTCATAATAATTTTCGTTTTATTCGTACATAAAATTAAGAAATAGTAATATTTTTAAATTAAATTCGATTTAAAACGACTTTTATAAATTGTAGATTTTTGTTTTAAACTTTTAAAATTACCAATATTGGTACACGCTTTTTAAAAGTATGTATAGGAGTTTTGTGAGATCAATTATTTGTTTAAAACGACACTTAAAACTACATTATTAAAACTCTTGAAATCAGCACTTCAGGAAATTTTGTAAACAAGCATAAAACAATTATACTCACCATAAATTTAAAAATATTTGATGATCAATTGAACATGACGAAGAAAATACAAAAAATATTGCAAAATTTAAAAAATATGATTTTTATTTTATTTACAAAGTGCGTTCCTATGATGAAAGAGTTCAATATTTCAGATGACAACTGGTTTTAATGTTTTTTACTGGAAAATGTTTGTTGAATTTCAGATTTTTCAGCAGGAAAACATATTTCATCTTAACTCAGTCCATTACCCAGATGACACACCAATACGTTTTCTTCGAAGAATGTCTTTCAAAGATTGTAATATGATTAGTTTTTTCTCTGAACAAACACATCCTTTGTCCATATGTTTTAAACTTCTGAACAGATATTCTCAACTGTTTTTGTTGTTCGTTAGCATGAATTTTGCTACCCATTTACTACCCTATGGAGTAACTTAGGTCATAGATGGCGCAGCAGAAACGATATATTGAAACAACTGATTTCACGTCATATTTACAAACTAACAATTGATTTCCTACCACAGTAAAACCTGTAAAGTTGACCACCTTCGTAAGTTGAGCACCTGTCTAATTTGACCACTTTTGTCAGGAACGGAATGAGCCCTTCACCCTCTATAAGTTGACCACTAAAGTGCTGCACTGCAAGTGGTCAACTTACACAGGTTTCACTGTACATGAATATGAAAATGTCAATCACTAACTGTAGCGATTCCACAAGCATTCGTTTTAAAATTTCAGAAAATGTCTCACAAAAAGAAATCAGCGAAAAGTCCATAAATAGATGCAAAGTCTTCGCATGACATGAAACGAAGCAAATGAACTTTTGTAAGTTGAGTTAATTAATTCCCTGAAGCATTTTCACACATTATATCACATGACATTTGAAATGAATCTTAGAACAGTTCTTGTAACTTGCCGTCAACAATGGAAGTCTGTTGCTTTCAATTCATGCAGTTGTTTCCCAAAGTCTCTCTTTGGTGAATAGCATTCACCTTTAAATATAGTCGGCACATTTTTCTTTAACAGCCACAGCATTTTGCAATTGCACTTTAAAGGATTTCCTGAAAATAAAATCAGGCAAATTTATTATTTGTAATATCCATGCAACACACAGATTTTTAACTTATAAATTTCAAATAAATTATGCAATAATAGAAAAATATTTTCTGGACAGGATTATACCTCAATTTTTGTCAGGGAAATCTATGGAAGAGAATTCTAACTGTGCAATGATTTTTTAAAACTAGTTCCAATTTTGAGATTTTTCAATTTATAAGTTATACTATTCAAACGCAGAAAAATAATTGCCGGTTAACTCGAAACAAAAGCATAACAATAGCTCTTTGTTATTTTTGCTGAAATTGTACTTACAATAAATAGTAAAGGGAAATCATCTTATTCATAGTTTTCACAAAATAACCGAAATCCGTATGCAGTATGATTTCTAATGGGAGGGGCTTAAGCCCCCTGAGCCTCCCTCTTTCCTACGCGCCTGATTTGCAATCTCCATTAAAAATTAATGTAAACGCGAATTTAATTTAATCCTTCTTTCTTTCTTTTAATTTATTTATCGTCTGCGCTTTTTATATATATTAAAGTGGCAACGCTCTTTTTTCCAGTTGTGTTAAAACTATTGCTTTGACAATGATTATGTTGGATATAGTATATTTATAATACCTGGAACAGTGGTCATTTCGTATGACCGCCGGGCTTACTAGTTAGTTATATTTAAAGAATTGTTCTAAAACGAAAAATATTCATTTTTATTCTTGTAAATCTTATGGAAAATGATATGCAAGTACCATTTATTTTTTTAAGAGAAGAATGTTATTCACAAAAATTTCTTGGCAGGAGAAATTGGAATTTCTGAAGTATTTTTTTTAAACTAAATGAAACAACTGTGTTAATTTCCTTTTATTGCCATATTGTTATTATGATATTGTTTTACTGTTATAGAACTGGTTGTTTACTGTACAAGTGTATAATTTAAAAGTATTTCAACGAACTACTTTTTTTTTGTTTCTGTGTAGAATAATTTTACTCGTTTATATGATTTTAAATTGTTTTACATAGTATATATCCTTTCCTTGATCACTTGTTTCTCCTCATCAAATTCACCCGTGACATTTAAAACTTGACTAACGCCGGGCACATCATCTGATGATAAAAAATATCGCGTTCTAAAGAGTTAAACGCGCAACTTGATTGAGTTACGTACAATGCTGTTAATTTTCTTTGTTTCACATTTCAATTGAGATATTTATGCCACATTAAGTGTAATTCCATACGCCACTTATTTAGATCGCCAATGTTATTTCCGCCCAAAATATGTTTCATCATTTAGTTGAATCAAAATATAGATAACTATATGCATTATCAGTTTAAATCGCAATATTATTTCCGCCAAAATATGTTTCATCATTTATTTGAGTTAAGATATACGTGTAATATTTGGCTTAATTTTACACATCACCTATTTAAATCGCCAATATTACTTCCGCCAAAAATATGTTTCATCATGTACTTGAATCGAGATATACATGTCATATTTGGCGTAATTTTACAAATCACCTATTTAAATTGCCAATAAGATCTGTATCTTTCTCTTTGTTCTCATAGATAGAAATATGTCAATACTTAAGCACTTTTAGAATTCTAACTTGAAAATTGCTTCTGCGATGAGAATAATTTCCCCGTGAATAAATAAACCTCGCATTATTTTGTGTCAAACGAACTAGAACTTCGTACCATTAGTCTCTTTAAAATAAATATTTGCAACGAGATATTTAGTTGCGAATATTTATCTTTAGCTACAGCAACATTCAAAGCCAAACACAAAGTTTTTAATTCATATACTTAATACAAATAAATTATGTATCGAATAACAATGTATATTTAAAGTACATAAGGCGTTTCAACAAGCATTTGCAATCCCAGCAAATAATACATGAAACAAATATCTTCATAAATAAAGAAACTGTTTACATAGGAAAATGTCTGAATTTGTGCTCCTATTTTGAAATTCAACCTGGCGGTGTACGTGACAAAAACGTTCTTTAGAACAAATATTCACGATATTAAAACTGACGTAAATCATCAAATAAGCCTTTTTTTTTTTATCCGCCATTTCTAGTCAGGAAATTGGTATTATTTTTGTGGAATATAACAGCCGGAAATTTTTTACAATGGAAAAAAGATAAACCAAATTAATTTTAACCGAATACACTAAAAGTTAAGCATGTACCAAACTCAAAGAAAATATTCAACATTTTAAGTATTTGAAAACTTTAGTCAATCAAATTCAACTGCACATTATCGGAGTTATGGAAGAAATGAACTACAGGAAATAATACTATTACATAAGGCAAAATAAAGAATAATATGATTCGTCTTTCTGACATTTAAAATAATTAGTAGAGCTAAATGTACTTTCATGAACTGGATATATGTTAATGTTGCTTTGGTTAAAGAAAGAAAAAAAAAGGAATAAAAAGGAAAAGAAAATTAGAAAGGAAGAAAATGAAAAAAAAATTAAAGAAAGATGGAAAGAAAGATTAAAAGAACGGTGGAAAGAAAGCAAAAGAAAGGTGGCAAGAAAGCAAAAGAAAGGTGGAAAGAAAGAAAAAGCAAGAGAGAAAGAGAGAAAAAGGAAAAACATTTAGCTTATTGCTTTCTTAAAATTAAATCCACTATGGGAGAAAATACAAAATAAATTAAAAAATAAGCACCAAAATGTGGCTTAGAGACCTTAAATATTATAATAAACCTTACCTTCAAGCGAAACAACTTTTAGTTTATTCAGACTATTCTTAAATGTGGCATCATAAATTACAGAGATCAAATTTCCTTGAAATCCAATGGTTTCCAGATCTGGCATTTGGTCAAATAAATCTTCCGGTAAGTAAGAAATTTTATTTTTCCTGCAAGTAAAAAGGATTATTGTGTCAAAAGATTTGTCATTGAATAAATCTTGACAAGAAATCTTAACGTTGAATAAATCCCCTTAACTTAGAATTTCGTAACTATTATAAATGCGCATGGCTATTTGTTAGCCCATGTAACAAAACATTTGTACCGCTATGAGAGCAAATAGATATTATCTAAGATACTAGTTGGAAAATACAGTTAAATAGAAGTTATTAAAAGTCAGTTGAAAAGGAAACTTTAATCAAGGTACTATTTAAATAATGCAGTTAAAATAAATTAAAAATCAATTGAAGTAAATGGACAAAGATTTTGACATTAGCCCTTTCATCGCTAGGACGAGATATCTCGTCTTTCATATTTCTATACGTTAGGAACGAGGTATTTGGACGTCTCAGAATATTTTTGTGTGCTGTTGCATCGTGTCCAGTGATGCTTTATAGAATTTTCAGCACAGCCCAGTTCGTATTTAAATTTTACAGATATGCACTGTAGGGTGCAGACTTTTTTTTCGAAATTGCATACGTGCAAAAGTTGTGCTTTTGGGTTATTTTTTTCCGTTATATAAATAAATTTTTGAATAATATTTTATCTGTCGCATCAGTGTTGCAATTTCATATAAAAGGAGAAATTCCCGTTTTTTATTTATTTATTTTTATTTACTTTGTTCGTGTGCTGGGTAAATGTCATGTACCTTCTAGTATGAGATACGTCATTCAGGTTTCGTTAGGTGACATATATGTTCTGCAATACTATTTCTCTTTCACTCGCGCTTGTATTTTCTACGTCTCTCTTATTACAAGAATTTAATCTCCAAAATTGTTGAATTAAAAATATTATTTTTATGTGAATTTCAATCATAATGTAAGCAACAATTAGCCTTTGTTGTAGGATAAATAGAAATATAAGTAATCAAATTCACTAAATATTCCCAATCAAATAAGAACATCCAAATCCCATTGCTTAATTAACAAAGTCTACTGAGGAAATGTATGAAAACATGAATTTGGGAACAATTGGATTACATTTTTGGAATGTTCTTTAAGGAAAAAATTGTATCGAAAATTAAAAATTGTTTACACATAATTAAAAACTTTTAAAACCACATAGTATCTGCAAAATATACATAAATTGTTTGAAATATTTAGAGAAAAACGTGCTTTGAATTTCGACACGACATGACATTTTTCTTTGCAGTTCCTATAGATTCCTTATTCTCAGTTTAACGTTGAATACATAGTGAAAATGAAAAACTTGGACCAACCTAAGTATATAAATATTTTGTCAAGCCCATTCCAAACTCTTTCTTATCCAAACGAAATCTCATTTTTGGTACACCGTGAGTCATAATACAATTCATTTATTCGTTCGCACGAAATCGCAGTTCTTTCAAATTTATTCAGAATATTTTCACCACACGCCACGTTTATGAGAGAAACTGGGTATTTATCTGTGGGTTTCCATAGCTATTTTACCTCCGCAAAAGAATTTACACTTTTTAATAATACATGTGCGTTTATTGTGAATACATTTTTTAATGTAGTTAAATTTTTAGAACGAAAAGCTGAATTAAATTTCAGAGAAATTAAAATAAGACTGAATAAAATACATTAATGAATCGCTAGTTGCACTTTTTTCAGTAAAATATTACTACAAATTAAAAAAGAAAATCTTAATCTATTAGTAAGTTTGATTAAATAAAATTTTAAAAGTTATTTTTGGGAGGCCCAAAATTTATACTTTTACACTCATTAACATTTAAATTTCTTAAATTTGTTGAGAATTTATTTCTCATTTTCACTAAGGCTTCATCTTGATTGCATTATTAACTTATTTACGTAGGGATAAATATTTCTTGCAAATTTACTCACCCAAAATGAAAATATCTGATTTTTGCAGGGGTGGGAAACATACTTCTTTTCAATTCGGCAACGTGGTTATCTTGCACAGAAATGTATTCCATATTCGTAAATTTTAGAAATGCACCATCTTCGATTTCGGTGGTATTGGTAGAAGTTAGTGAAAAACTTAGTAGATTTTCATTCAAGTGATCTACAAGAGCTCCGTCTAATATCCTCATAAGTATGTTAGTCAGTGCGAATCGCTGCAACTTTCTGAGCACCGACAATGAACTCCAGTCCCAAGAGTTTTCAACTTTTACATCGTCTAAATGTAATTGCTTTAGTCTTATCATTTCGTTCCCTTCCAGAAACGTTGATAAAACCACCGATTTCACGTTCAGGAAATAAAATCCGCAAAAGTCAAGCTTAACTAGAGGAAGATAATCAATTGATGAATCTTCCAAAAACACTTCATGTATGTTCCTCTTTGTAGCACATCGAATAACATGCAGGAATGTCCTCATGTCGACATTGTCACAAATAATACTTTCTGGTAATGTTGGATGATTTCTGCATGGTTCGATAGTGTCTGTTGTACAGCTTGGCAATGGGATGAAATATCCGGAAATGAGCACCATGGAATTTAAAATAACAATTCCTGATTGGAATAGTCTTGAAGATGGATTACGCAGCATATTTTCGCTTGATTATTTTGAGTAATTGTTTTCTTACCAGTGTACTTCTTTCAGTTATCTATAGATTGACAGGCATCCACGTGAATATCTGACAGCATCTTTTAATAATACTTTATCACACACAATCTCGAGTTCATACGCGTGATTTTTGATAGAAAAGGGTTCGAGTTCTTTTTTTAAGACACAAATTTTCCACAATTTATCCTGATATGTAAATCTGCAACGATTTTGCTGCTGAAAATTATTTCCAAGTAAGCAGTTATCGCCAAGCAACTACCATATGATTTGACTCCCTTGACGTAGATTCTGATGTTGGAAATTATTTGCTGATGGTTGTTAACTTAATACCTCTTTTGAAAAGAATTAAGCATATTCCATGAGTTTCCACTTGCTCAGCTGAAGTTGGAATTGACGTTCTAATATGATTAGGAGGCAGGATTCAGATAACTATGAAATAGCCTTAATTTGCTCGAAGTGCATTGAAACTACCAAGCTCAGCAAAAATGTTCCTTTATATATCTAGAATATGACCTTGCCCCTTAGATATCATACCCTAAGTGCTTTAAATCGTGAAGTAATTGACCTTCTGATTTTCACCACCCAATGAAATTTAACCTAAAAACATTTCAAGGATCTATAGAGGTCAATTTAATCTCTATCTGATATTGCGTTTTAATTCAGAGTTCAAAGGAAGCGTTGGAACTGACACCCTTTCACAAGTTAGAACTGTCAGTGTCATGTTCCAGTTGCACGCGTAAAATATACACAAAACGCTGAATAGACTAATTTTCACGTGTGTGGTGGTTCACGTTTGTTATTATTAGCTCGAGTTAGGAGTTATTTCCAGTTTCGTTTATCAATGATATAGTTCCATAGCAACCGCTTAAATGCTCTTGGCGATAAAATGTAACAAGGGGGCAATGGGTTTTAACTTCAAAGGAGTTTTATCTAAAGGTCGAGACTAGCGGTTGTCACTCGCCATTGGCGATTATAAATTTTTATTTGGCGACCACAAAATGTTATGTCGGTCCCCAAAACTGGCGACTGGAAAAGGTTTGTAATTTAATATTATTTCTTTAAGAATTAGGCCTTGTGTAATTTTGTGACAAAGTATATGTATGCACATGTCTGTATGCAAAATGAAGCCGCGGTTGGGGAGGAGGAATCAGTTTGAAACATGGTTCAAAGTGGTGACGAACAATTTCGAAGTGGCAACTAACATTTTTGTGTTTACCGGCCACTGGCCACCATCACTTTTTTTTTTTAGTCTCAAGCATTAGTTTTATCCTAAATCAGCGTTTCTCAAAGTGTAGAACTGCACTCACTGAGTCGCTAATCCGTTTTTGGTGGGTTACAAGACTCATAATATAGTTGGCTTTCCGTTAGTAGGTTGTTTCGCAACTTAGTATAATTAATTCTAAAATTATTTTTGAAAATAATACCGTGCTCAAGATAATGTTGCAAATAGTTGTACAAGTTTTCGGCTTTCATGGAAAATGATGACAATTTGGAGAACAATCACAAGATGTTTTTAGTTTATGCTTCTACTATGCTTCACTACTAAATTATTCAGTGAAATTTAAATAAATGTCAGTAGAATGAGTTTGTCAAAATGGCATTTTTTTTATTATTATTATTATTTTCTTCTTTTTTTTTTTTTGAGTGAGTTCATTAAAATTCTCTTATTTTCAGTTTAATTCTAATGCCCAAAGTTTTCAAAACAACACCTTTTTGATAACTTTTTAAGTTGAATCGTCCATTTTGTCATGACAAAACTTCAAAAAATTCAAATACGGCTGCAAGCGTCTCATGCTCCAAAAATTGTCATCATAGTAACAAAACTAAATTTAATTCTTGAGAAATTAAATGCTTTCAAACAGCCGTCAAGCTCGATCTCAATGGCACAGGCCACACTAGAATGAAACGGGGCGTTCACTTAAAAATAAACTCTTTAAGCCCCAGAAAACGTTTGACGAACTACTGCAACCAATCAGAATCCTCATGCAAGGCTGAACTTGATCCAGTTAGTTAACTGTTACGGATCAGGCTGTGTCATTTCGCCATAAACGATCCGTAGCAGTTAACTAACTGGATCAAGTTCAGCCTTGCCTCATGGTATGAACTTATCATAAAACTGCTTAATAACATAACATCACTAAAGCTACAGCAGGAGCTAGAAATTTTTAAAAGAGATTCTACTATTTCAAAAGTTTAAAAACTAGAGTTTTGGACTTAGTTGACTTTTGCATGAACGCCAGCCAAATGACCTTTGAAATCCTGGATCTCCACATATGATTGTTAATGCTATATCAAATTGTATTTTCAAATGCACTTAAACTGAACTTATATACACAAGGATAAAATTTACCTGCATACAAAAAATAAGTTAATCTAAGGTTCTAATGAGACAACAATATTACCTTTGCCTTATTTATAATGTGTTTTTCTGTGACTATTCTGTATGCTGCGCGAACATAAAGAAGTTATAAAATCCAGTTCAGGTTTGTGTAAAAATAAAATAGTAAGTAAAAGGTTTAAATTTAGTTTTGTTTCTAAACGTTTGCATCCTTTCTAACTCTCCTCCCCTCCCCGTGAAAAGCTAGTGCAATGACTTTGGCTCTCTGTCATTAAAGATTGTACATTTGAACTCCCGCTAGAAAAATTTTGGTGAGGTACTTGGTACTGTATCAGACCGTACTATATCTCCCAATGCAATGAAATGTTTCAGGAGCTCTTACCAGTTGTGTATTATGTACATATATGTGTGTGGTGTATGTGTGACGCATTATTTTCTATTTATTTATTGTTTAACGTCCTACACTCGCATTGTATATGTAATGTTCTACATAAGGAAATGCTTTATTTACTTCTCCACATGAACAACGTTTTGCTACGTTGCGAGAAAAATATTCATATTTTCATTGTTTTTTTCTTTTCATATTAATTTGAAAATCTTTTATTTAATTGCATCATTTACTAAAGGTCGAGAATAACGGTCGCCACTCCGCATTGGCGACTATATATTTTTACTTGGCAACCACAAAATGTTATGTCGGTCGCCAAAACTGGCGACTAGAAAATGTTTGTAATTTATTATTATTTCTTTAAAAATAGGGCTTTGTGTAATTTTGTGACAAACTGTAGTTTGAGGTTTTCGTATGCGAATGATTGTATGCAAAATGAAGGCACGGGTGGGGAGGGGGGGATCAGTTTGAAACATGGTTCAAAGTGGTGACCAACAGTTTCAAAGTGGCGACTAACTTTTTTGGGTTTACCGGCCACTGGCCACCATCAATTTCTTTTAGTCTCAAGCATTATCATTTACAGATAAGTTCTCGGGAATTTTAGTGCTTCTCCAGTTAAATACAAATATAGATTATTTAACACCTTACGTTTGATTACATGTCTAAGTTTTGTGTGCTTTCACACCAAAGGCGACACAGGGGAAAAACGTCTTATATCATCTGTGCAAGCATAGATCCTATTTTGAAGGCAAAAATTTGCCTTGCACTTGTGTAGATGAGAAAATACAAGTTTCTTTCGTCTTTTGTGGAAGCACCCTTATTAGAGTTCACAAACGTCTGTGCTCAAAATAAAATAAATATTTTTTGTATCTTCAAAGCTGTGAAAATCAATTTACAACTTATATATTTTAATGATGTTCTAGAATTTTCACACCTCTAAAAAAATGTCAAATGATTACGTTCTCAGCGAATCTTTTTTGGCTTTCGCTGTTAAACTTTCATGCCCTTTTTTCCGCATATTCGGTGTTGCTAATTTTTGAAGTTTAAAACTTATTGCTTTTAAATGTATTCAAGTATTTTACTCCTTTGAAACCAGAAAATATTTTCGGAACGATTTCTTTTTAGGCGTTCAACTGTAACCCAAGCTGACATTTTTTCCACATCTGCAATGTTGCATTAAATTTACACCTTTTATACATTTTAAGGATGTTTTAGAACTTTTACATCTTTAAAAATATCTCTCTAGAAACTATTTTCCTGATTTCTGAAACGTTGCGGTTGTTGGCGACTCTTATCTAGGCTTTCATTTTCTCCCTACATACATTTTTTCGTATCGTCAATGTTGCTAGAATATTCAATTGACAACTTACATACTTTAAAGGAGTTCTAGAACTTGCACACTTTTATAAATGGTTTTTTTTTTTTTTTGGAAATATATTCTTGACTTCAGAAATGATTCCGTTGTTGGCGACACTTTTTACATTTCAACTGTAACCCTACCATACCTTTGTATCAATATTATTCAATGAAATAATTCCTATCGCTGAAGATCAACGATCTCCATCATAAACACACTTCCGTGCTCAATTTGACTAAACAAACGGTCAAGACCCTCAATATCTCCTGATGAAAACCGCATTCACAAACATCGAGTGCATTTCATATATGAGTCGTAGGAAACTAGCGTTATCAGATGTTCGAGTGTCAACAACTTCTTGATTTTCGCAGATAACAGCATATTTGATATGCATATGGGTTGGGAAACATATTTTTGTTGTGACTTAATTAAAATTTCTATATTGTATCACTAACAGTTCAACTAAAAAATATACCGGCTTAAGATTATGATTGGAAATGCTAGTCTATATTGCTAATGAAAACTAAAGTGTGTTTACAATATAATATCTTAAAAACGTTTGTATATGTGCATTACGTGACAAATGTATGCTTCTAGTTTTTGAAAACTCCATTATTTTGAAAAGCCAGGTTTCTAAAAGTGCAATACTCTTTTTTTAGAAATAACAGAACCATAGAGTATCGTCCTATGCACTGTAATACGTGTATTATATATATACAGTAAAACCTGTAAAGTTGACCACCTGTCCAAGATGACCACTAAAGTGCTGCACCGCAAGTGATCAACTTACACAGGTTTCACTGTATATATATAGATATGTGTGTGTGTGTATGCATTTTTACAGTACATATACCGTATAATCGAGGATCTAACTATTTATACGGTTCCGTTATTATTGAAGCAGAAGCTGTTGTTGATCTAGGAATATTAATTAGTCACGACCTCAAGTTTAGTCAGCAGTGCAGCATAGTAAGTAACAAAGCTTACAGGGTGATTGGGTTTGTCAATCAGGCTATTTCGAACAAGTCTAAGGAAGTTGCATTGCCATTATACAGAAGTTTGGTAAGATCTTATTTGGAGTATGCTGTTCAGTTCTGGTCTCTTTATCTAAAGAAGGATATTATCTTATTGAAAAGGGTTTAAAGGAGGGCTACTAGGTTGATAAGTAGTCTCTCAGTATGCCTCAGATGACATAGATTGTGAGGTTACGCTTTAAAAGGCTCAAGATGTATAATCTAGAGGAAAGGAGAATTAGAGGGACATGATTCAGTTATTTAAATTCATTAAAATGGAAAATGTTGATGTGCTACATTTATGCACAGAAGGTATCACCAGAGGTCATTGTTTTAAAGCTTTTTAAATTTCAGGCTAATCTTGAAATTAGTAAAAAATACTACTTTAATAGGGTTGTAGGCAATTGGAATAGTTAGCCGGAAGCGACTCTTACTTACAGTAGGGTAAAAAGTTTTAAGAAGGCTCTTGGTGTTCATTGAAGTTGGTAAATTGACTTGGACCAGATTGTCTGGGCCCTGTATCCGTTGCTGGTTGTCACTTGTGTATTTGCATTTGTAATGGTGTAATATTTTGCAACACTATTTATTGTTCGGATTAAAGATCGAATAGACAACAGCTGTATTGATTCGATCTGTTAGGTTTTCGGGACTTTTTTTTTTTTAAATACATAACACACACAATATATATATATATATATATATATCATGTTTTATTCGCGCAGAAAATAATTATTTTAAATATTTTTATTATGGAAAGTAATTGTTTTAAAAATACGTACTTCTTTCCCCAAATTGTGCTTTTAATAGTTAGGATGCGTAAGTTCGGGAGCATGTGGTAATTAGGATTGTACTACATATATAAGTTACGGCCAAAACACTAATTCGGTCGGTTCCCGGACTGGTCGGCCAAATGTACAGGACATCTCCTTCTCATATTTGATAGTTTATATTATTAAATTGGACATTTCCTTTCTTTTAATTTTATAGCCTTAAATAAAAAGGAAGAAAGGCGTAGCACATAGCATTAGCGCCTGCGGAAAAATTTAAAACAAATCCTGATCAAACAGACGGATTTGCAGGAAACAAACATTATTAATTAGAAAGAGCTAGCTGATGACGTAGAGCATGTCCAAAAAAAGGGGAGGTTAGTCGCCATTTTGAAGAGCATTTTTTGAAGAATTCTAAAATTTTGAATGGTAGCACCATCGGAAAAAATCTTTGCGGTTTTTTGCATTTCTCTATTCTAGATAAATGCAACATTGTGAATTTGCAGCGTGAAGAAATAGCTTCTTGTCTGACCAAGACGTGGTTATGGCCGATGCTCCTCGTTATTTCAAAAACCGTGTTCTTTCACGGTCGTCGTAACGAAATATCTTTATAACGATAGTGAACTGCAAATAAATAATTGCAGTTGACTGCAATTATTTAACTGCAGCCCTAGGCTCTTCTAAATTACGCTGATCTCTTATCGATCATACCATAAAGCACTTTTTAACCGTTATTCAGTTTAAAATGTAGATAAAGTTTCGTCACAGTAGATTTCACTTTTCCACGCTCATTTTTTAAGCATGTGCAACATTTTCCATTAAAGTGTCGAAAACTGTTTCTGACAAAGTATTAAAAAGCAATTTTACACTGCGCATTTTTTGTGAGTTTTATTTAGCGATTACCAAGTTTCGAGTGTTTCGTATCTTTTAAACAATTGGGGTAGCCATACA
Organism: Octonoba sinensis; assembly: GCA_038502835.1. NCBI lineage: Eukaryota > Metazoa > Arthropoda > Arachnida > Araneae > Uloboridae > Octonoba > Octonoba sinensis. Next base: position 141,090,908 of record CM076599.1, read on the forward strand.
TATTTTTAATTGGATTTAAACTCTTGTTAGCACTAGATTTACCAGCCTGCTTTCAACTCTTTCTAGATTTTCTTTTTGCACCAAGTTGCTAATAATTATAATAAAACTTTCAGTCACATTAACTTGTCGTACTTACCGTGTATTAGGAAAAGCCAAATGCAATTAAAAGTTGCACTATAATTAGTAACAAATTATGCAAAATGGAAACTACGAAACAGTCAAAATGACTCGCAGTGGCGTACGCAGAATTTTTTCAAGGGGGGGGGGGGGTTCATAATGTACTGAAACTACTAAAACAAATTCAAGTATGTAATAAAGCACTATTATTTAGGGCTCAATGGGGGAGGGTTAAACCCCTAACCCCCCCCCCCTTGCGTACGCCACTGATGACTCGTTTGGCAAATATAGTGTTACAAAGTCTTGTTATGTAAAAGTTACGAAGTAAAATTTTTAGAAAACTAAATTTAGCATCGCTTTTAAAATATTGGTAGTACAAAATTTTTTGTTTCATTTCTTAAATTTAGAAGTTGGGAAACACTTATTAAGCATTTGAAATGGCGCTGCGACGGTCATGCAGCCTGAAAGATGGTTAGTTGAACTTTTGCATTCCTTCTAGGCAATAAGGGCGTATCTCAGATTTTCTCTCGAAACAGCTCGTTGCATCAAATTACACTGCTATGAAAAAGAAAAAAAAATAAATTAGGATAAATTAAGAAGCAGTACAATAAGCCATAGCGATGAAAATGCGTAAACATGCATGTATTTTCTACTGCCAAGCAGGGCCCAACTAACAAGATTTCCTGCCTAGGGCACTGGCAATTTTTCCTGCCCCCTTTGAATGCTTCACTTACATGTATGCATGTGTACGTGTACGATGTTCAACGCGAAATTGATTATTATTAAGAATTACCTCTTATTATGAAATATTACCAGCGGTTTTTATAAATTAAAGCGATTACTTTATGCTACTTTTTAGCCTATTTTCCCGTAAAAGTAAAAAAAAATAATAATAAAGCATGAAAGAAGGCTTAATGTATCGTGAAAATATCGTTAGAAATCAAGAAAAGTCAAAAATAAGTTAAGTAATTAAATAAAGATTGAAAAATAAAAAAATCGAAAGTATGGTTTTGAGATGGGAAAAAAAGTCTGTCTGTCGGTCTGTCCCCCCCCCCCCTAATAACTTTTGAACGAATTGTCCGATTAGAAAAATTATTTTTGCATTCGAAAGATCTCGACGAGGACATCTCATTTCCGTATTTTACTTTTTGATTTGAACAATTTTTTGTTCAATTTTGAACAGTTCAAAAAATAACATTAGCACCTATGGGTGAAAATGAAGCAAATTATGTAAACTCTGGGTACAAGATCCAAGTTCCCATGAACAAGCTCACCGGAAGAAGTTCTTGGCGTGAAATATTGATTTGAACAATTTTTGTTCATTTTTGAACAGTTCAAAAAAAATTAACATACCGCCTACTACGGGGAAATTTCAATCCTATATAATTCCTGATCTAACGGTCCGATTTGCTTGGAACAAACTTTATCGGAAAGCTCTTATGGCGTAGAGCATGTACAGATAGAAAGTTCATCCAAAACTAACGAGCCTATTTTCCTATGAAATTTTTTGATCGGGATTTTCAAGAATATTTTTGAATTAATGAATGATTAAATGAATAAGCAAAAGAAAGAATGAATAAATGAGTGAATAAATACATGAATGATTTAATAAATGAATGATTGAATGAATATATATTAACCGTTGAAAAAGGTATATGTGAAGCAATTAAGAACTAAAGCTAGACGAGAAAGACAGAGAGATAGATAGCTAGATTATAAATTTGAATTCGGTGTATACGGGAAAGTAGGCTCGTATAGTTCTAGACGGAACTTCTTGTTTTAAAAGAAATTTAAATGATATTTTGGAAAAATTTCCTGCCTCTTAAAAGTTCCTGACCAGTGCACAGGCCCTTGGTGACCGCGCGAATCAGGGCCTGCTGTCAAGGTGACACATACCATTTTTTGTTATGGAAATGACGCGGTTGACAAGGGTAGCTGTCCTACACTGGTAGTGTCCCGCTACAAAAAAGAAATATTTTCCTGACACTAAATCCTAATGCACATCTTGCGTTTTGTGGGTCGACAGGTTTCTTTGTGTATTGTTCAAAATTGCACTGAAGACCTCAATTACTGATAATGTACGTGATATAATTTGTTGTATGACATATTAGCGAACATATACTAGATATTTCTTAAGAAGGGGGGAAAAGGGTAAGGCACTTGTCTCCACAAAAAGCACCTTCAGTTTCGGATGTCACTTATTGTCAAAAGTTGCTATATTAAATTACTCAGGTCCCCCCTCCACTTCAAAACCAAATAAAATCAAACAAAACAAAACAAAAAGGGCACCTAACACATTATTGAGCAGTAATGTATATAAAGGTTTTTAAAAAAGGAATAGGAAGAAAACTAACATTTCAAGGTATGGTAAAAAACGCCAAGAAATGTATGAATTTAACTTTTACTATGAGTTGTAATATTAACAAATAAGGAAAGAGGCCTAGGTAAAACTGCTTAGGGCCATGGGTGTAAAACTCTAAGTTAAACTACAGACGGGCGCCAAGCTTTTCTTGAGACATAAACAAATGCATGCAGGGAGTTTTATTTTTGTACAAAAGTAAGGAGAGAGAATTTATTTCGGAAAAGGACAAGGAAGGTGAAACTATTTTGGAAACATGGCTTGATGTGCTCATTTATGTGGGGAAAAAGACAGGAAAGCTGGACCGCCCTTGAAAATACGCCTAGAGGGAACCCGCATCTCAGAAACGCATGCTCACATCTCACGAAACTTTCGTCGTATTTGACGAAATGGCTTCGTGAAAAATGATCCGAGTAAACATTTCGTCAAACTAACAAAATTTGTGAAGTAACTTTTTTAAGTCACGTGATCGCGCGAGGAAGGAATCGTTATAAATGAAGAAATTTTCTTGACGATTGTAGAATCGTCAAAAGTGAGAGCTCCATTTCTGAGAGTGCGTATACAATATTATATAACAAGGTCATATTTTAAAGATAAATTTAGCCAGTTTTACTTTAAAATTTACGCTACTACATTTTTATGATATATTAATGACGGTATCACACTTTATTCATTCAATATTTTTTTAAAAACGTCACCATGATGTTTTCTTTATAATAAAATCACGATAAATATACGGATTGATTTTTGTTCTCACAAACGATATTAAAGTCGTGAAAGCACAAATCAAACTACGATTCAAATGAAACTGTATTCAAATCAAGAATGTACACTTTTACGTCTTCAGAAAACTCTTCCCCTCGGTCAATTTGCGATTTCTCTTTACTTTGGATAATCCAATTTTCATACATCTGAAAGAAACCTGACGAGTGCGTTTCAGTTTTTGCTTCTGTCTAGAGGTGAATTTTCAACCTTTCCTACCTACATCAGAATGTAGAAGCTGATGTCTTTCCAAAAGTTGATTTTTATTTTAAAAGACGTTTAGGTATGAGTTAAAGCAGGATAAATTACTTGTCGAGATCACGTAATCTCATTTATCAGTTGAATTACTGAGTTGATATCAACCGACTATTCAGGTTAAATATTACGCAACATATTTTGCAGGCTATAAGCTCACCTAAATTTTTAAGTAAGTTTTCAGAAAACATTTGTAATATGCGTCATCAGATTGGAAAGCCAGACTAATAACAATTTGCTATTAATTTTTAAAAGCCGTTTGACACCTTTAAAGTACCATAAAATCGCTATTTTAACTCTTTCTTGAGCCTTGGGAAGATTATTTTCCATCTAAATGATCTTCCCATATACGTTCTACGTATTCTCTGCGAAGTGCAAAACCTATTATGATATATCGGGCTTGCTATAATTACCGTGGGAACACTATGCCTGTCTGAGTGACCATATGCCAAACATGGGATTCAACTATAGACGATGTAAGAAATGCGGCACAAAAAGACAACAAAAGAGGATCCATTACATGGGCGCAGAATATGACGTACTCTTGTGCGCTGCAATATGCATTTCATTTCTTTCGTTGCAAATTATCACCATAAAATAGAATTTTCACAAAAACTATAAATGGTTCCTACGAAATATACTTTTCCCGCCTCTAAAAGTTAAATGTAATCATAAAATTCGGCAAAGTGGAATAAATTTCCTTAAATGCTATTGCTTAATTGATAACAAAAGATTTTAAAAAAACTGGAAGGAATCCAAAAGCAAAATAAATGGCCCATGGAAGGGTGAACTTTCTCTTTCTTATCATGACACATTTTCAGACTGGATGGGATTTTATATGAAACGCTTCATACTTTAATGATTTAATTTTAAAGTGATAAATATAGACAGCGAGGCATTCTCAAGCAAATGGTGGGTGGTGGAGGAAAACGGATGTTCTGATTTTCGAAGTCATTTTGTACTCAAAATGGGTGTCAGGGCTGGATTTTTTTTTTTTTTTTCAATACAGTATAACTATTTTTTTTTTAAAGCAACATTCCAAGAGATAAATTGAGCACAGTTCTATCATAAAAAAGAGCTCTGACTTTCAGAGTGTCAAGCAGAATCTATTCAGGTTCAAGGGAGGAACTGCTGGTAAAAGGGATGTGTCGTTTCTGTTCTCGTTTTAGTTCGTTTAGCGTGCTTGGTTTCTTCCGAACTAATGCTATATGGCAGCTTATAAATTTAGTTGCTTTCTATAAACCGAGAAGCGAACCTTCTGATTCGCATCCTAACTAACGCACCTGCAGAACGAACTTCCCTAAAATTCGAATGGATTAGTCCTTTTCTGCCATGCGCAGAAGCATCCAAGTGTCAAAATTTCGTGGTTGAACTGTACGCCTTTATTGCTAAGAATGTCAGCAGAGGTGTAAAAGTTGTTCTTCAGGCTGCAAAACCGTCTCAACGTCGTTTCAAGCGTTTAAGAAGTCTTCAGCTACATTCTAGTTTGGTTTCTTTTTATTACATGGTTTTATTTAACTTGATTAGTCACGACGTTAGTTACGTGGTTTTCGACCCCTATTACTGTATAAATTATCGTCAAACTTTGCACACAAGCTTACCATCGATGAGTATTCCATCCATTTTATAATTTATTATAACGCTAATTAGGTAAAAAAAAGTAATAATTTTGGCTCTGATGAAATTATCAGAATTATTATTTGTCGAATGGCAATGAAAGCTTTGTTTGGAATGTTTGGATAATACAATGATGTTTTGAATTTTAAAATACTCAAATCATGGCGAAAATTTTTAGTTATTTTAAAAATAGATCCGTGTAGCTTAAAACATTTTTACACGGTTTTATTCATATTAGTAAGTTAATACCTTTGAACAATGTAACGATTTGATCTTAAAAAGTCTATACTATAGAATTTTTAGAATGTTAACATTAGTCTAGTTTATGCTCCTCTAGCACACCCACACTATCTTAAAAACATAAGGGAAAGTTTTTCAGCAGAACTATTATAAGGTCTATCGGGAAGTTCTGTCCTTTTATATTACAACAAGTTTCGACACGTTCTATATTTCATGTTCTAGCATTTTCGGTTCTATATTTTTATACTGACGTAGCAAATTGGCTATAATAAAGTAAATTCAGATTAGCCGGCAATGTTCAATAGGAAGGACTTCATAATGCATCATGATAATACCAGGACACATGCTGCTTTGAGGACTTGTCAAAAAATTGCAGAACTAGGCTGGGAAATTCTATTGCATCAACCATATCCCAACCATAACATAGCACCCTCCGACTACCACTTGTTTTTGTCTAAACAAAATTTTTAGGCGGGAAAGAAATTCAAAAATGAAGAAGGTATCAAACAAGTTGAATTTTTCGAATCAAAAGAGGGAACATTTTTCAAAAATTGCCCTCACACTGGAAAAAAGGCATTGATAATAATGGCCATTATGTTATTAAATAAAGTTATTTGGCAGTAAGAAAAATTTGTATTTTCTTTTATTGCAAAAACGGACAGAACTTTCCAGTAGCCCTTATATTTTCTAGTTTTTACAATATAAATCTCTTTCACTAACATTTTCAACCAGTAAAAATACACGTCTTCCGCGTCCAAGTAAGAAACACAAAACACTGGAAATTTAATGATCCGAGAATGAAAAACCACTAAATGTACGCAACATAAAACGATTTTTTGTTAGCCTTTTGCAAAAATAGTTTCTGATGCTTTAATGGAAAATGTCGGATAAGCTTGACGAATGGAAGCAAGCGGAAGGAAAGGGAAATGTACTGTGACGATGATGTATCGGTATTTTAAATTGAATAATGGCTAGGTTAAGAAAAAGGCTTTATGTCATGAAAGGTCTGGTGAGTTTCACAAAATTTAGAATTAAATATGGAATCGGTTAGCTTGATCTGCTGTTAAAATTCATATTGTGTAAAAATTATAAACTAAAAGTTCTGCTGAAAAACTTTCCCTTCCGTTTTTAAGATGGTGTGGCTGTGCTAGTGGAGCATAAACTGAACTAATGTTTAAATTTTCTGGAATTCTATAGTATAAACTTTTTAAAATAAAATTTCTACATTGTTCAAAGGAATTAAGTTACCAACATGAAAAAGAAACCAAACTGGAATGTAGCTGAAGACTTCTTAACACATTACACATTTATGCCTACTATTCCATTTTTGGAACAGCAGTTGAGTGAGAGTTTTTCATCAAGCAAGGCAAGCAAACACGTTCCGCTCAATGCCACAAAGACACCACATTTCAATGTGAAAAATCTAATGTTGCATTACATGTGAAGTGTTCATCTGGTTATCATACTGAATAAGCACAACATTCAATAATAATCATATTTAACATTTAGTAACAAACACAGCAATGGTTTTCCTAGTGTTCCAAAAATGAAACGTCATATTACTCATACATGGCATGAAATTTTTAAAAAAAATTCATCGAATTATTGTTTTTTACCTTTTTCTACCTCACATATACGAATTTCACGCAAAAATTCAAAACTTTCAACTTCCAACATAAATGGGTTAACGCTTTAAACTACGTTGAGAAGGTTTTGCAGCCTACGTAAAGGAAAGTACTAAGCAAAATAACAACGTATATCATGCGCAAAATTTTCAAAAGATTTGCAGACACGTGATTCGAGATTGCAAGCATTGCAATTCTTTCAATGCAGGAGAAATTAGCTTCTAGATAAAATAACATCCAATTGAAGCCAACTACAGAAATCTCTCACTTACGCGTCAACTCTTTTCTGTGTGTCTATCAGTTGTCCGTCGGTTTTCAAATCCTTAACCACAATTACATAAATAGTAACTTTCTAACGCCCTTCAGACTGAATATTCTGAACTCAAAAATTACATGGGAAGTTTTTCCCACTGGTTTTGTTTCTACAACCGGTCGTCTTTGCTGCGAAAGTCTCAAGTTACAAGATATTTTCTTCTGAATTAACTACTAAATTTTGGAATTTCTGAATTAACTACCAAAATTTGGTGCAGGTCTTCATGTTACAAACTGAATGGGATTGAAATCCCTCAAATTATTTAGATTGCTATTTGACTATTGGCATCAAAACAAAGAGTAAAACCGGAGAAACAAAGGGAAACTTAGCAAATATATATGTGTCTATCTATTAAGTTGATTTTAAGTGCCCTTTTGAAGAAAAATGTTTTTGAAAATACCTTCCGCCCCGACGCCCTCTCATGCCAAGCCAATAATTCTTAAGACCACTCTAGTTGTCATTGTCTGAGGCGCTGACTAACTTTATTTTGACTAAGTTGGTTTTTAAAAACTATAAAGATTGATATTTAATAACCCTATTATACTTAAAAGAAAAGTAGAGAAAAGTGCCTTCAATTCTTGTTTGAACTTCAAACTCATCTAATTGAAGGATCATTTTCTACTTTGTCAGTTAGAAAGGTCGCTGTGGTTTTTAAAGTTTTGCCAACAGTTTCTGAGCAGAATCTATAATATATATATTTAAATACAATTATAAATGTTTTTGGGAATAAAATGAATCCAAAACAATAGTTTAGCCACCTGAGAATTCTTGAACCAGAGATAAAAAAAATTGCTTGGTGCAAGCAGATGCATTAAAATTCATAAAATGAATTGAACGCAAATTTTAGCAATAATAGAGATCCACTCCTGTAATTGTTAATGTGTGCCGCATTTTTTACTTCGCTATGGGTTAAATAAGAAACATAATTTCGTTGCAAAAAATTAGAAAACAATTATCCCATGTTTCAAAACCAAATATTTGTAAACTGTTTAAATTTAGATTATTACAAGGACATTAGAAAATTTCTAAGATTAAAACGTTTACACTGGTTCCCTAATTTACTTTTAATTTAAGAGAAACATTCTAAAACACTTGTCAGAAGTTCAGATTATTGTGATTTTAAATTATCTTAGGGTAAAAATCTGAAGATATTTTTCAAAATATTTCATATGTTACTTCATTTCAAATCGGGAATATATTTTTATTTTTTTCAAGTCATCTCTGTAAAATTAAGCCTCCATATTAAGTGACTGACGCAAACGACATGATGTAAATTAGTGTTAGGTTTCCTAACCGATGTTCCGATCCAATCAGAAAGAATCTGGTCTAATTTTTTAAAGAGTCGCCATTTTGAGGTTAAACAAAAACTGGGTCTGTATCTCTCTCTTTTTCCCTCTTTTTTTTTTCGCAACCATCTGTATCACTAATTGCTCGAGCTCTATTTTTGAAAAATCATTCTCTATAAATAGAGATAAGGATGCATTGAGGTTTTCTAACATATGTCAGAGCAATTATGCGTTTATTATGCAACAGCAGACGTCAGACATTAATGATTACTCAGCTGACATTTCCTAAATTGCAATCAAAGAACATAAATTTGAGAACAGTAACTCAAGTCAGGATCACACAAGTTGAAAAACAACAAAGCATTAACGCTTCGATGCATTTATTTATTTTTAAATATTTTTTTTAATTTGTTTTATAATTATTATTTTTTAAGAGAATGAAAAGTAAACAAGAAAAAAATGAAGGGAAAAACAAAGAAATTAATTTTTTTTTTCCACATGGCTCCCTTTGTTTTGCTTTGTCTCTGTAACTTCGAACCACATGTATGCAGTTTTCTTCGTAGCAAGTTCATGCGTCATTTACGTTTACGTTGAAGTACAGTTCGAACGTGAAGCTCTAACACTTGGGTCCAACTTCGCATGGGCAGAAATGGACGAATCCATTCGAGTTTTAGGGGAGTTCGTTTAGCAAGTGTGTTTATTAGACCGCGAATCAGAATGTTTGTTGAAAGCAACCACATTTTTAAACTGGCAGCAGCATCAGTTCGGAAGAAATCAAGCATGTTAAAGGAACTAGAACGAGACCAGAATACGGCACATTCCTTATACTAGCAGTTTCCCCTTTGAATATGAATGGATTCTTCTTGGCACTCCGCCAGTCAGAGGTTTTTTTTTTTTTTTTTTTGCTATAGAACTATAACGAAATATTATACAGTGAGTACAAAAATAAATAGTGTACAATTTAAAATACTATAATTCTTCAACCACAGCCTCAAAAATAGAGCTCTCATTTTCCACGATTCTTGAATCGTCGAGAAAATTTAGTCATTTACAACGATTCTTTCCTCGCGCGATCACATGACTTAAAAAAGTTACTACGCAAATGTCGCCAATTTGGCAAAAGGTTTACTCGGAGCATTTTTCACGAAGCCATTTCGTCAAATACGACGAAAGTTTCGTGAGATTTGAGCGTGCGTTTCTGAGAGTGCATTACTTCAGCCAAAATACATTTTTCATGTTAAACGCAGGAAAAATGGAATGAATGTGAAATTTTATCTCATTATTTAAAGACAAAAAAATCTCCGAAGCAGAAAATGTCGCCCCAAATTATTCCTCGCAAACTTTATTAAACGAAAATAACAAACGAGTACAAAATTTTCGGCTCTCCCTTGAATATCCATTTACTCGTATTTACTAATTGCACTTCAATGACATTAGATAATGTGCTTATAATCCTGTTTATTTACGACAAATGCTTCCCGCTCTCACGTTGAGTTGTCGGAGACTGAAAACGGAATTAACTAAAAATAAATGTTGAGGGCTTTCAAGGCATTTTGTCGCGACTTTTAGCGCATTCTAATTTTGTAAGCCTCTAGAATGTCATTAATCATGCTGTAAACTCATTAATGAAACGATTCTCATTAGTTAAGTGTCAAAAATCTCTTTGAAGGAAATATTTCTCAAAGATTAGATCTCAAATATGATTTCCTCTCAGAAGAAGAATAATTAAAAATTTTAACTAAGTAATTCTGAAGGTAAATTTTAATGCCTGAATACCAATTACAAGATCTTAAAACCGCATTAAAACGATGTGGTTGATGCACTATTAAACATATATTCAATATGTATGAATATTTATGTAATTAAAACGATTATTCAACGTAAGCAAAGCACAAATCGTAGAAATATTGTCTGCAGCTGGAATTTCACATTTCTACTGTTCAGTTGGGCCGGCATGATGGCGTCGTGGTAAGGCGCGTAGCTCGTACGCCCCAGGTCTATGTATCAAGCCTAGCAGTGTCGATGGATTTTCAAGATGCAGAAAATCGTCTGCGCCCATGTCGTATCATGATGCGGCAGGTAAAAAAGCCCTTGAGTACACATTGGCTTGGATGCTCTGGGCTAAATTAAATTCCTAGTGCAATTTCGCATCGACAGAGTCCGGGTGCTCGCCCTTTCAGGTGGAGAAACCGGACATCAAAATTCTCATGCGGCGATGGTACCACACTCATTGTGGTGCCGCTGAAAGAGATGGTACCAATCTCTGGGGTATGCACTAGGTCTGCACTTGGCAGTAGCCAACAGCAGCCCATTAGATTTTTTTTTAAATGTGGGGTATGGCTGTGTCATGCCTTGTGTTGTACGTGAATACGATTATGTAACGGGTTATATATTTTAAATAATATATTTTTATTTATGTATTTAGAATAAAAGGAAGGAAACAAATAATTATTGTGTTACAAAATAACTTTATTAATTAATAACTTTATAGTTTTAGCTTTTCGACGCGTATAAGCAGACATTATCTATATATTTTTGATATTTTTTTTATTCTAACACCTTATTATATTCAGTCACTACTTTAAGCTAATGTTTTATATACAATCGATAGATTTTGACGACAGCTGATGTTTAAAACGTAAACGAACACCGTAGCTTCTACGAGTCAAAAGCTATACTAATTGCAAATTTCGATACGCAGCAAAATAACCTCAAAATGGCGGCGCTTACCACTTTACCCCGTGCTATGCGTCACTGTTCTTGCTTATCGCAATGAATTCTTTAATCCTTCAGCTGTCCAGTGGTATTATTTAATTTTGAATGTAGAGGATAGATTCGAAGCTACAACGCCAAACTGTATCCCCCGATTTTGTTGTTATTAGATTTTTTGGATCGCTCCCGTATGGTAGAAAATTTAAAGTCGTATTCACGTCAAAAAAACTATGCAATTGGTGTGGTTTTAGACCATTTCCAGATTCGCGACTGCTTCAAGAGAACGTTTACTGTTCATTGGTTACGAGCAAAAATAGGTTGCATATAGTTGAGATAAAATGTAAACTTTTAATAAAAAATATCTGTAATCGGTGTGAAATTGCTTGTGTTTCAGCTGCTCTCGACCAAAGTATCTTATTCTTGATTTTTCAGATTAAAATTTTAGGTTATCGCAAAGTGACATAGCTAAACCTCAAATTTGAGAAGAGGAATTTCGATACTTATCTTATTCCTAGTTTAGTACATGTAACCAGAAAAAAATTGCTGACTCTTAGCTTGTAATCTAATAACCAATAGATGTGTTTTCATTTAAAAAGAACATTCTTAATTTCATCACATACTATTTTTAAAGTTTGAGATAATTTTTGTTTTCATGTGCTGAAAAGGTCAAAATATGCTGTGGGAATGTGAAAAACATTTTTATACTGTTTTCTCACGCATGCAAGAGTAAACATAAAATAAAGTCGGTAGAGTTGACGCACAATTGGCAAATACGATAAAAAAGAAAGAAAACGTTAATTTTTTGCCAAACTTTTAGTAAATATTAGACCACATTCCTTCTGTATACATTTGCATTATTATTTTGTCGTTACGCTATACGTTAAAGCGACAGCGGGAATAAAACTAAGATATTTTTTTTTTCGCTTCTCTCCTTATAGGGTGGGTGAGATTGCGCACATGGGGCATTGCACCCAAGGAAAGTGGCTTTCGATAATCAGTAGATTTTATAAATAATAACTGCAAGTAAATTGTCAAGATAGCTGAAAAAGCGTTTGCTTAAAAGGTATCTTGCAGTACTCAATGAAAATCAGAGGACATTTGGAAATGTAGAGAAACCTTTGTAACCACCTAAGTTGACCACCTGTCTATGTTGACCACTTATGAGCGCCAAATTTGGCTGGGAGTATTATAAAAACCCTTTGTAAGTTACTACAACTACTATTAGCACTATTTTATTCTTTAAATAAGTTTCTTCTTTTTTCTTTGATAGGATATATCCATTTTGAAAGACATATATTTTTTGGAAATCTTTAGTACTTTAATTCTGAAGTTGTATAGGATACATTGTAAATCATTCCGGTTAAATTTCTTCAATGATATTTTAGATAATTGAAAAAAAAAATATATGAACGACATTGTGTCAATCGCAGTACACTCAAACCTCCCCCCCCCCCTTAATATTTATTGCGCCATCTCTCCGACTGCGCGATCTCACCAGGTTTTACTTTATAATACTGAGGCAACCATGCAGTAACGATATTTGATTTGTACTTAACATGTTGCTGATTATAAGTGTTCCGATTCAAGATTTCATCTCCGGTTTTGACAAAAAACCTTCATAACGCATCGATTTAAATTATTTTAATTTAAACAGACTGCAAACGTCACGCTAAAACGAACAGTCTGGATCTGACTTATGACGCCTGACTTTGAGAGAGTTCATTTCTCCTTGAAGAAAGTAAGCAATACAGGGGATGAATTCTTGCATTGGCATAGAGACAAAATTTATCTTTACATATGTATGGCTGAAAAATAATAATAATAATCTCTCGACGACATTTTGGCCCTGTAATGGGGGCTGGTGGATTTGGACGGTATCATTTTCTGGTACATTATTTCTTCTGAATTCCTAATTACCATTATTTCTTTCCATGACTAGTTAACCACCTAACGCATTTGCCCGTGTCTGACACGGGCGAAAGTTACTGAAAAATTTGCACATGCCCGTGTCTCACACGGGCGAAAGTTACTGAAAAATTTGCACATGCCCGTGTCTCACACGGGCGAAAGTTACTGGCAAATTTGCACATGCCCGTGTCTCACACGGGCGAAAGTTACTGACAAATTTGCACATGCCCGTGTCTCACACGGGCGAAAGTTACTGGCAAATTTGCACATGCCCGTGTCTCACACGGGCGATCTTGTATCTCGAGTTATTTTATTTCTAATGCCCGTCTGAAATCCGTTTGCACTTTGTTTGAAATATTTTTTCTATATAAGTATAATATACCCCACCCCCCGCTCTCTAGTCACCTCCTAGAACTGAAATTTCCAAAAACAATTTATACTATACCTATATATTCATTTTCTGTCAAAAAAATCTCGCATAAAGAGCAAACATAAAAATCTATACAAAATGAATCTCATGTTCCCAACAAACTGCACTTAACAAATCTTGCTCTATAAAACTTACCAGATCTACGATTCCAGATTATGAGGACACTAGATTTTTCAAAAGAATGGACCGTTCGGAGATAAATAAAAAAAAGTGATGAAGTTGTTGTAGAGGACGCACCGGAAATTGAGAATATCGGATTTCACCATTTTGGATAACTCCGCAGCTTCCGAGCTTCGGTTTTTTTTTCCCCTTCTCTGTACTAAATTTTTTTCTAAAATAGAAGAACAGGAGAAAATAATTTTCAAGCACGGAACGTTTTTTGCTTACGATTAACAATTCACTTCAGTTTTAATTACGTACGAGTTACTTTACTATTATTGTTGTTTTTTAATATCGACCGTTTTTAATTTTTACACATTTTTCTCACAAAACAATTGTTACTATTCATACTTCCTGAAGATCATTTTTGTGTATGAAAATAATATCAAGAGATACACATGAAAATAAGTTCAAGAGGTACACGATAACCTATTGAATTTATTTTTCCTTTTGTATGTAAAGCTTTATTTTACGAATTTAGACAGTACATGAACTCACACTAACCCTGTAGTAAAACGTAGTCGACTTTTTTAAAAGTACCGGCTTTTAAAAAACCTAATGTATCTTTTACATTTATATTATGAAAATAAGATGACACATGAAAATAAATTCAAGACGTACCCACTAACCTCTTGAATTTATTTTCCTTTCTGTATATAAAACTTTATTTTCGGAATTTAGTTGGTGCATGAACTCACACTGACCCTGTCAAAAGGTAGTCTACTTTTTCAAACGTAGCGTTTTTTCTAAAACCATTAATGCGTGATTTCTATTCATATTATGAAAATAAATTCAAGAGGTACACAATAAACTCTTGAAATTTATTTTCCTTTCTATATATAAAGCTTATTTTTCCGAATTTAGTTAGTACATGATTTCACACTGACCCTGTAGTAAAAAGTGGTCTACCTTTTAATCGTAACGGTTTTTCTAAAACCATTTATGCGTCATTTCTATTCATATTACCCCGCTAGTATTGTTAATTAATGGTTTTTTTTGAAAAGTTTATCAAGTATGATTACTCTAAATTGCTTATATTTAAAGTCCACATTATAGAAAATACGCCAAACTTTGAATTACAGTAACATTTTTTTTTTTAATTTCCTAATTTCATAAATATCTTGGAGGAGAATTTTGGAGACATAAGTCGTTAATTGGTGTTTTATTTTTCACTCTTTTGCTTCCTTAAGCCATAAATTTTTATTTATTTGGCTAAAGCTAAATGTTTTTCAATTGAAACTACTTTTTTATAAAGCGCAACATTTGTTGAACTAGTCGAATACTTTAAACTTAAAACCACTTTTAAACATACTGTATTTCAAATACACTAGTGATGTGTGGGTCTTTCATAGAAAGTAATTATACAATTTATTATTCAATGAAATCTTACCGCATACAATATCTCCTGCTATCAGGAGACATTCGTGGATAAGAAATAGTATTAAATAAGTATCAAGTTCATATTATCTTGATGAAAGAATCTCTTTGTTATTAACATTGACGAATTTTTTAAAGAGTTTCAACTATTTCTTCTCATGAAATGCTATAAATTAATGGTAAAGCTAGAGTAATTTTTGTTTCTCTTTAAGCCTTTCATTCTTTACAAGCCAAATCATGTAATTTAAAGAAGAATGGAACCTTGCTGCTAACCGCAAATTATACATTAATTGAATGGCAAATGCATTGAAATCACTTGAAATAGCAGACATACATTCACGTACAAAAAACGCTAGTAACTTAAATAATTAGGAACCCGTCAAAGTGCGCCGTCTAACAATGATCAACCAAATTTAGCAACTAGGCGTATTCAAATTATTTAAATTATATATGGTATCAATTTTCGTAGCGTTTTGCTTGGTTGCTTCTTTTTTTATTTCATCTCCAGGTATTGTATAGCATTTCTCCCTATTATTCTTTATTTTTTCATGTGTAAAGCAATTTTTAATAATTATTAATTACACAATTGTGATAAGAGTCCCCAACAATTCGATCCTAATTCAAATTTTTTTCTTAAGTGATAAAGATTAGTTATGGTATAGATTTTTTACAGAGTAGACCTTTTTCCAAGTTTGTAATAAAAACCAATTCAAGCTATGCAACTTAAAGTGCCCAACTAGGACCAGCCTAGCTAGTCCCAGAGTCTATTGCTGGTTGTCACTTTTGTACTGTATTTGCATTTGTAATAAGAGTGAATACCAATCCTGAAACTTGTAGAAATAAAGTTCTTTACTGTTAGGAAAAAAAAGACATTACCTATCGATTTTTTTTTCTACCAAAGATTTTCCCATTTGTCTCATGTTTTTGTTAACTTGACTGTGGCTTTATATTCCTACGAAAAAATTTCCATATTCCAAAAAACATCAAAACGAGAAACCGCCAGGTTACTAAAAACTAAGTAACAAGGGATATTGCTTTTTCGCGTGCACTGGAAGATTTTCTATTTCACCATTTTCTCGCGTCAGTAGCTATGCGGGCGAAAAAAAAACTGAGTTTCCTGAGCAAAAACGGTCCTTTTAGAACCTATAGGGATTTTTGGGTAGGGAATCTGAAGAAATGACTTTCCCTAAAAGGGATAAATATATCGATTGATTATATATGACTATGGGGGAAACTTTGAGAAACCAAAACAATACAATGCAAAACATATTTGTTTCGTTGTCAATATTTTTTATATAGGCATGTTCATTGCAGCGATTATGAATACACATTGTGTACTGTCTTTTATAAATTGTGTTATTATAACAATACAAATTATTAGATCAAAAATAACTTTTAAACATCTCTGAATGAAAGTTTATACTGGAACATTCTGTTATAATGATGAATTTAAAGTTTAGCTGATCATAAGATTTATGGAAATCATTCGTTGAGGTGGATAAAATGAATTCAAGTTTCGGTTTTCCTTTCAAATAAAAGTGATAAAATTTGGAAACAAATTCAAATATGTGGCCTGTAAAACTCTAAATTAGCAGCAGAAAACTGAAGAATTAAATCTTGTAAAATTTGTTTTGATTTTTTTTCCAACTGAACGAGCTAGCAAACTGATATTTTGCATTATATCTTGATAACGAATTTATTCATTTAATAAAATTAACTATCATATTTTTTTGTTTAATTTTTGCATAATTTCTCTTTTTTATTATTTTTATTTATTATTTTGTTCCCTTCATTTCATTTTACCTCTTTATCCCTTAAAAACTCGAATTTATTTGATTTTTGGATTCGAGGTAATAACAAAAAATAAAATACACTTATTTCAGGCTTTTAAAATTTTATTTATACAGAAAATTTTAAAAAAGAGCGATCGAGCGATATATTTCTAACAGTCTACACTATGATGCAAGGGGTTTACTATTATTTATTTTTATTTACTTTTTATTTATGCTTTTGACATCTATTTCATTTTATTATTTTTGAATGCTTATTTTCAAAAAAAATCTAATTTTATTTTTTATTCATATTTATACTTTGTTTCATCTTTGGCAATACAATTGGGTTCAAGACTGTCTGCTAAAACTATTTTACATTAGAAGTTTCCCTTCTACTCCAGAACCAATTACACTGGACAACAATGAAAATGTATCTTGAATGAAAGTGTCGAAATATTTATTAATTTAACTTGCTAATTATGAATATGGCAATAAAAAAGGGGATTTGGCTCTAGTTTTTTGTTATGTTGAGATATTTGTATGGTCGAAAGAATGCAATAATAACGCATTGCATATCCTGTTTCCAATTCAATTCATAAAGAAGTAAAAGTAGCAACATAAAGTACTAATATATACCAGTCTTACCAATACCTACAGTACATAACAAATATGTGCATAGCAAAAGTGACAACTTAAAGTTGTCTTGTGATTGCTTTGCTCTCTCCAAATCATGGGAGCAGCAAATGGCATAATTGTTATTTTACCAGTCAGAGAAAGTGTTGTTGCACAGGTGATACGATACAGCATTTGTGGGCCTCCCATTTTTTGCCTTGGTCACCTATTTCACAACCACAGTAGAGGAAATATGCCTTTCAGAATGCGTCAGTAATGCGTTTTTTCTGAGATCAAATGTTACGTTACCGCAAATGTAACAAAGGTTATTGGGATCATTAATACATTTTCGCGACATATATCTGCAAAATGAAGCAAATGAAATTATAAAATGACTACACGAAAATATAAAAGCTTAGTCTTCAATGAAGTCAAGTACCGCACTTACTAGAGGACAAACACCTACACTCTTTTTATCCAAAAATAAACCAGGCTGTTTTGTAATACGCCTGACGTTACTTAAACAGATTATAAAGAGTTGTGCAATACTTTCTGTGTGGTGTGTGGTATTATACTGGAAAAGGAACGAATGAAATATAGAATAAATTGTTGAATTTTACTTATAATATTTGTTCATTTTTTGAAATTTTTTTGTTTTTTTCTCGAAATGTTTCTTTAATTGCACGTTTTATTTATTCATATATAATCCATGTATACGTATTGGTCTGTCTTACTAACTTTTCCCAAATACTACTAGGATCAGCCTAGCTGGGCCCTGAGCCTGTTGCTGGTCGTCACTTTTGTATTTGTTTATATTCACAGGGACATCTAAAAATGAACTATTACGTATTATAATGCACAATGAATCAGTTTATTCTTTGAAATGTTTCAACAAAAGTGACATTAAGCATTAGGTACATTATATTTTTGCACCCCTGAATCTCTGAAACACTAATAACAGCACTGTAAACTGCTACTGTACACACACTACTGTGAACTGTTGAACACTAATATCACCATGAAAACACAGTTTTCATGGTGATATTAGTGTTCAGCACGTTGAATTCATGAAAAATTAAGTGTTTTTTAAAACACGAACTTTGTCAAAATTTGTTTCCCAGTGTTATTAAACTAAAATTCTATTACTTCGTTATCAAGGATCGTAGTTTTCCCAGAAAGCTGGTATTCGAAATGCTGATGAAAATTACATTAACGTTTAGGGGATCTTTAGCTTTTATGTGAAGTAATAGACTAGTTTGTTATTCCTTTTGATAATCTTTAAACGATACAATAATAATAATAGGGATTATATTGTAAGATAAATTTGTTCAAAAATCATTCATAAACTGCATTTTTTTCAATAGTAGCAGTGCAATAAACTGTCACAAGAATAACAACTCATCAAGCATAACAAAATTATTATCATCAGAACTTATACCTTTTTATAATTTTTAAACTCCTCCCTTTCATGAGTTTCATCTATAATTGAAACTTTTACCGCTTTTTTTTCCAGACTACTTTACTAAGAGTAACTTTTTATCGTATGAACAGCGTTCGTTACACAAAAAACTTAGTCCCATTCTCAATTGTTTTCTACTTTTCGTAAAAGTGAAAACGCGTTTTAAAAAGGTAAAAAAAAATCATTAAAGAAAGCTTATTACCTAGTAAAAATTTATTTTAAAACCAAAATGCCTCAAAAAAAAAAGGAAGTTAATTCGAAAACTGTAAAAATTGAAATTTGAAAGTAGAATTATGTATACCTATTGATCTGTCTTACTAATAATTTTTCACAAATACTTTTTCAAAAGGACAATTTCAATTCAAGATTGAGTATAACCGTTTTATCTTGCCAAGCTTTGCGAATTTTCATCAAAGATGCCTATAGTTTTTAAACCCAAGAATATGGGTTCTCTTGATGTCTTCCAAACTATTTCAATGGTAGTTTCTTTTGTTTCAAGTGCGAAAACTCTTGAAGCTAGTAATGATACCCTGGCGAATAGAGGTGGAAATCTGAAAAAGTTTCTATTTTTTAGCAAGGAAAAAAATTTAAAAGTGTACTGCTTGGGGAGATTTAGATGTCAAATCACAAATACTCCTGTCAGTGTCTTTGAAAGCAAGGTCTGTAGTACTGGGATGCAGACATGTCATTTTTTTTATCCTCGGCAGAATGCGCGACCGGGAGAGAGGATCGAGTAAAGCAGACTATTTTATTTTTTTTCTGTATCGACATCTGTCTATCTTGCTAATGCTGCAGAATATTGCTTCTCTGAAAAGATTCTTTGAGTATTTGTATCGTTCTTAAAATAAAAAAATAATATCCCTGATAAATGGAAATCCCATTTCCTTTGGGGGGGAAAAAAGCAACTTCTTTTTTAAAAAATTTTTCAACTTATTCAATGTTTTTTTTTTGTTTTTTTGTTTTTTTTTTTTAAACTTTTAATGGGCTGCTGTTGGATTCTGTTATTTTCAGAAATGGTGAATTCCCGAGAGATCGGTACCATCTCTTTCAGCGGCACCACAATGAGTGTGGTACCATCGCCGCATTAAAATTTTGACGCCCGGTTTCTCCACCTTTAAGGGTGAGCACCCGGACATATACAATGAAAAATTATGATAAGATATCACACTATAATGGAATTTTCAAAAATAACGATTCATTTCAGTTTCAAACGTGGTTCTTTAAGTAATCATTTATTGTTTTTCAGCGACATTTATTTTGCGAGTTCAATTTTTGGAATAGAGAAACTATCCGAGTTTTTAGAAGATTAAGGTAAGATTAAAAGTTTAACGGCACAATGAACAGCAGGAAAATGTATTAAAAATATAGCATTATTACTACTTTGTTTAAATAATAGAGATTCTCAACGCAAAATTGGAAAAAATTGCAAAAAAATTAAAGGTATCTTGTGATTTGTAAATCAATGTACAAATGAATTAGCAAAAGAATCGTGCAACAAGACACAATGCGAAACAATTATTTAGTTACTTGATTTAACGACAGTCAGGATTTTTAGGTTACCTTTTACTTCTGTTTTGAAAAAGAACAATTTCTTTAGAGTTCAGACGGTGCATGTCACATGGCGTTGACATTTTTTAAAATACAATATTTACGATGGACCGATGCAGTCTCTCAAAAAGATTTTGCAGGAAAAAAACCTTCATTTACCGCCTTTTGAAATCCAACACAAAACTGACCATTTCCATAAAATCATCAAAACATTCAATTTTGAAATGGAACAGTTTCAAAAGTATTTACTATATCCGATAATTTTCGTTCCATAAATAACTATGGATCAGTATTTCATTTAGACATCACTTTTGAAGATTTAATAGGCTTTATTGATAAAGTGAAATATTTTTAAAGTGAAAGAATTGTATTTTTTCCCGATTTAGTGACTTTTTTCCTATAAAAAATAAACTAAACATTTTTTTTTTACTAAACATAGATGGCAATCTGAAGTTCTTTAATGAAAGTTTCATATATTATTGCAAGCATAAGCTGCATAAAGCCTTAGAAATTAAATTTAAAAATTTTAAATTTCCCAAACCTTATGATTTTTTAACAGAGATTACTCAAAAATATCATTAATGACATTAACATTAATAAGGTTTTAAAATATTTTTTGTACAATTAAAAAGTGGACTTTTTATGCATGTAAAATTTTCAGTTTAATATTTATTTCCCAAGCAAAATGCTTATAAAAGAATGGTAAGAGATTGATGATTCTTGATTTTAAATAATATATGAATCTCTTTTGTAACACTGTTAAAAGAAATACTTTTGGAAAGCATTGCTGCTTTAAAAACAATCAATAACTTTCTAGAATATATTATCAACTAAAATTCAATTTGTAAGCAAGAGGCGCCTAAATAAATTTATTATCCCTTTATGTGCACATTGTTAAAATTAAAAACTAAAAGTTTTTTGTTGGGGTTTGACTCCAACCTAAAGGTTTCCCCCACAGTCACATATTATCGATCGATGTATTTCTCCCTATTAGGGCGACTCATTCTTTCGACTCCCTACGGAAAAATCCCTATTGACACACAAAGCACTGTTCTTGCCCCGGAAAAGCCAGCGCTAGGGATTATTTCTTTGCCCGTATAACTACTGATGCGGAAAGATAGAGAAATAGGAATTTCTCCAAATCCAAGCGAAGAAGCAATACTTTTTCCCCTTGCATTTAGTTTTGAGGCACCTGATGGTTTATTCTTTGAGAACTCTTTAGAATGTAAAAAGTTTTTCTCCAAAAAAAAACACCAAAGTTGTTGAAAACTATCAGTAAAGTGGAATGGCATTCAATGGAAAAGCAAATCCGAAAGGAAAAGCTCTTTTTCTAAAGAAGTAATATCAAAAGAAATAAATAAATAAACTGAAAGAAAGAACATTTTCATAACTTTCTTAATACGAAATTTATACCGTATTATAATTTTTTTCAAGTGCGTAGCTTTAATTTTGTTTATACAATAGTAAGAAACTTTTCGGTGAAATATTCTAAATGAAAATTACTGCTTAAGACGTGAGAGCTTTGATATTTGGTATACGCATAAGAACTATAAAAAATATTACTTCCGGATT
The DNA here is from genome assembly GCA_038502835.1 of Octonoba sinensis. NCBI lineage: Eukaryota > Metazoa > Arthropoda > Arachnida > Araneae > Uloboridae > Octonoba > Octonoba sinensis. Next base: position 141,113,031 of record CM076599.1, read on the forward strand.
TTCGAAGGATTAAAAAGAAAATGTATCCAAGTTTTACTTTTACATTTTATTTGCATTTTTATTTCGCATTAACATCAATGGTTATTAGTTATTTCGTTTATAAATTATTTATTTATTGTAACATGTAATAATAGTTTAATATTTTTCAGTTAAATCTGATGTTTTTATTTATTTATGAATTTTTATTATTATTATTATTTAATGTAATGAAAGAATATTTATTTTTCGTGGCTTTTCCAATTAGTAATTTTGTGTAGTTATATTATAATAGTATACCAGAGTGCTCAACAATGATATAAATGCCCGCACATAATTGAATTAGAAAAACAGAATGTTTTCAAGCACATGAAATAAATTTGAAACAATGCTTGAAAACATTTTAATGGTTGTTGTGTCAAACTAAAAAAAAATCTTAAGCGAAATGTGCATGGTATTTAAAATGCTTATTTATTCGAAACTTAAAATAAAATTTTATACCTGTCCAGAAACTTGAGAAGCACACCCATCAAAATTTAATCGAGCATTGAAATATTTCTTCAGAATACAAAAAATTCTCTTATCGATTTGTGAAGTCATTTACAGAGGATTGTTTACGTAAGTTCTACATTCAATAGCCGCCATAAGCTTAATTAATTGAATGTCATGAATTTAAATTGATACATTCCCAATAATTTTCTCGCTTTTGGCAAGTAAATTTTATTCGGGACGAACTTGAGATTATGTATGAAAAAAAATTGCAATTAATTAAGATCTTTAAATTTAAGCCTGTTATTCTTAAGGGATTAATCTTTTACGGCAAGAGTTAATGAAGTAGATCAATTATAACAAGATTCATAAAAATTCAATAATTTGTTTAATAAAAAAAATTGCGCAGTACCCGAAAGTGACATTTTGAAATCACACCTTTTGTACTCGCTTAATATATTTTATTATGTGAATTTTTCAAGAAAGCTTACTTAATAGAATTATTTCAGGAAGTAAAGGAGTTGCGCATCTGTTAATTTTACTCATTTTAATTGCAATAAGCGAATTTCCTACTAGAAGTGGGAAAATTTGATGCGTTTTGATACATTTTCTTTCATTTTAACAAATTTTAAGACTATTAATACGATTATTTATTTTAAATATTACAAGCAAATCTCGGCGTTCGATCACTGGCAATAATGATTTGCTTTATTTGAGAGTATGTTAATCGATACGCCCCAGGCCAGGCGTCTAGACATGTGTATTTCCAGTCGGTCTTGATGGGACTTTATACTCGTGAAAGCTCTTGAGAGCAAGCTAATAATAGAATATTGAAATAAACGTTGAAGTTATATTTATTTTAAATATCAGGACAAAATTGCAGGATCTCTACGACAAATAGGAAATTGAAACTATGAAGTTATAATTTTGAAAATATTGAACACATATATTTCAATACTTCACTTTCTATGACCGCGGCCACCATGAAGATGGTGTAATCGTACTTTGAGTTCGAGTGTTTACGTCATTTCTATTCGATAAGTGTTGTAAGCTCAGCATTCCAAAGAAATCGATTACAAATTAAGCATTAAATAAGGACTATTTGGGAAATATTTGACACAGTGTCACAATAAAGTGCCATAAGAATTTTATTTAAGGAACGTTCAAAGAGAACACGCGGATTGTTTTTTTTTGAATAACCACATATATCAGGTAAAATTGGGGCACATTTGGAAAACATGATAAAAAAAGAATGAAGTCTTTAATCTTTTGCCAAACCTTTTGAATGTTACATTCCTTCTTTATGCATTTCTATCACTATTTTCTTGTTATGCTGTAATTTAAAGCCACACAGCAGGCATGAAGCCAAGGCAGCTATTTTTGCTTCTCTCCTTATATGGCGGTTGAGATGCGCACATGGGAGATGGCTTTCGATAATAAGTAGATTATATTAATAATAATTGCAAGTAAATTGCCAAAATAGATGAAAAAGTGCTTTTTTTTAAGTATCTTGCAGCACTTACACCACAATGAAATTCAGAGGAACAGTAATGAAATTTCAAGACTTTACATTTGGAGAGAAAACAATAAAAACGATGTTGTGTCATACGTTTTCTGAGGAAAAACGTATGAATTCAAGTAGACAATGTGCTTTTGTAGCAGTACAACTATGTGAAATCGCAGTGCGATCACACCTCCTCTTTTCCCAAAAATTCAAGTGAGCATCCGACCATGCAATCTCACCAGGTTTTACCTCATTTTCTGTTCAATGGTCAGAAGGTAATCAAATTTGGTACTTTTGCTAATTTGGGCAAGCTGAACTCAATTGTTTTGTGGGACGTTCTATTTAGAATTTTGATGTTAGTGTTCATTTTAATGTGTATACGGCCCTTATCAGAATTGTGTTCCAATTTTTGAAAGAAGACTTCAATCTACGTCGATTAACACTAAGATGTTCTTGTAGAGTGCTTAATAACTGAGCGATTAGTACTTACTCAGTACTAATTGATTCATTACTCGGAAAGCAAAAATATTTATGCACTGAATTTTATACAAGTCAAATACGTTTTTGAGAAAACAAAGCTGAAGTAACCTAGAAAAAACAACGAAAAATTCAAAAAACCTACAAAAAGATTTTTTTAGTACTTAAGTTCGCATAAAAGCAATGCATAAATTTGCTATGTATAGTTTCAGGAACATGTGGAGAAAAACCACATTATAGATACACATTTAAAAAAGCCTTTGCGTTTTAATTGATGAAAAGCACAAAAAACAAAGCAAGGGAAAGCAGCATTTTAAGCTTGCAATAGATTTATCAAAATTTCAAGTCAGGAACTATTTTTTTTTTCAATTATAGTCACGGAGAAATTGCTTCTACTTGTTTATTTTATGTTCAAAAATAAATATGTGGCTTATATTCAGCACAGTTTCCGTTTCGGAATGAAAAGGTGCTAATCTCACCGTAATAGAATCCATAATAAATCAATACATATTGCTTCAATTTATCTGAAACTTTTAGGGAACATTTTTGAAGATGTATTTTACTACTTAATCCAATAAAAAAACATACCGGTTTTATCGACATTTATGGGTGCTAACTCCCCTTAAGTACAACGAAAACCACACTAATTTTGCTTTACAATGTTATGCTGAAGCAGCAGTTAACCATCAGTAGAAATTAGCGAACCACTAAAAACCAGAAACTGAACCGTGGGGGGAGGGTAGTTTCTAGTGTGAGGTGTACTCTTTTCAGAAAAATGGGAGAGGGCTTTCCTTCGGAAGAAATTTCCACCAGTGCGATGTTAAAAAGTGCATTTTTAATCAGATGACACTTTTAAATTAGAAATAGTAGTGCATGTTTTAAGAAATGTTAACAAACTAATGTAACGAACAACACTTCAAAATTAAATTTCAGCGGCATGCAGAAAAATAAGAACTTCCATGATCCTTCAAGATCGTTCAAGTATTAACTCTTTAATCCTTTTAGGATATCGTAAAGCACAGCAGAAAATCCTCGCTGATGGAAAATTATAAGAGAAGTGCTTTCTCAATCAATTGAAAATTGATTAAAAATAGGAGTAGCTTAAAAATACTAAAATAGCGTTTCTTAAGGCGGCATCTTAAGTTTAATTGCTAAATGAAAAAAAGAAGAAAGAAGTACGTTGATGTTATTGAGTATTTTTTTTTTCCTAAAGCTTAACTTTTTTTAATTGAAATTCTTTGGAACTTTCTAAATTCATTTTACTTTCATGATTTTTAAAACTTCTAGTTATGAAATTCATAATGGTTTGAAAAAATTACTAAACCATTCACTACCAAATAGATGGTGAACCATGACATTTTATCATTTTGTAAATTTTACTTTTAGAGGATACTTTTTATAATGAAATTTTTATGTCATTCTATCTTACATAAATATTATTACGAGCTTCTCGTTCGTAAATAATGAGATATTCAGTAAAAACAAATAGATAAATTTATTTACAGAACATTCTAGGCGAATCAGGAATTATCTACAGAAGTACCAGTTTTTATCATTTATTATATTTTACATGAAGGTAAATGTTAGTTGATATATACTTTACGCTAGTTTTGAGAATATTTTATTTTTAAATTTTAAGACGATTTCAATAAACAATGAAGTCAAGACCTCTGAATTGACTTCATTTTCACTCTGAAGAAGCCTGAAACAGCTAAAAACATCTTAGTTGGACCCCGGCCTATAAGGCCGGAAAATATGTTTGGTATGGACACCGGCCGGGAAAGCCTAAGTTACTATCTTTCAATAAACTATTCTCTTTACATTTTAAAATAAACCTTATTTATTGTTTCAAAGTAAACATTTCGCTAAGTACTTTTAAAGGAGCAGAATTGATGAATTAAATGAATATAAAATTAAAAAATCTAAGATGGATAAATATTTTTTATACCATTGCTGACACAAAATTAGAAATTCAGCTCTATTTGGGGGGGGGGGGGGACTCCCTTCGCTAGCATTAAAAAGAAGTTTTTATTCCTCGATACTGAAAATGACAATTCACATAGCTATAAATTGCTATACAACGATCGTTAAACATAATAAAAACGTAAAAATCTAAAATCATAAATTTTCAAGCTATTCTTTTAAAGAACCTTAGAACTTTAAAGTGGTTTAGAGGTAGTTAGTTAAGCGTAAAAACATACATTATTCAAACTATACGATAGGGAAAAATAGAAAGTAAAGGGGTGGAGGATTTTGTAAAATACTCAAAGAGCATAGAAAATCAGCTTTGAAAAGCATAAAAATAAACAAATAAATATCGCTCTTTTTACTGTTACTTAAAGACAGTAAATATAATTCAAAGGAGACAAAAAACTTATCGCTATTTGCATAAATACATAAATGAATTTTTAAAATGAAAGCTTTTTTTTTAATTGAACACATAGTTTTGTTTAGCTTAAAATTAAATGTTTTAATGCTATGGATGCTTGTGAAATAAAATCAAAATATTATTTTTGTTTTCGCGTAATTAACAAGCAATAAGAAAGCACTTATAATAAATTAATGAGAATAAAATCATTTATATGGTTAAAATGCCTTCTGTTTAAAATTAAATTGTTAAACACGGTTTTCTTTATTTTCGGATTTACGTGCTAAAAGCTTTTGAACTTGATAAATTTTCATCATTTTAATGAACTATAAATTTCAGTAAATTTTCTGCTCTGATAAATCCATTATTTTTAGGTACAAATATTTTATGCAAATGTCCTTATATTTTGGAGTTATAAGATAAAATATAAGAAAAATGATGTTATGCGAGAAATGCACAGTTATGCATATCACTTCAACGATGCACAGGCTTACATGCGATTTGATGCTTCATAAAAAAAATTTCCTTTATTTTGAGAATTATTTTCTTCCAACCTATCAGATGCGTTACTTTTATTAAAGGTTTGTGTAGCAATATTTGTTACGAGACATAAATTTTCCTTAGCCCTTGAGCAAAATTTCATACACGATTCCTGTGTTTCCCGAGTATGAAAAAAAAAATTCTATGTTGAATGATGTTTTTTTTTTTAATTCATTTAATTATTTAAGCTATAATTGGTAATATTGATTGCCTATAGTCCATATCTTTTCTCTTCTTCTGAAAAACATGTAACGCAAAATATAAAAAATACACCACTTTGTGTACTTAATTATTCTATTGTATTTAAATAAGTAAATCCTTTTTCGTAGATAGAGTTAGGAATGTAAAATATCTTGCAGAAAAAAATAAGGCTTTTTTCAAAATTCCTTTTTGCGCGCTAGCTTCAAAACTCAAAAGTTTTACTATTTTTGAAGCGTCTCGCAATTTCACGCCTCTTTTCTCAACAAGTAATAATTTGGCGATATTGCAGCTATTTTGGATCTGCGAATCTTCGAGCAATTTATGCTTCACTAGTCGAGAAAACTTCTTAAAAAGAAACGTTTTATTGGCTTCTTCAAACTAAATGTAATTCCTTCAACTTATCAGGAATACAACTCCTGGAATAAATATTTTTAGACTTTTCAACCTTGAACGGAATTTTTCTCAAAGAAATTGGTAGCCTCTTTCCATAATCTTACATATTGCCTTCGCAAAAATCAATAAAAGTAAACTATTTTTAAACAATTGGATTTATTTAATGCGTTTTATATTTTTTCCCCATCTCGTTTGGTTTTATGGCATACAAGAATTCAAAGTTTTGGGGGTTTTTAAGGATACTTTTTTTTCGAATCGTTTTACAATAACGGGTAGCCAATGAAGCGTGTTCGTTAAAACATTTCAACCCAAAAATTTTATCATTTTTATAGTTAAAATATTTTTTTGTGATGGCAGAAGATCTTCAACGTCCATATCGTATCATTATTCGGTATGGCAAAACTCTCTTAAGTTCGGTATGTTAAAACGTATCTGTTTGGCTTCGATACCTAAGACTAAATTAAATTCCCAGTGCAATTTGCATCGTCACATCACAGGTGTCTCCCTCTCGGGGGAAACTGAGCGCCAAAATGCAGAAGTACTAATGACATCCACTGATAGTGGTAGCACATGAAATAATGGTTGCCAGCTCTTGGGGATTGCACTAGGTCTGAAAATAGCGAGAACCAATATGCAGCCCCATTGAAGTAAAAACATAGTGTAAAATGCACGGCAGAGTTGGGAAACATCACGATATTTATATAAGAGGAAATTTATATAAAAATATCAGATTGTTATGATACATATCGTATACATATCTATATCTATCACAGATGAGTTCACGCAAACTATTTAAAAATTATGTTTCTTTAAATGCGTGATATTATAACGGGTGAGTAAGCAAAATCTGCACAAACTTTATCAAAGGATTTTATAATAATTTATTTTTTTAAAGAATAACAATAATATATCATATTAAAGAGCAGAAAAAATGCTTTATAACAAATTCAATTTCGTTTTTCAAAAACACCGCTTCGCCGGATTATAATTCGATCCTATTCTTAGTTCCTTCTCCTAATCGCTGTTCCATATCCATTTGACGTAAGCATAACTTGATCCGATTTCGCAAGTGGACGCGTATTTTCGGAACTCCAGGCATTAGCGTAGACTCCCCTTCAAAATAGCCCAAAAATCTTCAACTGATCTAGCTTCTGGAAGGTTAACTGGATTGTCTACTTTAGCAAAAAAATTAATGTTTTCTTCTTTTAAGTAATCCAGCGGAACTTTGGCGTAATGAGAGCTTGCTTTGTCGGGCCAAAATACGTAATTATCATCGTATTTGCTTCTAATATATGGGATCAATCGTTTTTTGATGCATTCGTCGCGATAAATAATACCATTGATAGCAAAATTTGATTCTTTGATCAACGTTTCCGACAAACCATTTGGTTCGATAGCCAACCACACCAGCAGTTTTTTTTTTTTTCCAACCTTTTTCTTAGTGGAAAACTTCCCATTAGGCGGCGTAGCTTCAATATTAGAAGTATAAAAAGTATTGTTACCGTAGATAGTTGAGTGGCAGAGCGGTTACGTCAAATGGATATGGAACTTGTACAGCGTTTAGCAGAAGGAACTAAGAAAAGGATCGATTATATCCGGCGAAACAATGATGTTGAAAAACGAAATTGAACTTGTTATAAAGCATTTTTCTTGCTCTTTACTATGATATATTATTTTTATTGTTTAAACAAACAAATTATTATAAAATCCTTTGTTAAAATTTGTGCAGATTTTGCATACTCTCCCGTTATACACCAGAATATTATTAAATAAGTTAATTACTAATTAAACCTCACTTAGTCTAGTCAGTCTAAATTTTCTTGTATTTATAAAAAATATTAATATATTACGATTTTTAATAATTATTACTTAATTTGAAACAAAAACTAGGTTCATATAAATGTGTATCCCATGTTATATGTGGTACATTTTATTTTACATTTACATCTTATGTAATCAACGTCCATTTGTTCAGCGAAATGAGAAAACATCAGTCATTCTATATCTGATACATACTTTTAATTTTGGCATAATATTACAATCATAGATCTATATGAGAGTAAAAGTTTCTATTGATGTTGATTGGTGTCATGTTTAGTATTAGAAAATTAACATAAATGACTTTTCACTATGAGTTCAATGTTACTTGTCTGATGAGTGAGTCAAGTTGAAAAGAAAAAAAAATCACTATCGTTGTGCATTTTATTATTCTCAGTCTCATCCCATCCTGCGCGCAACATTATAAATTCAAATCCAATGAGTCATTTCATTTAAAATCAGGCAGGCAGGTTTAAAACTTGTCACATGACCCTCAAAGATGTTTTTTTAATTACAGTAGTTACAACTAAGGGACATATAAAATATCCCAAAAGGACTTTGCAAAAAAAAAAAAAATTCTCTGTTTACAGACTTTTAAAATTTGGAACAAAATAAGCCGTTTTCAGAAAATCAGCAAAACACTCACTTTTAAAATGACTTCTGTTTCAAAAGGTTTTAACCGATTCAAATATTTTTTTTATATATAAATAATGAAGGGATGGTATTTTATTTCGACGCTAGTTTTAAAAATCTAGTTGGTTTTATTGATTAAAAAAACGTGTTTTCGAAGTGAAAAAAATTGAATTTTTACCGATTTTATGATTGTTTTCTTAGGAAAGAAATTTATTTTTGACAAAACAGAGGGGGAAATTTAAAGTGCTGTTACGGAAGTTTTGTATCAAATTTTATTGTAAGCCTGAGAGGCATATCCCCTCAGAATTTAAAGTATAAAATTTGAAAACGTTCAAAAATTACAATTTTTGAAGTGCGATTACTCAAAAAAGTCATTTTTTTAAATATCTGCAAATCTGCTCACATTTAATACCTTTAAGTGCTTAATGAGCTGCGATCAATTATATTGTGTATTTTTGCCCCAGAGATTTTATATAATTTTTCAAAAATGGCCTTTTGTGCGTTTCTCCAAAAAAAAAAAAGGCCAGAATTTCAAACTTGTTCTTATTTATTCATTTTGATATAGGATTTAATCAATTTTATAAAGAAATATACTATATTGTTACACAATTACTGCAGATAAATTGTACTTATCCTTCTTAGAATTTAAATAGCACATTGCACAAAGTGTAGCCACCGTGATTTAATGCATGTTATTCTGTTCATTCCAAAACATGATACAATACTTCCCTAACAGCACTTTAGATTTCCACCTCTGTTTTGTCAAAAGTAAATTTCTTTCATAAGAAAAAAATCATAAAATTGGAAAAAATGGAATTTTTTCACTTCAAAAACACTTTTTTTTTTCTTTATCAATAAAGTCAACTAGATTTTTTAAATTAGTGTCTAAATAAAATACCATCCCTTCATTATTTATAGGAAAAAAATATTTGAATCGGTTTAAAACTTTTGAAACAGAGGTCATTTTAAAAGTGAGTGTTTTGCTAATTTTCTGAAAACGGCTAATTTAGCTCAAAATTTTAAAAGTCTGTAACCACAGAATTTATTTATTTATTTATTTATTTTTGCAAAATCCTCTTGGGATATTTTATTTGTCTCTTAGTTGTAAGTACTGTAATTTTTAAAAAAAGATCTGTGAGGGTCATGTGACACCTTCTGCCTGATCTCAAATGGAATAGCTCTATTTTAATTAGTTACAAATGTATAAACGCGTAGTGTAAAAAATGACAAAAAAAAAACCACCATCTATAAGTTGACCACTGAAGTGCGGCTCCACAAGTGGTCAAGGTACACAGGTTTCACTGCATCTTTTTATGCTGTCTTCTATAAACCCATTTCCTTGCTTCTATAAATCAATAAGAAATAAAACCATGCAAGGACGCACTGAGGCGGAGGCGGGACGATAATCGCTTTCCGGGCGATGTTCTTTAATATCCGGAACCGGATCTGGCCACTGCACGAAAGACTTTGTTTGTATGAAATTAAGTTAAAATTTTGACAAATTTTTATTTTTTGTTTTGTAGAGAAAATATCAGTATATTGCATTGTTCTGTGTAAAATATTAATGAGGGTCTATAAATGGATACTAAGACAAAAAACTAAATTATTTTGAAGACATGTATTTTTTTCTTTGTTCCTTCTTAATCAAAAAGGTCTTTTCTGAAAATCACCTGCGCATATTAAAGTGCTTTAAATTGCGTTATATAAAGACATAATAGATGTTGCAGAAAAAGGCGGAAGCCTAAACATTATACCAAATTCATGTATTCTATATAAAAAATTAAGTAAGTGCAGCAGTTAAAAATTCATTATTTAAACAATAATTCAATCAAACCAAGAGCTATGCCGAATTATTTAGTAATAAAATGTAAACAATAATAACATTTAGTAATTGTGATAACAAGAAGGAATGAGCCTGTAAAAGTGGTTGCAAAAGCGACACAAGTATAATTCGAAACGCAAACAAACATTTTGTAAGAAGTGTCAGCAAAAACAAAAAACAAAAAAAAAAAACAAAAAAGCACACGGAGTCGGAGTCGACACGTTTTTAAGCGACTCCGATCCTTTACTTTCAAAATCACCCCGACTCCGACTTGGCAGCCCTAGTTCGAAGGGCTTTTATTTTTTATGGCTATCATCTAAATAAGTTGCCACCTCTCTCTCTATCTTTCTCTCCCTGTATTTTTTATTTTTAATATGAACTTTTTTTGCTAGTTTACAAGAGCTAATCTTTGATTAAACGTTGCTCAAACGATTCCATTTAAAGAATCGTTTGAAGTGTAAAGAAGAAAAAACGTCTTTAACTAATAACTTACATTTAATTATCAACTATATCCTTAATTAAATTTGTTTTTATGCAATAAGATTTGCATTTACGGTAAACCCGGCTGTTACGAGCACTTTGATTTAACGAGTAAATCTCCCCATTCCCGTTACCGTTCGTTATAACCGAGCTCGGCTGTAATAAAAAGTTAGAGAAACATAAATGTGTATATCTCAAATAGCTTCCCATTTGTATCAAAAATAAAATATATTTCAAATTAGATTATTTCTTAATCAAAAATCAATACGCTTTAATTTGTCGCATTCTTAACTTGAATCTATCCATTTGTCTGACGGGTTTCTCAATGGTAGCTAAAATATATTATGTTAAAAGAACACAGAACATTATTTTCGTATTCATTCCCTAATAATCTTCCTTCATCAGCTCACTGCCATACGAGCCCCTGCTTACGAGTTTCCCCGCAAGGATCTCCTCTTCCATCGGTCCCATCCTATTAGGGAAACATAAAAAAGAAATTCCCCCCGCGAAAATCCCCACTCCATCCACTGCGCGTGCGCTCTCCGGGATGCCCGGATTTCCAGCGCTGAGGCTACATTTAGAAGAACGTGTGAGGGTAGAAGAGAGAACGTTTTCTGCTGGGAAGAAATTGGTAAATCTGAAAGAGTCTGTTCGAAAGAGACTGACCGGTTAAACAACGATGGACAAAGATACGCTACGAAAGCAGATTGAAAACATGCGGTACCAAGCTCAGATGGAACGTTGGCCCCTTTCCAAATCAATCCAAGCGTAAGTAGATATCAATTTAATTCCGAAACGTTCCAAGCAAATATGGCGGGATGTGTTCGTTTCAGTGCTGTTTTAAGATATCCTCTGTCAAACCAAACGATTTTTATTTTCTCTCATTAACAAAATTCCTTAAAATAGGACTTAAAGAGAATTGTGGTTAAAATATTTTTGGTATATCTTATAGAAACAAACTTATTTGTCACTAATATACTTGTCATGGAATTTAACTTGATATCCAAAACAATTATTTAAAAGTAATCCTTAACACATATATATATATTTAGATCTCTATTGAATATTAAAATATATTTTTATTTTTTCATCTTCTTAAACTTCTGAATAAACGATTAATTATTTAAAGAAAACACGAATGTATGATGAAAAGTTTTTTTTTTTTTCATAAAACCTTCAACTCATATTTTTATTCTTAATCTATAGGGTATCTACCAATGTAGGTCAAATTTCATTCTGTTATTAAAAATCGTGAAGTGGTTTTTTGAAAAAAAATATGCTGCTCTAAAATGTTAAAAGTCATGAAATGTCATGTTAGCGTTAAGTGTATATAAAAAAATAAGACACCAAAACGACGATTGATTTAGAAGCACTGATAAACGATAATTTTGGTTGAATTTATCAACAAGTGTTCATTGTTTCTTCCCAGTAGAAGTAAGTGATAAATAATTTCACACTTTCGTGTACTGCTGTTTATCTACTGTAAGAAATAGCATCGCAGTGTTATCAGTATTCATATCTGAACTCCGTATTCTTACGCTGTTTGTTCCAACAACGCGGTTTGTTTCAAAAACGTTCATTGTCAAACGCTACTTTGTTAATTATTGATCTGTGTGTGGAGAAAAAATGTTTTTTTTTCTTCAATTATTTAAAAATGAAATCTTATGTACTTAAAGAAAAGTCAATAAATTGTTTAGGACATATTAGTTTAAAGAAACAAACTGGTGAAAAGTAACTTTTTAAAAAGTTGCTTGAGTAGTAAACGAATTTTCTTAGTTAAGAAAACAATTTATGCTGTTAGGTGCTTGTTTAAAAGTTTTGTATATAAATTTAAAATAATACTTTTTCCCATTTTATAAGCCTGTACGTTTAACGCTACGCAATCTACTCGATAAAACTATCAAAACAAACAGGCTTTTTTTATAATTTTCGCATCATTTTCCAGATGTCATTCCCTTAATAAGCTGTACTTCCTTTTTTAATTTAAACGTAATTTCTATTACTCCTAAAAATTCCAATCCTCGTCCTCGCTATATTTAGTAACTAAATACTGCTTGGATTTGTTTGCGAAGTATAGTCCATTATTTTGTACATAACTTTGATTAAAAAAAAAAAATCTTCTTAACTTGGCCCTTTGAAAATCATAACTTCTATATATTTATTATTTTTCTTTATTATTTTTGTGTAGAACAATATTATATATATAATTTGCCTTTTGTCCATAAAATATTTAGTGGCAACCCTAATCTCAAACAACATAGGATAGCAATTAATGTATGTTTCCATTATTCTCTCACATTACCATCTGTTTTCACAAATATATACAGCCCAAACCAACCAACAATTGGATTGAAAATTAAATTTCTACATTTGAGTTGAATCAATACCGGTGTTTATTTCCTTTAAAATTTTCTGTTCTCATATTTTGTAAATTTCATTTATTTCAGTCTTGTAACTAGATTTAAAAATTATCTCCATTGCTTCAACTCCAACTGTTCACTTTAAAATCTACTGTTTTAAATTTTTACCTGATGGTTTATAATAGAAATATCGTTGAAGCATTTTGTATCTATAAGTACTTGCTTGTCCATCTTACGTAGTAATTTCCGTGTCTTATGCGGAATTGATTTGTCCGAGAGCAGAAAAGACAAAATAATCCCTTAGGGTTTGTTTCATTTAACTATTTTTTCTCAATGCTTTCCTCAGTAAATCATATTTTACGTGGCCATTAGATTCAACGAATACAAAAGACACGGTAAAGTACAGTACAAAACCTACGTCTAGAAAACAAGGAAGCCAAATCAACGAGAGTTTTTTATTCGATTTTCTTGGTGTTTTCGGAAAAATATAAAATATTTTTGGTGAAATACAAATTTTTTTCCAACTACCGAAAAAAAACATTACACAAAGTATAGAAAATACAGCGCAATACATAAATACATCGCTTCATTTCACCATATAAATACAATAAACAAGGCAATACGCAGTGAGAAATTTCCTAAAAGCATGGTTTAAAATACAAAAGCTAAATACAACAGATTGGAAAATTTTAGATATAGGATGTTTAACTCCATTTACTGGCATTACCTCTAGCATTAAATTTATTAATGCACACATAAATTGAAATAAATTCTCATTAAAACAATAAGAAAATTCGTTAACTGATCAAAACCGGGAGAACTGAATATCCGGGGCAGCGATTGTCTTCAGTTTTCCGCACTGATGTTTCTCAACTGCACTATATTCTATAAACTTTTTTCCCGCATCATCACGTTCATTATCTGAAAAAAATTAATAAGCATGAAGTAATAATACTGCTAATAATAAAAGGAGTAATTCTCTGACTTTGAGAACCAAAGGAGAATTTGGCATTCCAAATTAGTTGTTGCCAAATAGTGTAGCAAATACTTACATTTACATTACACTCAACTTGCATCATATCTATTTCGGAAAAATTAGTAATTGGCCAAATTTATCTTTAGTGTGACAGAAAATTTTTTTTGAAACTAATGGAAATTACAATCATCATAATTATACTGTTATATTTCATTACAAATATGCAATATACAGATTATATAATGTAACACAAGTTTAATAAACTTGTGTTAAATTATAACACCAGGTTATAAAACTAAAATAATATTAAGTTTATTAAATAAAATAAATGTATTTATAACATAATTGCATTGTAAATAAATTTACTTTTAAAAAATCAATTGCCTTCAAAATAATTTCTTAAAGTTTTTATTTAGGGATCTTATTATTCCCGCTCTCGTTTCTGATTATCGTTGAACTCTACAAAACAATGAGTTATTTATTTTCTGATGTTCTCCGTCATCTTCGCTGTTTTGCGTCAATGGGTTATCTTAAACTCGATTTTTTGTAGTCTGATTATTCTAAATAGAAAGATAGTCTGGTAAAATTATTTTTATTTAAAAAAAATATTTTTAGAATGTTATAAGTTTTACCTCGACACATTGAAAGAATTTTACGTATTCATGACTCTTACTTGCGACCCCTAAATCTACGGGCAGGAAAATAGACATCATTTGAAAGTAAATGTAATATTTTACTCACTTAATATCATTGATCCGATTTTTTTAATATTGGATAAAATTTGTGTATTACTACTGATATGATTCTTCCTCTGGCTACGTTGAAAAAACTGCCGGATATCGACTGATCCATCTATAGTCACTGAGCGTTCCCTTTTATCGTATCTTCGATCGCAAAGTATAACTGAGAACTAAAAGGAAATATTTTATGCACAGCTAGATCTATGTCAAACGTTTTGTCTCTGTTCACAAAACTCTAACATATATGCAGGGGAGTCACTGTGCGTACCCTTTATTCGTTTCTTCGATCCCAAAATACATTGAGATCTTAAAGGAAATATTTTTGCACTGCTCGATCCATGTCAAATGTTTTGTTTCTGTTTACAAAACTCTAACATATATGCAGGGGAGTCACTGAGCGTACCCTTTATTCGTTTCTTCGATCCCAAAATACATTGAGATCTTAAAGGAAATATTTTTGCACGGCTCGATCCATGTCAAATGTTTTGTTTCTGTTTACAAAACTCTAACATATATGCAGGGGCGGGAAAAGGGGTAGTTTATGGGATCAACATCCCACACCTTCAAAAGTATTGATTTACCTTTGGTTTTAAGCGACATTTCCAATCCTAGTATAGTAATATATGTATGTACTTGAAAGGACTAATCTCTCTGCCTCCCACCCACCACACCCAAGGGAAAATTCTAGTCGCACCACTGTCTGTACCTAAAACCCTCATGAAATGTAAAACTATTTGGAAAAAAGGTCTCTAAAAAACTGTTGTTTGAAAATTCCTGAAATGATTTAATTCAAACTGGTTTCATACCTGCTTTTGTTTTTTCTCGAAATATATTTAAAGATTACTCCCCTTTAACTATATATATATATATATTTAATATATTTAGAAGACTTAAAATATTATGTTTGATGCTTCACAGTTACAGATACACTGGGATTGGTACCCTGTGTAAAATTAACGATCCGATCCAGTTATATATTCTTTGAAATAAGTTAAAACAAAACTGTAGTCATATGGAAAAAAGGAATATCTCAGTTTTTGCTAATTTTACATGCGAACAATTTCAAAGTTCCCTGCACGAAGTAAAATCGGGTAATTTATTTAAATTTCGGCAACCTTATAGTATATTATACCCTATATTGTACTTGGCGACATTGATGAAATCTATAAAGTAGCAAAGACCGCAGGTATGTAATTATCTCATTTGCGTTAAAAAAAGGTGAGATATCACGTTTTGCCATCTGGCTGCAGAAATAATCTTGAACTTTTTGTTGGCTACCTTCCTCATGTTAACTTGTGACAGCAGAGACAATCTTCCATGATGATAATCGATATAGTATATTTTGTGGTATAATCACGTAACTGTTTGAGACAATCCCAAAAAACACGTGACTTCCTTTTCAATTTATTTTGCCTTTTCCCCAACGATTTTATTTTGGAGATGCGAGGAAAAAGCATTCGATTTTTCTTCTCGTGGAACGCGCATTATAAAATTTTGTCAAATTCCTCGCATGTGACGGAAAGCAGCTTTTCTTTCGTCTTTCTTTCAGTATTCGTGAATTTAAAGCAAGCTTTTTAGAGTAAATTTTTCTTTTAGAACCTTATTACCTTTTAAGTGCAAGCGGAGTTAGGCGTAAACAGATTTTAAAAGGTAAACGTGACGCAAACTTAGAAGTCAATGAATCCCTCTACTTTTATGCTGCACGTGTTTTCTAAACAAACTCTTCCTCTAAACTCTTCAGGATTCTACGAAAAAAATAACTAAGATTTATATCTTCATTATTCTATGAGGGAAAAAATTTAACTTGAATATTTAAAGAAGGTGTGAAAAATAACTCAATAACATTTTTATGCCCCCCCCCCCCTCAAAGCATTTTTACTTCGCACTGAAATTTGGCTTGCGAATCCATAAAATAGAAATATGTTAGCACTTTTTTGTAAAAGATTTAAACTTTTAAGCCCTGGGTGGTATTGCATTTGTACCCGAAGTATATTGCCCTCAAAAGAACTGTCGAATCGGGGATTTTTTTTTTCTTCGAAAAATAATTGGGAGACGGAAGGCAGATAAACTGGCCAACATACACAGGCCATATTCAGAGGTGGGGTCCACGGCCCCGGGCCCCTCCCCTGAAATCCTGAAATTTTTTGTAATGTAGCATATATTCATCCCTGAATCTTTCCTGAACATAAGTGTTTCGAAGTCAGTGCCTCCCGAAAAAAATTTCTGGCTACGGCCTTGCAACATGCCTTATCTCCTTAGCACTTATTCTCATAAAGTAGCATATATGCTACCTGGGGGTTTTCCCCATCTTTCTATTTGTTAAGTGACGTCAGCGCGTATGTTGCATTGTTATTTGCTAGCCCTTATTCTCACAAAGTAGCATATATGCTCCCTGGGGTTTTCCCCTACTTTCTATTTCTTGAGAAATAGAAAGTTGGGGAAAACCCCAAGTAGCATATATGCTACTTTATGAGAATAAGGGTTAACCAACTTTCCAATTACGAGTAAAAAATTGTAACCAGGCTTCAATGACAATCAGTTTTTTTTTAACTTAGGTTCTTCTTCTCTATGTTGTTGAATTTCATCGTAATTAATTACTGGTATTTCTAATTTGGGGTCATTCATAAATGATGTCACGCTTCGAGGGGAGAGGGGGTTCGACAAATTGTGACAGTTTGTGACAAGGGGAGGGAAGGGGGTAACAAGAAGTGTGACATGATACATTTTAGTTAATATAAAAAATGTAAAATCAGCAAATTAAAGTTTCTTTTCACAATTTGATTTTAATTTTCCCAATTTGATTTTAAAGTTTTTTTTCTAATAGCTGATTCATAAGCAATTAAATCAGGTTACAGATGTTAAGAACATAAAATGGATTTTTTATAAAAAGTTGTAACGAGAGCGTTTGATTTTAAAGTATCTGATTTCCTTTTGTATCGAAAAACACCAATGCTGATTAAAGTCTAAATTTACTTCTAGTTAAAAGTTTAAAAGAAATCTTCCTAGGTATTTACGCTTTTAAGATAAAATAGCGCGGTTAATTTTTTTCAGAATTCGAACAATATTTTTACTATTACATACTAATCTTTTTTTTTTTTTTTTGAAAACCTTAATTTAATTTTATACAAATTAAGTACACAGCATATAATAATTGTTACTCTTATGCTCTCAAATGTCATTGTCATTAAAAGTTCAAAAATAAAATTAGAAGTGTGATCTATAACGTAGTGCTTTTTTTCTGAACTGCAACGCAGCAAGTACAGGGTAGTTATAATTCAACTTCCCCTATTGAGGGCATCCTACAGTAAAACCATTCAACGGATTGACACCAAAATTGGTATGTGGACTATACACGAGATGCGCTCAAGGAATCATGAAAAAAAAAAGTTCTAAAAATGGCTGCTAGGGGCGCTGCTTAGCCATATAACAGGGTTTTAACGTAAATAATGACCAGTAAGGAATAAAAATAATAAGATCAACATTTATTGTACACTTTTTCGACCATATCCATCATCTTGCTTTTTAAAATGAAAGTAAAGAAGGCTATAACAGTTCATCTGTGTGGCCAAAAAAAAAAAGTTTTGGTTATCATGAAATGAATAATTTTCTATTTTCATAAATCCTGATATTATTATTTTTTGCCTTAATGGTCACTTCCTACGTTAAAACCCTGTTATAAGGCTAAACAGCGCCCCTAGCGGCCATTTTTAGAACTTTTTTTTTCATGATACATCTCGTATATAGTCCACATACCAATTTTGGTGTCAATCGGCTAAACGGTTTTAGCTGTAGGATGCCCTGCATAGCTGAAGTTTAATTATAACCACCCGGTATATATCTATATAGCGCCTATGTAATATAGCATGACATGTGACAAAGGGGGGAAGGGGCGTCCGTTGAAGTTTGACATTTTGTGACAAAGGGGGAGGGGTCAAATATATGGGAAAAAAAACGACATCATTTATGAACGGTCCCTTGTTGCATGACAATGTCTCTCGGTACACTAAAATAAATATTTTGTTACATCTAGTTTCCAGCATATGTCTTTCAGAGCAGTTGAAATCACTGCAATTTATCTTTATTCCTAATCTTCCTTAAACTTCACAGAAATGTCTCCCACAGTTTTTCAAATATCATCATACACAAACACACCCACACACTAATATACTATTTTCTTTTCTATGTAAGCTTTGTAAAAGCTTTATTGCAGAAGATACAACATATAAATATCAGTCCGATGGGGAAAATAATTCAACAAAAAAACTTTATTTGCTATTTTTCATCGCAACCCTCATCCATCGTCATCTGTAACTGATATCCCACGCTGAAAAAAAAATAAATATGAATTCGCTTCTTTCCCTTATATTCGATTCTTGCGTTGGATAATTTTTGTTTCCTAGATCTGGTAAACAAACTTTCTTCAAGCAATAGCAATCCGTCGTAGAAATATTTAGTAACAAATAAAACTAAGACCTTCGGAGATCGTGCTTTATTTGTTGTTAAACATTTTGCGTGTCATCATGTTCTCTTGAAAAGAATTTTCTCTTTGAAAAGCATTTGTAGCTTTGCCGGAAAAATATTTCGGAATGAAATTTCTTGTGTGACGTAGCTTTTTTTTTCTTTTTCCTAAATTGAATCTGCTTTTAACAAACTGAACTTCTTTCTTACGTTACATAGCTTCCGTCACTACCGTATTTCTTTCCGCTTTTTTCCACTATGTTTAATATTATTTGCTATTAGGATGCTGGAAATAAGATTCTTAGAACTCCTTTTGCATCAAAATACTTTTCGAGTTTTAGGTAACTCGAGATTTGCTGAGAAATTTTACTTTTAATATCTTCAAAAAATGTAAAAGTTTGGTCACGTAGGGAAAGCAGAAAAAGAAAAATAAAGTTACTTAAGTACATTTGGACTTTTCTCCGATTTTATGAAACCTTTCATAAGGAAATGTCATTAAATATACATTCTTTTAACACATATCAAAATTATCTTTAAAACTTTCTTTCTTAACACTAGATTTACCAGACTGTTTTCAACCATTTCTAAACGTTCATTTTACACCAAGTTACTACTAATTATAATAAAACTTTCAGTCACATTAGCATGTCCTACTTACCGTGTATTAGGAAAAGCCAATGCAATTGAAAGTTGAACTGACAATTAGTAACAAATGTAGTAGTAGTTTGACAATTAGTAACAAATTGTGCAAAATGGAAGCTTCGAAACAGTCAAAATGACTGGTCTAGTAAATCTAGTGTTAAATGAGTTAAACGTTTGTGTTACGTACGTGACACCTGATGAAAAACAACAAATCAAATAAAGAAAATCAATCAAAATTACTTTCGATGGAAATACTATTGAAACCAAAGCATTTGTAAGGTTGCATGTTGAAAAAAAAAATGCAAGAATTAAGTCATGAACCTTTGCAATCAGGAACAAGATTTAATTTTTTTGTAAAATTAGTTTTCTATGCTGTGAAGCAAAATAATGTCGAACGACCCTAAGACCAAGTGTCTATTTACTGAAGAGTTTCAGCTAGAAAGTATCTACTGAACCTCTGTGGAGTACTCATCGATTTTCTACGTGAACTGAAATTAAACTTTCCTTTAGTAAATATCAGTTTTCCGGAAATTAAATCCTCCCTACTCGGAACTCAATTTATAATTTTTCTGTTGATTCCGCGATCACCTTTTTTGTTGTTGTTGTTAGTTCCTTTTGATTGTGAATTGTGCACGCAAATGGAAAGACCTCTTAACCCTTTAAAGCACGAGTTTTGTTCTGAAAAAAATAGTATAGTGTAAGTTATTCCTTGCAATTTCAGGTTGTGGGGGTGACTAGGGAGTGGAGGTTGGGGTAAAAGTTATATAGAACACATTTATTATAAAGACAAAGTGTAAACGGATCTCAGACGGGCATTGAAAATAATATAACGCGCGGGCATGGGCAAATTTTCCGGTAACTTTAAAAATTGCGAAAAACAAGTCTCGTAATGTTAAGTAGATTTCTGATATTTTCGCATGTAGGTACTGTCCAAACTACCATGGGTATGGCAAAGATGCCCTTTTTGTACAAAAAGTATGAGCTACTCAATAATATGAACGTGATTTTCACGGTCGAAAATTTTGATCTAATATTTTGTATGAATTAAGAAATTATTTTTTGAAGAAACATGATCTGAAACCATATTACTTTTTGAATAAAAATCAATCTAAATGAGGTATTGTAAGGGTATCTTAAATTTTAGCTCAAAATTTGCAATAGTTTTTATGCTGCAATTAAAAACTAATTTTGCTGCCATTTAAGGGACCTTATAACTGCAAGTATATCAAACTGAAATGACGCGAATTGTGAAATAAAGTAGAAAATCTTTGTGCCACATATCCAAAAGAATGTTAAACCCCGAAAACGTGTTTATCTTGAAAATAATGCGAAAAATTATTTTACTGTTGCGCTAGGTTCATTTTCGTTGCTTGATAAACATTGACCTTTAGAGTAGAACTTCAATGTAGGGGTTGCCCCTCAAACGTTTTTCGTTAATATCTTCTGTTATAATAAACAGAATGCAACCAAATTTGGTATACTGACTAATCTGCGCACTCTGAACTCCTTTCTGTTGTCAAATATAGGGCATTTTATTTCTAACTTAAAGGTGAGTATTCATTTTAATATGAACACGGCTCCTTATCAAAATTTTATTCAAATAATTTAAAAGAAGACATTAATCTATGAATATAGAGACTTTGCTTGTGTTTCTAGAGTGTATGATGGTGGAGTAATTTAGAGTGTTTCATTCCAACCCCCCCCCCCTCCCCGCCCCCAGTCCACTGTAATTCTTATTGAAAGCGCTTCCTGCATTTAAACAAAGATGCTCTTTATGTTTACGAGGTCATTTTTTACAATATATTCAATGAATCTTTGTGCGTCATTAATACACATGAGCATTATTTATTTTAAAGTTTCTCATTAATATGATTGATACATGATATCAAAACCAAAAAGAAATGGAATACTATTATGAAAGTTTATTAGTTTATTGTGCAGTTAGAAAACGCATCAACTGATCAAATAGTCTTCATTAGTAATTTTTAAATCTCGTTTTGTCTCACTTCCGGTTCAGCATTTATTTTCTATTTTCGATTCTTCACCATCTAATCCCAGTTTAGGATACTTTAACAAAGTTTGCTTCTTTAAGTTAGAATTATCCATCTTATCAATATTAAGTATTCTTTAGTTGGGTGTATGCATGCACATTAATTACTTAACGCAGCTTAGCATCAGATCTCATAATACAAATACAAAAGTGACGACCAACAGTCTCTGAGGGCAACTAGGCTGTTCTTAGAACTTTGAACGCCTTTTCTTTTAAATATAAATGCCCTCTTCAGTCTGTGACGTGGATTTTTGGGAAACTTATCATATTTGGAAAAATTCTCATTCTCTTGATTTTTCCAGTACACCATTATTTCCTGGCATTTTTATATTTTTTTCCCTGTACGTGTTTCCCTCTTTCCTTCCTATTTCGTATTCTGGCCTCTGATTGGTCTTCTTCATATCTTGTCTTTGTTACCATTGGTTAATCTCTAATTCGACCCAATTTGGCATAAATACCGGCTGTCTCTTTGGTTTTCCCCCGTTTCACTGCCAACTTTCTTGTTGTGTGTTGAGCATTTTCTTTCCTCGCACTGATGAAGAGGGTCCATCGTAGGCTCGAAATAGCCTTTTGCATTATTGTTTTGACAATTTGTGCTTTATGTGTGTGGTTTTTTCCTTTCCCACATGAATTCCCTTTTTTAAAATAAAATACTTGTGTTTCTTTTGCGATTCATAAAATAATATTAAAGTATTTTTAAAAATGCGGAAAATGATTGATAATTGAAAAAGAAATTTGTGTTCCTGTGTTTAACATATATTTTATACATATATCTCCGCTCCTCTACTTTTTTTCTAAAATATCACATGAACTCTAAGAAAACAAAAGCTCCTAAATCACAATGTTTTCTCAAATACAATCGCCGAGCAGGTACACATACTAAAAGTCGCGGAACAATACTCGTTCGTGATAAAGCGAGGGAAAAAACCTCGGAATTTCTGAGGCGAATTTTTTGCAGAGTCATCTTCAAGAGCGCTTCACTGGAACCGTTGAAGCATGTAAATGCTTTCTGAAAATGTTCTTCTTTCGTGTTCGAAGTTGATGGTTCTTTCATTTCTTTCTGATCAAATGTTACAGTTAGGTTTTTAATTGATTTTAACAGGTACAAGTTGAAATTTAAAATTGCAATGTAGAAAAGGGGGATATTTTGTAAAACAATTATGTACACAAAGTACACTTATCTGTACCTGAGAGGTAAAGGACACTATGCCAATTTTGAAAAAAAAAATGACATAATTTTAAAAATTGAATTCATAAAATGTTAAAATTGTACCGTCTAAAGATTATAATAGACATGTTTTCATTTTAAAATCCATATAGATGACATTTCAGTGAATAAATAATCAGGAAAAAGAATTTCAAACACATCTCTTGGAAGTTTTTGTTTTTGTGACATAAATGCGTTTTAACTTCCATGTGCGTATATGTATATATATATATATATTATATATAAATACAGTGGTACCTCGAGATACGAGTGCCCTGAAATACGAGCGACATACGAGATACGAGGAACGGCCAGCTACGGCGCCAAGGCCCACCCAGTTTACTGCGCCTGCGCAGCAAATTGCTTTGAGATACATGCAAATTGACATACGAGCAAGGTTACGGAACGAATTAAACTCGTATCGCGAGGTATCACTGTATATATAGGGATCACGCCAGAGGAAATTCAGGTCCGTTATCAGATCATTCACAAAATTCCAATTTATCAAAAAGAAACTTTTACAAAATTCCATTCAATCCAAAGGGCCCCTTCACAAAACTTCAATCAACCAAAAGGGACCGTTCACCAAATTCCGAGCTACTAAATCTTACTTTTTACAGAATTATTTATTGAGTAAGAGACAAAAAATTACAAATTTTATCACTGTATGTTTAAATTTCTAGTTTTCACAAAATTATTTGATTTTCCCCAAAAATCTTTTAAAAATTCACAAAACCGGACCCTTTTAAAAAATGCGGGATCGACCCCTGATATATACCCGAATGTCGGTGTATTATAGCCCCGGATGGTGCAGCGGACTTACAGTCTGACGTGAAAGGATTTTGATGGTATTCTTTTTAGGGAATATCTCCAACAGGTAAAGCTCTTTAGAGATGAAGCCAGGTGAAATGGCTTTCTGGGAAATGCGTAGTTCGATGGTACCGACAGATTGAGGCCTGTGACTGAAACATCGTTTCCTTTCAACAAAAATATTTTTTAAAAGAAGATTGCTCAATTGGATATCGAGTCATTTAAATTTAAAATATTTCTATTTAAAACTTCAAAAAATTTTGACTCTTCATGTTAAGGAATAAATCAAGAAAAGCATTATAAAAACTTTCGCAGTAAAAAGTATTTAAAATATCCTATTTAAAAAGTTCAAATGTATATAGTAGCAATGGTAACCACGACAACATAAGATGAAATTTGATTTAAGAATGAAACTTCGGCATAAAACATTTGAAAGAGCATCAGAATTTTAATTAATATTGAAAATATATCTTTAATTTAAAGAAAGCCTTCAATTAAACCTCCCAAAGGTTTTTTTACCGTTTAAAAATTTTGAAAACAATAACCTCCTTGTTTTTGCGTAATAGATACGTAATCGGAATCGTACGTAGTTCTTCAAGCGTTGAATATGTTGGTTTGTTTTTTACCTCATTATTTTGACTTTCTAGTATTGACGAGCATTTCTCTCATTAGTTCAGTTCGTTTTATTTTTTATTTTTATTTCCTCATTAATTACTTACGACTTGCTGTTCTACCTGACTTTAATCAAGTACATAAATCCTTTTGTATTTGACATCTTCTCTGGCATTAATTATTAACGTTCTAGTGCTTCTAGCATTCATTAAATAATTAAGCTCTCAAAAACATCTACACAATTTCATGACGTACCTAGTTAATTGTTTTTGCTTCGATGATGATGCATTTTTTGCTGTAAATTGTCATCACAAAGATTGATTGCAAGTAAATCTTATTTCCTAGGTAAAGAGAGTAGTGAAACTAAATATTTTTGTGAAGCAATTTGTTTTGTCTGTTGACTGATGTCTGTGAGGCACTGTCTGTTTAAATTTATAACATAAGATAAAGTAAAAAGTCTTTGACAATTATTTTTTTGTGAAGTTGTAGTTATATTTATTTCAGAAATGTGCAGCAAATGGCATCAACATATTTTAGTGAATAGTCAATAAATGAAATACATTGTGTTTAGCGAATTTTTATTTATTTTTTTCCATGATATTAAGCGACTTTGCAAAAAAACAATAAAACAATGAAATATTAACTCATCCAATAAAAATGGCATTTTTATTTTAAATATTGGAGACAGCGTTTATTCAAAAAGGGGCTATAGTATACAACAGACGAATTGTTTTATGCTGATCAATTTAAACAGGAAAAACTTTCAAGCGTATTTAATCTCACAAAATGCCCCGGATCTTTATAATTTCTTGCCCAGTAACCGAAAAGTGCCTTTTTTTCTTACTTTTTGCAGGGTAATGTATCCAAAATTCATTTCCAAGGTGCTATAAAAGCCGTTTTTATACCCGACGAAGGTTAATTTATCCGTACATTTGGATGCTAAAGATATATTATCCCCTAACTTCCTTCCTATTTTATGAGTTTAAATGTTTCATATAAACCACTTCAGGCACTTAGATTTTACGAGCGTTATTTTGTTCTTATAGTTTAGCAACAGAAAAGCAATAATCTTTGAAAGTTTTGGGGAAATGTTCTTTCTTAATTTCCGAATCTAGCAACTTTACCCTTTGAGAACTTTCTTTTTCCATTTGAAAAGCAATATATATATTTATAGTTTTAGCTTACCCGTTGCAAAAGAGGCCCTTTTTATTATTATTAAACCTTGCGATATCCAATGCAGTAGGACAGAATCAATTTGCTATGAAGATTGAGAGTACGCCTTTCCATTAATATCCGCACTATTGTCAACACTATAGAATGTTTCTATTAGAGATTTACCATTGTGTTAATCATTTTAATTGTTGCTTAAGTCTGGTATCCCCATCCTTTTTCATGCACGGGGTCCTTTCCAGAATTTACGTGGGGGCATGCATAAAATTCTAGCTTGCAGTTATTTAATGTTTTGAGTTGTAAGTAAATTGTTTATTACCCGTAGGAGAGGAGGGGGAAGGGGCATGGAGAACTAGAAACACAAATTACAAACGAAAAGAAACTTGTCACTATTCAGGGGTCGACCCAGCCATTTTGACAAGATCCGGTTTTTTTTTTTTTTTTTTTTGTGAATTTTAAAAAGATGTTTGGGAAAAATCAAAATAATTCTACAAAAATTCAAAATTTAAACTTAAGTGATAAAAATTAAGTGATAAAAGCGACATTATTTGCCGCTTATTTAATAAATAGTTCTGTGAGAAGTACGATTTGGTAGCTCGAAATTGTTGTAAAGGGTCTTAAAATTTATTTTTGGAATTTTGTGAGTAGTCCGTTCTAATTGATTGGAATTTTGTGAGGGGTTTGTCTTCATTGATTGGAATTTTGTGAAGGGTCCGTCTTGATTGATTGGAATTTTGTGAAGTGTCCTAAAACGGATCTGAATTTCTTCTGGTGCGACACCTGCTATTTGTTCATTATGCATTCCATTTACGTCAACCACATGTTCAAAGCGAATTATGGTGTGTTCAGCAAGAGCGCGAAGGGTTTTTATATTGATCGCAGTAGCTTGACGACTAGAATTGCAATTGACAAAGAAGCAATAAGCGCTTCGTGCTACTGTTGAAGATATTGTAACACGTTTTGAATCTATAGCTGACGCAAATGGAATGCACTTTGAACAAATGCTGCGATAAACAGTCTCTATCTCCTTCTCACCTGATGTTAAAAAATCGAACTATTATTTTTATTGCATATTCCTTTTTTTTTTGTCATCCACATATAATTTATACACCCAAGTTTTAATACTATACGTCTATTAGAACGAATTCAACGTAGGTGCTTTGTGAAAATCGTAATCTTTATCATTGTGGGTTCTTCCCATTTTGGTTACATTTAAGACCCTTGGCGTCATTTTTAACTCCAAGGGTCAAAGAGTTCCTTCAATTAACAGCTTTTATGGTATTGTGTGTTGCATTTTTTTTTTTTAATTTATACCCTGTTTAATGATAAAAAGAAAAAATTTATACCCTGTTTAATGATAAATTAGATGCAATCCAGGTTCAATTTAGTTTATGTATTAAAACTGTTAATTTTAAAGGAAAAAATAAAATAACGAGAATTTATTTGGAACTGTCGTCAACCTGAAACTCATGATTTTCAGAGTGTATTTGAATCTTATAACATTTTTCGTTACATTTTCTATCCAGTTCTTTAGGACAATAGTTGAAATTTTCTCTCTCTCTCTTCTGATTTTAAAGTTATCGTGTGCAAATAAGGCTAACTTAAGAAAAATAAAATAAAAATAATTCATAGCATAATTTTATATGAAAAACCAAAGGAATAAAAGTTGCTGCATGAAATCGTTAGTTAAACGAGACATATTAAACTGAAGTCTCACTATGGTCAAAGAACCCACGAGGATTAAAGGACAAAATGTACTTCTGGAAGAAAAAGCGTGTTCTAATCTAATTACTTCATAGTTTCTTTTTTCCATTCATTTTGAGAAGCAATAAATTTTTGAGTCCTGTTTTGACCTGCGGCCTCAGTTGTTCAATTTTACATGAACCAGTATTACCTTTTACCCGCATGTCACGCATTCAAATGCAGATTTTCTCCTTAGCTGCGGAAGCGTGTGAATGCAATATTTGCGCATCGCCATTCTTTCACCTAGAAAAAGTAGTTCGCTGAAAAATTGAAGCAGCATGACTGGAAAATATGCAAATCCCTCCGAATAGAAAGCCGTATTGTAGAGGGTTTGATATTCAAATATCAAAGTGTTATTCGTGTTTTTGATTTTCTTTAGAGCTACAGCACTTTTCGGGTTGTATTTATATGTATAGGATAGTAATGAATAAAAAAATTTGCATAGCAAAACTTCATGAATTTTTATTTTAGGTAAGAAATCACACGATTTTTTTTTTTTTTTAGAAGATTGGATACAGATTCTTATTTTAAGTCTTTTTCAACGAAGATAATTTTTTTGAATAGACTTTTTCAGTAAAATATATTCAAAAATTTCATTTCGAAAGCCATTTAAAGAGCTAAAATAAATTAAAGTAATACATTTTTTATTATTTGTGTTACTTTGAACTGTATTAGGCCTCTTTTATCCGATTATCATTAATTAATCATTAATTTCTCTCTTTTAATATTGCCACCAATTTTATTAATTTCAAAACGGCAGTCACTATTTATCTTATGAAATTTTAGCAGGTTAGCTGTGTCCATGTTGATTAGTATCAAGTCATTACTTTTCTTCCCTTCATTTGCTTACAATTATCATAGTCCTGAATTCAAATATGATGTATTTTGCCCGTATACGGTTTTCAGTGAACCTACTAGATGCATTGAGCGTTTATTCATTATTAAGATGAAATGTGATTTTAAGTTGCTTCAATTTGTTTTACGCGGAAGCATTGAATACCAAAATAATTAAAAGCATAATCTTGCTATACATTATTAACTAAAGTAAGAAAAAAAACACCTTGAACAGCTTTTTATATAATTCGTAATTCACGAAACGCCAAAAACAGTTAAACGTATGAATGTCAAAACAATCAAATTCTAAATGCAATATTCCAAAATAATCCCAATCTTGAGCCTTTAGATTCTAATTGGCATTTCGTTTCGCTTAAATTCATGACTTAAAACAATTTTATCGATTACATTTAAAAAGTTTATTTATTTTTTAATTTTTTTGGCCGTAGATTAATGAGACATGGAATACATCTAATCAAATTGTCTAAAACATTATATCCAAGAATTCAGAGATTAGCCTAAAACAATATCCATTTATTTTATGATGAAGAGAAAAATAATAAAAACGTCTAAACGGCGAAAATGAACCGATTTTATAATGTTCCACTCGACTGTCTTCATCGATTGAATAACTTGTCCACATTTGTAATAATGACTTAATTTCTGAACGTGTAAACCTTATGTGTGATACTGCTTCCCCTGGGGCCTATTTGGGAAACTTCAACGTCACATCCAACTCCTATAAAATGAATCTGAAATTCACTGTCATTACATACACATTGATTTTTGTGAGCAGGATAATCTCTCTCAAAAATCAGGTTATTCATGAAAAAAAGTTACTCTTTTCCCCCACTGTTCTGCATGGTCGCACGTGGTTCACCTAACTCTCTTCAGTTGCTGATAGTTCCATGCGATTTCACATTCGCAGTCACTAAATAAAATTTCTGTTTGAGGCATTGAGTATAAATAAAGGTAAAGTGACAAATAATACGTCAATTTTTGTGGTTGTGAAAGCATTTCGCATACAAAAGTATACGAATTCAACTATGAAGAGTAACAACTATGCGTAAAATGTCTCAAATGATGATTATTTGATTTTCTTCAATTGGCGCTGTACCTCTTAGGCATCCCTCTTGCCACTTTTAAAATCATCTGATAATGTTGTTTATGCCGGGAATTCCCTAGAAATGTGCAATTCTCTTTCTCTTGAAACATTTTTACAGAATATTTAAAGTTGCATTTTTTTTATATCAATTTGTTTCTCATACACAAATATACACGTATGTCTCCTCTATATTTAAGCTACACTGTTTTATTTCTTTTTTTTTTCTTGAACCAAAATGATTTCATAACCTGAGGCTGCACAAAGTTATGAAATAACATCGGTAGTATACAATTGGTTTTCTACCATTTTTTTTTTTCTTGAAGTATTAGTTTCCATCATAAAATATCGATTTTTTTTCTTTTTAAATTTTGAGACGATTTTCAGATGCATGTGAATATAACTAAAAATCATTTCTCTGTAGGTTCATATAAAAATCAACCATCTTAAAATAATGTTGCAAATGAAAATTATGGAGGATTTACCTTTTAAAAAGTTAATAATAACATTTACGATTGCCTCAAAATTAGCACACTGGAGCAAACAGAGATGACTTTCAGAACGTACATTTCTTGGAGTCATTTTCTTACCTTTGTCTTCCTTCTAATCAAAGCCAAGATTTGCATAACGTCTCCTTGTAATTAGACCTACATGCACAATAACAATAAAATAAATGGAATTAAGTTCATGTGCTGCTTTTTATTGATAGTACCAGATAGAACATTTCGTTTAATAAAACCGCATCTTTCTAACACTGCAATCTATTTTAACCCATTGTAATGCGATGGTAATGTAATTACCCAGCAAATTCATCAACTTAAAAACGTCTCTAGGAAGCTATTTTATCCTTTCTGATTGGCAGACGTTTCTAAAGACCGGGTGTATATTTACCACAATGACTTAAATTTAAAAACAAATGCATTCTAGTTAAAAAAAATGGCCTTATTAACCCTACACTGCACAAATTATTTTTGCGGTTGTTGTCGATTTTGTGGAAAAAGATGAACTATGAGCCTAGTTTACAAGATCTAGGGGAGACTATATTAACTAATATGATCTTATAAAATGAAACGAAAAAATGAGCCGATTGTTAAAATTAATACAAAACAAGAGCTTAGTGAACGAAAATAGAGGTGCTGTTTAAAAACAACACGGCGCAGTGTAGGGTTAAGGGGTTAAACTCTATTGGTATTTTGAATTGAAAGGTTGTTTTAAACTGTACGTTTGGAAATTTGAATTTTAAACTGCTCTAAGTCGATAGACACTGATTAATTACTACATGCTTAACTGAAACCGTACACATGCAGGTGTCCCATAACTTTGTAACTTAATGCAATTACTGTAATGCGAGGAGGCATACAATGTTGAGAGTTAATCTGTATTTGTGACTTCCAATTCAATGTTAAAATCGGATACTGTGTATGACTAAGTTATGTATATTTATATATACTCTACTAGACGCCCAGTGGTCGAAATTCGAGCGTAATTAAATACATTTTTTAATTTGGGTGTTATTGAGATTCTCAAACAGCGTTTCCCAACCGGTGGTTCGCGAACACCTTTTATCGCTAACGTAAAGGAAAAAACGAAATAATATTCAGAAGAAAAAAGGAGTTCAAAAATGATTTTTATGAAAAATAGTCTTCCAGATAATGCAGAAAAGTGGTAGATTGGCATAAGAAATCATACATACAAATTTTGAAGTGCACTTTTTTCTATTTTTGCCTGATTTCTAAAATGTGGATCACAAATTGGTACCGAAAGATATTTATTGATTTATTTTTCTGCTACCATTTCCCACTTTTTCCTCGCAAGCGTAAAGAACGAGTCGGAAATATGAAAATTTTCTACATAAAATGTAAAATTTTGCATTACTTTAGTCTAATTTCTCATCATACAGACTCTAAAATAGAGCTATAAAATATTCATCAATTAATTTTAAATTTCGACTCACATTTATCAACTGCATTATCGCAATTTAAAATTTTAAAATATGTAAATTTTAAATTTTCTTTAAAATTCCAAAACTTTACTGAATTTTTATATTTTAACCGGAAAGATTGAAAGTGAAAAAAATATTTTCTCTACCTGGAGAGTATTTTTAAAAAATCGGAATACATATGGGACCGTTCATAAAGGATGTCACGCCTTTTTCCCACACATTTGACTCCCTCCCCCCTTTGTCACAAAATGTCACACTTCAACGGACCCCCCCCCCCCTCTCCCCCTTTGTCACGCGTCACGCTATGTTGCACAAGCAGAGCTGTCGCTCTTCTTTTTACCTCCCTCCCCTTGTCCCAATTTCATAAACCCCCCCTCCCCCCTCGAAGCGTGACATCATTTATGATGCTTTATGACTTAAAAATTATTAAAAAGGAAAAAATAATGAAAAAGTAATAAAAATAATATTTGTGATATGTTTTAGTTTTATTTAAACTTGGATGTTTTACAATAGTTATGTTTTCATTTCTTGTTATGAAGTATTGTACAACATCGAAAATAAATGTGTAGCAAGTTTTATAGTTTTGGTTCCCGCTACTATCGACATCAGAAATGGGTTCGCCATTTTCTTTCGGATCTTAGAAGGGGTTCGCAAGGGAAAAAAAGGTTGGGAAACACTGCTCTATAATCATCTGTCTACTTTATTCTATTGCGTCAGAAAGCTGCGAGTGTATACAAATACATCATGATCTGTGATTTAAAAAAAAACATCCACTTCGAAATGATGCCATTCGTAACTGTATCCGAAAGTATACAGTAAAGAAGGTGAAAACCTTAGCTAACCATAGTAAATGATGGATTGTGTTCACGAATGTTTTCAAAATAAGTTTTCTACAACTTTAATTGAAGGCTCTACTCCCTCGGAACCAGAACTAACACTTTTTCCCTTTGAGATACATTAATAATTTTGTTTGAATTGTTAGATTCTTGAGATATGCGCTTATCAAGAAAAAGGTTCGATTGCTCCACCCTCTTTTAGTGAATAGGGCCAAAATTTAATCAACACGGCTTCCTCTCAGGATGTTTATGTGCACCGAATTTCGTTTAATTCTGTGCATTACGGCTTGAGTTACAGCGCCTACGAAAAAATAATAAAAAGTTCGATTGTTGTTGTTGCTTATCCTCAGTGTCTGACGTAGTCAGACAAGATCCGGGAGTTCGTTGACTAAAAGGGATTCGAAGACAAGGAGAGGATTACTATAGAGATCCTCCTTAGAGAGTCCCATGCATCCCAAGAGGTGGTCTGGAGAAGCCTGATGAATTTGGCACTTGGTGCAGGTGACAAAGGTTTTCCTGCCCTCGTTGAAAGTGAGGCACTTGATGTGACCACTAGCAAGTCTTGAAATAACTGTTCGCGTACGTCTGTCGCCCGGGAGGTCAAGGGACAAACCCGGTTTTGATCCTTTGTACCAATTATGGGTTGGGGGTGTTTTCCAATCCTCCGAGATTTTTGATTTTTCCAGGGAGTATAACTCCAAAAAGGAAAGTGTGGAAGAGGGAGCCGTTGATATCCTGCAACCCACCTTAGCAAGAGTATCAGCCATTTCATTCCCGTGGAGATTCACATGGGAAGGCACCCATTGCAAGTGAACGTCATGATTTATTGAAATGAGCTTTAATTTCAGCAGGATAGAGGTGCTGATCTTGTCGCCCACAAGGAGCCAATTACTAAGATGGTGGAGAGAACTGCGGCTGTCAGACAAGATCCAAAGGTCACCGTAATCCTGATCGGGAGGAATAGCTTCTAGTCCCAGGTATATTGCAATCAATTCACTTCTGAAGACAGAGCAGTGATCAGGATTACGATGATAGTCAAAGTATCTTTGGGGGTTTCGATATAGATGCCACGATTATTGCACCCCTCTTGGAGCAAATAGCGCCAAAATGTAATCAACACCTGTTCCTATTGAAGTCTACTTGTATGCCAAATTTTTTCCAAATGCTTTCATTACTTCTTGAGATATAGCACTCACGTTAATCGAAAATCACATTTGATTGCTCCGCAGCCTTTAAATAGATTCGTGCCAAAACTTAATCAACGTTAGTTCTTACTAGGGTCCATGTGTGCAACAAATTTTGTTCGATTCCACGCATAACTTTTTAAGGTTACAGCGGCCACTAAACACACACGCACACAGACATTTTCTAAAAATAATCAAAATGTGTTCAACACACATCAAAACTTGTAAATCTTTCGAAATTCAGTAATTTTCGTGATCCCAATACTTTCTCCTATGTATTGAATACGGAAGAAAGTAAAAATGCATTTTCACCACATTCCAAAATAAACTGCCTATGTCAAATCTCCCTCTCTGTGTGCTCTCAATTTTCTTAAAAAGGGGTATAAAAATTTTGCTTCAAGCATTAATATGTAGATACACCTAACGATGTACTCGAAAATTAAATCAAAAAGTGTACTGTTGAGATTTCTCTGAATAGTAATAAGTGATCCGGTGCGCGTGGATAAAAAGATCTACAAAAGTTTCCTTTCCTATTTTAACTCATTGATAAAAGATTTTTCAGAACTCTCTGCGTCACTGCAATTGCTGTGTTGACCTATGGCATTAGGGATTTATTTCTACCAACCTGTGTCCGAAGAAAACAAAACTTCTTTTATTTTTCCGATACGCATTAATAGCTAATGATGAATATACTTGGGGCAGTGGATATTTTACTTCTACATGTTTTTAATATTTATGTTGAAAAAAGACTTAATGTCATGATTTTGTAGTAGAATAAGATGATTTTGGATCAATTGCTCCGATAATTTCATATGTTTTTTTCCTGTGCGGAAAATGCAAATGAGATTTTCCTTTATTAAGAATTCCAGTTCTTAGTATTACATTACAAAGCAATTACATCAGTATTAAGTTTTTAATTGCGTCCATTCGTATTTTGTTTCTCTTTTTTATTTTTTAAATAGGATGTAGAACGTAGTACAAATAACTGAAATATCTAGTGATATTTCAAGAAAAAAATGGCAATCCCTGAAAACAAAAAACACTAAGCCTTTCCTTTTTTGGATTAAAAGAAATCCATCAACATAAAGGAAAGTTCACAGATGTCTTGCTTTCGCAAATAGATTTGCATATCTGTTAAGTTTGTTTAGTCTTCTATAATACCCTTGTCGAGTGAGTCATTTTCATTAAACAGCAGCAACGAACCGCCCAAGTTGAACGACAGATTTTCTGAAAAGAAAAACCGCGGATAATTTACATAGAAGAATTGAGATCGCCGCCGTTTTTGAAACCAGTATCGTGTCAATCCTTTTTGTAAATAGTGATACTTGTTTTTTTATGTAAAATAAATGTTTAGTTTTGAGTCACTGTGAAAGAATCTCATTGGCACACGCAATTCCGTGACGACCCTTTTCGTGTGATTCATCCCTTCCGTTTTATGAAATATTTGAACTTTAAAATACGAATGAAAATGCAATGAGGGAAGTAACTAGCCGGTGATTATCACAACTTTATGACATTAATAACAAATTATACACCATATCATTCAATCAAAAACAGTGGTAGAAACATTTACCTGATATTCGCTGAATGTCAGAAAAACCACATTGCATTTTGAAATTTTAAACACCATGCAGAGCACAAAAGATAGGAGTCTAAAGTTCGTCCACTATTCTGCCGTACTCAGAGCGAAAGTCGTGTCTGCACTTTTTCCGAAATTTTGTTATTGCCACCAGGTTGTTCTTTGTCACTTATTTTACCCTAATACAATGTTTTATGGTAATACGTGAATGGGATTTTTTTTTAATTCCAAAAAACTGGTATCTGAATGAAATGCATAGAGCAGAAAAACTTAAAACGTCAATATTACAATTTGAGCTAGCTGCAGATGCGATATTTGTGCTTAGCACGGCAGTATTGCTCGCCTCAAGTAAAAATACCTTATATTGTAAGACCACGAAATTTTGACACTTGTGCGCTTCTGCGCATGGCAGAAACGACGAAATCCATTCGAGTTTTAGGGAAGTTCATTTCGCAGACGCGTTTATTAGCACGCGACACAGAATATTTGCTTCTCTGCGTGTCGAAATCAACCCAATTTATAAACTGTTATTAACATCGGCTCGGAGAAAATCATGTTTGCCAAACGATCGAAAACGAGAAAGAATACGGCACATTCCTTATACTAGCAGTTTCTCCCTGAAACAGGAATGGATTCTTCTTGGCACTTTGCCAGGCAGAGGTACAGTGAAACCAGTGTAAGTTGACCACTTGCAGTACAGCCCTTTAGTGGTCAACTTAGACAGGTGGTCAACTTATAGAGGGTGGAGTTTTTTTTTCTTTTTGCCGTTTCTCACACTATGCATTTACTCATTTATAACTAATTAAAATATAGCTTCATGTAATGACGTTACTTTAAAATAGTGATTAGCTTTTTCTCCTCCACAATTGTCGAAACTATCATTAAAGAAACCCGAATAATTTTACCCGAATGACTTACAATGTGTTCCTATACAACTTCAAAAGTAATGTTCTTAGTTAAAATTAAGATAAAGACCATATTAATTATGTCAGTTATGATGCAAAAGATTTCTTATAAAATCCCTTCAAAAGGGCTACATCAGATCAAAGAAAAAAGAAGAAACTTATTTAAAGAATAAAAGAGTGCTCATAGGTAGTTTTCCCATTTGATTAACTTAATAAAAAAGAGGTTTAGGCAAGCTTTATATAGATGTTTCATCCATTCAGGTAAATACTGGTCTAACATTATAGCATAAAAAATATCCTGGGAGAAGCTATTTTTTTTTATCATTTCAAAAATGGATAAACAAAAAAAATATAGTAATTAGGCGGTCAACTTACAAAGGGTTTTTGATAATACTCCCACCCAAATTTCGCGTACTTAAGTGATCAACATACAGGTGGTCATCTCAGGTGGTCAAGTTACAAAGGTTTATCTACATATAATATAGGGCTAATTCCGTTCCCGAAAAAAGTGGTCAACTTAGACAGGTGGTCAGCTTACAAAGGTAGTCAACTTTACAGGTTTTACTGTATTTTTTGCCTGTAGAACTGTAATTTCATGTATTGCTCGAGTAAAAATATCGTATAATTTCATGATCTTATGCAAACAATCAATGCCTCGTCAATTTCCTGATGCAAAGGTAGGTTGTCCGGGGCAAATTCTTATAACTATAGGATCATGAAATTGAGCTAACTTATTCAATATAACAAACTATTATTTTCTTTCGAAATTTATCTGAACAATCATATTCTAAAACTAATTTTATAGTTTTCTGTATCTAGTTCTATAATAACTAGAGCTATAAATAAGTGCCGAAAATGGGAGAAAAGGGAAGCAATCAATATGTATATGTATCTCTCTGAATGATGAGCATGTATTCGATAAGTTTTCTAATATTTCTTATCTGAATAAGCTGTCCTCATCTCAACATACAACGTTCTTCTCTACTTAGTCACGAACTTGCCTCTTCGCTGTATTGCTTTTGTGAAGAAAAAAAGATCTTTTATGATTGTTCTTGCTTCAAGAGTTTATTCCCATCACTTGTTTCAAGTTCGTTTGTCTTTTATTTAAGATGCTTTTATTACAATAGCTGTAATTTATTATTGAAGTCCCTTATGAGTATGCTATATTAAATTATAACTTAATATTTACTCCAAGAGTTTATCTTCAACTCTTGTTTTACGTTCATTTTATCGTCACATTTATTTCGGATATTTATATGGTTATAAAGTATTCTTTTGTTATTAATATTCCTACAGTGGCTTTATTTTATTAAATATGTATCTTATATATTATTTCTCTAGCCTGTTTTTCTCTTGACCCGCGAGATGTCCCTTATTCCTTTATGAAATTCCATGATTTACCCCTCATTTTAAAGGTTATCATGCCGGCTAATTGAAAAAAATAGAGCCATGGTCTAAATAATAAAAAATATACCGCTTCTCTTAAATTTGAGATTTAAAATCATTCAAGAGGTCCTTTAATGGATGCGTTGATTTTTCGATATATATCAAATCGGATTGGATAAATATTGAATCGTATATATTATTGGTATGTATCGCGTATATTATTGGTATGTTTGAATATAATACTTGTGTAAAAAAAATGTGTAACAGCTATTTGTACTGATATGTTCAATTGCATGTCTTCTTTTTTACCAACACCCGTTTATTTATTTATTTTTTTTTTTTTTGTTCTTCTTCATAGTCTCCTTTCTCTCAATTTTTTAAAGAATGGAATGCCACACAAA
Source organism: Octonoba sinensis (assembly GCA_038502835.1). Taxonomy (NCBI): domain Eukaryota; kingdom Metazoa; phylum Arthropoda; class Arachnida; order Araneae; family Uloboridae; genus Octonoba; species Octonoba sinensis. The sequence continues at coordinate 141,150,669 of CM076599.1, forward strand.
ACAATTTGGTGCGTGGTGTAGAATTCCGCACGGGTCGGTTAGTGATTACAATATTAGCTTCAGGATTTTTTCTCCTCAACATGTCTTTAAATTACGTTGTCAACGCGTTTACTTAAGATTAAGTTAGTTAATTACGATTTTTGTATTTTATTATTAACATTCGGTATGCGTTTATTCCATTAAGCATAAGGATTATAATATTTGTTTTAAGAAAGTTCTTGCGTTTGATGATTAACATCCCTTTTTGACTTTATTAAATCTTAATTATTATAATACAAGCAAAATTGCATACTACAATAGTAACATTTAAAAACTATATGAGCCCAATGCATGTTAACAGCATGAAATCTGATCATATAAAACTTTAAAATAAAACTCGCGGGGTGTTTTTTACAACAAAAAAATTTTTAACTTCATTCTGTCGAAAATCTTCATTTAACAATAAGGCTTAGTTTAATCCTCCTTAGAAAAATAAGCTCCTTGGTGGGAATATCCGCTCTATTTATTCAAAAGTTTTAGAACAATTTCTATCTGACGTAGTTTTTTTTATTAATTGCTGAATGATATAAAAATTTAGATAAATAGAACTTTTTTTTCTTCAATTTTTTACTGTGGAAAGTCGTTTTTTCTTAAAATTGAAATTTGAATAACACTAATTCGAATTTAAATTTGCCTTTCATAGGGAATGGTTGAATTTCATGCTAAATTTCATTCCAATCCGTCAATTAGTATGACTTTGTAAAGCGATTTTATATATTTGCTATTTTGGAGTTTATATAAATTATGATGATTTTAATTAACTGTAGTTGAATATTGAAGCAATAAAAAATTGGAGCAAAAACTTCACAAATGCACTAATAAGTGGACAATTTTGAATGTGTTCTATTTTCTTGAGTTCTTATCGTGCTTGAGTTGTTCTTCCCATCGATTTTCTGTCTATCGATCGGCTTTGCCCGATATTAACATTTTTTTCTCTTTGCTAAACTAGTTTCGTAATCTGATTTTCCTTACTTTCCGTTTTAACTATTTGTTTTGTCATTACTATCATACTTTTTTTGAAGTTTGCTTCAGGTTTCACTATTTTTTTCATTTAAAAATAAAATAATTTAGAAGTTATTAAGAGTATCAGTTGTTCTTTTTTCTAAGTATACATTGATGTCTCCTCCCCCTTTGTTTAGCCTACTTCCGCGTAAAAGTTAAAATGAAAAAAAAGAACTTTGAAAGAAGGCTTAGTGAATCGTGAAAACATCATTAAAAACAAAAACAAATCAAAAATGAGTTAGGAAATTAAATAAAAAATGAAGAATAACAAACAAGGTAAAATTATGTAGTGTTTTGAGATGGGAAAAATGTATGTGTCGGTCAGTCTGTCTGCCCCTCTGCCCCCCCAATAACTTTTGAGTAAATTGTCCAGTTCGAAAGATTTTTCTTGAAGTCGAAAGATTTTGGCTGGTGAGGACATCTGACATCACACCCCCATATTTTGTTTTTTTATTTGAACAATTTTTCGTTCAAACTTGAACAGTTCAAAAAGTTTCAACATTAGTGCTATTGGGGAAATGAAGCAAATTATACAAATCCTGGAAATAAGATCCAAGTTCCTTTGAAAAAAACTTATTTAAAGGAGCTCTCGACGTGAAAATTTTTTGATTTCACCAATTTTTGTTCAATTTTAAACAGTTCAAAACAGAATTACCATTAGCACCTACGGAAAATTTTAATCCTATATAAAAATGCTGATCTAACTGACGGCCTTAATTGGAACAAATTGATTCGAAGGATTTTATGACTTAAAACATTCATACTCTCGTAGATAAGTTCATACAGAACTAAATGAGCCTATTTTCCTGGTAAGAATTTTTGGTCTGGATTTCTAAAAATATTTCTGATTGAACGAATGATGAATGAATAAGTCAAAAAATGAATGCATAAATAAGTTAAAAGTGAGTTAATGAATATATATTGACCGTTGAAAAAGGTAAGTTTGAAGTAAAAAAGGAACTAAACTAATTGAGAAAGAGAGAGATAATTACATTATAAGTTGGATGTTAACTCTTATTCTCATAAAGTAGCATATATGCTACTTTATGAGAATAAGGGCTAGCAAATAACAAAGCAACATATGCGCTGACGTCACTTAACAAATAGAAAGTAAGGGAAAACCAGGTAGCATATATGCTATTCTGAGAATAAGGGTTAATGTATACGGGAAAGTAGGCTTGAATAATTCTAGACGGAATTTCTTATTAATATTCGCACTCTGAAATTTCTAATTTCTTTCAAAACCATTACTTTAACTTTCATTTTTAATTATTGGGGTTGTGCTATTGTTTTGCAACTTTCAAATGTTTGACTGTTTTGTAAATATTTGACATTCTTGTCATGACTGTAGAGTTAAAACCTCAGGCACTTAGATAAGTTTACATACTTGAAGTGTCCACTGGAAAACGACTTAAGTCTCATACTACTTGATGAACTTTGCTTTATGTTTTATTATAAATTATGTATTATAAATATATGTATTATAAATTTGAATTTGGGTGTTACGGGAAAGTACGCTCGTACAGTTAAAATTAACATTTATGTTACAAAATGAATGAATAAAACATAAAGCAAAGTTCACAAAGTAGTATGTGACTTAGGTCATTTTTCCAGTGGACGCTTCACTTATTTAACACGTTAAGGGCGTCGCAGATTTTTGCTACCTGTAAAACTAAGCTTTTCAATTATTCAGTAAAAAAGTTATTTTTAACCACATACAGTTTTTTTCATCTAACAAAACTGTATAAAAGACTATAGCTGATATACGCAAGTAGCGGCACACGCTGCCAGATGAACCATTCGTGTGTATGAGCCACCAGTGGTACACGCCGCAAGATGAACCATTCGTGTGTGAGCCACCAGTGGTACACGCCGCAAGGTGAACCATTCGTGTGTGAGCCTCCAGTGGTACACGCCGCCAGATGAACCATTCGTGCGTGAGCCACCAGTGGTACACGCCGCCAGATTAACCATTCGAGTGTGAGCCGCCAGTGGTACACGCCGCCAGATTAACTATTCGAGTGTGAGCCACCAGTGGTACACGCCGTCAACGTGTTAAATACTTATTCAAAGTTCATCCAAACTGTTACTATATACACAGATTTTTAATGATTTCCTTACGTTTTCCTTTTCTCTTTTTCAGCCTCCGTGACTACATTGAAGATAATGAACGCACAGACCCCCTGATTCATGCTCCGGACAAGAAGAACAACCCGTGGGCCGAAAAGGGGAAATGTCTCATCATGTGATCAATTTCATCATATAACAAAAAAAAAAAAAAAAACTGGAAAAATTCACCTTTGTACGTTTGTGTTCTATTCCAACATGGACAGAACTTAACTACAACTTCAACACTTCAGGGGGGAGGCTAAACGAAAAATGTTCATATATCTGCAGCTACACGAGCGCTGCTTCAAAATTATAAAATCATAACTACCATATTTGACTTTATTTAAAGCATGAGCTCTAAGCCTGAATTGTTTTAATATTTGTAAATAAAATATATCGATAATAGTATTAAAAAAAATAAATTTTGACGAATGCAATCTAGGTAAAGGCACAACATTTTGTCTATGAAATACTATTACATTATTATTTTTAAAATTGAAATTTATCATATTTGAAAATATACCTGAATTCTTATGTACTACTAAAAACAATTTAGGCATAGAGAAATGCAGCTATTTTATACAAATATACATACATTTCGTGCCTGTCTTTCGTTAGTAAGTAGCTTTCAGAATTGTTTTTGATTCATAGATTTTTGAAACTGCATTTAAAAAAAATGAATGTGATTTTAGAAAGTTCCGAATTTGATATCGGTTACTAATAAGTATGATGTTATTTGCTGCTAGATCGGTTAAAAGAAACGTTGTTTAAGTAACTTCGCAACTGAGTTGTTTTTTAATGTATTGTCTGAAAATATTTATTGCAAGCTGTATTGCTGATGTCAAAAACAGTATGAATATTTTTGTAAATTAGTTAATATACAGAAGATTTTTAGTGTAATTTTTAAGCATCCCAATCTTATTTATGTACTAACTTGAAACAAAATTTGACTTTTTACTAATTGTTTCATGTTAGCAAAGTTTACTGTAATCTTATTTCATGTTAATCGTCTTTAAAATCTTTGCTTACGCGTATAAGTTTTAGTTACTGAATGCCATCTATATAGTTTTGCTATGAATCAAAATCATTCAGATTTTATAACTAAAGCGCATATTAGATCTCAAAACAGTAACAAGTTTGTGTCAAGAACATTTGTTTGCTTTGATGCTGGAGAATTTTATGTAAAAGCTCTGACAACAAGCACTTTGAGAAGATTCAGAAGATGATTTTACCATGTTTTCTTTCCTTAATTAACAACTTGGTTCAACTCTGGAGGAACATTCTGGGGGTCCAATGGTAGACAACCATTAAGTGATTATTTGCATTATTCGGATTTCTTATCTCCAAACCAAAGAACCATTTAACATGTGAATAATCTCGAGAACTATTGTGTTAAATATGCTACCAGAATTTAAAAACCCAATTAATAACTGCATTTGATGTTTTGTTTAGATGGCTATGTGTGCTACCTTTCTTGAACCCTTCTGTGAATTTGGACAATAATTTGCTTCAGTGTTTGTATTTGTATCTGTTGTATGGTAGTTTTATTTATGGAAATATATGTAAGAACTGAGCTTCGTGTGAGAACTTGTGAAATGTGTTTAATGAATTTTTATCATTTTCTTTTTTAAAATTTATGCGAAAAGTATCAGAAAAAATATATTTTCTTCGCGAACACTATGTTTACTCATACAGCTAATTTTACAAAGTATTAGAGAGCATATTTTGTCAAAATTTGTGTGTCAACTAGTCATGTCATTTCTAAACTGAAACTGTTAAATTTCTGTCAGCTGTTTCTGCGCTTTATTAAATGTATTCGAAGTAGTCTAGTCATAAAAAAATCACAATATTCTAGTCGCTAGATTAAGATAAAAAAATATTTCTCACATATTAGTAAGCTTATTGCAACAATAAAGCAAATTTTTGCTTAGACCAAGGTTTGAAATCCAAAGTCTTAAGGCAATCTAAATATAAAATTGCTGTTCGCCATAAATTTCATGCTAACTGAAAAGACACTTTTAATATCCAAATTTGTAAAAAGAAATCGTGTATTTTCAATGGATTCTTTGCTGTAATTAACAGTAGTATTAATATACCGTTTACATTTTACATAAGACATTTTGGCAAAAAATATCAAAATCTATTAGTATATAGTGAAACATTTATTTTGAAGATGATGCATCTACTGAAAATTGTATTAGTTAGTGATGTCGATTCGAAAATTGGAAACTATAATTATGGATATAATGCACTTGTTTTATTCGCCCCTGAAAGTAAGAAAAACAACTTTAATGTTCAATTCAGAAGTTTTCTTTTAGATAAACATTTATTTTTTTAAACGAACTGTGTTCATTTCTACTGGCTCCCATTGCCAATCTAATTGTCGCCAATATGGAAGGCGAAAGGCGCAATAAAATTTTCGCCTTGGCTTCGAACAATACAACATCATATTGCCGTCTACTCGCAAAGTTGCGAGTGGTGCAAAAAAAAATTCGCCTTGGCTTAAGCAATACGAATAACCACTTACACAATTTGATACATTATTCATGTAGAAAATGTCTGAGAGAAAATTCCCTACAAGTAACTAAAATTTCGAAATCTTGTCGCTATCACTTTTTCAAATTTTAATGATTAAAAATTAAATTATGAAAGAAATACAATGAGATAACAAAATATCTACTTGAGTGTTATTTTCTTCCGTGCGAATGTCTTGTAAATTAACGAAATATTACAAAAAGATCACAATGACGAAAATATCACGTTGAAAACATTCTCAATATACAAAATCGAAAAAATAAAAATCATAATGTAGTTCGCAGCTGTTAGAGACGTAATGATATGAGCTTCAACAGCTCAAATTACAATATGACACTAACAGAAATTTCAATCGGAACTTTAAAAGATGACTTCCATTTAATTGTAAACTTAGCTTAAAATTCGTTTTCGTGCGCTTACGTTTTTCACTGATGTTATGAATTAATGTTATGGTTTAATTTGTACCTGTTTCAGCTTCACAAAGGCATTTCTGGTAAATTTCTGATATCAAAATTGAATTACATATCTTGAGTTTCAAAAGTACCGAAATGTTTTGCTTGGTGATGACAATTATATGTACTTTTCAAGTCAATAAAATTTGAAATATTTAAAAGCTTATTTTCTTTTGAAGAAAATACAGTTATTCATATGTTAAAAAGAAATCCCTTGTAAAAATTAATTACCAATCAATGTTTGATGTTTTCTATTTACTGAAAAGGATTCTCTATTTACAAGTCACAAGGTTGAAGATTTCGTACACTCTGCAGCAAACAAGCGCTTGGCTGTAGTAGATTAAGGACTGGCTGAGTATTGATTTCTTCTTAAGAATGTAAGCATAAATAGATTGGCTTGTTAAACTTAAAGAGGGTCTATTTTCTTTTAAGTTGAATAAAGACTCAAAAACAACGCTTTTAAGTAAAGCTATGTTTATTATTTCGATACAACCCATATACAGTGAAACATCGATAACTCGACACCCAAAGGGAACACGAAAACATGTCGAGATAAGCGGGTGTCAAGTTACCGAGTTTCCCTAAGTTCAATTGCTAATATTGGTCTGTACTGTTATTTACTAACCATTCAAGCTATAAAAGCCAAACCCAGTGAATGAAATTATCCCCGTTTATTATTTATAATCTTGTCTTGTGTTCGTTGAAAGCGCAGGATGACATCCACAGCTTTCAGGTCGACTTGCACTGGTTCCTAGAAATTGTGCGTCAAATTAAAGAGTTTTTTGCCCATTGAAATTAGCATTAGGCCAACCATTAGGGGAGGGAAATGTCGACTTACCGGAGGTAGTCGACTTATCAGCGTGTCGAGCTACCGAGGTTCCACTGTATTTTAATCGCGATTAACTCGTTACTGCTGTATTTCTGTTTTTTAAGGTTCACTGGTTTTCCTAATGCTACGAAAATGCATTGATATTACTCTGAAGCCATTTTATTGAAACTAGAGTTCGTTAGCGGTATAAATTCGATCGTAAATCATTGAATTTGAGTATTGTACGATTATTTTAGACTGTAGATGAAAGGAGTAATATGAATTTGTAGCGATTGAAGACATCCAAATAAAGGCTTCGAATCTACGTCGAAAGTTGGAGAGAGAAAAATAATTCACTATTTCCAAATTTTTTATTGATAATACTGAAACTCATCAATTTTTAAATTTTTTAAAAAAGTAAGAAAATCAGTTGACAAACAGAGGAGAAAATGATACTTAACTGTTTTGTCTTTGCCTCTTTATGTATGGATATTGCCTTTTAAAAAGTCCCTTCTAATGACTTAGTTGTGCATTTCAATAGAGATAACTTTTTCAAGAGCCTTGTTTGTTTTGATTTCATCATAAAATTCCTGGAACAACAATTCTGTATTAATTTGAACGTTTGAGAAATGTTGCAGTAGATACTGAATGTACGCCTTTCTTCAGTCCGAATGTTCCCCATTGAAAAAAAAAATTATTGCAGCAGATGTTCTAGGCAAAAAAACATTATTACTTTACAAGTATAGGTCCATAAAACGCAAGTAATGCAATAAATGTGACAAAATACTTTCCAAAATTTTATTTCAACCTCGGAGATATCTAAGTAAACAACACTAAAAACCCAGAATGCTCCGGGAAAATGCCGGACGTATCGTAAGCATACCTTAGGCAAATAATATTTGTCAAAAGCAAGCAAAATAAAGTGGAACTCAATGCATTATAAACTTTTTTTCAGTATCATCACCTGCGTTTTCAGTATCATTCTAAAATATTATATTCGTTGTCGCGTGCTACAATACAACGAATGGTTATGTACCAGGGTGATTGTAATTAAACTTCCCCTATTTAGAGCATCCTACAGCTGAAACCGTTCAACGGATAAAACCAAAATTTGCATGGGGACTAGACACGGAGATGCTCTCAAGGTATAAAAAACAATACAAAAAATGGCTGCTTGAGTCACTGAGTAGCCTTAAACGGAATTTTAACATATGAAATGACCAATCTATATAAATAAAAATGTAAGTGTTCGTTTGTGCAAGCCGCAAATCTCCGAAAGTACTTGACCGATTGGTTTGAAATGTTGCCAGTTAACAGAGTGATTCAAGCGGATGGTTTATAGACCCGTTAGAAAAAAATCCGACAGGTAGTTTCTTTTTTATTCCAATTTAAGGCAAAATTTCTACATTAATTTCCCATTATGGGGGTGAAGAAAACCTTGCACATATTAATATAATATATCGATCAAAAACGTTGATTTTTCTGCACACGATGGAATTTGTTCAAAGTTTCTAAGTCAAAAAGAACGCCAGTTATGAGCTTTTTAGTTCGATTTCTTAAGGTAGTACCTTGATCCGAAAATAATAATTAGCAGTTTCCTCAACTTCGGGTAATATAAGCTATATAAATAAAAATGTAAGTGTTCGTTTGTTCATACAAGGCTGAACTTGATCCAGTTTACGGTTACGATCAAGTTCAGCCTTGGTTTCTAACCTCAAATCTCCGTAAGTACTTCACCGATTGCTTTGAAATTTTATCAGAACATGTGTTTTTATATATCACTTTTAATTTATTTCAACTTTGATTTAAATATTTCGGTTTTTAATGTTTTATTAAGAAGAATGAGCCACTGCAACTATTGGCAGGGTACAGCTATTTTCATTTTGATTTAATAATTTTTTCTGTTTGTATTGAAATATTTGTTAGTATTTTTGCACTCGAAGATTAAGGGGAACTTTAAAACAAAGACTACTTATTTTGAATAGCAATAGTTTAATTCAGTTATTTTCATTTTCATTTAAAATTTTTTTAACCGACTTCACAAAGGTAGGAAGTTATACACTCATATTGTACGTATGTCTTTTTTTTTTTTTTTTTTTTTGTCCACTCATAATTTCTTACCGGATGAACCGATTTTCATGAATTTTTTTTTAATCGATCGAGGGTGGTTTCCCATAGGTCCCATACCTTGGTTTGACCATATTCGATAATTAGAAAAAAAAAGTAAGGAACTGAAATGTGGTAATTTTTTTTGCTTTTTCATCCATAACTTTTGACTTAATGAACCGATTTTGATTATTTTTTCTTTGATCGATAGAGGGTCGTCTAACTCAAATATCGCGCATCACTTTGACTACATCTGTTTTTTTTAGAAAAAACGTTATGGGTGAAAAATATGTATTATTTCATTTTAATTGGAAAGGCTAGGCTCGATTTGTCTTTGTTGGGAAAGTTGTTAATAAAAATGAAACTCATTGTTACATTAAAAGCAATTATAACAAGAAATAGACTGAAGGCTTCTCTGAAGAAGAAATTAAATCCAATCAGTTTGCTTGCTCCAGTGACACTTTAAAATCGGTTTTAAAACGAAATTTATGTTACAAACGGTTAGTTTTTTGTGTCATTCCCTCAAATGTTTCCCCTTTGATATGTATGTCTTAAAAATAGAGTATTTATATAAAAATGTATTTACACTAAAAATAGTAAAATAAAATAATTTTTGGAAAAAATAGAACCGACTTCAAACTATAAATTGCGCTGAAAAGTAAAAAATAAAACAACTTCGATACGACTTTTAAATATAATTTTTGAAGTCGGTGCAAAATTATAAAGGATTTTGATGCAGGATTCCTTTTGTAACTATGAACCAATTACAAATATAAATAGCGTAGAGTTTGCAACAGTTTCAGCGTAAAATAACGCATGGTGTAATTATAATTAGACTGTCATAATTTTGCACCGACTTCAAAAATTATATTTAAAAGTCGTATCGAAATTGTTTAAAGAATAATGTTATTTTTTACTTTTCAGCGCAATTTATAGTTTGAAGTCTGTTCTATTTTTTCCAAAAATTATTTTATTGTTTTTTCCGTTTGTATTGAAGTATTTGTTAGTAATTTTGTACTCAAAGATTAAAGGGAACTTTAAAACAAAGATTACTTATTTTGAATGTTAACAATTTCATTTAGCTATTTTCATTCTGACGTTAAAATTTTAAGTATTTTTTAATTATTTTTGAACTTGACGATTAAGGGAACTTTAAAACACAGATTATTTATTTTGAACGGCAATTTTTTAATTTAGAATTTTTGGTGTTTGTGTTTCTTCTGTTTGGATAAGACTTCTGTTGGAATTTTTCAATGTGCTGAGCCAGACAATATCAAAATCTTCACCGACAATGGAACAAAAAAAAAAAAATTGCCCGCAAGCATTGTGAAAAAAAAAAAAAGCTCAAGACCAATCAATCAAATTGAGCAGTTTAGATTTTCTCATGTGTACAGTTATAAATTGCGTGTTCTAGAATGGGTAAACCAGACAATCTATATTTTCAGACAATGAAACAACAAGCATTGTCAAATGAAACATATATGTGCTTTTTCTTGCTTTTCCATCGAACCATACTGAGCCACAGCAACGCGTGGCCGGGTACAGCTAGTATGGAATAAAGGTAATAACATTTATTGGCTACTTATAGATCTCTACTTATCGTCAAGTGAGAGTAGGAAAAGCTGCAACATCTGTGGGGCAAGAAAAAAATAAAAGTTCAATTTGTCACGAAGTAAGCAAGTGAAGCAGTAAATAATGTGAAAAAAATTGCAATTATACCGAGCCTTTTATACCGAAAATTGATTTGCATCTCACTTACACTTTTTTGCATATAAGCAAATATTATTGATTACACTGTGCAACAAATTTGAACTTTTTTTTTTTGTCCTTTAGATGAAACTATGTGATTCTATATAAACAAAAGGTGCTTAATTCAAATATCCAAACCAAAATGGTCCATCACGTACCATTTTTGCTGGAAACCCACTTCTCATATTTATACAATTTGGTTATAGAAGAATGTAACTGCGGCTTACTTATTGAAAACACAAACACAAAAAAGATTTTTTTTTTGGACCGTTTCATCTTGTGGGCATCTGTTGGTGTGCCCTGATAACAGATTAGCAATATTCAATTCGTATACTTCCATTCTATCGACCGCTGAAACGCTTTTAAAACACAGATATCCTGATGAGACCTTTCCCCATTCTCATCATTAATTACGCCAAGGTTTTGGGGAAAAAAGTCCATATGGAAGTCCAAAAAGTGTAGTTTTAATGAAATATAGCAACCTAATAATACAAAAGCATTTTATCGTGTCAACAACAAGATTTTCGTAATTTTCAGCTTTCTCATTTCCAAGGAAACGTGAGCCCACTGATTTAAAGGCCATACAGGCAGATTTTTCGGCTTCTCACTGTTTGTTTTCATACTCTTCATCATGAAAGGACTTCCTTAAGTTGTGGGCCAATATAAATCCTTTCTTTTAGTTTTGCCTCACTTATTTTTTAAATTTTTTACTGAAATTCAAGAAAGTCACTCCTCTGTCCAGAGCTTTTACAAATATTTCGATAAACCAAGTTTAATATACAATTGTGGGAAAAAAGCACATTGTAGATTTATAAGTGGCTAATTTAATATGCTTTTGCCACTCAAAATTTTGGAATTTCCTTTGTGTTTGCAGAATATGCTACAGGAATAAATAGGAAAACAATACTTAGATGGAAGAGCACCTATAAACAAACGCCACTCTGCTGAATTGTGCTCATGTCCTAATGCTTGAAACTCTTCATTCACATCACAGCAGCATACTATTCTTTTCTTTCTCCGCAAAATAGTCTACAAAATGTTTTTGTCGTCTTGTAAAAAACTCGAAACTTCGAGAAGTAGATAAAGCTTTTGTTGCCAAAAAATGTCGTTAAAGTAACCCAAGTTCATTAAAAAGGTCTCTAGAATGGCAACGATTTCACTGTCAATGAGAAAGATATAATTTATAATAAATTAAGTCGATAAATTACGAAAATATGCACATTTATCCAGAATATACATAAAAAGCTAAAATGTGTAATTTTGGAAAAATGGTACGTGATAGGCAAAAAATAATTGCAGATTCGTAATTCTCAGCGAAAAATACATAAGAAACAGACATTTTCATCCAAAGGACATTTCTTGTGTTCCACAGTGTTATTTGATTACTGAAACGTTCATGCTTTTTTTTATTTTAAAACTAAAGCCATTTTTCTTGCTTCATAAGTTTTGATGTTATCTGTACTCAATATTGGTTCTTTCCAACATTAAAATCCCGTTAGAAGGCAACACAGCGGCCATTTTTGGAACTTCTTGTTTTCTTCCCGCGGTTCTTTGAGCGCATCTCTAACTTAACTACAGCTTCACAATCTTATTTTGTGACAAACTAAAGCTGTTATTTTTTTCTTGCCGTACAGATGCTATCGCTTTCGCTACCTTCCCTTGAAATGGTAGGATGATAAGTAGCCAATAAACGTTGTCATTAATATCCTTATTACGTATTGGTAATTTCCAATGTTAAATTCCTGCTATAAGGCTACCCTGCGCCTCTAGCAAACATTTTTGGATCCTTTTTTTCACGATTCCTTGAGCTGATCTCGTGTATAGTCCTGACACCAATTTTGTTATTAACCCATTGAACGGTTTCAGCTGTAGGATGCTTTAAATAGGAGAAGTTTAATTAAAATCACATTATAGTTTTCTGACAGGAATATATTTGACGCAAAGTATTTAAACGAGTATACCTCTTCGTAAGTCATTACAATATGAGCGAAATAGTACCAAATATAATAAAAGTCCAATTTTATTTAAAATTACTGCTGACCGTAAGCTTTTCTAATTTTATGCTGTTTACTTTTTTTATTTAAAAAAAATTGTCCACCTAATCTATTAAGCAAACACCCGTTTTTAACGAAGCATTTCCACAAAAAAACATCTCATCCTTCTCTGAAACGCAATCTTACTTCTAAGCAAAACTTGACTGAAAAAGACCCAGGCTAATACTAACAAACAGAGGGTGGTAACCACCTAGTGGGAAAATGGTAAAAGAACACGTTCCATAAATTCCCAAAAATGCGTGTTTTCACCAATGTGTCGTTTCAAAATGTCAGAAAAAATAGTAAATCTTCCTCGGGATGGCTTTTCAGCATAAAAATGTAATTTCTTATGCGTTCCAAGGAAATAATTCCCCTGCTATCAAAAGCACATTCTACGTTGTGTATCATAATAGTATGCATGTCGTAATTCAGCTGTTCTGCTATCTCCAAACCTTGCAATTATACAGAACATTTGACAGAGAGCTAAATTTATATGAAACAGTTCTTATAAATAAACATTTGTCTCTTACTTTCTATTTTAATCATGGAATATACATATATATATATATATATATTGCATTTGAGAATCAAGAGTGTATTCATATAATTTCTAAAATATATTTCTGTATTATGTTTCCGTAACACAGGCAAACAGTTGTTTTGATGCTAATGAATTTGGAGCTGTTTTTATATGAAGGATCCACTGAAAAAACGACCGAAGTCACATACTACTTAATGAACTTTGCTTTATGTTTTATTACAATGTATTATAAATATATGTGTTATAAATTTGAATTTGGGTGTTACGGAAAAGTAGGCTCGTATAGTTAAAATTAACATTTATGTTATAAAATAATTGAATAAAACATAAAGCACATTTCAAAAAGTAGTATGTGACATAGGGCGCTTTTCCAGTGGACCTTTCATATAAATATGACTTCCCGAATTTAAATATGGCCTTAGTTTTTGCCAAATAGGCTCGAGTTTCTAAAAATGACATATGCTAGTGGAACTATTTTTAAGTTGAATACATGAAGCAAGTCAAAGAAAACAAACACGTAGTTTTTTTTTTTTTATTATTGTACAAATATTAATCAGGCAGAAATAACAGTCGCTGAAGTGGTTTTTTTTTTTTTTTTTGGTTCTCTCTTAACCATCGGTAGGCAGATTTTTTTTTTCTTTTTCCTATAGTCCAATGTCGTTGATATTCTGTAGTACAAGTTTTAGAGACATGTGGTACCCAAGATTTGTCTCGGCCACTGCTAGCACCAAATGTAAGCTTTTGTTTTGACCAAATCACCTATCAATTTCTCAGCCCCGCAGTGGACCAGTCGGTAGAAGCTAGGTTCCCGCAGACACCGAAAGTGAAGAAACATTGACTGGGGGTGGAGGTCAGTGTTTGGTAGGGTGACATCCTCTCGGCGGCTGGTTGCTGGTTCACTTTATATCCGACGTGGCTGGGTGCCAAAATTATCTCTCTCTGGGGGGGGGGGGGGCAACCACAAGTGACGGTCTTTCATCTGGGAGCTGGTTCATGTTGTAATTTTGTGATGATATCTATTATGAATTTTTGTGATAACATCAACATAGATATTGTTCCTCGGTGGAAGAAAGGTAAGATAAGGGGACTTACCTTCTATTTTTCATACGTTAGCAATTTCACTATTGCACAACTTCAGTTGAATGTAATCCAGTTTTTTCATATATCAGGCACAGGCACTAAGTGACACACACACAATAATTCCAGACAAACAGGTACTATCCTGCACTTAAAAATATTTAATGATTAATACTTTAGATTTATAATATACATTAGTTAAGATTTACATTTTAATTAGTTGCAGATATTTAATTCTTGAGTATAGATACGCGAGAAGTTACAAGTGAGCGCCTACAACATTGTATGAGTTTGGAAAGAATACTTGAAGTGCTTAGCTACAGAGTAAGAAAGAAAAGTTCATGGCCATTGCCACGTCATAGGTTTCAGTTCAGGAAAAAGAAAGCCATATGGTCTCTTTCATTTCTTACTTATGCAACCTCTCGTTGCTGTTGCTATGGGGTGAATCGGTGTTCGTGCATTAACTTCATTACTGTTAATTTCTATCAGTTCAAAAATTAAGAGACCACATAAATGAGGTTTAGTCGGTCCTCAGCCCTTGTGGTTCCTCGCCCAAGTGAAGCTGCATATCATCCTTAGCCATGGTTTAGTAGTATTCAGCAACATGATCTTCTGAACCTGGTGTAGGCTTTCCTACGCCAGGGGGATAAGAAACAAAACAGCAGTTTCTCCTGTTTTCTTTTAATGTGTTCTTCGCATTTGTAGCAAAAAAACATCAAGGCATAATTACTATCCTGACAATATATTATTAACATCCAAAACACTTAAGAAATGCTCCAAATTTATTTTAATTTAAATGAAATCAAACTAACTGAAGTAAACGATAGGGCAAACTAAAACAGGCAATGTACGTATAATTAAACGTAGAACTTTACACAGAAGCTATTTAGATAGTGTCTAAAGCCAGACAGAGAAATGTAGCAATTATGATTTATACGTCTACGTAGAATAATCAACGAACTGTTTGTTTCTTCAAACTACACATTTGGGACTCTAATTAGACTCATGAATAAACGTTTCTCTTCCGATCTTTCTCTGGTGAAAATTTTCGCATTTAATGTTTCGTAACCATGGCAATACACAAATCTTTCGTAGCAGCGTGGCAGAGTTATCCAATGGTACAGTAATTTCCTGATTTTTACACCACACAAACAGAAGCAAAAGACCAACTTGCTAAATAACGGAAGTGAGAGAAAAAAGTACAAAATAGCTTTCATTCTTTAGTTTTAATTAGCTATTAAGAAAGTTTATCGACAACTTAAAATCAATTACAGTTGAACTCGCTTAATACGAAATGCCAAAAATTCGCGAATTGGTTCGTATTATCCGTTATTCGTAACAACCATGAATAAGTAAATTTGTTAAAAAAAAGTATTAGAAATTCATGTTTATATTTTAAAAATAATTACTATTATTATAATAAAAAATAAAATTAATAATGAAAACAAACTATTTTCCCTAATATACACTTTAAATCTTACTAGTACATTGATAATAAAATAATTTAAAAAAAAAATAGAACCGACTTCAAATTATAAATTGCGCTAAAAAGTGAAAAATAAATTAATTCTTTAAACAACATCGATGTGACTTTTAAACATAGTTTTAGCAGTCGGTGCAAAATTACAATAGATAAAATCTTTTGTAATTATGAATCAATTCCAAATATAAATGGCCCATAATTAGCAACAGTTCCAATGTGAAGTAGCACATGGTGTAATGGTAATTCGGCTTATAATTTTGCACTGACTTCTAAAACTATGTTTAAAAGTCACATCGATGTTGTTTAAAGAATTAATTTATTTTTCACTTTTTAACTCAATTTATAATTTGAAGTCGGTTCTATTTTTTCCCAAAAATTATTTTATTTTATTCTTTTTAGTGTAAATACATTTTTTTATATAAATACTCTATTTTTAAAAAATCCATATCAAAGGGCAAACCTTCTTTGAATGAATGGCACTAAAAACTCATCATTTGTGTGATAAATTCCGTTTTGAAGTCTATTTTAGCAAACAAACTCATTGGATTTAATTTTTGCCTCAGAGAAGCCTTCAGTCAAAATCGTGCTGTAATTGCATTTATTATTATAGCACGATGGCAACAAAAAATTTTTTAACAATGAGTTTTATATTTGTTAACAGTTTTCCGAACCAAGAAAAATCAAGTCAAGCCTTTCCAATTAAAATAAAAAATACTTATTTTTCACCCGTAACGTTTTTTTCTAAAAAAAAACAAATGTAGTCAAATTGATGTGCGATATTTGAGTTAGACGGCCCTTTATCTATTACAGAAAAAGTCATCAAAATCGGTTCATTTAGGCAAAAGTTATGGATGAAAAACCAAAAAAATGACCCTAGTTCTGCCCATAGCTTTTTGTCTAATTATCGAATATGGTCAGACGAAGGAACGGGACCTATGGGAAACCACCCTTGATCGATTTAAAAAAAATCATGAAAATTGGTTCATCAGGTGAGAAGTTATGAGTGGACAAACAAAAAAAAAACGACATACATACAATATGAATGTATAACCTCCTTCCTTTGTGAAGTCGGTTAAAAAGTCAACTTTACTTTTTAAAATTTAGCGATTTTGGAAAAATATTTAATGATTAGTTGTTTTTTAGGTACATTAAATTTTATCATACGCATGTCTCGGCGCAAAATGCCTAGTGCCATTTATAAAAGGTGGTTTACAATAACTCATAATCACCAAAAATTTCTATATAAAAAAAATTAATTATATGCAATCGAGAAAATTTTTCATGAATAGGTCAGAAATTTTGTTCGTCTTAGCCGAAATTTGTATTTTGGCCTTCGTAATATGCGTGAGATATTTAGTGTAATTAAATATTAAACCAAACTTAATGGAAAAAAATTTCGTTTTAGCTGTGATTTCGTATTAACCGTGTTTGTATTAAGAAAGTTCAACTCTGTATTTGTTCTTGTATATTGAGTGTATTATGTATTTTACAATTGAAAACACACCCAAACATCAGGTGGCCCACCCCCCTAAAAACTACAGAACACCCTAAAATCGATGATCCCCTCCAAAAAATCCGTGTGTATTTACATTACACCTTATATTACAAAATCACACTGACCTTACTGTAGTGGTACCCATAAAGGGGAGGGCTTATGTTGTAAAATAAATTTAAACAGGTGCTGGTTAGAAATTTCCGTTTCCTTTATTATATCTTCTGCATTTGTTTTATGAATTTATGCTTTGATAAATGTTACTGTGATTCTTTTCTTAGTTAAATTTTTTTTTTTTTTTTTTTGGGGGGGGGGGAGGGAGGTACAGCATCGCTCAATGAGGAAAGGCACCTCTGGTATCGTTGATGAAATCATTCAGCATGGTTTGTTGCTTTTTGGCATACTAAAAGTAAGTTTAATTGAAAAGAAAATTCTTCGCCAAGTAATCGGCTAAATTTGTCCGATTACCGATTTCTGTCGATTAATCGGTGCATCCCTAGTTTTAACAGCAAAATGTATATACTCGTATTTATCAAATGAAGGATAAGTTTTTTCAGTTATCCTTATTATAATATGGAAATGCTAAAAGGTGATGAAACCCGTGGTGGGAATTTTTATTACTGAAACTACACGCCTGTATTAAATGCTTTGAGATTAAGGGTGATTTCACACCAAAGGCGACAAAGACAAAAACCTGCCTTTGCCACATCTGCGCATGCGCAGAGCATATTTTCACCTTCAAAAATAGGCACTGCGGTTGCGCACATGACAAAAGACATGTTTTTTGTCTTTGTCACCTCTGGTGTGAAAGCACCCTAACAATCGCGTGTTGTGTTTCGACAGCTGAAAGAAGCAAGTTTGATGAGCGCTGTTGTTTGTTAATGAGCTCTGTTGTTTGTTAAATTCCTTATTTCCTTACGCTTTTAATAATCATCGTAAAACTTTTTTACATGGTTTTATTTAACTTGACTTGTGGCGGAATTTTGTAAGGCGGTTTTCGACAACTATTACTGCATAAATTATCTTCAAATTTTGCACACAAGCTTATCTTCGATGACAATACAATAATCCATCCATTTTATAATTTATTATAACGTTAATTAGGAAACAAATTAGTAATTTTGGCTCTGAGGAAATTATCAGCATTATCATTTGCCGTTTGGCAACAATAGTTTTGGTTGGATAATGCAACGATATTTTGAATTTAAATAAAACCATGTAACTTAAAACATTTTTGGCGATTTAATATTATTTTTCTTTTTGAAAGAAAACTATATTTTCTGTTGTGCAAATACAGACACGTTGATTACCAGGGCGCATGTAGAGCCAAGTCCTATTCCTTTTACCAGGAATTTTTAATCCATCTTCGACTTGCAAGAAGTAGTTTTTAAATACAATAAGGAGAAAAATAGTCTTTAAATGTTATTTATAAAATTGTTTTCTTGCACAAGATTAAATAGCACGAATTTCCTGAGTCCAGAATTTTCCGCATTAGCAGCTTCTTTGCATTATATTAACAGTAGCTATAGTTGTTTTGAACAATGTATTTATACCATGCAACGCGTATCAGTGACGTTTCTCGTTCGATGACGTGAGCTCGTTCATCTAGAATTGTGAAATTAACTGTTTCTTTTTTTCTTTGGAAATCAAATGTTTAAAAAGTTTTTTTACATAATACTTTCCCTCATATCTTACACTTGCTCTTTTTCCTCCTACATCTCTGAGCTTTAAAATAGACAAAAATCGTTCTAAGAATATTTTTTTCAATTAGATTGCTATTTATCCCATTTACTGTTGTGATTTGAACTGAATACAGCGGTTATGAATACTAGACACAGAAGCTTAGGAGGAAGGAGGGGAGGAATACATCAGATAATTTTCCCATTGAGGAGAGAACGAGGTCAATGAGGTTTTATGACTACAATGCTGTTTTGTACCTAATAAGAGACGATCAATACAGAAAGCGGGAAAATAAGCGGCTCTAAAGATATAGATTTCATCAGCTACTAATAAACAACTTTAATCAAAGACCATTCACAGCTATAATAACTACATATAGAAGATAAAGGATGGTCAGATTCACTTTTATAAATACAAGATATTTAAAGGTTTTATGAAGTGGGAAAAAGAGAATTGGTTCATTTTACTTTAAAACACTCAAGGATTGTTAATTGTTTTCGTGTAATTAAGATTGACGTAGAAAAGAGTCACTTTTCTTTTATTGGTGTTATAGCTGTACGGTGATTTTTGAGTTCTTTATAAAGCTTAATTTAATGCGTCGATCTATTTCGGAATAATTAGGGCATGTTAAAGGACTTATTGAGTTTATTATTTTGAAACTGCGTTTTGAATAATTCGAAAAATCTTAACACTTGCAGGAAGTACTCACACCGTTTAATCGTATTTTTCAAGAAGAATGCAGGAAACAATAGTGCTCTAAAATATTTTTTGCACTAAAAAATAGAAATTTTCAGAAATTCTTAATATATTTTTAGTTTTTCTTTTAAGAAACAGTAAAAAAAATATAAAAAATGTGAGAGCATAACTTATTTTAAGGTTTTTTTTATAATGTTGGTAGTGTTCCGTGTCATTTTATTTTTGGGATCATTCATAAGTATTGTCGCGCTTCGAGGGGGGGAGGAGGTTCGCGAAATTGTGACAAAGTGTGACAAAGGAGAATGGAGGGGGTAACAAGAAGTGTGACATCCTGTTTATTCAACATAGCGTGACATGTGACAAAGGGGGAGGGGGTCTGTTGAAGTGTGACATTTTGTGACTGAGGGGGGGGGGTCAAATATGTGGGAAAAAAGCGTGACATCCTTTGTGAACGGTCCCTTTACTGGTTTACAATATTCGCCGAAAGCTTTATTGTTCAAAATCATACTGTTAGAAAACGCCTCATTCACAAATGGAAAAACAGTTCTACCATCGAAAAAAAAAAAAAAAAAAAACAGAGCTCTGCCTGGCAGAGTGTCAAGAAGAATCAATTCATGTTCAAGGGAGGAACTACTGGTGTAAGGAATGCGCCGTTTTTGTTATCATTTTAGTTCGTTTAGCATACTTGATTTCTTCCGAACTGCTGCTATCTTCCTGTTTATAAAGTTAGTTGCTTTCAACAAACAGTGAAGCAAACATTATCTTCACACGCTAATAAACGCACCTGCAAAACGAACTTCCCTAATACTCAAATGGATTCATCCTATTGTGCCATGCGTAGAAGCGTCCAAGGGCCAAAACTTCGTGGTCGAACTTTAATTGCTTCTTTGCAGTATTCTACAAAGAGAGGACCGTCTTACATTCGATAGTGTCAGTGATAAGAAAATTTAAAAATTCCTTGCCGGAACTCTCTTAAAAACTTTTTTCAAGGAATGCATGAATAAACAAGTTAGAATGCGTTAAATAAAATGATAAGATTTTAAACTTCAGAATTAGTTTTTTGAGCTTTGTGAGCGAATGTCCTCAAAGTCTTCATTACGTATGTTTACTGATGATATTACAACTTTCAGTATATATCACTTAAGTTTCTTATTTTTATATTTTGGTAAACGTATTTTTCTGTCGTAATAAACATAAAAATACTAACTCTTTGACTAATAATAACTACTACTAGCCATTTGAATATTAAACGCCAAATAACAGTAAGTGCTACTAGAACTACATGTATGTCCCAATCGTAAAAGCGTGTCTTTTTTTAGGCATGATTCAACGTTACGTGCTCTTGTCGTAGATCTATTACGTGCTCTTGTCGTAGATCTAGAACCGCTATAGAGAACAAACTGGCATTTTAGTTGCAAAAGAGCTTTTAATCTAGTGTTGTTTAAACTAAAATGAAAATATGCATTAGAGTGTGTAAGCGCGAAGATGAAACAACGTAAACAAGCACAGATTCAAAATTTAAAAAACAAAGCTTTCCATTCTGAATTTGTGCTTGTTTACGTTGTTTTATCTTCGTACTTACATTTTAGCACAAAGCATTTTGATCATTTTTCTTAAGCATTAGAGTGGTTTGATATTGCGTCGTAAAGATAACCGATAAGAAGTTGAGGAAAAAGTCACTTGGTAGAAACACTTGTAAGATAATTGATCTTTCTAACGTAATTGTGATTTATCGGAAAATGTTTCCCGCAAAGAGCAATGACATTTTCATTTCTGACTTGTCCTAAATCAGAAGTAAGGAAATTGCTTCTGACTTAGAACAAGTTAGAACTAGAAATTTAGAACAAATAAAAACAAGTGAGAACTAGAAGTTTAGAAGAAATGAGAACTAGAAGTTTAGAACAAGTGAGAACTAGAAGTTTAGAACAAGTGAGAACTAGAAGTTTAGAGCAAGTGAGAACTAGAAGTTTAGAACAAGTGAGAACTAGAAGTTTAGAGCAAGTGAGAACTAGAAGTTTAGAACAAATGAGAACTTGAACCTTAGAACAAGTGAGAACTTGAAGTTTAGAACAAATGAGAACTAGAAGGTTTAGAACAAGTGATAACTAGAAGTTTAGAACAAGTGATAACTAGAAGTTTAGAACAAGTTAGAACTAGAAGTTTAGAACAAATGAAAACAAGTGAGAACTAGAAGGTTTAGAACAAGTGAAAATTAGAAGGTTTAGAACAAGTGAGAACTAGAAGGTTTAGAACAAGTGAGAATTAGAAGGTTTAGCACAAGGGAGAATTAGAAGGTTTAGAACAAGTGAGAACTAGAAGGTTTAGAGCAAGTGAGAACTAGAAGGTTTAGAACAAGTGAGAACTAGAAGGTTTAGAACAAGTGAGAACTAGAAGTTTAGAACGCATAGAAAGAAGTGAGAATGAAAAGTTTAGAACAAATAAAAACAAGTGAGAACTGGAAGTTTAGAACAAGTGAGAACTGGAAGTTTAGAACAAGAGAACTGGAAGTTTAGAACAAGTGAGAACTGGAAGTTTAGAACAAGTGAGAACTAGAAGTTTAGAACAAGTGAGAACTAGAAATTTAGAACAAGTGAGAACTAGAAATTTAGAACAAGTGAGAACTAGAAATTTAGAACAAGTGAGAACTAGAAGTTTAGTGCAAGTGAGAACTAGAAGTTTAGTACAAGTGCGAACTAAAAATTTAGTACAAGTGAGTGGTAACTAGACGTTTAGAACAAGTGAGAACTAGAAGCTTAGTACAAGTGGGTGAGAACTAGACCTTTAGAACAAGTGAGAACTAGAAGCTTAGTACAAGTGGGTGAGAACTAGACGTTCAGAACAAGTGAGAACTGTTCTTATAGACTCAAATAGTAAAACAGCAACCAACCAATACATCTAAAGCATTATACGTTTCCTGCAACAGGGGTTTTTTTTCTTTGACAAGAAAACCGTCTTTTTTTTTTTTTTTTTCTTTTTTTTTTTTTTTTTTTTTTTTGTACATTACGCCAATCATGGCGTACCATTAAAAATACGAAATGGCGAAATGCCTTAACAAACCGATTTTCCTTCGGAACTTATTCGACGAGACAATGTGAGTGAAGTGCAGTGGATATACAAAACAATAAGGAGAAGGGGTAGGTGGTTATGACTTAAGCAGGTATAAGAACAATGAAATGTACGAGTACTTCAAAGGGAAAGAAGTTTTAAGTGTGTGCTTCCATGGACAAATTTTATAAACATAGAGTAGGTTTTCGTAAAGAATAACTTAATAAGGAGTGCTGTTCCAGTGAAAATATTTTAGGGTTTGTAAATAAATATGCTTTATTCGTTTCAAAGTATTTATACAAGAACAACTCATACAAATCAAGAATTTTTTTATCTTCCCAAAACAATAGAATGAGCTAAATAAGACAATGCAACACGATATTCATGAAAATGACATTCGCAGAAGTGAGAAGTTTTATGAGTTAAGAGGATTGAGTTTTTCTTCTCTTTGGCTATGTTGCGGCGACATAGAATAAACTAAGAAAGAAAACAAAAAGAAAATATCAGTTTTAGCAGAAGATTATCCCCATTTCATAAAAAATAGTTCTACAACGCTCAAGTTACAAAGGTTACGTTATCTGATTCAGCAAAGGGAGATTTTCAAATTTGTTGACGGATTGGGTTTGACACAATATGAAATTTTTTGTTGCATCAAACATAAAAACTTGCCTACGTATGAGCTCTTTATAATTTACTGCATTGTCAGCAAGTAGTTTTTTTCGAGTTAATTTATTTATACTTTAGATATTTCAAAAAGTGTCTTTACAAGCGATTGTTTTTCTCATGAGTGTTACCGTTAAAAACATTCTGTAAAATAATCCTTATCAATAATTTATCTAAAAATTCTTGTTTAGGTAATCTTAAATACTTTGTAAGAAGTAAAAATAGTATTAAAATTGACATATTTAAAATCTTTAAACTATTTTAATTGCACTTTATCTCAGGAGTGTTACTTTGTTTCTTAAATGAAGCATATAACATTCAATAAAAATGTATTTTATTAAAAATTAACTGTTTTCACTGCGGGTATAAAAAGTAACTGGATAGCCTTAATTAGCAAACTAATTTTTAATTATTAACTAACAAATGTATTAATACAATTCTAATTTTTAACTACAGTAACACTCATGAGATATGGTAACACTCATGAGACAAACAAGCAATCCTCTTGCAATATTGCACCAAAAATAATAATAGCGATAAAAATAACAATAATTATAAAAAGAGAGACCAAAATTGAAACTATTTTACCCCATTAATTGATATGTTACATTAAAAATGTAATAAAACATCACTAC
The DNA here is from genome assembly GCA_038502835.1 of Octonoba sinensis. Lineage (NCBI taxonomy): Eukaryota > Metazoa > Arthropoda > Arachnida > Araneae > Uloboridae > Octonoba > Octonoba sinensis. The sequence continues at coordinate 141,174,814 of CM076599.1, forward strand.
TCTCATGATTCTGATCCAGAAATAGATGTTCTTAGACATAACTAATAAAAAAATAATTTCAGTTTTAAAGTAAGCAGTAAAAATATCGAAATAAATAGTTCTAATTATGCAAACCATATCTTTAATTTAAGTAAAGGGAAGATAATAGTTTACAACACATCACTTTCTTATTTACATAAAGTAACAACTGGCATACCCGAACAAGTGTTTATTATTTACTCTTTTTTTTGGGGGGGGGGAGGGTTTACAAGTAAGGGAGTTTTTCTTTATTTAACCCTTAAGAATAAAAAATATCTTAAACAAAACACACAAAAATCATATCTGCCAACGTAAAAATTTTGTGTCAGGGTGTCTTTTAAAATATATATATACAGTCGAACCTCGGTAGCTCGACACGTGGATAAGTCGACTATCTCGGTAAGTCGACATTTTTTCTCCTAATGGTTGGCCCAATGCTAATTTCAATGGGCGAAAAACTCTCTAACTTGACACACAATTTCCAGGAGCCCCTGTAAGTCGACCTCCATTTTGTATTCTTTTTAACTTTTTCTTCCGGTATTTTTTCACGGTGTACAATTCTGAGAATTTTACAGTGATGTTACTCCGTCAATAAATCAATGCTTTTCTGGAAACTATTCCTGGGAGATTCCCCAATTCCCCTTGTACCCTGGGGAGCCTCACCATTTGTGAGTAATACGTGAATATTGACTCTGAACTGATCACGTCAGGACTTCTAGAAGATAGAGATATCTTAGAAGCTCTAAACCAAACTGTAAATCCGTTAAATGCTGAAAACGGATTAAGTTAGGACAAAGATGACCAAGCTGCACTTCCGTCTAGGAGCAAGACATTGAAAGCTGCAAATGCTTCCTACGAACACAAGAAAAAAGTGAATTGCAAATTAACAAGCTTAATAGCGTTGAGGAATTTATGCTCTTTGTTTCAGAGGGAAAAACAAACAAAAATTACGGATTTTTTTTTTCATGAGGTGTTCTGATTTGATGTACCATGTTTATATATTTATTTATTTGTAAAGTATAACTTTGAAAAATAATAATAATAGATAAATAATAAATGGGGACAATTTCATTCACTGCAATTGGCTTTTATAACTTGAATGGCAAGTAAATAATATTACAAACCAATATTAGGTATTGAAATTTCAGAACCCCGGTAACTTGACACCCGCTTATCTCGACATGTTTTCATGTCCCCTTGGGGTGTCGAGTTATCGAGGTTTCACTGTATATAGAAATACAATATAATTTTTAGTAAAAAACAAGTAGTTTGAGTTAAAGCTCAACAAACATCTATGTCTGCAGATTTATTTATTATTTGGTTGTTTTCAATCATGATTGTTACTTCCTTCTCTTAACGAGTAACACTCATGAGTGGGTAACACTCATGAGATTTATTAAGAAATTCTTCACTAAAAAAAAAATTCTGACTGTGCTCCTAAAAATTTAATTGCATCGATTGATTCCTCTACAAGAAATACACTAGTACTGAATTGCTTATTTTTATGCTGTAAAAAATATTGGGAAATAAATGGGTAACACTCCTGAGAAGTAATAAAAATACGCATCATGTTGAGCTATATGTTCCACTATAAAACATTGAAGGAATAAAACTAACCCATTCTAGAGGGTACGAGGTTAAAAGAAACATACTGGCCTTCCCTACCACAGAAAATATTTACAATATTTAAATATTTTGAAAGTTGAATGATAGGAACTTTCTCGAGGTAACACTCATGAGCTGCATGTCTGGACAAAAACTTTCTTTGAATTTTAAAATATTAGATAAACATTTCACTAAAATCACTTGCATTTTTGTTAAGTAAACACATATTACTTCATGTTTTATATCATATTGAATAAAAAAATTACTTGGAATGATAAAAAAAGGCTCTGGTTCTGTGAATTTTTTGCTCCGGACATGCAATTTTCCATTTCTTTCCAACTAAAGTAACAGAAAAAGCCTACTATTTCACAACTTGGAAAAAATGTAATGAATGCATTTAATTAACTATGAAATGATGCTTATACTTACTGGTTTTTGTAATGGCAGAATAATAGTTTTATCGACATGAAATTCAGATTTTATACTGCGGACATCAAACCGTCAATCTTTTTGAAAATCACCCATGAATGTTATTAATCGGGGTAGCACTTCTTCTTATGATGTCCTAGTAGTTCGGTGTACACTAGGACACTATAAACCCCATAATGCATTTGCCCGTGTCTGACACGGGGGGAAAGTTACCAGAAAGTTTGCCCATACCCGTGCGTTATTTTATTTCTAATGCCCGTCTGAGATCCGTTTACACTTTGTTTGTATAAAATTTCTTTTCTATGTAACTTTTAACCCACCCCCCCTTATCTGGTCACCCCACCCCCACAACCTGAAACTGCAAAAAATAACTATGCTAGTACTTATTTATTACACTATACTAGTTTTTCAGAAAAAACTCGTGTTTTAACCTCTTCATTCCAAGTATACCCAATTGGGTACATTTTAAAATACTGTTTATTCACTACTGTTTGTGCAATTTGAAAGCTAAAACACCCAATTGTTTTTGAAATTAATCAACAGATAGTTTAGTTTGTTTTAAACATGTAAAACATGGAAATTGGACATTAATTATTATTTAAACTAATTATTAATTAAAATTTAAAAAAAAATTATAATTATTTTGTTTTGTAATCATTTTTTAAATCAGAGAACCAAAAAATTGCGTCAAAATTGTTTGTGCTTAATTCTGGGGTCTAAAGAGGTTAAACTGGGGTACTCACTCAACAGGGTTAAACTATTGGAACTCAACGATCCTTAAAAACACTTCATGCTGGGCCTGGTTAGCCAATTATGAATTCACTAGATTTTCACGTTGGACTGCAAACCAAAATAAAAGATTCTTAATTTATTCGGCAATATATAGCAAACATTTTTCATCTTATGCGAAAAATGATGAATAGAATTCATTTTCTCTTTCATCCATTTCTTATATCACATATCACACACTATGTCTGCTGAAAATATATCAGTCCCCTCTTTTCCCAAAAAAAGTCCTTAATTTATTCTGCAATACACTTCGAAACTTCATTTTTTTCCTTTGCACAATATATTTAAGAAAAACTCACCCAAAGACATTTCATCTCATATTTTTCTTCCTCAAACTGAATCGTCTTGAATTTTAAATTCAATTTGTTTTTAAAGGGGATACAGCTTGAGAGGGGGGAGAAATGTCTTTCCATTTTAATAAAGAACCTCGCCTGTCTCTTGTTGACTTTAACATCTTGCTAGCAAAGAAAGTTCGAAATTTATATTTTATGTCCATGAAGCAGCAGAGGCTTCTTTTTTTGGGATAATGGCATACATTTACGCATGAATTGCCTTTGGAACTAATGCTGGAAAATTTATTAAATAAACATCCTTTCAAATTTTTACAGAAAAATTAAGAAAAAAGCAAATAGCACATTTTATTAAACTCAAATCAATTTCAATTACGCTGGAGGATAATAATCAATAAGCAAATTAATAATTTTTAAAAAGAAATTCATTTTTCTTTTCTGTGCTCGGCTTCCAATGTTTAAGTTTCAAAGCAGTTTTTTTTTTTTTTTTGCAAAGTTATTTGCATGTAAAGTGAACTTTAAAAATTCGAACATAATACATAAAGTCAGAGTTTTAATTTTTCGCGAAGAAAAACTTTAAATTTCCCCCAACTACTTTTTTACTAAAGTGATGAAAGTAACTTCAATGCAGTAGTATTTTTTGCACAAAGTTATTAACATTTAAAATAAACTTTAAAAATTGCAAACGTAAATACAAAAAGTTAGTGTTTTATTATTTTCGCGAAGAAAAATGTTAAATTCCTCCAACTACTTTTTACTCAAAAGTGATGTAAAGTAGCTTTCAGATGGGAAGTAATTTTTCTGTAAGACTCACAGATCTGCGGTATTTTTTTTTTTTTTCATATATCACTTTTGGTTTACTACTTACTTTGCAGAGTGCAAGTCTTTTGGCTCTAATCCAAAAACAAAGAACTCTCAAGAAAAAGTCTACTTTTGTCTAAACTATTTTGCTTTAAACCACAAAACATCATGCAACGTTTGAAAATATTCTCAGATTTTGAAATTACCGTTGAACGTCTAAAAACTTAGCATAGAGATGCTTAGCTACTAAATCGTCAAAAGCTTCCAATAATTGAAACAGTACGAACAGCAAAATAAGGTCTAATTTGTAAGCAGAAGCTTCAAGGTTTCCTTTCATTTGTTTTTATTTCTTCATAAGAAGTATTTTCCTTCCCTTTAAATCTTCGAATACTATGATCATTTTGTTTGAATGAATAAGAACATTTATGCTTTTGAAAACGTTTCAGAAATATCCGAAACAAAATTTTGTGAACATGAAACTGGACTTAGCCAACTTATGGGGAAAACTGCTGCTTACATCTTAACATCTTACTGTAGCTGCATAAAGTGATTTTTTAACTGAGTTAATGTACCTAAAAGTTCAACTCATCTATCATTTTAACTTCATGCTACCAAAATAAATTTACTAGGTCCACAGCTGCAATTTAATTTGTTGGCTCTTAGCATAGATTCCAGGAGTAAAATTCTTTCCATAAATTTATGACGAAAAAAAATGGAATCCATTAGTCCCGGTCTCTGCGGGCAAGAAGACCTTCGAAACTCATAAACCCGACTATCTCTTTAAAAAGGAAATTATTTAAGCTGCCTAAAATGACGATTATCAGATCCGCCCCCTTTTGCGTTGGAAGTCTGCCAACTATAAATACGCCCATCTATACACGGATCGATAACATCGTAGTCTGTTTTGGATGTGTTTTACTCAATTGATATGCATTTTCAATCAAGTTTCATGTCTTCAGAAATTTTTAGGAGTCTGCGTGTGATAACTTTTATGGTACATATCAGCGATTTCGTAAAAATGTTTCAGCAAAAAAAAAAAAAAAAATGTTTTGTACCCAGTAGCGGATTTAGGTTTGAGAGCCCCCTAGGCCCGAGACGATATGGCGCCCCCTTATGATTTTTCAAATTCATTCTGCCACCTTTTAAAACTGATTAATCACGCTAATCGTTGGGGGCTTCCCATTACGTATAACTATAAAATTTTTCCAAAAAAATTGAAAATAAAAAAATTATTGTATGAGTCAACTGACACTTGTATAATTTATCATGGTGAATCAATGTTTTGTTTTATAATAAAGAGAAAACAAATGTTACAATTAAATTTTGAATGAAATTTTTGAAAAACAAAATTTAATTTCGTAAATAAATGATATGCTAGCATTAAAAAAAGTTTTTAAAATCTTTTTGTTAGATATTTCGGATTTTAGTACTAGCCTGATTAATTATTTTAACAGAGAAATTCAATGGTACTGTGTTTAGATAGTAAGAGCGCAATAAAATAAACTTCAAATAAAAAATAAAAATAAAATTTGGTTTTGCAGTTTACAGAAAACCCAATAGATTTTTAATTTTAGTCGTCTTACAAATTTTTGCACCCCTCAAAATTTGCCGCCCTTGGCCCGGGCTTCACGGGCCTAATCCTGAATCCACTACTGTTTGTACCGCTAACTGTACAGAGATCAGTAGCACCTAGTTGTTTTTGAATGTGTTTTACTCATTTGATATGCATTCACAATTATGTTTGTTTTAACCCTTTGAAGCACGAGTTTTTTTTTTTTTTTTTTGACAGAAAATGGATAGGTATAGTATAAATTGTTTTTTGAAATTTCAGTTCTTGGGAGTGACTAGGGAGCGGGGGATGGGGTAAAAGTTGCATAAAAAACTATTACACAAAGTGCAAAGGTATCTCATACGGGCAATAGAAATAAAATAACGCGAGATAGAAGATCGCCCGTGTGAGGCACGGGCATGGGCAAATTTTCCGGTAACTTTCGCCCGTGTCAGACACGGGGTTAAGGGGTTAAAGGAGAAAATGCTTTATACCGCAGACATGCATGACCCCATCTCTTATGGGGTACAGGAGGGAGCAATGATCCCCTTCCCTGGCTTTGAGAATATAATGGATTTTAATGTATTTTGTTGTCTTTTTTAGTGAAAAACGCAAGAAAAATATACTTCCCCCCTGGAAAAAAAACGAAATAACGGTCCTGGATATTTAGTTATACTGTAGGTATGTTTAATTACTTGATATTCATACACAATAGTATTTGTTTTCTTCCGAAAAGTTATGATTCGGAATGTTATAATTTATGGCACATTTGATAGATTTCCTAAAAATTTGAAGCAAAAAAAAAGTTTTAAACCATCCAACTACAATGTACGTAATTGAATGTATGACATTCAATAGATTTTACTCACTTGATCAGGAACGTATTAAGAAGTGTGGGGGCCCGTGAGGCAATATAAATATGCCCCTCCCCTTCTCTTTCTGCTTATTACAATGAGAAATATTGGTATAAAATAAAACGAAAACAAAAATTGAAATAACGAAGGGGCTCCTTTTCAAGTCGGGGTCAGTGACAACCGCCTGGTGCGCCAATTGCTTAATCAACCCCTACACTTGATATACACTTGCAATCACTTTTGCTTACTTCCGAAAGGTTATGAGCCGGCGTATGACAACTTATGGCACATTTCATTGATTTCGTATAAAACTTCCAAAAGGAATAAAAATGCTTTATGACGTCAAACTAACTACACATGGATTGATAACACTCCTTTATATTTTGGGTATGTTTCACTCACTTGATATGCATTAACAATCTCGTTTGAATACTTCCGAATTGTTATGACTCGGTACGTTATTCAGGGATGTAGTTAGACCACGGAATTTTGACATTTGGAGGTCTCTGCGCATGGCAGAGAAGCACGAATCCATTCAAGTTTTAGGGAAGTTCGTTTTGCAGGTGCGTTTATTTAGTACGCGAATGCGAATCTTTGTTTTTTGTTTGTTGAAAGCAATTAAATCTATAAGCTGGCACAGGGCATCCGTTCGGAAGAATTCAAAACAAGTACGCTTAACAAATTAGAACGAGAAGAAAAAAGGCCCATTCCTTACACCAACAGCTCCTCCCTTGAACATGAATGGATTCTTCTTGGCACGATGCCATTCAGATCGATTTGGTTGATGGTAGAACTGTAACTTATGGCACATTTCAGTGATTTCGTAAAAAAGTTTAAGCAAAAAAAATTAATGGTGTTTTTTTTTTATTCTTCTTTCTTTCTTTTCTTTAATGAAGAAATCTTACTTACAATTTATATGAAATAGTGTAATTATTTAAACTTTCTGGTCTCTTTTTCCCGTGATAATTTTATTTTATTTTAGTCTATGTTTCGTAATTTTCCCGTTTGACAGTAATACAACTGAACTTCATTATGACCGATTCTAAAGAAAAACGGAAACGATTAATTAACACTCGTACAACTCAGAATCAAAGCATGGTTGTTACTTTAGCTCCATACAAACTTCTTGTTAACATTTAAGAAAGAAGACATTGAGTTTCAACATGGCCGAAACACCCTTGGAGATGACCTAAGTGGTAAGGGTAAAAAGAAAGAGAAAATCATGTACGTGTACGATTTGAAATAGAATGATTGGCGACGAAAGTGAGATAAATTGCTGAGATCATAGAGCGCAAGAATATATTGCTTTCTAAAAACTGCTTGAGGTGAGATCAGAGTTCAACTTATCTGAAAATCAAACGGTTATTTAGAACCCAGTCCTTTTCAGCCATTTTATACATTATCCGTAACGAGCTTACGTAGAAAAGATTGCCTCTTAATATAACAACACTCAGAAACAACATCAGTTATCAAATGTTTTAGAATATTTTAATCGTCTTTTTTTCTCCTCAAAATAAAATGGCAAAAATATTGTTCTTAAAATTTATTCTCTAGAAATTCACTGATTCAGTATTCCATGTCAGGATATAATAGAAAATGTAACACGAGAGCCCAACCAGTTACATGGATTAAACCCATCGTCATCAGTTCTTTCTTCAAGTTTTGGCTTTATGGAATTAATCGTTTTGACAACTAAAGGGCTCAATTATGAATAACACACACTTCTTTTAACTCGTCCGTTAGGTGGCAAAGACGAGATTTCAAGCACAGAGGTTTCATTGCGAAAAGTAGCAGCAGAGACTAAAGACTATGATTTTTTTTTTTTTTTTGCAAAGAAATGATGTTGGTCTTCTGTTTTATCACATAATTCTACGAATTATTGCGAAAATTTTGCATGAAGCAATTAGAATGAAAAGCAACAGCAGAGACTGAAGACTATATTTCTTTTGCAATGCAATGATGTTAGTCTTCTGTTTTATCACACAATTCCTCGAATTATTGGGATAATCATGCATGAAGCAATTAAAATGAAAAGTAGCAGCAGAGAGTGAAGACTTTCTTTTACAAAGAAATGATGTCAGTCTTATGTTTTATCACACAATTCTACGAATTATTGGGAAAACCATGCCTGAAGCAATTAAAATGCAGCGAATGCTCAATGTTAAAAAACAAAATTAAGCATAAAATTAAACTACAAAAAAAAAGTGACGGGAAAAAGTAGTACCAGAATGGCTTTCCAGCTCCAATGGGGAGGTCTTATGTCGATGTGCTCTAATGATTAGAACAAGTGTAATAGAATCGAATTTCTTTGCATAAAATAATCCAATAATGTGCATAATACCCTTTGCATAAAGTAATTTTTCTTTGCATTACTTTTCTTCGCACCAAATTACAAACTTAATTGTTTTCCCTTTGATCAGTGGGAACAGAGCACGAATCGGAACAAAAGTTAATTTCGAATCTACATCAATTAATCATTGCAGCGAATTCTTTGAATTCTTATAGAGCAGGCTCCATTGAGAAAATGGAATTCGGCTCAACACATACTTTCGCGGTACAATGGCGGAACTGCTAAGCATTCAGATTGCAATAGTTTGAGTTTCTGCTGTCAAGAAACGATAGTGACAGAGATTAAACACATTATTAATCATCTCTTCCAGGGCTCGAAAATTACATTGCACGACATGCCCGGGACATGTAAAAATTCCGATCGGGCATGAATTTTCTGCCCTTACATGCCCGGCAGGGCATTTAATTTTTTAATCAAAAATTTTTTCTAAAACTTTACTATTTCGTACTTTATTGAAAAATCACGGCATCCTCACTGGAGCTCAAAATGAACGTGTTAACGTACATGCATGTCAACAATAAAATTGATAATATAATTTAAATTTTGCAAATTTTGACTTGTAACGACTTATTGTGTAATATTTATTTGTAATATAATTTTTTGAGGATTTAGATTAATGCTAAAATAATTCTTTATTCAGGTATAAATCTGTTAATTTAATTTTTTATCTGATTAGTTCTATGCGACAAATTCAAATGCTTCTATTAATACGCAATAACCCAATTTCTGGGTATGTCAAAATTTCGTTCGGGCATGTATTTTTTAGACAAACATGCCCTGCAGGTCAGGTAAAATTTTAAAGATTTTTCGAGCCCTGATCTCTTTTGTCACTACAATTCTTTTCTATGACATTCTTTTAAAAAACATTTTTTTTTAATGAACATTCCAAGTTAGAAGAAATAGAAACTTTGAAGAAAAAAAGTCCGTTTTGTTCTCTTAAATGCGAAAGAAAAAATCTGAAGAGAACAGTTGCAAAAGAGTTTAATGATGTAAGATTTGGTTATACAAGACATCTTAAATGACGAAGAAAATTGTACATCGTTGCTTTAATTATAAAGCATGGAAGCTTAAAACAATTAAATTTTATAAGACAGCAAAATAACAAAATCATGTTTTCGCTCTCTGTCCCTGATTCAACCATCTTAGGGCACATTGCCTTCCGAGAAGAACATTTAAAGGTGGCTGGCTTGCATTTGGATTACGAGAAAACTAGGAAATATATCATCATTCAACTCGTCAAAAAACAAAATCACTTCGTTTCTCAATTTTACAGACATTTTAACCCAGCACCTTTGACTTCATATCAATGTGTCATGTCACTTCAACACAGGGGTGCAACTAAAGAGTGATTTTAGGGGTTAAACCCTTACAAGAAAATTCGGTTTTAAGCCATATTTCCGGTCCTAATACAGTGACATAAGTACATGAAGGGATTGTTATGAACCAATGAAATGATGAGCCTGTATTTTTTCACTAAAAATTAATAAATAAAAAAAGATGCATAAACAAAGCGTACATTCAAATTCCGTAAATTAGATCAAGATTAGGCAGAAAAATTTGAAGTAACTGCCCAGGCTACGTTAACCTTTCACATGGCTGAGAAATTACACTTCATTAGACTCCTTTAAACTGAAATTTGAATTTTCTTAATCAATTTTCAGTAGTTAATTATTTATAAAAGTTCCCTAAATATTGATTAGGTAATAAAATATAGAAATGTCCTTGATAATCACTTTCTTTGAATCAAACACTTAATTAAACTAGCAGTTACACATTTCAATAGCAAGTCAATGAAGCAATAAATTACAGTTGAACTTTTTTAATACTAACACGGTTAATACGAAATCACGACTAAAACGAACATTTTGTTCATTAAGTTTGGTTTACTATTTAATTACACTAAATATGTCACGCATATTACGAAGACCAAAATACAAATTTCGGCTAAGGCGAACAAAATTTCTGACCTATTCACGAAATATTTTCTCGATTGCATATAATTATTTTTTTTAAGAAATGGTTGATTATTTTGAGTCACTGTAAACCACCAAGTACGCATATGATAACATTTAATGTACCTAAAAAAACAACTACCCACGAAGGGATTTTTTTCTAAAATTGTTAAATTTTAAAAGGAAAGTTCACTTTTTCCCAATGTTAAGATTTAGAAGAGTATATTAGTAAAAATAAATCATTTGTTTTCATTATTTATTTAATTTTTTATTATAAATAGTAGTAATTATTTGTAAAATATAAACATGCATTTCTAACATTTTTTATACAATTTTACTTATTCACGGCTAATACGAACGAATTCGCGAATTTTTTGCATTTCGTATAAAGCGAGTTCAACTATACTTATTTAACCCACCAATCACCGTGTCATCTGTTTCACCAGTGTTTCAAACATCAAACACAATCCAGTAATACTAGCTCAGAAGAACTTTTTTTCCGTTCAAACGCCAGTCACCGTTCTCAATAATCCGTTCTATCTTATATCCATCTTCACCCATAAAGACCTCCAGAATCTGAGGTCAAACAAACGGCTGTGTTAAAAGGAAATGAAACGGCACTTGTAAATAACTTCTAAACGCAATATCCGCTTACGAAACAAATGGTCATGTTCCTTTTCTCATTAACACTTAAATATCTCCCCTTCCCGAATGAATTTTCCTCTTGAATGTATTTTTCGATTTAAAAATAAATAAATAAGTAATCTTTATTAATTCCTTTCTGTTATAATAGGCAAAAAACAAATATTGCTTATTTGGCTCAGCGAAAAACTGGATGATAACAAAGCCTTTTTTCATGTATCATGCATTAAAAATATAAGTAAATAAATAAGTAGTCGCGAGTAATTCATTTTTGTTAAAATGGATACTCCAGGGATCTTTAACATGCCGCACAATCATGCGACATGGACGTAGTCAATTTTCTGCATTTTGAAAATCCACTGACTTGGGCCAGGTGTGAACCTCCGATGTTGAGCGTACGAGACCTGCGCCTTACCACTACGCCACCCTGTCGACGCATTAAAAACATTAAAAGAATGCATATGTAATGAGTTGAGATGGTGAGAAACAAACTGGTATAATTCTTTTTTTTTTCTTTTTTGGAAATGTAATTAATTCACTTTTTTGTAGGATGGGATGTCATCTACCTTTATTTACAGTAAACTAAAGAATACTTCAAAAACTTATCAACATATGGGTGCATCAGTTTGTTCCTCATTAAATACCGTAACGTGAAAACCACAATTGCAAAATACGTTTTTCTCAAAATATTAATGGCTTGATTTACACCACTTGACGAAATATTATGTCTCCCCCCCCCCCCTAAAGACACGTAATTGATTTTTTTTTTTCACACCTTCCTTTCAGTTCCGTATACAGCGTTTTAACCCAAACGACCAAACTTCTTATGGAGTCTGACCGTTTCCAAACTGCGCAATTTTCTATTCTGAAGTCCGTTAGGGCTACATTTGTTTGTTTGTTTGTTTACGACCATTTCAGGTCACATAAATATTCGAGTTTATTTGCTATTCTCAAGGATATGCCTCAAACTCTCGTCCAATATGACAGATAGAACAAGACAGCACAACAGATTTTAATACAAAGAAGGAAATACACCCAGGGCAAGGTGGGAATCGAACCCACGCCTCTTTCTCTCCGCGCAGGGAGGCACCGGAGCCAGTCGATTTGACCGCTCAGCCACTGAGGCCCCCAGGGCTACATTTAATATATATTTCCAAAACTGCTATAAAATTTGAAGAAAAAAAAAAGAAAAACTTGAGGTATTTGTAGTTTCTTTCCAAATCATCAATTATTTTATAAATGTATCTGAAAGTGCTGGATATGATGGGTAACTTCATTTTTTTTATTTGTACGATTTCGACCATAATCAGGAAGTAAGGAAAAAAACTGCTATAAAATTTTTAAAAAGAAAAAATATATTAAAATATTTGCAGCTTTTTTCCAAATTATAAGTTATTTTAAATGTATCTGAAAGTGCTGGATATGAAAAATAACTTCTGCTTCTTCTTTTTTTTAATTCATACGGTTTCGATCATGATCAGAAGTGAAGGGAATTTTCAACTGCCCACCATTTAAGTAAAAGTATACAGATCTCTAAATTGTTGGAAGCGTTTTTGTCGAAACATGTCCTCCGATGGTAAGTGTGTCATTTGTAAAATAACTACTCAAATTGTGTTACACTTAGCATGTATGTTTAAATGGCATTATGTATTTATTTCTATTGAATAAATTCGAGCTCAAGTCCAAAGAATGAAGCATGTATTTTTGAAAATCTTATTTTCTTGTGTCATTCAGTCATTTTTTCTTGTGTCATCTGAGTAGTAGAATGGTTTACAATGCTTCGTCAATTTTCAACTTGAAGCAAGTGTTATCTGTAGTAGAACCTTTTTAGTTATGTATTTTTTTTTATAAAAAAAAGTTGAACATCGTTGCCTTAGAAATGACTATAATACTGTAAAGCATTTTTAAAATCTTATATAAGATCCTTTCATAAAGACACTGAAATTTCAAAATTTTCTTCATACTTTGAGATAAAGTTTTTGAACTCTCTTAACTCGCGGAAATAAAGGTTTTTTTCGCAAAATCTTCACCCGCTCTTTAAGAAATATCGTTCTTAAACTTAAAATTTAAAGTATATCAATATGGTATTAAAAATTTATAAATACAATTAAAGAAACGTATTGTATTTTTCGTACAGATTTTAGTATGAAATAGAAAATAACTCGTCCTACAGGTATTACATACATTTCCAATATTTTGGAAAGACAATAAAAATTATATTTTGATGTAAATTACACTTTTGTGTCTATTTTACATAATTGTTGCTAATGCCACATGGAAATCCAAGCACCCCTTGAAAGGAAGCTCTTACCGATTATCAATGAGCTCCGCTAAAATGAAATACACCTAGATCTGGTTAAAAATCATGACGCCCCTCTAAGCTAGGTTGAGAGATCACCTAGGGTGCCCCGCCCCCCAGTGGAAATTATTTCTAACTTGGTGGACACTTGAAGCCACGACGGAATTTACATGCACAGCTCCCATTAGTACTCGGTCGCCCTGACCACAGCCAGTTGTTTCACTTTCAGAGTTCTGTGGGATCCAAGCTTAAGCGACTGATCCACTGCGGAAAACATTTTACACATATTTACCTCATTGCTTGACTTGTTTGGAAGATATTTCTCATTAAATGATCTCGGCGCACTCAAAAAATAACTCGGCGGGCTATATGCGGCATGTTAGCCGCAGATTGAGAACCATTGCTCTGGAATATCTTAAGCTTCAAAGCTAACTGTGTGTGAAACAGTTTTCTATTTGCATCAAGCTCACTCGAAAATAAGTCGGTTTACACATTTACCCCAGAGGCACTGGGGTAAATGTAAACACGAGCTCATTCGCTAACTAATAGTCAAAAATTTTGTACACATTTACTGTCAAGAAGAAGAGTAATGGCAAAAGTGCTCACAATTTTATCTCTCAATTCATTCAAGAGCTAGGGAACGATCCAATGTTAAAACATTGAAAAAGCTTTTACAATAACCTCAACTGACCCTATTAGTATTCGTATGCAAGTTCTGTAGTGATATAAAACATTGCATAGCTATTTCAAAAGCTAAACATAAAATCTGCTAATTCAAACTAATGCTATCTTGTACCAAAACTAGTATCTAAAACGATCAGAAAACAACTCTTAATTTCTTGCACCTTTTATTCAACAGTTAAATTCAAACTCTGTGCTTTGGTTCTAAAAGGGCCCATGCAACACACCCTGAACTAGAAAGCCTCTGGACTGCCTCTCGGAGAAGCGATTCCCTTCGCCCCGCAGGCCGAAATCTATTGCTTCTGCTGCGCTGGCGATCAACTCACATTATTAATCAGCTTGTTTTTGCAATCAAACCATCAAATAACGTCCACTGAAGAGTCCACTTGCAGAGCACATATTTCAGAACAAATAAATTAAGTTCTTTACTAAAAATTGATAGTAAATTATTGCTTTCCTATACCTTAAAAAACACTTATTAGTATAGGAAAATATTTTTGTGTTACTTATGGGGGGGGGGGAATCTTTTTTTTTTCTTTCTGTTTTGCATTCTCATTGATTTTATTTTGTGGCAGAAGCATCGATGCTGATTAACTGTTAAATTAACTTCTAGTTAAAGTTTAAATTTGAAAGGGGCATTTACACTTTAGGACAAAATAGCGCGTTAATTTCTGCAAAATTCGAAAGATTAATGTTTTTAACATTATATATTAATTACGTTTTTTTTCTTGTAAACCTTAATCTCATGTTATACAAATTAAGCACACACATAATTACTATTATTGTTATGCTCAGAAATGTCATTAAAAGTTAAAGACAAAATTGGAGATGAGATCTAGAACGTATAGTGCTTTGTTTCTGAACTGCAAATAAATATGCTTATGTAATATAGCGTGACATGACAGGGAAAGGGGGTATACTGAAGTGTGACATTTTGTGACAAAGGGGGGGGGGGTTCAAATACATTGAAAAACCGTGGCATCATTAATTTATAAATGATTCCAGTATCATAGCTTTTTCAATGTTTGAGACTTCTTATATTGCGGGGGAAATTTATGAATTACGCAAACGTAGCACGTACAAAAATCAAAGAAACATTGCATTAACATTTCTTTCAAAAACTTCCCAGTTTAAAAAGTTTGAGGTTTACATCTTACAAGAAAAGAAGACAAAGATTCTGAACCGACCTTTTAGAAATGGATTTTATTCTGTTCAATTTATTTTTGACTTCTTTTCCAAAAAAAATAGCTTAATAATTTAGTGTTGGAAATGATTTACGTCTATAGTTCGCTTTTTGCAATCAATAATTTTTAACTTGAACTTCGCATCAGAGTGAAAAACGTAATTCCGATTTTAAATAATTTAAAACATTTCTTTTGCTCGTCACACAGTTTTTTCTGTAGCCTTCAGAAGGAAAAATCATGGCTTAACACAAAAATGCCCTTAAAACATCTTTTATTTTCTAGTAAAAGGGAATCTTCCTAATTTCTGGAAATCTGAGATGAGAGAGTCATAAAATGTCCGCCAGACAAAAGCTTCTCTTTTCAATAGCCTCTTTCCAATCACAGTCATAAAAGACAACCGGAATAGAAAACGTAATCGTGGGAACCTGATAAGAACACTACATTTTACATTAACAATTTAAAATCTACAGAAAGCTTTCCGTTATTGCTTGCTTATAAAATATTTTGCCTTAATTTATTTTATTTCAATTTGATTTTTAAAGTCTTAGTATCTAAACAACCTTAGTCGAGATTTGCACATTTATCACCACAAGTGTGACATAAATAACTTCATAAATTTTAGGAATATTATTAAAATCTGTATGATTTTTTTTTCTGATACGGAAATGAACAAACATTACCATTAAAATACTGAGCTTAAATAAAATATAATCCTCCAACATACCTCGATAAGTATCTATGTATCAAAATAACACCTCCAATGTTTTAAAACTACAGTTCTAAACTGTAGCAATGATGTTTCGTGAAAAGTAGAGGTTAATTATCTGAATGTAGTAAATTATTTTCGAAGTGGAAATATTAACTTTTTTCTCCATACTGAGTAAGTATATAAATGTGTTAAACACGTTCTGAAATTTCTGATGGCATCCTTTTGTTTTTATGCAAAAGATTTCCAGCCGAAATCCAGTAATGTCCCAATTACGAATGCTACCGGCTGACGAGCGGGCTGAAAATCGGCCTACGGACGTTGCGCAATAGTTTCAGACCGGAGGCTTTCTAGTTCAGGGGGTGTTGGCCCATGTCAATTTTTGATGTATCGAGTTATTAATATTAGCAAGCTATTATATTCGATCGGTTCTTTTGGTTTTGAAATAACATGTCAAATAACAACCAGAAACCGTTTTTTAAACTTAAATGTAAGTTTTCTTTTTTTAATTTTTAATTTCGTTGAATGCTTTTCTCGCTACTGACGATTTCGACTTTGGCCCTTTTTAGAACCAAGCCACAGCTGACGCTTTTTTCAAACAAAAATCATTACTTAAAGCTAAATAAATATAATCTCGGTATTATTAGATATGTGATAGAATATGGTGGTAGGAAAAATCTTGCGTAAAGACCAGAATTCTTTCGAGAACATTTTGCTCTAGAAAAAATAGCATGAAAGCCAGAAATTCGCTCGGGTTTTCAGGTATACATAGGGCTTTACGATTTCGAGGAGGATCTCAGCGGACATTACTTCGGAATGTCTCCACCTGAACTCTTCAGGCATCCATTTCCCTTGAGGTCTAGTAGTAGTGTAAGTAATAAAAGCCTGCAGACGATTGAAATCTTTCAAGAAAGATTTGAAATTCTTCCAAAAGAAGTGAATATAAGAATATCAACTTTACGGAGAAATTGAATTTTGTGCTTAAAATAAGAATTTCAATTTAAATACTTTTAGAATAGCTTTTGTACTTGCTCATCAGAAATTTTCAGTAATTATACAATGTAACAAAGCAATACGTTTATTGCGCAATTTTTAAGTAGAAAGTTAATATATATAAGGGTTTTTTCAGTGATTGTACAATTTAACAAAGTAATAAGTTTAGTGCACAATTTTTACTTAGAAACATAAGATATTTCAATGTTTTTTCAGCTTTAGTTTCAATTTTAAGGCAAAAATTCAAGTTTTAGTACTACCCTTTTAACCATGGTGTTAAGATATTAAAAATACATTGAGATGTCGAAAATTAATGTGAAATCTATCACAAAATTCTTTAACATGCTACTAAATTGAATTATCCTGCTGAAAGATGTCGCAATCATAAAGATTTTGAAATATCTTGTACAGTTATCCGTAATTAACCACTAACAGTCATATATTCAGATGACAATTATTAAAAGTAGTTCCTGAGACTGCGCGTTCAGTGCTTAACCATGTTACATCTTATATATAAGCGGCTTATTCTGTCTGTCCGCGATAGGATCCCAGACCGTTTTACCGATCGGGACCACATTCGGCACGGTTAATGTTTACGACCCAAGAAACGCATCGCCGCAAAAATGAAAGTTGTGACTCAATTAGGTTTTTTTTTAATTAATTTCTTAAAATTTTTCAATGACTTTTTTGACCCATTTTATTTTTGCATTGTTGCCGTCGTTTACAACAGTATAATTACAGTTGCCGTGTGAACAAACAAATCAATGCAGTTACCATTTAACAAATGTAACAAATATACTAATAATAATCAAAACGTTAATCTAGCATATTGAGTGAGGCTTCGATGTATTTGCAATTTCCGTTAAAAATTAAGGTATGCGCGAATTTAATGCAATCCCTTCTTTGTTTTTAATTGATTTATTTATTGTCTGCGCTTTTTATATTTTTTCCTATTAGAGGGGCAGCGCTCTTTTTCCCAGTTTCGTTAAAACTTTTGTTTTCAAGAGCTTAATAAAATTTTCAATAAGCTCTTTCGACGATAAATATATATTTTTCACAAACAATTTGATTATATAGTAAATAAATATATAGTAGTGTGGGGCAGTAAGCAAAGGGGCTTCCTCGCAGCCTGACCTGGGTCATTCAGTTTGAATTAGCAGACACCTTAGCACAAATCACTTTAATTACAATTTATAATATCTAGAACAGCGGTCATTTCGTATTACTGCCGGGCGTACTAGTCTTATATATAAGCGGCTTATTCTGTCTGTCCGCTATAGGATCCCGGGGCCGTTTTACCGATCGGGACCACATTCGGCACGGTTAATGTTTACGACCCGAGAAACGCATCGCTGCAAAAATGGAAGTTGTGACTCAAATAGTTTTTTTAAATTAATTATTAAAAATTTTTCAATGCTTTTTTTTGCCCCTTTTATTTTATTTTTGCATTCTTGCCGTCGTTTCCAACAGTATAATTACAATTGCCGTGTGAACAAACAAATCAATGCAGTTGCCATTTAACAAATGTAACAAATATACTAATAATAATCGAAACGTTCATCTAGCATATAGAGTGAGGCTTTGCTGCATTTTCAATTTCCGTTAAAAATTAATGCATACGCGAATTTAATTTAATCCTTTCTTTCTTTTTAATTTATTTCTTTATCGTCTGCGCTTTTATTTTTCTTATTAGAGTGGCAGCGCTCTTTTTGCCCATTTTTGTTAAAACTTTTGTTTTGAAAAGCATAATAAAATTTTCAATACGTTATTTCGATGATAAATATATATTTTTCCCAAACAACTTGATTATATAGTAGATAAATATATAGTAGTGTGGGGCAGTATGCAAAGGGGCGACCTCGCTGCGTAACCTGGGTAATTCAGTTTGAATTAGCAGACACCTTTACACAAATCACTTTAATTACAATTTATAATATCTGGAACAGCGGTCATTTCGTAAGACCGCCGGGCTTACTAGTTTAAATATATTATAAATGTATCTCTGTATACACACATGTAATACATGCATATCCTATATCGCTTATAGAAATGAACAGTGTCATATTTGCGGAATGGACATTTTGCAGGAGAGGAGTTTGAACTTTTTACAATTTGTTTTATTTAATTCCCTTATTTGTTTCAATGATTATTATAATCTATTTTGTTCAGAAAGTAGTTATTGTTCCAGTTTTCTCTCACATGATGGATGTTAATGTCAAAAAAAAATTAGAAATAACTATAAAAAGTAGTTATTATAGTATTGCGCAAAAAAAAAAAAAAAAAAAAAAACAGTTGGCCTCGTGCCTTAATTTTTGAACATTTACTTACGGCAGTAATCCGAATATAAAGAGAGCAAAAATCTTAAAGTTTTGATATAAAAACCAATAAAACGATTCTTTGCAGGTAATGACACTGTTCATTTCTATAAGCGATATGTACGTGTGTGCTCATAAGGGGTTGTGACATGAAAAAGGTTGGGAACCATTGCTCTGTAAGCAAACCGAATAGTTTCGATTACGTAGGCTACATTGTGTTGAAGATAATTGTCATATTGTACATTAATCTCTTTTGTTTAAAAGTTTAGAGTATTTTACATGTAGTAATAGGAAATAAAACGTTAAACATATAAAATAAATGGTTTTTAAAATTGACAGGAAAGTACTCGTGAGGAAATGCATTCACACAATTTATTTTATGCAGTTGATGTTCTTACTGCTTATAATAATATAACCAAGAGATGTCAAGTTTTTACCTCCTTGAAATTTTGTATTCCAGGTGTTCGTGTATCTTTGCGCACAAAGCAACAGCTTGGAATGACGATGTCTCCCAATAAAAAGCCGCCTACCGCTTTCGAAAATGAAAGACTTCATCGAGTAATAGCATCTGAATTTGAAAAAATTGAAGGCAAAATAAAGAAATTAATGAATGATGATGACAGCGAAGTATTTCAATCAATGCCTTCTGAAGAGGAACGCAGACCATATCACGGAATGGAAATGTCTCCCGCATCTGAGGTAATTTTTAATGATAGCGAAGCATTATATTCAAGAATATTAATGAATGAGATGTATTTAGCAGATAATAATTTGAGGCAAGCTTTCATAGCTGTGAAGACAAAAGCTGAAATTCGCTTTGGGGAAATTTTAAATGAAGCAAAACACCACTTGGAAGAGCTCAAAGCTATTGAAACGGATTGCGGGAAAGGAGAGGCAGCTGAAGAAATGAATTGCTTATGCAAGAAATTTATTGATAAGTACCGTCAGCTGACTTTCAGTTGTCTAATCGCTGAGGAAAGAGTGTTGAATTCGTCTATAAATAAATGGGCTCAAACGAACTGTGATATACTTGAAAGAGCAGAAATTAATCATGAAAGTTTCAAGAATCGATTCAGTGCGACAGAGATTCATAACAGGAATTCTAAAAGCGAAAATTTTTTTCTTAAGTTGGTCATTTTCGCTGCTGTTGTAAGTAACGTAACATATGGTTTCATTTTCAGACGGAGCCCATTCGACTTTCTTCAAGTACAACCGATGGTGTACTTCGATTATTTGAAAGAACAATTTGGAATTTTGTTCAATTTATATAACAATTTTTAATTTTTTGCTGTGAATTTTATTTAACGTTTTGTTTGAATATTTAATATAACTCATTACTTTACTATAAATATATTGTTCAAGCATTCTAATAAATCAAAATATTTGTCTTTTCACTTTCATTTCTGTCAGTTAAGAGATTTTATTTTGAGTGATTGTTTATGAATTGTTTTCAGAATATACATAGTTATTTTTTCAAAGGAAATTATACATATAGTTTTCAATCCTAAATTTCCTGTTCCTATAAAGAAATTTGAAATTTCAATTCCTCCAAAGACTACAAAGTTCTCTAATAAGATTTATTAGTAAATATTATAGATTTCCTTTGTACCTTCCTGTAAAACTAGAAAAAAAAATCTTTCAAATTGATATCATGCTGCTATAGTTAAGAGATTTTAAACAACTTCTCGAATATGGAACAAAATTCAAGAATCATGGACTAAACTCGCACCCATAGTTTTCAATCTGAAATTTAAATGAAATGTAGCTGCTTCTAAAGAAATTATAGCATTCAATTTAAATACTCGCCTCAAGATTTTTCCCAGGATTGCAGGCATTCCTTTTCCCCACCTACAACAAATCTTCCAACGTTTTTTAATTGTCATCAAATTGACCTTTTTAATAAGGTCTCAAAACTCGAATTTTGTAGTTTGAAAGCTTGATTTTTCCCATGTTACGTGTTATACTTTGAGACTGATTATAAGAAACGGCTTCCGGAAAAATCTATGCTTTATTACATACTTGCTGTCTAATGTTTAGTATCAGATTGTTAATTGAATGCTCAGTGCTGTTTGTAAGAAAAACTCATAAAACAGTTAAATTTGCAAATATTCTTATTCATGGAAGCAATTATGTTTTAATTGTTCTTGTGTAAATAAAATATGCATATTTTCAAATGTAATAGTTTCTGAGAAATTAATTTAGCACTCCGCCTTCCACCCTGATTTTCTACTTCTCTCGAACGCAAAACTTTAAAATCAAATGTACATCTTCGATTTAACGATTTCCTCCTATTAGTAATAAATATTAAGTCTCGAATTGGATTTGATGAATGTTATGTTCCTCGCCTTAAGGGGACTTGGCACCTTTTGACAATTTTTTTTAATTGAAGAACTTTTATATATATCATTTGTATGTTATGATGTGCTATTGTTCAACAAAATGATTTTCACATGAAAAATCAAAATTCAACTAACAAAATTTTAAAATTTAATTTTTTAAAATTATTTAATTTTAAATTTCCTTTTTCATTTCTTGACTTTTTTTACCAAATTTTTTAAAAGTACTTATTATAGTATGGTTTACAAATTTAGGGATGGGTTTTGCTATTAATTAGTTTTTGAGGAAAAAGTTTTTAAAGTTACATCGATGGTAGAACACAGAAAAAAAGCGACTTTTGTTACATTTTTATTTTTTTATTTTTTAAATATATAGCAAATTCCATCCTTAATTTTATCAAGCACATCATATCGAACACACACAAAAAATTTCAACTTGCTACATGAATATATGAAGATGTTTTAGCATTTTAAGTACTACAATGCGGCGAAAACACAAAAACCGAGAAAACGCAGTTTAAAAAATACAAAATCCTACTAAAAAATCCGAAATATTTGAGTTCTCTTACTTCTTAACTACATTTATATTGGTTGTATCGCTTCAAAACTTCGCTCAGATATACTAGGAGAGTCAAACCACATTTTAAGCAAAAAATTGAAAAATAGTTATTTTCAGCCATTTTCTACATTTGAAAGGTGCCAAGTCCCCTTGAGAGTTTTGTTGAACCATACATTCCTTTGTCGATAGTTAAATCGAGGTTATACCTCATTAAAAAAAATTTAATAGGCGTATTATTAAATGGGGTTAATAAATGAAACCCGTTCTTATTAACAAGATTCGTTTCGGTATAAGTTTAGTAGAACAAAATATTGAAAAAACAAAAAGCTTTTAATCATATATATCAACGCAGTCTGTGCAGTGTTTCAAGGTGATAAGGGCCGTATCACGATACATATTATAGAAGACAAGATACTTTACACGTGCATAAATGAATAGTTTACAAAACCTAGACAGTTACCCCCCCCCCCCCCTTCTGATCGGCCAAATGACGAATTTGCTTATGCTAAAATACAAGAAACGAATTTTATCGATTCTATTAGTTCCACAACCACATCTGGCATTGTTAACATGAAATTTTAATATTTAAGGTGCAAACTTCAAATTATCATTAACTGGGTTTTGTTATAGTAGTTAATCTTTTACTTTGCTGGCTACAAAAGTAGAGATAAAAACGTGGGTAAAAGTACAACAACTCGATAGGCATATTATAGATGGAAACAAAATACATTCGCACATGAATAGCTTTCTAAAGGATTGGGAAAATTGCTCTCTCCTGAATTCCCCCCCCCTCCCCCCATGACTGTCCTACGCTACTATAAAAAACAGCAAAATACTTGCACACGTTCATAAATACCTCCTGGGTCGAAGATTTAATATCACGAATGTGAAAAGATTGTTTTGCATTTTATGTGAACAAAGAGTGGTTTAAACACCAGAAAATGTGAGTGAAGGAAACAAAAATGTTTAGATCACTATACGTATCTTCCGTTTAAACCATAACTTCAACTAAGCGATAATTTTTTCTGTATATTTTGAGCTATTTGTGATGAGAGTGCTTTTAAAATCGACGAATCAATAAGAGGAGTATTTCTTGTGAAAAACTCATCCACCGAAAAAAGTTCATCCTATGTATAAAAGTTTTTAGGAAAAACATTTTGCCATGGACATCATCCCGTACTCTGAAATCTTGTCTTTGCTCCTAAATTTTATAATGGCTAATTTCTTTTCATAAAAGTATGAGGTTGTTTTTTGGAACGATATCATTGCCGAACGATATCATGGCGATATCAATGCCTGCTTGGCGCTGACTAAATTGACGACCAGCAACAGGCACAGGGCCCAGCTAGGCTGGGCCTAGTCAATTTAACAATCCTCATTGAACATCAAGAGCCTTCTTAAAAGTTTTTACCCCATTGCAATTAACAGTTGCCTCTGGTTATACTTTTCCAACTGCCTACAACCCTTGAAGTAGTAATTTTTCCTAATTTCAATATTAGCTTGAAATTTAAAAAGCTTGAAACGAAGACCGCTGGTTCTACCTTCAGCGCATAACTGCAGCCCATCAACTCATCAACATTTAAATCCCCATCATCGGAAAGCAAAATGTCCATGGGCGAAAAAAAAAAAAAAAAAAAAAAAAAAAAAAAAAAAAAAAAAAAAAAAAAAAAAAAAAAAAAAAAAAAAAAAAAAAAAAAAAAAAAAAAAAAAAAAAAAAAAAAAAAAAAAAAAAAAAAAAAAAAAAAAAAAAAAAAAAAAAAAAAAAAAAAAAAAAAAAAAAAAAAAAAAAAAAAAAAAAAAAAAAAAAAAAAAAAAAAAAAAAAAAAAAAAAAAAAAAAAAAAAAAAAAAAAAAAAAAAAAAAAAAAAAAAAAAAAAAAAAAAAAAAAAAAAAAAAAAAAAAAAAAAAAAAAAAAAAAAAAAAAAAAAAAAAAAAAAAAAAAAAAAAAAAAAAAAAAAAAAAAAAAAAAAAAAAAAAAAAAAAAAAAAAAAAAAAAAAAAAAAAAAAAAAAAAAAAAAAAAAAAAAAAAAAAAAAAAAAAAAAAAAAAAAAAAAAAAAAAAAAAAAAAAAATGACCATAGCAGGCAAAAAATTTTAAATTTTATTCTCTAAAATCTAGTTGGCAGAATTTTTGCTGCTGATGTTTCCTCTCTATATGTAACATTTTCATTTGTAAGATGAGAAAAATACAGCAGTCAAAGAAAAGTACTGCAACAAACGTAGAGAAAATATAATTTCGGCAAAAAAAAATAAAAATATATATATATATATATATATATATATATGTGTGTGTGAAGTAAAAATCCATTAAATGGTTTAACATTTTATAAAATTACAAATTACCTTAAAACTTCAGAAATGTGTTTGCTATTAGTACTAAAGCTTTAATTAAAGTACCTATGCTAAATTTTATGCAAGTATTTATTAGTATCTTTCTTCCAAAATGAATATAGTGATCTAAGCAGGCAAACAATTCTAAATTTTATTTTTATGGCATAAGGAGTAATAAATGGTTCAAGAACGTATAAAATAAAACTCATAGTTCAGGTACCCAAAAATAAAAACTTCATTCTTTATTAATTTTTTTTTTTTTTTCGTTTTTACATGACTCTTTTACCTTCCTTACCTGTGGCGTTTCGTATGAAAAGGTTTTCTCAATTTATTATTATTTTTTAGCAGTCAAAGTCAGCTGTTGTTAATTCACTTAAGCTTTTCCCCTTCATTTTATTAGGAGATTGACAAATTCCGGATCTTTCTTCAGGTCCGTTCTTCACTAACCAGTAAAGTACGCAATCACAATTTAGCGGGTTATCTGAAAAATAAATACATCTTTTGTTTATGTGTAAAAATAAACTAAAAATGCCTAGTCGTATTACTATGAGTGCACTTAAATGATGTGAGGACACTAAACTGTAAAAAACTATAACTACCACCGCTGTTGATGGTACACTGGAATTTTCAGAGAATGAAATATGTTATGAGAATGCTTTAAACAGGCGAAAACAATACGACAAATATGGCATAAAATTCTACAATTGATCTTTACTGAATGAATAATATGCATAACATACTACGTCATGGGGTTCGTTGCCTTGAAAGCACGACCAAAATCGTTTGACGGCAGGTAGAAGAAGGTTCGAGGACTTTCACCATGCACCAAATAGCTTCCCTTGAAGTGACGATCAGAGAGAGACAGAGAGAGAGAGAGAGAGAGAGAGAACGATGTACACTGTTAGAAATTTCATCATGAAATTACGGTTAAATGACTGGCAGCAGTCTGTCCATCTAATTCACCGTTAAATTTACGGTTTGGAACATTTTTCTATCTTTACGGGACCTAACCATTTCCAATCAGCTTGGTTAAAAAGCCGTAAATACAAAAGTTTACGGTTTTATAACCCTTTAAAAATGGTTTCAAAACAAAAGTTTTACCGTTTTTGAACCATTTCAAGGCGTCGAAACCGTAAACGAAATCTTTGGGACTCGAACCCTGGGTCTGTGGTTTACAAGCCTTGCTCTAGCCATTCGGCCCTCTACAACACGTGAATCGGCCGTTTATTTATTAATAAATCTTCTTTTAAAACAGGCCAACTGCCTTGAGATTTAAGTTTTTAGTCTAAATTTGCTGTATATTGACGAAAATCATTTTATTTGCTGCAAAAATTAAAATACAAACAAGCTTCAGCAGCTCAAATTATGGGTTCGCTCAATCGCAAACAGTTCGGGAATCCGATGTCTCCAATTTTTTTATTTACGTGTGTATGTGTTTCTATTTAGTATCCACTGCTTAAGCTACTTTTTCTTTCTTTTTTTATGTACACATGCAGATTTTAACTGATAAATCCGTATTCCTATTTTAAAACAACGTACGACCGGTTTGGTTTCGCAACCAAGATGGACGCCCGATTATTATTGAGCGCTTGACAATTACGGTTAGTTAAACGTTCTTAGGATCAACAGAGAGTAAACGATTTTTTTCGCAATCAGCGGTTTGAGTACCGTCTTTTTATTGGTTATTCAACTGTTGTAATTAAATATGGTAAAATAACAATCAAATAAATGGTTATTTTACTATTTTCTTACGGAAATTTTTAACAGTGTAAAAATTATATGCCCTATGCCATGTACATCAATCTGGTGTCGCCAGCGAGAAACTACGATTTCGTGATGCAAGATAAAACCTCGTACTGCAGTCGTGACATCATCTGTTGCTCATCTGGCTCACCATTTGAGGCAAAGAAAAGTTGCAGGTGGGATTCGATCCAGAGTTCATCAGGTGGTAAAGCCGGTATCTTTTTACGCACAGCCTAAAACGTCTAACAGTAGATAGAATGACAGTCGTCATTCTATTTCTAAATGTAACTTAAGGTGTTTTAAAGTAATTATCCCCTATTTGATGACTTGAATATCTTTTCCTTTTAGATTAATAAAATAATTTTAATTAGCATTCTAAAGCCAATTGCATTGTATTTCGGCTTAGTTGTATGTTTACAGCACGGCTTGCTACCCTGTGCATTTCATATGGAATCATGACATATTTTTCTTATTAAAAAAAATCTATATAAATGTGTTTTATCTCTTAGTACATTTTATACATTTTGACGGATCATTTTTGTTTTTTTATGGCCTTTTGTAAGTGCTTTTATGTGTATTGTTATGTTTGGCTTTAACACAGACGACCGACCATTGATCATCTCTTGTACTTGTATTTTGTTAGACAGGTATAGTGTGAAGTGTTCCAATGTATGGAACGCAGGGGGTGCAACAGCTTAGTCCTACCAAAGAATAATATCTATGCCGTGGCCATGATTCAATCCGACGTCCATGGCACGAGAGCTTTCTGTTTTACACCAATGTATTCTCAATTATTTTTCTTAATGAACGCATATTTTTTAAAAATTTTAATTTAAATAAACGATAGTAACATCCAAAGAGAAAATCTAAGTCATTCGGTAAATATTCTATGGATATTTTTGGCTGATAATTAGTGTTACCAGTACCGAATGCAGAATTTGGCTTGGAGGTTAGGATCAAGTTTCGGTCACAGTATTCAATATACATATTCATTATTAGTATTGACATACATCGTAGAAAAGACTTGTGACGAGAGGTCTCTGTCACTTACCCCCGTCGGTGCGCCCCTCAGCAATGGAGCGCTACCGCTAAGAGTGTTGGCGCCCCACATAAACAAAAAAGACTAAACACCATCCCCCCAAAATGTTCAATGACGCATTCTGCGCCATGAACCCCGCTCGTGGGTATGCCTGTCCCTGAGTGAAATTATTTGTATTTAACTATTCCTTAATTCGAGTTGTTATGATTTGTATTTAATACTAATATTAATTATAGTGAACCATAAAACTGATGTCTCGTTATGAAATACGAGCTACATCCTTTCTAAAAATTTTTCAAATGTAAACATTATTTCATAATTTTTAATTACGTGCTCCAGTACTCTCTGAAAATGTAAATGTTTCTTTTTTGTTAGCATTATTACAGCTTGTTATAACTATTATAGTTTCTATCTGTTGCTATTTTTAATTACTATCTGTAATTAAATACATTATTACTTTAAAATAGCTCATACATTTACAATTAACGACTCTGTCTTTAGCAATTTCTGATAAGATAAATATTTAAAAAGTAAATGAGTAAGAAGAATTTATTTTCAAATATGGGAAAGATTTTTTTGAGCAGTTAACAAATTCAATATCTCAAATACATTCTCATTTCTGTTATTCATAAAAAAGTTTTAATTTGTATTCAATCCTGGTTTAATTTCATAATGTTTACATTTTAATGTCACTCATAATCAATGTTTGCTTTTTAATTTTTATTCGAGTTTAAAATGATTCTTATAAAACATAATCACATCATATACACTAGTAGCAAGAGATATGACGTAAGATGATTCATATAACTTTTTAAAAAAATAATTAATTAAGCTTTTGTGACCAGAAATATGAAGGAAATAACTCTTTTTCCCATTGAAAAACATTGATCAATCCCTCACTTGCTTGCCCCTGTTGCTGCGGTCTCTCTCAGAATTCTTAAATGGGCCATTCATTTACCCTTTCATCTGTCAAGAGTTTGCAAATAATCCAAGCAGACTGCGCCCCGAAAATCATTCGCGGAAAAAGCACTACTACCCAAGCAAAAGAGACACAAAACACATGTTTTCCAATTTGTAAAGGTTCTGGAAGAAAGTTGCATAGCTTCTGGGGTTTTTCTAATTACGGTAGTGAAGATTTTTTCTAAAGAATAGCACATACACACTTCAACAATTTTAGGAGCAGAAGTTATATGATGCTCTATGCTTAAAGTGTATGACATCTTAACCCTTGTAAGTGGGATTAGTATTTCTTTTTTAATATGTTTTTCAAATATTTTTAAAATACATACATTTAAATCTTAAATTTATATTTTACTGCTAATATATTTTTTTAATTAATAGGTATGTAAAAAATAAATGTTCAAATAATTTCCCAATTGTTTTTTACATGCATGAATTAATATTTATGAATTATTTAAAACATTTAATTATTTTTCTCTTCTTAGAATTACCTCAAAAGAATTTTGTTCTTTATCTTTTACGTCAAATTTGTATTGTAAAATTACTTGCACTTTATGTTTATATTTAAAAAGTTACATGGAAAACAAAACAAAAAATATTACATGCTCATACATGCTAAAAAAAAACCCACAAGAAATCATTGCAAAATATTATGGCCATCCATATTATAATTATTCTTCATATTATCTTTAACGATTACTATTCAGGGATCAAATCACAAATGAAATTGAAACATACGTAAAACATTTATCAAACGATCATAATGTTGATCCCTTAAAGTTCTGGGGCATAAACTGCCATATATAACCAATGTTAAGCACAATTGTGCCTAAGGGAGGATTTATAAATGATATCACTCTTCGAGGGGGAGGGGGATTCGTGAAATTGTAACAAAGTGTGACAAGGGGAGGGGAGGACGTAACAAGAAGTGTGACATCCCTGCTTATGCAACATAGCGTGACGTGTGACAAAGGGGGGGAGGGGTTCAAATATGTGGGAAAGAAGCGTGACATTATTTATGAACGGTCCCTAAGTACTTGTATGTGTGTGCTTCCTCTGCTCCAGTGGAGCGCTTATTTAGTTTTGCTGGGAAGCTTTTTACTTCTCAGAGAATGAAAATAAAAGCCGAAACTTTTGAAGCACTAGTTTTTTAAAATGTAATAAGAGATTATTCTAAAATGCAGCATTTATTTTCAAATGATTATTTATCTCTTGCACTATTTGAATATTTTGTTATCTCATGCAACTCATACATTCTATAAGTGATTTATAAAGAATCATACAAATTATTATTTTCAATAAATTGATTGGTGATGTGAAATGTTTACACAATTTAAACTAGAAAATAAATGCTATGTAGAAATATTACTTCATTTTACGAAATTGAGACCAACTAAAATTTTGATTGTATGCAAAATAACAATGAACCTGTAAAATCATGTTATGCATAATAGATAAATTTAGTGCATTGTCTTTGCTTATATACAAAATAGGATCGATGTAGTTATCCTACACATGAATTTTAAATACGAGTCATTCCATTTCAAATCAGGCAGGCAGGTCTAAAACTTGTCACATGACTCTCACAGATTTTTTTGAAAAAATTACAGTAGTTACAACTAAGGGACATATAAAATATCCGAAAAGGATTTTGCAAAAAAAAAAATGTCTAGTTAGGCTAATTCCATGAAAAATTATCCTTTGAGTGATTTAAAAAAATATTTTTTGGGGAGTTGTAACTTTTGTATGTACTATAGAGATGTTTGAATTTAATAAATTTTGCATAAACAACATTTTGAAATTGATTTTGTGGCAACAGTAGAGTTTTAAAATGGCCGCACTGCGTAAGTGCAGTTGTTCAGATTTTCAAGATTTTCAAGTTCCAATTTCAAAGGTAAGTTAAGTTCTTGCAATAATTTTTAGAGTATATATTAAAAATTTAGTGCTTAAATCACGTATAAAAATATTTGTTGGTGCTATTATATAGAATTTATCATTTCCTTTACGAAAAAGAAAATTGAAAATTTTATTGTAGAGTAAGTCACCAGAAACAAACAAAAGTTTGTGTTAAGTTTTTAAACAAAGTCAAATTTTCATAACTTTTTCAGTTTTCTTTCTTGATGATGATGACTATAAAAGGACAATTTTGAATTTTGAAATGATTAATATATTTATTGAATATTAAACGTTTTTATACTGTAGAGTAAGTCACATTCACATGCATCATTAAAGTGATTTAGCTTTAAAAAATTTAAATGTTGTCTCTCTTTTACTTTAGATGGGGAAAACAGCAGCTTAGAGAAAGGAAATCAAAGATACAGGTTAAAAGCAAATGGAAAATAAGCTTGTAAAGGAAAAGAATCTAAGAAGCAAAATGAAAGACGAAGTAAAAATAAAAAATTCACGACTATTGAAGAGAAAGAATATTTGAGAGTAAAGAAGAGGGAAGAAATGAGAAGATATAGTGCAAATAAATCACAAAAAGATGTCGTGGAAGCACATAATTCTTCTTTTAATTCAAATTTGAATTCTCTATGTAAAGCATTTAAAAGTCCTGCTTCTTCTGGAAAGGCCCGTGCTAAGATGAAAAAAAAATTGCCACGAAGTCCTAACCAGTCTAAAGCTTTGGTGAAAAGTTTGCTCATTAATTGATATTAGATATTGTGCAACCAACATCTAGCAAGCCAAAAATTTGTCAACTCTGTGAAGAGACAATATCAATAGCTAAATATTTTTTTTGAAAAGGACAGCATCTCCTACCAGACACCTGGAACTAAGGATTATATTATAAATGATGCAAATTTAGAAAAGTTAAAATTACAAAAGAAATATCAATGTATGACTCTTGGTGAAACCTTTTAATAGATATCTATCAGATCGGTCAGGGCAACCATTTTAAACAGAAATTTTCAGTTTCTTTGGTAGTAAACCTCGTGATGTAGAGTGACACGTTTCATTCACTGGTCATGGCAAGGGACCTATTGATGGTATTGGTGGAGTTGTGAAACGCATAATAAGGGAATCCCCACTTTCAAGGAAAATAGGTCCTAGTTCTGGAGAAGATTTCTTCCTTCAGAAAAGAATTTGTGCAAAAATATTACCATTCATGGTTACTGAAAGTAAAATTCTTGAGGAAAAAGCCTTTATTGACGGACTATATGCACCTTCAGGAAAACAAATTATCAAATTTCTGAGACGAGATAAATGCATTGCATCATTAAAATTAAATATTATGAGCTAAAGGTGGCTAACGTTTCAAAGAAACTTTTTTTTTTTTGAAAATGAACATTATCACAGAAAAAATAGAAAATTTGAAACCTGAAGAATTTAATGATAACATTACCAATGACACCACTGAAAAAAAAATTGCCCTTGGTGAAGGCTATTGGGTTCTAGTACCCTTTGAAAGGAAGAAAAATGTTAAGCATTTGCAGGGCAAATCATAGTCATAAGTCTTTTGCAAAGGTTAAGGTTCTAAAATAGAGAATAAGCCAGTTTATTGCCATCGAAAGAAGACACATCACTGACGCATGAGAAAAGCATAATGAAGTTACCGGAACCAAATTTTGATCGAAGAAGTAACTTAAAATTTACAAATTTCAATTTCAATAAATTTTTAATGGGATATTTTAATGTGTTAATCAATGTGTAGTGTAAGTCACGATTCCACTGTAGTGTAAGTCACAAAGAATAAATTAAAGCAAAAAAAATTGAAAGATCCTTCATTCTTGTTGATCACATTCTCTTAAACTTCAAGCTCTATAACACAGAATCTGCGAAAAAAATGTTTCAAGGATGTTCCGTTCGGAAGAAATATTGAAATGAAAATACTGGCAAATTGAAATTTTTTTTCATGTAGTGTAAGTCACATCATAACAAAGCAAATTTTAAAATTTTAAAAATTTTTTTGAGTTTTTAAAAATTATTTACATGTTTGTAATTAATTTCCCATACATCACATTTTTTTTGACACGTAAATGCTTGTCCGAAATTTAACATGTAAAGCGCAAAATGTCTTCTGATGTAGTGTAAAACACGCATGGAATTAGCCAGTTACAGACTTTTAAAATATGGGACTAAGTTTTCAGAAAATCAGCAAAACACTCACTTTTAAAATGGCCTACGTTTCAAAAGTTTTTAACGGATTCGAATATTTTTTTTCTATAAATAATGAAGGGATGGTATTTTATTTAGACACTAATTTTAAAAATCTAGTTGGCTTCGTTCATAAAGAGAAAAAAGTGTTTTTGAAGTGAAAAAAATGTATTTTTACATTTATGATTTTTTTTCATTTGAAAGAAATTTATTTTTGACAAAACCGAGGTGACAATCTGAAGTGCTGTTATGGAAGTTTTGTATCAAATTTTGTTGTAAGCCTGAGATGCATATCCCCTCAGAATTTAAAGTTTGAAATTTGAAAATGTTCAAAAATTTCGATTTTTGAAGTGTGATTACTCAAAACGAAATTTTTTAAAAAATCTGAAAATCTGCTCATTTGTTGCCCTTAAAGTGCGTAATGAGCTGCTATCAATTATATTATGTATTTTTGCCCTAGATACTTTATATGATTTTTCAAAAATGGCCTTATGTGCGTTTCTCAAAAAAGCCAGAAATTCAAACTCGTTCTTATTTAATCACTTTAATATAAGATTCAATCAATATTTATTAAGAATTATACTATATTGTTACACAAATACTACAGATAAATTGCACTTAACCTTCAAAGAACTTAAATAGCTCCTTGCACAAAGCGTGGCTACTGTGATTTAATGCATGTTATTCTGCTCAATCCAATTACTAGTTTCAAACTCACACGCTTTTACATCAAATACCATGCAACAGCAAATGTAAAATTCATTGTAGGAATACAATCAAAACATTATTGGTTATCCTAAAATACTGCTAAATAGTAAAAATCCATAAAATAGTAATGCTTACATGGGAAGCACGAGCAAACAAGAAGTGGGAAGCAGTTAGAAAACTCGCAGCCTCTTAAACAAATATAACTCAATGCATGATTTCTAAATAGGAAAATTTATTGAACGTATGAATGAGAATTATTGAATGGGGCAAATTACGAAGGTATCACTGATGGTTTAAAGACACTATCGAATAATTTGTACGCAGATAATATAGAGCCAATATTTCAATAGCCAGAAAAATCCGGGGGGGGGGGGAGGGGGAACTAGACTAAAATAAAGTAGTGCTGAAAGTAAGAAATATAAGGGATCATTCATAAATGATGTCAAGCTTTGAGGGGGGAGGGGGGTTCGTGCAATTGTGACAAGAGGAGGGGAGGGGGTAACAAGAAGTGTGATATCATGCATTATGTAAAATAGCATGATGCGTGACAAAGGGGGAGGGGGTCCGCTGAGGTGTGACATATTGTGACAAAGAGGGGAGGGGGTCAAATATATGGGAAAAAAGAGTGACGTCATTTATGAACGGCCCCTAACACCATCTGAACCCTCTTAATCTTTGCATTTTTTCGTTAATAACGAGTAGAAGAGGATTCAAGAACTTCATTCTACTTATTTTGCTCTAAGTACACAGCTCGTATGTGTTTAAAACTATATATCAGTGCTGTAACATATTTGATGCAAAGTGTGAGTTTAAAACTAGTAATTGGATTGAACAGAATAACATGTATTAAATCACAGTAGCTACACTTTGTGCATGGAGCTATTTAAGTTCTAAGAAGGTAAGTACAATTTATCTGTAGTAATTGTATAACAATATAGTATATTTCTTAATAAATATTGATTAAATCTTATAGTAAAGTGACTAAATAAGAACAAGTTTGAATTTCTGGCTTTATCGAGAAACGCACAAAAGGCCATTTTTGAAAAATCATATAGCATATCTGGGGCAAAAATACACAATATAATTGATAGCAGCTCATTAAGCACTATTAAGAGCAACACATGAGCAGATTTTCAGATTTTAAAAAAATGGCTTTTTTGAATAATCACACTTCAAAAATCGGAATTTTTGAACATTTTCAAATTTCAAACTTTAAATTCTGAGGGGATATGCATCTCAGGCTTACAATAAAATTTGACACAAAACTTTCATAACAGCACTTTAGATTTCCACCTCTGTTTTGTCAAAAATAAATTTCTTTCATAAGAAAAAAAAATCATAAATTCGGTAAAAATACGATTTTTTCACTTCAAAATACTTTTTTTCTTTATCAATAAAGCCAACTAGATTTTAAAAATTAATGTCTAAATAAAATATCATCCCTTCATTATTTATAGAAAAAAATTATTCGAATCGGTTAAAAACTTTTGAAACAGTGGTCATTTTAGGAGCGAGTGTTTTGCTGATTTTCTGAAAACGGCCAACTTTGTCCCAAATTTTAAAAGTCTGTAACTAGAGAAACAATTTTTTTTTTCTGCAAAATTCTTTTGGGATATTTTATACGTCCCTTAGTTGTAACAACTGTAATTAAAAAAAAGCTGTGAGGTTCATGTTACACCCTCTGCCTGATCTGAAATGGAAATATTCAAAAAATTCTCATGTTACACAACCACATTTCTCCTTTCTGCAGCGACGTCGTAATTCAAGAACTATGATGTTAAAGTTATTTCATTACGATTGCAATAATCATCATTTCAGTTATCCCTTCTTAAATCAAAAATCATAAGTTTTTGATTTGTGACACGGTTGCAAAAATGAGATTTGGATGCATTATATCAGCTTATTTTGCGCTAATTTAATCGTAATCAAAATCGTAATCTTATGTCATAAACGCAATCGATTACACTTTTAAACGACTGCAATCGCTGCCGTAATCGTAATTACGTTTTGGCAAAGAATTACAATCGTAATCACAATCATAATCTCTCAATTTTTCTCTTTGTAATCTTAATCGACTCGAAGCCTGGCAGGACACGGTGGAGTAGGAAGTCTGCTGGAGATGGGGATAGAACCCCGGACCTCCACGGTTTAAAGCGAGTACAATAAAACCTGTAAAGCTGACCACCTTTGGAAGCTGACCACTTTTATCAGGAGCGAACTAGCCCTATATTATATAATGTACAGAAACCTTTGTAAATTGAGAACCAGTGTTGACCACCTGTCTATGTTGAACACCTATGTACACCAAATTTGGGTGGGAGTATTATAAAAAATCCTTTGTAAGTTGACCGCCTAATTATTATTAAATTTATTTGTTTATCTGTTTTTAGAAAAATTAAAAATATAAAAAAGCTTCTCCAGGATTTTTTATGCTATAAAAATAGACCATTTGCCTGGAGGGAGGAAACATCAATATAAAGTTTGCCTAAATCTCTCTGTAAGTTAGCCAACTGGGAAAACTACTATGAGCACTCATTTATTCTTTAAATAACTTCCTTTTTTTCCCTTGGATCTGATATAGCCATTTCGAACAAATATATATTTTTAAGAAAATCTTTAGCTTCATATAAGTAACTGACATAATTTATATAATCTTTATCTTAATTTTAACTAAGTACTTCACTTTTGAAGTTGTATAGGATACAATGTAAGTCATTCGGGTTAAATTTCTTTAATGATATTTTAGGTAATTGTGGGAAAAAAAGCTAATCACTATTTTAAATTAACATCATTACATGAAGCTATATTTTAATTAGTTATAAATGAATAAATGCATAGTGTAAGAAATGGCAAAAAGAAAAAAAATCTCGACCCTCTATAAGTTGAACACCTGTCTAAGTTGACCACTAAAGTGCTGCACCGCAAGTTGTCAAATTACATAGGTTTTACAGTACTTGCATGTTTTCCCAAGAGGTCCATGCATTGCCGACAGTTGTCGGTTTATAAAGGTGTGCCACCACAATTTGTAAAAAAAAAAAAAATACCTTTGAATTTATTAGATTGCAACATTGAACCAGGGTTATAGTTGATGTCTAAGATTTTGAGAAGTTTATTTTATTCCGAGAAAGATAAAAATCCAATATCAAAAAATAATTAAATGGGTTATGTTTTCACAACCAGTTTTTATGATTATTACTTACTTCATCTTCTCTTTATTTCCCACCTTCAAATAAAAGAAGAACTAAAAGAGGAGAGACCAAGGTGGCACTCGTAAATTACGGCGAGTTAAACGTACTTTAGGAGAAACAGAGAATAAACGATTTTTTTTACAATCAGCTGTTTGAATACTATCTTTTTAATGGTTATTCGAGTGTTGTAATTAAATATGGTAAAAAAACAAGCAAATAAATTGTTATATTACAATTTTTTCACGAACATTTTCACAGTAAAAAACATTCAGGAATTACAAGGAACTATGCGCCTAATTTTGTACAAAAGAAATTTCAATGTGAAAATACTAAGTGTAGCCACAAAAAACAGGGATGGGTTTCGTCCGGATGATACTACTTTCTTCTATGACAGAAGGAGAAACTGGAAGAAGTGGAAACAACTAAAATAGAACGCGGGAGAGGGGGGCAGCACCTAGAAATAAAGATGT
This sequence comes from Octonoba sinensis, assembly GCA_038502835.1. Lineage (NCBI taxonomy): Eukaryota > Metazoa > Arthropoda > Arachnida > Araneae > Uloboridae > Octonoba > Octonoba sinensis. Next base: position 141,211,698 of record CM076599.1, read on the forward strand.
TAAAAATCAAAATATGTTATCTAAATGGGAGGAATAAACTAGTAGGTAAAACTAATTACATCAAATGAGAAACAGACAAATTATATTATCAATAATTTTTGGAAAAGTAACTTATTTAAAAAAAAAAAAAAAATCCGACATATATTTATGGGTAGCAAGTTTAACAAATTTTGGATAGGGTTTGTTACAACTTTGCTCTTTCTTACATTGGTGCAAAAAAAAAAAAAAAAAAAAGATTATACATCAATGGAAGAATTCATACTTTTTTTCATATCAAAATACATTTAAAGCATATTGGATAACACATTAAAAAATAATTATTCCAGCATACAAAGCAGAGTGCGGATTTTAGAAAGTTAATGAACCTAAAAGTTTTTGTATTAATATTGATTATTATCATCACTCTGATAATGTATCAATCATTTAAATTTTAGCCAACACATGTTTTCTTATTTTTTTTCTTTCAGGAGGTTCTTTTCTTGTTTATTTCCACTTTGGAAGAATCATTCTATATATATATATGTATGTATTATTATTATTATAAATCTTTAATTAAGAACAAAGAAAGTATTTTAGCCTTAATTATTCACATTATTTGATACCACTTTTGTATTTACAGTGTCTTCAGACTCGGTTTAATGGGAGAATATTTATATATATACATATATATATATGTATATATATATAGTGTATACAATGTACTTAACAATATATTCATTGCAATGTACCTAAGTTTACAATGTACCTAAGTTTAGCTTAAAAAATATATTTATTTTATGAAACAAAATCGCAATTTTAATAATAAGTGTTTAATAAATGTGTTACTTTCACTTGGAAGAACTATTTCTTCCAGCCGGTATTTTCCACTTTGGAAGGAACTTGCCAACCTGCACAAAATATCAAGTTGCATAAAATGCCAACAATTTCATATGTTAAATATATCATAATTAAATTAAATATGTGTGATCTGTCAGTGATTTCTCACAATATATTAAAATATCTTTATGCAGCAAATCATATGCTTTTTTTTCGAGGGAAAAAAACTCAGATGACGGAGGTAAACTATGTTTAAAAAATGTTTTAATTTTTTTAACGCAACTTGCCTCAGTGGATTTCACTTTTTTGTAGAGACCAATAATAGAGTAAAATAATGGCAAAAAATTATTTCATTATATCGATGCCGCAAGAAGTTATGACATTTTTCAAATTTTGGCCTTATGTTACTAAATACGCATTCAAATTGCCTCAATGATAGTTGCATTTTCTAAAGTACTAATAACTTTCAACTGACCCCACTGTTAAGCCATAAAAATGCTAAAAATTACGGAAAACGCCAATTTTTATGACCTTTAGTGACCTTGCTGCAACGACTTGCCACAATCTTATCATCCATTATATATAATTTGACCCTTTTATGTTCCATATCAAAAGACAATTTGGTGGCAGGTTGTTTGCGCAACAAGTTTTGGACCATAACAGTTTCCATGTTTTCAAAATCCGCTCAGTTTTTGCTGTCGCACATTGACCTTCGGGGATCCATAAAAGCTGAACAACTTAACATTAGAACAAATAATGCTAGATATGATCTTTTAATAAGACAAATAACAGCTGGTAATTTTTTGTGGAAAATTTGAGATGGCATGAAACACAGGTGTGACACTCTCTCGGATTCTTGCTCTTAAGTATCTTATGCAGGAGAAACGGATTGAGAGGAATACGAGAAAATGAAGATAAACCGTTATCAGCGCGGCAGACAAATTTAATGGGGGTCATTAAAAAAAGGAAAAAATCAGATTGTTAAGTTCTTTATATTATTTTTTAACGACTGAATGCGGTGATCGGGATGTTCCTGATAGAAGCACCCAGAAAGAAGATATAACAGCTTTGACCAGAGATCACGATGAACAGCTTCGAACAAAGATACCTCGGGATACACAGGAAGCGCAAAATATTATCATTGAATAAGAAGCATTGAAGATCATTTATTGAATCTGTATATGAACAAATGTTTGTATGATTGTGCCCCAAACTTTGGATAACTGTATGAAAAACCCGAATAAGGGAGATGGGGCACATTTAATAACTCGTCCGAGAACTCAGTGAATACAATATTTTTCTAAGAGGCAAGAGCTCTCTTTTACGAGAGGGAGATGTATTTTTCTCTTGAGCAAAAAATAAAAAAAAATAAAAAAATAAAAAACACTTTATTAAATCAATATTTTTGGATTAATCAGACTTAATGATTTCCGAAGTTAGGCTTATCGGAACTCAGCAATACATAATAATTCCTCAAAACAGCGTAATAAGTAAAGTTCAAACTTCTGAATATCTGCTCGATCAATGTCAAGGTCATTCAAATAAATAATTCACTAACTAATGAACATTTTAGCTACTACCACAAATTCTTGGTTTCAGCATAGCTTAAAGCGCTATTCGATATTTACTCTTAGATAGAAATTGCAAAAATATTTAATACATTACATTAACTGATTAAAAATTCTATTGTTTACGAGCTCCCTTAGGTTGAAAAAAAAGTTCTAAACGAGCAATTGTGTAAATTAATCATGTTTAATTTACCATGATTAATAATAGTAAAAATAAAAAGACTATACATCAATTAACATTGCAACAATTCTTCCACAAACATAAAAGTAGAAACGTTCTTACCTAGCAATTGAACTACTTTCAATGCGTATCTTTTCTAACGTTCGAGACTTCGGAAGTTTGTCAAACAAATCAACGATGGAACTGGATTTCACGTATAGTCTTTTAAATTGAATTTCTTCAAATATTTTATGCGGAATGTACTGAAGCGAGCAAGATTCGATGATCAGCTGAATAAAAGAAATAAGGAGTTGAAGTTAAATAACAGAAAATAAATACGTAATTTTTTAAAAACTGAGTGCGCTTGAGATTCGCAAATCCGTCATTAGCTGGAACAACAGAGTGTCCATAATTTTGCGGCTGAACTTTTTTTCTTCTTTCAAAATGCCAATACTTTCGCATAAGATACACTTTTATTTTTGACACATAAGAAGAGAATCTAAGAAGGGAAAGTGCACACTCTTGTATTATTGCAACAAAATCGCACGGACACATTAAAGTAAAAATCCATCATTTTAAATTCAACAATTTTTACTTTTTTATACGTATCAAAACTTGTTCTGACAAGAGCTAACCTACAATTTGAGGACGAGCGTAATCCCGTCCTCGAAGTCAATCATGGTGTTTGCAGAACTTGGAAAGTAGATCTTCGGTCAATTAAGGTTGCCGACCACAGCATTAAAGTAAAAATCCGACATTTTAAATTTTCACTTCTTCATTTATAATGGTAAATAAATAAAAGTCTATTATCGTATAATATATCAATAACTCTCAATAGTTTAAGAAGCGCAACTTGAAATGATTAGAAACGTTGTTTTATTAGGGTGGAAATTGTAATATTTTAAAGAAAATGAACTATCTGTTTTTCACTTCTTTAAACAGTGTCAGTAAAATTTGAGAAATATCTTAAAAGCTCGAGCTGTATAGAAATAAAATTTAGATATTGTTAACAGAAAATTTCTACATAAATAACAAAACATTGATTATGCACTAAATACCCTTACTTCCTCGAAACTGCGCCCATGAAAAGGCCATAATGCATTTATTAAGACTGAAGTTCCACTCATTGAAGCACATCTGATGTGTCCTCTTCTGTCATCGCTGCAAACTTGACTTGAAGTACGAGCAATACATGCCACCAGCAAACAAAGAATTGTTACAAGTACCGCTTTCATCGTTTTCTTTAAGGCACGTTACCAATTTGAAAAAAAAAAAAAATTTGATTGTTTTTTTCGGATGTAAAACTCTTTTATACTCAAAAAAGACTTGTGTTTTCCCCCAGATTATTCCTATTTGAAAAACTGAACAGGTGCGTCTACTTATGAAACTGATAACATTTAAAAAATCATCTCCGTCTTTCGTAGGAAAAGATTGCAATAGATAATAAAAACATACAATAAATGCTATAGATAATAACTGAGCAAGTAGTAGGAAGGCAATAAGGTAGAGGACGAAGGAAGGTCCCCCCCCCCCCCCGCCGCTCTTCTCCCATAACCGGCACGCGCCGTCCCTCTCCTCTCCCACCACCGGCATGTGCCGTTCCACTAATCTCCCACCATCGGCACCATAGACGGGAAAACGCGGGCTTTTCCTTTGCTTTGCCGTCGAATGAAGGTCGAACATTGGCGTCTCTTATCTCGCTTCGCCTTATCTGCTTTTACCTGGATTTCTTCCGCCCGGCAAGGAGTTTTCATGGGGTTTTGTGAGCGAACTTTTATGAAATAAATTCTGTAAATTAAAAGAAAACCGAAATAATATAGGGACATGCTTGCTTCACTAGAGGCTATTATTTTAACTTTAAAAAGCTTCCAACGTTATTATAATTAATAACAAAAATTGGTACAAAAATGTAAATACTAAATATTAATTAATTTATAATTATGCAATATTATATTTCATAATGATAATATTTACAGTTGGTTTATTTTTTGTATATATATATAATTTAATCCATTCGACTCAAGCAATCAGCATGCTTATTATCTTTCCCGGCTCTGTGAACGATTGTGTAATTAAATGGCTGTAATGCCAACGCCCACCGCATGAGCCTAGGGTTATTTCCTGCATTGTTCTTTAACCAGACCAACGGGTGGTGATCTCAGACCTCCCCCTACCTCATGCCCTAAATATTTAACTTCGTTTTGTGCGAAGCGACATTTTGAAGGTTTAATTGTGAGTTGAGCATCGGCTATTCTACGCAAGACTATGTCTAAATGCTTCAGATGTTCTTCCCAAGTATTTGAAAATATTGCTACGTCCTCTAAAAACGGGACGCTAAACTCATCACATCCTCTCAGTAATTGATCCATAAATTTCGAAAAACAGAACGGCCCGTTAACTAGGCCGAAGGGCATAACAAGAGGTCTATACGTTCCAAATGTAGTAACGAAAGCTGCTAAACGTTGGGCCTTAAGACTTAAGGGGATCTGCCAGTAACCTTTCGTTAGATCAATCACCGTGATAAACTTCGCTGCCGTAACTGTCTCAATTCGCTCGTCGATATTAGGTAACGGGAAATATTCTGTTCTAATTACTGAATTTCATTTTCTATAGTCGATACAAGGGCGAGGATCGCGTCCTGCAGCTTCAACTAAAATCATGGGCGACGTGTAATCACTTTCTCCTATTTCGATTAATTTTAGATCTAACATTCTTTTAATTTCTGCTTTTAATATTTCCGTCTGTCGGGGAGAAGTTCTGTAAGGTTTTGATCTCACGGGTTGATTACTAATTAGTTCAAGATCATGTTCGATCAAGTGTGTCCTACCCGGGTCATTAGAAAATATCTTCCGATGTTTTCCTAATAAATTCTTTAATTCTTCGATCTGCTCCGGCGTGCATTTGCCGACCAATTCACTATCCCTAACAATTTCTTCAAAATCGTAAATATTGGGGTCTGATATTGGGTACGGTATTTCAAGATCAGAGTCAGAAGTTTCTTTACGTTCTTCACTAATTAACAAGTTTACTAATTCTGCGTGCTGATGATAAGGTTTTAATAAGTTCACATGATAAACTCGAGATTTTTCTGGGCTCCCAGGCATTTTAACTATGTAATTCGTGTCCGAAAGTTGACTTTCTACTATCCCGGGTCCTACCCACTGCACTGCTAATTTATTTGGCTTAGAAGCTGCTATAACTAAAACACGATCTCCCGGTTTAAAGATTCTTTGAACTGCGTCTTTATCGTACCACGTCTTTCTTTTTATCTGCATCTCAGAAACGCGCTCTGATGCTAGCTCTTGACAACGCTTCATTCGATTGATAAGTTCGAAAACGTATTCTGTCACCGCGTTTTCTTCCTCCTCTGGTTCCACCCATTTTTCGAACAACAATGTTTCGGGGGTGCGAAGATTTCTCCCGTGAACTAACTCCGCAGGGCTGAAATTTGTCGATTCATGTGTCACTAAAGCTAATAGCACCGCGGGCAGATTTTTCTCCCAATCTTCTCCCGACTTTAGGCAAAGTACTCGTAGTAGACACTTTACTGACCTGTGCCACCGTTCGACTGGGTTACTTTGGGGATGCCTTACTGAGCTATGGGAAATTTTGATACCATATTTTTCGAAAAAGGTTGTAGTTAAATTGCTAGTGAAGCATGTCCCTAAGTCACACTGAATTTCTTTGGGAAATCCTAATCGGCTAAAAATGATTAGCAAAGCCTCTACGACTGATGTAGAGCTAATATCTTTAACTGGTATCGCCTTCGGGTATTTGGATGCCATACATATGGCTGTTACCAGGTAACGATTATCCTTTTGAGAATAGGGAAGGGGCCCAACCGTGTCCACGTTAATTTTAGAAAATATTTCTCTGATTATGGGGACTAATTTTAACGGTGCTTTCTTTTTCTCACCTGATTTCCCTACTCTCTGACAAGGATCACAAGATTTTACAAACTCTTCCGCATTTTTCACGCAATTTTCCCAATAATAATACCTAAGGAGTTTATCTTTCGTTTTTGTAACACCCAAATGGGCCGCAACACCTTCGTGACACAATTCTAGTATTTGAACTCTAAATTTGAGGGGAATAACTAATTGCTTCCTCTCCATGCCTCTATGATCAGTTGTTTTTCGGAACAATAGTCCGTTTTCTGTTATCAATCCTGGGGATTTACCGGACGCAGCCTTCTCCCACAATGGCTTGAGGTCCAAACAATTTTTTTGTTCATTTTTAAACTCTTCCGAACTTATTTTTACGAGGGCTAACTCTTGGACTTCTGCTGGGGGTAGATGAATATTTTCTCTCTCTGTTACATCCGAATTAAAATTTTGGATTGTTTCTGGTGTAATTTCCACTAGGTTCTCCGATTCGGGGGCATTTTGAATCGCAGTTTGACTCCGTGTCACTACAGCATTAATTAAATGCGGGTTTCTTTTCGTTTCATCTATTAACTCCTGAGTTAAATTCCCCATGAGATAGTGCTCTAATTGCACAGATTTTCCCACGACTGCGGCTTTGGTATTTATTTTTCCAAATTGGTCGCTTTCTATCAAAACCCTAGCAACTGGTAAACATCTAAAATTATTTTCTAGGGGTTGTTTAAGCCAGACTGTTTCTCCTGTGTAATCACCGGGGTTTACTAAGTGGTGAGGAGAAACATCTAGGCTTGTCCCACTATCTCTTAATATCACAGCTTCCTTTTCATTTACCTTCGCCTGGCTAAGGTACGGAGCAAATGAGGGCGCAAACTTTTCCCCACTTGATAGATTATTTACTAGTTGGGTTTTATTTTTCCTAAGCTCGGGACACTGCGGGCGCAAATGGTCAGTGGAATGGCACTCATAGCATGAGGGAGCCTTTGTTTTTTCAAATTCCCTACTCCGCCATTTCGACTCCGAACTTTGAGGATTTCTCCAATTTTTCGATTGGTTTTGATAATTTTCAGTTTTATTATCCTCTCCTTTCGGTATCCCCATAAAATTTGGCCTTTCGTTCATTTTTTTCTCTGGTATTTTGTGGGAACTTAAGTGTTTCCGAGACATGCGTCTCGTCGCCTCATATTCATCCAATTTGTTCACTAGTTCATCGGGGTCAACTATTGTCCTCCAATCGTCTAAAAAGTGCTCTTTCATCTCTGGTAGAACGCCCCTTTTTTTTTGATCCGCGATCATTAAGTTTTTTAATGAATCGTAATTTTCAACCTTCACCCCCTTTAACCACCCTTCTAAGTAGCTCCTTAATTCGAATATCAAATCTTTCCACAGAGCTCCCGGCCGTCTCTGATGTTGTGCAAATTTGGTTCTGAAGGTTTCGGGGCTTAACTTGAACCTATTTAACAAAATAGACTTAACGTGGTCGAAATCGTCGGCCCGTTCTTCTGGCTCGCGCATAATTATCTCTACAATTTCAATAGGTAATAACCCGAGAAGATAAGTTACCCATTCTTCCTCATCGATTTTTGCCTTTTTGGCTTGACGTTCGAACAACGTTAAATACAATGCCATATCTGATTTTTCAGGCTCATATTTTTGCATAACAAATTTTAATTGCATTTTTGTCCTTTTATCATCACTATGCGCGGAAGTTACGCTATTGGTTTCGCCGCTTTGCATTAATCGCAATTTTTCGAGTTCGAACTCTCTTAATTCTTTCTCTCTTTCCCTTTCTTCTTTCTCCCGTCCGCTTTCTTTCTCTCTTAACAAAAGATTGCAAGTCGATTTTGCGAACTCTTCATCATAATCGTCCGATCCTAAAATTGCTTTAACTATCTGCTTACGAGTGTCAGAGTCTGACGTCTCCACCCCAAACTCCGAGGCTATACGTCGGAAACTATCCTTGTCAAGTTCAAACAAGAAACTTCCCATTTTGGCAATAACACTTTTCCCAATTTCTAAAAATTTTAACAATTGCGAATTCTGTCAACTACAACGGTGTATTAAACATGTGTGAAATCTATATTTAAATATGATTTCAAGAATACAATTTTACTACAATATCTCAATACACATAATTTGAACACTGCGAAATGTTTACAAATTCTTTGAGAACTCGATAACTCTTGTTTAACCCCTTAATTACTCAACATAAATTGAATAACATGCAAAACCATTTCAAGCTTTCCGTCTACAGTAGGTTCCTAATACAAAACCATTATAATCTTACTTCATTTATGAAACTTCATAAAATATCCTAATAATTTGAGTTCATTTGTATGAATTTCACAGTAAAATAGAATCGTTCACAGAACTTCTATCAAATTTTTCTTAAAATTTGCCTACTTATTGGAATAATAAACTTCCTGAATAAAAATTAATATGCATTTGTGCAACAAAATGTTTTTTATCATTTGTATGACTTTAAAATTTAAATACTAATCAATTTATCTACATTTTAAAGTTACTCAACTCTAGCTTTTTAAAAACAAAAACCTTTACACAATTTATTACTCTTTATGCCTCTAGAATGAAAAATCAAGCTCACCTATGCCTATGATTCCGCTCTTCGGCATCCGTATCATCTGGTTTGTTTTTTTTTCTGGTTTCTTCCTTTCCCAGGAATGATTCCTCTCTCTCGCCGATTCACATGCGATCACTCACATCAAGGGCTGGGCGTCTTCGATGTAGCTTACGTAAGCTCTGTCGAATTCTTTAAAATGGACGAGGGTGTCCGCAACTTGAGGGTTCTCACGAATTTCTTTCCACTGGACGAGGGTGTCCACAGCTGGAGTTATTTCCACTTTCTTTCCACTGGACGAGGGTGTCCACAGCTGGAGTTATTTCCACTTTCTTTCCACTGGACGAGGGTGTCCGCAGCTGGAGTAGCTTAATCCATTTCTTCCAGGACAATGGTGTCCTTTAATTTTTTTTTCAGGGTTCAGGATCCACTGAGCTGCCACCATTTTATTTTTAGGTCTGTAACGTATGCGGCCTGTGATTGATAAGAAGTAGCGTGTGGATCCTCACAAGGTCCAAGGTACAGACTACAGTCGAAATATTTACTTTTTTTATCTGATTTATTTCTGGACTAATTCAATATTTCTATCTACAATATATACAATATACTGTTCCTGACAATAGCTTCCAGATTGTCCGTCCCTCCGGATTCCGGCAGGAACACTCGTTATAAGTCCGATGCAAGAAACATCAACTCAATCGAGGCGTTGCACCTTCGACTTTTCCGGCCCGGGGCGAGCCCAACATACAGAATCCCTCTCTAGGAGCGTGCCCTCCTCTCTCCAAAAACTCTCACACCACACAACACACTCCAGTTCCAGGCTGTCGTCCTTTTCGCTAAAGGGGCGGGGGTACATAAGCGCCCCTAAATTTCTTATTCGTGGAAAATTGTAAACGTTCCACGGGATTGGTTTGGGTCCGGCGCCAAAATTCTTGGGCCTCTCCTTCTCGTCTCGAGTCGCGGCGGCTTGCAGCAAAGAAGGCGCGCCGATCGGTGCTCGACCCGCTTGTCGTTTTTAATTTGCAGAAGTGTCCAACTCGGCGCCACAGCGTCTGGCCGTATTGTACAGCCGTTCTGTCCCCACTTGCTGGACAATGGTTGAAAAGGCGGTCGGCGGTTCTTCTCCGCAGAGGGGGTCCCGGCGAACTACGCGGCTCTCGGGAGAGGAGAGGGAATTTGTCACAGCGTAGAAAGGAAAACGATTCGCAAGTGCAGTAAAACCTGTAAAGTTGACTACCTTTGTAAGCTGACCACCTGTGTAAGTTGACCACTTTTGTCAGGAACGAAATCAGTCCGATGTTTTATAACGTAGGGAAACCTTTGTAACTTGACCACCTATCTATATTGACCACTTATGTACGCCAAATTTAGGTGGGAGTATTATAAAAAACCTCTTTTTAAGTTGTCCGCCTAATTATTTCTATATTTATTTGTATGTCTATTTTTGCAAGGATAAAAAAACTAAACTAATTTCTCCAGGATATTTTTATGCAATAATGTTTGAATGGTATTTGCCTGGATGGATGAAACATCAATGTAAAGTTAGCCTAAACTTCACTGTAATTTAACTACATCAAAAAACTATATCAAAATACGAGCATTCTTTTATTCTTTAAATTAGTTTCTTCATTTTCCTTCTATCTGATGTAGATATTATGAAAATTATGTATTTTTAGGAAATCCTACTATCATATAAGTAACTTACATGATTAATAAGGTATCTAACTTTATTTTAACTTACTTTACTTTTAAAGTTGTATAGGACACACTAAGTCATTCAGATCAAATTTTTCTAATGATATTGATAGATAATTGTGATACGGTAATATTGATACGGAACATAAAAGTGTCAAACTGTATTTAATGGATGATAAGATTGTGGCAAGTCGCTGCCACAAGGTCACTGAAAGTCATAAAAATTGGCGTTTTCAGCAATTTTTAGCATGTTTAAAACCAAACAGCAGCTTGCGCCTTCTAGTTGCGATGGCAAATGTGGATTCAGTTGAAAGGTATGTATTAGTACTTTAAAAAGATGCAAATCATTGAGGCAAGTTGAATGCGTATTTAGTAACATAAGGCCAAAATTTGAAAAATGTCGGATTTTGCCAAAATTCAAACTGTCATAATTTCTTGTGGCATCGATATATTGAAATAATGATTCTGCCATTATTTTACTCTATCATTGGTCTCTACAAAAAAAAAAAAAATAAAAAAATCCTCTGAGGCAAGTTGTGTTTGAAAAATTAAAATATATTTTCTCTTGGACTACTTCTGTCAACAGGGCTGTTTTACTGTTCGAAATAACATGCCTGAATTGCTATTTGTTTTCCATTCTGTAATAAATGAGTAATTAAAACATATAGTCTTCCTTTTTAATGAAAAAAATTTAAAAAAAACGTTGAAAATTGTTAAATTACAATTATATTACTTTCAGTAAAATAAAATTGAATAAAAACTCTCTACTATTTTCTTGTTTCTCGACTTGATTGTATTGCTATCACTGCATAGGTGACACTGAAATCAGATTTAGAAATAAACATCTTTTAACCGAAAAGTTGTAAATATGTTTTAATCTGAGGAGAACTGTGCTTTTACATCTGAAACTGCTGTCGAATTGTCATTGTATGTAGCAAGAGAACACAAAATTATTAAATTACTCTCTAGAGTGGACAAAGCTAAGAATAGGTTTTCGGAAAGAATGCAGACTGCAACAATATATTTATATATATATATATGTGTGTGTATGTATCAAACTTTCAAATCTGTTACGAAAATGCTTTAAACAACTGGCGAAAACAATACGACAAATAGGCCGTAATATGCAAAATTGACCTTTACTGAATGAATTACACTGTAAGAAATTTTATCATGAAATTAAGGTTAAATGGCCGGCAGCAGTCTGTCCATCTAATTAACCGTTAAATTTATGGTTTGGAACATTTTTGTATCTATACGGGTTCTAACCATTTCCAATCACCTTCATTAAAAAGTCGTAAATACAAAAGTTTATGGTTTCATAACCATTTATAACTAGTATGGTTTCAAAATTGTAAATGCATGTTTTCACGTTTTTTGAATCTTTTACATTAGTAGCACCTTATGATAACATACTGAAGTCTATGGTAGTTATCTATCTGCGTATAATCTTCGTGGCGTAGAGACCATTCATAGCTATTACATTGTGACCGACGACGAGGTGCGAGGACACCAGGCTTGGAGTAATCCGATTACGTAATCGTAATCTTCTTTAATCGATTTCATTTTGTCAAAATCGAAATTGTAATCGTAATCTGACAATGGCATATTCTTATAATCATAATCGAATCTGCGTGATCCCTTTTCTCACGCACTCTTCATCGTAATCTAAAGGAAAAATATCTGTAATCTGGTCTTGTAATCGCGTCCCAGACAACCACTGATATCTCTGAGACATCCAAAAAGATCCAAAAAACATCCTGGATATCTGCTGGATATGTTGGATATCTCACAGATATCCAGATAGTAACATGTTTTGGATATAGATATTGGGACATCCTGTGGATATCCAAAAACATCCTGGATATCTGCTGGATATGTTGGATATCTCACAGATATCCAGAAGGTGACATGTTTGGGATATAGACCTTTGGATATCCTATGGATATCCAGACTGCTACATGTATAAGATATAGATATTTGGATATCCTGTGGATGACTGTGAGATATCCTCCATGAATATCTCAGGTATGTCCAATTCATATCCCTGAGATGTTATTTGACTTTTGGATACTGTTAGGCTTATTTATATTCACTCTGCTGCTCAAAATTGTTATATTTAGAGATTTCGTGGTTAATTAAGGTAAATAGTTTTTCTTAATTTTTTCTATTAAAACTCTGTGCTGAACTGAGAAAATTAACTGTAATTTTCATCAATTCACCTTCCGTGGTTTTTGGTGCACAGTTCAAATAATATTGCTGCAATGCAATCGCATCGCTGGTGAGCAGTGTAGTTAGTTGAATCAGATTTTGTTGTTTGTATTAATATATTTTATATATTTTTGTGTTATATTATGCTTATGATTATTAAAAGTAGTTCAGTTTTTTAATGATTATTATTTAATTACTTGATTTAATTGCTTTGTCGTAATTCCAGGGACATAATATTTCCCTATTTTTACTTGCAGGGATATATAATTCATCAGTATTTTTAATCTCACGCGTGTAAGTAATCAGTATTTTTAATTTCACCCATGTAGCTTTTATAATTTTAATTTCAGGGACATAATTTGTCTGTATTTTTAATTTCTGGTATATAATTTATCTGTATTTTTAATTTCAGGTGTATAATTTATCTGTATTTTTAACTTCAGGTATATAATTGCTCTGTATTTTTAATTTCAGGCATATGTAATTTTTAACAGTATTTTTCATTTGTCATGTAAATTATTTCTACAGAATTCAGTAAGATTTGTTGGATAAAGCAATTTTCATGTCTTAAACTTGTCGTTTGGGTGAGGCATCAATTTTATTCTTTGCAAATGGGATATAATTTAGAAGTTCATTCTTATTGGGTCTATTGTGTGATTATTGCTATTTCTCATTAGTTTGTGGGAAAATCATGCCTAAAACTAAAGTAAACAAGTGATTGCATCGGAGAACTTATAAGAAAGTTAATGAATCTGTAAATGATGTGTCTATGATTGATTAGCAATCAACATCTAGTAATTTGACTGAGCAATATCATGATTGTAGTTCTAATGAAGCGTCAGGTTTTCCTTCTGATAGCACGTATGAAAGTTCTGATAGGGAACTTTGCTTAGTGCCCGACTCTGTGCGAGGAAAGTTCTCGAAACCGTGTGTGTGAACAAAATCTAAATTTGCTGAAAGACTCGTCTAACTGGTCAGTTGAGAATAACATATCTCATACTGCAATTAATGGTTTATTAAAAACACTTAAGAAATATCTATTTGGGTCTGATTTACCAAGCGATGCACGGGGACTATTGCAAACCGCTAGGTCTGTAGCAGTTAAAAGTGTCTCGTCTGGTATTTATCGCCACTTTGGTATTGAAAACGGAATAAAAAATATCATTCAAAATATTAAAGGTACAGTTCTAACACAATCAACAATTGAATTACTGGTAAATGTTGATGTATTTCCTATAGTTAAAAGTTCCAACAGTCAGTTATGGCCAATTTTAGGTCCGTTAAGCTATACTGTGAATTTTCCTTGTAAGTTCTCCATTGGTGTATTCCATTCCTATGAAAAACTCAAAAATCGTAATGAGTTTTTAAGTGATTTTGTGTGTGAAATGAAACATCTAATCGAAAATGGTATATCTATTGATGGTAAAATGTGTAACATATATCTTAAAGGAATAATTTGTGATGCACCTGCTCGAGCTTTTGTATTATGCATTAAAAGCCATTCTGGGTATTCGAGTTGTAACAAATGTTTTGAAACTGGTATATTTTATAAAAATAGAATTTGCTTTCCTAATGTTAATTTCACTGAAAGAACTGAAGTTGATTTTAGAAATAGGGATCCTGATGATGAACATCATAAATATGATTCTACACTGTTGGAGATAGATACTTTTTGCCTTGTTTCACATGTTCCATATGAGTATATGCATTTGATATGTTTAAGGGTCATGAAAAAGTAAATTAAGCTGTGGTTGAAAGATGATTTAAAATTTAGACTTGTTAGTAATCAGGTAGAAAGTGTGTCAAAACAACTAGTAGAACTTAAAAACTTATTTCCCTAATGATTTCGCCCGAAAACCTCGTTCTTTAAAAGACTTTGAACGTTGGAAAGGAACAGAGTTTCGTCTGTTTTTGTTATACACTGGGCCAGTAGTTTTGTCAAATATTTTACGTAAAGATCTGTATGAGCATTTTCTGCTTATGCATTATGCAGTTAAAGTATTAGTTACTGAGCCTAACAGAGAGATGGTATCATATGCTCAAGCTTGGTTAAAGTGTTTTGTCCAAAGTTTTATACTCCTATATGGTAAACAACATGTATCTCACAATGTTCATGGGTTATTGCATCTTTGTAAAGATGTGGAAAATTTTGGCGCTCTAGGCAATTTTAGTGCGTTTCAGCTTGAAAATTTTATGAAAGAGTTCATATGACTTGAACTCTCGAGTTTATTCTTTTAGCAACAAACAACTTTGCCCCTATCGCCGAAACATTTGGTGATGGGCAGTGGTGTAGTCCTGAAAAAAAATGTTGGGGGGACGCTCATACATACGAAGATAAGCAATTGAAATAAAAAAGTGGGAGACGCTTATGTTAAAATGTAAAATGTTTGGGGTAAATGCTTGTATTAAAATAAAAAGGTAGGGGAACGCCGTCCCCCCTCGACTACACCACTGGTGATGGGGATGTTTTACCGGTTAAGTTACCAGTAAAAAATATAGAGGAACTGCAATGCTTAGAAGGTGCGCTTTTGAAGCCAGACATTTTCAATTATTTGGTATGCATTAGTTTCTTTTAAACCAAGGCTTTCAGTGTATTAATTTTTCTATGAATTTTTATAGATTAACTTTACGTCAAACTTTGGGGGCGTAACTGTAGACTCCACTGTAAAGCGGATCATGAGAAAACTCCTGACAGATGTAGTGGCACAGGAGTTCAGCTGGATGGGAGCGAAAGGAAAGGGTGTATTTTATAAGCTGCAGCTGACAAGAGTTATATTTGGTACTAATTTATATGTATAAAATAATATAAATAATTTATATACATTAAAAATGAATACATAACTGTTGGATATACAATTATCATTAAAGTATTTTGAGCTTTATCTGTAGTGCTCTGATTTGTTTTCAAGTTTTTGTGAATGTAGCCGATAGTCAAGGATTGTTTGAAGAATTTTCCTTGAAGTATGAACTAATGAAGTCATGATTTTATTGTGAAAACCTTGTAACAGCTACACATGTTCTGGAAGGAGAGGGGTGTGAAAATACATGTTCATTGTTTGGCTTTCTTGATTATCAAACAAAGTTTTTGATTTTGTTTACCAAATTTCTTGTTGAGTAAATTCACAGTAATTTTTCACTTGTTAATTAAATTGCTATTGAAATGTAGTTTGCTATTTTATTTTTCTTTTTTATTTAAATTCTGCCTTGCTACAGGTGTTTTTTTTTTTTTTTTTTCTGGGTAACAATCAACATTTTGTATTTAAATAAGTTTTTTTTTTCTTTATCCATGTGCAGGTGTATATTTTGTGCGTAAATTGGACAAATGAGAAAATTCCTTTTACATTGTTATGAAGAGAAATTTGTTCTATGTGTAAAAATTCATTCTTGAAAATTAATTTTTTAGATGCAACTAGACGGAATGAAACGGTAAGAAATGCTGTAATGGATGCAGCAGTGGAAACTGCAATAAAAATTGGCTTCGCCATGCGAAAGCACGCCATATGACAGTGGCTGCAGAAAATTCTGCCAACTCCCCATCCCTTTTGGGCAATACTATTGTGTAAATAAATCTGTTATGTGTAAATAAATCTATTTTGTATAAAATAATCTATTTTGTATAAAATAATCTATTTTGTATAAAATAATCTATTTTGTAATATCTTCTGTATATAATTTTTGTGCCTTTTTAAAATAAAACAAAAAAACGACTTGTTTGTTCAGTTTATTTTTTTGTCTCGGAGAACAGCAGCCTACTCTTAATCATCTTTAAGTCAAAAGTAATACGTTTTTGAGAAAAAATAATCCCCGTATTGCTCATTGAATACCACTTGTTTCTAATGAAATGTCCAGAGTTACATCAGTAAATTCAATCATAATTATATCTGAATTATACTGTACACAATTAAAAAGGAGTAAAGTTTAAATTAGTATGAAAATCGTGAATGTATGAAAATTGCGAGTAATTTTAAGTACTCGAAATTAATGCTCTAAATGGATGTAAAATTTTAAAAACTTGTCTCATCTTTCAAAAGTAGTTTTATGAAGGAATATTTTTTAAGTACTCTGTTTTTTTTATGAGCTATTTAATACGGGTTCACAGAAAAAGATAAAAATGTTTTGTCAATACTATATAATTTTTGTTACATTTCTTGCATATATATGTAAAATATCAAAATGTGCTAAAGATTTATTGCATATGCATGAAGTGTATTCTGTAGCCTAATATATATCTCTAGTATTGAATATTCATTAAAAATTTTAATTGCTTAGTCATATTTTCCTAAAGTGAAGATTTGAAAATAAATTATAAATATTTTCAAAAGTAGTTATAGGAAAATAATGGCTATGTAATTATAATTTGTAATGGAGTAATTTACATTGCTCAAATATACGTTATGCTATAGGCTTTGTACTCTTTTTTCATATGTAATAAATCTGTAGCATATTCTGATGTTTTATAAATACCTATAAACCATTCATTTGAGACCTCCTATGGATATCCAAGCTATATCCCAATATCCAAGAGATGGATGTCTCTTGGATATCCTAGAGATAACCTTATGACGTTAAGATGTCTATGGGATATCTGTTGGATGTTTTCAGGATATCTATGAGATATCCTGGATATCCATGGGATATCTAATACACGTCGCGATACCGCGACGTCTCAGGGAGTTCCAATAGCTGCAAACTTTTTGACGTTCTGTGGATATTCAGCAGATATGTGGATGTCTCAGGGATATCTCATGGATGTGGTTATATCTACTCATCTTATCCAAGAGATATCCTATGGATGTAATTTGGAGATTCATGGCTGTCTGGGGTAATCTTGACCTGCTGAAAGTTGAAATGTTTAGTTTGCCTTTCTACCATTCAGTGGAAAAGTTAAGATTACAATACTAACATGGAAATAGGATTCCAGCTGTTTACTGCTCACGGCCATTTGTAAATGAGGGTCCTAAAATGTACCCTTATCTTAAGTGGTTTGTAACCAACGGGTCATCATAAACGCGCGTTCTGTGTGCGGCGACACGACAATCTCGGTGGTGTTGCCTTGGTGCAGCAGGGCCATAGAAACGAAGAGGGCTGGCTCATCTCTTTGATCTTTCAGTTTTGCCGAAAACCAGCAGAAAGGGAATAAAAACCGGTCTCTAAAGTCGTTGCGGAAGCAAGTGGCGTAAGTTTCCCTATTTCTAAAAAAAAAAAAAAAAAAAAAAAAAAAAAAAAAAAAAAAAAAAAAAAAAAAAAAAAAAAAAAAAAAAAAAAAAAAAAAAAAAAAAAAAAAAAAAAAAAAAAAAAAAAAAAAAAAAAAAAAAAAAAAAAAAAAAAAAAAAAAAAAAAAAAAAAAAAAAAAAAAAAAAAAAAAAAAAAAAAAAAAAAAAAAAAAAAAAAAAAAAAAAAAAAAAAAAAAAAAAAAAAAAAAAAAAAAAAAAAAAAAAAAAAAAAAAAAAAAAAAAAAAAAAAAAAAAAAAAAAAAAAAAAAAAAAAAAAAAAAAAAAAAAAAAAAAAAAAAAAAAAAAAAAAAAAAAAAAAAAAAAAAAAAAAAAAAAAAAAAAAAAAAAAAAAAAAAAAAAAAAAAAAAAAAAAAAAAAAAAAAAAAAAAAAAAAAAAAAAAAAAAAAAAAAAAAAAAAAAAAAAAAAAAAAGATTACAAAATCTGTTAACATGAGACATAACCAGAATCAAAACAACCAAAACATAAGGGGAAAACAATAGCTAAACCATTCAATAAATAAAAATAAACAGAAAGAACAAAATTCAAAAACAAGTGCGAAACATACACAACGTAACAATATGCGGAATGAATGTCAGAAAACAAAAAAGCGAAAACAAAAAAGCAAAAACAAACACAGTCCAGAAAGGCAATGAAGAAAAGAACAAAAAACAAACACTCACCAAGCAGCGAACAGATGGAAGAACAAAAACAAAAGAAAGAAGAACAAAATTCAGGCACGTTAAGCCTAACGGATAAAAATAATTTAACTTTGTGCAAGTAAACAATAATAATAAAATTACACGTTAATTTAAAGCACAAATGAGCAATAAAATGCAGACATATGTTTCGGGATTGCTTGGAATCCCTTTTTCAATGCGACAAGGAGCTTCTAGATGCAAAACATCCAAATGAAGCAGACAGAACAACAAAAACAAAGCTTATATAGCCTAAGAATTATCTGTAAACCAATGAGAATAAAGGCAGCGTGAAGTGGAAGTAGAAGTAGCAGGAAGACACCAATAAGAGAGCAACAAACGAATCCAGTTGAAAGTACAGGAAGTAAAAAGGAATATCAATAAAAATAAAGCAAAAAAGACGACAGTATGCATAAAAATTGCAAAAATAATAAAATAAAATACAAAGAATAAAATTGAAATAAAAATAAGTACAGAAACCAAAACAAAATGCAAAACAAAGTACACATGTAAAGGAGGGGGAGGGGAGGAAGGAGAAAAATAGACACAAAAAAGGAAAACAACAAGAAAACCTAGAAAGAACAACAAATTAAAGAAATTTATGCCAGACCTGTGAAAAATAAGGAGTTGAGGAAGAATCATTAACCAAATTAGAACTATTCCTGTTAATATGATAAGCTTCCCAAAAGTCAAGCTCTAAAGGGGAAGAACATTTTTGAATAATTTTACCAGAATTGAAATCAAAAGAGTGGTTGGAATTCCAACAATGTTGAGCAATGCTAGACTTATTTAACTCTTGCTTTCGTACATAACCTTTATGCTCATTTAAGCGAATTTTCAGAGCACGTTTTGTCTGCCCAATGTAAGAAAGGCCGCAACCACCACCCAACTTAACACTTGGGGTATTTACCAAATTAGTTGCCGTTGCGGCCTTTCTTACATTGGGCAGACAAAACGTGCTCTGAAAATTCGCTTAAATGAGCATAAAGGTTATGTACGAAAGCAAGAGTTAAATAAGTCTAGCATTGCTCAACATTGTTGGAATTCCAACCACTCTTTTGATTTCCTTAACCCAGTATTATATGGTCCTGGGTGGCATGTGGTTTCTGAGAAAACCCGGGAGAAAATCTTCTCACCATTCATGCTTCAAACAACATCTCTCCTTTTTTTTCTTGAAAAGTTTACACAAATTTGAGGCAAGAGCCCATGCGCTTATTATTATTATTTTTATTTATTTATTTGCAACGAAATGAATTGCATTTAAGGATTTTTTTAAACATATGTTACATTATAGATTGTTTTCTTCTCAACATGCTTAATAATAACATGTTTCTTCCGTTGCAAACTGAAAAAAAAGTTAAAATTCGGTGAATCTGAAATTTTCTCAAATTTAAAATTCACGTTTTACACAATTTTATTTTCATTCATTTTATCCTATCCACTATAATACTCATTTTCCATATTCTTTCGTATAAGTGAATACTAATAAGTGATGCAAATAAAATGAGTAGAAAGATTAAATATACCTTTTATGGGACGAATGTAAAAGTTTTAAATGTTGAAATTGAGCATTAAAAGCAAGTTGAATTAATTTTTCATTTTCAGTAGCATTCTGTATTAAAATGTTTGTTGTAAATTGTTTCTATTTTTACATACTGTCGGCCCCGCTTAAAGGAATACTGTTGGTTCCAGCATATTTTATTCGATTATGCGGGGAAAATTTCTTTACCTTACAGAACTGATAATATTGCCTCGAAACGTAATAATAAGTCGGTATATCTAAATAAATCCTTATTTTTTTGTATTGCTAAATAGAAGATTCCAGAAACCCTTTAGAAAATGACCTCTCTATTTACTTCCGGGTGGGAGGGGGGGGGGGAATCATGAAAGAGAACGAGTGACTCTCAAATTTAGTGGGCATGGGGAGGTGTTGCTGAAAGATCAACTTGAAAATTCAAAACTTCTTATTTACTTTTATTTTTGAAATTTAATCAATTTTTTTATCAAAAATATTTTTAAAGCAGACCAGTATTATTGGATTATCCGGGGAAATTATTCGATTAAACGGAGATCTTTAACATTGCATCTATGGGGAAATATTCGGTTCTGGAAGATTTTATTCCTATAAGCGGAGTATTCCTTTATCCGTTACCCGATTAAGCGGGGCTGACAGCATGCATTTTCTTTCTAAACGAATCAAAAGGGGGCGGTGGATCTTACGGACCGGTTTGATGTTCTTATCTTAATTAAATTCGTTTCTAACATTAAAAAATATCAGCCGCTATAAATGTTCCCATAAGGTTTATTTTGTTTTCATGTATACTTTCACAATGTTTGGTTTCTTTTTTGCATGTGATTATATAATTCCCCCCCCCCCCCCCCGCCTCCTATAGGATTAGGGATAATTCAGTTCCATGCCATTCATACTTCAAAGCAAACCTGAA
The DNA here is from genome assembly GCA_038502835.1 of Octonoba sinensis. Classification (NCBI taxonomy): domain Eukaryota; kingdom Metazoa; phylum Arthropoda; class Arachnida; order Araneae; family Uloboridae; genus Octonoba; species Octonoba sinensis. The sequence continues at coordinate 141,232,960 of CM076599.1, forward strand.
ATTTGACAACGCACTTACATTCAAAAAAAAAAGAAATAAACCTACGATTACATTGAAATCTCAACAAAAACCTCTGATCCGAAAGGAGCATTCCCAAATTACAAAATCCTTATGCAGGAAATGTTGACTTCTTATTATACTTGTAGATTGGTAGGAAAGACAGGGGTGCCCACAAGGGGGGGGGGGGGTTTAACGCTGACTGCAATATTGAAATTTTTTTCGGTCTGAGTAAGGAAACCATACATTCTCGAATATAGGACAAAAACTCAAAAATAATTTAACTACGTGAGGACGAAACAATTCCCAGCATTAAATATTTGCGTTTTTGTCCCGTTGTCGCTAGATATGCAGTTTAGAACTTTCAGATGATATGTTGTGAAGGGCAATGATCAGCTAGGCAATGATCAAGTTGTTGCATTTCTATTGCAATTTGTAATAGGAAGTTGTGAAAATATGGGTAAATTATGTAGAAAATAAGTTTAGCTACATTTGTCAGTACAAAAATCAAAGCAATTGATTGTATTGGTTTTTCTTCATGCTTCCAAATTCTGGTACATTTATTTCCGGGCCTCCTTGCCAGATCATGTTCACGCTAAGAGCTCCCTTCTATTTTTGTCAAGCTTAGCTTAGAAAATGGCATATAAGAACAGGTTTTAATCTTTTTTTTTTTTTTCATCTCCTTTATCTCCTTTTGGTCTCGCGTTGTGGCATCCCCACCCCCGCCTTGTGGGGCCGAGCCTTAAATTGACGCTTAGAAATGTGGTCACTTTAATTTAACGTCCTACAGACAGGTGTGGGTGCCATTTTACCATTCTGTATGAAATCTTCATTTTCATACAGTTTGTGATCCTGTTTTGTGAGTATGCGCTGCCTGGAACGCAAATAATTTTCATACTCTAGCCGCACGAAGTATCTTTCATGAAAATTTTGTGTTTGGTATTGGTATGCCGCTTTCTTAGTTCGGAATTTTAATTGGCTTCTTTTCAGAAAATCCTTGATAGCAGTGGCCTATTTAGCTAAGCCAGTTATACTATAAGATATTCTTTTCAAGCTTTAAAACTCATGTATAAGACTTAGCATAAAATTAATACTTAATTAACAATGATTAGAATGTTGCTATTTTAAGTATTATGTTCAATAAAGCACACATAACTTATTGTTTTCCGCGTGTATAAAGTATAAAGTATAAATACACGTTTTGTTTATGGGAAATGTACTCTGTTTGAAGAAGGGTTGGATGATTAATCAATTATCCCTTGAGCTGTCACCTATCAAGACATCACACAAGTCGTCACGTCGGGTCATATGGAACCGAATTAAAAATTTAGTAAATTGGGTATAAAAAAATGTAAAACATTGTGTTTTAATTTCAATATAATGTAAGAATATTTAACACATAAAAAGCATAGAAGAGAAAAGAAATTAAAATTGTACCTGGGTCAATATGACCCGACGTGACAGCTAAAGGGTTAAAAAAGCATACACGTAAGATATAATATGAGATGTCCTCTCAGAAGAAGAATTAATTTCATATTAAATAAAAAAAAAAAACCAGAAAACTGTCTCAAATGTGTGTAAATATACGATGAGGTATTATCGCTTAACACTTTCTGGCGATACTTTTGGTCGGAATTAGAGACCAGTGATTCATTTTTCTACAATAAAAAATATATTTTGTGGTTTTCTATTAAGAACTCTAATTGGCAACTTCAAAAATGTTTACATTATAACGTAAATTTCATAGGAATGCAGAGCATAAAACTGGACCTTATGGCCTCCCTTAAATTGACGCTTAGATATGAATATAAAAGGTGTTGTGATGTGCTTCTTAAAAGCATAAATTGATTAAGTTTTAAAACCTAAAAAGTTGCATTAATTATTGACTTGTAACTAAAAAAATGACGGTGATGATAATGAGGGCCCGGCCAACAAAAGAATTTCGCCCTAGGCGCTAGGCCATTGATAGTGAACCTTTTTCTGTTAGTGTGTCAATTAAAGTACGGTTTACTGTTTTAAGGTATCCAGTGTGCCACATATTATCTTTATTGTAAAAATAATTTTCGATAATATTCCATTCTCGCACCACTAGTGTTGGAAGCACCCCACCCCCTTTTCTTTCTTTCTTTTTAAAATGTAGTTTTCAGTTTGTGTACTGACAAGGAATAAATTTCTGTAATAGACGATGAACCTGACAAAAGTGTTCAACTTTGATCCATAAAAGCCTAATGTTAAGTACATGTGACACAGTGAAAATCAATACCACACATAACATTAAAATATTGCCTTTTAAAAACTTACTTGAATATGATATCTGATTCACTTTTGGAATTGTTTTTTCAAGCTAATATAAATAATAATTGATGCAATTGCAATTTTTATTGCAAATGGTTCATTTCCAGAATGTTTCACTACTACCATATGCAATTGAAGAAAACAGGGGTTGCACGGAAGAATTTCGAACTTGAGAAGGGTTCAGTGTGTCAAAGAAATTAAGGAACACTGCTCTACAGTAAAGCTTATAACTGTGCCACTATTTATATTTTTTTATGAGTTGCTAGCTTTAGTTCTTGAAATATGTGCTTAGCGAGAAAAGTTTCGATTGCGTGATTCGCGCTAAAAAGGAATTAGCACCAACACCAATGTTCATTAAAGTGACATATGCAAAAACTTTTCTTTGAATCCTTGCATTCCTTATGGAAATCGACAAAAAAAAAAAAAAAAAAAAGACAACGCTTTATTGCGCCGTTTTATTTGGAGCAAATGGGGCCAAAATGTAATCAGCATGTGTTCTTTCTGAGGTTTACCTGCTTACAAGTTCTTTAACTTCTTCCATTACTTCTTGAGATACAGCAGTCATGTCAAAAGAGAAAAAAGCTCTACTGCGTACCCAGCCGCTTAAAGAGAATTGAGCCAAAAACTAATCAGCACCATTTCTCATCAGGGTCCACGTGTGTACCAATTTCGTTGGGTTCCCTGCGTTACGTTTTAGGTTAGAGTGGCCATTATTTGAAAAAGTGTACATAGACACATAGAATGAGACTGGTCCCTGGGAAAATACAGTGAAACCCCGATTTTACGTCCCCCGAATCTACGTTTTTCCCGCAGTTTACGTTTTTTTTCATCAGGTCCCTGATTTTCCGTATACTAATAATGTTAATTTAACCCGGATTGTAAGTTTGTTATATATGAAATTTCCCGCATTTTACGTTTTCCCTGGAATGTGAAAAAAAAAAAAAAATGTTCTAAAATAAGCAATATTTTTCCTTCTGTACTTTTCGTCAGCCGATGAAGATCAACAAAAAGAACCGGAAGCACAGCCCGTCCCTTCTTTCACTATTGCAATGAAGAGCTTACAAATAGTGAAAGACGATTTTCTTTGTTATAAAGACCAGGAAAAAACTTGCAACGTATTTCAATCCTAGAAGATGCTGCATTCACTTTGAACTCAATGACTAAACAATCCACTGTTACGGATTATTTTCAGCCTAAACGCCAGAAATCGCATCTAAATGTGCTAAAATTATCTTAAAATGGTATGTATAATAATGTTCTTTTCGTAAAATATAGATATTATCCCTTTTGAAAGAGTCATTTTTATTACCTTTAGTTTTTTTCTATTTGATTTTTGCATTCTATGTATTTCCCGTATTTTACGTTTTTTTTACCCAGTCCCTTGAGAAACGTAAAATCGGGATTCACTGTATATGTAAATTAAAAGTTTACTACATATTTGGAACCTTTAGGGTGTGTAAAAATATGCATGAAACAAAATAAATGTTATAAGTATAAGTACATCATATCTATTATTACCAACTACCAAAACCTGAAATAGACATCTTCCTTTTTGGACAGTTTTGCTTTTTCAAATGGGTGTTTCTTTGTAGATCAATTATGAATATTCTTAGAGGTTTTTGAACTAAAATTTTACATGCATTTCAGTATTAATACAATAAATAAGTTAAATAGAAGTAATAAATAAAACCTGATCAAAACTGATTAATTTTTTCAATCAAATCCAAAGATTTTGCCCTGTTTCAGAAAATATAAAATATTGTTTGGCGAACTCTAATAGATCTCTCTTTTTAAAAATAGCAGCCCCCCCCCCCCTAAAAAAAAGCCAACATAGCAAACTTTTTTAATTAACTGCAGTGTTCTTTAAATTGTAAGAAGACTCGAATATTTAAAGCAAATTCCCTCCATTTTTGTATGCAAAATGTATTATGTAATTTAATAATTATAGTTTAATAATTACAGTCGTAATTTTTAATTCTAACTTTTCTAGTCATCAAATATTATATTACTAGATGATTTCTACTGCCGCTTCCTCTTTTGAACTTGGTTGTTCAAAAGAGGTTAATTGTTTTTAAATTCATGTTTGATTTTTTTTCTTTAATGATGATATTTTTTTACAAATTTGAATAAAAACATGGATGCATGGTTTAAAAATGATTAGCTATATGAAAGGCAAAAATCGACAAACTGTGGTGGATACCTTTATTTTCAGCAAAAATTCGGGGGGGGGGGAGAGTTTAAAATAAAAACATTTTTTAAATTTTTATTTTTATAATTGTAGTTTTTATGCATGGAAAAATTTTAACAAATGAAAAGGCATTATAGATTGTCTGGTCAACAGCAAGATGAGAAAATGTACCATGGACACCTCACACTATTGAACACCCAATATTTTAAGAGGAATTTTTCCACCAGGTTTGCAATAAATGCAAAAACATTTTTATTAATTAATATTTTACTGGACAACAACATTAGGTAAAAATGTTTCCTTACATTGCTGAGTGATCTTATACATGATAATATGGGCTATAATTTTATTTGCTCTGAACGTTCTTATATGGATATTATTATAGCAAGCAATATAAATTTGTCAACAAATTTTTAAAAGATGTTTGCTTGCAGTAGTATACTGAAATCTTCATCAGCAATAAAGTCTTGCACTTGTTCATTCAATTTCATTAGCAGCAATTTTTTTCTCACATTAGAGACAAAATAACTAGCACTTTCTTTAGAGAAAGATATGCATTTGCCCAAAAAAAAAATGCTTGTTTTTAAAAAATTAATCTATACATTCCTGATTTTATAGATAGTACATTTGTAGTTTGACACAAAACAAGAAGATTCTAATCCTAGCATTGCAGCTGCTGCTTTGAAAAAGGAGGTGAGGTGATTGATTCAACACATTTATTGAGTCACTCAGAAAGAACAAGAGGGATAAGTGTAGGAATTTTCCATTTAGGGGAAAATAAATAATTCAAATACACAACTAGATTGATTGAGTAATGCACAAAATGAGCATGCTTATTAGAACCTGCATTTTTCGTATAATGCAACAATTATCATGCACAAGGGGATGACCATCTCAGTCAAGAACTTTTTTGATCCAGTTAGGTGAAAATAAGAAAACTTTTTCAATAGTATGACTAAGATATTTCTATTCCGGAATAAGTTTCCTCCATCCAAGGAATTCATGCTAATTGCTAGAAGGAAGGTGGATGAAGCCAAACACTCTTATATAAAATCATTCGATTAAAATTTTAAATAATGTAATTGTAATTACTGTAGCAAAATTCTTACAAAACAAATAAACCTGGTATGGATTTTGCTTATCTGTCAATTTGGGGTTCAATTGCTGCCAGCAGTGGAGAAGTTTTGAAATTTAAATCCGCCATTCAAGACCTTTTCTGCTCTTAATAACCTGTTCATATGCTCCTGAGATTCTAGAAGCCATTCATTTGAGCCACTTGTAATTATTCAATAAACAAAGACTGACACATGTGCAACGTGATGAAGTGTCAGAAATAAAGATTTCTCTTATGCAGCTCCATTAACATGGAAGAAAATCAAGCAGTCTACACATCTACAAGAAACATTTATATACAAAAAGCTTCTTCTCAATATATTAAATTTTGAAAGTCAGGATCAGAAATGAAAATATACCTCTTAGATAATAGCATTAAAAATATTAAGATAAATAAGTACATTTCAAATGTTTCACTCTATATTAGCTAAAAAACTATATATTTTGCAGGCATTGCAGGATTCTATAAAAAGAACAAAATTCTTGAACAACATCAAAAGCATGTTTACTGTCTGTTCACCTGGAAAAAGAGCTTTACAAGATGCCGCCATAATAATTTGCGGACATGCTTGGAAGCACCTTTCACCGGGAATCCTTCAATAATAAAACTTCACCTCTTTCATGCTATACATTAGTTTGTAAAAAAAAAAGTTCCGCCTTCAAATATTCCTGAAAGAAAGACAAATTATCACAACACAGCATCAAACAGTAAGATGACACAAAAAGGGAAATTAAAGTATTGGACTGAGAACTTTATCTTGATATATCATACCCACTCTTGCTATCTAGAAGAAGACACCGCTGATTTTATCAGTTGTCTTAACTTGGTAGATACACTAACCCAATACATAATGCTAATAGATTATTGAACCAGCCAGCAAAGCTGAATGGTATACAGAACTTATGGATTAAATTCATGTAAAGTGAAATAACTCGTACAAACACATTTCATATTTGCTTAGAACATGGGAAACATTAAAAAGTGAGCAGATATTGTTTGAGAGCAATTTAGCATTAAGAGGCAAACTGCAAAATATTTTGAACTTCAGTTAAGGGGGGGGGGGGGTACAGAGAGCACCATTTTCCAATGTGAACAAGTTTTGAGCTTTAAGATGGCAAAAGTTTAGCATTTACAATTTGGTTGTTGCTTCATGTTGTCTCACATAAGGTGAGTTCATGACACTGAAATTTAATAATAATAATAATGACAATTTTAATAAAAATAATACTAAATCAGTAATTATTTTCTACTGAAGGGCTAAAACATGCTTAATAGTCTTAATTCTGATGATCTGCTACTCCTAAACACCATGGGACCACATGTTAGACAATATTAAGCATAATTAATTCGAATTTGCCCTCTGTAAGTAACAGGGGCAAATTTTTCCGGGTGGGGGATGAGGGGGGGGTCTCCCCCTTCCCTCATTATGTTTACATAAAAAGCAAAAATCTTATCGAAATAAATATCAGAAAAGACATATGAGTTAAAATTAAAAATAAATAAATAATAATAATAATAAACTTACAATCCATTGGTACGCTTGGCTTCAATGAAAATCATCGGCCTTAACCACCTGGAAACATCATTTTTATTGAAATCAATTAAATTTTTATAGAAAATAATCCCTTGCAAGGAAGGTGGTTGAAGCTTTTCTCACAATAAACATTTGAAAAGACACATAAATTAAAATTAAGCAATCAAACAAAAAGCCATACCATTCTCCGCTATGCTCTAGCTTCACAGAAAACTAAACATTACTTCCCTAAAATTAATGAAACAACTTACTTCGCATCATTCACTTTTTTTGACGTTTTCCTCTTTGATGGAAATTTTATCCTCGTAGCTCTTGGAGTATTTCAGTAAAATTGAAATCAGATTGGCCGTAACCCATAAGCACCTGAAAACATAAGTTTTTATTAAAACAATTACATTTTAATCAATAATGATACAGTCGAAATAAAGTATGTGCAAAAATCGAAAGTTTTCTCGGATCAAACATTGAAAAAAGCACACATAAATTTAAAAAAGCAAAAAAAGCGTGTAATGAAAGATCTTACCATCCTTCGCCATGCCTCACCTTGAAATGATATGCCAGAGACTGCGGACAACAATGGAAAGTCACGTGCTGTTACAGGTCACATGACCAGCCGGCAGCGGAGAAAATTTCACTCGAGATCCGACCAGCCGGCAGCGGAGTCACTTTCAAATACAAACATGACAGTCGAAATGTTGTGTAGAGGGATATTGCGTAAAGTTATTTCTTGTACCATTAAAAAGAATTGTTTTACTATAAATTCATTTAAACACAGTATAAATTTTTGCTCCTCGGCTAGTGCTTTTAAATCCACAAACAGTCATCTTAAAGTTTCAATAATCCCTGCACTACAAGATAATTACATGTATGTTCTAATAGATAAGAACTCAAAAATAGGGATTGCCGTAGATCCAGTGGAACCCGATAAAATCTTAAGTTGCATTAAAAATGAAAATGTGAAATTAGCATCCGTTCTGACGACGCACCATCATGCAGATCATGCTGGTGGTAACAAGTACATTTCTGAGAAATTCAAGAATATTTCTATATATGGTGGTGACGATCGCATTGATTGCTTAACTAATAAATTATCCCATAAAGAAATATTTACTATTGGAAGCATACGCATTCAGTGCTTACATACGCCATGTCATACTAGTGGCCATGTGTGTTATTTTATTGAAGATCATGTAAATCCTATCTGTTTCACAGGTGATACACTTTTCATTGGTGGTTGTGGTAGATTCTTTGAGGGATCCGCAGAACAAATGTTACAGTCACTCAAAGTCTTGACAGAGTTGCCTGTCAATACAAAATTATACTGCGGACACGAATATACTGTGAGTAATTTAAAGTATGCTTTAACAGTTGAGCCTCGAAATAAAGATGTTTTTACAGCTTTGCAATCATCAGAAAAAAGACTACAATCATCTCAGCCAACAGTTCCTTCTACAATTAGTGAAGAACTTCTTTACAACCCTTTTCTAAGAGTGAATGAAAAATCTGTTCAAGATTTCACTAATGCAAATGATCCTGTAGTAGTGATGAAAATCCTTCGCAAATTGAAGGACAATTTTAAAGTTTAATTGTTGGGCCAAAGGGGAAAAAAAGCTTTTTAAGATTCTTTAAAAGATATTTTTGAAAAGGGTTTTGAATTTTTCATATCTTAAGTTAAGTTATGTTTATATAATGTAATTTGAAGTGCAATTTAAATTAAATTTTTGTAATGCTATATTTTGTATAAATAAAGCATACATTTTCAATGTACTTATTGGTCATATGCCCTACCTGGATGAAGGTTTTAGAAATATCGCCAACATGCTATTCCTATCTAAAGTCTTGAAATAAGTTTCTTAGGTGTCAAATTTTAAATTTTATGCGTCATTCTTCATATATAATTCAAATATATAAGAAATTGAATATTAATAAAAGAATAATACACATGCAGGATAACACAAATAATATTCATTTTTAAAAAAATGTTTGCATAATGCAGAACGACAAAAGAAGGAAATGAATCTTTATAGAAATTGACTATTTTAAAATTTATATATACCCTTGTTTAAATGTATCTTCTGCATTGCGCAGGTGCAGTCTATAAATAAATAGGGATGAAAACCACTGCAGGTGCAATCAAAAAATAGAATTAAGTATAGGGGAGCTGTTGCAGAAGTTGGTCCAAATTTTGAAAATGTTATATTGAGATTACAGGAGCACTTAAAAAAAAACATTTTCAGATGTGTAGACATTGTTTTTGTTAGCTTCTTTTAACATTTCATTTACAAATTATAGTTTAATTTTCAATAACATTTGAGAATTTACAGTTCTAATTTTTAGACAAAAAATATGATGCATAATGTTATTTTCAGAATACTTCACATAAATGAAAATATCGAAAATCGCGATATTTTCAAAATAAATATAAGATACATATCATGATATATATTGATTGATATATGTCAACAACCCCGATAACTACCCCATCCAAACTTGACTATTTTGGTCGTTATGTAAATAGTCGTATCAAATGAAATAGAAGCGAAATTTATAAGAGGGGCACAGGAAGCACATGCCAAAAGGAATTTTAAAAAGTTTGTAATTACTCCATTAAATAATTTTTACTCATCATTTTTCTTCACTTTAATGTGGTCAGTTGGTTTTAAGGAGTATTAAACTCTCAAGAACGTAAAAACTCTAATGGGAACTTTATTATAAAAATATTTATGAGGGAGAACCACTTTTGACTTTTGGTCCCCCCTATAGAAATTATTCCTGGATCTGCCTCTGAAATGAATTGATAATAATGTTCAAATAATTCCCTTTTCTTTAAACTTGGTGAAAACATTACTTCCCAATGACACAATGAACTTACAATATAAAGTGTATTACATTTTTAATGACAAGTTTTGAAGTTTAAGAGCATTATAATTAATGTTTCCTGTTGATGATTACTCTTTACATTTCTTGAGCATACTGAATAACTGAATGGAAGTTTATCACACTTATCATCAACAAAAGTGATTCCTAAACTTAGGGTTGAATTTTTATGCATGACTCTAATAAGCTATATTCTGATATTTAATTTAATTTGATTTATAAAGGATTCTTAATAGGTTTTCCAATATAACTTATAAGCTTCATTTTCAATTCATCATTGCAAACTTTAGCTATTAGTTCATGGTTTAAATTATTTATTTTTCCTATAAAAGAAAATGAATATTGTAATGTACAGTGCAAAATTTCACTCACTAGCTCAACATTGGCTAATGATATTTAATGTTGGTTCTTAGTAGAGCACTAAGAGTAAGTTTGGTGTTTAAAAATGTTCCTCAAATCATACTATTTTTTTAGACCTTTACATTCTTTTATGGAGGATCTAAATGCTTCTATGGTAGCGGTTATCAAAAAATTATATATGATACATCTGTTAATATTTTTTAAATTTTCATGAGTAAAAAAGTAATGAGCAAAAATTTTAATCTTGCTAGTATATTTAGAACTGAAACTGAGCCCTATTGTATTCTACTAAACTGCTCACCAATCTTTATGGATCATCTCGTTCAGTGAGACATGACTGCCCAACATGAAGGGGAAAATGTTGAAAAATATTGGATAATTAACTAAATTAGTTTATTGCATAGAAACTAATTAGCTTGTAATTAAATTTTTTAGCCAAAGATTTATTAATTTTACTTTACTATTTTTTGTTTTATTTATTAAATTTTTTTAATAACCTCAAAGATCCATAAGAAGTTACAAAACTGAAAATAAATATTCAGAGAAAGAAATTTTCAGTGATAGCAATACGTTAAAATTCCAATTAAATGAATTTAAATCAATAAACAGGGATGTGACTGGGGGGGCTTGTACCCCACCTTGATGTGTATGTTGGGGGGTGGGGTGCTAAAGCCTAATCTTGTTCCTGTTGGAAAATGTCCTGGTTACTATAATTAGTAATTATAGTAGCTAGGAGCATAGGTACTATAGTTAGTACCTATAACTCCGTCAATCAAATCTCAAAAAATAGAGAGAGAAAAAAAAGTAACATTTAATTTGGGATTGCTACAGTTAACAATACAGGCTCTTAGCCCTAGATGACAACATGGAAGAATACTCATGAAGAATTAAGTGAAACTAAAAGAAACTGGTGCATTTTTATTAATTTTATTAAGTCATGTGAATGGACTGCAGAAAATCATACAAATGAATAAAAGCCTTGAAGCATGACAAAAATTAGAAAATATTTTGTCTTATCAGATGCTGTAGGAAGAAAAGGGGGTACGAAGAAGTTTGACTGATTTTCTACTTTTAAAAAAATATTTCTTTTTCACTTTGTAACAGTTTCAAAAAAAAAAAAAAAAAACTGTTCAGTGTCATAGTTTTCATACTTTATTATTTTACATTAATTTCATGTAAGTATACAAATATTTTTGCTTCAACAAAATTGGGTAGCAACCTTGCATATATTTCATAAGAAATAATGATACATTCAATGCAAATTAATTTAATGTTACAACTTCATAGTAACTAGTAACCAATTAACTGTACCAAGATATTTGGTATTCCTATATTTATTGCATATAATTGAGACTTGTTGGTTTGATTCGCATAGATCTGGTTATAAATCTTTGTTGAGTATAACAGACAGTATGCAATGGTTGAACAACTCTTAAGTTACATTGACAGCAGAAATCACAATGGGGTGTCTCTTTATAGACACTAGAGTTGTGGTGCCAGCAACAATACTGCTCAGCCATCTAATCCCCCATATCTTAGATATTTCAGGAATCATTGGAATTGTGCCTTATATTTACTTTATTGAAGGAAATATTTAAAATATAATAAAAAAGTTAACAAAAAATTTCAATTTATCTAGCTCAAACTTTTACTTTTCAATTGCATTTAAAAAGCTATACATAGCTTGTCACAATGAGACGGGCACAATAGAATTAAAATTAAACTAAGGTTTTTAAATCTGATGAATGATAAAATTATTGAAATTATAGTACTAATACCGAATACAAGAGGAGTTTGCTATGGAGCTGCTTCTTTCCCTAAAGCTAATTCTTTTATCATTATGGAGGCACATTTATTTTTTTATTAGAAACATTACTTTCCAGTTTGGCAGACTCGATTTTTTTTGTACTTTTGAAGTTATTCAACTTCCTATTTGAAGTATTTATGCAGTCAAAGTTAGTCATCATTTTATCATATTAAATTTTTGAAAGTAATTTTTTCTTGAACGAATTCTAACGTTTTAAAACATAACCTCAATGGCCTTTTCTTTCCCTGTTATATTTTTTACCCATTACCCATATATATTCATATTTTTTACCCATATATATTCATACATAGGCTCAGTGCAAGTATAAGGCAACAAAATATGCGCCCTATTATCTGTATTTTATAGAGAATAGTGATTAAAAATAGTCGAAATGTATTCTGTATTTAAATAATATTAAATGCTCATGGGGCAGAGTTTTATTCTTCTCATTAATTAGAAGCATAATACTACATAATAAAGTAATTAGCTGTCAACAGCTGCTGCCCTTAATTGTGTTGCACCATGAGGCAAGCACCTTGATGCATCCGCCTTGTAACGGCCCTGTTCATACATACATCAATTTATAAGTTTAATCTTCATTCAATTTCATTCTTCTAAAATGTGAAGACATTACAACAAAACGTACATGACCTTAGCCCCCCCGCCCCCAAAATCCTGGAATTTTCCTGGATGTGCCAGGATTCAAGAAGTAACAATTTTTAAAAAATTTAGAAGGTTTTTTTTAAATATTTTATTAATGTTTAAAGGTCATAGCAACTAATAATTGAAGTTAATAAATTGAAAACAATACATACAAAAATTGTGAAATCAAGGCTTACAAATAATTCTAATTGGTTTGGAAGTAGCAATTTTATTATAAAACACATAACTACACTTGAATATGTACTTTGGTAGCTAAATGAGAAGCACTTGAAAATAGAAAAACAATGTTCCATCATACACTTACAAATTAATTTTATTTCTTTTTGTTAAATTTAGGACAAACACCTTTGTCGATGCATAACAATATGAGTTTCTGGTGGAAAATCATTATCCATCAAGCTTAATTTATGAGCAAATTTCACCTAATGGAAAGCATTACTGTTACCTGGTTTTATATGTATGTATGGAAAAATATGTAAAATGTAGGAAACTAAAGCAAGAAAAGGAAAAATGGATATATGTAAATTTAAAATACACACAAAAAATAAAAATTGATAGTTAAACTAAACTTCAAAAACAACAAGATGTAGAAAGCCAGATTATTTTTAAATAATCACACAATAATGTTTGTTTTGTATTGTTGTTTGGAATGCAACATATTGTGACTTCTGCCATATTATACTGTATTAGAAAAGGAATCTCAATTAATTTAATAACTTCTTTTTGAAAATATTTGAATGCTCATTAAATTGTTATGTAAAAATGATCTAAAATTATTCAGTGATTTATGAGAAATCACATGTTTACCTCTTAGAAATTTCTCGAGGACAATGGCTCTCGTTCGCTTACTGCTAGAAATATTCATTGAAAATAACACTTTTTGTTAATTTATTGCAATGAAAGAAATAATTTTGCATATTGCTTCGGCAAATTAAGGTGAATATTTATAAAAAGTTTGAAAGTATTCCTTTTAAATGTAATTTGCAAAAAGATAAGTTTTTGGAAATGAAGTTTACTTGCTTATCTGTAAAACAGTTAGAGGGGCTAGTGAGCCTCCTTTGTCGGCAATCTTCTCTAATGACCCATACATGATTGCTTTCATGGTAGCTTAAAATTAATATAAAATTTGAAAAAAAAAAAAAAAACGTCATAAATATGCTGTACACAATGAAATACCAAGTCTGCTGCAGAATCATGTTAATTATTATTTTTTCTTTTATTATTAACAACATCTGAGAGCATTTTTTCTCCACGATTCTTCTACATTTTTGAGATCAATTATTTAGAGAAAGAAATATAGCAAAATCTCTTTTAACTAGCCTTTCATTACCCTTTTTACCTCTTTAACTGGCCTATGATTTTTTAAGCATGCTGCTTGATTACCTTTTAAACAGCAAGCTAAAAAAAACATTCAGCATTCAGAAATCTTTATATTTTATTTAAGTAGACCCATTAATACATAAATATATATTTAAGTCAAGTAAGTCATTACTGTTTCTATCTTCTTCGCCTTACAAGATTTGCTCTAAATCAGCTTGCTTTTGGTACCAGTTATGCTGATTAAAAAAGGTTCTAGCGTAGTACAAATTCAATTTATTTTTGATGATAATTATAAGTAAAATTCCATAAGGAAAAATATATACATTTAATTATAATTCATGCTTGATCAATTTGAATTCAATGACAGAAATTTATAAAGAGAAAAACAAATTGTGCCTTTAAAATTCATTTAATGAGTTTTTGAATATCTTTTGTGACTTGCTGCACAGCCTGGTTGTGTAAAAATAATAATTGTCCACTTGGTAAAATAGTATTTAAAACTAGAGATATGACATCAGCTCCGGAGAGAAAGTCTGATAAAGAATTAGGCTTCAAAATATCTCTTATTATTCTGATGATAATAATTAGTGTTCTTGATGCTAAAATTCTGTTGTCTGTATTATCACAAACTAGAATGTAAAGGCAACCTCTGAAGGAATGCCAAACTGCTGGTTTTGCACACTCTTGAACTTTAACATTGAAAATTCCATTACTATCGAAATCCGAAATAGTGCAGTCTACATCAGTTGAAGTGGCAAAATTAAAGTCAAATTCCTTCTTGACTTGTTGTACAATATTTGAGATAACATCAACTTTGTGTTTAGTAGTTTCTGAGAAATTATATACTTCAGAATAAAGTATTTGGCAGTTCATGTCCGCTATAATAAAAAAATGTACCATTTGTCCAATGATGTAAGCACAAGCACTATTAAAATATTTATTTCAAGAATATTAATGAAATGCAGTGTAAAGCAATAAAATATATGCCTAAACTTTGACAACGGTGGCGAAGCAGATAAAACTATAGTAGATAATCACATGATAACCACTCTAAAAAAAGAACAACTTTTCGTGATCAAAAGGCAAACTACAAACTCTGTAATCGTTTCTCAATTTCATGTTGTAACGTAAAACCACTAATTTATTTATTGTTAATGGGACACAATCATATTTAGTTTGCTGCTTGATTTGGTTTTTGCAGGTTATAAACAAAAATGTAAATAAACAAACAAAAAATTAAGATGAGTTGTCTGAAATAAATGCTCAGATGATTCTACTTTGCGCAGCACAACGGAAGTGTCTACCACTCCAGCGGAATACGCTACTGTGATTGGCCGACAGAGACGACCATGGAAGTGACTACTTATTGGCAATATGGTCGCTCTTTTTGGCAAAAAACTTTAGTTCAACTGCGTGTGATTTCCAAAAGTCACCAAAAGTACAGTGGCTAGAATAGATAGTGTGCCGTTCGCCATTGTTCTCCAGTGCTTTTTCTATACCCGAAAGTAAGCCTCCACTAGATGGCGCTCTATCCGACAGCGAGGTAAGTTCGAGCCCGCCGAAAGACGGCTTTGGGGCCAGCTGCTGCGATTAAAGGCCCTGTGTACCAAAAGTCTTTCGATTAGCCGATTGTCATTTAGAAAGTTACAAGTGACACTGAAGCACTAACATGAATTGATTGCTGTTAACTACTTTCGGATTAGTTTTCCCCCTAAAGCTGGATTCACACATACAACCGACGGACGGACAGAATTCGCCCGTGACGGAGAAACGTGAGTTCAATTCACACCACAAAGGTTCTGCGACGGGCAGTGGGTTTCAGCCAATGGTTGCAAGGCGTAAGCTCTATACATGAGCCAATAATGGGATGTCTTCGTCATTTGACTGCTCAGTATTTAGACATCCATTTCAGAAGCAGACGATGCATTTAATAAACTCGTATTTTCATTCAGTTCCAGAAGCGATTGCATTTCATAAAAGTGTCGTGCAGAGATAAATGTTTGTTTAATATTGATATTCATATTAGAAAATTCTGTTTATTTTCAACAAACATAAATAATATCATTACTTCATCGGTCTTATCAATGAGCTTAATAAATGGCAGAAAACACAGTAATTTTAAGTTTTGCACACAGCAATAAGTTTACGTGTTCGCAGAAATATTAAGCGTTTTACTGAAGCTAACACACATAATATGTATTCCAGGATTAGGATTAAGCAAATAGTAAAAAACGTTCGATTCATATGCGAGCGTCGGTGCAATTAATTGTAGATAGATGCTCAGAAATGCTACTGATTTTGTCAGGCGAAAATGATACGCAAATCCTTTTCGTTCTCGATTTAAAATCAATGCTTAGATGAAATTTAAGTTCTCTGTTTAGGAAAAAAAATTATATATCTAAGAATTAGTTTTTTAAAAAAGATCAGATCTAGAAATTACAAGATAAAATTGAATATTTTTTATTTGCGCTAGAATTAAATGTTTCTCCAAAATGAGCTGTAAATCACTTTATATAATCAAGTGTAGCATTGTTATAATACTTAAATTCCCTGTTAGCTTTCCTATATTTTTCCTAATAAATATGCAAGCATGAGACAACTTTTAGAAATCCTAAAAAAGGCAGTTTACTAAATTGTGACCTTGCTAACTGTAAAAAGCATTTCTAAAATAAGAATATTGTCCCTTGCATTTTGAAACCTGTACACTAACTACAAAGAGTATAACATACAGACGATACACTTTTGCCAATGCGTAAAAAAATTGTGCCTTTGACACTAAATATTAATAAGAAATGCCAAAATGCTTTTATAAAAGTAATATGCTTGCTTATGCTAATAAAAAAAATCTCATAAGAAAAACATTGTCGTTTTATTTTCCCCTTTCAAATAACTCAACAGTGTGCACATTAATTCTGTACTCACACATTGAAGTCACAAAACAAAATTTTGAAGGAAGAATTTATTGAAGTACTTAATCATAATACTGAAATCAAAGAACATTACAAGATTTTGATCATACATAATTACATATATCAATAGTTTGAAGACAATAATGGGCAGAAGAAGTACAATTTCAATATTTCAGCCTGTACAAGTCAAACCAGTCTTTTCCATAACATCTGTAAAAAAAATTTAATACTGTGACATAGTCTTTACAAATATAACATATGCAGAAAACATTTTCCAACAAGTTGTTTTTCAGGAATTAAAAAACAGTATTGAAAATATAATTTAAATTCGGTTGCACATGACTTATTAATTTGGCCACAATTTACAATGATTGAATATGATTTGTGAATTTTACAAAAGAAAACTTTGCAAAATGTATTGTTTTAAGATACAATCACTTTTACAATTCTAACTAACTAACTGACTCAATGGCACAACAGCCCAATGGGGGCCATGACCTACTGCACCCATCCCAGCCTTCGAGACCAAGGGCCCTAGGAGGGAGAAGCAGATGTTCCGATCAAGTGATGACCTGACACAGAATTCCCAGTGTTAGTTCCCAAGTGTGCTTGGTCCCCATTTTATCGAATCCACTGGAGCGATGAAAGGCTGAGTCGATCCTGCCCAGCCCGGGAATCGAATTCCGGACCTTTGGCATGGTAGCTCAGAAGGTTACCACTCAGCCTCCATTATCATCCCAATGAACAATTTGATAATTACAAGTCGATAATAATGAGCCGGTGCTGTGTTGTCACCCGAATTGCCCAGCCAAAGATCCGCACCTAGTTTTGACAATTTATTTATGTTACAAATACACATGTATTATTGACACTTACATATGGGATGTATGAATTACAATAGTGTCAATTTTTTATTCTCGCTTTTGCTTTTGGTATAGTTTTGCACTTTCTTGTGTTATGTAATAAATGTGTATTATCAGTCAACAACTATATGAAATACTACAAGTGAATTTTTGTCCATGAAGCATGCAAAACTGAAGATATGTATATGTTTCAAACTGACAATATTGAACACGTGATACGTATAAGATTAATAAAATAATTTTTATAAAAAAAACAGAACAGACTTCAAATTAAAAATTGCGCTAAAAAGTAAAAAATAAATTCATTCTTTAAACAACATCAATGTGACTTTTAAACAGTTTTAGAAGTCGGTGCAAAAATAGGATAGATAAAATATTTTGTAATCATGAATCAATTACAAATATATATATTTCTGCAGAATTAGCAACAGTTCCAATATGAAGTAGCAAATGGTATAATGGTAATTAGACCCATAATTTTGCACCGACTTCTAAAACTACGTTTAAAAGTCACATCGATGTTGTTTAAAGAATGAATTTATTTTTTACTTTTTAGCGCAATTTTTAATTTGAAGTCGGCTCTGTATTTTTATAAAAATTATTTTATTTTTTTCTTTTTAGTTTAAACACATTTTGTATATAAATACTCTATTTTTTAAAAAATCCATATCAAAGGGCAAAACTTCTTTAAATTAATGGCACTAAAAACTAATCATTTGCATGATAAATTCCCTTTTGAAGCCTATTTTAGCAAACAAACTGATTGGATTTATTTTTTGCCACAGAGAAGCCTTCAGTCAAACTCTTGCTGTAATTTCTTTTAATATTATAGCCCATGACAACAAACATGTTTTTAACAATGCTTTTATATTTATTAATAGATTTCCCAACAAAGAAAAATCCAAGCCAAGCCTTTCCAATTAAAATAAAAAATACTTATTTTTCACTCCTAACGTTTTTCTAAAAAACAAATGTAGGCAAATTGATTTGCAATATTTGAGTTAGACGACCCACTATTGATTAAAGAAAAAATCATCAAAATTGGTTCATTTAGTCAAAAGTTATAGATGAAAAGACAAAAAAAATACTACATTTCTGCCCATTACTTTTGTTATAATTATCGAATATGGTCAAACAAAAGTTCGGGACCTATGGGAAACCACCCCTGATCGATTGAAAAAAAAAATCATGAAAATCGGTTCATCCGGTGCAAAGTTTTGAGTAGACAAACAAAAAAAAAAAAAAACAACATACATACAATACGAATGTATAACCTCCTTCCTTTGTGAAGTCGGTTAAAAAATAAGTAACAATGCAAGAACATAATAAATAACACAAGCATTAAATAATTATGATTTAATGTAACTACTATATTAAAACTCACTCCTCCTAGTCTAGGGATAAAATTGGTTTGGATGTGGAGCAGTGGTGTAGTCCTGAAAAAAAAGTTGGGGGGACGCTGATACATAAGAAAATAAGCAATTGAAATCAAAAGTGGGGGGGGGGGGGACGCTTATGTTAAAATGTAAAAAGTTTGGGGGGACGCTTGTATTAAAATAAAAAGGTAGGGGGACGCCGTCCCCCCTCGACTACACCACTGATGTGAAGTTAGGGGTCAATACTCATTAAAAAATGTGCAAGCAAAACATAGAACAAAGAATATTATTTTATTTCAATGCAATTTCTGCAAGAACTGAACCAAAAACAATTCTCCCCAACTACAAGTCTAAAAATATACTTACATGTATAAAAATACTGAGTAGATGTACCAAATGGTCAAATGTGCATCTTTAATCAAAAAACGGCAACCCACAGCAATGCCAGTGTCCAAAAAAGTTATTTCCCAGGTAAAAAAAGCTGCAAAAAAAAAGGCAAATGTTAAGAAAGCATGTTGATAATCGTAAGTGAAGCACCACACACAGCAATTAATTTACGAGTATTCTGTTATTTATCAGTTATATAGGCAGTAGTGCATAGTGCTGGAAAAAAATTGGGGAATGCTTATAGATACAAGCATAAATTATCGACATCAAAAGCTCTGAGGGGATGCTTGTTTTAAAAATTTTTAAAAAAACAAGGAGGAGAAAAGGGTGTTTTAAAGTAAATATATGGGGGTACACCGTCCTCCTTCGATTACACCTGTGGTTATAGAGCCCACATTGACACTGATCTATAGAATTGTTACCAACATGAATTCATTAGTTGAGGTGTTGGTTAATATTCCAATACGATAAAAATAAATATTAATTGCACTTTAATTACATTTGATTTGGCAATGTTTTTGCATCTGGGTAGCATGGATCCTATAATTAGGTTTAAACAACAGGTCTAACCCAGAACAAATTAGTGATAAACTTGTTTTACTATTAAATTTTGATGTTGTTAAAGTTTACATTGATTTTGGAGAAGCAACTCAGGTACTCAGGCTTGCCTGCATGTAACCTCAGCTTGTTTATTGTAGGAACTACGTTTTAATATACCAATAAAGAAACGAATATAAATTAAAACTTTTTAAACATTTAAGTAGCAAACTAAATTAAAATGCAAATTTTCTTCACAGTCTGACATGAAATCACCTCGACAAATAACAATGTTAATAAAAATGATTTGTATAAAAAACAAATCTGTTGACAGAGTGATCCTTTAACCTGTAAATTATGAACTGAAAGTGATCTTTCATACTATGGATCTGACTTGTTGACGAAGTTATGTCAATGAATCCAACTGACAGCTAACAAGTTATGTTTATGATATTGGCGATAAGTGTTTTATATTTTTACAAAAGAAATGAATAAATAAATGTCCAGTGCAATAAGCAAAATATTAAATTCGAGCAACAAATAAATATTAATACGCAAATGTGGTACCGTAGTAGAAATGTAAAATTTTCTAAAATGAAAATGCAAATAAAGTAGCGCCGAAACATTAAATGCACTTATGAATCTTTTCAAACTCTACGCTTTGCTACTTACTATTATTACATTATTTTTCTCATATCGTGATTAATAAATCAAATTGAAAATAGAAGATGCTAAGAAACAAATTTTAAACGCAGTATTGTGTATTACAACATAAAACAGCACATTACTCTTAATGCTTTAATATAAGTGCTTTTTGCTTCTTGCTTCATTATGATTGGCCAAGCAATTCGTCTGTGACGGACAATATCAAATCCATTTTTTGATATTGTCCGTCGACGGGCATTCCTGTTCGGTAACCATGACAACGAGGTGACGCCACGTTTTTTCCGTCGGATTTCGTCCGTCCGTGGCGCTGTGTGAATCCAGCATAAGGAAGCAGGAAATGAAATAAATATCTCCCTCATTCGTACTTTGATATAGTATACGAACAACTTTCATTTTTTTATTCGATAAAATAAATAAATGAAGAGGAACATATGCCCATTTTTGGTCTTTGTAAATTTATGCATGATAAATCGGTTTAATTCTGACCACCTCAAAGAAAACAACGAAAAAATATTTACATTAATGAAGAAGAAATGTAACATTAAAATGAAATTGTACTTGTCGTAACAACAAAATAAATTTAAAGCTAAGCTTTTTGCTTTGGTTCAAGATTTTGTTAATGATTTGTTTCTATTTTGGTTTAGTATGTAATTGAAACTTGACCAAAATTTTTTTTATCATAATGTGACAAAGGCACTCACCAGAGGGGGCGGGGGGATTCGGGGGGGGGGGGGGTTCAGTTTTTGAATAAAATTCTACATTTGTCTGGAACTATAAAAAGTTTTAAAAGATGTGACTCAAAACAGTAAATTTTACATAAAGAAACAATATTGACGTTAATGAAGAAATGTAATATTAAAATGAAATTGTGCTTGTCATAACAACAAAATAAATTTTAAGCTAAGCTTTTTGCTTTGGCTCAAGATTTTCTTAATGATTTGTTTCTATTTTGGTTTAGTATGTAATTGAAACTTGACCAAAATTTTTTGTATCATAATGTGACAAAGGCACCCACCAGAGGGGGCGGGGGGATTCGGGGGGGGGGGGGGTTCAGTTTTTTAATAAAATTCTACATTTGTCTGGAACTCTAAAAAGATTTAAAAGATGTGAATCAAAAATTTGATTTTATATATGAAACAATATTGACGTTAATGAAGAAATGTAATATTAAATTTGAAATTGTGCTTGTCATAACAAAATAAATTTTAATCTAAGCTTTTTGCTTTGGTTCAAGATTTTGTTAATTATTTGTTTCTATTTTGGGTAAGTATGTAATTGAAACTTGACCAAAATATTGTGTATCATAATGTGACAAAGGTACCCACCAGAAGGGGGCTTCGGGGGGGGGGGGGGGTTCAGTTTTTGAATAAAATTCTGCCTTTGTCTGAAACTATAAAAAGTTTCAAAAGATGTGACTAAAAAATTAAATTTTACATATGAAACAATTGACGTTAATGAAGAAGAAATGTAATATCAAAATGAAATTGTTCTTGTCATAACAACAAAATAAATTTAAAGCTGATCTTTTTGCTTTGGTTCAAGATTTTTTTTATTATTTGTTTCTATTTTGGTTTAGTATGTAACTGAAACTTGACCAACATTTTGTGTATCATAATGTGACAAAGGTACCCACCAGGGGGGGCGGGGAAATTTGGGGGGGGGGGGGTTCAGTTTTTTTAACAAAATTCTACATTTGTCTGGAACTACAAAAAGTTTTAAAAGATGTGACTCAAAAATAAAATTTTATATATGAAACAATATTGACGTTAAAGAAGAAGAAATGTAATATCAAAATGAAAGTGTGCTTGTCATAACAACAAAATAAATTTAAAGCTAAGCTTTTTGCTTTGGTTCAAGATTTTTTTTTTATTATTTGTTTCTATTTTGGTTTTGTATGTAATTGAAACTTGACCAAAACTTTGTGCATCATAATGTGTTTTTAAATAAATGTAAATTTAAAAATAAATTAAATCTATATTTTAAAAAAAAATCTAACACAAAATTTTAATCATGTAGTTCATTTAAAAAATGACATTGCAAGTGTTTATTTTTTAAAAAATATATACATCAGATCAGCCTTTCTTTTTTTAGGTAATATGAGCATAATAATGCAATTATCTTCAACAGCTCATTCACACTATATTGGACTAAAAAACCGTTTTCTTTAAAAAGTATAACAATATTCTCTTAACAAAATACATGGTTTTCATTTAAGACTGCATCCGAAAACTAAATAAAAGTATTTTTCATGCTTGTGTTCACCTAAACGACAGCCGTCTATTTATTGCTCCAAATTCTTCTCTAGAGCAGATAATTGAATATTTTTAAACAAATCACATATTTTTTGCACCTCCTTTTTTTTAGTACTGAAAAAAGTGCGAAAACTAAGGCGAGTAAATGATTCTTTAACGTTCGCTCTGCTAATCAGCTACCTCGCTGTCGATGCTACCGCCACCTACTGGTGGCTTAGTTTCGTTTTCAACATTTTCGCGCCGAACGGCCAATACGTTGCGATAAGAAAAGAGAAATGAAGACAAAGTCCCTACTCTTCAATAGAAAAGGACTTTTTGAAAGATTGCGATTTCTTTTAAGTTAGTCATTAAAAAAATTAAATGGCATACTTCTTTTTAAAGTATATCAATCAATAAAATTAAAAAAATTAAACATTTATGGCAATTTGAAAATGAGTATCCAAATTATTATTATTCATGTTTCCAAATTTTAGTTTTTCAAGTTTTTTAACAGTACTATTATCAGGGCCGGCGCTAGGCTGAGGCGGTGAGGCGCCCGCCTCAGGGCGCGTCGTTCTTAGAGGCGCATTGGCCATAAATATTGACTGCATCGTTTTAAGTAACAAACAATAGTTTTCATCTCAAAAAATTAAATATTATTTTAACTATTTAGTTTTGCAAATGATGCATCAAAACTTCATCTAATTTCATTATATAATAAACGTTTAATTTTGATAAAATCAAACACAGAAACATATCAGGAACATCTTGAAACGTTTCCGTCTCTTTCTATCCTTTGTTGAAAGGATATATTTTTTATTGGGTTACTTTTTATGTTTTGCACATTAACCTTTTCCCCACAAAGCGGATTCAATGTATTCAGAGGGGGCGCTATATAAGTGTTTGCAGTTCCAGAAAGGGTCTTCTCTATTTTATGACGAGCAAAACGCAATCTGTTGCTTTTTCTCTTTTTCATTTTTCCTTATTCTGTTCATTGTGATCAGCGATTGTTTTCCTTCAGCTTTTTGAAAGTTAAAATATCTGTAATTAAAATTTGTATCGATCATTTTCAATCTTTATCCTTTCATAATATATAGTAAGGGCGGAAAAAAGGTTTTTTGCCTCAGGACGCCTTTCGTGCTAGCGCCAATACGTTGCGATAAGAACTATTATACTTTAAAACTGAGTTGGTTATACCTTTGTAACATGTTCCTAATCTGAATGTTTTATTTTTGTCATTTAATCGGTATGCACAGTTGGACCATATACGACGATAAGAGGGTAGAGGGGAGACTATTATCATAGTAATAAGAACCGGCAGGATGGCGTAGTGGTAAGGCGAAGGCCTTGTACACCCAAGTTCGCTGGATCGAATCTGGCCCAAATGCCCAAGTCAGTGGATTTTCAAGATGCAGAAAATTGACAATGTCTATGTCGTATGATTATGCGGCATGTTAAAGATCCCTTGAGTGTCCTTTTGGCGTGGATAGTCTCGGGTAAATTAAATTCCTAAGTGCAGGTTACATCAATTAGAGCTCAGGTGCCCCCAGCTAGGGGGAAACAGAGCGTCAAAAAAAATTGCAACAATGGTACCACACTCATTGTGGTGCCGCTGAAGGTGTTGGTACCCATCTCTAAGAACGCACTAGGTCTGCAGTGCTTAAGAACCAAGACTATGCAACCCATTAGAAATAAAAGAATAAAAAAGGAACCGAGAAAGGGCCCTGATAAGGCGGGTACGTCGTTTCAATATTTTCTAAGGAGAGCAAAGGATATTCAATGCTTATTTTATTGGTAAAAAACAGCAAGATGCATAGACATCTATAAACACCTTTTGCGCTTCTAAAATTTGGGGAGGGAGAAGCAGTGTTGTAGTCAAGGGGAACGGCGTCCTCCAACTTGTCTTGAACTGAAGATTTTTAACATAAGCGTCCTCCCACTTTCTTACAGGAAAACACCACTGGGGGAAGGACAATAGCCCTCTGCTGGTCCCCCAAATGAAGGGTGTCTGGCCCGAGACAAAAAAGGGACTAAAACGTCTTTAAATAAATAGCCGAGATGTAATAAGATGTAACTTCGATGCCATTAAATATTTTCACACTCAACTGTGCAAGAAAAACTTTTTTTCTTTTTTTTTTTTTTTGATAAATAAGGTTTTATTGCATTTCAATATAAATGATAAAGGAGGGATAAGATATTAAAGAATATATAGCAAAGTTAATCTTCGTGACAAACTGTCTGGCAGCGTTAAGCATCCGTGAAACTCCGCGATACATATTTTCTGCCAAGTTATTTTATTTCTGTTATTGTTTTTGTTGTTTCGAATGCCACTTGGATATCCAAGCTCCTCTTCGCAGAGCGACTAGGAATTAAGGCAGTAAGGAGCACTTTCTGTTTTATAGATGAGCACCACAACGGTGGAAGTACAACTTGGCTTAATGTACTTGGATGACACCGGATGGCGCCTTCACAAATACGCCACCTTCCTTTTTTGATCTAAGAGTGAAGGGAATTGAAAATATCCACCTTCCGGAGCCCTCGATTTCAGAGTCCACGGATTTTACATGCATGTATTCCCAAGTGTACATAGTGGGTCTTCAGCGGTTCTGGTATCGAATCCGAGGTCCTCAGATCCGAAGCTCGACATCCTAACCACTAAGCTACCACGGCCCCACTAAAAAAATATATAAATAAAATAGAATATAACAATATGTTTTTATTCAAAAAATATGTTTATTTCAAAAACCGCTTTTTTTAATTTGAAAAGTCAGACATTTGTAGTGAAAGCATTTAGAAAATTCAATTATATAATAGATCTGAGCGGTCATATGAAAAATATTCACACACAGCTTAGAGGGTCTGGGATATAGATGAATTTAGCCTTAATTCTAAGAGGGCAATTATTGGTTGCCACACATTAAACTGCATATCTTATAGATATATATATCTATATATATATATATATGTTTAGTTTGTGTGATGTATTAATAATGGCATACATTTTTTCCTTTAGACATTTAAATTTCTATTCAATAATAATAAAAATAAAAATCTCCTACCTTTATTTGTCATATTTTTTCAAAATTGCATTAAATTTGGATGCAATGAGAGGTATCTCAGTGTAAAAATGCTCCCAAGACCTGTCATATAGTACCAGATCCCTTAGTATACTAATTAACTTACGGTATAGAATCACTTATTTTTAATTAGGAATGAAAGAGAAACTAATATCTATATTAGGGGTGCATCGAATAGTGATTTTTCCAGACATTGGATAGCTGCTCAGTACCGGATCTTGGACTTTTCCGAGACGGGGCAAAACTTAAAAATGCCGCCCCTTCCAGCCAATTATTGTTGATATTTCATATAACTTTTTATGCAATGGCCATTTTTTCCTTTTTTTCTTTGAGGATTTTCCCCTTGGGGGTGGGGGGAGGGGCACTGATGAATCCCAACTTTCGGCAATGTTTCCACACATTCGCTCAACATTAGATAGTCAGAGCCATATGAAGGATCCCTCTTAACTGGAGATATGAAATTCTGACAGTTGAAAGGGGTCCGGGGGTTCTCCCCCGGGAAAAATTTTGAAAACTATATACAAACTTGTGGAATTTGAGGCCTTAAAAGACCCCCCCCCCAAAAAATTTCAGAAAAAAAAAAAGAAACAAGCAAAAATATTTTGAAATTTAAACGCTTTCACTCATAAAAATGATAATTAAAATTCAGAAAAAAATTGGCATTTTTTTTAAATTCATTTTTTCTTCCCCCTCCATATTACTAACGAAGAGCCAAGTGTTTACCATCTCAAACGACATTTACAAGCTCCCACGCTCCCACCTGTTCCCAAAAGGAGGCTTTGAAAGTTTCTAAAAGAAAAACCATTGGGTATTGTCTTCGCAGAGTACGATTTATACGTATTTCACTACCACAAGGGGGGAAAACCTTGACTTTTTAAAATTAAATTTTTTAATTTTGACATTTCGAAATTGCCGCCCCTAACCTCAATTTTAGAATTTCTAACAGTTTATACAAAAAAAGAAATTCTATTAATCGGTTTTAATCGTTAGAAAAATAGCTGATGAATGATAAAATCGGAGCGCCGAGCTAGGATTTTAATTCTCTTCCAAAAGTTAAATTTTCTTGATTAAATATTTTTTCTTTCTTTCTCCTTAGTTTTTTTTTTTCTTTTCTCTCTTTTATTTATTTAATTTTTTTTTGTGCATCAGTTGAATTTGCCGCCCCCCAGAAGCGACGCCCGGGGCATGGGCCCCGGCTTCCCCACCCTAGATCCGGCACTGTAGCTGCTCTCCCCAGTGGCGTAGCTAGATCCCAATTTCGGGGGGGGGGGGTTTCTTCTGGAGGAAGTTTGGTTCCTCTAAAGAACAATTGTAGTCAAACCGATGTACGAGATTTAAGTCAAGCGAACACCCCCCCCCCCTCCCTCCCTATGAATTAAAAAATTATTAAAATCGGTTCATTTAGTCCAACTTTATGGTTGAAAAAGCACAAAAATTATTAAATTTCCTCCCAAAACCTTTTTTTCTTTTAATTATCGTATACGGTTTCTTGCAAAACGAAAGTAAGGGATCTATGGAAGACCATCCTCGATAGATTTAAAAAAAAAAAGAATAATTAGAATCGGTTTATGAAATGAGAAGTTATCGATTTACAAACAAACAAACAAACAAAAAACATGCATAGATATCAATTAATAACCATCCTCCTTTTGGAAAGTCGGTTAATAATAAAGACAAATTGCTTTCGAAAAGGAAAAATCTACACTTTTCCCTTTTAAAAGTTTTAATTTTTACGTGATTTTGTTTTTTGTTTGCACTCGTTTCTTATTGTAGGGAAAGTATTTAATATGACAATGTTGCGTTGTATAGACTATATACATTTCCGTTCCCCTAACTGCATTCAAATAATGATTAAAAAAAAAAAAACGGACCTAACTTAACGAATTTACAGGAATATTTTTTTGTCACAGAGAACATAGAACTTTCAACTGATAACTTTTTTTTCCATTATCATTTTTAGCCTACTTTCCCGTCAAAGTTTAAAAAAAATAATAATAAAGCATGAAAGAAGGCTAAATGTGTCGTGAAAATATCGTTAAAAATAAAAAAAAGTTTAAAATAAGTGAAGTAATTAAATAAAGATTGAAAAATAAAAAATTTGAAAGTAGTCTTTTGAGGTGGGAAAAACTTGTGTCTATCGGTCTGTCTGCTGTTAACTTTTGAAGGAGTTGTCCGATCCGAAGTTTTTTTTTTGCATCAAAAGATCTCGGCATGGACATTTCATTTCTATATTTCACTTTTTGATTTGAACAATTTTTCGCTTACTTTTGAATAGTTCAAAAAATCTTAACAATAGCACCTATGGGCAAATTAAGTAAACACTATCTGATCCAAGTTCCGATAAACAAGTTTATTGGAAGAAGCTCCCAGCGTGAAATATTCTTTTATTTGAACAATTTTTATTCATTTTTTAACAGCTCAAAAAAAAAAAAAAATTAAGGTAACGCCTACGGGGATTTTTCAATCCTATATAAATGATGATACAACAGACGGATTTTCTTGGAACAAGCTTCATCGGAAAGATATTATGACGTAGAATATGTACAGTTACGAAGTTCAATCAGAACTAAGGGAGCCTATTTTCATATGAAATTTATTCGTCGGGATTTTTAAGGATATTTTTGAATGAATAAATGATAAAATAAATAAACAAGGGAATGAATTGAAAAACAACCAAATGAGTGAATAAATACAATGAGTAAATGAATGACTGAATAAATGAAAGAATGAATGAGTGAGTGAAGGAATACGTATTAACAGCTGAAAAAGGTATTTGAAGTAATTAAGAACTAAAGCTAAATGAGAAAGAGAGCTAGTTGGATTATAAGTTTGAAGTTGGTGTATACGAGAAAGTAGGCTCGTATAGTTCTAGACGGAACTTCTTGTTAGATAATGCATTAGTAGTAAAAGCGGCAAAAATAAAATATTACCTTCAGAAGTGTCTAGTGAAACTAATGCTGATTCTGGAGCATTTCTGGACTTCCTACTCCTCAGAGGGCATCAGCTTTCTCTTTTTATTACAATTATCATCAATTTTCTCTTTCGGCTTAAAAAATCTTGTGATAGGTTTTGCTCACCTCATTATTGCCTCTCATTCAATGCACTTCCCTAAATAAATTGGGTTTGAAAAAAATGCGCAAAACCTGATCAGTACAGACTGACCCACCAATGCATAAGGGGTGCACGCACGAGGGGAAAGTGGGAGGTCTCTGCTCATGGTAAAATATTCATACATTAACCTATAGGCAAAGTAAACAACCATTGGCGGAAAAACCCATTTAAATAAGAATAGTTGATGCTTAAAGAACGTGAGAATTTTTTTTATGGCTGCAGTGTTATTTGTTAGGGGAGAGGAGAAATTAAGAATGACATTCATCACTTTATTACTCTCACTATCTCCTATCTTCCTGTTCAGTGCATCTGTTTCTGTATATCTGTAAAGTAAAGGATATCTGTTCGGTTGAGGCGTTATTATTGAATGGTCAGTAGAGAATGGGGTTAAGTTGAAAGTGGAGAGCAATTAACACAAACCCCCGTGGCACCTTCTAAAAGGAAGAAGTCATAAAACGGACTTTCTTCCCCTCTGGGCATGAAACGTAGTGAGGGACTGCTGATAAAATTGTTAAACAGAAGCTTTGAAAGGAGAATTGGGAACAGTCATGGGAAAGATTCTAGTTTAGATAAATTTATCGTTAAAAGTACGGCTTGGTTGCATTTGAAAGCTATTTCCAGCCTCCTTTTTTTATTCTAATAATGGTTTTTTGCTAGTCCTGTGTCCACTTTCATTTTGCTCCAGACTATAGAGACACATCTTATTTAATAGGTCTTCTTTTTAATAGGTCTCCTAACTGCAAGAATTGCACTGAACATATTCCAGTTTTGTTCGACTGCGAATCAAAAACTTCCCAAAATGCTGCCAAACCGAAGATTTTCCAATATCATTTTTCATTCATTTTAGCTCACCAGAATTTATTCCCAACTGGAACATTTGATGATAGTTAAAAAATATATTGTATTCTTTATTTGACATTAAAAGAAAAATCATTAGAACCAATTGCGATAGCAACAAAAACCTACATTTAATCGATGTAGCACCACATCTATTAACACTTTATAAAATAATTTCGGGGTCGGGAGGGCTCGGACTTACAAAAGTGAGCCCAAACTCATCTCTAGTGTATAATAGGGGTTTGTGGTGGAGGTATTTAGGGGAGAAACTCCTAGAAAGTGGAACGACTACGGCTGCAAGTTTGTCGCTCCGCGAATTCCCTCGATTTTTGAAGCTGTTTCCTAAAACCCGTGATTTTTAAAAAATTCCACGATTTGTGCGAAAATTGTTTACAATATAAGACTTTTTTTTTGTTTTTTACTTACATTTTAATGTCAATTTATACTGTTCTGAAGTTTTAAAATGTATAACAGATTTCCCTAAAATTTAGAAAAATTCATCAATAGAAAAATAACTATAAAAGCAGTTATAGATAATCACATTCATGTTTAGAAGAAGTTTTTGATCCTAATCAATACAAATATTTAAATCTTTTTAACGAAGATGATAGTTCTTCCATTTTTAACAATAACCCTATGATTCACCCCTCCCCCCCCCCCCAATGAGTTACACGTTGAAGGAGGGCAATTCAATTTTGGAAATTCAAGAGAAAAAGTTTTCCCCACCTGTCCAAAGTAGCAATTCGATGTTTGTCAGTTCCGTCACTAGCGCAGATGCTAAACGGTCCTTCTCGACATATAAAAACGTATTAAGTCATAGCGAGTACCAAAATTCTGTACATTTAAATAAATACCTAAATATTGCATGAAGTTGAAAGAAATAAAATTGTTCACTTTTGTACTTTCTTACTTAAAAAATAAATTTCATTGCAGATATCCTAGATTTTATTACATTATATTTGTGTTCTCGCGAGCATTTCACGAAATTTGCCGCGAATTTTGGGCTTTTTTCTGCGACAAATTTGCAACCCTAGGTACGACCCTACAACCCAAAGGTTCGATAATTGTCTTTTTTTTTAGCAGTGTTCTAATCAATTGTTATTTTAGAAATTAAATATTTTTAGAATACTATAAAGCGTAAAGAGAGTTAAGGTCTCAAAAAAAGTTTTCGGACACCAACATTTCGGTAGGGTCCATCTAAGCCATCCCGTATCTAAGTCAAAATTTCGGGGGGGGGGTTTGTCCCCAACCCCCCCCCCCCCCTTATCTACGCCACTGGCTCTCCCTTGTCTGACTGATATCCTCCTCCATATTGGCTTTATTCTTATATGTTTAAACTTTAAACACCGCTGCCTCAAAACTAATCAAGCATGTTTCATGCATCACATCTTAAAAAAACATTTTTATGACATGAAAAGATAATTAAAAAACCCACATATGTAAACTTTACACGTAGAGGTTTTTAAACTGTTTTCTGCAATGTAAATCTATGTATTTTAGCAATGCTGTATATGAAATGAAACATTTGTACTTATAAAATATACTTTATTTCAATATTTACAAGGATTTCTCAAGTGTTACAACACTTGTAAAATAAGCAAAACTCTTCAACTGTGCATCTCCAATTTTATTCATGTAAGTTTGCCTGGAAAAAACACTTCACAAGATGCCACTCATTATAACCTGTGGACATACTTGGAAGTAGATTTCACCGGGTACCTTCAGAAAACTAAGTGTTTGAAATTACCATTCAAGTATTTTTTCTCGCTTCTGAAAATTTTCTCACATTGAATACAATAAATATTTCTCAATTTTAGACTTCAGTGAAAGTATTCCTAATATACCGGTCGAAGAGGTAAAACACTCCACATCTAATCTAAATATGCATTAACCACCATATTTAGGTTACATATAATACATAGGTAACATTCCACTATATCAGTAATATGAAAATATGTTACTTAACAATATATGTGTGCCATATTTTATATGTAATATTCAGGAATGATGGTGGGGTCATTCATGAACACTAAATTTTTATGAAATTGCAATATTTATATATCAAAGGTATATTTTTTGCGTAAATATGTATATGCTTGCTAACTTAGCACTTTTTGTGAGGCCATATGTCTTCACATCAAAGTAATCATGCAATATCATGAAAATCCCAGACTATGTAAAATCAGAATATCCATATTGATGTAAATTTTGAAAGCTCTGATTAGGAAATCCAGGGTATGTCTTGAAGCACAAAAGAAAAAAAATAAAGAAATAATATATTTAGCACTGTATATAGAAATGTTATTAGTCTTCTAAGTTTAAAAAGATAAAGATATTATAAAGTTGTATTATTAGACAAGAAAAGAAAAAAAGAATAGTTGAGTGTCTAAAGGAACACCCAGAAAGGGTTTCAAATACGTTCTTTTATATGCATTTAAAAAGCTTTTTGTTAATTGGATGATTATGATGGTGCAAAGCTTCTGTAACAATGAGATGTTGTCTGTCTATCATCTGATAATAGTTGAAAAAATGAGGGACAACCGGTACGCATCGTCCTGCAAAAATAAAATATGTAATGTAATTTTTAAAAAATAAGAGAAAAACATCAGTAAATCATTGTAATTAGAAAACAAGTATTGCAATTGGAATATTATTTAAAAATTTTAATGTGAAACCAAACTCTACTGAGACATTTAAAATATATTATTTTAAACTTTTCATGCTTTATGTAACATTTGAAGGGGTTTGCTGCTTTTAGCAAGTTTCCTTTCCATTCTAATTGTAATATTCTGTCTAATGTAGTCAGAGGCCACGCCAGAGAAAATTCGTGTTTGTTTTTGGACCCTTAACAAAATTCTATTTAATCAAAATAGACCCTTAACAAAATTCCAGTCAATCAAAACAGACCTGTAGTAAAGTCTATTCCATACTAACGATAGTCAAGGTTTTGAAGTTAAAATTGCGTGTCACTCGTACAATGATAACTCTGTCATCTTATCAAATATTTATTACATAAAAAATAAACACAATCATGCAGTATTAAACAATTAAGAATGAGGCTTCCGAACAACAAGCGTCGACATACATCGCTACTCCAACAACCGCTAAATTAAAAAATTTTAATTAGAGTTCTTTTTTTTGGTGAAAGTGAAAGTTATTATTTTTTAGAAGTTGAAGTGCTTAATCGCCACAGTACTCCCCCCCAAGTGCCAAGGGCACTGATGTTACAAGTATTTTCTGTTGAAGCGAACTTGTCTTCCTGAGCGAGTGGTTATTGGGACAGGTTGTACTATGTCTGTGGTTTCATTTCTTGGAACGGGTTGCTGGATGTCGGTGGTTTCATTGCTCATTGGGAGAGCAACAGGGACGTCAGCTAGATTATGCGTTGAGGGCGCACAGTTGCTTGCAGTAGGCAGGTCGTCAGTAGCTAAGGAAAAGCTTGGCTTGAGACGGTCAACACTAATCGTGCTTGGTTTGTTGTTGGTTATCAGGGTGAAGTGTTTAGGAGTGCGCTCTATGACTTTGTAGGGGCCATCGTAAGGTGTTTGTAGCGGCTTCTTAACTCCACCGTGCCGAACAAAAACATGGGTGCAGTTGAGTAAACTTGGGTTGATGAAAGGTGTTTGTTTATTATGGGCAGATCCTGGTGTCGGGGAGAGATTTTGCATAATTATCCGGAGTTGTTGTACAAATTCAGATGGTTCTTCACTGGATATCGTGGACGGAGAGAGAAATTCTCCTGGCAGTCGGAGTGTTGAGCCATATACCAGCTCTGCAGTAGTGCACTGGAGATCGTCCTTGAAGGTGGAACGCAATCCCAAAAGCACAAGAGGCAATGTTTCAGTCCATCGATGGTTATGGTAACATTTAAGAGCCTGTTTGAGGGTACGGTGAAGTCTCTCGACCATTCCATTGCTAGCAGGGTGGTATGGGGTTGTTCTTATATGCTTAACTCCCAATAGTCGGGAAAGAGAAGCAAAAAGTGTGGATTGAAACTGCCGACCTTGGTCTGTTGTAATGATGGATGGTACCCCAAAACGTGAAATCCAGTGATTCACAACTGCACGTGCCACTGTTTCAGCACATATATCAGTCACGGGTATAGCCTCGGGCCATCTGGTGTATCGGTCGACGCAAGTCATGAGGTAAGAGAATCCATCAGAGGGTGGTAATGGACCGACCAAGTCAACATGCACATGGTCGAACCTTCGTGCTGGTTTTAAGAATGGTTGAATAGGGCTGTGAGTGTGCTTGCTTATTTTAGATTTCTGGCAGTCCACACAAGCACGTGACCAAATAACAACATCCTTAGCCACAGACGGCCACACATAACGGTCCAGTATTAGTCGTTTAGTAGCACGGATACCTGGGTGAGATAAGTTATGGAGAGAATTAAAAATTGGCTTTCTGAAATTGCTTGGTACAAATGGTCTCACCTTATCGTCTGTGATGTCGCACCAAAGTCTCAACGTTGGAGAAATTGGCACGGATTTCAGTTTTAGGGAATGGTTGGTTGTGCCTAAGAGATTTTGTAATTCGGCGTCGGTTTCTTGAGCTTGTGATAAAGATTCAAACTGTATTGGAGTTGGACAAATCTCTTGAATGCGAGACAATGTGTCAGCGACGACATTATCTTCTCCGGCGATGTATTTGATATTGGTTGAAAATTGTGCAATGAAGTCGAGATGTCTGAGCTGGCGAGGGGAACAGGTGTCAGAATTTTTAGTAAATGCAAAAATTAAGGGACGGTGATCAGTAAAAATTGTGAAGCATTGGCCTTCAAGTGCGTGCCTAAAATGCTTTACAGCAGAGTACATAGCGAGAAGTTCTCGATCATATGTGCTGTACTTGGCTTCGGCAGTCGATAATTTACGAGAAAAGAATGCGAGCGGTTTTGGGCCATTAGGAGACTGGGAATTTAAAACTGCTCCAATAGAAGTGGTTGAGGCGTCGACCATGAGGGCCAGTGGATGCTCAGGTGACTGAAACGTCAATGTTGTGGCATTAATCAAATCGGATTTGCAATTTTCGAATGCAAGAGTCGATTTATCATCCCAAGGCACAGGACGTTTGTCGTTCTTTTTAGAATTTTTCAGAAATTCATTTAAAGACGCTTGCGTTTCTGCGGCTTTTGGCAAGAACCGCCGGTAGAAGTTTAGCATCGCTAAGAAACGTCTCAGCTCAGAAATAGTTTTCGGTTTCGGGAAGTTAATGATGGTCTCAACTTTATCAGGAAGCGGCTTAACGCCTGCAGCAGTTATGAGGCACCCGAGAAATTTTACGGCAGGTTTTCCCAATACACATTTGTCAGGGTTTAATTTTAACCCATGCTTTTTTAACCGGGATAACACCTCGTGCAAATGTTTAGCATGCTCAACATCTGAGCAAGAAGCTATTAATATGTCATCGAAATAGGGAATACAACAGTCAAGATTGGATAAAACTTGGTGTATATACCTTTGAAAACTTTGCCCTGCGTTCCGCAATCCGAATGGCATAGCAGTGTATTCGAACAAACCAAACGGTGTGGTTACAGCTGTCTTGGGTATATCAGCAGGGTTTATAGGGATCTGGTGGTACGCTCTTGCTAAGTCGAGAGTAGAAAAAATTATTTTTCCATGCAAGCTTTGGGTACAATCCTAGATGTGCGGAACGGGATAGCGGTCAGGCACGGTTGTAGAATTGAGACGACGGTAGTCACCGCAAGGACGATACTCACCGTTAGGTTTTCTGACAACGTGCAAAGGACTTGCCCAGGGGCTTTTAGATGGTCGGATGATGCCCTGAGCGGATAAATATTCAAATTCTTTTTTAACAGCTTTAAGAATGTCGGGAGCTAGTCGTCTAGGTTTTGAAAATACAGGCGGACCTTTTGTTTCGATATGATGGTAAATTTGATCTTGCTTACTACCTTTCATGGGTTGCGATGGGTTTAATAACTCAGGATACTCACTAAGGATTTTATCCAGTATGCCATCACCAACCAATATAGCGATGTTCGATTCAGGAGAGTTAAGTGAAGGTAGTTGTCCATTAGAGGAAAGTCGAGTATTCGCATCAATAACTCTATGGTTTTTAGCATCAACTAGCAGATTGTAGTGTTTTAAAAAATCTACGCCGATAATAGGTTGTTTAACGTCTGCTACTACAAAGGACCATATAAAATCACGGCGCAAATTCAAATTGATGGTCATGCGCTTTGTTCCATAAGTAGCAATTTTTGTGCCGTTGGCGGCATACAACGTTAAATATTGCGATTTAGAGTGCGGAGCGTACGTTTTAGGAATGACTGATACGTCCGCACCAGTGTCAATTAAAAAGGAAAGTTTAGACTTTGAATCGGCCATTAATATGCGATTAAGGTGGCGGTCAGCATTATGGCCGGTAAGCGATCGCCTTACACGTTTCCCGAATGACGAAAAGAGCAAGGAGGGTTGCATTTTTTGGCATTCTCACCAAAATTAATATGATAGAAACATAAACCATTTTCTGGCTCTTTATAGCTTCGATTGCGAGAATTGCTACGGTAGCGAGAGTTATTTCGGTGTCTAGGATTTCTAATGTAATTGTCCCTCCGTGTACTTCGCTCCTGAACTATAGAAGTTAACTGTTTGACTTGCAGGGTTAATTGGTCAATTTGCGCCTGTAGCGCGATATTTTGTGGTGCAATAGAGACTTGTGCAGAATTAATGGACGATTGAGGCGTTAAATCGTGGATTTTATCTGCAATAGATGCGAGTTTCGTTAAATCTTCATTTAACGCTGCCAAAATCGATTGCGTGCTGTTGGGCAGTCGTCCAAGCCAGAGTGATTTAAGCAATGGCTCACCTACGGAATCGCCACCTAGAGCACGCATGCGTATAAGCAATTGTGACGGACGTTGGTCACCGAGCTCTAACCCTTGTAACAATGTCCTTATTTTAGACGACTCGCTTTCTGAGTGTAATTCAACCAAACGTGTTTTTAACTGCTCATATTTGTTGGTTTCGGGAGGTCGCATAATGATATCACTTACGGAGCTTAGTATGTCCGAATCAACAGCTGCCACAACATAATTGAACTTGGTTTCGTCAGTCGTCACATGTGCCAAGGAAAATTGTGCTTCTAAGCGGAGGAACCACAGGCTGGGATTATTCTTCCAAAACGGCGGTGGTTTCACCGCAACGTGAGAAATTTGTGGTTCGTTGAAAATTTGATCTTCAGATGTCGACATTATATATAACTTGAGTTACAAATATAATTCCATTAGGGATTAACACGTAAAAAAACACACATTAAAGTAGCACTCAAAAAGAAAGTTATCATCAAGGCGACAATTATCATAAACGACATTACAATTTATCATAAGTAAGCAAAGAGAATCTATGTCACTCAACATCGAAAGGCAATGTACCAACTCGTGAATATAAAACCAAATTCATTTAGACAAATAAAATCGTGCGGTAACTTACGCAGCTTAGATATTTTTCGATTGCACTTATCATCGTAAAAGTTCACACGTTCTTTGGTCACCAATGTAGTAAAGTCTATTCCATACTAACGATAGTCAAGGTTTTGAAGTTAAAATTGCGTGTCACTCGTACAATGATAACTCTGTCATCTTATCAAATATTTATTACATAAAAAATAAACACAATTATGCAGTATTAAACAATTAAGAATGAGGCTTCCGAACAACAAGCGTCGACATACATCGCTACTCCAACAACCGCTAAATTAAAAAATTTTAATTAGAGTTCTTTTTTTTGGTGAAAGTGAAAGTTATTATTTTTTAGAAGTTGAAGTGCTTAATCGCCAAAGACCCTTCAAAAGATTCTGAGCTGCCATATCGTACTTTTCATAGAATTACTCATTAACTACGGGATAGGCTTTGCATGGGACGGCCTATTTATAGATGCCATTGTTAGTAATATAGATAAATACAACTATACCACTAGTTTTCGAAAAATGGCTACATAACATGAAGAAGAAATCAAGCTTTTTTGGCATCTACTGCTTAGTGACAGTAGCTTAAAACATTTTGCCATTTGAAAAGGTTTCCCTTAAGAAAAAAAGCACATAGCAAAATCAAGCCCACGCATTGATTTTGCTATTTCTGGGCACTAACAACATTGGTATCGTCCTTAATATAAAGGTCTGTCAAATAAATTGATGAAGTTTGACGTTAATAAATTACAATGCACGCTGTGATATTTTTAGCAAATACAGTACATTTTGTTAATCCAACGTGGTAAACACACGTGGCAATAAAAAACAACGAATTGGATTTCCTTTATCGTACAGTTCAGTATAAAGGTAAAAAGATAGAAATATAATTTTACTCACTTAGATTTCCTTTGATCTTCCAAAGACATTTCGAAAAATTAAGACCACGTTGAAAAACACAGGAAAACACCACCACGCAGGGTTGCCAGATCTTCCGGACATGTAATCGCCCAAAATCTTTCAAAAAGTAGCCCCAGACAACAGAAAGTCGCCCAAAATATTTTCACTTGAGTTTGCAAATCTACATTACCCATGTGACGTCACAATGGTACACACATTTTTACCGATTTTCGGCTGGATATGCAATAATCTGGAAAATGCGATTAAAAAGAAAAAAATACAGGAATGTAGCGCGCAGAAAAAGACTTTTTTTAAAAAAAAAGTCCCTTTAATGGTCATCTTATAACGGAACATCCAATTAGAAAAGGTGTTTTAATGTTTCATCTTTTCACGCATTAACTGTTATAAAGCTTAAATAAAATATGCTATTAATCGTTCAAAATTTCGGGTTTTTTTTTTTTTTTTTTTTTGATAGGCAAGAAGTGCATGCTTCATATAAACTTTTTTGGTGTGTATCTTTACTAAATTTAACTTTTTCTGCTTAAAGAGGGTAAGGGATCCGGGGTAATTCTGTGAAAGTCTGGAAACGTAAATTGAAACTATATAATTTTCCTAGATGAGGGAGGGATTTGGCATATTCGGGGGGAGGGGGGAGAAGCTCGAAATTTTTTGGAAATACAAATAATTTTTTGAGCTTGAATGCTTAAAACGCAATATTACGCTTTCTTTCCCGACGTTAAAGGAGATAAAATTTTCAAAGCAAAAATTTTCTCTGGGCTTCCTCAATTTTACAAATATTCAAGATAAAATAAATATAAAATCTCCTTTTGTTTGGTGATTTGCAATGTTAAAAATGCACTGGAGGAACGTTTTTTGCACAGAAAAAGAAGAGCTCAAAGAAGAAATACACTCCTTGATGTGCATGTGCGGAGGAAAATCCGAACTTTTTTGTCTGCTGCGAACCTCTCATAACCCTCGGGACGTCACGCGGGTATAAGGTCTATTTGCAAAAGGATTTGATATGTCATAAATGTTCAACGCTAAAGACTTTTATTATGAAATCGCAAAACATCACCTTTTATCAAAGTCAGTGAAAAAGGAAATAAAATCTCAAAATTTTTCAAATTTCATCGAAAAAATCTTGAAAGTCGCCCAAAAAGTAGCCAGGCGACTTGATAAAATCTTCGGTCGCCAGCGAGCTCAAAAAGTCGTCCAATCGGCGTCCAATCACGCACTCGCCAAATTAGTCGGAGCACTGAAATCACACCAAGTTACTGCAAGGGTTGCTAGTAAATTGCTGGAGTAGTAGACACTTCCCAGCACAACAGCTGTGCAATAACTGCTCATTTGCAATAAAATAATTTTTCCTGTGTTAATTTTAATAAATATTGATATTAACCGCCTTCATATGTCGTATTAATGCTTAAAGAGTCTTGTAAAACTTTTATAGAAATCATTTTATTTTTCATCTCTTTTCTAAGTTGAAGTGGCAATGGTATATTTAGCGTCCGTATTTTCTGCTCGAAACTGGAAAAAGTCCTAATCAACGCTAAAACTTAAGAACGTTAAAAGACAGGTAAAAAGTAATTAATCAGTATAACTTTAAAATTATCATGATGCGTACGTTTGGGGAGAAGCCAATTGCGTTTCAACTGGAAGAAAGTGGAGAATTCTATTACATAGGATCTGAGGTTCGTAGTTTGTATTCATTATAATGAAATAATTGATGGGATTTAAAAAAAAAAAAAAAAAAGCTTCTTTGCTTTTGTTTAGATTGTTTGAAATTATCGAATTATTTCAACGCCTTGTTGAACATATTAAAGTGTTTGCTTCCATTGATTTTCTTGTTTGCTGAAGTCCGATTTTTTAAAAATGACAGCTGATTGTTTAATAAATTGTACTTTAACCGGTTTTATAATGTTAAATTATTTCAGAGCCATGGCTTCTATTTCACTGTGATAATTGGGGAAGTTTGCTTCATTTCTATTTATTTTATTTTTGCTTTTAATTCTGTATTTAGGAAATAATATTTATACGATATTTGACCATTGTAAATGTGTATAATTTTTAAAATTGTGTGTGTGTAGGGGTTGTGCCTGTTATAAGCGATTAATAAGATCGATTGTCTTAAAATGAACTTTAATCAACAAAGAACACAACATGGCGTTATGCTTAGAGAGTTACACACAACTAACTACGATAAAAGTAAATAGACAACAGTGTTGCCAAAACTACAAACATAATAGCGGTGTTGCCATAAGATACCAATACATTACATTCACCCCCACTTTAGTATTTAGTCACATAGTCCTTTAGATAATCAGGTAGACGTCTGGTTCTGCGGGAAGTGGGCTGTGTGCTATCCAGAGAGTTCATGGTAGTTATATTCAGGTTCTCAGGGACAGGTTCCTTGTCGGTTGTATCTTCTGTATCTGGTACCTGTCTGGAGTTATCCAACGGTGTAGCGTTAATCTCTGTTAATGGATAACCGGGTTGCTTAGGAGTGAGATTCTGCATGTCTTGACTCAGCGTGTCGTCTCCTCGAGGAGCTAGGTGTCTTAGCGATACACTGGTTTCACGCCCATCAGGTAATCGAACGTGTGCATATTCCGGGTTGGCTTCAATTAGTTCGACTTCTTGAACCAAAGGTTCATATTTGCTCCCTCTGACGTGGTTTTTCATTAGAACAGGCCCAGGGGTCGACAGCCAGGTAGGTAAAGAGCATCCACTATGAGATCTCCTAACGTGCTTGAACATTCTTTCGTGAGGAGTGGCATTCGTCGCAGTGCATAAGAGGCAGCGTATGGAATGAAGTGCCGGTTGTAAGACCAGAGGCCATTGTTGAATACTTAGACTTCTCAATTTCAGGGCCAGTTCAATAGTT
The DNA here is from genome assembly GCA_038502835.1 of Octonoba sinensis. NCBI lineage: Eukaryota > Metazoa > Arthropoda > Arachnida > Araneae > Uloboridae > Octonoba > Octonoba sinensis. The sequence goes on from CM076599.1 coordinate 141,274,318, forward strand.
TTCCAGATTATGCCATTGTATCGTTCGGCCATTTCCCGCCGGGTTATAAGCAGTTGTACGACTGGTTGCAATGCCTTGAGAAGTGAGATAGGATTTTAGTTCGTGTGACATGAATGAAGGACCTCTGTCAGAGTGTATGTATGTAGGCATTCCGAACAGTGAAAATATGTGTTGTAGGCAGGCAATGACTGTAGCGGTCGAGGTGTCGGGGCAGGGTATGGCAAATGGATTTGATATGTCATAAATCTTGATATCTTGAATACTCATCTTGAATCCTTAGAAGGAAGCGGTTTCTGTTGGTAGAAGGCAAGGGGCCATTGAAGTCCAGATTTAGCCTTTCAAAAGGCGCAGTGGCTTTTACTAGTGTCCCGTCTTTTCTGTAGAAACGCGGTTTCAGTTCCCGGCATGTAGCACATGCGCTAATAGTTTTTTTTACTTCTTCCCCCAAGAAAGGCAGATTTTTTGCTTGTATCCAGTGAATCATGCGAGTTATTCCTGGGTGACAAAGAGCAACGTGCAATTCCAGAAGTAGTAGCTGCCGATATTCTAGAGAGAGCATCAGCCGTTACATTTTTACTGCCCGGCCGGTAAACGATATCAAACTTGAAACATGCAAGTTCAAGCCTCCAACGCAAGATCTTTTCATTTTTGATTTTGCTTTCATGCCGTTGATCGAACATGAAGGCTACTGAGCGCTGATCGGTGAATACTTCGAAGTGTCTGCTTATAAGGTAGTGCCTCCAGCAGACCTTCCCCTAGGATTGAAAAAGGGCAGGGTGCTTCTGTAAAAAAAGGGCACTTTTCCAAATTTAGGGTATCTTACCGAAATAAAGGGCACATGTAATTTGAAGTAGGGACCGCCCTCCCCTATTGTCACATATTACGCTATTTTTCACAAGCAGAATGTCACACTTCCTGTTGCCCCTCCCCTTGTCGCACTTTGTCACAATTTCAGGAACCCCCCCCCTTCCCCCCTAGAAGCGTGACATCATTTATGAATCCTCCCCTAGTAATACTTTATTATTGCCATAATTTAACATTTTAGTCAAACATCAACATCATCACAGTGAAATTGAACATTGAAAAATATCTATATACTAATTTGACAATATTCATTTTTAAGATCGTTTTTAATATTTGAAGTAAAGCATGAAAAAATTCTGCTTGTATATTCAAGGCAACATCAACCAATAATGATTTTAAATTCAATAAAATATCTAGCAAGGATTTTCTGAGATACATTTTTACTAATTTATGAGAGTGTTTCTGTTCATTCCAGTACCTCTGAAGATCTGATCACCTCTGAGGAATAATAAAAAAATTAGAATATATCTTTTCTTAATACAATAAAGCTTCAGTAATAATAATTAGAGTCTGGATTTTGATGACCTAAATGATCACTGAAAACGCCCTTTAAAATTTTTAACCTGTCCTAAAAACAACAAAATTGCAAAAAAGGCCATTATAATTAATCAAGAATACCAATTGAAAGCAATGGTTTAGCTTAAAATGACAATAGTATTTTTTTTTAATTTAAAAGAAGCAAAATTAATACAATCCATTTTCATTTTCATTAAAGATTGAAATAAATGTTAATGAGGAGAGAAAAAGAAAATGTCTAATATATGGATTCCTCACATGTTGCCATCTTTTTTACCACAAATTTTATTACATTTTAAATCTTTTCTTTCTTGAAATAACTAGAAAGCACCATTAGATTGGGATTATTAAATGCTTTTACATATTTTGAATAGTAAATAGTTTCTTGTTTCAAAGAGCATTCTTATATTTTGGTTAGTTTTCTCAAAGTCTACAGATGTAATAAATGCATATTTGACCCAAATGGGTCCCTTATAAAGATGAAAAAAAGAATTTTCTTATTAGACTTTGAGAACCTACTGTTCGAAATTTTATGAGATAGTGTGTTTTTAAGAGTTGCAATATAATCAAGCACAGAATCATTGGAAGAGTTTCAGGCTACACACAAAAAATTACCCAAAGCCAAAAAAGAGACATAAAATGATGCGAAAAAAAAAAAAAAGAATCCCCAAAATCTCAAAAAGTGCCCGAAAAATCGCGCAACTGTCGGCCCTAAAAGAGATCATTATTAATTTTGTAAAATGTTTAAACTAAAAAAAAATTCCTTATTTATTTTATGATTTGTGATAATACTACTTCTTTTCAATAATTGTTTATTGTTTTTTAAAGAAGTTGGATCCAGGTAAATTAACAATTTTCTAAAAATTTCTTATTTATCCACAATTTAGTATTTACTAAAAAGTAAATAGCTGTCAATACTAAATTCAAATTTGAAGTAAATAAATAAATGAAACAATAATAGTGATTTAATAATCGTGAATAATTAGTGATAAACGCAATTTTCGACAAACACGTGTTCAATATCGGCACAGTTCAAAAAAAAAAAAAAGTCAGAAACTATTAAAATAAAATGCAAAATAAATAGATTTAGGGTAGCATGTGTGAAAAATATCTTCTAATTTAGAAAATAATTGAAATTTGTACCCGATGCAAAAGGATTAAAATCTCTAACGTAGAATCCAATTTTCGGCGAAGCTCGTGCACGGTTGTGGCTGTTTCTATATTTATACTTTTTTTTCTTTTTTAATTGTTAAAATGAAACGACAAATAAGCAGATTTAAGGTAGTGCATGCAAAAAATATCTTACAACTTTCAAGATGATTGAAATAATTCCAGGATGGAAAAAGATTGAAATTTCAATCACGGTAAGCAATTTCCGGTAAAAATCGGTGGAAAAACTAGTTTCCGTATGGCCCAAAACTTAACTCCTATTTCTTTCTTTTTTATTTAATTTGAAGTAGACAAGAGAATTTGGGAAAAGGTCACGTGTCAATAAAAGTTCGGGAAAGGCATTTACCATTTGCAAATGGCAGCCACATTGGCGACTTCAATGAAAACAATGGTCGCCAAAACGTGAAAATTGGTCGCCTTTGGCGACTGGCGATTGCGAGTTTTGAGCACTACAAGAAGGGCGCAATTTCACTAACAAAAGGGCAAGATGGGCGCGTTTCCCGAATCCAAGGGCGGGCAGGGCGCGGCGCCCTCCCGCCCAAGCCTGGGGGAAGCACTGCCTCCAGTAACGTAATGACTCCACAATGGCGTAAGCTTCTTTTTCAACGGAAGAGTGTCTTTGCTCTGACTGATTTAACGTTCTTGAGAAGAACGCAATTGGCCGACTTGCTTGACTCAGAGTGGCACCTATAGCGAAATCTGAAGCATCAGTTTCTACTCGGAAAGGAACGTCACTTTCAATAGCAGCAAGGGTGGCATTGGCGACCGAATGTTTCAGAGAGTTGAAGGCATCCACAGCTTTTCTGGAGAGAGGGAAAGAGCCTTCTGACAGGAGAGGTCTAATTTTAGCTGAGAAGGCAGGTATCCATCGGCAATAGTGGGCAAACATTCCAAGAGCTCGTTGTAGAGAGGCAGTATCTACCGGAACAGGTAGGCTCATTAGCGGGGATAGTCTATCGGGGTCCGGCCTGATAGTTTTGTCTTCAACAATATAGCCCAACAAAGCAATGGACTTGGTGGAGTAAATACACTTCTCATCATTTAGCGTTAAATTATACTTGGTAGCAGTGGCTAAAAATTTTTGTAAGTTTCTGTCGTGCTCCTGCTGGTCTCTTCCACCGATAGTGACGTCATCCAGATATGGGAATGTATCTACCAGTTGTTCCTCTTGAATTATTGCATCAATGGTCCTTTGGAAACAAGCTACTCCGTTAGTTACCCCAAAAGGAACACGTCGAAATTGATACAGTTTGCCATCAGCTTCGAATGCTGTGTAGTGTTTCTCGGAGTCAAGGATTGGGACTTGGTGGTACGCGTCTTTTAGGTCGATTCTGCTGAATACTTTGTATTTAGATCAGGGTTCGTGATTTTTTTTAAAAAATCAAAAAAATCGGATTTTTTTTATTTAAATCAGATTTTTTTGATTTAAATCGGATTTTTTTGATTTTTTAAAAATACCTTATATATTTTGGATATTTATTATGATAAATCCATAGAAACAATATGGCATGTTAATCAATATGCAAAAACATACTTTAACTTTTTTCACAGCAATAAATATTTTTTAATAATAATAATGATAAACAAATTTTAATATAAATTCATGGCTCAAATGAAACTTAACCCTACCAGGAATAAAAGTACACTCATAAGTATAGAGAAAGCGAACAGATTTAATCTGAATTATTTTGCTATTTAAAGCTGAAAAAAGTAACAATATATGTACTTAATTTTTACATCAAGTGTACTTTAACCATTTTTCTATTTTATAAATGAAAGAGCCTGAAATATTTTTACCCATTTAGTAAAATCATATGCTCACACCATTACTAAAAACTGAAACTTTTTGTTTTAATCAAATATATGTATTGCAAACTTTATGATAAAAAAGTATTTTAGAGGAAAAACCTTAAGCTATTAGGGGACATGGATGGAACTTTAAGGATACATATTCTAAATTCCAACAATTGCTGCTTTAAACACTATCATTCTGAATTATTTACTGTGTGGCATTTATTAAACTGATCTAAAATACTATTGTTAAGATAAAGAACACAGAATGGTTCATGGTTATTATGAATTCTAATTTGAATTATTAAATGAATTATGCTTTGCGGTTAAGACGCTTGAAGAATAAGAGTAATATTGTAAAATTAAAAAAAATTGTAATTAATTCTAAACTTATGAAATATGTTATGCACACAGACAGATGGGCCTAGGAAGTTTTGTTTGAAATAGTGGTTGTAATTGCAACATATTTCATTTTTACAACACTTTCTAACATTGTAAACTTGATGATTTTTTTGAAAAAAATCACTTGATTTAAATTAATGATTTTTTTTTAAAAAATCACTTGATTTAAATCGCAATTTAAATCATGATTTAAATCAAGCTGATTTAAATCAATGAACCCTGATTTAGATATTCGGGAAATCAATTCCTCGATTTTGGGGAGGGGATAGGCGTCTAGCATGGTGAATTTATTTATGGTCTGTGAGTAGTCAATGACCATTCTTTGCTTACGGTTTTCCCCGTCAATAACGAAAGCCTGCGCTCTCCATGGAGAATGGCTGGGTTCGATGATGTCGTTCTCCAGAAGTCGTCTGACTTCAGCAACCATGAATTGTTCATCTTCTACAGTGTGTCGCCTTGACTTAGTGATTACCGGCTTACAGTCAGGGGTTAGATTGGCAAATAATGACACTGGAGATACGTTGGCAATAGCCAGTGAACATATTTCTAGTGGAGGTCTGTTTCCACTGAAGTTTATGATCAGGGAGGAGTGATGTTTGAGTATGTCATGACCGATCAGAAGGTCGGCGCAAAGGTTTTTCATGACCAGAATTCTATTTCGTAGTTGTGATGAGGTTGTACTTTGATGCTCACTTCGCAACTTCCAGCAACTTCAGTCGTCATTGCGGAGTTAGCCATGGTAATTTTACCTAGATATGGTTTCACCTTCAGTTGGCACCTTGTCACATGCCGGAGGTTAATGAAACTGAGGGAGCTGCCGGTGTCAACTAGGGCATGGAGTTTTATTCCGTTAACTGTCACTGGCACTAATGATTTTTGCAAGCAGCTGGGAGCAGACGATATAGAGGCAAGCGTATGGATAGAGGCAGCCGTCTCGCTTACATCACGATGTAGTTTTGATTTGCACACCTTTTGGTAATGTCCTTTTTTACCGCATTTATGACAGGTAGTATTTCTAGCGGGGCAGACGTTTCGTAGGTGCCGGCTGTTGCCACAGAAGAAACAATTTCCAGACCGAGAAGACGCAGCAGCGGCTAAGTGTTCTTCAGATGGTGAAACGTCCACAAATTCGGCAGCGGCAGTGCGCATAGATGCGGGCGCCGCAAGATAGGAAGCCGAATTTAGTTCGGCAAGTTCAAGAGCTCTAGCTTGATCGAAGGCTTCATTTAAACTGATGGTCGTATTCTCGAGTAACCGTTCCCGAATGCGTGCACTTTTTAGGCCTCGAATGAATGCGTTGCGTATGTACTCGTTTTTGTATAGTTCAGCTGATACAGGTTTGAAGTCGCAGTCTTTGCTCAACTGTTTCAAATTTTGTAAGTATTCGCTAATGGTTTCGTTAGCTTGTTGACTTCTCGACGCTAGACTGTCTGGCGAAGATTTCGTTGCGGCGTAGCACGTAAAGCGAGTCCAGAGTAGAGATAGCGTCCGTGTAGCTTGCTGCATCATTAATGTAAATGAAAACCGTTGCAGAGACATAGTTACATAATAGCGGAAGCTTGTTATCTTCGGCCACATTAGGTATCTTGTCAATGAAGTTCGAGAAAGTTTTTTTCCAATGTTTCCACTTGACTTCAGCACCTGGACACGTGTGATCGACATTGAAGCGTTCCGGTTTCAGGAACTGCTTCATAACTATGAGTGACAGATATTCCACGAGATATTTTTCATTTGTTGATTAAACTGTTATAAGTGATTAATAAGATCGATTGTCTTAAAATGAACTTTAATCAACAAAGAACACAACATGGCGTTAGGCTTAGAGAGTTACACACAACTATCTACGATAAAACTAACTAGACAACAGTGTTGCCAAAACTACAAACATAATAGCGCTGTTGCCATAAGATACCAATACATTACAGTGCCATTGGAAATTCGGGTTAGTTTTCGGACCCTTCACAAAACTTTAAGCTTCCAAATTGTACTTCTCGCACCATTATTTATTTTAAAAGCGGGAAAAAAATAATAACATTTTTCATTACTATATATGTTTAAATTTCAATTTTCACAAAATTATTTGATTTTTCACAAAAATCTCTTTAAAATTCACAAAAAACGGACCCTGTTAAAAGATGCTTGATCAACCCCTGGTGTGTGTATGTTTTATTCTATTTCATTTTCAATTTAATCTATTTTTTATGCTTTATTTTCATTTATTTATTTTTATTTTACAATGTCTTATTAAAATTTTAATATACTGTTCCAATTTTAGGTTGGCAATTATTTACGCATGTTCAGAGGCTCTTTGTATAAACGCTATCCATCTCTCTGGCGACGTCTAGTTACTGTTGATGAAAGAAGGAAAATTGCATCACTGGGTATGTTTTTCATTTTCTAGAAATTTTTTGCCGTTAATAAATAGCAAATTAGAAATTAACCTTCATGTCATAATCGTTTTTAATAATTTGGTTATCAGTTCATTTCTGTCAAATTTAAAGGGAAAATTTGACACAAATCATTTTTTTCCCTTGGAAAACTGCCTAGATTCTATTTTTGGTTCTAAACATGGCGGAGTACAAGAAATTTGAATGGTATGTAACCCAGGGTCTTAGTCGAAAATTCTGGAATGGATCCCCAAGTACCTTCATTGTTTCAATTAAGAACTTATAAATTAGGATGATATGCTACAAGTTGTGATTTCTGAGTAGAAAACAATCTTAATCTTGATTTTTTTTTTTCATAGCTTTCATTTCGCACTCTTCATCACATTTCAGATCGGCCATTTTCGCTTAAACTTATAAAATCACACTTAAGTGGCACGAGAAAGCTTTGAAAAAAAGTTTTAAAAAGAATGAAAATAAAATGTGCTGAACAAAACTAGAACTGGAAATATATATTTTTTTAATACTTGTGTTCGAAAATGGTTCATATTTGTTGTCGCTGTTTTTGTAAAAGGTTAGTTTCTGTGAGGGAGATTTTTGTTACTTGTTGCTTCTATGATGAAACAATTAAAATTTTGCATTTACATCTTTTGTCCTGTATAACATTAAGCATGGAAAACTATATTGCAAAAATTCATATTCCTTTAATTTACCATCGCCAAGGAAGCAAGTTTTTTCTTTTTGCAATTTGAAAGTCATATACATTTTTTTTTTTTTTGAAGACTTGATAGTTTTAACAAAATATTATGTTTTCTTCACTGAAAATAAGACACGTAAGGAATTGTAGTGCACTGATGCTTTATGACGCATAGGTGGCTTCCAAGTTAATCAAGTTTAGTGGCCACTGGCCACTTTCAAAATTTCTGAGTCTTCACCTTTACCATTTACATAAATCCAGATCTAATCTCGCTGTTTTTTCCCTCTCTGTAGAAATTTTCCATGTTGCAGAGATTTCTGTATGTTATCAAAATGTAAAATATTTGCTCCCTGTTGAATCCTTTCAGAATATATTTAGAATTTTGTTTTAATTTGAAAATAGACCCTTTATAAAATTTATGATAACTAAAACAATCTGCGTTTACTGTGGATGCCCTTTTAAAAAGGAATGCCTTTTTCAAAATATTTCCTTCCCAGCAGCCTTTTCATTCTTCAGTCAATTAAGCAGCCTGTCTTAATTCAAATAGAAATGGGGCAATTCTAATACAAAAAAAATAAATAAATAATAATAATAAAATCTGCATTTTTAAAAACATTAGATGAAACATTTTTTTTCTTTTTTAATTCCTAAAAGTCCTTGAATACCATGAATAAAATCAAATACAGTGGAATCTGTTCGTTAGACAACTGAATAACTGGACCAGTCACTTATTCAGATCAAACTGTAAAGAATCGAAACATTTCCTATTACATAAACCTAATGTTATTTGCTTATTGAGACCTAAAATCTATTTAATATAACCAGATAAATGAAGGCAAATATAAAGCAGGAGCCATAAGTTGCCCGCATAAATTCTGGTAACTTTCAATAAAATTCAACCAAAATTCTACAGGAGAAATGTTCAGCAAAATTCTATTAAAACAAAGTTAAAAGTTCAAGTGAATTTTGGAATTTACTCGACTTGGCTGTCAGCACATACAATAAAATTAAATTGTAGTTTTAGTAAAATTCTTTTGATGTAAAATAAGTAATTTATATTTTAATTGAAGGTTTAATAGCTGTTGTGGGCTTTTTAGAACTTGTTTTTTCTGTTATATTTTTAGTTATTTCTGGATATTGAATTGAATCAATATTAACTAAACAGAGTAACTGAAAGCATATCGATCTGAACATGTTGAATCAGGGCGTTAAGGGCAATGATCCATTTCCATGACTAATTTTTGTAAGCAGTATATTATTTCTTGTTTCTATTTTTGCCATAATAAGTGCTTCAAAATAGTTATAAAAACATTTCATTACATAACAGATAGTATGTCGTACGTCTGGTCTTGCCGTAAAGACCATATTGACGTAATAGGACCAGGATGATCACGTCCCGTAAAGGTCAAGACTCGGGAATTTTTGAAGTGTCCAGTGGACATTAAACTTAATGAACTTGGTGGCCACCTATGCGTCATAAAACAAAAGTGCAAAGCAGGGGGATGGTGCACTACAATGCTTTATGTGTCTTACTTTCAGTGTAAAAAAACACAGTATTTTATCAAAACTACTAGGTCTACAAAAAAAAAAAAAAAATCTACATGATTTTCAGATTGGAAAAAGATAAAACTAGCTTCATTAGTGATGGTAAATTAAGGAAGTATGAATTTTTGTGATATAGTTTTTTATGTGGAATGTTATAAAGTGCAAAAGATTTAAATGCAAAATTTTAATTGTTAATAATAGAAGCAACAGATAATAAAAATCCCAATTACAGAAACGAATCTTTTACAAAAGACCTCTATCACAAATATGGACCATTTTCGAACACAAGTAGAAAAAAATGTATATTTCCAGTTCTAATTTTGTTCAGTACATTTCATTTTCATTCTTTTCAAATCATTTTTCACAATGGCGCAAGTCCGCTTTTAAAAGTTTAAGTGATAATCAAATGAAAGTGTTGTGGCTATGAAAAAAAAATCAGGATTAAGATTGTTTCCTACTATATTTAAAAGATTTATATGGCAGAGAGAAGGAATTTAAAAAAAAAAAAACGTGCAATCGGGGGGGGGGGGGGGGAGGATCGCCTTTTTTTTGTGAAAGGGGAAATGAATTTATCGGCCGAAACTCGGTTACTTGAATGCCGAATTGATGCTTTTTATTGTGTGTGTGTGCATGAAAGAAGCACGAGTTGTAAATTCTATAGATGTATTTGAAAAGGAAGGATTTACTTTAGAAATTTAAAGAAAAAAACGAAAAGTGGCTCCTAATTTTTTGAATCGCCACTTTTTCAAACAAGGTAGCCACGTGGCGAGTGGCGACCGTGAATCTTGACCTTTAGCGTCCCGATGGGTTCGATTGACTGAAATCAACTATATGCTATATTAAAGTAATAAACAAATAATCCTTGAAAATCCCCCCCCCCCCTCTCTGTCAGGCTGACAAGTACTTGTTTTAAGATCAATGATTCGCACCAAAACAATTGTATTAATGCATTTAGTCTTATGTAATTTTAAGTGCAAAGCAATCTCATTTTACTAGCAAGGAAGTTAAGAGAGAATCGCACAAGAGAGAGAGAGAGTAAGGTACACACACACAGAGCGAGAAAGAAAATTGTGAAAATAATTTTTCCTGTAAAATGAGGTTTCACTGTATATGCCGTGAAAAACCTTTTTTTTTTTTTTTTCATTTTTTATTATAAAAATTGTACTTGAAAACAATTTTAGAAATATCAGAAAAGCTTGCTTACTTATTTCTTGTATTTTCCTAAGCACAATTTTGGAACTTTTTGTCTCTCTTTTCTTCAAAGATCCTATGTTGCTTCCTTTTGTGGGTTTTTACCTAGTTTAATATTTCCTTATATCAGGAGTGATTGCATTCCGGGTATACCCCGGAAATCCTGGTTTTTCATATCCTCCTTCCGTGTTTTAAAAATAAGAGTTTTTAGTCTTCAAAATTGAAGATTTAGCGGATGGGAACAAAAAATATGCCAAAAAGCAATTAACATTCCCTTTGTAGCAACCCTTTATGCAGCAAGGGTTGTATAGGCGCCAACCATCTTTGTTTCGAATACGAATGACAATAATAAAAATTAAAAAAAACTTGGAGATTTTTTTAAGATTTAGTTATTTTTCCGATAAACATTGCAAAAAGTTGAACTCATTTTCCGAGCTTAATTTTTTTTTTGCATAATAATGCAAATCGGAGCTTTACTTCGAGTTATTTTCTCAACTTTTATTTTAAAAATTGCAGCTATTTGACAAATAAATGTAAAAATAATAACTAAATAGAAAAAGTATTTCACTGCAAAAATTTGGCAAAAAATGTATAGTCATGGGAAATTCCTATTCATTATGTTTTGCATAAAAAGTTTGCAGGGTTTTTTACTTTGTGTCCCAATCACCCCTGTTATATCCTTCTATTTTTATCTTTTTTTACTAAAGAATTTCAAACATACTTTTGGAATTCTCTCTTTAAATTTTTAAGTTAACTTAGCTTTGAAAAATACTTTAGTATTATATTATAAGTTTGTAGAGGATGAGACATCTTAATTAAATTTAGCATATTCTAGTCATATTTTACAAACAGATCTTTCATTGTTAATGCCCAGATTATAAAATTAAGCCCCTTCTTTCCCCACACATTGCGATCACCAGCCGTATCTGAAGCTGATGCCCTTTAATCTAGATAATGTAGTAAAGTCATTGTGATTAAATATTGAACAATAGATGAATTTGCAGAAAAATGAATGGTTTTAAAAATACTTAATTTGACTTTGTCAGAAACCCTACATATTGTTTTTAAAAAATGTACAATTGACTTGCTATATAACGTTAATGTGTTATACAATCCACATTTTTTTCTCTACATACAGCGTCATTTTTGAAATATATAGTGGACTTGTGTTATAAGGACCCTGTATTATACATCCCTGTGTGTTACAAGAACCTTTAAAAAAAGTCATGAGCTGATTTCCTTTTAATATCACGTTATTTTACATTTGATGTAACAACCTTTTTTGGAGCATAGACTCATCATATAATGGCCCGTATAATGTTCCATTTAGAGCTCAAAACTCGTGGTCGCCAGTCGCCAAATCCGACCCATTTTCACGTTTTGGCGACCATTGTTTTCATTGAAGTCGCCAATGTGGCTATCATTTGCTAATGCTAAAACCCTTTTCCGAACTTAAATCTTGACACGTGACCTTTTCCCAAATTCTCTTGTCCGCTAAAAATAAAATAAAGTAGAAAGAATAGGAGTTCATTTTTGCGCAACACGGATGCTAGTTTTCCTCCGATTTTTACGGGAAATTTCTTATTGTGTTTGAAATTTCAATCCTTTTCCATCCTGGAATTATTTCAATTATCTTAAAAGTTGTAAGATATTTTTTGCATGCACAAAATTAAATCTGCTTTTTTGTCGTTTCATTTTAACAATTAAAAAAGAAAAAAAAGTATGAAGATAGAAACAGCCAAATCGTGCACGTCCTTCGCCGAAAATTGGATTCTACGTTAGAGATTTAATCCTTTTGCATCGAGTACAAATTTCAATTATTTTCTAAATTAGAATATTTTTCACACATGCTACCCTAAATCGGCTTATTTTGCATTTTATTTTAGTAGTTTCTGCCTTTTTTTTTACTTTTTTGAACTGCGCCGATATTGAACACGTGTTTGTCGAAAATTGCATTTATCACTATTATTCACCATTATTAAGTCACTATTATTGTTTCATTTATTTATTTACTTCAAGTTTGATTTTAGTATTGACAGCTTTTTAGAAAATGCTAAATTTTGGATAAATAAGAAAATTTTAGAAAATCGTTAAGTTACATGGATCCAACTTCTTTAAAAAACAATAAACAGTTATTGAAAAGAAGTAATATCACAAACCATAAAATAAATAAGGAATTGTTTTTTTTTTAGTTTAAACATTTTACAAAATAATAATAATAATGTGTGTATATAAATAGAAAAAAAAAAGCCAGAGTAATTCTGTCAAGGTATATAATTGTTTAATCAACTTTTAGTAGGAATTTAGGTATTGACAAGCAAGAGGAAAGGAGTATTTTTTTTAATTCTGAGAAAATTAAGTTCGAAAAGACGGCATTATAGGTTACATTGAAAGTCCATCCATATTTTTGGTACTAAATTTTGCGCTGTTCGCTGTTCGGATTCTAATACATTGCATTGACAAATATGTTATTATTACATGTATTTATTTCAAGTATAATGATTAAACACTAGCTAAAAAATTAGTCCCAGAGGGACTAAATGTTCTTAAAATGTCTTACCCTAAAAACACCTGCGATTGCGTCCTGAGAACCACATGGTTTACTTAAATGCAATTCAAATGCTCATCGCAATTCATACCAGTTTTGTGCTCTTAAAAGCAATACACTTAATTTTTTTTGCAGATGGGCAAATTTTTAAAGTTTGGCTACCATTTTTTGAAATTTTGGCTACCATTTTGTGGGGTTATAGTAGCGATTGGCTACCAATCAAGAATTGGAGTTTTGAGGTATAGTTCCATTTAACCTCTTGAGCCAAGGCTAGGCCAATTGCTTGTGTCAGGTTTTCCCTCAGAAGACCACCTGAGAGATCAATTCCTTTGATTCTTGGCCCTCAAAAACGACAATTTTTCACATTTACACCACATCAGCTCTAGAGAAAACCCCCTTAGTAGCAAACCGGTTTAAACCAAACAAATACACAGATTTTCCCATTCTGCAAGTTCATCATATATCTCACAGAAGGGAAAAAATTTCCTTGATTAAAAGACATTCACATCCCTTCTTTTATAAATGGAATATTCTCTTCCTCTACCGTTTACATGACTATTGTACTTTTGTTTATCATCAAATTTATTTTAAATTTTAATATGATGTTTTATAAATGATTCACCTTTTTAAAAAAATTTTGTTTGAAATTCTTATTTTTAGATAATGGTTTTTTTTAACTTTGTATATTTATTAAAAATAGCACCTAATCTGTAGTCTTTTCACTTTGATGCCTGCCAAACTGATTTCGGACATCATCGTGATGTCTCTATTTAATATCTTCTTTCCTACAATCGTCTTAGCTTACCTTCATACAAGCCTCATCCTCATGGGTCTGATTTGAGGTTACGTGGAAAATTTATATCACATATTTGCATTATAAAGAAATTATTTTTAATGTTACTTTTTACTTGATTGTTTACTGCTTTTAAATGTAGGAATCAATCACTTTATGTTTTAAATAAACATCATCAGTTCTACCACCTTTTATTAACCTAATCTAGTTGTTTTCTGCTCAAGATCTTTTTCTTCTAAAGATTTCACCATGAATGAATGCAATACTCATATTTTCAGTTATATATTTTTATCATGTACCATGTGTGTGTGATTCTAAGCTGTTACAATAGCAAAGCATTTAGTATATGTTAGTAGATAATTGTTATTCAATTATGTGTCACATAAACGTGGCATTGTGCATTGCCAAAATCTAAATCGTTTTTATAGCAGTAAAGAAATCTACTCGTGAGGAGAGGGTGTGAAGTCCAAGTTCACACAGAATTCAGTTTCAGTCAATGAATTTGTTAATGTGAATAATATTTTAATTGCTGTTGCAGGGTATGATACGGGAAAATATTGAAAATCTGTAATTGTCGAGAATTATGACATCAGTTAAAAATGTTAGGAAACTCTTTGCTTTTATCTTAAAATCTCTATACCTACCAGCTCTTCTGATTTACGCAATTTACGCATAAATCTTCCAAAATATTGAACCCATTTTCCAATCTGCTAATTAAACTGAAAATCCAACATTAAAAAAAAAAATTGTATGTTCCCTTTTTTCTCCTGCTCATTGCTTATTTTTAAACAAGGTAAATTAATTCAGAAACAGTAAGTGAAGCAAACACCAGGAATACAACTTCTGTTGAAATTTCACTCCTTGATTGTTGAGGGGTATATGTGAGATGGTGCAACATAATAAAGACAAACTATAAAATAGTCCTGTGACAAATTTCAAAAGAAATAGTTTAAAATGGATTTTCTGCATGTTACGTTTTATTGCTCTAAAAATAACGATCTAAATTTGTAAGCTTAGTGCTTGTTTCCTCAGAAACTTTGTTTACTTTTTGAGAACTGTAGAAACTTGTGAACAAATGACATTTTGAGGCTCTTAAGCTATATAAAATATAATAAAGTGATTTATAAATTTTATTTTTATTTCATTTTTGAATTGAATTTTTAAGGGGTTCATTCTGCATCAAGTGATCAAATATGTCTGGAAAAAAAAATTACCTCACACTTTTTAATTTTCTTCAAATTTGTCTCATCAAATGCTTACCCAAAAAAATTTTGAAGCTGAAGTCCTGAAAAGGTAATTTCAAGCTTTCTTTTGTGATGCAAGGGAAAAGTTGTTATATACAATTCAAATATCCAGAATGCACCACCTCAATGAGGTTGGTGCATGAAAGTACTTTTCAAGTCAAAATATTAAGCCAACATTTTATTGAAGAAATGAAAACACACTTGTTTTAAATTTTTGATGAAAATGGAACAGATCATCAGCAGGAGAAAGTTGGAAATTGACATTTGTAGCACATAAAGTCGAAAAAATGAAGCTTGGTTGCAAAGAGTAGTGTGAAATAGGTATACTGAATCAGGTTGTATGCTCCCTGAAGAGGATGAAAGTATTTCTAGTAATCAGGGGTCGTGCCAGACCCCGGGAGCAAAAAGTGCTTAAAAGTGCAACGTACGTCGCAGAACAATTGCAGTCTCTGCAGAACATTTTATCCTTTAAAAGAAGGGGGTAAAAACGTGAGTACAAACGCAAAAGAAGATTTTCAAAAGAAAAAAAAAACGATATGTTCTGCAAAACAATTGACAGAATTTCAAATTCTAAATGTAGGCCTTAGTTTTAAATAAATAATTTAATGTGTTTTGTCAAAAGTGAGTAATAAATATTCTTAGTTAATTAATATTCTTATATCTATTTTGTGTTGTACTGTGGTCCATCGAATTTGGACGACTTGCCTGCAGAACATTTGGAACTGTTTGAGGTCATGTTGCAGAACACTGAATATAATTCTGCTCCTGGGTGCCAGACTTTTTAATAATTATTATTGCTTTTTTCTTCATTCCTCTTTAAAGGAGCATAGTAGTTTTTTATTTAAAAATTGAAATATTCATTTTCCTTGTTTTTATAGTAAACATGAAAAACTTTTTAAAGTACAAGTCAGGCCAATCTTTTCAAAGGGTCAAAGGGTACATACTCCTTATATTTACTAAATAAACGAAAAAAAAAAAATGCATGCACATTCAAAAAGTACATTATATTTTCAAACCCTGGGTGAGGGGCCTTCTTCTGACCCAACCCCCGAAATAACAAGCTTGCTACAAACCAATATAAAATAAATGAACTTTTATTATAAATAGAAATATTTTCTAATTTGCCATCTGTAGACAAATATTTTGTGAGGATAATTTGACAAAAATACTGCATACTTTTCGAAGTATGTACATATGAATTCTTCAGGTTTCATCCTTTGAAGAAAAGTAATCTTGAGGTAAGCTATAGCACTTCTTTATTTGCTTACATGTAAAGTTTATGCATGCGCAGTCACTGCAATCTCTTGGCACTGGCTTGAACTGCCATCTGCTTTCACTGTATTTTATTTTAAATAATTTCATTTATTTTCAAAATATGTGTTCTTTTATAGACTAGTAATAATATTTTAGTTTATTTGAAACTATCTGATTTTGACTGGCTAAAAAGTAAAAAAAAAAACTTTGAATAGAAATTGAGTTTATAATGTGATTACTTTGCATGCATTATTGAATTGGCTTGTTAAAATGTTTACTACAAAATATGTCTTTGTATAATGTATTTTAAACGAATATATACCCTATGTGTATAATGACATGAATTGAAATATAAGAAGTGACAGAGAACATTTGCATATTTATCAGATTATAAGAGTTAATATAACTTTCCTGCATAGGAAATTTAGGATAGTTTTGCACAAGTTAAAGAGAAAAAAATACCCCTAAATATACTTACATTGATCAAGGTAGCCCTTTCAGTGATTCCTACGATGTCTAAATCTTTAATTGTAGGTCTCTCAACAAGAACAATGGGAATTGATGCCAAAAACAGACTACTTAAGAAAGCTGGGACAATAAACCCTGATGATGCTAATGTACCGCCTGATATAAAAGGTAAAAGTATGTACTTTGGTGGCCTAAATTGACATTGTGGTACGTCGTAAGTTTTAAAAATGATGTGCAATCCCTATAAGAATAATTTAAAATTTGCTTAAAGCTAATCATCATTCATCTCTCTTTGAATCCCTATTTATAACTTTCATCAGTTGGTAGTTTTTCTGTGCTTTCAATTCTCTGTCACTTTCCTCTGTTTCAAACTCTAGGCGAGCATTTTGTTGTAACTACTAAAGTTTAATGTTAAACCTAAATTGCCACTGAACAATTGTTTGTTCTTTCATTTAGAATCTATTATATGCTTATGCTTACCAGTGAAATTAATTTCACTTTTTTGCAGATGCATATATGAACATGTTGCGCAAGATAGTCACATGATAATAGTTATCTTTCTCATTGACGGAATTCTGAAAGCTGATCTACAGATTTGACTTTTATTTACATATCATAATAAACATGAAATCTCTGCAGAAAGCTCAGTTAATTAACAAAACAGGAAAAGATTTTTCTGTGTGTACGTTCTGCTTGCTACTTAGCAGCTATTGTTGAAATTACTACAATTGTAAAATTATATTAATATATAGTTTTTTTTTCCTAAGTAATAAAAGTTTAATTCGTTATTTTAAATTGAATTACGTAATTGACTTACAAATAATAGTAACTATTTAGCTTACTTAAATTAATGCTTTCCTGTTGTTAATTTCTGAATAGTGTTTATTTGTTTCATGCACAGTTTTTTAACTTTCTGTTAATTGTTGCTTTTCTTCTTTTTACTGCACTGCTTTGCTTATGTTACATGCAATGTAAATGTTTCTGTATTGAATTTGTCTGTTTCTTATTGTTTATCTGTCTCTAATAAAACATTTCTCTGCAACTGTTTCTTCTTTGTGTTTCTTCTTATTGCACCAAATTTTTTTCCACACATATATTTTTTAAGTTTGCCTAAATAATACAGATCATTATTGCTTACCTATAGGTCTGATTGCATTCTTTGTGTCACTTTCTTTCTTTTCCCTCAATTTTGTACAATATTGAATCAGTTCATAACTTCATTCACATAAATGAATCCATTATTTTTATTTATTGTTTTTTATTCCACTTTTAAGGTTTATTTATTTTTCATACATGCAATATTAAAGAAAAATAGAACAGTATAAAAGCCTAATAAAGTAAATCACAACTGCAGAATTTAATCCTGGTAAGTTGAAAAACTTCAACATTTAAAGGTACATAAAAGAGGAGTAGTTGCATCCAATCAAGTATCGTTTCTCATTTGAAGTCTACCTTTTTAAAGCACGCTGCAGCCATGTTTCAACTATTACAAGTAGCTCTTGGAAATTGCTCACACAGTACATGAAATTAACATTATTGGGTCAATCATGTTTCCCTTTTCGTAGAAAAATACTTGCTTGCACACATTTAAAACTTTAAGAATATTTTTTCTGCTAACAAAAGCTAATATTTTTGTTAGTCAGTTTTTGCAATCTTAAATTTTAAAAAGGGTCCATTTTTTGTTCTGGGACATAAAAAATTATCTTTTGGAAAGGGATTCCCTTTTTAAGAGATTTCCCTGCATCTGTTTCATCCTAAAATCAATGCTAGTAATAACCCCAAATTTACCATAAATGTGAATCAGTTTCTATTATTATTATTACCTGTGCTTTTGAATATTAATTTTACATAGAATTGTATTAATATTTTATCTGTATCATCTCCTTCAGTGGTTCTATTTTGCAGAAATCATATAATTTAATTACTGTATCAAGTGTATAATTTCAACTTATTTCTTCCTTTAAAATCCAAGTTCAAAAAATCTATCGAAACTTATAACTCAATTTAAAAAAAAGAATGGTAAAACATGTAAAAATATGTTATAAAGTTTTGAAATATAAGTACTGGCTCCTAAATTTTTAGGGAATTCGCCAACCACTGCATATATTTTAAGGAATATTCAACTCATGTGTTATGATTGGAGCGTCTGTCTTTTATATGCAAAGCTTTTCTAATAATTCAAACAATTTGTTTTACTCATTGCTAAAACTAAATCACTTCACCTTCACTTGGTTTAGTTGAGTTGGTGTAAAAATAAAATTTGTTTCTTAAAATATATTGACATAGGATTTTATTAAAAATGAATCTTGCAATGTACGTTTAAAAAGTTGGTGAAGTTTTAAATAGTTTTTAAAAATTATTTTTATTAGTTGTAACTATGTTTAATGGAAAGTACTATTTGTGTCACTTATTGGTCTGTTCAAACACAGCACAAAAGCTTGTTCACAAAAATTTCTGAACAGAAAATAATGAGTTTAGTTGAAGTTATATAAGAGTTTTGGTCTTAGCAAACCTCTGTTCTGAACAAAAAGTTTTATAAATTTGTTAAAATGTAAAATATTTCATTGTAAAACTATATTTTTTTATGGAAAGGGGGCAGGGAAGTTAATATAAACTAAACTTTTTTTACCAAATTGCAGAATGGAGTGATTATATTTCTCCCTTAGAAACATTCTTCATCGCTGAAATATTTAAGGAGTTTTAACGTATCTTTCAAAAACATTAAGTTTAAAACAATAACAAAATAATCGTCAATGTAATTATTTCTCTCTCTCTCTCTCTCACTAAACTAATTATTTTCATATAAACTACTGATTGACTCGGGGTTCACACTGAGGAAAAATACAAGGTGGGATTTCCCATGTTGACTAAAATTTTAAGTGGGATTTTTAAAATTTAAATGCAAATAAATTTTTTTTGAGTGGGATTTCAAAAAATATTGCGGGAATCACGCCGCCTAGCGCGAACCCTGGATTGACTTGAAAAAAATTAAATGTTTTCAAACTTAAGACCACATTAAAATGAAGCAATTGAGAGAAAGCACAAATAAATAAGAGTAAATAGGTAAATTTTCAGATCCACATGCTTTTTAGATTTTATCATTAAGATAAATACCATTCACAATTGAAATGTGAAGTTGAAAATTTTCAATATTTCATTCATAATATTGAATGTCTTTTAATTTGTTGCAAATGGATTCTTATGCAAATTATGTCTTTATTTGGTTTTCATCACTAGTCTCTTTATAAAATGCACTTTGTTATGTCTTTTTTCCCCCGTAATATTTAAGAGATATAAATGTAATTCTGAGCATTAAAATATCATTGAAATTTTAACTTTACTATCCCTTTCTCGTTTTTGCTTTATTTTTCAATGTATCTCTATAGGAATTTTTAGCAACGTTTAAAATGATATATAAGTCAAAATATGTAATAACGACATAGTTTTTTAGCTTGTGTTGTTATATCTTTGATAGGCTTAGGACCTCACAGTCTTGCAACTAATATCACTTTGCTAAGAGCTACTGAAGTTGATGAAATTTTTGAAGGAAAAGATGAAAAATATCGAGCTGTTTCAATTAGTACAGAACCTCCTGTTTCAAGGTAAATTGTTTCACATAAACATATGTATATATATATACTATCATATTAAGCCATCGTCTCTCACAGTGAAAATCTTGTAGTATATATTCTTCAAACCAAAAAAAAATAATAATAACTTCAAGGAAAATTTTTTTAGATGATTTAATCAAGTTGTTATGATTTAATTTAAATGTAATTGTTTTCATAATTTAAACCATAATGTTATTTCTTGCTCTATTTCGATGCAGGGGAAATATATCATCATCAAGAAAATTTGTATTTAGTAACATATCTCTGTTTTAACAGCTAGAATGAATTGAAAATTGATGCAAAACTAAAAAAGACTCAGAAAAGTTTGGTAACTCTTGTTCTAAACTGGCCATCTATAGCATAATTAAAAATGAAAATAATAACTTTAACAGTGTCAAAAGCGATATCTTAGCCCATTTACCTTAAGCATTTTTTCCAAACTCTATGAAGGATTGTGGGTTGACATCTGAAGAATGCACTTATTTAAAGCCCCGAGGTGCAGATATCATCAGGAGAGTAACAGGTATTGGTGAAGTGCCTGATATCCATTTCTCATTCCTTTTTTCCAGAAAATTCACAAAAAGCAAAATTCACTATCATTGGGAAAGTACATGCATTTCACTGCATTTTTTAATCACTGAATTAAAATGTTGTTTCTTCAGAAAACCCTCCTAGTCTTCTGTTCTTTAAGAACAACTGTTTACACGTCAACAAAGATTTTGGCTACTTAACAATAACTTGTTTTTTCACAAACATATCAGCTCTGAAAAATAAATTCTGTAATTCCCCCAAATCATTTTTATGTAAAAAATGAGTAAGCAACCTTTTATTATAAGGCCCTGTTGATGTAGGAGATTACTTTATGTAATCGTCGGAATAAAGAGAATCTAGTAATTGAATCTGGCTAAAGTTTAGCTCGATATGGGAGAGAAATACTCTCCCAACTCACCTTATAATTTATTCAACCAGTGTTGTTGAGCTATGAGTTATGTATGATTTATTCAACCAGTGTTAGTTGAACAAGGCAGATATGTGAGTTTTCCCCTTTTTCACATTTTGTTGGTTTTGAACTCTGTAAATTGCTTCTATAATTTCAGCTCCATAAATTGTAATGTCTCCTGGTATTAAAAACAACTAAAGAATCTGTTTATGCATTATCTATGTTCTCGTTCTTGCATTTGGCACAAAAAAAAAAAAATAATAATTTCTTGAATAATTTTCTTCTGTTATTCAGGTGTATATATTTGGCTGTTCTGTGTTTACTTAAAGTTTTGTCCATTCTTGTATCATTGTTGCAAACTAAGCAGAAAGTTCTGACTTCTGGTTTCAAGACTAAGAAATATAAAGAAATAATATTTATTTTGAAAATCACTAGTATAGACCTTAATTTTAATTTCAAATTTTCATGCCGCCAAATTGTTAGACCACTGAAGTTCTTTTCACAGTTTTTTTTTTTCTTTTTTCATGACGGCAAAGACAGACATAGCCAAGGAATGACTAGAGCTTGCTTCTCTTATGTCTTTTTTGTTGTTGAACTTTACATCGTTTTTATTTAAATTTTTATTTGCATATATTATGCATATTATTCAAGAAATAAAATTGTAACCTAGCTTGGCTTAAGAAATTCATGCTCGTTATTCAAAACTGATTCATGGCAAAAAGCAAGTTACAATGCTAAAAGAATATATAATGACATTACTTTGGGGGGGGGGGGGATGCCTACTTTTGATTCAAATTAATAATTGTCAAAATTATTCTTTTGAAGAATGGTTATATGGTAACATTGAAAGTACCTATAAAGTATTTTAAACAATGGATGTAGTTCTAGCTAAATAACATGTTCTATAAACATACAAGTGTTCAACAGCCATAATCAAGTAGCAAATATATATATAGACATACTCTTGTATTATAGATATGACTTTGGATCATCATTGCACATTGATCTATGTTTTTATTTGATAGAATAAATCATTAGTATAGCTGCCAAGTGCTCCGTTTTTCCGATTTTATTTGCAAACTCTGAAAATCCGATTTTTCAAGCTGTGATATATATTTTATTTGAAGGGATTGTGTATGACAAAACTTTGATTGATTTTGAAGCTAAGAACAATTTTAAGGAACTTTTAAAGAAGATATATATTAGTTTGAATGAATTTTCCTAACTTAAACACATATGGATAAAAATCTGATTTTCGGAAACTTGGCAACATCTAGCTCTTGCTTCGGCCGGAAATTGCATGCAACATTTGAGATTTCTATGTTTCTGCATCCTGAAAATATTTAAATTATTATAAAAAGTCAACAGTTCCTTTAGCATCTGCTAGGCATAATCTCAGGGTGCGTACGCGGCCTGGAAAATCTTGAAAGTCCTTGAATTCCATAATTTTTTTTCAATGCCTTGAAAGTCCTGGAAATTTGGAATAATGTACAAAAATGTCTGGAAAGTCCTTGATTTTCTCATTTTTACTATTTCTTTGCAACTTATCAACAGGAAAATTCACTTTTCTTCAAGTTCCTACCTGCAGACATGCGATTTTTCCTTATTTTGACGGAATTCCGTACTTTTGGTAATTTTAGAAATTAAAAATTTCTCTTCCGCAAAAATTCGTAATTTGGATTTCTTTTTTTCTATTTTTTTTTACCCTATGAACCTTTTTAAAAGTAGCCTGCTTACATTCCTCGGACGTTTGACAAATTACGAGTCAAATTTACACATTCGATTCGTTTTTGGCGCTTTTAAGTGTCAATCCTGATTTTTTTCAGCACTTCGAAATCTGGTTGCATCGACTGCGGCAAAACTTCCTAGCTCTCGTTTAATATGGGATTCTTCCCCTTGGACAACAATAAATTTGAGCTTATCATTATTTTTAATCTTTCCTAAGTTTTAGCTTCTGTAAAGGGCTTGAGGAAACGTCATTTTGGCACGCCCACTAAATGTCGCCGATAATCGAGGACTTTTTAGTTTTTAAGTTTTAGTGATACATCTGTTGATTATAATTGTTAAATATTCAGGGCTCCCACGGCTGCGCCAATTGCGCAAAACTGCCAAAACGATTTTTCTGCTACATGCTGCTACAAAATGCGTTTTTACGGAAAATTTGCGCCAAATCGCGATTTTCGGAAAAAAATCGAAAAATTTTTAGATATTATTTTTTCTCACCTTAAAATCAACATCATTTGTTACATTTTTCCTCTACCCTCTCTTAAGAACATCAAATATGGATGAGAATATTGAGCAGATTGAGCGATGTATCCCACACTTGTAGAAGAAACAGTGAGACGATTTCTAATATTTTGTAGTATCATAGAGAGAAAAATCATTCATCTTATCACTATTTATGTTAAAAATTTTATTTAGTAAGTTTTTCTTTACGTAGATAAAAAGTTTACAATTTCGTGGAACGTGGAAAAAAAAAACTTAGCGTTTTTCCTCAGTGCACTTTGGGTTTTCTAATGTTTAGGAAATACTAATCAATCTGAAAAATCAATAACGGAACAGATTGCTGCTCCATTATAACAATTCCTTAAAATTCCTTTAGCCTACTTTCCACGCTCAAGCAAAGGAGCGCATACGTTCTGCAATCTTTTTGCATCCGCTACAAAAATCGGATTTTTTTCATTTCAACCATTTATAACGTTTCTTCTGAAAGTAAAAAACAAAAATTATTTTTATTTTAAATAAAAACATTGTTTGAAAATATATATTTGTTCCTAAAGTGTTTAGAGATGGGCTTTCAAACGCTGTAAAATTAAACATTGAATTGTAGCTTTTTCCTTTTCTCAATACCCTTTAAGTTCTGTAATCTATATCATATAACCACAAGCAATTAAAAAACAGAAAACATAAATATAAAGAACAAAATAAGTAAAAAAAAATATGGTTAGGTTAGAAAAATCATTAAAAAAAGCATGTATATATAAATGAATCTTTAGCAAACATGTTAAGCAATATTATTAGAGAAAATAGAAATTCTGGTGTGGATGAACAACCTCATAAAAGTACTCTTGCTAAAAGTTTCAATTTTTCAATTAGATTTGATAGTAATGAAATTATCATTATAAACATATAATAAAAAGTACATTTTGCTTTTCTATTATAGAACTGAAAAATATAGTTAGCTTCTTGGATTTTCTTGCTGCAGAATTATGAAACTCGGCAATTTTCTTTTGGTGCCATTAATTACTTCCAAAGCATCTAAGGGAGTATTTAAGATTGAAATTTAAAGGAATATTTCTTAATCAAAAATAATAAATATTACTGCAAGTAGAAAATAGGATAGACTTCATATATATTTTTTGATAAAATATGAAACTATATTTCATTCATTCAAAATTTTACTGTTACTATAATCACAATGATTATACCTAAATAAGTACCATTTAAAAAACAAATTTTACTTAATGATAAATAGTTTAAAATAGTTGAACCTTTCATATTAGTTAGTTTTTTCTTATTTTCTTGAAAGAATAGTGTTTTAGCTATTACACAAAAAGGAAGGAATGCAATGATTTTTAAACAGAAGAAAATTCTACACTTTCTTCTAGCTATTCTTAACTATTAGAAGAAGAAAAAAACAAGAGAACTTTTTTATTTAATCCGTTTCTTGAGAAAAGTATTGAAAAACACCTTTACAAGGGTTATTGGTTTAATTTGTCTTACTTTTTGAATAGGTTATAAATAATTTCTTAAAATATATAAAAATAATCCAGTTTTTGAAGGATGACTGACGTTCACATTTCCTATGATTTTGAAGACTTGAAACTGCTCTTACCTTTGATGTATGAAAAAAATATTGCTTTAAAACAGCCATTTGATATTTAATAAAGAAAACAAATCCTCCAAAAATGGTACAATGTTGATATTTTTCGGCTCCTAGACTGATGCAAAAATCGATTTCTTCTGCTCCAAACTGATACAAAAACCCATTTTTTTCTGCTCCAAACTGATACAAAAGCCCATTTTTTTCTGCTCCAAACTGATACAAAAGCCCATTTTTTCTGCTCCAAACTGATACAAAAGCCCATTTTTATCTGCTCCAAAATCTGATACAAACTCTGTGAGGCCGGTGGGAGCACTGAATATTAGAACCTTAGTAAAAATCTGTTTAAAAAAATTTTTTTTGCCAAAAATGTTTCGTTTTTTTAAATTGTTTTTTCTTTTTCTTTTTTTTTTTTTTTGCACGTAATTTAAAATGTGTTTAAATTTTAGATCGTCTTTAACATTAGGTCCCCCCTTTCGAGTACTCATTTTATATTGTTACAAAATAAATAAATAATATTTTTTTATATTTTAATTCAATATATAAAAACATGTAAAAAAGTTATTTTATTTCATGAAAATTTTTATAGTTATCAAGTATGAAATAGTTATTTCAGTTTAAGAAGTTATTGCTCAGAAACATGTTTATTTCTTTTAAAAATGCCATGCCACTTCCACGCCTTATTTTGGTTAGACATAATGCCCCAATCATTTTTTTATATTAAAGTAATGAGTTGACTTGCTTAGTATTTAATCATTCTATTGCAAAGTAATTTATACTTGCAATATAAGACTTTTTAATAAGCTTTTGCACAGCATTATGTCGTGTTTTTTCAGTATTTTTTTTCTCAGTGAGGCACATGTCTGACCTGACAAGCAATTAAGCTATGGCTTGTTACATACACAGCCAATAAAACACATAAATCTAATTAATGTGTGATATGACAAATTTTTATAGTATTGAATATGAAGTTATTTTATTACAGTTACAGTGCTCTAAATTAAATAGTATTAAAGAAATCTTTCTGGCTTGTAATGTAACTTGTATTCGAAGTGGTGCGATTTACTTCATTTGAAACACTTGATTTTTGCTATGAAGAGTCCTGGAAAGTGCTTGATTTTTACTCAGAGAATAGTGTACGCACCCTGTAATCTGCTAATTTATTAAATTTTTAAAATTTGATTTTTAGTAATAATATTGGTAGTCACTTTTTGTTTTTAACGAACAAAAATTTAGACGAATAAGCTCTTAATTGTGCAATTTTTCATTTGTATGTTTACAAAAAAAAGTGTTTTTCAAGTTGAAGTTTTTTTTTTTGTGTATGTGTCTTAACTTGATTTTGATGTCCGCAAAAGATCCTATTGGAGTAAATATATATTGCTTGATAAAAATGTCAAAAGTAGCAGAAGAAAAAATAAATGAAATCAATGTAAAAGATCTTAGATCATCCTTACTTCATTAGATGAAATGTTAGCAGACATCTACTGTTACACTTGAAAACAAGAAGTATGCATTAAAAAGTTCTCGAAACTTATATGGTGTAATCTTGTACACCATAATAGGGGGAGGAGTTTAAAAATATTTTTAATATGATGTGAACAGGTGATTATCGTTAAGCAAGTGCCTGATCAATCCTAATCATTGGGTTATTTTTTCTGAATTTTAAAAAAGAATGTATCATTAAGAAATCAAATGTATGCTGTTTACCCTTAATTTCATATGCAATCAAAAATTATAAGAGCTAAATGAAACTTTAAAAAGAATTTCGCAGGAGGTAACGAAAAATCAGAACTGGTTGTATACAATTGCTTAAAGAAAAGAAAATTCAGTTAAAAAGTCTTCTCAGGAAATGAAGACTAATCATTTTTTTGAAAAGGCAAAATTTACTATATTTCAATTGCATTGAAAATCTAAAACTTTTTTTTTTTTTGTGGTAGTTTTCAATTTAAAAAACTCTATCAGTTTAGTTTTGAATTTATCTATTTTTGAAGATGGAGGAGGATGTTTTTTGCGAAATCATTGTGTATGATTTTAGCTCCAGTGAAAATATACTTGAATAAATAATTATTTATTTATTTATTTGACCGAACAGGAAAAATATGTAAAGCAATACAAATTTAAGTGTGATATTGAGTTATTATTTTTAGACGTTACATTTTACCTGTTCCTATTTCAGTAGCAGGTATTCCTTTTTTTTTTTTTCAAATGCTCCTACTTTTTAATCTTGATGTTGGCAGTTATACAATAGACATTCAAAAACTCTTTACAAAATTATTTAGAAAGTAAATATTTGTACTCATTTAGAATAGAATTGAATATTGTGCCATTAATTTAATGTATCCCATTTTCAGAGAAATTAAGACTAAAAGGAGTACTTGGATGCCAACAATGCCAAATAGTTCTCATTTGGATGCAGTACCATGTTCTACACCAGTAAATCGAAATCGCATAAGCCATAAGAAAGTTCGAACTTTTCCTTTATTGTAAGTACTCTTTCATGTATTTAACTGAATTGTTAAATTCACTGGTACCATACAATAAGTGCTTCAGTAATGATTTATAAAGTAAAACAGCAATCCACTAAATTATACTGAATTTTGAAAAATGAGCTTCTGTTTGATGTATTAAAAACAGCATGAAAAATTAAAATATCCATACAACTATTTTTTTTTTGTCTGCTAACCATTTTTAGAACTGAAATCATGAAAATTTGCAAAGTAAAAAAAATAATAACGAACACAACATACTAGTGCTCAAATTTGTAATGTACAACCCTTCCAGTCAGTAAAATTTGATTTATAAAATTTAATTAATCAGCATGTTTTTAAAATATATGTAAATTAAAAACTTCCTAGGTATTTGGAAGTTGTGAGATTTTAAAATTAGAATTTGCAGGTTTCAAATTTCAGAATCGGATATCTGATGTCCGGCAGGATCAATATCTAGTGTATCCATGCTCCAGGCTTTGGTCCCTCCCTAAAGCAAAATCCCAGATGCGCTGCTGTTTGTGTGTATTTATAAGCAAATAAAATAGTGTCTTTCAATTTCTTATAGTGTTGTCTGTAAAAAGTTTCAAAAAATTTTTTAAGAGCTTTAATTGAAAAAAAGTGAATGGTAATATTTTCTGTATTTTTGTAATCATAGGTATGATGATCTAGAACCTGCTGTTATTCATGAAAATTCAACTCAAACAGAAGTTCTTGTCCCGGTGCGTTTAGACATGGAGATAGAAGGTCATAAATTGCGTGACACATTTACTTGGAACAAGAATGGTAAAGTATTTTGTTTGAATAATATCAAGCATATTTTAATATTCTGCTGTGAAGGGTTAACATTGAAAAGAGGTGGTGAAGCATAGTAAACTTTTTTTTTTTTTTTAAATTTAACTGCAAAAATTACTTCTCTTTTTTATTTATTTTATTTCTTTCTTGCTTTCTTCCTTTAGTTAAATTTTTAATTTTTTTAATTGACAAGTGAACACTAAATATTTTAAACTATGCAGTATGCTCACTAATTAAATAATTAATTAAAAATATCAACTAAAATCCTATATTCAGTTACTTTTTTATAGTGTTGCCTTTCTGTTATTTATTTATTTATTTACTTTATTATTAATTGTTATTCTTATTATTTAATTTATTTTTTTAGAGTCATTGATTACTCCGGAGCAATTTGCTGAAGCTTTATGTGATGATTTGGATTTGCCTCCTTTATCTTTTGTGCCAGCAATTGCTCAGTCTATTCGTCAGCAAATTGATGCATTTCCAACTGACAACCTACTGGATGAGCAAGCAGACCAGAGAGTTATATTAAAAGTAACTTTCGCTTTCTTTCTTATTTTTTTAGTTAAAATGGTATATTTATAAGGTAATAACATTTTTTTTTTTTGCAATAAATAAAAGAAATAATAGTAAGCAGTAAAAATTGCAGACATGTGTTTCAGAATTACAAGGAATTCTTTTTCCAGTGCAGAAAGATGGGAACTTATGGATTCAAAGCTATTTGACTTGTTCAGTCATCAAATATTGTCTGAAACATCTTTTGCCTTCCCCAAAGAACAATATTGGTTTGTTTAATTGTTTAAGGCCTGCTTTAGAAGTCTCAAAAAAACAATTTTGTTTTTATTGCTAAAATCTATTCCTAATACATCTAAGACTATGTATGTGAAATTACAGAGGCTAATTCTCAATATTTTCAAAAATACAGCACTAAACATGGCCAGGTTTCCGAGCTGGTATACGAGCGCTCGGGCAGCTGGAGCGCACTCCCATCCCCTCCCCCTCCGTCAAATAGCTCCAAACTATGTATGTGAAAAGTTTCAAAGGTCGTTCGAATGAGTTTTTGTGGAAGTTGAAGGTTTGGCGCAGGAATAGCTGATTAGCGTATCATCACTGTAAGTAATAGGAAATTAACATTTTTCCGTTCGTAAACTCTCAAGCGCGTTTTCTCCAGTTTTCGTTTTTATGATTTTTCGAAATTGGCGGGCATGATTGTGAGGAAACTAGCCAACCAATCAAAACGAAACAAGGCTTGTTAGCTGTAGTTTTGTGTTCTTTTCTATTTGAACTAAAAAAATTTATGAAAAAAAATTCTGAACATATTTTTTAGCAAGTTGAAATGATTTTTTTGCTGTTCCAATAGACACATTTTTTTTTTCACACCTGACAAAAATTTTTAATTTCACAAATTTTCTGGTTTTTTTTAGTTCAAATAGAAGATAAATATATAAAATTTAGAAAATTTTTGGGTTTTTTTTGTTTTAGACGAAAATTACGAGCTCCATCTTGCCCGCTGATTGGATACTGCAATTTTAAAGTGTTGCACAAATTTGTATAAAAATCGGCTGCATTTGAATATTTTTTCCTTAAAATTTTTCTTTCACTGGTTCAAATATGTAATAAAATGATCTGAAAACTTCGCTAGACTTGCTTTCTTTTTTCTGCCCTAAAAAAATTCCCCAAAAAATGCTTTTTCTTGGCCTTCTAAAGCAGGCTCCTGCCTTAATTTAGTACAAGTATAATATCAGCATTTGGCCTCATATGTTTGATTGTTTTTTTTTCTTTTTGAGGCTACTTATATTATTTGCTTTTTCCTTTATTTGTTGAAATTGTCAGGTGTCTTTTCATCAATAAACTTGCATCATTTGCATTTAAAAAAAGAATTCCTTGCAATTTAGAATCAGCCATTTGCAATTTTTATTGAAGTTTTGTCCTTAAAATGTTTATTACCATTTTTTTTTTTTTTTTTCAATGTTTATATTAGGTTCTTAAAAGTTAATCATTTTGTGAATTCACCCTAAACATAAAATTTTGCTCTTGCATTTTCTACCTATTCATTATTACCTCAAGGAAATCTCAAAAAGCTTGCAAAACACCCTTAAAAATTATGGTTCACCCCTGTACTATTCTGAAAAGCAGTGAGTGATATCTATATAAGCAGGTTTTAA
Source organism: Octonoba sinensis (assembly GCA_038502835.1). NCBI lineage: Eukaryota > Metazoa > Arthropoda > Arachnida > Araneae > Uloboridae > Octonoba > Octonoba sinensis. The sequence goes on from CM076599.1 coordinate 141,305,005, forward strand.
TAAACTTGTGTGTTCCTATTAATTAATTTGTTGCTGTATTTTTTGTTTTCAAAGAAAAAATAATTTTATTAAACTTATTCCACCATTGACTATTAGTCTTAAATTTAAATATCATCCCCCCTTCAATTAAGATATTGGTTAATTTATTTAACTACATGTTTATTAGGAGTCTTTGGCTTCATATGTTTGCTTATGAATTATTTATTAGCATTTACCTTTAAATATATATTGCTTACTTTACTATTTACTTGTTGAGAATATATTTGTTTTCTTGGTTGGCATAGATATAACTAGAATGCTAAGATGCAATTTGAGGAACAAATTTTTATAAATATTTGCAAAAATAAGGGCAAAGTAGTATACTAAATCTGTCAACCTTGGAAATGAAACTTATTTTTGTTGAATTATTTGATATATACTTGTGTATCATTTTAATTAAAAACTGAGGGAAACTCCCATCTCTGTTAATGCTTTGATTTGATTAAAAATTTGTGTTTCAGGGACTTCCTAAATTTAGTAAATTTTATATAAGTCATTATGACGACAAAATTAGTATTTTTCAGAATATGCTTTTTGTAAATTAATGCTGCAGATTTTTTTAAAATTAAAGTATTATATGTTAGATTATGCTAGTGTTCATGAATTGAATATAATTTTTATTAGTTGAATATTTGGATGATTTCCATATTACTACACAGAAATGACAAAATGTTAAGCTAAAGTGTTTTATTTTCATTTGTCCTTTGAAGTAGGAACCTCAATAATGTAAGAAAGAATAGCATTATTGTTTTGCTTTACAAATACTTCAACATGCTTCTCAAATTAAAGAATTATAGCAGTGGAAAGAAATGAAAAATAAAAATATGTATGAAATAAAAATATATTTCTATCTTTGAATTGTAAGTCATTATATAATAATTAAGTTGTGACTTAATTTGAAAGAATACATCCATAAATAAATGTGCCTAGGGTAAGCGAATTTTTTACTGATGTCCTGTCCACCAAAGGGGCCAAAACAATTTGGTGGTGATACTGCCATGCCAACATTTTCAAACACTCTTATTAATCCACATCATTGTTCGTGTAATGTAATAAAGCTTAATAATAGTTTAAACTGCTGTATAGATTTTATGCACGCTTAAAATTGCCAAAATTTTGTTCATCTTTTCCAGACTTTTTATGTAACAATTATATTTAAATGTGTGATTATTGGAATCAGCAAAAAATACTTTTTTATCATTCATAAGTTTTTTATTAAAAAAAAATATTTACAGCTAAACATACATGTTGGTAACATTTCCCTGGTTGATCAGTTTGAATGGGATATGTCAGAAAAAGAAAACAGTCCAGAAGTTTTTGCAAACAAACTTTGTTCAGAACTTGGTCTTGGTGGAGAATTTTGCACAGCTATTGCTTATAGTATAAGGGGACAACTGTCATGGCATCAAAGAACTTATGCTTTTAGGTAAATATAGTTTTTAATATTAAGAAAAATTAATCATGCAATATAAAGTATATAAATATGAGTGAGAAATAATATTTTTGTATCTCAACAAAGTACTTTCGTTTTTGTGTTGAATATATAGCTAATAACACTAGGTGTCAAACATATTAAGTGTTGATACATTTTTAGCCTAATTTCTCCATAAGAGTTTTTTAAAATAAATAAAGCATGAAAGGCTTAATGTAGTGTAAAAATATCGTTAAAATCAAAAATAAGTAAATTATCATTGAAAAATAAAAATTTGAATGTATGATTTTAGATGGGAGAATGTGTGTCTATCCCTCTCAAATAACTTTTGAACAAATAATCCAATTCAAGCAAACTTTTTTCATTCAATGATCTGGGCAAGAGCATCTTGTTCCCATATTTTTTTTTTTATTTATTTGAATACTTTTTTCGTTCTTTTTTGAACAGTTCAAAAAATCTTAACATTAGCGGCTATAATGAAGTAAATTATGTAAACACCAGACATAAGCTCCACATCAATTCAAGCAAGCTTATTAGAAAGGGCTCTCAGTGTGAAATTTTTTTTATCTGAACAGTTAAAAAAAATAACATTGTCTCCTATGGGGAATTTAAATTGTAAATACTGATCTTATAGACCAATTTGCATTGAACAAACTTAATTGGGAGGATCTTATGCAACATATTTTTAGTGACTTTTAACTGAGAACTTAAGGTTCACTCAAGCAATAAATTATTTATTTTCTAGATCTGTGAAGAAAGTCAACATTTATCTAGAAAAAACAGCACCGTTACCTGAAATCATTTCTGGCATTATCTAGAGATCATTGTTTTTGTCATAACTCCTCCATCAGCACCCCTGATAACGATCCCCTAACAATTTCAATGGTACAGTTTGTGCTATGACCTCCCCCCTATCTTCCTCTGCAGGAACCCATGGTATAAGTTATGATTTTTGTTCCAAAAAATTGACTTTTATTATTGTTTTCTTTAAAATATACAATTGTTAACTCGCGAGAGCTCGCGCGGGGTCGTAAACGACCCCAGCAGTTTTTGTTTCCAATTCTTAGAATTTCATGGACAGATAAAGGAACCAACCTTTTAGTAGCTGTCTTTGTGTTCGTGATTGACAAGTGGGTGTTGCTAAAATTTCGTTTTTTCCTTTCAATACCTTTAAACTAAGGGGTTTTCTGAGAATGGGGTCGTTTTTGACCCCACGCGAGTCCTGACGTCAGTGAAATTCTCAGAAGGGAACAGGTGTTCAGGATTAGTTCCAATGCATTTATTCGAAGAATTTCGAAAATGTTTGCGAAAAGGAAGTAGCTTCCATCAACCTTGATTCTAGGGACGATTTTTTCCTGTACAAGCATACCGTTGGATTGGAAATGATCAGATTGGAATGATCAGTCCTTTCTCAAAAAAAGGGGTTTATTATTATTTTTTTTGCTTTTCGCAATTCCAATAGTCTTCTGAAAATAAAAAAAAATGCCGACTCCATACAAGCAGGAGATGGAGCGCCTCCTCAAATTACTAGAAGATGTTGAAAGTGATGAGGATGTTGTTTCAGAGGATGAATGTTTTAGCGACAAAGAGAACTTTAGTGATCATAATAGCGAAAGTGCATTTTCTGGAAGTGAAGATATAGATGAACCTACAACAGACGATATTTTTGTTGGAAGAGACAAAGAAACTGTATGGAACAAGACAAAATTTCGAACTAATATTCGTACACCAGCTCGAAATATAATTACTCATCTTCCTGGACCTAAAGGGAACGCAAGAAACGTTAGTGATGTCTACGATAGCTGGAGCATTTTCTTCAATGATCTAATTATAAACCAAATAGTTGAGTGCACGAACATTTTTATTCACGACATTTCTAAAAATTATTCAAGAGTGAGGGATGCAAAATGCACAGATCCAGTTGAAATCAAAGCTTTGATTGGGTTATTATACTTAGCAGGTCTTCACAAATCTTCGCATCTCAATGTGAGAGACTTATGGGCAACTGACGGAACTGGAATTGAGATATTTCGTTGTGTAATGCCGTATAACCTTTTCTATTTTTGATGAGGTGTTTACGTTTCGACGATATACATACGAGAGATTCAAGGAGACGAAATGAGAAACTGGCTGCAATAAATGACATTTTTGAAGCTTTCAATGCAAATTGCAAGGAAAATTACACTCTAGGGGAATATGTGACTATTGACGAGAAACTGGAGCCATTTCGGGGTCGTTGTGCCTTTAGGCAATACATACCAAACAAACCCGCGAAATATGGAATAAAAATATTTGCACTTGTCGATGCAAGAACTTTTTATACATCTTCCATGGAAATCTACTGTGGGAAAAATACCAAAAAACAGTTCAAGCCGATTGATGTTGTAAAAAGACTTGTAGAACCTCTATACAACACTGGTCGAAACCTTACCACAGACAACTGGTATACTAATTATCCCTTGGCTAAACATTTACTTTCCAAAAATCTCACCATTGTGGGAACTATAAGAAAAAATAAAAAAGAAATCCCTGCAGAGTTTGTAAACACGAAGAAACGGGAAATACATTCTTCAGTATTTGGATTCCAGAAAGATTGTACTATAGTGTCATATGTTCCAAAGAAAGGAAAATGTGTTTTGTTGTTGTCAACGATGCATAACGATGACACTATAGATGAGGAAACTGGAGAGAAAAAGAAACCAGAGATAATTACTTTCTATAACATGACGAAAGGTGCTGTGGACGTCGTTGATCAAATGGCCGCATCGTACACCACGGCAAGGATAACGAATCGGTAGCCTATGGTTGTATTTTTTTCCATATTGAATGTTGCTGCCATAAACGCACGGATAACGTTGTTATCGAAAAAGCAGCCACCTCTGGAGTATAAAAGCCGAAGGATGTTCCTAAAAAAACTAGCATCGAGTTTGATTGAAGAAAAAAGAACAAAATCTCTTGCTACTGAAGAAGAACCTCCGAAAAAAAAGTCTAAAATTTCTGGAAGAAGCAGATGTGCTTTGTGTCCAAGAAACAAGGACAAAAAATGCCAGCAGATTTGCGCATTATGCAAAAATTATACTTGTAAGGAGCATCAAACCATTGTTTGTAACAACTGTAAGTAAGTTTCATTCTGTACGAGTTTTGCATAATAGTTTTTATTGAATGACGATGAAAATGCTGTGTAAATGTACTTTGCATTTTTCAATAAAGAAGTAATTTCGTAAAAATAATTTTACATACATTTGCTAAGCTCTTTTTTTTCCCATGCCGTGCTGAACGGAAAAGTACAAAAAGATCGCGCATACTCATTAAAAAAAATTTTTTTCATCAATGTAAACGAAAAAAAAACATTGTAAATACTTCTGAAAAAATAATTAAATAAATACACTAAAAAATCTTTAAAAAAGCAGAAGAAAAAAAGAAATAAAATGATGGGGTCGTCTTCGACCCCGCGCGAGTACTCGTGTGACAAATAGAGGCGCAAGTTTTCGCGGGTTAAGAGGTTATCAGGGGTTGTGCCAGAGGAAATTCAGGTTTGTTTTCAAACCCTTCACAAAATTCCTATTAATCAAAACTGACCCTTCACAGAATTCAAATCAATCGAAACAAACCTTTCGCAAAATTCCGACCTACCAAATCATACTTTTTATAGAATTATTTATTAAATAAGCAGCAAAATATAATAAAAGAATCTTTATCACTGTATGTTTAAATTTTGAATTTTCACAAAAATATTTGATTCTTTGCAAAAATGTTTTTAAAAAAAAGGACCTTGTTAAAAATGCTGGATTGACCCCTGAAATCAAATTAGTTGTTTTTCGAGGTTAAAATTTAAAGTTGTGATTAAAATATGTCTAAAAAAGCTCAGAGTAGAATTAATTTAAAATTAATATAAAAATGAAAAGCCTTCAAAAGTGCATGTTTTAAACAATAAAAATAAGAGTTGCTTGAACCAAAATAAAATCAACTGGCCTTAAATTAGGAAGTCTTTTTTTCTTTTTTTTTTAAATAATGTTTAAGAATCATACAGAAGAAAAAATAACTATTTATATTTTGATATGTCTACAGGAATTTAGAGTGCAGTAAATCTCATGGGCCTTTACATTTGGAATATTGTATGCAATATTTTTTATTATATTCTGAGTTTTTTTCTTTTGTCTACTTTCTCATGCAGTACCAGTCTTTATGGGTGTTTGATGATTTTTTAGTAATTGGAAAGTCTTTTTGCTTATACGTATCATAAATATAACTTTAATGTCCTTTTTTAATTAAAATTTTCAATTTAATTCTTTCATTATAGTGACACTTCTCAAAGTACTGTTAAAATTTATCAAAAAAACAGTTTTTTTTTTTAAATTTTTTAAATATTAGAATTTTTCTAATGATAGCAATTTCCAGCAATATTTGCTTCTTTAATTGAGAAATGTCAAGATTCATGTTTCTGAAGCTCTTCTTTAGCTTTGTTTGTATGCAGCAATAATATGGTACACTCTTAAAATTGTTACTAAGGTGTGGATGTTTAAATTGCGCTTCTAGTATTTGTATACGTATATCACACTTTTATAATGTTTTTTCCAGTGATGCACCCCTGCCTACGGTTGATATTCCATATCGTAATCAATCTGAAGCAGATCAGTGGTGTCCATTTTTGGAAACTTTAACTGATGCTGAAATGGAGAAAAAGATCAGAGATCAAGACAGAAATACAAGGTAAATGTCTCTCTCTCTCTTTTTCTCTTCAGTAACTATGTGGAAAAAGTTTCATATTTATTTATATATATATTTTTTATTTATTTATTTATTTACTTATTGATTTTTTGCTTTCATCCTTTCCTTTTATGATACATTTTTCTCTTAGTGTATGTATTTTCAAAATAAGCTTAAACATTACTTTTTTTTTTTTTTTAAATCTTGATAAATTGAAGTATATCAATTGTTTTTAGTCAAGCTTTAAACAGATTTAGTACTTTCTTCTTCAAAGTGTTTATTTTGTGTATTTATTTATTTATTTTTTAAGCTCTGTTACCATTAAAACTTACAAAACCTAGAAGAAAAATGGACCTTTTTTTAAAAAATATATATACAGTCAGACCTTAATTTAAGGTCACCCCTCTGGACTTCACGAAAAGGACCTTATAAGCAGGATAGCTTTATAACCGACTCATACACATTTGATATTCAATGAACCGGGACTTTAAAAAAGTGACCTTATAGGTGGGGTGACCTTATATAGAGGTCTGACTGTAAGAATATAATCTATTATTTCATCTTGTTTTTAATTTTGAAGAGTTGGCAGCTTTTCGGCCTGTATCTGTCGTTAATACTTGATATACATGGGTGTCTCTGCTTAAAAGTTCTTGAATAAGAATAGGAACCTTAAATGTTATTTTTATATTACATCATACATAAAATTCCTATCAGTATAAAGCATTAGGTGTATAATCTGGAAGACCAACTCAGTTTCTTCAACATTTTTGTATTTTAAAATGCCCCCCCCCCCCCCCCCCGCCCGCCCTTCTCAAGAAAAAGTGCCTATCATAGAGCCTTTGAAAAGTGTTTAGTTTTAATTTTAAAAATTTAGTATAACCTTTAATAAATATTGTAGTTTTTCTTAAATCCTTTTTTCTCCCTCTTTTTTAGGAGAATGAGACGCTTAGCCAACACTGCTCCATCCTGGTGAATTTTATGATGTGTATATTTTATCTGTAAACAGTGAATAAATATTTATGTGTTTTAGACTAAACTTTTATATTGATTTCATTTCTGAACACTGAAGATTGCATTTTAAAAGTTATTATTATTATTTTTGTGTGTGTGTGTGTAGAATTTTAGCTGTGAGTATCAAGCATGTCTAAAGTTAAATAGATGTCATTGAGTTACCTCCGAAAGAGCCGACCAGTGAGGATAGTTGGGTTGAGATGCACAGATGGAATGACCTTTACAAGTGGATGACGCTAAGATAATTGCATAAAATGTTAAATACAATAGAACGTCACCTGCATTTTTCTCATATTTAAAGTTTTTTCTTGTGGTCCCTAATTTCTTGAATGCTCTCAGTGTTATTTTAACCCATACATTAAGTGTTTGTATTCACTGCATTCTCACTTTTAACCTTTTTACCCAAAAAAAGGAAATTGTTGTTTTCTTTTCTTTTTTTCTATATCTTAACACTAGAAAGACAGAAAATTCCTGTATACCTAGAATGACTGAAGGAGTCAGTGTGTGCCCTTCCGAGAATTTTGCTGATAATTCCTTCTAAATTTGTTCTTCAGTGAGTTCACGTGCCCCATCAATGTTCTCTAATCCCTATACAACAGCTGAGTGTATCATAGTGTACCCTGGCATTTACTTTCTCACGTCAAAATGTAAAACTTATCTATCTTTTGAAGAGCAATCGCCATTGTCCAGCAAGCCAGGTGTCGCATTTGTTTATCATTTTGGATTGAAACAGGTTGTAAAAAGAGAAAGGTCAAGGTCAGACTAGACTGAATCACACTTTGTCAGATTACAGCCATCAAATGAAACGAAGAATTTAACCAATTCCATTGTAAAATACCTTATCGGCCATCGTGTCCCCTTCCGTCATTCTAGGTATAAGGTTCAATATTTTCGCTTCTATGAGGGTAAAACAAAAATGATTAAATATTCACTTAAATATGATCATATTAGGAAAAGTCAGAAACTTACAATGCATTCAGTCAATTATTAATGGAATTACTGAGCAGCAAACATCGAAAGGGGCCACAGGGCCCCTCCGTCTTTCTAGTGTTAAATATTACATTCATTTTAAGACTTGAGACATAATTTAAAACATTTCTCATAGCTCCTTTCCTTTTAACAAGAACTTTTTTTTAAAGCAGTTGGGAATGAAGATCCCAAATGGCAGGGTTCAACTGACAATTTTCTTTTTCTTTTGTTGGAACTCAATGGGACTATCCTCATCCCCAGTCTCTAGATTATTGGTTAGCCACCCATTGTCTTTGTGCATTATTCCTTTCTTAGAACAAGCCCATGATAGGGATAAGCTCCATAAAAATTATGTGCTTCATTTGGATGTTTTTGCATCTAGAAACACTACTATTGCATTGAAAAAGGGATTCCAAGAAATCCTGAAACATATGTTTGCATTTTAATGCTCATTTGTGCTTTTATTACATGTCTTTTAATTTTTATCAGTTTGTACTCTGCATAATTTTCTTTCCTGATGTTTCTTTAGTGAAGAGGGAGGTTTTCCTTCCTGTTTTTTGTGCACTTTTGCTCAAAGTAAGGGATTTTTTTTTTGCTTTTCTCTTGTACCAACTGTATAAAGAGAAGAGACTACAGGGACCGTACATATTTTCGGAGTGGACGAGATGTCTGATAGCTTTTGGAATTTAATCTCATTTAGTACATGTTCACGTGGCTTCCAAGCATCGTAAGTCATACTGATCAGCTGAAAACACATCCCTAATAGAAAAAGCTTAAAAGTTACATGGGACTAAAGTTTACCGACATGAATCACAGGAGCAACATTTGCAAAGCTTCTCAACAATTCAGAAGGGTCTTTTCGAGATTGCAAGGGCAATTTGACATATTAATAAAACACATTTATTTGAGTAAAAAAGCAGAAACATAATGAATAAAAGAATTTTCAAAATACCGCAATACTTTTGATAATCCAAATTAGTAGCATAACTTTGCAGTTGATAAAATGTTGGGGTGGAGGGGGGGGGGGAGGAAACTTATTAGGGTTTATACCTCAAAATCAGTTTTCAGCATTTTGTTGTGCTCTAATTTTTGTTTTAGTAATAAAATTCTTTTTTCTTTTTAATGTAGATAATTCTTTTTAATCCTTATTCCGATGTGCACCTTCTTCTTCTTAGGCACTAAAGCCGATTCCTGTCCAAAGCTGTCTCGCTCGGTTTCCTCCATTTTGATCTGTCTGTAGCTAGAAACCTCCAGATATGCACCACTAATGGATAAATTGCTGTAAAAGATTTTTTATGCACATCCTATCTAAAAATGAATCTATGATTTTTTTTGATAGAAAAAGAGCACAATAGCTTTAAATTTACAATTGCAAGGGAACTTATTTTTCGGTAATATTTCGTAATCATTTCATAATAACTTCTATTTAAAACAGAATGCAAAGAAAAAAGTTTACAGATTTCTTTTTATCTTTTAAAACTTTAGCAGGAAAAAATTTATTTTAAATATTTATATCATAATCTTTATTAAATGCCTTGGAGTACGTAAAGTCAATTCCTCTGCTGAATGGAAAAATATTATGTATTTGAAGTACTGAACAATTAAATGTAAGATAAAAGATAAAGTTCAAAAATGCTTATTAATTTTGAAGTATTCATAGAAACTATAATCTTTTCATAGCAGTTGGCAACTCTGCAAATATGACTCTTCATGCTTTTTCCCTGTGCACGTAAAGGCCTGGGGAAGCGCCTGAGTTAAAAGTTATCCAAAAACTATCTTAGAAAGATATCATTGGCCCAATTTCTAGATCAAAAGCTATCCTGAAAACATCTTTATGTCAGCCATTTCTTATTCGGAGACGGAACTGCTGTTTCTTATGGAGAAAAAAATGGGTGTGTCAACATAAGATTCATATGATTATTTTCGGTGCTTTTTATTCTAGTTAGTATAATAATGGCAGATTGACTAAACAAATGCATTTATTTTCTAAATTATTGCAACATTTTTCTATCATATGAGGTGCAAAATTCGTCAAAGACCTCCTTTATCCCGTATACTTTGCATTGCCAGACAACAGTTCTCTAATTCTTGGATTTCTGCGAATACCATTTAGGCTAGCTTCGACGGACCTTAACATTCCGAGACTTCTCATCCAGTAAAAAAATTAATGTTTTAGTTTTACCTCCCATTGCCCCACAAGCTAATGAGGTCCCTGATGTAATGACCTCCCAAATCGTCTAAAATCCTCGTATTAAAAACATTCCAATGGGCTTTTATTACCCATTTGCCTGTTTAATTGCTAACGATTGGCGTTAGAACGTATAGAATAGCGTTTTATCATTTAAAAAATGGCATCTGCATGCATTCTGAAGATGCGCAGGTTTCGTACACACTTAAAAATTTATTTTCAGAGCTGTGAGAGAACGGATAAAAGAAAAAAAAAATATATATACGAATTTTCATCGATTTTCTGATGCGGTACACAATAGGCTTAAAACTTGAAAAATACGATTAAAAAAAACAATTTCAAACTAAATGAACGCATTGTTCTTTGTTTTGAGCATTTATGAGGGAAAAACTGAAAAAGATGTTTTTTGTATATTAAAGGAAGAGCTTTGCCAAGAGTTCCGTCTGCTGCGTGCCTCTTGCTCCCTCAATTGACGTCACGCAATGCATGATAGTGGAATGAATTGCAAGTTAGATCTTAACTTAAGAACTTAAGATTCTTGCAATAAAACTTTATTTATGTAAAATACGGCACAGTGATTGATACATGATACATGAGGAAATTTAAAGTTATTACTTTGCAAAGTTTTCTTTTTCCCGTTCAGCCAGATGTCACTCCAGCTTTTTTCACCTAGATGCATTTCAAGCTATTTATAAACTTCAATTTGGCAATGGATTTATTATCACTCATTTTGAAACCAAAACTTTTTAACCGGACACCTCGGAGTTTGTGAAAGATTTGGGAAAAGGCCCAAAAAGGCATTCGTGTTGACGGTAAGTAACTTAAATAATTTATTGTTGCAATCTTTTGAAAGATTACTATTACTTTCCAGGGCATTTCAGGTCGCATGCATTTTCGAGTTTATTTGCTATTTTGAAGAATTGTGCTTGTTGCTGTCTTTGGTGTATTTTTAACGTATTATTTAATCCAGTACGTTCAAAACATATAAATAGCATATAGGCTACAGTTTAGAACAGGTACCGTTTATCGCCAAGGTCAGTCCCGTGGCAGTAAAGCGCCAGATCTGGAAAACGTATGTGTCGTACGTCATCGCCAAGGAAGGCGAAAGTAAACCCGTTCATTGGGGCAACCTACTCCCTCAATGGGGGACTGTGTATGAAGTGTGTAAAATAATCCTAAGGTCTGATTATCCCATGATTGTATACGGGGGACGGCATAGTAGTTTTCTCACTGTAATTTTAAGGTGTTAATGCGAGCTCGCGCGATGCAAATCTTTAGGGGACTATATAAAGTGTGTAAATGTATCGTAAGGTCATACGGAGACGGCGTAGTAGTTTTTTAATGTAATCTTAAGGGTGTTATTGTGTGCGCGTTTAATGTAATCTCAAGGTGTGTGCGTTTTATAGTATGCGTTTAATAGAATTTCAACATATTATTGTGTGCGCGTTTAATGTAATCTTAGGTGTTATTGTGTGCGCGTTTAATGTAATCTTAGGTGTTATTGTGTGCGCGTTTAATGGAAGTTTAACATGCTATAGTGTGCGCGCTTAACACAAGTTTAAAATGCAATTGTGTGCACATTTAATGGAATTTTTACATGCCATTGTGCGCGCGTTTAATGGAATTTTTACATGCTATTGAGTGCATGTTAAATGGAATTTTTTATTGCTGCAATGGCAAAATACTTGAAATAAGAATGAAAATTATTTATTAAAAATTTATTTAGATTGAATACAATTTGAAATGATTTATTTTCAAATATTTTTACTAAGAATTCAAAAGTTCACTTGACACTACTATATGAACTAAATATTACCAATCATTTGACTTTGTTTTTAACTAATAAGCTTTTGTATATTTTAAAGCACCTCTATATTGTTTTATGCGCTTGCAGAACCTTAACTAGTTCCCTGATCCAAATAAATACCTGCTGGTCAACTTTAAATTGTACTAGAATGATATTGATCTTTAAAAAATTTTAATGTTATGTATAACAAAAGAATTCCTTATGTAAAAGCTAACCAACTACTCACCACAGGTGACCTCTTTTAAATTTTTGCCATGAGTAGTGCTGTAGGTAAACACTTCAAATCAGTGTTTTCCCTACCCTTCTCACCTTTTTGGTTTGTAGTGTAAAATATATATTATACATTTAATGAAGAACAAAAATTAATGAGGATGAAAGACATACAACAGAAATGGGAGGGGGTCTACAGTATGCTATAGCACTGAGTAAAGTATTTTCACACTTTTGGAGTGAAGTTGGAAGAAAATATACCTGGGGCATTTGTGGATGAATATGAAAATCATAAGAGAAAAACGCAAAGTATACAACTAGAATAAAAAGGAAACAGGATTTGTTATGAGATGCTTTATCTCATAGCAAAATAAGCCATGCTGAATTCAAAGAATTCAGCAATGAAATAAGCCAATTTAAGGTCCGATACTCTTATGTGCAGCATACATAAAACAAGCATAGGTGTAAATATGCTTTTATCAATTATGGAATATTGCTTTCACATCTGTTAGGTTTATTTTAATGCTAATATACTTTTTAAACCTTTAAAATCAACTTTTGATGTAATTGAAAAGAAGGTAATTAAGCAGTGTAATGACTTTAAGATGCAAAAACAATACGGAAATAAATGTGATTTTTCAGCCAATTTCGAGTAAAATTTAGTTCATTCTTTGCAGAATATAATGGGTTTTTAATTTCATTTCTAACTTATATCCTTTGCATGCTCTTTTTTTCCATGAATTAACAGCTCCTTTATATCCTTTTTTTGTAAGATTTTTTAAATTAGAATTGAATTTCAAACTTTTTACACATGCAGAACTTGTCTATTCATAATATAGAAAAAGCAACGTTAAAAGGCACAAATAAAAACTTAAAAACGTTTCTTGCGCCTTTTAATGTTGCTTCTTCTACATTTTGAACATTGCGCAAAATGAATGTCTCTATATATTCATTTACTTTCTTTTCGTTAAAAGTAGAGCTCTGCCCAGGAGAACGAATTTTTTAGAATATTGAGTTTTTGAGCGAGTTCAAAGAAATTTAACGCACTAAAATTTAACCAACATTTAAGTACATTTTTAGCATGTTTAAATGCGGTGCGGGATCTGGGTACGTCTTTGGTATGTGCTATATATATGCAGCCAAGTAAATATGGCTAAAATATTAAGTGCGTTACTCAACCCTTTGTGAATAGCAATAATTAAATACATTAAAGGTTCGTGGAGTAATTAATACCTTAGCTGACTCTGTTCTCACCTCCCTCCCCTAACTCCTCCCACTTTCCGCAGTGTAAAGGTTGGGTTTCGGTTAGCGGGTAACGTGAGAAAATAGAAAAATTGCAAATTTTTTGTAAACTTTTACACCTGTGACTGCATTGTTAGTAATGACTGTAAAGGTGGGAGGTATTATCTCAGTTGAATACAAAGACCTGCAGAACAACAAATTACATAACAGTAAACTAGTGATGTAATTCTAGGTCCGGTAGTCAGTTTAATGTCAATTAAATGAGTTTTAATTTTCTCTCGCTCGCCGTGTGCGCTATTGCATTACACGCTGGATGAGTTTTCGAATTTTGCAAAATTAACTATAAACACTGGGCTCATAAAACGGATGCCCTTAAGTAGGTATGCGTAAACTGTATCTATGTAAAAATTTCCGTACAGCTATTTTAATATACAACGCGTCTAATTCATGTGAGAACTTGGCTTGTACGGGGTCTTTCAAATTTAATCCTAATTATACCTAAAAGAAGAGTAAATATTAAACCAATATAATACTCCTTTATGTTTTGTACTGTTAAGTAATGTACTGCTTTTATTTATTTTTTAAAAATGTGCCTGTGGTCCATAGTACCCCATGCCATGGACCATTTTGCCAGTGGACCATTTTACCCCGTACCCGGGGTAAAATGGTCGACTTTCTCGCTTTCAATTAAAAAAATTACGTTAAAAAAAGTGTGCACAATAATTAATTTTGATTGAGTATAGTAGAAAACCTACAATATAGGCTATGTGCTTGGATATTTTCAGGCTTAAAAAAGTATTATTTTGAGTGTAGGCATTCAAATTTGTCAAAAGCGGTCCATTTTACCCCAGTCTCCCCCGCTGTTTATAATGTGCATATATTTTCAAAACATCCTAATTAATTGAATTTTAAAAGTCAAATTTGATATGCAGGCTCTGTAGTTTCTGACATTTGAAACACGGTTGGATACCGAATATCCTGCGCCTTCTGATGGCCTTCCCCCCTTCCCGTCGGTGCGCCCTTTCTATATATGCATACTTGTAAATACAGCGGCGTTTCTAGCACGAATGTCACCTGGTGCGGTAACTTGTGGTGTCACGTATCCGCCAACCCCCTCCCCATATGGTTTCGAGTGAGGGGAAATCCCCAGTATGTGGTCCCCTCCAAACATAAAAGAACTACTTACATAAAAGAAAAAAATCTTTTATGTAAATAATTTGCAGAATAATAAATTGTATAATAGTAAACTAGTTTTGTAATTCTAGGTCGATTAGTTCATTTATTCTGAATTAAATGAGTTTTAGTTTTCGCGCGCTCACCCTCATTACTTATGCCCGTGTTATAAGTTTGTCGCGCCCCGAATTCCCACGATGATTTTTAAAGCTTTTTCCTCAACTCCGTGAATTTTTCTTCTTATTATTATTTTTTAATAATTGACTCGCGCAATGTCCGTTTCTCAAAAAAATTCAGAAACCAAAGTCTAAAAAGGCTCTAAACTTGTGCCAAGAAAAAATGCAAAATTATTATTTTTTTTTTTGAAAACAGTAATAATAAACATAGATTTTGCCAGCCAGCCTCAAAACTTTTTAATGCATGCTGGTTTTTGATCCTAGTCAATACAAATAGTTAAATGTTTTAAACGAAGTCAGTAATCCTTCCATTTTTAATCATATCCCTATATTTTAGGATGAAGAATAACTTTCATTGTAGATATGCTATATTTTGTTATATTTGTGTTCTTGCGAACATTTCGCGAAATTTGCCGTGAATGTCCCGCGAATTTCACGCTCTTTTTTCCGCGACAAACTTGCAGCCCTAGATGCCTACAATCTTAGACCATACCTGTAATAAGCCTGTAATATTGCTACAATCACGAAAGCGGGGAGTTTCATTCTTGTTCGTGTTGAAAAGTCTGCTTATTATCTTTGGAGACTTTTATTACAACTATGAAGTGAATAGCGAATAGGCGGTTTTCTGATAAATGTCTCAAGGAGGTTCTCCATTTATACAGATTTTCAGCAAGACTATTCAATGGCCCTGTCTTTTTAACTTTAGCAACACACGATTACCGGTTTCAGTCCATTCTGGGAATTGACTATATCCACCAGACCCCTACCTTTTAGCCGAAGTGACCAGTGCCTCGGCATTCCTTTGACGAGGTAGTATAATGACAGGTGACATAAAGGACCCATACTACCAGTATCATATGGTCCTGTTTGACATCTGGTTTCTGAGAAAACCTTGGAGAAAATCTCTCATCATGATTCAGATGAAAATCTCTCATCATTTTCAAACATCAGTACAAAGTTAACGGAAATCCGACCCCGTACAAGCCAAGTTCTCACATGAATTATACGCGTTGTATATTAAAATAGCTGTATGGAAATTTTTGCATAGATACAGTTTATACATACCTACTTACGGGCATCCGTTTTATGAGCCCAGTGTTTATAGTTAATTTTCCAAAATTCGAAAACTCATCCAGCGTGTAATGCAATAGCGCACACGGCGAGCGAGAGAAAATTAAAACTCATTTAATTGACATTAAATTAACTAATTGACCAAGAATTTTGTTTGCTGTTCAAAACTAGTAATTCCCGATCACTGTGTTTCTGGGGAAAATATTAATCACTCCTTTTTTTTTTATGAATAAAAAATTAATCTTTGTGTATAATTTGAGATATTGTCAGGAATTCTTGTACATTTTGCTAAAATATAACTACATTTACTAAATAATTACTTGCTGTTACGTGTATTACATTAAGCAGTTTTTAAACTGCACTGAGAACTTGCCATTTCAAAGATGGGTTCTTAAATATGCACATTTCTACATAGGTTCCTCTTCCTCTTTTATTAGGTCAACGGTTCACTTTAAGTTTGAGAGACCCCCGTTTGTGTTCATATTGAATATCACAAATTTAATGATTCCCCCCTCCCCCCTACAGGCCGAGCGGGCCCCATGAATCAGTTACACCTAACACCCCCTCTCGCCGGCCATCCACCTTAAGGCTTGGATGCAAGGGGTAGCAAATAATGCTGCTGTAGGATTAGAATTTTTAATTGGAGCTTATTTTCATAGGAGCAATTCAACTCTTGTACTCCCCCCCCCCCCTAATTTTTTTATCAATGTCAATGTATTCATATTAATAGAGAAGAAACAAGGTATACGGCATGTAAAGAAGTACTTGAGGGTTTAAAGTTAAACTAACGAATCTTAAAAGCATTTCCATTAAGTTATATTATGCATCTAATTGCGATAAGAACTCAAACATGACAGTTGTGAAGTAAATGGATGATACACATTGTTGATGTTTAATAAAGAATATTCAAAATGATGCGTCTGAAAAAGATACTGTTAGTTTTTCGAAAATTTCTTCTCTCAGTTTAAATTATCTAAAAAATAAATAATAATAATAAAAGCTTGCAGTTTCCCTGGGAAAAAAATATTTTTGTATCTCATTAATTATAGTGCAATACTTTTCTCCAAGAATCAGCAAAATAAGAAAGTACCATTTAACAAGCACCCGTCATCGTAAACTAAAAGGAAGACAGCATTGGAACAGTTTTATGGTTTCATTGCGGCATCTTTAAAAGGCCAACGTTCGCAGAATCCTCCGGGTGGGGTCCCTCTTTCTCTCTTTGTCCATCCCACTAAGGTGGTGACAATGAGATTGCTTATCTCTATCCTTTTTCCTGGTCTTTCGTTTGTGCATTATTTTTATGTAAGAGCAATAAAAGAAACCACTTAAGACAGCATTCTCTAATTTTGAAGCGGTCGTTGACGGAGGGAGCTCTTGACATTGATTGATACCAGGGCAATTGATACAACATCTCTGATAAGTAAAGTTCTTTCACAAAGTTTTCAAACGCAAGTCCTCCTTTTCTTGGCATTCTCCCTATAGAAAACAATACATTCACCTTGACTGAATTCGTCCATAAAGTTATTTCTTTAATCAGGGATGAGTTTGGTAAAAACTCAAAAAAACTGAAAACAAAAATTCAAACTTTACGCGTAAAACATACTTTAAACAATACTGAAAATTTTCTTGAAATCAGCAGGTAATAAAAATGTTTAAAGGTAATAACAATATTTAATTTTAAAAAATTTACGTACGGTACCAGGAATTAGTTGAAGTATTTATGGTATCAAATGTCAAATACAGAGTTGATTAAAAAGTTAAGTTAAACTACTGCATTTTTTCTATTTCAAAGGATGCAAATTATGTTTAGAAACAATATCAGAGTTTACATATTTAATTGGAAAAAATAGATTTGTATATTGTATATTTTTGGATCTTTAAAGCTGGAGCTGAGAGAGAGCTAGCACGTAAATAAAGATTGAACAGCTATTTCTTTTTTGTTCTTTAGCGCATGAGAAATGAAGGGAACTTCATAATTGACAATGTCTTATACATGACTTCATTATAAAATAATAAGTTATTAATATTAAAAAAAGTTTTTATCAGTAATGAATTACTACCCTAAGCCTTAAAACATACCTGTCGCACATTTAGAAGTAAAAGCCATGAGAAAAAATATATTATGAACATATAATTGCTTATCATAACTCTACAAACTTCCTTTGGACCCCCTACAAACTTCTCTTAAAAACTATTTTTCTCAAATTTTTCGTCTCCTCACTCACAATGAATTGCATGTGTAAGTTGACCACTTGCGGTGCAGCACTTTAGCGGTCAACTTATAGAGGGTGGAGATTTTTTTTTTTTTGTCATTTCTTACACTATGCGTTTATTCATTTGTGACTATTTAAAAAAAACTTCATGTAAACGCTATATAAAAATTAGTAGTTAGCTATTTTTCACAATTATCTAAACTATCATTAGATAAATTTATTCTGAATGACTAACAATGTATCCTATACAACTTTGAAATAAAAACACTTTGTTAAAATTAAGATAAATATGTTATTTAACTTATTTGATGGTAAAGATTCCTTAAAAGTACAAATTTTTCAAAATGGCTAGATCAATTAGAAGAAAAACAAGAAACTTATTTAAAGAACAAAAGCGTGCTCAAAGTAGTTTTAAACTAAAAACTTAACTAACACAGAGGTTTAAACAAACTTTATATTGATGTTTCATCCAACCAGACAAATACATTAATTTAATTACATTAATTTTAATGTATTTGTCTGGTTGGATTTTTTTAACATTTTTTTAACATTAATTTAATTACTTTAAAATAATTCAGAATACTGAATCTTGCTATAAAGAACTGTGTTCATTATTTTTTTTCTAGCATACATTTTACACTACAAATTAAAAAATCTTTTGCTCAAGGTGAGAAAAGTAGCAAAAACAGTGATTTGAAGTATTTCCTTTCCTTTAACAAAATACTTAACATACAGCACTACTCATGGCAAAAAATTAAAAGAAGTTGCCTGTAGTGAGTAGTTGGCTCACTTTTATATAAGGGAAATTTTTGTTATACATAGCATTAAAATTTAGTATCATTCTAGTACAATTTAAAGTTGACCAGCTGGTCTGACTCAAGAGGGGAAACTTTATTTTATGCAAGTTATTTATTTGGATTAGGGAACTAGTTAAGGTTCTGCAAGCGCATAAAACAATATAGAGGTGCTTTAAAATATACAAAAGTTTATTAGTTAAAAGTTCATATAGTAGTGTCAAGTGAACTTTTGAATTAGTAAAAATATTTGAAATTAAATCATTTCAAATTGTATTCAATCTAAATAAATTTTTAATAAATAATTTTCATTCTTATTTCAAGTATTTTGCCATTGCAGCAATAATTTAATTGTATAAATGATATAAATATAAATTTTTATTTAATACTTTTTTGGGGAAAAAAATGTTAAAGATTTTTTAAAAAAATAAAAGCCGGTTTTTATTGAAAAATGCAGGGTTTTTTGGTCCGGCTAAAATTCGGCAGTCCTGCTTGGTAACTTTGTTTATGGCACTGAAAAAGTCCTCGCTCTTTTACTAGACTAGACAAACACCAAGTTAGCTCTTATATTAATGAAGCATAACTTATAGTAATAAGCAAATTAAAACATGATGTAATTTACAAAAATTATTATTATTTTTTTTTGTAATAGTAAATTTGCTTATCAGTTCAAAATATTACATTTGTGTTTAGAAATAAATAAATATATATATATATATATATATATATATATATATATATATAAACTAATTGAATAAATAAACTAAAATCAGGTATGCTTATATGATCATAGTATGTACAAAGCAGGCATAATTTGGGAAATGATTGGTTTTTATTGATTATGGAATTAGTATATTTCAATACTACAGTACTTTAAGTCTAAAAACATTGAAAGCTAACTTTGGATGAAATTAATCAAATTAATTCTTTTAGTCGTGAAAACAATATGGAAATTCATGATTTTTCAGCCTATTTCAAGGCTCTAAATTTCTAAAACGATATCGATATTATTTTTTCTACATATTTATATCTATGAGAAGATTATTCTCTTAAAATTATATAAAATTTTAAAGATATTAGGTCTTAAAGTTAGTTGTTGGAAAGCCTTCAAACGTTTCAGACTTTTTCTGTGGAAAATATTACAAGGTGCCTGTTCAAGAAAAAATGCAAATAAAAGCATATAATGGTTTTAAAATCATGTTAATATATTCAGTAATGCAGTTGAAAAATCATTAGGATGCGACTGAAGAACTAATCTTACTAAACTGCTAATGAGAAAAATTCAATTAACTCTAGTTTTGTGGTCTCAAGGCAACAATAAGTTAACTGGCAGCAAATGAAACAAATCTAAAAGCAACACAGCCTGGGTAATTTCATAAGGATTGGTTACATTTGTACAAATTTATAAGCTGTTTACAAATGTGTAAAGAGGTGAGATTGGTGAGAGCTCCAGGGGGGTTAAACTGGCCAATAGATGTCAGTATTAAGAAGGTAAAAAATTTTAAATCAATTAATTAGTATCTTCTGGCTAGTATCTATGTGTTAAAATAAGCAAAATTACTAAATTGTGATCGTGTGAATATTTGCGCCATATTTTCAAAATTAGGAAAGCAATCGAATTAAATTTTCTCATCCATAACTTCATTTCCTTGAACCAAGGAACCAGAGTATCTTTGCAGCCCAGAGAAACATGTCTGCATTGATTTTGAGGATGCAGTTTTAAGTAATTCTTTTTATTAAGTTTCACGGACATGAATTTATTTTAAGCCTAGGACGCACTGAACAATCAGCATTATAGATTATTGAGCACAATTGCAGAATGCTTCGCGCACACAATAGCATTTTTAAATTGTGTTAAACTCACACACAATAGCATGTTAAAATAACATTAAATGTACAAACTATAGCATGTTAAAATTCCATTAAGCGCGCACACAACTGCATTTTAAAATTGTGTTAAACGCGCACACAATAGCATGTTAAAATTAGATTAAATGTGCACACAATAGCATGTTAAAATTCCGTTAAATGTGCAAACTATAGCATGTTAAAATTCCATTAAGCGCGCACACAACTGCATTTTAAAATTGTGTTAAACGCGCACACAATAGCATGTTAAAATTAGATTAAATGTGCACACAATAGCATGTTAAAATTCCGTTAAATGTGCAAACTATAGCATGTTAAAATTCCATTAAGCGCGCACGCAACTGCATTTTAAAATTGTGTTAAACGCGCACACAATAGCATGTTAAAATTAGATTAAATGTGCACACAATAGCATGTTAAAATTCCGTTAAATGTGCAAACTATAGCATGTTAAAATTCCATTAAGCGCGCACGCAACTGCATTTTAAAATTGTGTTAAACGCGCACACAATAGCATGTAAAAATTCCATTTAACGCGCACGCAATAGCATGTAAAAATTCCATTTAACGCGCACGCAATAGCATGTAAAAATTCCATCAAATGTGCACACAATAGCTATTAAAATTCCATTTAACGCGCACACAATACCATGTTAAAATTCCATTAAACGCGCACACAATAACATTTAAAAATTCCATTTAACGCGCACACAATAGCATGTTAAAATATCATTAAATGTACAAACTATAGCATGTTAAAATTCCATTAAGCGCGCACACAACTGCATTTTTAAATTCCGTTAAATATGCAAACTATAGCATGTTAAAATTCCATTAAGCGCGCACTCAATAGTATGAAAAATTCCATCAAATGTGCACACAATAGCATGTTAAAATTACATTAAGCGCGCACACAATTGCATTTTAAAATTCTGTTAAACGCGCACACAAAAGCAAGTAAAAATTCCATTAAACGCGCAAGAAAATACGGACCCCCGAACAAACTTAAACTAACAATGCGAGATGCGCCGTGGAGACGGCCCCGCTGACAAACTTAAAGTAACAACGCGGGATGCAACATGTATACGGACCCTGATGACAAATTTATAGAATCCATGCGAGATGCAACAAGTATACGGACCCCGATGACGTACCATGGAATGGGACAGCCACCACAATTGGCTGCAATCATTGGCATAGCCAAATAATTGTAAACACGCCATGGCGAGAGCCCGGAATCCGCCAAGCGGTACCTTGGCGATAAACGGTACCTGTTCTAAACTGTAGCCAGCATATATTTAAATGCTTTGAAAAATTTAAATATCATAAGCATTAATGATCTCAATAATAATAATAATTATAAGAAAAAAAAAGGAGGCGGCAAAAGTGCAAATTTTGTCTTTATATAAATACAAATACAGATACAAAAGTGACAATCAACAGTTGGAAAAGGGCTCAGCTCTAAGTGAGATTTGTATGTAAATGCATCACATTTATGTAAAATAAATATAAGCGCGCCAGCCTTGTAGTCACGTGACTAACGTGATTATTTTTTCATAATTCACCAGAGGAAAAAAAAACGTTACGGGTGCTAAACTGAATGGTTTACAATGAAGCTTTAAAGGTATCGTAAATATTTTTCGATATTCTTCATTTAAAATATTTACATGCTTTATATAACCTTAATCATTTTGGTAAAATACTTAGGAGTTATTTTTAAAATGTTCAACTTAAGTTCCTTCATTAATTATTAATTTTTGATATTACTAATGTATTTATCTCGTTATTATGTAAAATAAAAAAAGACTAAATAATTAATGTATCAGTTTTTTCCGTGATTTTCGTAAAATACATGTTTTTGGCAAGTTGCAGAATTTTTTTTGAACTTTCGTCTTTTGAAAATTATTTACTTTCACCCATGCATAAGATGAAAAACGCTTAACAACTTGATGCAGTGGCGTACGCAAAGGGGGGGGGGGGTTAGGGGTTTAAACCCCCCCGTCCCTTGAGCCCTAAATAATAGTGCTTTATTACATACTCAAATTCCTTTTAGTAGTTTCAGAACATATGACCCCCCCCCCCCCTTGAAAAAATTCTGCGTACGCTACTGACTTGATGTAATAATTTCCAACAAAGCTTATGTGTATTTTCAGTTCCAGGAGATTTCGTGCCAATTCATTATTACTTACTTGTAATTAAGAAATAAGTTCACATAAAACTTCATTTTGAAATCATTATATACAGCTTTAGAGAGAATGCTTGCTATAGTACTCCATTCAGTGCTGCGTGTATTATATGTGTATGGTGCCCAAATCAACTACCAGTTTCCAATTTCCATGTTTATCCGAGCAGAGCCAAACAGCAGTTATATCGGAGCCTACACTAGATTTTACGGGGACGGAGGAAAAGTTAATGCATAGACCCTCTCCAGAAAGCACTTATGAAAGTAACTTGCATATTTTACAAAGTCACAAAAATTTACAAAATAAGATTATAAATTTAAACATATATTTTTTAAATATGTATCTTTTATTAAAATCTCTATCTATTGATTAAAGTCATGCTTTAATTTATTCATAGAAACTTTTCATTATGTCTTGGTAATATGATGAATTATCCATCATCATCATGATTAAAATCTTACTCAGTTTCTGAAGTGGATTTCTTTCTATTGCTCTTTCTAGTTTTGTGCAGAAGACAAGAAATGTTTTAATAATAGTATCTTATTAAAATAAATCTTCAAAAGTTGTTACAATTAATTTCAGAGTAATTTGTAACCTTTCTTTTGGAATGGGGGCTTGTATTCCTATGTGATGAATTGTTTCCCTACGGAAGTTAGAATGAAATCATGAAAATGAACCGTAAATGGTTGCATTGTTCATTTACGGAATGTTCAAACAACTTCCCAACAGTACTCTAAATAAAAATATCAGTTTTTGGTAAGCCGGGGCACTAAAAGAAGCCTGAAATTCTACTGCCACCAATGTATTTTAGGGTTCCTTTAAAGGGGCACCCTGAATTACAGATGTGAACACTATTTTGCAGTAAAACTACATTGATACAACTGCTCTGGTTGTGGGCACTATTTAGGGAGCAAAATTGAAATCCAAGAATTAAATGATTAAGTATCAGGGAGTCAAAATTTGAAGCAAATAATGCATGTAGAAAAAAATGAATAATAATTTTTCAAAAATAATAAATATAATAAAAGGTGTAATGATATTTTTACTGATTACTGCTAAGAAACAAAAAATAATTTTTGGAAAATTAATGAACTTGCAGCTAGAATGAGAACTAGGTCTCACTGCTTTAAAATTCAGGATTTGAAATATTTACTTATTGACCGAGTGTCTAAAAAAACGGAAAGTGTGGGTTGGATGGAAAAAAGTGCACTCCTTTTTTCCATCATATTTGATTGGTTTATGAATTTGTACTCGGAAGTTTGTAAGATGATTAGTTTAATACATTAAAAAAAAGTTGTTAGTTGTAAAGTTATCTATATGCAAAAGTGCTTAACTTTTGACTACGTGAGACCAATAAGAAATTTAATGCAGTTTTATCACACCTTTCTGGCTATTATATATGAGTTAAAAGACATTTTTTGTGCTTTATTTTTGTTGTGAAACAAAATTTCTACTACTATCGGTATTGTATTATGGGGAAAATGTCCTTTTCATAACATATTTGCTCTAATAATATAACATCAAAAAGGGACTTTTCTCTAGGACTACTGTTGTCCCAGCCCTGTTGTGAAAAGTTTAATATAAATGTGGTTGTACTGAGAGTGGTAAAGATTATTATGAAAATAAACAAAATTTCCCTTTTTAAACATTGAACATAAAAAGTGGATATTATTTTGTACTGTAGGGAAGAAAGAAAAATAGCTGCACATCTTAATTGCACTGCTTCAAACTAGAAGGCTATAAAATGGCAAAAGAGTAGAAAATTCTTAGAAGTAGTAATTTTAGACTTAGGGATGCCAAATGGGCAACTATATTGTGTAGTGTGATAATATGCAGCTGATTTCAGTTAAAAGAAACTTTTTATTTTTTGCTGATGCTGTATATTTAGAAAGAGAGAGGTTGTGTCATTGAAAAATGCAAGGACATTTTATGAAAAAAAGAAAAAGTGAAACAAACTGCACTCTAGCTAGTAAGAGGGAAAAAGTTAAAAAATTTTGACACCTCAAATTAATTGCCTTTTTGAGACTCGACATTATTTTCAACTATCCCTCCTTATTTTATATGGCTAGGTCTGGGGCAAGCTATGCTGTCCAGAGCCCATAAGCATATAATTAATTGATGGTTGAGTCTCTTTATATTTAAAAATAAAACAAAATAAGTTACAGAAATTTTTATCCTTGTGAAAATTTATGTTAAAAATTCTTTTTTTTTCTTTCACAGTATTCAAAATTTGGTTGTGATGTATTTTCTTTGAAGAATTAAAGATGATTAATATTTGGTGAGTTATTTTCGAAAGTTGAAAATTTCTATGGTTTGTTATAGGAAAGATTCTGTATTTAAGGGTCATCCCGCAGTATTTTTCTTCTCAACATGGGGGAAAAAAAACTGTTGAAAAGTTATGTGTTGTATATCTGAATCAAAACATAAAAGCTTAGAATGTTTTCTATTTCTATTTAGCAACAAAACATTTCGGTTTTCAACATAAAAAACTACAGCCCCTTGTTTGTAGTCTTATGAAAAAATCTGTTACATACAGGACAGTGTGTTTTTTGCAATAACTGAAAAATATTAAGTTTAAATTTAAAATTTTAACCTTTTACTAAGCTTCTTCAAGCATAGTATCATAATAAAATTTGAAAGGAGAGTTAAAAAAAAAAAAATAGTAACTAATTTTTGATAATTACCGTATATTTCCGTGTATAAGCCGATAATTTTTGGAACTTTTTTGAAAGCTAAATCGTGGGAGTCGGCTTATATACGGGTCCGATAATCTAAAAAAATAATTCGGTTTATATATCGCGAAATATCGACTAATATAGAGCTCTAATTATGCAATTTATGTCTCCTACATTAAGAAAATAATTAGCTTAAAATAAATAGAGTTTTATTTAAAAGAATATACATATATTTTACAGCTGGATTTTGTGAAATCACTGAAACAAAATGGCGAAATTTGCTCCCGACTATAATAATTCATTCTCCACCCATCTGTGTATGAGTTTCTATTCCCGCTCATCCTTCTAATGTAAATGCAGAAAATAACTGAATTAAAACAATAAAAACAAGAAGTTCCGTCCAGAACTATACGAGCCTACTTTCCCGTATACACCAGCTTCAAATTTATATTCTAGCTATCTCTCTCTCTCTCTTTCTCGTTTAGCTTAAATTCTTAACAGCTTGAGATATGCCTTTTTCAACAGTTAATACGTATTCATTCAATCATTCATTTATTCAGTCATTCATGTATTTATTCACTCAGTTATTCATTCATTCTTTTGCTTATTGATTTAATCATTCATAATTCAAAAATATTCTTGAAATCTCGAACAAAATATTTCATAGGAAAATAGGCTCGTTAGTTCTGGATGAACTTTCTATCTGTACATGTTCTACGTCATAAGAGCTTTCCGATAAAATTTGTTCCAAGCAAATCGGTCCGTTAGATCATGATTTATATAGGATTGAAATTTTCCAGTAGGCGCTATGTTAATTTTTTTTGAACTGTTCAAAAATGAACAAAAATTGTTCAAATCGATATTTCATGCCAGGAACTTCTTCCAGTGAGCTTGTTCATTGGAACTTGGATCTTGTACCCAGAGTTTACATAATTTGCTTCATTTTCGCCCATAGGCGCTAATGTTAAAATTTTTTGAACTGTTTAAAACTGAACAAAAAATTGTTCAAATCAAAAAGTAAAATATGGAAATGAGATGTCCTCGCTGAGATCTTTTGAATGCAAAAAGAATTTTTTGAATCGGACAATTCGTTCAAAAGTTATTAGGGGGGGGGGGGGGGGGCAGACCAACAGACACACTTTTTCCCCATCTCAATACCCTACTTTCAAATTTTTTAATTTTCAATCTTTATTTAATTACTTAACTTATTTTTGACTTTTCTTGATTTGTAACGATATTTTCATACATTAAGCCTTCTTTCATGCTTTATTATTATTATTTTTTACTTTTACGGGAAAGTAGGCTAAAAAGGGAAACAAACTAGCAAAGGCATGGGCAAAATGAATGAATAGGGGAAAAAGCATCTGCTATGCTCGGCCCTCGGCGCTCGCCTCAGACAGGGTTGCCAAAGATCAATCTGTCGCCGTTGGCGCCTAGCTTCTCCCTTTCACAACGTCTTGATTGGAAAATACGTGATCGGTGTTACTTCTTTGGCGAAATTTTCGCCCCCTTTGGCGATTCTCTTTGAACTGTAATTTTTTTTCTTCTAATTTTTATCTCGGCTTATATACGAGTTTTGAATTTTTGGTACATTCTCGAAGGAATAATGCACTCTCGGCTTATACACGGATCGGCTTATATTCGGAAATATACGGTATTTTTTCATGTCCCATGAGTAGGGTCGTTGCAAGTTTGTAGTGCCGCGAATTCCCGCGATGATTTTCGCTATTTTTAAAGCTTTTTCCTAACTTCCGCGAATTTTTCTTTCTTTCTTTTTTTTTTTGTTTGTAATTATTGACTCGGGAAATGTCCGATTTTTTAAAAATTTCAGAAACCAGGGATAAAATCTGAACACCCAAAGTCTAAAAAAGCTCTAAACTTGTGCCAAAAAAATTCAAAATTATTTTTTTGAAAGCAATTACAATAAACATCGATTTTGCCAACTAGCCTAAAAATTTTTTAAGGTATGCTGAGTTTTTGATCCTAATCAATACCAGGGTTCGTGATTTTTTTGATTTTTTTTAAAAAATCAAAAAAATTGGATTTTTTTGATTTAAATCAGATTTATTTGATTTAAATCGGATTTTTTTGATTTTCTTTATAAAAGGCTTTAAATATTTTGGATATTTATTATGTTACATTCATAGAAACAATATGGCATGTTAATCAATATGCAAAAACACACTTTAAGATATTTTAACAGCAATAAATATTTTTAATAATAATAATGATAACCAAATTTTAATAGAAATGCATGACTCAAATGAAACGGAACCCTACCAGGAATAATAGTACACTCATAAGTAAATAAAATGAACAAATTTAATCTGAATCATTTTGCTGTTGAAAGCTGAAAAAAAAAGTAGCAATTGTGTGTACTTGATTTTTACGAGTGTACTTTAATCATTTTTATATTTTATAAATGAAAAAGCCTGAAATATTTTTACCCATTTATTAAAATCATATGCTCACACCATTACTAAAAACTAAAACTTTTTGTTTTAATCAAATATCTTTATCGAAAACTTCTATGATAAAAAAATATTTTAGAAGGAAATAAATCTTAAGCTATTAGGGGAGATGGATGAAACTTGAAAGATACATATTCTAAATTCTAACAATTGTTGTTTTAAACACTATCATTCTTATTTATTGTGTGGCATTTATTAAATTGATCTAAAATACTATTTTTAAGATAAAAAACACAGAATAATTCAGGATTATTATGAATTCAAATTTGAATGATTGAGTGAATTATGCTTTGCTGTTAAGATGCTTGGAGAATAAGAGAAATAGAGTAAAATTAAAAAAATAGTAATTAGTTCTAAACTTATGAAATATGTTACGCACACAGACAGATGGACCTAAGAAGTTTTATTTGAAACAGTGATTGTAATTGCAACATAGGACCTAAGAAGTTTTATTTGAAACAGTGATTGTAATTGCAACATATTTCGGTTTTGCAACACTTTCTAACGTTGTAAAATCACTTGATTTAAATCAATGATTTAAAAAAAAAAAAACTACTTGATTTAAATCACGATTTAAATCAAGCTGATTTAAATCAACGAACCCTGCAATACAAATATTTAAATGCTTTTAACGAAGTTAATAATCCTTTCATTTTCAATAATATCCCTATATTTTAGGATGAAGAATAACATTCATTGTTGATATGCTATATTTTGTTATATTTGTGTTCTTGCAAACATTTCGCGAAATTTGCGCAAATGTCCCGCGAATTTCGGGCTCTTTTTTCATAGCATATTAAACTCAAGCATATTAAACATTTTCTTTCACAATCATTTGTTTTCTCGTCATCGCTTCAAGCCTTTTGCATATTCAAACTTTATGCATTACACTTTTTGTTAAACAATTTCAAAACCAAATTAATGTAAAAAAATATTTGGATTACAAGTGATTATCTGTGCAAAAACCCATTATGGCACGGCACAAAATTGCGGTGTAAATTCATTTTAAACTGCCTTTATCACTTTCAATTTATTCACCTTTTTTTTCTTTTTCGGCGATTATCAGGCCCGAAAAATCCAAAAAGTACTTCAGGGTTTTTTTTAAAATTTTGATTTTTTTCAAAGACAATTTTATATAAAACTAAAAAAAAATTATAACCACATAAAAGGCCTATATTTTCACATTCAGAAAAAAATTCAATAAGACTGGAATGAAGCAAAAGCAAACTGATTTTTCTCAGTCCCACGCTTTTCAATCTATTTCCTATTGTTAACAAACTTTGCTATTGCCAGCTAATTGAAACCATCTACATGGAGGGAGTGGGAACCGGCCGAATAGCTTTTCTCTGTCGTGACCCCATATGTTGCCACAGTTCATTAGCTAGTCGATACCCAGTTGAGTATTTTATGATGTTTCCAAATTGCTGCTTGCCCAGTGCTACAAGGCTTCAATCACCCGACCAGAAACACCTTTGAGACAAATAAACCATGCTGTCCTACGGTCCCTTCAAGATAATTTTTTTCCTTCTTCGTGATCGTCAGTTTCGACCGAGCCCCCCTCCCCCGAGCCAAAAAAAGAAAACAGATTCGTAGAAAAAGTCTGGAGATATGGGTCTGTTTAAATTGCTCTCGGAAACCAATACTGTCTACACCTGCTGAACGACATCACATGCAAACTAAATTCTAAAAGTGACTGACATAACGCACAAAAATATAATCTGTCTGTCCTATTAGTGGTACGCTACTCTATCCATTGATGCATTGATCACTCGTTAGTCGTTATAGATCGAACAAGCAATTTCTCAAAAAGCAGGGGGAAAAAGAAAGAATAAAAAGATTTAGGCAACAAAATCTGTTGGAAACATTTTTAACCCCTTCCAAACGCAGAAATACTAGTACGGAGTTATCAACTGAAATAAGAGATGAAATATCCAATCAAAGTGAATTGTAAGTACTTTTTTATGATTTATGCACCCATGTTTAATAGTTTTCGATTATAAAACTAAACTGAAATATAATTCATTTTCTTCTCGTTCCGAATTTTAATAAGATTGAGTAGTTTGAATTTTGGTTTGTGTTTTTTCAATTTGAAGTTTCTTTCCTTCTTCTTGGCTAAGTCTTTAAATAAGTGAAACATGAAAAGCTGAAAAAATAAATTTGAAGTTAGTTAAAATAAAAATAAATTTACTTATTTTAAAGTGTTTGCATTGAAATATTGCATTTTAATTAAATGAAGTTTTAAAAATTTCTCAAACTCTTTCTCCTCGGCATGAAATAAATACACACACATAGAAATATGGTGAAAGTCAAAGCCGAATCCAGAGGTGGGGGGGGGGGGGGGCACGGCCCATGCCCCCCCCCCCTCCCGAAATTTTTTGCAATGAAGCATATCCCTGAAACTTTCCTCAACATAAGTGTTTCAAAGTCAGGGTCCCCCCCCCCCCCCGAAAAAAATTTCTGGCTACGGCCTTGGTAAAAGTTAGCTCCTATTGGCCTCCTAGCAAATTTCTAAGGAATGAACAGATCCAACGACACTACATTTGGTTGCCCTTGTTTGTTCGGCGCCTATTGATGTCTATGATGTTATGCAAATAAAATACACAAATTGATCTCTGATTTTAATTAAAAACAAAAATAATTTTTTTCTCACCAATGCATCAGATGTTACCCGAAAATAGTAAAAACGACTGAGAATAATTTTGTATAAGATTTCTTTTATGTTTTTAATATAATTATTAACATTGTTTGTTGAGGAACTGTATAGTTCTTCAAATTTGAACAATAAAAGTTTTTGACATTTTTTTTCAGTTTAACAGTTATAACCTCTGAAATTTAGCATTTGATTAAAGCTAAATTATTGTTTTCAAAACAAAATATATATTATATGCTTTTTTCACACCGTATTATATATTATATTCGTAATTTTGCGCTTCGGTACTTTTACGTATAGGGTGAAGGGTGGTCCAAAATTATTGGGCACATTACATGTTTGTAAAAAAAGGAACAAAATAAAGAATATGAGGAAAAGTTTTCATGTTTGAATTGTGTTGTAGAAGTTAATGGAATGAAACAATCATTTGATACTATGATACCTCCCATTGTGTTGTCTCTCTCTTTCCCCTTTTTTTTTCAAACATGATTTGTGCTCAGTAATTTTTACCACCCTGTATAATGAAAAGAATAGAAATAATTACACTTAGAAAATAGTTTATTATGAGTCACTTAATAACTATTAGGGTTGTAATGTGTAACTTGCTATCTTCCTAAAAATCACGTCTTAACTCTTTATAAGGCTGGACCAAAATTTCTGGTTTCCTTTTAGTAATGGTAGATCAATATATTTTTTAAAATATAGATCAAAAAATAAAATTCATATTGGTCATTAAAAATTACAATACGTTTTACCTCCCCACCCGCTAAAATAGTTTACTATAAATTTTAAAGTTGGTGAATTTTGTGTGAAGTATACTTTAACCACCGCCCTATTAAAGGGTTAAAAAAAGCTACATATTTATGAATATGTGAAACAAAAGAAACGTGAAGTTGTTTTTAAGTTATTGTTGTTATTATTTAAAAATTATTTCAATTAATTAAGGTAGAAATAGCATAACATATGGTGTTTTAATACATTGTTTTTAAGCACTTCAATAACTAAAAAAAATGAAATTTTGTAAATATAAGTATTTTATTTTTACAAGATACATGTAAAATTCATTCTTCAGTGGGGAGCACTGCCTGGATTGTTGTTTTTACTAAGAACTGTCGCCCTTTTTGCCACCAAAAGACAAACCTAGACTGAATGGCCAGTCATTCCAAAATTTTACGGGGGGAATATATTCAACGCATATTATAGGAAAAAAACAACACAATACATAATCACACGTATAAATACTATGCGTTTCTAAAAGTCGAGGGGGGGGGGATATTGACCCCCACTCCTGATTGATCAAATGCCGCGCCTGTTGAATGGAGGAAAACAACGCTAATTTTTTTTTTTTTAACTTTTCCCTTCCCAAAACTCATATAAGTAGCTTCCATTTTTTCCGTTATTTCTCCAGTGCGATACCGGCATAGGAGAAATAACGGAAAAAATGGAAGTGACTTAGGGGTCATTCCATGCAAGTGATCCAAAATCTCAGAAAAAATGTAACTCACCTTTTTTTATTTTCTTCAAATTTGGCATGTCATCTGTACCTCTCAAGAAAATTAAAAATCCAAATATTTAGATTATTATCCTGTTTTGTTTCTTAGTTATCAGACTTTGATTTTGTAAAAAACTCACATTTTTACATGGTATGCTTCACAACAAAACAGGCTCATCAACAAATGGAAATAAAAAGTTCTAGTAAAAACCATAATGAATGCTTTAATGAATAATTCATATGATATGCATCATGGCTAATTTTATAAAAATTTTAAATTAAAAAAAAATGACCTTAAAATTTAAATTTTAAATTTCTCGAAAAACGTATAATGGAAAAATTTCAAAATATTCTCACATATTTCTGTCTATTTTGTCATCGATTATGCAAAATTTCAACTTGGGATCTCAATGGGATCATATTTTTTCAACCTTTTAAATGTAGTTTGATTTACCAAAAAATGAACATTTTTGTGATTCAAGTTATTTTAAGACGATGGTTCCTTAAAGGCGATGATTTAGTTAGTCTGCTAAAATCTATGTATGCGTGAACAAGCATGGACATGTCTGTGCATGAAATTAACAAGTTCAAAATTTATTTGGGGGGAGGGGGGCAACAAATACATACACATTTTTTTCATATCATAGCTCCCTATTGTAAAATATTGTTTACAAATAATTCAATAATTATTTAAAAATGAACAAATTGACTTATTTTATGCATTAATAATAATTTTTTTCTGACTTATTCTTTGTTTTCAGACATATTTTAATGATATATTAATGATATGAAGGGAAAAAATTATTGAATTAAATTCATCTGAAATAGTGAGGGTGGGGCCCAGCTGGCTTGATTTTACAACTTTTGGTTGTTAGTCTTGATTTGCGCTTATTAGCATCCATTGGACAAAGGAAGACAAAAAAAAAACTATAGCTTACTCCCAAGGCCGCAGCCAGAATTTTTTTTTTGGGGGGGGGGGGGGGGCTGGCTGACTTTAAAACACTAGCGTTGAGGAAAGTTTCAGGGAGGAAGATATGCTACATTGCGAAAATTTTCGGGATTTCGGGGGGGGGGGGGGCGTCGCCCCACCCCTCTCTGGAAACATTTTGAAAGCAAATTGCTTCGGGTGACAAAGATATATGTTCACATTTGAAAGCGTCCCCCCACCTTTTTTTCCAGGACTACACCACTGAGTAATTGTGATATTGTTCTGTTATAAACACATTAATTAATGCAAAGCTTCTTTCGGGCATATTTTAAATTTTAGGCTAAAACTGAATAATTCAAATTTCATGTCTTCAAACATTGCCAATATATGTTTTGGCTATGATTGAGCTAAACGAAAAAAATGTTGTGAATTTAGAATCAGCTTCAGGAAAAGTTGTTGAATTGATTAGTTAATGAAGCAGTAAGTTATTGAAGCAGTATTAAAGCCAGTACTAATTTAAATAATATCAAAATTATATTTAATGTTAAGGCTCTTTCTTTTAAGTTTAAAAGCTTAAAAATTCTAAGTTGCCTTCAAAAGGCCATTCTCAAAGTTTTATTTTTACATTTTAACACTAATCATTTTAGTACTATAGTTGTTTAAAAGAACATTCAATTTATTTGAAATCATTTATAATCATCATTTTGTTTTTGTAAAAAGCTAACTGAATACAGATACAGAAGTGATGACTAACATCTAAGTTTATATAAACAAATTAATCATTGTTGATTAGCTGTTTATTGTGATAAATGTCAATGAAAAGAGTTTCAGACAAATGTACAGGTGCATTGTTAAAGAGACCAAAAAAATAATTCATTTATTAGTTAACTACATAGCAGTGTAATCCATATGAAAAATTTTGATCTTTATATATTTGTTAAAATAATTTAAGTTAAATATATAAAATCTAGTTAAAAACTGCATTTATTGTATAGTTACTTACTCGCATATTGCAGTAACGTTTTACAATAACCAAAAACAGTAAAACCACTCTGGTAAGCTAGAAAATATTAGAATAAGGAATACAGACTGCAAAAATTTGTTGACTATCGCATTTAAAGAAAATAGTTAAAACATTTAATAAAGTGTACAATATCAAGTGAATACAGTTAGAGAAAGTCGTGTACGGTGTTGAAATTTTCCACTGCACTAATGCAAGGTGGAAGAGCATTTAACTGAAATAATAATGCTAACATTGACGCAGGAATACAAATACCCACCATAATTATTCTGCTCTGGATGGATATGAGGCCTTCTCAATGGAAGGACTACTGCTTCCGGACAGTAAAGCAGGTAGGCAACGCTTACTAGGTTGGTCTTTATGGCCGAAACTGGTTGTGTGAAGTCGTCAGAGAATTTTTTCTGAGAGGGAAGTTGAAGGATGATCGCTACTCTCTGTGCCCTAAGGGGTAATCTGGTGAAGCCTTGATGCTATAGACAGTATAACACAGCAATATATACCCACCATAATTAATCACAAAATAAAGTAATTTTGGGAGGAATAGATTTCATTAGCTGTATGACTACAAGTCAATTTTTTAAATGTAAATATGCATTATCAGAATCAGTAAATGTTTTATTATTGGTAAGGTTTATCATTCATAAGAAATCAGTTTAAAAAGAAATGTTTATTCATGTAATATTTGAACTGTGTAAATGCATGAAATTAGGCATATATTTTGATATTTTTCTATAAAATAGTCTTTATATAAGAAAGTTTTTTTAGTGATAAAAGGTCCTAAAACTATGCTTTTACGTTTATTATAGGTGAATCGAAAGTGCGGAAAAATTCATTGGAGATGGAAAACTTGTAAGTTAATATTAAAATTATTAAACATTTTAAGTTATTGTCCTCTGGAACAAAAATTTATGTGTTGGTAATTGTGATTATCGTAAATAGTATTAATGAAAGATTTTGGAAGAATTTTACTCTTTGTTAATGATCTTAAACTATTTGACATTGTCCATATCAATTCAGGCAGCTAATCATAAAATGTTACCTTCATAGCTTCAGATGTTACAGAAAGTAGCAGATATTTAAAATATGAGAAAACTCACATTTTTTTTTTTTGCAGAAAAAAAAATCGAAGCAGAGATAGTAGCTTGTTTATTACTGTTTTGATTTTCACTTTATTTTTGGCACTGGTTGTAAGCTATCAAGAAGGTTGAAAAACATATGTACAATACATTATTTAATGCCTTTAAATAACGAACTTCATGATTTGAGGAAGGTCAGCTGAAAAGAAATATAGGTCATTGGGAAAAGAAACAGTTAGTGTAATAAGAAATATAAAAATGGCAAGATTCAATTTAAAGAAAAAAAAAATCAAGATCAAAACTTTTTACACAGATGTGGGAGGGAGAATAAAATTATGTATAAATGGAATAAGTAAGTGATAATATACTGAACGGAGTAAAGTTTCAATTTGCTCTCCTGATGCATATGCAAGCATCAAATCATAATCCTGAATTTGCCATTGTTAAGAACTGTTAACTAGAGAATGTTAGTTTCAGCCTATCTTCTTCTGGGCCTAGATAGACTATCTGCTGTCTTGGTGATAACAACACATTTCTATTTTTGATGTATAAGTATGGTTTATCCCAATCTTTTAAAGGAATAGATAGGCCTTTCTTCCATTACACTGTGTTTTCCACCCCAAGAAAGTGGGGTCAACATGTTTCCTCCGCTAATCATGATCATGGAATGACGTGTGTCCCTCATTCAGACTGTACAATGCAAAACATCACGTCAAACAAATATTTTCACTGAAAAACATGAATAATTGCAGGATTTGTTATTCGCAACGTACTAGCTCCTGTGCACTGTGAGGACTGTAAAGCGGTCTTAACTTCATCGAACCAGTAAACAGGCTTAATAAAATATAAAAACTTTGAAACATTGTTGTGCAATGGCCTATTACAGCGATAAAAAGATGTAATATATTTTTGTAGGAAAGCTGAACGTGCTTTTCCAAATGTGAAAAAGTTTTGGAAATTAAGCATAAAAATATATTATTACACCTGGACTACAAGAGTTTTCAGAAATATTTCGAACTTCATCTTCACAAATTTAATGGGAAACCAAACTGCCATTCATATATAGTTGAAAATTGTGCTGAAAAGTAAAAAAAATGTTCCATGCACAAAGTGTGAATAAATTTATGTTTCTATGATGTTTGATTTATGGTTTTACCTTTTACATGTGCTTTTATGTATAATTTTTATACTGAATTGAAAAATTTTGTTTAAATCATATTATGTACACATTTTGTTTAAACAGAATTTAGGCTTTACCTTTTTGCATAATTTTCAATTATATGAATGTTAGTTTCATTTTATCACCTTCAGTTCTGATTTTTTCTTTCAGTTTTATTACTTTTAGTGCAGAATATCTATTTTCAAAAAAACATGGGCAGGGAAGTACAGTATGAGTCCTTTATGGGACCATCCTCTAGCGATAAAAGAAAAACTAAAATAACTCAGTCTAATCAGATAATCGGAATGGACAAACGTCGAAATCAGTTGCAGCTGTTGTTAGCCTAATTTCATGCTTAGTTCCGAATAGCTAAACTGATATCTCTTATTGTCAATAACAAGTGTGTATTTTATTAAGATTGAATTGATTTATGCTTATTTTTATTAATTCTTCAGTAACAACTCTTATTATAATTATCTTAAATATTACAGTGTGTGTCTTTTTAAACAAGCAATTTCAAAAACCAGTAGTTAAACTACTAGTTCTCGGTTGCAGTGGTGTAGTCCTGGAAAAAAGGCGAGGGATGCTTACATATACGAACATCAAAAAGTGCACGTACATCTATGTTAAAATTCAAAATAAGTGGGGGACGCTTGTGTTAAAATAAAAGGGTACAGGGACACTGTCCCCCTTGACTTCTTCTCTGCTCAGTTGCCTTTGAGTTTTATCTTAAGGAATTGAAATATTACACATTTTATTACAAAACATAACTTCTTTTTTGAATGTGGCAATTAAATAGATGTTTTGATTCAACTGTTATTATGAATTAAAATTTTTGAAATGTTTCTGTTGAAAGTTAATATTATTCTGTATTTTAGAGACTTGCTTAAAATAAAACAAAACATTAAATGATTATTTATGTTTCATTTTTTGCTTCAATATTTAACATGAAAATGCTTCTTTTCTTTTTCAATTAAACATTTAAAAAATGCCATGAAAGATAAATAGGTTTTGTGTCTGAGAGAAAAGCTATGTTGAAAAAATACTTTTAGTTTTAATTTCTTTTACTTGCCTAAAAGATTGCACTTGTTTGTAAA
The DNA here is from genome assembly GCA_038502835.1 of Octonoba sinensis. NCBI lineage: Eukaryota > Metazoa > Arthropoda > Arachnida > Araneae > Uloboridae > Octonoba > Octonoba sinensis. Next base: position 141,342,658 of record CM076599.1, read on the forward strand.
AAGCACCTTGTCTTCAAAAGAGGAAAAGACAGTTCCCTCTTTGCACTGTCCCTTGATCACGTGATGACCAACCAGGCGATGGTGACGGAGGTTTTCAGGATAAAATGTCTCATCTATTCTATTTTAACCCCGTAACGCATTTGCTCGTGTCTGACATGGGCTAAAGGTACCGGCAAATTTGCACATGCCCGTGTCTTACACGGGCAATTTTGTATCTCGCGTTATTTTATTTCTAATGCCCACCTGAGATCCGTTTGCACTTTGTTTGTATAATAATTTTTTTTAAAATTTCTTTTACCCCACCCCCTGCTCTCTAGTCACCCCTACAATTGAAATTGCCAAAAACAATTGATACTATACCTATACATTCATTTTCTGTCAAAAAAAAAAAAACTTAGATCATTTTTTTTACCAGTTTTTCCGGAAAAAGAAAAACAAGTGCTTCAAGGGGTTAATATCTATCGTTTATCCGCACAACCAGTCTATTGTTATTAGTACTGACAATGCCATCTAGAGTCAAATTTACACTCCAGCAGTCATATTCTTCTAGCTAGGCCTGAAATTTGGAGGGATCAGCTACAATTTTAAGAACACAATGTATTTATACATCTGTGTGTATTTTTTTTTTGTCTCTGTTTTTTACCTATAATATGCATTGAATACCTCTTGCCCAGGGATATTTTGAAATTACCGGCCTGCTTCGATCATTTTTAATCTACTGAGTTTAATTTATAAGCCTTATATTTGTGAGTAGAAAAAATGTTTTTATGTTCTATATTTTCCAAATTAACACGAAAGTGATTTCAAACTATTTTATTATAGACATTTAATAGTTTACTCTTGATTGTATTTTGCTTCTATTTGCATCTTTTAAAAATTTGTGCCTTTACTTTTGGCAATAAAAATAAAATTTTATGTTTACATCTTCAATTTATTGAACTACAGTACAATCTCATTTATCTGGCCATCAGATTTCCATGTAATCCAGATCAAATTTGTGAACTGTTTTAGATTTAGTGTTTAAGAAAAATAGAAATTAGACTGATTTTCATAATTAAAATATAAAGTTGATTTTGTGAAATCATATTTTAAGAGCTTTTTCTGACAAAAATAATAAAATTTACTGCAACAAAATTAATTGGACTACAAGTTAGAGAATGCAAACAACTAATAATTTAAATGCACAATGGACCAATACACAGTGAACAAATTCTTTCGTAAGCATGATGTAAAACATTATATTTTAAACATGGTAAGTCTGCTATTGAGGGATTTTTTTTTGCTCATTGCCCTTATAAGCCAGATTTTCAATTCTCCAGCTTACTTTTGGTCCCAATTAATCCGGATAAACGAGATTATACTGTACTATCTTCCCCAGAACTTTTTTTTTTTTTTGACGTTTTTGTTTTTTTAGTGGGCTGAATAATCTGCTTTTTCTTCTTGACTTATTACTGAATGTTAATACTCTGCACCAACCTGTGCAAAACAGTTTTCTTGTGTATGTTTCATTAAAAAACGGGTCAATCTAACTTGTTTAATGTGTGTGTTAACTTTATTTTGTGCATATTTGCATGTAAAATATGAGGTCTTGTTTATTATGTTATTTGAATTGCACTTTGATACAATTTTCTTATTTTTCAATTTAGCAATGCAGTATGGAATCAGTTAGATGATGAAACTGAAGTCAAGTTTAAAGCATTAAATGTGTCGGAAGATCAAGGTTCATCTAGTAGGAACCAAAGGAAAGCAGTTAATGTTTCAAGTGGTGTTACTCGATCCAAAGATCAAGGTTCATCAAGAAGGAACCGCAGGAAAGTATTTGATGTTCCAAGTGGTGTTACTCAAACTGAAAAACCAAAAACATCTCACGGCAATGTTACAAAAAGCTCCAGAACTCAAAATCACAATGTAACAAGAAATAAAAAACCTACTGAACATCCACAATGTGAATCCAACAAAAGAACAGAAGACAGAAGAACTCATTTTCAGTCTAATAAAAATAATAATAATGATAGTAAAATGCATAAATATCAAAGTTCTAGTAAGGCAACTGAACGTGCCGGAATTAAAAATAACCACAATGAAAACTCCAAACGAGAAATTAGACCAATGGGTTTCCGTAAATTGGATGAATTGGTTAATAAAGATCCAAATGAAATAGTCCTTGCTATATTAAGTAATACTAATGGTTTTGATCTTCGGCTAGAAAACAAAGTCAGTGATGATTTAATGGCACGGATACTCATATTGATAGGTAAAGCTTGTTCATCTAATATGAGAGATAACGTTAGTGCAATGATTAATAAAGTAAGTAGCAAAAATGAATTCATTTTTATGAGTCTTCAGCTATATCTGGCATCATTACAAAGATGCTCCAAACTAGAAGAACACAATATTAATTCTATTAAATTTTTAGTTGAATTTTTGGAAACATTTCAGCGATCACATCCTTCAACTGCATCAGAATGCCTGATTGTTTTATTACCCTCATTACTCATCACCTGCAATGCATGTCTGAAGCACGATGAAAAACTTCTTCAGGCAATGGTTAAAAAAATAAATTTTATAAAAGATCAAAATGAACATTTCTTAAAGAAATACACAAATGAGGAAATAAAACGCTTATCTCATAAAGAAGCCCTACAAATGCGAAGTCCACCAGAAAATTACCGTAAACTCCCCACCTTACCCAATGAAGATGACATACATCAACAATGTAGGTTTTTACGTCCTAATATCACTGAGGGGAAGTATCAAGATGTTGAGCACTATCTTGATGTTCAATATCGTTTGCTGCGAGAAGACTATGTCAAACCATTGCGTGATGGCATAACAAAATACTTGATGTTAAAACAGCATAAGAAATCCTTTAAGAGCAGCGGTGATGTGCGAATTTATAACGATGTTCATATTATCAGACAGGAATTTGCAGGTGACGAGGTACTACATGTTGCCTGCTTTGATGCAACACAGTTTTCTAAAATAAGATGGGAGTATAGTAAACGTTTTTTGACTGGATCACTTTTGTGTATGTCTTCAGATGATTTTAAAACTATGTTGTTTGCTTCTGTAGCTCGTAGAGATGTAGTAAACCTTAAGAAAGGATTATTGTTGTTAAGATTTGAAGAATTAAAAGATGAAGTATTGAACTTGAGCCCTTTACGAAGTTTTGTGGTAGTGGAAACCGATGCTTACTTTGAAGCTTATAGGTACAATTTGAATGCCCTGCATGAACTTAACTGCGATAATTTACCTATGCAACGATATATAATCCATGCTGAAAAGATTGTTTTAAAACCTGAATATTTAGATCGTAATACCACATATGACATGAGACCATTATTTTTACCTTTAAACCAAAAACCAAAAAATGGCATTCAAGCAGGAGAGGAAGTTCCAAACAGCTATGAATTTACTTCAAACTTATCAAATATGAAATCAATTCCTGTTATGAATGATTCTGCTTGGCCAAGTAAAGAAGATTTAGATCTTGATCTCTCTCAGTACAATGCACTTAAGAATGCAGTCACTAAAGAATTTGCTGTAATACAAGGTCCACCTGGTACTGGCAAAACATTTATAGGGTTAAGAATTGTTCAGCTTCTTTTGCACAACATTGATAAATGGCAGCATCCAGAAAATAAATCTCCAATATTAGTAGTATGCTATACGAATCATGCTTTAGATCAGTTTTTAGAAGGGGTCTTATTTTTCACTGGAAAAATTGTGAGAATTGGTGGCCGTGGGCGTAGTGAACGTGTGGCAAAGTATCAGCTGAATAATTTGAAAAAAGTAGCTAAGGAAACTGGCAATGTTTTGCGTTATCTTAAGTCTGGTCTATGGGAAAAATATAATGAACTCAGGTATTTAAAGGATAGAATTCATGATATTAATCGTTGCGTTGACAAAACACTCACATGCGTCTTAAGTGAGATTGAACTAGGTGTATTCATTCCGGAACATCATCATTGGTCACTTAAATCTGTTAGTAGTCATTTAGTTGATGATGGGTGTATTATTCATGACTGGTTGGGTGTACGAGGTAGTGCAACAAAAACTTCATTTTTAACGGAATTCTTGGAAAAGTCTAAAATGGTTGAAATTAATAATGAAGCTGGTGATCCCGAAGTAATTGATGGTGAAGAAGAATTGGAATGTACCGAAGCAGATATTGAATATATTGAAGCTGAACGTACCATTGATGCTGAAGATATTCCCGATATATCTCTAGATTTAAGTGAAATTGAAGACACAACAGAATTTGCAACATCTGAATTGGAATCTGGTTGGCAAATTCAAGGTGGGAAAAAACAATTGGAGAAATACATTAACAATAGTTTAAAAAATAGTGTTGCTATGAACGAAACTGTAGCTAATAGAATTAAAGACATCTGGAATCTTCAGATTCAATACCGATGGCAGTTATATAAATTCTGGTTGGAACGTTATATTGAAGCTAAGCGGGCTGAAAGCTTAGACTTGCAGCAACTTCTACGTAAGGAATTCAAGGAACTTTCTGAAATACGTGTTGAAGAAGATTTGCATGTATTGAAAGATGCACATGTAATAGGTATGACCACCACTGGTGCTGCGAAGTATAGAGGACTTGTTCAAAGATTAAATCCACGAATAATAATTGTTGAAGAAGCTGCAGAAATATTGGAAAGTCACATAGTTACTTCTTTAGCTGAAGGTACGCAGCATGTTATACTGATTGGTGATCATCAGCAATTACGTCCAAGTCCAACTGTGCATATGCTTGCTGTAAAGTATGATTTGAATGTTTCTTTATTTGAAAGGATGGTAAACAATGGAATGGAATGTTTTCAGTTGGCTTCCCAACACCGTATGAGGCCGGAAATCGCTTCCTTGTTAGTTCCTCATATCTACCCGTCCTTAGAAAATCATTCTTCTGTGAAAACATATGATAACATTAAAGGGATTAATAAAAATTTATTTTTTATAACGCATAACTATAATGAATTGCAAGAATATGATTCAAAAAGTAAAGTCAATGAATATGAAGCTACATTTATTGTTAAATTGTGTAAGTATCTACTTTTACAAGGTTATGACTCTTCCCAAATAACTGTTCTTACAACATATTCTGGTCAGCTATTTGCTCTTAAAAAGCTTTCATCAAAAGGTTTGCTAAAGAATGTCAGATTCACAGTTGTTGATAATTTTCAAGGGGAAGAGAATGATATTATCTTGATATCTTTTGTACGAAGTAATCAAGAAGGAGCAATAGGATTTTTGAGCATTTCAAATCGAGTGTGTGTAGCTTTATCAAGAGCTAAGAAAGGACTTTATTGCATTGGAAACTTTGAATTACTTGCTGGGAAAAGTGAAGTCTGGAAAAATATTGTTTCTACTCTCAAAGAAAAACAAGCCATTGGATCATCTCTTCAGCTGACATGCCAAAATCATCCTACGGTTTCTACAATTGTTTCAGATGAAAAAGATTTTGATGCTGTCCCTGAAGGAGGTTGTACTCGTAATTGTGACTTTCGTCTTACTTGTGGTCACACTTGTTCTTTAATGTGTCATCCATATGACAGTGCTCATGAAATGGTCCGATGTCAAAAATCTTGCCCAAAAAAATGCAATATAGGACATAATTGTAGAAAAAAATGTTTTGAAGCATGTGGACCCTGCAGAGAAAAAGTCTCTGTAGAAATGCCTTTATGCGGCCACATAATGAAAGTAGAATGTCACATGTCAAACGAAGTTTTTAAATGTACCAATCCATGCAAGAAGTATTTAAATTGTGGACATAGATGTTTGAATAAGTGCTCTGATGCTTGTCTTGTAAAATGCACTGAAACAGTGGAAGTGAAATCTAAAGTTTGTGGCCATGTTGTTAAGATACAATGTTGTAATTCAGAGTGTATAGAGGAGCTTGTTGCAAAATGCTCTGAACCTTGCCGACAAAATTTATCGTGTGGCCATATGTGCGCTGGCAAATGCAATGTCTGTTATCAAGGTCGTTTGCATATAGCATGCAAACAAAAGTGTCAACGAATTTTAATTTGTGGTCATGAATGTAAATCACCTTGTTCAAAGAGCTGTCCACCGTGTAAGAAAAAGTGTGAAAACAGATGTGTACATAGTAAATGCCCAAAAAAATGTGGGGAACCTTGTGAAAAATGTACTGAACCATGTGCCTGGTCCTGTGCACATTACACCTGTAAGCATCCTTGCGGCGAGTTGTGTAACCGTGATTCTTGTAATGAACCATGTGGAAAATTATTAAAATGTAATCATCCATGCATTGGATATTGTGGTGAACCTTGCCCCAAGGATTGTAGAATATGTGATGAAGAAAAAGTGAAGTCCATCTTTTTTGGTTTTGAAGATGAAGACAATGCTAGATACATAGTTCTTGAAGATTGCGATCACTACTTTGAATCAACAGGTCTTTCTCACTGGATGAAGGATAAAGAAGATAGTTCTGAAATTCAGATGAAATTTTGCCCGAAGTGCAAAACTGTGATAAGAAAAAATTTGCGGTTTGGAGATATAGTAAAAAAATGTCTTGCTGACATAGAAAAAGTAAAACGCATAACATATGGAGACAAAGACAAAAACATTCAGCTGCAGAAAACCTTATTTATGAACACAACAGATCGTAAAGTTTTTCAAATATGTCAGCCGCTTAAAAAAGTTTTGATGTCTGGCAAAAGTCGGAGTATCCAAGAAATCACTGTGATAGAAAATATTATTAAGATAGTCACAAAATTAATTGATGTTACTAGTGATGATTCTTTGCCCTTTTGTATGAAGACGGTTGATGAAATAAAGTGTTGTAGACCATTAAAGAACTATATGAATGAAACCGAAAAGTGGCTTCATTCTTTCATAAATAATGAATATTTGAATGCATCTGAGCAACAACTGGAAGACTTAAATTGGGAAGTCCATCGCCTAACCTTAATTAAAATTTTCTCGAAATTTATTCGGGACAGATGCACAAGTTCGGCTATGCTAGCTAATCCTCATGTTTCTATTATAGTTCAGTGCCTTCTGAAATATAAAGCTTTCCGCAAAGATGATGAAAAAAAATTCTCTTCGGAATTGGAGCAATTGTGCAATTCCTGGGGTACAGCAGTCCTAAATATATCTGAAGTGGAGAAGAAAGCAATTTTGAAGGCAATGGGTTTATCATTAGGGCATTGGTATCAATGTCCAAATGGACATGTGTATTGCATTACTGAATGCGGTGGTGCAATGGAAGAAGGCAGGTGTTATGAATGCAATGCCAAAATTGGCGGGAGGAATCATAGATTACTAGATACTAATCGTGTAGCTCGCGACATGGATGGTGCTACTCAGTCTGCGTGGCCAGGGACAATGAATTTAGGAGATTATCGTTTTTAATCATAATTTGTAAGAAACTTGAAATTTTACTTTGGCAAGAGCGACTCAAGTTAAGTGCCTTATATATAAATGGAAATATATTCACATTCTGAAAAATTCATAATAAAATTATGCTTTAGCTTTATTTTAAAGCAAATTTCTACTTTTTATTTCTTTTTTTTTTTAGTGTGAATAAGTATATTTTATCAGATATTTAAATATTTGCATAATAATGTACATTTTAGTTGTCTTGTCAAACATTCGCAGGGATGAGTTTTTTCTCTGTCGGTTTATCTTCTGCCATACGACAAATTTCTCGCCCTACAAATTTCAGAATTACTCCTTCCTTCAATTTCACTTTTAGCTTAGAAAGAAAATTTCTGGGAGAGAGTGAGTGCTTCATGAGCAAGGGTGTTCTCTGCTGGAAAACTTTGCAAATAGATTCCCTGTATTATTATTTTTCTTTAATAAGACCATTATATTAATTTAATTGCCATTAAATATTTCTAATAATACTAGTAATAGCTTGTTCTAATAATACCAGTAATATTTATTAGAATAGCTTAGCATACATATGTTGTAGCACTGTTCATCAAGCACTGAACCACATCATTTAATTTAGCAATGTAAATACCCTATTTATCAGTTTTTCTTGATTTCTTGTTACAAAAAAAGCTGTCTAGAATTGTCTCTTGGGGTGAGAAACATACAGGTTTAAGTCAAATTTTGTTTGAAAATGTAGTTAAATTAATTTTCCTATTAAATGGGATGTCATCTACCTTTATTTACAGTAAACTAAAGAATGCTTCAAAAATGTATCAAAATATGGCAACATTTCTTCTTCGATACTGCAATGCAAAATGTCGTTTTTCTCATATTCTAATCGCTTGACTAACACCAGTATCTTTCTCAACCCTTCATGCATTAACTTGGTCTAAACATTGCGAAAACAGGTGGACTGACTACGAATATATTTGAAGAATGCTACAGGATCTGTCTCTTTAAATAAGCCTTGCCCCAAGCTTTTAAAAATACTAATTATATTTAGACTTATTAATTTACTAGTTATTTGTTTAGCAGATTCACGATCAGAATGGATTAAGAAGTTTGGGGGCCCCTCATCTTATTGACCTGAATAGTAACTGCAAAAGTTACTATTCAGGACACTCGGACTAAAATTTAATTTGTTCAGAAATAATGAAACTAAAAATTTTCATACTTAAAAGGTTTTAAAAATTCCCAGGAATTTTCAAGATAAAATTTATTGGATTGAAGGATGGCATTTCTGACTGTAGATTAAGTATGTCACAACATTTTCATGGATCTGCAATTCTACAATTAAACAGTGGGGCGATAAAATGAAATTTGCAAAGGGCCTCCTATAAGCTCAGGGGCTGCTCATAAGGGGTTATAATAAGAGGTTGGCTGCAGCAAACTGTTTACTCCGCCCCCGTTCACGATAAAAATTAAGTTAAGTGCATTACACTCATTCATTATTGTAGGACAAAATAGTTAATATAACAATACTTAATAGTTTCAATCAAGTATTTCTCATTCAACAAGGTTTAAATATTTTACACTTATGTTTCTTCTGCCATTTCCCACTTTTTCCTCGCTAGAGTAAACAAGAAATCAGAAATATGAAAATAAACACCAAAATGCTAAATTTTGCATTATTTTCGGCTAATTTTTCACACACATCCCCAAAGTAGAACCAGAACATCTGAGGCGTAGCTAGGGTTTTCTGCGCCCGGGGACAACTGAAGATTTTGCACCCCTTGTGCCCCTGCGAACTTAGCGGCGCCCCTAAAGGGAATTTAAAAAACTTTTATGCTTCCTAAATGATAAATAGCTCTAAAAAGCAGCCCTTTTATCTTTCATTTTTGTTAGTGACCATTCGCTTCTAAGGGGAAAATGGGACAATTTGGCTTCGCAAAATTATTTGTCTGAATTCCCACGCGCTCCTGTGCTACATTGGTCATTCCCGATATGATTTGCGGTGCTCCCACTCTTTTGTCGAACATATGCACACCTCTTCAGTTCAAATAATTTTCTTTTCGCATTTAAAAATTAAATGAATTAACATTAATTTGGCGCCCCTTGACGCTGCGCCCGGGGACAGCTGTCCCTCCTTGCCCCCACATAGCTACGCCTCTGCAGAAAATACTTATTCATTAATTTCAAATTTTGTACTTTCATTTATCACACTTATTCGAATTTTCTATATTTCAACCCAAAAGTGGAACAAAATTTATTTATCGATTGAATAAAAATTTCATACGTATATTTCTCATCCCATTCCACTACTTTCTCGCACTGTCTGGAAAATAATTTTTGGGAATACACATGGGGGGGGGGGGGGGGTTTACTACCCTATTAATTATTCAAAAAGAAATAATAAAAAAGTAATTTTAACATTTTCATTTCTTGTTATGAACCACAGTGCAGCATGGAAAGTAAATGTGCCAGCAAACTTTATAGTTTTGTTACTAACTACAGAAGGGGGATCACCATTTTCTTGGGACAATGACAGAAGGGGTTTGCAAGGGAAAAAAGTTGGGAACCACTGGTGTAGAGAATGTACGTGGGTCATTTTCAAAAGATGCATACATATACTGTTCCACAGTGAAAAAAAGTGATTATACTCAAACTATCTTCATTTAAAACCAGTAACTATAAATATTATATTTCTTTAGGGTACACAACACAACATATTTCCAATTTAAAAAAAAAGTTATTTACATATTTTTACCGCAAAGATAAATATATTTTTGTTTCTAGCAGATGAAAAAAATAGCTGTTCCTTTTCTGTATTTTATAATTTAGTTAAATTTTTTTACTTTGTTTTCCACAATAAAAGGAGGAAAAAAGACATTTCGTCAGGTAAATCATTATTTTAAAATTCCTGTGATTATTCCTACAAAAAAATTTTAAAGCTTCTTTTTTAAGTCCGTTACCGAGGTAGTTTCTTGTAAAAGGGGTTGAAAATTTTATCAACAGATGTCAACACATTTTTAATAAAAGCACTAACACTATTTAAATATTTACCAGTAGCTATTTTTACTTTCAGTTGAAAAACAACAGTAGTGGTGTAAGCAATTTCTTATAAGGTATTTTTATTCAATGCCCAGTCTGTTACCTAGATTTTTATGGTAAAAGTATAAAATCAGTGCTTTCCTTGCTTGAATGTTATTTGCTAGTTAATTTCTTTAAAATTTTGTTTTGTTTCTCAGCGATGTTAATTAGCATGGAGATTTTGGAAGATATTTTGCTCTTAATGTGAAGTCAGTTACTATCGTTACTTGTAGAATACAAAAGTACGTATCTTTGCTGTAAAAATGTGTAAATTATATTTTTTTGTATTAGAAATATGTTTTGTAGTGTACCCGAAAGAAATGTGTATTTATTAACGGTTGAAATTACCATATTCTGAGTATAATCCCTTTTTTCACTCTGAGGCAGTTTATGAATGCATATTTTGAAAATTAATTACACTATTATTAAGTTGACAACATTAACGGAGAATTCTACTTTAGAAGTTCACAATATTTTCCAGCATGTATTATTAAATTTATGCTTTAATGCATTGTGTCTAATGGGTTAGATGTTTGTTTATCTCCCTATTATGACAAAAGTTCTTATATTTTTATTTGCTTTGTGATTGGTAAGTAGTCACATGATGAATTGCTTTTGCTTGATAAGTTTTCTGAAAACTCAATACTTTGTAGTTACTCTTTATATTACACATTAATGTTATGACCAAGCAGTATGAAAAAATAAAACAGTATATTAATTGATCAAGATGAAATTTTAACTAATCGATTAATTTAATATAGCTCTTTCTGATAGAATTCGAAATATCATGGTCAGAAATGGTTTGTTTATAGTAAAAAATCATTGTACAGTCAACTTGTGGTAACTTGAAGCCCTTTAACTGGAGTATTTGTTTAGCTTTGAGTTTTCAGTGTCCCAAAATATTTTAGTGTTTTCCAATGCAAAATTATCTCGATGTCTTGAAGTGTACATCTGTTATGTCTAAGTTTTCCAGAAAGTATCCTTTTCATTTCACCAACAAAGATTCTGCAAAAAAAAAAATCCTTTACACATTACCTTGTTTGCCTCATGAGCTTGTAGACTTGGGGGGGGGGGGGGAGATCCTTTTTCAATAGTGCCTTTTGGAGATGGATTTTTCTCTATATCCGACAATTGTGCAAACTATTCATTGGGAATCTATTTGTTCATATTCGGATGAAGGTGACAGCGAAGAATCCACACACCGCCAATTAATCAGCAAGCATCAGGTGCAGCAAATATTTTACTATAGTATCTGAAAAACTCTGAAAATGTGGATAAGTTGCTGTTTAATTGTGATCACACAAGCTTAATGACTTTTTAAGGCAACAAAACAAAATAAATGTAAACAGGCGAAAATAACTTTTTCCAAGTGAGTGTCTCAATGAAATTTATTCTCTGTAAAAATAGTACTCTGTAATTTTATTGCTATCTAGTAGTTATAATTAATTTTATCCTAATCTATGATGAGAGGACTAGCAAAATGCTTTAAGCAAACTCTATAACTCAAATTTCTGATGAGTTGAAGTTCTGAGTGCAACTTCCAGTTATCTAGATTTGACTGTATAATGTAAAAACTTCATATTTTCAAACTTTATCACCTTCTTGTTTCAAATTCTTGTATTTAGACTAGTATGGCAGTGAAATAAAATTTTTGGATGTTCTTACATTTAATGGCTCACAAACTATATGTAAGGGGTATGTGTTGCATGCTTATTATGCATTACTTTTTTTCCCTTTAGAACAAAGCTTGAAATATTTTTTTTAGTATATTACTGTTAAAAACAAAATTAAAGTAGAAATATACTTTTCATGGGATCGATAATTTAAGCATTCAAATTTTATACCAGAGCACTGATCTACTATGTGATGGAGGCAGGGTTCGTTGATTTAAATCAGCTTGATTTAAATCATGATTTAAATCGCGATTTAAATCAAGTGATTTTTTTAAAAAAAATCATTGATTTAAATCAAGTGACTTTTTTTCAAAAAAAATCATCAAGTTTACAATGTTAGAAAGTGTTGTAAAAATGAAATATATTGCAAGTAATTGCAACATATTTCATATCACATACATCTGTCTGTGTGCATAACATATTTCATAAGTTTAGAATTAATTACAATTTTTTTAATTTTACAATATTATTCTTATTCTTCAAGCGTCTTAACCGCAAAGCATAATTCATTCAATCATTCAAATTAAAATTCATAATAATCATGAACCATTCTGTGTTATTTATCTTAACAATAGTATTTTAGATCAATTTAATAAATGCCACACAATAAATAATTCAGAATGATAGTGTTTAAAGCAGCAATTGTTGGAATTTAGAATATGTATCCTTAAAGTTCCATCCATGTCCCCTAATAGCTTAAGGTTTTTTTTCCTCTAAAATACTTTTTTATCATAGAAGTTTGAAATAAAGCTATTTGATTAAAACAAAGTTTCAGTTTTCAGTAATGGTGTGAGCATATGATTTTACTAAATGGGTAAAATATTTCAGGCTTTTTCATTTATAAAATAGAAAAATGGTTAAAGTACACTTGATGTAAAAATTAAGTACATACAATTGTTACTTTTTTCAGCTTTAAATAGCAAAATAATTCATATTAAATTTGTTCATTTTCTCTATACTTATGAGTGTACTTTTATTCCTGGTAGGGTTAAGTTTAATTTGAGCCATGCATTTATATTAAAATTTGTTTATTATTATCATTATTAAAAATATTTATTGCTGTGAAAAAAGCTTAAAGTATGTTTTTGCATATTGATTAACATGCCATATTGTTTCTGTGGATTTATCATAATAAATATCCAAAATATTTAAGGTATTTTTAAAAAAATCAAAAAAATCCGATTTAAATAAAAAAAATCCGATTTTTTTTTATTTTTTTAAAAAAATTAAAAAATCACGAACCCTGGATGGAGGAAAGGTCTTTCATGTCCTAGGTCTCCATATCAGAGCTTGATTGTAAAGACATGTGTATTTTGTTACGGAAAAACTATGTGATGCATATTTAGCATAAGAAGTAAGGATGTATTTAGATTCTTTTTAACCCATTAACTGCAATACCGAGTGCAGATGTTTTAAAATAGGCACCACTAAACTTTTTTTAAAAATATAATGAAGTTACAATAAGATCTGGCTGTGACAGGTCTTAAAAAAAAAAAGAGCATATAGAAGTTTAATGTTTTTCCTTGCTTCACCTATTATCAGGGCTAAATTTCTACAAAAAATAAAAAGTGTAGGATGTCTTTCTGTATTTTTTAAACTGAATTTAGTCAAACTAGTAAAAATTCTCATGAAATTAAATACAAAAGCTGAGCTCCTATACAAATTAAGACCTCAATGTTATGGCAAAGGCAAATTTAATGCGAAGAACTTGCCCAACAGTATAGATTTTTTTTAATACTGCTAAAACATGCACCAAAAAAAAAAAAAAAAATGTTAAAATTAAGATCATGTCGTTCTATGAAATTGAAACAAAAATTGAATGGCAGTACTTTATTTTAAAGTAATACACACACACACAAAAAGTTACATAAGAATATAGCATGAAACATTTTAATATGTTTAAAACAAGCACATGTTTCTTACAATTATTTCTAATATGGGACCGTCCATAAATGATGTCCTGCTTTTTTCCCATACATTTGACTCCCCTCCCCCCTTTGTCATAAAATGTCACACTTCAACATATCCCTCCTTTCCTTTGTCAAACTTCTTGTTACCCCCTCCCCTTGTCACAGTTTGTCACAATTTCATGAACTCTCCCCCACAAAGCATGACATCATTTATGAATGATCCCTGAAATAACAAAGATTTTTTTTAAATATCACAATTACAACTGACCAAAGTTATGGATTGTTTAGAAACCAGTGAAAATTATTTTGATTAGTAAATATTTGCTTTACACACACAGTATTTAAACAAAAAAAAAGGTTGCAATTTTAAAAAAAAAGCAGCATTTTCATCAAAGAGGAAGTAATTAAAGAAAAATGCCAACAATGATTGTGAAGAAATAATGAAGACTTAACATATAATTGTACCATGCTATTTAATCAATTTGTCCCGTTTTTAGTCGTTGCACCTTGCATTCCTGATTTTTTATTTTTCAGTTTCCGTGCCTTGCCCTTTTTCCAGTCTAGAATGAGCTCTGTTAGAGTCCAAAAAATGCAATTTTTGACAAATTTAAGGGGTCATGACCGCTGTTAGTACAGTATTTTATATTTTAAATACTTTATGGAAGAATTTGAGAATTTTTTTGGCTAAATCATGTTACACTTTCAAAGTACATTTCATGCAGATAAATCTTCTATTTTGAAGTTTTAGCACCAATATACAGGGTGAGTCACGGTAAAAGGATGTTTTTGGAGGGAGTAGGGGGAGGTGTGGGACCTGGCTTTCAACTCCCTTTGAGTTGCCTTTTAGCAACCATCGTGCTGTTTTCAGCTCGAGAACGCAGCCTCTTTGCGAATGATTTGTGCCTGAAAAATGGTCAGTCAGAGCTCAATCCACATTCTCTGGTGTTCTGGTGGTTCTTACAGGGCCAAGTAGTTGCCTTTTCATTGAAACTTCAATCGATCGCAGTGAATTAACCCACCAAAGAATGGTATTGCGGCTGGGGATATCACCCTGATGACTGTTGCTGAATTTTTGCAAGAAGGCACAATGGATATCTTTGGTTGAGTAGTTAAATTGACTCATTTTTTTCACGTACGTGTCATGAGCAAATATGCAGTGTTTTTGAATTTGCAATGGCATGATGCTCGAGTTGCTAAATAG
This sequence comes from Octonoba sinensis, assembly GCA_038502835.1. NCBI lineage: Eukaryota > Metazoa > Arthropoda > Arachnida > Araneae > Uloboridae > Octonoba > Octonoba sinensis. The sequence goes on from CM076599.1 coordinate 141,357,876, forward strand.
CAACTCGAGGGGAGTTGAACGCCACCTTCCCGCATCTCTTTTATCCCTCCACAAGCCGAGAATGGTACGTACCAAAAACATCCGTTTTCTGTGATTCACCCTGTACAAGAAAGTATTCTTGGTAAAAAGTAATAAAAAACTAAAGTTTGCTAAGAGAAAAAAAATCTTGCAGTGAAAGGATAATGTACATATATAGTTGTTAGCAAAAATAATAATACACTGTTAATAAAATACAAAAAAAAAAAAAAAAAGCTTTATCAGTTTTATCAAAATTGCACTAGCTGATTCTGTAAATATGCCACAAAAATCAGCAAATCTTTTGGCCAACTAACAAACATAAATCAAAAACAAGTTTTTTAAAATGTAAGAAAAGGTTTTAACAAATGTTAAATAAGGAAGAAAAAAAAAGTCGAACAGCTTTATGACATTAACTATAATGAAAATTCAAAGCATGGTATTTTGGTATCCCAAATACATGATTTATTTGTATAAAAAATGAGAATGTCTCATGTGTAAAATTTTTTTTGGTTTATTGAGGTTGTGTTATCTTCAAAGTGTTTTACTTCTGATTACTTATGTTTAAAGCAAATTGATCACACCCACATATATACAGGGTGGGTGCACCAGTTGTGGGCATTTTTATGCTCAAACTAGAAATGCTAAAAGTACTGAGCACACTGACCAATTCCAAAGTATATTTTATTAACTGACGAGTATGTTTTTTAATCTGCTTTGTGATTGAGTCAAAATTTTCTTTTGTGTAGACGCAGGAAACATTTGTCTTAAAATGTAAGTGAAAACACTGGTTTCTTAGCACTCACCGTTAAGAGACTGCGTTTTTTAAAACCTACTTTCATGAGTAATATTTTTGAACACTTTTAGTCATTTAAAAGTTTACTATCAAGGAAACATTAAGAGTTCTAATGTGAATTTTTTATAGCTCCTTATTTAGTAATTTACTTGCATATTAATGGGTTGGCCACAACTGGATTACAGTTTCAGTAGTGGCCATTCAGCATTTTCTACACAGTGACGGATTGGCTACAGAAGCTGGGGCAAGTGTGCCCAAACTCCTAAGTGTAATAGTGCACCCCTCTCCCCTAAAAAGCTAAAATCCCATCCAAAGTGGTGACCTACCAAAATCAGCTAAACCCCCCCCCCCCTGAAAGCAACCCCCTCCCTAAATTTCAATGGTGCAGTCTGCGTCATTGCTCCCCCCCCCCCCCGCCCGTTGAGAATCCCTGATGTCTTTGACCTCATAGGTCCTGTAATACCATTAAAAGGAACTTCGTAAAAAAAAAAAAAAAAAAACACTCCAAACCATATTAGGTGGATATTTGCATACTAAAGTGTGGATGTTCCCATGACTGCATGCATGTATGCAATATTTGCAGTTTAAAACACTAGGCTGAATCATTGAACGGTCTTTTTGTCCCAAAACAGGACCTTTCTACATCCCCCCTCCCCTGTTAGCCAGTGGCCTTAGGGGTGCCCTCCCCCGTCATGGGGAAGTGAAGTCTCCCGTCGAACATTCATAACCGCTCCGACAGGTTTGCTGGGCGCCAGCCCAGCCTGACTACTTCTTACTGTGTGAACCTGACCCTCGATATCTCTATGCTAGACGCTTATCACTTGGGGGGTTGTGGTGTCGTCCTGAAAAAAAAAGTTTGTGGGAAGCTTGTATTAAAATAAAAAGGTAGGGGGACACTGCCTCCCCCCAAAACATGTCAATGGTTGCATCTGCCACCGTCTATCTGATGTGTGAAAGAAGATATGTGTTTGCATATTCGATATACAAAGCCACACTAATTGACGGATTGGAATGAAAGTTTGCACGAAATTCAATTATCCCTTGAAAATGCATAGTCTCATTAGAAAATTCAAGATAGTTTTATTTATCCAGCTTTCAACAAAATAAATGTGCTGTCAAAATTCATTTTTATTTCTGAATAAACAACAGCTCTATTCCAGCTGGTTCAGTGGTTAATGTTTTAGGTTCGTAAGTAATACGTCCTTGGTTTGAATCCTGCTGTACATATTGAATAATGCATCAGTAGGAGGAATTTGGTCTCTTACAAATTGTGTTTCTTCTTAAACTGGCCACAATTGGTGCACCTACCCTATATGCATTTCTTTTTGACAAAAATACATGATGAAAAGTTTTATATGAGTATGTCTAAAGCAGAAGTTTTTTTAAATTTTAAAATACTCATTAAAACTGAATGGAAAAAAGTTTTTTCATTTTATGATACTTTATAAAATTTGCAGTCAATCTAGTTTGGCCTCATCTTTACTAGAGATATCTGAATTCAATGTTTCAAAAATATGACAATTTCATACTTTTGCGCTGAAACTTTTTTTTTATTAAAATGTTTGTAAAATTCTTATAAAAAGCTCATATTTCATGAGCATACTGTTTTTAATCGAAACATTAACATATAAACAAATGTTGAGTGAATTCTTTATTTGATATGTTCTTAAAATAATTCAACAGAAGCTCAATTATAAAGGTTAAAAAGGAAAAATATTTTTTCATAAATAACATTAATAAAATAGAAATCTCACATATAAATACCACTTTTAAGGCACAAGTAAATTTTTCAACTGTACAAATTTTTCACCCATGTTGCGAATATAGGCCGTGGTTTCCCAAAGCATTTTGACTAGAACTTTTGTGTCTGTTTCATCCAAAGCGACATCTTGTGTCAGTTGTGGATTCAGACGAAAATAAGGAATATTCAACATATCACACATGGCACGAGAACGTGATATCACATGATTATCGGTATGAGTTACCTGTTTGAGAATAAAATATAAAGTTATAAGCTTGAAGAAAACAATACTTCAAGCATGTTATTTATACATTATTTGTTATATAATTTGAAATAATTTAGAGAATAGATGATTTGTATCTGAAAGAGACAAAGAATATCTCTTACTACATCAATAAAATATGTAAATGGACCAAGATTTATTTCTTTTAAATTCTTCCTATACAATATAAAATGTAATGTAAAACAAATTCTAGACAGATAGCAATGCCAATTTTACATCATACTACACAAGTACATTTTGTAAGAAATATAAATACAGTGATGTTTCATTTCGACTTAAAAAAATATGTTGGTTCCTTGCACAAATTTGAGGAACACTGTCTCTCAGCCTCTGGACCCACTGAAAACCGTTCTTTAAAAGACCGTTCTTTAAAAATATTTTATCATCCAAGCATACTATAATTAACACTTAAAACTAGCTTAGAATTCAGAATGAATGAAATATTTCAACAGTGAAGTGTTGCAATGCATTATCATTCTTCAAGTGTTGTAGCCTCTCACCACCAATGCCAATTTTCGATGAATGGCTCCTTTAATGCTAAGAAGTTCCAAGCATTTTTTTCTTTACATATTTTTTTGATGTAGTAGGTAAGCTTGAGAAGCTGCAAACGATTTCAAGTGCAGATTCTTCAAAGCTAGAACCATGGGTGCACGTAAAATTTTTTCAAATGATGGAAGTGGAAAAAAATTTCTGTAACTCTCCAAAAATGTGCATTTTTCAAAAATTGCATAAATATATTGCATGTATTTATTATTTAACCTTTTTAACTTTTCTTAATAACGGATTTACATTAATAATAACAATATTTAATAAATGAGGTGAAAGCTCAAAGTGAATAACTTGTATTTTAAATAAAATTATAAAACTTATACTTGGCAACTTATATATTAAAATTTTAAATGAAACAATATCAAAAAGCATTTAAAACACTTTTATAAATCTATATTGCAAATCATTCAGTTCAGAGTATTCCGCTCTTTTCTTTCAAACAATTTATAAAAGAAGACAGAAATTCATCTGCCTATAGATTCAAAACTTTCATCCATGGCCAGAACTGCATCACATTTTAATGAAACGATTAAGTTTAGAAAATATAATTACCTGATCAACTAGCATTTGCACCAGACTAGTGACACCAATGGCCATTTTGACAGCTCCTGTAACAGAAGCTGTAAAGGAAGCTGGACGAGCAATATCGAAGTTATTAATGGGCACTAAGGGAGGTTTTCCTGTTCCCATTGAGACTACCACATTCACTTGGCAGATCTCGTCTTCCCTACCCTAAAGAAATAGGTCAGTTTAGGTCATTTTATTTACAATCATAGAAATTATACAGTTTGTTAATTTTTGAAATGTTTCTTTTTGAACATTCAAGGTACTTTTCCAAAATGATCACAGTAAAACTTTCAAGAAACAGCCATTAATGAAATTAATGATCACGGCTGTTATTCAAAGTGCAGATGTTAAACATTACATTAATTAGGTTCTGCAAAAAAAATGAAGAGTGAAACTAGGTGGTAATATGTACAAATAGATTTCAATATACTTATCTAAAATAGAAAAGACACAAAACTTAAAAATAAAAGGTTACTTAAAAGTTTGTTTTGTTATATTTTGAAACAACCATTCTCAGGGAAAAGTACTAATCGTTACTCTTCTCTGAAAGCAAAAATTTTCATTCAATTTAAATTAATTGAAACTTTGTTAAAGCTTTTTAGTCTGACTTCAAATTATTTAACTGAAAAATTAAGTCTTTTACTTACTGCTGAAATAATCATCTTTTGGATGAAGGCAGATTTTGTGAACAAGCAAATGTTAAATATTTTAGCCCTAAAAGTATGTTGATACAAAACGCAATATCCAATTTTGTAACCATTACAGGGTTTGTACTCTTTTGGCAAAACAAAAAATAAGGACTTTCTAAGGACTATTTAACGACCTACAAAAAAATTTAAGGATCTCACAAATTTTTCGAAATATACAAACTGTTATGTTTATTTCAGAAGGAAGCATTATTGAAAGGGGAAATTGATTTAACATCGTATTTTTATCAGGAACACAACACAAACACTTTTATTGAGCTCTCTTTGATTTGTTGCTTTTCTAATGTTCAATACAGTCAGGGAGTTAAATAATTATTGGAGCTAGTAATAACAGAAGCACACAACACAAGCATTAAACATATATAAGCAAATTATCACGATATGAAAAATTATCAAAAATGGTTAGTGCTATAAAATACAGTCGAACCTTGTTATCACGACACCCTACGGACTTTCTCAAAGTGTCGTCATAAGCGGAGCGACGTCTTAACCGGAATTACTTCAAATCACAATTTAAAGAACATATAATATAATAATGCATTTAAGGCTTTATATTAATTATTTTACATTTTAAATTAGATTCAATTTCCGAAATTTTGTATCATTTCATAAATCAATGCAAAAACATTAAGAAAAGATAACTTGCTTTTTATTTTGCACGAAAATCTTCTTCAATAAGGGTTTGCTTACTTTTTGATTTACAATTTAAAATTTTTCTGTGTAGTTTGTAAAAAAAGTCAAAATCTTCCCGTTTAGCTTCTTCCATGGAAGAAAGATATTTTTCTACGACATCAATGCAATTCAACGCCTCTGTTTTCTTTGGAAGTTTTTGAACAAAGATGCTTTCTATCAAATTGGCAGTCTAAAAGGGGGATTATTGCACTCATTTTTAAAAGCTCATTGACAATGACCATTCAACTTCAACATCAGTTGAATAGCCATAGTGGTTCTCCCCTGCCCTATTTTCCTAAACTCTTTCTGACTGGAAATTAAAATCTGTGTACGTCCCTGGGATTTCAGAAACAAAAGTTGAGTTTCAAAATGGGTGCTTTCTTTCTCCTTGTCCCTTTATCATTTTCTGAAGTACTGCTGAGTAGAAACTTATTAATCCTACGAGCAATGCAAATGAAACTTGTCACTCTTTTCTTGTGACTGTCAATGTTGACAATTGTAAAAATCTTTCTGTACTTCAAATCCCTTAATTCGAAAAAGTTCAAGTAAACCTGCAGCGCAACTTTATCTTTCCACCTGTCGCTTTCAAAGTTTCTGTGCACACCTTGCTGGCTCGCGATTGTTAGGTTTGAGGGGGCTGGGGATTTTCTCCACTATAGGTTGATAGCACTTGTCACTAATCCATTTTCAGGAATTTTAGGAAAAACTTTTCGTGAAATCTTCATTATTTTACTGAAAGGTTTCAGTTAAAAAAATAAAATTGAGCCCGTTGTAACAATTTGAAGTGTCGTCATAAACGGAGTGGCACAATAAAGTAGTGCCATGAATTGCGGAGTTATTTAACATTAAAATTATAGGTTGCAAGTTCGGGACTTTGAAAATGTGACGTGACATCCGGAGTGACGTGTCATCCGGTTGTCGTGAAAACGAGGTTCGACTGTACAACTTAAATGAAAGAACAATTTAAATAAAAAAAATTGTCAAAGAAAACACTGCACTTTGTTTTGAGAATTTGTGTTGAATTTAGATTTTTTTTTTTTCATACCAACCAACCAAACAATAATTTTTTAAAAATTATTTAGAAGAGCTTATAAAAATTCAGAAAAATCTTTTTCAACTTGAGAAAAATATTTCATTTTGGAAACAACATACAAATTAAAACAAATGGAGCTCATTCGCTTAAGAGGGGAAATACGTATAAAACGGCAAATTAAGAGCAATTTTCATGAATTTTTTTAACGTATAAAGAGTAAATATATTTTATTAAGATTTTGAGTTTGTTTTATAAATATATTGAAGAACATTTGCTGAAATTTTCAAACATTTTTCTTGAAAAAGCCCAGAGATATCGGCTGCTGCACACTGTAAATCGCCACCGGGTCAGCAGTTTGCATACATCCTGGAGGTCACAATTTTTATCTGAAATTAATTTTTTTAAAAATCTACTTTTTATATAAGTGTCTCTTCTAGTTGAACTAAAATCATCACAAAAAAAATAGAAAATTTCTATTTTTTTTTTTTTTTAGAATGGGAAAATTAAGTACAATTTTTAACCGTTTTTTTTTTGTTCTTTTTTTACAATAAAAAAAAGTTAAAAAATAGATATGTTTATCATTCTAGTTCAACTAAAGCGTGTATATATGAAGAAAACTTGTGCTAAATTTGATAAGGATTGAACAAAAACTCTGCGAGCTAGAGTGTATGCAAATTCGAAAAAAGTAGTTTCGAGAAAAATGCGTTTGAAAAAAAAGAGTGGTATTGAAGGTAAATTTAAGGCAGTAATGAATCATTTTTTTTTTATACTTATAGATATTAATACTTATAGAAATTTCTATCCGAGGTTTCAATTGTTAAAAAATAAATAAAAGGACATCTGCTAACGTTCTCTAATACTCTTCAGGTCATCCATGAGGAACTAACTACCTGCTCAAATGCTCAAAAGGGGTGATCGCTCAAATGCTTATAACTTTTAAACGACTTTTAATTTTGCTTTGAAATTTTCAGGTTATATTATTGAATAGTTGTAGAATGGATTTATGAAGAAAGAAAATGTTTATTTTTTTGAGACCTTTACACGTATTTCCGCCCTTAAAACTTTGTACATTACCCTCAAAGAGTAACTACCAAAATTTAACTAAAATAAAGTTTCAAAAATTGAACAAATTTTTTAAACAAAAATTAAAAAAGCAGACTACAAGCTGCAAATACTAAAACAACTGTCAACTTTTTAATTAATTGATACATTTACAGGATGCAAAAAAGATAGAAACCTCAAAAGCTGCGTGCAATTTTCGGCGAAGCACATGCTAGATGTTAGCAAGTTTCCAAAAAAAAAAAAAAAAAATAGGTTTTTGCATTTTCACGTTAAAAGTTATGAAACTTCATGTAAATTAATACATATATTTTTAAAAACTTCCATAAAAACTTTTCTTGTTTTGTAGTACAATCCCTTTAGGTAAAAATACTTCTACATCAGCTTGAAAAAATCGGATCTTTTTGCAAAAAATTGGATTTTCGAAGTTCACAAATGAAATTAGAAAAACTAGGGGAAAACGGAGCATTTGGCAACTATGGTGTATAAGTTTAAGAAGCTGTCGGATTCCTTCAATTTACTGCAAATTAAGAAATTTCAAGAGACACAAATTTTGATTAACACAGCAAATATCATAATATCCCCACAACAAAACCCCGCAATGGACGATCACGAAGCAAATTGGACGCTAAAAATTACTAAATATTAAAACATTGCTCTTAAAAACAAATTAATAAATTACTTTTTTCGATACGGGAATTTATTTGATCTAAAAAAAACTGTGTTTGAGAGAACAAGGGGGGGGGGGGGGGAGGAGGGATTGTTGCAAAATCAGAAAAAATATTAATTTAAGAAACTTAAATTAAAAAATACCAGTAAATTTTGGTTCAAATAGAAGCAATATATATTTCTTACATGAGCTAAACTCAGGAAACCAAGATAGAATAAGAAAACCCAACCATGTTAAAAAATGAAGTTGGTTCCTTAAGCGCACCTTTCACGAATTTTTTTCCCCCTTTAGTCCTTTAAAACTCCGGTTTTCAAATTTTATTCCTTTTTTTTTTTTTAAAGCAAAATGAGGGAACTTGTGTGATTTGTTTTTCTGTGGTCTTAAATGGTGCCCGGTTACCAGAGGCGTAGCTAGGGTTTTCAGCGCCTGGGGACAACTGAAGGTTTTGCGCCCCCTCCCCTCGTGCCTCTGAGGGCCTAGAGGCGCCCCTAAAGGAAAAAGAGGCGCCCCTTTAAAAAATATATACTTCCTAAATGATAAATAGCTCTAAAAAGCAGCCCTTTTAACTTTCATTTTTATTAGTGACCATTCACTTTTAAGGGGAAAAAGGGACACTTTGGCTTTGCAAAATTATTTGTCTGATTTCCACGCACTTCTGTGCTACATTGATCATTCCCGCTACGATATGTGGTGTTTGTATGAAACTTTTTTGTGGAAATCACACCTCTTCAAATCAAATAGCTTTCTTTTTGCATTTAAAATAGAATAAATTTGCATTAATTTTGCGCCCCTTGACGCAGCGCCCGGGGACAGCTGTCCCTCTTTGCCCCTCTAGCTACGCCTCTGCCGGTTACTGGGCACCATTGCATTTTGTACAAATGTTTGGTGCTCTGATTCAACTTCTCTACTAACATTTTTTAAAAAGATGTAGCTCGATTTTCTTTTTTATACAATTGCAGGAGATGGCAAATTGGGAGCTGCCATCTGGGTGGGTACAAGTTTATTTTAACTGAATTCGGTGTTTTCATTTGAAGCATTTTATCAAAATCCATGAATATGTTTTTTTTTTTTTTTGGAAGAAATATCAATATAGCATATCAATTTAGTTATACCTTTTCAACAACAACAACAAAAAAAAAAGAGTTACTTATTTATCTACCAGTTGAAAAGTACTGCAATTTGAAGTAAAAATGCGTTGATGTTTATGTAAATCCGCCATTTTTGGTTCTGACAATCCGCCGTTTTGGGTCTGTCCGAAAGCCCGAATAGTGCTAACTCGAGCAAACGAAATTTGAGGTTCGATTAAGTAGTTGAACTGAAAGAAGTTTGATTCTTGTGAAGGATGCGAAAGATTGTCTTCTTTTGTAAGACCTTCTTTCTTTAACCAAAAACATTAAGCACCTCGAAAAAAAATAAGGACTATTTAAGGACTTTTTAAGGCCTTAAAAATGAAAATGAACATTAAGGAATTTCTAAATTAGCAAACGACTTTGTTTCAATATTCTTCAATGCTTTCTTCATTTTTCATTTACTTAAAAATGACGAGGCTGAGTAACAAGTGTACAGGTTGATTGTAAATTATAACAAAATAATTTTGTTGATTTATGAAATCCTAGTGTTTGCTATATTAAACTGGAAATAAAATTTAAGCCATAAGACTTAATTTTATTTCCAGTCCTTCTGCATTTCAACATGTTCGTGAACGGAATTATCTCCCCAATTTCATAACGTCATGGTCATCAAAGCAGGCCTGTAGCCAGGTCGGGCAATGCCCGACCTGGAAAATGCTTTGCCCGTCCTAGCGTGATTATTTGATAATCTATGGTATTTCTGTTTTTAACTTTCTGATTTGTTTAAACGCAAAGTCATATCGAAAAAATCCTGTTCCCATGCACCTTTATCCCTTAATTCAAATTTTGGAAAAAATAAAAAACATGAACGTTTTCCTTTATTCAGCTCATTTTTTTCCTGTTTTCAATCTAAACCAGGCACTAATGAAAGGATCATGGGCAGTCCAGTTTTTTACTATAACATACTGATACATGTTTTATGCTTTAATATCTTACTTTGAATGATCGTTCACATTAAAATTATCTTTAAAAAATGTTCACTTTTTAATGTTACTTCATATATTTTATTGATTTACAAAAGACATTCTTAGCTTAAAAATGCAATTCTGCCTTTTGTAAGTTTTAACCAAGTTTTTCATTTAAGATCAAATAAATTCAGTATTAAATTAAATTAGTATTAGTTTCATTAATTAATTGTTTAATTAATCAATTAATAAGTTAAATAATTGCATTAATTATTAAATAAATTATTAATTTAAATTTTCAGAAAACGCCCAAAATGGAGCATAGATTCTAACATGTTAGAAAAAATAGAAAAACTAGTCTGCCCCTCCTGTCCAAAAGTTTGCCCCCCCCCCCTGGAGTCAGAGTCTGGCTACAGGCCTGCATCAAAGTGCACACATCTAATCTGCAAACTAAAATCGATTTTGAAGATACCACCAGTCATGATACTCAATCTAACTTTGTTCTTGCCATAATACTTTGCACATTATTGTCACTACTTGTTGAGTCATGCTCTGTTTTCTATTGCTTCTCTACCCTTATCAAAGGCTCTCACCTTTTACTCGGTCTCTGTTTGGCATTACTTTTTTGTGTTATGGGTACATTACAAAGCAAATTATGATTTTTCTGTGTATTAATTAATTTGACATCATAAAAGTAAGTACTGCCATTTCATTTTCTGTAAAATTTCAAAAGTGCAACAGGAGGGGGGGGAGGGGGATGTTACTCACAGGTACCAAGAGCATTATTTGAATTATTTGAATTTTTTTTTCACTTATTAAAAACGGCTTGTATTATCAGGGGTCGATCCACCATTTTTAACCGGGTCCGTTTTTTTGTGAATTTTAAAACAATTTCTGTGAAAATTTAAACATGTAGTGTAAAAAACATTGTTATTTGTCACTTATTCAACAAATAACTTTGAGAAAAGTACGATTTGGTAGCTTGGAATTTTGTGAATGGTCCGAAATTAATTGAATGGAACTTTGTGAAGGGTCCAGAACCTAACCCAAATTTTCTCTGGCATGACTCAATTCTAAGCAATGTTCTTTTGTAATTATTGTGTGTATTAAGTATGATTTTTTATGAACCTACCACAGCACCAAATGCTTTGTTGCGTTGATGAATCTCAGTAAGAGCATCGAGCGTGGGGTTGTTAGAAATGATTCCGCCATCAACGTAGTTATCTGATGCAGAGAAATACGTGGGGGCTGCACCACTGGCACGAGCCACTTTCCATACAGGAATTTCTGTAAATAGAATTTGTTTTACTTTGAGGCATAAAATTTTAGTTCCAGACTTCCAGAAAATTTTTCACTTCCAGATTTTTAATTTTCTTTGAAAGCAGTAATATTTTTCAAGTAAATAGTAAGAAACAACAAAGAGATAACACAAAAGCCACTCAAAAATATATTACCACGCTTCTGTAAAGAAATTTCAATAATTTTCACGGTTCAAATGAATATTAATTGAAAACTTTACCTACACATGCAATGTAAACAACTACAATGAAAGAAAGTAAAAATTCACCTTTTGAATTTGGCACTGGTTGATTTAAGAGGACATCTATTTCAACATGTTTCAAAATTTCTAATGGAGATTCATAATTACGGAAAATGTGCAAAATGGCAGGCTTTCTGTCGCATTTTGTAGCAGTTACCATAAGTCTGAAAAATATAATTTATGCATTTAGTTATCTAAATAAATTGTTTTCCTCTCCACCTTTAGTTAACAATCTTTTTCTCCTTGCCAGTGCTTCCCGGTCTGAGTTTGAGCAATTTAATTTTACCCAACAATAAGTTACTCTTTTTACACGGGCAATGAATTTTTAAAATGAATGCATAGTTTTTACATAGATAAAGTTTTTTACTTACTTAGGATTTGTTATATCACCCATAATAATGGATTCTCCTAATTCCTCCTTTAGAAAGGCTTCTAACAAGTCAGCATTATAAGGCCGTATACCAACAAATACTTTATCTTTCAGCCGAAAATATAAGCAACGACACTCCCTCATGCTTTTACCTGAAAGAATCAGAAATTTCTCAACAGTGTTTAACATTTTAAATTTTAATCTTTAATGGACATTTTACAAACATACTAGAATCTGCATGTTACAAAATATGTAATAGTGAAATATTTTTCTGAAGGAACAAAAACACAACCAATGATTGATGCTAGTTGACACTAAACTTGTTAACATGTGAAAAAAGATAAAATATGACAACTAACATTAGGATACAACATAAGATAACTAAGGTACGATACAAAAACAAACATTTTACGAGTCCATTACTGAATTTGATGTTGTAAAATAGTTAGACCAGCTTAGGACAAAATTATAGCAATGATTCAATTAGCTAGTACGAGCTTACTTATTCAAAGCTATGTCCAAAGATTTTCATAATTAATTTTATGATTTTTTTTCTTAACTTTTTAGGCAAAATTAAGTTTTATTGTACTTTTTTGAAAACATTGCAGCCTCAAGTAAAAATTATATACAAGACATCTTCTATCAATGCAATTGCAGAGTAAAATTGAAAGGAGAAATAAAAGCAGATGTGTCAACCAGCCAAAATTGAAATGTAGGAGGTTTCTGATCGAGAATTCAGGAGGGCTATAAAAAATTAAGATTTTACACTTTTCATCACAATTGTTGTAAATATACTTAACTGATTCAAATATAGGTAAAGCAACGTAATACAGTTCAAAATATATTTAAGGGTGAAGTTTATCAAAAGACACCTAAACTATTTAAGAGTAAAATGTGGGGAGGAGGCTTGTCATTTTCATTCCCTTTCTACTAACATACTAACAGGTGATATATATTTCTTAGCCCCTAATACAGTCCTAAAAGTCCTCTATCTTTTATAATAGCAAAGACCTAATTCCAAAATCATTGGAATTTGGTATTTTGAAATATATTTAGTATTTTGAAGTTAATGAAAATTGTATATGCTATTAAATATGGAAAAGAATTTAATGGGATGTAATAAGCAAATAATCCTAATCTATACAATGAGAACTCATTTTAAGATTTAACATTCTATTTGATAAAGATGTGTGCAAAATAAAGCTTTTGTATTGACATTAATTTGTCTTTTAAATGACCTATTTATACATTGTGATGAATGTATGCTTTGTGTAAAAAAACGATTATAGCTATGATAAAATAGCAACATATGCATAGTCAATGATTTTTGTTTTCTGAGTTTTTAAATACAATTTAACTTTTCAACAGTTTTATTTCTTCATATAACTTATTTTATAAAGTTATTTAATTTGTTTTTTAATTTATTTATTTATTTAGGACCATTGAAGATTTTTTGCAGAACATAAGTCTAAATAATTGACACAAAAATAAACATGAATTCAGCATTTAACTTTTTGACATGTGAGAGCTCACATTCATAGCGAGCACAAAATTTCGTTTCAAAATTTTACTAAAAATAAGAGATTTTTTAATCCTGGAGCCTTTTAACAAAGTTTATTAAACATCAATAGTCAAAAAATTCTAACAGTGGATGCAAAAAGAATGCATTTTTTAAAAAACGAAGCATCAAAATATAGACGGAAAACAAAAGAATTTCTGTAAGTAGAACTTTAGGATTGCATTTTAATAGGGCCCGGGCCCAAAAGTCAGCCCCCCCCCCCCCCAAATCCCAAAATTTTTCACATCGTAGCATATATTCCTCCCTGAAACTTTCCTTTGAAACACTTATATTGATAAGTGTTCCAAAGTCAGCCCCCCCCCCCCCCGAAAAAAAATTCTGGCTACGGCCTTGGCTTGTATGGCATATAAATGACATTTAATGAGTAAATAAAGTTTAAGCTTCCTTAAACTTAAGTTAAAATTAATTTTAGCTTATAGCTTACTTGCATTAAATATGTTATTTTTCATTGTTTAAAGGAATTTTACTTAATATCTTATTTTTACATTAATTCCACTATCACAATCTCTTCAAATTTCATCTTAACTTCATCAGAGTATGTAAGAGAAGTAACATACTGCTCACTTGCCACAACAACATCATAACAAAAACATCACCAATTGTGAGTTTATACAAAAGAAAATTGCAATCATCACTATAGTATTAACTCAAAAATAATACGTTTTTGACTTATGACATTGCTGAAAAAAATGAGTGGTACTTAAGCATGATGACTAATAAGAGACGTACATTTCTAATTAAGGATAAACAATTTAAAATGAGGTAATAAGAGACAACTCATGAAATTGTTAATAAAGATTATATTTACGGTGTGAAATGGCTGTACATAGTCTTGATCATAAAGTTATACAAAAATACAGGCCCGTAATTTCAAAATGGGGAAAGGGGGGGGGGGGGTAAAGGGTATATTTTCAATTCATAATATAGGTAAAAAAAAATACATAAAAACATGTATAAATTCAACATATTTATAAAAGTTATGGGGGGTAAATCGATACCTCCCCCCCAATGTTTGAAATTTAACATAGTTCTTTTTTTTTTAACTTCCAAGAAGTCATTGCCATAAGTTTACAAACACTGCATTTTGTTATGAAATAGACAAAATTGAGAAGCTTTAAAGATTGTACTGTTGATAAAGAAAGTCTATTGAAGTTATCAGTATTACTATTATTTTTTAAAATGGTTTCTAACTTCTAAGGCGTCTTTTGAACTGGCCTCTTTTTACCTTATATTTTGCTATTCTATAATTCAATAATTTTTAACAATAATCTATTGAATAAATTTTTGATTATTGCCAGTTTTACATACAAGGTTAAATTTCATCATAGTGTAATATATATAATGCACCAGAGTACGAGGATATCTCAAACAAAATGGCATCAGAAATGAAGGTAATTTTTTTGTAAAAGCAGTTCAAAGCTTCAAATAGAAGAAATAATTTTTTCATAGCGAGAGGTAAAAGGGTGTCATTTATTGACTAAAGATTTCCCACATACACAAAGAATTATTTTTTTTAAAAATACATCTTCCAATTAAGATTATAGAGATTATATTAATTATAATGAAATAAAATGAGAATATCATGGGAGCGATCTTTATCACTCCTTGAAACAAAAGCTACAAGATATAACGCAAAATACACCTACCAGTGGCTAATGCCAGAGCAAGAATGCCTCCTGTGCTTGTTCCAGCTACAAAGTCGAAGATTTGATTGAGAGGTTTGTTTAACACTCGTTCTAGTTCATCCAACATTTGGATGAGCACCAATCCCCTGATACCCCCTCCATCCAAGCAAAGAATTCTACATCTCTGACGCTTTAAATTTTCATTAGAAGACTGGTTTGTAGCTGTTTTCTGAGAAAAACAACTATTGCCACTACATTGTTGCAAAACATCTTCAAAAACTGTAAAATTAAAAAAAAAATGAATTGATGATTACAATAGTGATTTATTGGAATGAATAAAACAATCTCAGGCACTTAATATTTGAGTTGATTAAATAGTGGATAAAATGTTGTAAAATGAAGCCACATGTAGCACAAGAGAAAATATTACACAAATATAATACAGACAAATTACTTAGATGTAAGAAAATTAGAAAAATTACGGAGGACTTCAAATTAGAAAAATTTACTCCAAGTTTATTTTTTATTGCTTGCTGCATCAAAACACTTTTTTTTTTCCAAATATCAGACCCTCTAAATAACAGTCAGCAGCCACTTATCTCCAACAGACCCCTACCTGTTAGCCAAGGCCCTAGGATTGCTTTCGCATGGGGCTGGTGGCCAGTCATCAGCCACTGGTTTCATTGGTGGCTCTTGTGCAGAGGTTTTACCACAACCAATTCTAAGTCGTATATTATTGGCAACACATGCTCCTTATAATTATTTATAGTGCAAATTTTATGTCCAGCAAGTAATAGATTAGAAAAACGAAAAGGTGTTCTGATAGTCATTAACAACTTCCGAAAAAAATTAGTTGTCTGTTGTTCTAGTTTTTGTGCTCTAGCAAATATTCTTTTTCCACTTGAAAAAAAACTTTCAATGTCAATTGATACTTATACAAATATTTATAACTTAATATCTGCGAATGAAATAGTTTCTACAATATGTTTAGCTCATGCAGACACATAAAACAGAAAACAAATGGATTGAAGTCGTGAAGCAAATACGTAAAGTAAAATTTTAATTCACTGTATCAAAGACTGAAAGGTTATCATGATGTATCATCATATATTCAGTTATTGTAAAAATGAGGTTACAATAGTGAAATAGTGGAAGCAGTAAAAAAAGAAATTCATCAAAAGCATGAGAATACATAAATGTATGGCATAATTATTTCTAAGGTTATAATGAAGTCCTTCAGTACTTAGACTTTGTGCTTGATATAATTGTATAACACTGCAAATGTGTGTCGGTGTGCATATAAATGTATGGCCATAATTATTTCTAAGGTTATAATGATCAGGGTAGCCTAGCGGTTAGCACGTCGGACTTCTACCTGGAAGGTCGCGCGTTCGATACCCACTGAAGAACACCATGTATACTTGGAGATATGTGCATGTAAAATCCGTAGACCCCACTACCTCTCCCCGTGCGTAAGCAATCCTAAGACCTCGGCTAACAGGTAGGGGTTCGGTGGAGAAAAGTGCTTCTATTTTGTGCTTGATGTAATATTATGTTGTGTGTGGTACTTTGCACGCAAATTTGTATTTACCTTGGAAGTTTTCTCTGAAAATTTGGCTCAAATATGTTTTAGTTAAGATCATTTTAATAATGTGTAAATGAATTTATCACTAACATTTTTTTCTCCACTTACTCTGCCAAGATAGACAACTGAGGTTCTCTATCTTATATTTGTTTCCCTAACTAAAATTAGTAGCCTGTGCTTTGGTTAAAATTTCAGTAAGTAATTGAATGGAATTTGTGGATATTTCAAATTTCCTTCGGGGGGGGGGGGGGGGGGCACTGGGTCTTCAAGCCTCCAGTTTGGCACTCTTATTCTGCAACATTAGGCCATCCAGATTTATGCAACATCATATTGCTTCCAATTACATATCCATCACATTTTCATTAATTTTTAAAACTATTTCTTGAAAGCAAAGTTATGAGTTATAATAACAAGAAATTTAAAGTAGAACTAAGAATTGAATTAAATATGATAAATCAATAAGTGGTGATTTATCATACTATAATGAGTATAAAAATGCACATAAACTTTATGGAATCAACTTACGATTTTCCGTCTCAACCAATTGGCTCTTGTTTTCTGGTGGTACTCCATTATACTGTCCATGTTTGTTGCAACCATCATTGCATAACATTGAAGGTAGCAAACAGCGCTTAGCTCCAACCATGTGCAAGCAATATAATATTTCACCAAAGGCACTTCTTTTTTCAATTGCAGCTAGATGACGAGGACTCTCCCCTTTATTATTAAGCATATCTATATCAGCTCCAAATGCAATTAGTGCTTGAACTATTAATACGTCACCACTCTGAGGAAAAATAAATGTCATATAAGCAAAACCATTCAACACCATTTAAAAATTTGAAAAAAAAAAAAAAAAGGATGTAAAACTGCTCAAGATATCTAAAGAGCATTTTAAACATGCATTATAAAATTTGTGTGCTAGAACAAATCTTAAAGAAAACACTCTTTAACAGAAAAAAAAATAATTACAAAATATATTAAATGAAATTGTGTAATGATTCAATAATTAGATAAGAGTAAAATATTTTTGGTATAGAAAATTATGACTTCTTGATAATTTCTGTCATGATGCAACACACAGTTTCACAGCTATTTACTGTCGGAGACTTTTTTTCTTCCAGTTTTCCTTTTTGTAAGACAGAGGTGCACAGAGGATAACAAATATCAGGAGACAACTGTGTAAAACACCTTCCATTGGTATTTTAGTTATCTGAACATTGAGAACATGGAAGTTCTGATCAGCAGTTCTAATTTTCAACTATACCAATCACTTAAACTAAGAGACTAGAATAAATGAAACTTCATGAAAGATTAAATTTTTACTATTGTTATATAAATTATTTTACATCAGTGTTTTATATGGAAACTAAACAATAAAGCAAGAGTATTTTCTATTTACTTTGAGCAGCATTTTAATGGATAAAATTGAAGAATGAACTTCTCAATGACAGCACCTTTTCTACTTGAGAATAAATTTTGTCTCTTTTAATTGGAAAATAACCAAGAATGCAGTACAGTAGACTCCCAATTATCAACTTGCTTTGTTGAAACTCAACGACCAAGTAAAAGTATTTTCTATTTACTTTGAGCAGCATTTTAATAGACAAAACTGAAGAATGAACTTCTTAATGATAGCACTTTTTCTACTTGAGAATAAATATTGTTTCCTTTAACTGGAAAATGACCAAAAAAAGCAGTACAGTCGAGTCCTAATTATCCGAGCTACCGCCAAAAAAGTCCCTTTTTTTCTTCCCCTTCTGACAAGAGAATCAGAGTTCTCAAAGAAATTTTTTCTACTCGTCTGCCTAGCTGAAATACACGGAGCAGAATGAAGAGCATACTCTTGAAATTCACACTTCAAAATGGCCCGGCATAGTAACAAAGATATATATCTTTGGCATTCTGGTAAATTAAGTCTAGAAACAACTGCAGTGAATTAGAATTTGGAATTAGTTATTTCATAAAGTAAACCAATTACACAACGAGTTCCTCAAAATGATTTTTAAAATTTTTCCTAATGAATTTAATCATTAAATTAAAAATATCTCAAAACTGGATTTAGGGATTTAGTGACTTCTACCTGAACTCCCACCCCAACATGTTTTTTCATTGCCAAAGAACAAAAATAATATATATTTTTTAATGAGCAAATTTAATTTCCCGATTTTACCCAATCAATGGAAATATGTCTTATAAATACTGTAAATATGAACATCAACTAATTATGAGTAAATTTATATTTTATCTCCTTAAAGTAGCAACGATTTAGATAAATCCCAATTATCTGATTTTCTCTCTTAATCAAGGTGTGTGTGAGAGCATAATCCACATTAACTCGGATAATCATGACTCTACTGTATTTTATTTCAAAGCTTTCTAGACAATTTGCTGGATTTTTCGATCAGCCATTATGTGAGTTTCGTCTGTAAAAGATTTTTGTTCCATTCCTGCTTTAAGTTCTTTAGTTAATTCAACAACGCAACTTCGTTAGATATGTCAGCAAATTTCATAAATCATAAACACGCAAATTTCATACTTGTGTGGAACAACTTCGGTTTTGCGAACGCGATTTTAATAAAGAATTCATTTCCACAGTAGCAATTTTTGTTGCCTCAATATCGAATTTAAATTCTTATTTCCTCATTGCAACTTATAAATAAATCAAAAACGTTATAAAACAAAAATAAATGAGCTCTAATTTTCACACGATCAGCTATTATGGAAAATTTGAGAATCTGTGGTATTAAAAATTTTTCGAACTTTCATTATAGTCTGACTTTGGTTGCAATTCTTCTTCAAAAACTCACCAGAAAATTAAATAAATGTATAGGAATCTAAATATTTTTCTTTCATGTTTAATTAGTGAAATAAAATAGAGAAAACGTCGGATTTTGTTGGAGACATTTTTTTTTCGAATTTTCTTCTGCAAGTTTAAGCTCAATCCCATAAATAAAACATCGTTTTTAGACTAAATTGTTCAACTTATAAACACTGAATATGTTACTTGTAGAAGAAAAAGGCGTATTTTTAAATGTATTTTCAAAAAATTCGTATTTTTATTAAATGGGCAAAAAAATGCAAACTTTTCAAAAATGGCGGGAAATTCATGAAAAAATTCCCGGTTTTTTGGTTCCCAGATAAGAGTTTCTGTACCGTATTAGTGATAGATTAAAAGTCCCAGTTTGGAATTGATAAATGTTATATGTCCCCAATTTAATGATATCCTTTATGTAACAATAACATTTAACTGTCCATAGACAATTGTTAAATTTGTGTTAAACTATAAACAGGATAAACACTATTACCTTGCAAAGAACAAAAAATATTTTATTATTCGCTATAAACAATTTGTTTCAGAATGTTTATGGTCAGGGTTCACAGATTAATATAATCTATATTCTGCAAGTCAGTTTGAAAATTTGTTGTTTTGGTCCAATGGACCATTGTTAACTTCAAGGCCTTAGATTATACGTGCTAATGATTAAACACCATCAAGAGGTGCTAATTAGAAGAATTACATGCTTAAGTTATTGGGATTGAAATGGGAAAGGATCCTTACAATGTCTATGTATACAAATCATAAATATGTGCTGACAATATGAAATCATTATGCTTACCATTACAGCTAAATGAATTGGAGCATTTCCAGCTGCATTTTGAATATTTACTTCTGCCAGATGACTCAGAAGCATCACAATACACGACAGACGATTTCTCTTCACCATCATATGCAAGGCAGTATCTCCTAGGAAATTTTTAAGGTTTACATTGAACCCATGTTCAATCAGTTTTTCTGTCAGCTGTAGAAAAAATATTTATGAGAAATTACTTTGGATTTTTCCAAAACAAATAGTTGATAAAAAAAAGAGAAAAAAAAAAAAAAGAAACTTTGTATACAATGTCGCTAATCTAAGAAAGATTGTTACGCAAATAGCACATACAAAAAAGCTGTAAAATTTCTAGTAAAACTTTTAAATTTACACTCACAGTTACTTTTCATTACAATTTTACTGCCGGTATGAATAATTCCAATGGTAGGCTAGTACAGTTGGCGGTCAATTTTATGAACAAGTTTAACAATGGCAAAACATTTTTTAACCAAAAGAAGGTTTTTCAATTTTTGGTAAAAATTTTCGTGGCCCCTAAAGAGTTCGCAAAATCAAGCGTCAATTGTAGTTTATTACTTATGGATGTACAACAGGCGAATCTCCTCTGGAGACACCAAAAAGGTGCACAAAAAAAAAAAAAAGAAGGCAACATGACTTTTTTTTTTTACATTTTGTTTTTATCAACTCTATTACTTTTTCCAAAAAGTAAAGCATGATACATGCACTTAGCATTCAAAGTATTCTTTCAAAATAAGAACTTCCTTAAATTTAATAAATAATCTACAAGGTAATAATGAATTTAAGTGTAATTAAACAAGATAGTTACTTATTACTATGGTGTTTGATTAATTATTTGTTCAACGGATAAATATTGAAGGAATAAGTTTCTTTTCTGGAAAAATGTTGAACAATCAAACCTTAATAAAATAAAACTTTTCACTAAATTATTATAAGCAATCAGGTTTAAAAATTCAAGTCTTACCTCGGGAGTTTTAGACCAATGTAAAGGAGTACCTCCATGCTGAATATCCATGTCAAAAATATGACCTCTGTGTGTATTTAATATTTCCTTTAGACTCCTAAAAATAGGAATGAAATTTGAAAAAATCTAATTAAAACAAATGAATCAATGGGTCATTCCATATCAAATCATCCAGCCACAAATGAAAATGAAACCCATGGTCTCAGACTCTTATGATTTTTTTTTTATTTGTTCATTTTACTATCACGATTACCCCTGTAAATTTTTCTGTTGCTATCTTTAATACTTTTTGAGATATCAATTTTCTAAAATGTGTTTAAAGGGACGTCTTCGCTTTGCGGATAAATTTTGTGCTAGCGACATAGTTCAAGCAAAAAATTCATAACTTTGCCAATTTTCATAATATCACAAAACTTTTTTCACTAGAATGTTCAGAATAACTTACAGAATTAGAAAAAAATGCATTTAAACAAATATCTATTAAATGGTGCAGTCAGGATTGGCCCAAACTTGGATTTTCTACATATTTTGAAGAAAAAACATGAAATTTTAAAACAGCAATAAAATTAAAAGGCACTGCAGTAATCAAAATATTTTTTTAAAAATAATAATCCTCTGAGTATAAATAAAAAGCTTCTGAAATAAAATTGATGGCTTTTTTACTGAAAATATATTTAATTTCACAGCAAACAATTAAAAAGTATGTACACAATAGCTTTCACAACATTACAAGTTTCGCTTCTTATTATAAAATACTAATTGCTTTAAAATAATAAATTACAGACAATATAATGCAAAATAAGTTTATTTTTACAAGAAATAAGTTCATAATTTAATGTTTATAAAGTTTAAAAAAAAACATAAAATTGAGAAAGAAAAAAAAGAGGTCATTGAATCATGATTTTTTACAAAGTATCTAAACATAATGCAGGCATTTCCTATTTACACCTGTGACATACCAAATGACCAAAAGTAATTTTTATTTTTTAACTATTTTAAATTAAATTTTGTGTGTGACAATACCTTTTTTATTGTCCCTGAGTCTGTTTTAAAATGTTTTTGCACTGGAGATCGATTGAAGTAATCTCCTTCTGCAGAAAATAATAAATTCTACCTGATGCTTTTGTAATTGGAGGATTGACACAAGAAATCACATTGCTTATGGGAATACAGCAAACATCTTCTTTTGTGGGCAAGTAAAAAGATGCAGCTGGTCCATGGGGATGCATGAATGAAACTTTAACGTCACCTTCATCTTCGTGTTTTGATATAACTAATCCAAAAAGCCATTGGTTGTCATAAATGCAGGCAATGTAATTGTGTACACCAATATCAAACATCTTCACTGATGTATTTTGTTCTGAAAAATTAAAGACTGCAAAAGTGTTGGTCAAAACTTACACGTTTTGTTGCAATTGAGTCTTCAGATATAGGCTGAAAATGGTGAAAACTACGTGTTCCAGGAACAGTTTTGGCTTTGGAGAAACAAGTCTGTAGTTCTTTACGTGCTTCTATAAGTGTTTCTTTTTTTACCAGTGTGAAATTTATGTTTTCAATTTTTGTCGAGCAAAAATCGAAGAATTTTTGTGCATTGTTAATAGTATTACCAGGAGTCATTTGGAGACTGGCTTTTGTTACAGTACGTTTGACGGTGCCGCCAATACCATCACAAGGAGACTTCCCATGGCTGGTAGCAAAGAAACACCATTGAGCTTTTAGTTTAAAATCACTTTCATGAAGACACAAATTGAGAACATTTTTGCAATTTTTGTACTGCGCAGCACACTCATCGCTATAGTACGTCACACTTCTCACAGCTGGAAAATTATTTTTTAAGTGCTCCACGAGAATTTTTTGTGTTTCATGAACAAATGCTACATCATGTTCCAAGTCATCAGACACTATACACAAACTAGAAACTATTAACTCATTATTGTTTTCTTTACGTGTATATATTATTACTGGATGAAGAGAGCAGCTATCATTTGTCCAATGGTATCCTTGGGCTTCATTTTGCAAGACAAAAGAGTAATTTTCACTGAAATCCATTAGAACAATGGCTTCCTCCAATTTGATATTACTTTTGATTTTTTTTTTAAATATCTAGCTTGAGATTTAGCTATAAAGGAGTGAGGCATTAGTTTTTCTAGACTTTCAATTAGAATTTCCAAATATTCTGCGAAGGTAACCGTGAACTGCACCAGCACCTGTTGAGTTCTGTCAGTGGAAATCCAAGCAGAATAAGTTACTTCATCATCAGGATCCCACTGTTCAAATTTCTGCATGATAAAAGATTTAAGATTGTCACTTCTTTTGTGTGTAACTCAATGCATGACATTCAGTTTGGTTTCCTTTTCCAATACTACACTGTTCAGAAAGATTTGCAGACATTTTCAAGATATAAACTGTTATGTTCTAAATTTTGAGAAGAAACTTTTCAGAATAACACTAACACAGAAACAACTCCCATATACTACAATAAAACATCTTTTAGTTACCACTGTAAAGAAACAAAAATGAGGGTTCAGCACAATTGTAAAGCATCACAAGTAGTCAAATGAAATGTAAAAAATAACTAAAGAATCTTCTGAGGCTCTTTTAAATACTGAATCATATTCTTCGGATTGTCCTGGAACTTTCCAGAATTGTTTTTTGATTGGTTTGAAAGCTTTCAAATCTATATTATGCCAGATGGTGTTTTTGTCTACACTACTATAAACAATTCTTAAAGAGCAGGTGTTTCTGTTTCCATATGGCTCTGTTTTCTTATTCATTCATTTGCAGGCTGTCTCTCCCCTTCCTCCACATCTTCATGGGAGCTTTTATTTAAGATTCAAAATATTTTAAAAAAAAGCAAAGATGATGATTTTTTTGTTTATTTTACATAGATTATGGACATATACTTCTTTTTCTGCAGCAGCAGGGAATCTTTACTAGTAGTTTTTCTTCTTCTTCTTTTTTTTTTTTTTTTTACTTTTAAAACATAAAATGAGTCAAAAAAGTACAAATTTTGTTTTTGTGCCTATTAATAAAAATTTTAAGGATTACTAAAAAAATAATAATACTTTGTCACACAGAAAAATTTATGGGTGAAAATGAAAATGTTTGATATTGGTGTACACATCTACATTGCCTGTATTTATGACAACTAGTGGGAAGATGAAGGTAAGGTTAAAGTTTCATTTATGCATCCCCATGGACCAGCTGCATTTTTTTACTGGCCCACAAAAGATGTTTGTTGTATTCCCATAAGCAATGTGATTTCTTGTGTCAATCCTCCAATTAAAAAAGCATCAGGTAGAATGTATTATTTTCTGCAGAAGGACATTACTTCAATCGATCTCCAGTGCAAAAACATTTTAAAACAGACACAAGGACAATAAAAAAGGTATTGTAACACACAAATTCTTATTTAAAATAGTTTTATTTAAAAAATGAAAGTTACTTTTGGGCATTTTGTATGTCACAGGTGTAAATAGGAAATGCCTGCATTATGTTTAGATACTTTGTAAAAAATCATGATTCGATGACCTCTTTTTTCTTTCTCAATTTTATGCTTTTTTTTAACTTTATAAACATTAAATTATGAACTTATTTCTTGTAAAAATAATCTTATTTTGCATTATATTGTCTGTAATTTATTATTTTAAAGCAATTAGTATTTTATAATAAGAAGCAAAACTTGTAATGTTGTGAAAGCTATTGTGTACATACTTTTTAATTGTTTACTGTGAAATTAAATATATTGGCAGTAAAAAAGCCACCAATTTTATTTCAGAACCTTTTAATTTATACTCAGAGGATTATTATTTTTAAAAAAACATTTTGATTACTGCAGCGCCTTTTAGTTTTATTGCTGTTTTAAAATTTCATGTTTTTTCTTCAAAATATTTAGGAGATCCAAGTTTGGGCCAATACTAACTGCACCATTTAATAGATATTCGTTTAAAAGTTATATGTTTATTTTTTTCTAATTCTGTAAGTTATTCTGAACATTTTAGTGAAAAAAGTTTTGTGATATCATGAAAATTGGCAAAGTTATGAATTTTTTGCTTGAACTACATCGCTAGCAAAAAATTTGTCCGTAAAGCAAAGACGTCCCTTTGAACGCATTTTAGAAAATTAATATCTCAAAAAGTATTAAAGTTAGCAACAAAAAAATTTACAGCGGTAATCGCGATAGTAAAATGAACAAATAAAAAAAATCATAAAAATCTGAGACCATGGGTTTCATACCCTGGATGAATTGGTATGGATTGACCCCAATGTAATATTAGAATGTGTCCTTGTACAAAAAACTGAAATGTTGCTAATTTACATCTTTTGCCAGAAATTTGTTTTCTATGAACTTGTCAAGTGAATATGTTTTTTTTTGCCATACAAATGTATTTATACACAAATAGATTAATGCGGGTTAATATACTCTTTTTTTGTCAGGTACTAAAGCGTTTTTATTGGGACAAAAATACTAAGTTTCAAATTTTCCTTTGAAGTAATTTCACGATTATAAAAATTTATTGTAAACATTATACTTTGTATAACAGCTGGTTGGACTTTTAGCTGGTTAAAATAGCCATTTTTTCCTTATTTTATTCCACACACATGCCCTTTATTATCTTACAAATATCCCTTTACATGTATTTCATGTTAACATTAAAATTATTTTGCAGAAGAATATTTAACATCAAAAAAATAAATAAATAAATAAATAAATATATAAAAGTTGCCATATAGAAAAATAATTTGTATTCATTTAGTCATATTTTATACATAAATTTTCAAAAATAAAAAAATTGAAAAGTTTAACTTCAGTTAGAATATTAGAGCTACCAGTTAGAAACAAAGAGAAATGATAAATATGTTTTAAATAACAGGAAATTGTTTTAAATATTAACTACAATGTTTAAATTTATTAAACTATTCAACATTAAATGTTAAAATATATTTCAAGTCTTCCTTGATTTTGATCATTACAGAAAACTAACAAATTCATTATGGATAAAGTTCAAAGAGCTTTCTTTACCCAGGTTGAATGTCAAGAGCAGCATTTGGGTTATCGCCGATACAATCAGGATTGCAAATGTCATTAACATTTACACCATATTTCAGGAATTCAATTACACAATCCACTTTGTTTTCTCTGCATGCACACTGAATTGGAGTCAGTCCTTCATAGTTCGGTAGGTTAACAACAACCTGTGCTGTGGACATTCTTGTCAAAGCCTATATCACAAAAAAGAGAAACATTTTAGTGTAACCCTAGAAATTTTACACTAAAATCCCGATAATTTTTATACAATAAATACTAAAGCTGTTACAACAGTCTTGTTTATATCTTTATACCAGTAAGTGTTGATCCAGCATTTTTAAAAGGGTTCGGGTTTTTTTTTTTTGTGAATTTTAAAAACATTTTCGAGAAAAATCAATTTTGTGAGAAATCAAAATTTAAACATACAGTGATTTTTAAAAAATACTGTTTTTTGCTGCCTATTTAATATATAATTCTGTAGAAAATATTATTTGGTAGCTCAAAAATTTTGTGAAAGGTCCATTTTGATTGATTGGAATTTTGTGAAGGGTCCGGTTTGATTAATTGGAATTTTGAGAAAACTCCGGAAACGGACCTGAATTTCCTCTGGTGGGATTCCAGATCAGAGAGTATGCCAGATTCTTTCCTTTTTTTTTGGGGGGGGGGGGATTTTGCAGCAAATAAGGTTTTAAGAAAAAAAATTCTATTATTTGCAATAAAAATAAATTATAAATGTAAGTAATTTTAAGTGAAATGTTTTTTCACAAAATAGAATGTGGGAAAACTCACAATTTCAGCACCTTGTACATTCAGCACCTTGTACAAAATTGAACACAAGGAAGATTTTTCCAGATGAAAAAACAAACTCCAGATTTTTAGAAAGAGAAAAATAAATAATTCAGCTCACCTGAATAATTTCTTTGGAAGTTTTAGCAGCATAATGAAACACCGTTTCCCCAGAGATGTCCGTAATGTCGAGCCTAGGATCCAATTCTAAAATAGCATTGACAGCTGCAGTCTGCTTGTTTTTTATTGCTACATGAAGAGGAGTCATCAGTTTTTCGCTGCATACCATGTTGATTTGGCTAGAAAAAGCACATTTTGTCTATATTGGCTTTTAAAACAACCAATTTATTATCATAACATTTATTTACATACTCTCTCTCTTTGGGTTAATAAAGGTGCTTTAAAATATACAAAAGATTATTAGTTAAAGACTAAGGCAAATGATTGGTAATATTTAGTTCAGATAGTAGTGTCAAGGGAACTTCCGACTTCATAGGAAATTTTTTTTGAAAATAAATAGTTATAATAAATTTGCATTTTTATTTCAAGTATTTTGCTATTGCATTAATAGTTTGATTGCATAAATGATATAAATATAATTTTTTATTAAACTTATTTGTAATTTTTTTTTTTAATTTTTAAATAAAAACCGGCTTTTTTTAAGCGGCAGGCTCTTTTTGTGCCGCCTAAAATCTGGCAGCCCTGCCATAATATCATTTTAATTTCTTTTTAAAGAATTGTAATATAAAATAATCAGTTTAATTAATAATAACCGCTGGTAATTTTGCATAAATTTTTCTCAATAATAACCAATTTCACGTTAACTGTAGTACACACATACATGCATACGTGCAAGTAAACCATTCAAAGTAGCAGGAAAAATTGAAAGCGCCCTGGGTATGAAAACTTGTTAGTCGGGCCCTGGGTATTGAATTGAACCTAATCCAATGATACTGGATTGAAATATTTGAAGCACATGGAAAAGGTTAATAAAAGAATGCACTTATATCAACATTTTCAAGAATGTCATTTAAACTATTGTTTGACAAAATTAAATTCTTACTTTTGAACAACTTCATCTTTGAAGAAAGCCGTATATCCAAAATGAGCAGCAATATGAGCGACAGTCCAAGAGGGATTTTCACGAATAACTTGCACAACATGCTGCAGAATATATTTTGATGTACCTATGTCGGGGAAACAACGGACCAACAGAGGCAGTTTCTCTTGAAAGTGCACAAACAGTTCTTTGCAGGCGTTCTCATCACTGGTACGATGGATGCTGAGGAGAGTTAATGACTATTATTAAAGCTCATTACATTAAACTATTTGAATTCTACTAAAAACTACAAAAGGCAAAATTTGATGTTATGCTAACCAGCTGTTTTTTTAAAAAATAAATTTAACAAAGTTTTATAGTGAAAATTTTTGCAATATCCCTGCTAGGGGATGCCCATAAATTACAATATTTTTGAACCCTTCCCTCTCTTTTGTCACAAACTGTCACAGTTTACTATGGGTGCCCTGTCACATGGGGACAAAAAATAGTTTCTTTAGCTTGAAACAAATGTGAGTAAATACGAAATTTATTATTATTGAAAGAGATAGCTTGTGAAATTCATATTCACAATTAAGAAATAATTGAAATTATTTCTTAATTGTTCAACTGAATGATTTAATGGCAAAAACATAAATGTCATTTCCCACATTATTCATAAGAAACAGGGTTCGTGAGTTTAAAAATTTAAGTAAGATTTTTTAAATTTTAATCAAGTTTTTATTATATTTTTTAACACCTTAAGAATTCGGATAATTAATATGTTACACTTCCAAAAATGGTAAAACATGTTAAACATTATGCAAAAACCCATTTTAAGCTATTTTTGCTGCAGTAAATAGTTTTGAATGATAATAAAAATGAACAAAGTTTTGATACGAATGATTTTTTTACAAATGAAACTTAACCCTACCAGGAATAATAGTACACTCGGGAACTATAGTAAAAACTGAAAAATTTTTGAATTCTCTTACTGTTGAGATCTGGAAAAAAATCAAACATTTATGTGCACTTAATTTTACATTGAATGCAGTTTATTAATTTTTTTGTTTTATAAATGAAATAACTACTTGAAATTTTTAAAATTTACCTAGTATTTAGTAAAATCATATTTTCACTCCATCCATTACTTAAAACCGCAACTGTTTGTTTTAATCATATATATTTATTGAAAATTTCTAAGATGAAAAAATATTTCACAAGGAAAAGAACCTTAAGCTATTATGGAACATGAATGAAACATCTTTAAGGATACATATTCTAAATTCTATTTTGTTTTAAATTTTATCATCCTGCATCATTTACTGTGTGGTCTAAAATACTATTATTAAAATTAAAACACATTAAGTGGATCATGATTATTATGAATCGTTCAATGAATTATGTTTTAATGTTAAGACATCTGAAGAGTAAGAATAATATTGTAAAATTAAAATAATAATAATAATAATTAGTTTTAAAGTTATAAATTATATATACATACAAAGAGACAGAAGGATCTATGAAGTTTTGCTTGAAATAGAGTATGCAAATGCAACATTTTCCAACACTAAAATCAATTTTCAGAAAAAAAAAATTATTGATTTTTATCAATGATTTTTTTTTTTTAATCACTTGATTTAAATCGCAATTTAAATCAACAAACTCTGATAAGAACCCTAAGAAGCACAATGCCCTGGGAATTATTTTCACATATATATGTAGTTTTTAATTTCTCATTTCAATGGTAATATCACTTTATAAGAAATAACAAATCATAAAAAAAAGCGATTTTTTTAAATTAAATTTCTATAAAAATTAAAATTATGAATTCTTTTTTAAGCCAGAAAACTTAGAGGAAGACGCTTTTTCCTTTGTTTTTCCTAACTTTCAAAAATACTAGTTGCTCTCCAAAAATTTTAAATAAACATTAAATTTTATAACATTTCAAAAATATGCATACACAGAATCAGACATGTGACTCACTGAGAAAAAAAAATACTAAAATATCATGACAGAAGGTTGTAAGCTTAAAAGAAACCTTAAATTACAAACATAAATTACTATGCAATACAATTCTCAAATACAAAGCAAAGTTACTTTTACTCTTTAATAGGGGCTTAACGTCTAACAAAAAAAGTGCAGAAGTTCTACATTCTTTGGAACTTATATTCCTACATAAATTGGGAATTCAGAGCAATTTATAAAAACTAATTCCATTTTTCAAGGAAATAAACAGGTTTCCAAGCATTAACGTTTTAAACGGAAGTAACTACTTCACATCTACCAATTATTAAAAATATTATGAATAAGGTGTCAAGTGAAAAATTTGGTGAAGTGAAAAAGCAAAAAAAAAAAGATTGCCAAGTACCAAAGCAATGTATGAGAAGAACAAGATTATTAATACACAATATAAACATACTCGTGACTTAAACACACAGTACTTTTATTTGGAAATATGTATAATCTTGAACTACTTAATTAATGAACTTCTAAGATCAAGAACAGGCACTATCAATAACCTTGTGCTTATTTGTTTCTCAAACTTAACAATTGTTTTATAATGTTGGGGAAATCACCCAACCGGCAATTGATGAATTTTTTTTTTCATGTTTTTTAATTATATATTGAATGAAAATAGAAAGAATTGTTAATTTATTTTGTAACAATATACAATGAGTACTTGAAGGGAAAAAACCTCTAATGCTAAAGACAACCAAAAATTTTAAAACTTGGGGGACATTTTAGGCAAAAATATTTTTTTAGCTAAATTATTAATAAGGCTGTAATCTTAATTAACTGATATGATCACTAAAACTTAAAATAACTTTTGAAAATTTTTTTATATTTTTGGCTGAATTTTTAAATAGCCGTGGTAAAATTACTCCCGTGCAAGTTCTTTACTATAGAAGCCGAAACTTAATAAAGATAAAAATAATGGTAAGTTCAAAGTTACTGATGTCCAAGCGGCAGAATCATATAGTAAATGAAAACTAGAAAGTTTTACTGAAGCCGATGCAATCGGATTTCAAAGGGAAATGCATAAAAAATCGGGACCAACGTTTAAAAGAACAAAAAAAAAAAAAAAAAAAAATGCCAGAATGCATAAATTTTACTTGGAATTTGTAAAAGTTGGTTGGTATGTATGTTGGAAGGCTTTTAAAAATTTTCGTAGCAAAAAAAAAAAAGGGGAGCTAGCTTTAAAAAATTAAGGATTCTTTCGTAAACGAAATTAAAAAAAAAAAAATTACCGAAAATACAGAATTCCATCAAAATACAGAAAAATCACGTGTCTGCACAATACATTGAGTCATGATTTTTCAATATTTAAATGAGAAAAATAATGTGAAAATCTTTGCAATTATTTTATACATCCATTCTAAAAACATCAAGCATGAAAAAGCATAAGAAATTTAGGTGCATTCAAAAATGTAGACCAGATATTAGACTGGAAAAAATATATCTTTTTTTCTTCAAAACTGTAGATTATCAAAAAAGATTTTAATAATGTTCAGGGGGGAGGGGGAACATTACAAGTGGAACTGTTTTAAGGACTGCCCAAAAATATAAACTTAACATTTAGAAAAAATTGCAAAGGAAAAAAAGAAGTGAAATGTTTAAATAAAGTTTTATAAAAAAATTTCAATCTTAGATTTCAAGCTTATGATTTAAATTTGACAGAATATATTTATATATATTTATCTATGAGATTACCTGAATGCTTTAGTACACGATTGATTTAACTCTAACTGCATAACAATGTCAAGCTTTGGTTCAGTATTTTCTAGCACCTTGTATATTACAAGACATTCATGCCTGCACACAATCATGTTGGGTACATAGTCTTCAGCGCGAACTTCAATCACTTGATTACCATCAAGTATGGGTTTTTGGAACCCCGAAAATAGGGAGTTGAACATATTGCTCATAATGGGCTGAAATAAAAATATATCAGGTTACATTTCACAGGTTTATGATATGGTTTACTTCTCTGCAATATTACAGATATTTCATTACGACTTTGACATAATTTGAACCCTTTATCTACTGACAGTACTTACAAGTACCATTACCTATAAAATTCCATCCACTAACCATTTTTATAAATATTATCATGGTATACTTTGCAATAACATCCTTTTAATTCAAGATACTTTTCAGCAAGGGTTCTATAAAGAATAGTTTAGCAAGGAAAGAGGATAGTTATGAAACTGATGCTGTGTTTTGAATTGCCATTTTGTTAAGATTGCTCCCCTTTTCTGATTTTTTCTCCGGAGAGCTAAAATACAACAATTAATCCTCTGATTTTTTAATGTGATAGTTTTAAGAACTTAGAAAACAATTTGACCATATATTTTAAGTGAACACTATTATGAAATGGGTTTCATAAATTAATTATAATGGTATTTTGTTAGCTGTAATGAATTAAATTTCTATAGGCTGACAATTTTATTTACGTAAATCCCTTAATTTTCATTGCAAGTTACCCCAAAAATCTATTAGAATTTAAAAAATTGAGACTGCACATCATAATGCAGTAGATGAATTAATAAAATGAAGGAAAGGGGGCTCGAAAGAACCAAGCACTGCAACCAGCCCAGCAGCAGTATATTTATCTGTGGCACCAAATGATGTGGAACCAAACTTACAATCATAAAATATAGCAAACGATTCATTTTAAAATAGTTGACATATAACAATAATACATGCACATGCAGACAATAAATAAATATTATAATAATAATTAAATTTATAAATAATAAAGGGCATATCAGTATAGGTGAAAATTAGCGCCACTCGCCATGAGGCAATTAAAGCAAATTAAAGTGGACATTAAAAAATTTATCATACATCGCCATTCCTGCACATTCGCTTTTTTGCACATTCAACTGTAATAGCTTTTTTTGGTTATGAGCAAATCACCTTTTTTACCAATTGGGAACACGCAATATTGCACACGTGCTTTGCCAAAAAATTCATGCCATATTTCTAGTTTCAATCCTTCAACATCCATGTATATACTTAAATACTTTTAAAAGTTTGAAAACATTTTAGCATATGCAAATTCAAATCTGCACATTTCTTGTCTTATTTCAATAATTTGTTTATTTTCTAAATAATTTTAGAGTTGGTTTTCAATTCTTATTTTCAAAAGTAGCTACCAACTTTAAAAAGGGGCCACTAACAAAACTGAGTCTATCGGCCACTAGAAGAATAGGGTGATAACTTATCCTGGGGAAAAAATATAATCATTTAAAAGCGGGAAAACTTTTTTCCTCGGTCGCATTTAACAAAAAAATTGTAAGGTGGCAAATTAATCTGCAAGCTTCAAGATAAATCTGCAGCGTTTGCTGCGTGATTTCTGCTACCGGGTTACCAGAGGGCTATTGTACTAATCCCCAGATCGAACATGACTCTAGATGAGACCCGTAGCTGACACTAAGTTCAGCAGGCACCTAATAGGAATGTCATGAATCTCCCAGGGTTTGATAATAAATGCAGTAGATAAAAAGTTAGCATACATGAATGGAACCAAATCACTTCCACAAAATAAGTTTAGTTTACAGCTTCCATGAAAATTAGGTTAAAAAATACTGTAAAATCCACTATAGTGACAAGTTACACTGTTAAAGAAAATTTCTGATACAGAGGCCTTTCCCAGTACAACAAAACTGTTTCACATTAGCAAATATCAGACCCCAGGAGCAGAATTATATTCAGTGTTTTGCAACATGACCTCAAACTGTTCCAAATGTTCTGCGGGCATGTCATCCAAATTTGATGGACCACAGTACAACACAAAATAGATATAAAAATATTCATTAACTAGTAGAATATTTATTACTCATTTTGATAAAACATATTAAATTACCTATTTATTTAAAACCAAGGCATACATTCAGAATTTGCAATTCTGTCAATGACTTTTGAAGTCAGACACTGCAACAATAATGCAGATGTACTGTTTACAAAATGTTTATAAAAATTTGGCCCATACATTGTGACAATGGCTGCTTTTAACAACTTTCTAACGGATTTATGGCCAGGTGGTGCACCATTGGAATATATAAACATTCTTTTGTCAGTTGTTCTGCAGAACATATCGTTTTCTTTTTTTTTTAAATCTGCGTTTGTGCTCACAGTTTTTTTTTCTTTTTAAGGATTAAATGTTCTGCAGAGACTGCGTTTGTTCTGCGACTTGCGTCGCACTTTTAAGCACTTTCTGCTCCCGGGTATCAGACTTCAAATGACAGCTCTGATCAATATTGGATTTTTCTTTTTAAGATATGATCAGGAGAATGAAACCTGTATATGCTTCCTTATTGAATTCAGTAACACCATTATGAATACCCATCGAGGAATATTGCTGCTTTTGAAGGTTGATCGAAGCAGTCTCAATATTTCAACACCACAGTAGAAAATTCATTACTGTATTCGTATAGAAAAAATAAGAAAAGTTTCTGCACACAAATGTAAAAATAATGATCATATGAGGTATTTAGAAGCAAAGGGGTGTAAGTGATAGAGGAAGCACTGCTCTATGTTGCGGCAAAATATGCCAGTGATTTCTGTAACAGGTGCTCCACAATAACCTGATTTAGAACAAATTAACATTAAAGGTCCCATAAGATCCAAACTTTGAATGCATTTTACTCAGAATCGTTTTTTTGTCACTTACATTCCTTTGCTCCTCACTGCTTTTTATGTAAAATATCTGTTTTGACATTTCCATCCTGTTTTAAAACATTTAAATATAAATGATAAAGATTTCACTTAAGTTTTCGATTTTCTGTAAGTCATGTTCGATCTGAGGATTAGTACAGTAGCCCTCTGGTCGCACCGGTAGCAGAAATCGCGGCGAGCGCTGCAGATTTATCTTGAAGCTCAAAATATTAAACAATTAGAGCCTTAAGATAAAAGTATGACATGTAACTATTATCTTCCTATCGTTTTCTTCCCTCCACTTTTCAAGTCTTTAACTACATTCAGTTTCGTTTACAGTAAATATTTCCCACAATGTTGATGCATTTAGCCAATATTAACAATGAAATTAGATTATAGCCAGACTACAAAACATAAAATATATCAACAAACAATGAGAAATGCACAAAGTTTGTAAGTTTATTCAATGTTTTGAAATACTTCAAGATATATGCGACTGTCGTGTTTATAGAGCAACAAAGATTTAAAATGAAATATGTTAAAAAAGCGAGTTTAAATTTTTTAATTATTACCAGATGTTTTTTGATGTTATCTTAGCGGCATAAGCAAAAACGAAACATTGCTGCCAAGCAACTCACTGAAGGCAAAATTTGCCATAAACACAGGACTGAACATTATCATGTGATTTGTTTGTTATCGTCTGGAAAGGGGGAAACGGTAGGGTAGGGACGTCATTTTCACAGAAAACAGTATTTATAGACGAGTGATGACAATCATGACAATGCACTGGACCAAAGTCGAACCAGATGAAAATCACGTGATAATCTTAGATCGGCTTACTGGTTAAAATCACTGTGTCCTGTCCGATTGTATAAAAACACATTACGAAAACTCAACGTTTTATATAATCAAAATTTCATTTATCGTTATGAATTTAAATTTTTTTCCTTAAATAGGTAAAAACTAGGGGGACAAGAAAACCATTTCTTTTCTGCTTAAAAATTATTTTCTGATCAATACGTTATTGCTGAATACATTTATTTTATTTCAACTGCACTTATTAAACTAACTTTGTTTGCGGAATGCAACAGAATACTTATGTGTTAATGTTGAAAAGTATGCACTTTTCCAGCATTAAAATCTTATAATTTATTATAATTATACTATAATTGTTGTGTTCGGACATGATCACATTAACGCCCGTTGTATGGGGCAGGGATAGGGCGCGAGCGGCGAGGAGCTTTCAAAAACTTCAGATACAGAACGTAGGCTTCTTTTAGTTCGTTTTTTTTATTTTTTGTCACAAAACGGACAAATTTTCCTGATGACAATACATCCTCTAGGTAGAGATGCAAAAGCCCGGAAATTTTGAAGTGAGGGAAAAAACCCGGGAATTGTTGGGACGAAACTGGGAAATTTGGAAACATTGAGAATTTTGAGGGGAAAAAACAAACTTAAGCTTTTTTTCAAATAAACATAAATTATTTACACAATATAAAAATCGTTTCGGTATTCAACTATTGTGACAGAGCATATTACATTGTAACGTTATATTATTTCTATTCTAGAAATATGATCTAGCGTCAAACACTTTTATATCACACCTACAATTGATAAAATTAACTTGTACATTCAATAAGTTTTTTTGTTGCAGTATATTGTTGATTCTATAAATGTAATTGATGTGGTTACTTATACAGAAAATAAGATTAACCTTCGAAATCGTTTTTCTTTTTTATTCATAGATTTCATAAGAAATAATGCATATATACATAACTTATCTGTTTAATTCATAGCATTTTATTGCAACTTTACCAACACATTTTGAGGGATATTTTTTTATGTGAAACACTACGTTTAGTTACCAGTGTAAGCTCAAAATATTCAGAGGATTTATTAAAATTAATGTTTCGGAAAAAAAATCGAATATTCCCAGTTTTTGGGAATTTTCAAATTTCCCAATTTTGCTTTAAATTCCCGGGGAAAAAACCCGTTTTTTTTTTCCGGGAATAAACTGGGCGTTTTGAAAGCCTTGCAACGCTACCTCTAGATGGCATTGGCTAAGGTGGTTAGTTTCCATATTATTACACCGGCGATAGCGACTATTAAAGTTGATTTTCCATATTTCACCATTTACATATGAAATTGCGTGGCTTAGAAAGAAACTAAAGAATATTTCGTTGGCATAAATCACATGATACATAATTTTCGTTGGCATAAATCACATAAAAGCATTTATGAAAAAGTGATAACTGTAGAGAAGAAGGTGTACTAGGGTGGGCAATTTTTATAAGTTTGTGGCGGTACGATTTGACATCTTCAAGAGCTATCTTCTGTCCCAGCCATTAGGTACCTTTTGGTAAAGCACGGAAGCACTGGCTTTCTATCATGAAGGTCCGGGGTTCTATCCCCGCTGCCGACAACGTCACCTCCATGTCCTCACGTTGTCGTGCGCTACATCTGGTGACCTGGACGTGATCCTCTCGCGTCGTCGTTCGCTAGAAGTTTCGT
Source organism: Octonoba sinensis (assembly GCA_038502835.1). Taxonomy (NCBI): domain Eukaryota; kingdom Metazoa; phylum Arthropoda; class Arachnida; order Araneae; family Uloboridae; genus Octonoba; species Octonoba sinensis. The sequence continues at coordinate 141,395,320 of CM076599.1, forward strand.
AAAGAAATGTACTAAATATACTATTTTTTTAGCTAGATTTTTTTCACAAGAATATCAACTTTCACTTTTAATTTGGTTGATGTATCAAATTATTTGGCTGTAGAGTTCTTTTAATAACACACTTTAAAAAAAAACGTTTCTGTCCACCACTGAGCCTTGGATACTGATTCAGACAATATAATATAGTGCTATTAAAATAAATTTCAACCTAAACAGCATGTTCCTTAGTAAGAATAATGCCTAATATATTTTTGTTACAAAGCAGTTGGGTATGTTAGAAATTGTATGTTTACGAGAAGAAGAAGAAGGGAAAAAATACACAAATCAAAATGTTTGAAATTATTAAATAAATTCATTCATTTTAATTTGTGTAAATACAAACAGTATAATTTCACAATCGGGTTCAAAATGTTAAGCTTGTTTGTAAAATCACATTATTTGTCCAAAAAAAATTAATAAATAAATAAAAAGAGAGATAAAGAACAAAACAACTTAAAAAATTAAATAAACGAGAAACGTAACAATCGTGTCGGTTGTCAAGATACGTCATTGTACAATTTTACAGTTCTACCATCAGCTAAATCAATCTGCCTGGCCAAGAATCTGCCTGAAGAGCCAAGAATACTCCCTTCATGTTCAAGAGAGGAATTGCTGGTATATGCAGAAACATAACAATCGTGTCGGTTGTCAAGATACGTCATTGTACAATTTTACAGTTTTACCATCATTCAAAGCAATCTGCCTGGCAGAGTGCCAAGAATAATCCCTTCATGTTCAAGGGAGGAATTGCTGGTATATGAAATGTGCCATTTTAGTTCGCGTTATAGTTCTTTTGAATACCTGATTTCTTCCAAATTCAAGCTATATATGCCAGTTTATAATCTATTTTCTTTAAAACCAATGCCCGTCCTCGATCTCTCGGTCATAAGTTGACGAGCAACCCAGTACAAAGAGGAACGATGAAAAAAAAAGTCACTAAAGTTATCATTAGGAAAATTATGAACATTCAAGTATTAGAGTCCGTCATTTTCAGTTTAAAAAGCTGATTTTGCAGATAATCATGGTCTGTAGCAAGTCTAAAGCAAGCCACTCCGACTGCTCTAGGCAAGGTGCTAGGATTTCTTGCCTACTTAATTTAACAGGGAATTCCCCTTTTTCTCTGAAACCATTTCTCTATGCAGACTGGCACGAAAAGACCTAATAGAGGAGGGAATGTGTTGTTTTATATGTCTGAAAGGCAAGAGAGGATCTGGCTGTATCATTATCCATTTTTAGCCAACATATGAGCTTGCTCATTTCCATAAATCCCCCCATTGCAATGACTTGGAATCCATTGAAGAATGATGGAGTTCTTGACTCTCAATAATTTATCAATTTTCCCCTTGCAGATCCTAGTGATCTCACAACCACAAGGACTGTTAATAGTTAAAGATATAATTGCAGCCATGGAATCCACAAAAAAGACAATATTTTCTTTCTGACATTGTTCTATTTTATCTAGTGCTGAGGAAACAGCTGCTATTTCGCCCTCAAAATTATCGAAGTGTTTTCCAACAGGAAAGGACAAGGTAAAGTCTGTAGAGTAGGCCCCAGCTCCAGCATAGTTTATAAACTTAGTTGCTTTCAACAAACAGTGAAGCAAACACCCTTCCGATTCGCGTACTAAATAAACGCGACAAAACGTACTTCCGTAAAACTCGAACGGATTTGTTCTTTTTTTGCCATGCGCAGAAGCTTCCAAATGTCATAAGTCCGTGGTCGAACTGTAAACCGTTCACCCCTGATTCGATCCGCTTCTGATTGGCTGCTGTTATTAGCCGTTACGATCTAATTGGTTCTTGCGACACCATCATGACATTTTTATATACATAGATTCATTTCTGAGGCTTCGCTCTCGTTAATGTAGATTTTGTCAATCAATTACTCAGACTGTCAGTCAATGAGAAAGCATTAACGTAAAAACGGTAAACTTATTTAGTTCTTGGTAGCGAGCAATGTTTTCTTCCCATACAGCAATGTTTGCTGCTTCGGGATAAGCTTCTAGATAAGCTGCAATTACGTCTGCTATGTAATTCAAAAAGAAAAAAATGAAATAAAGAAATAAATAAGCAGAGAAAGATACCTAACCTGAAAATTAAAACAGTGGTAAAAAAAGAACAAATACGGAAAAAAAATGAAAAGTAAAAAGGTAAAATTAGAAGTACGATGATAGCTAATCCAAAAATAATAAAAGACAAACTATCGCTCAAAGGGGAAAAAAAAAGAGAACAATATTAACTCAAAAGGTAATACAATTAGAACATGTTATTAAAATAAAACTAAGCACACATAAATAAACGGTATCAAAGCCGTTGGAGAATTACAATATTATTTAAATATAATCAACCAAAAAAATAAACAAATAAAATAATTAAAATAAATAGTAAGAAATCGATGTTTGTAAACAAGTTCATCGCAAAGTGCAAAACGTGTAGGGTCAGTTCGGGAAATTGTAAACGCTTTTCAGAGTTCATACTCAAATAGCAAAAAAAAAAAAAAAACTTCCATGACTTTTCCAGGTAGAGCAAAGCAGAATTCTAATTAACGTTCTAGTAAAAATATTTATTAGCAAATACACTACTTGTACATTAAATACGCCCGCCATAACATTTTATACATACAATTATATTAACCACATATTAAAAAATTCCACACAGATGCTCATTAAGATAACAAACTTATACTATGGAATTTCTAGTCTATAGAATTTCAAAAGCAAAATTTTGTGACACACCACAGCCAAAAGATATTAGCTTTTATATTTGCATCCATCTTGTTTTATTTTTTTTAAATTCAAATTTTAGAAAGCTAATTTAAAACTATAAAACATAAAATATAAAGAAAAAAAATTAAGATGATCCCAGTGGAGTGGGGACAAATCAGCTTTTTAACTCTATAATAATGCATGAAAACAAATATTAAAGAAATGCTGATATAGGCACTTTTATGCCATGACAATATAATGAACACCATTATATAAAGAAAAAACCTATATAAAGAAAGGGAGGCGAGTTAATTCTTTTAGGACTTATTCTTTTTTAAAACAAATACAATACTTAAAAATGATCTGATAATAAAATCCATAGAATGACAACTGATCAATGACACTGAAGAAATAAATTCAAAACTCAAATAAAAATAAGTTAATAAAAGAAAACTTAATTTTTAATTCTAAAGAACATTTAATAAAATATTATATACATACATACAATATGTAAATAAAAATATTATGAAAAAATGGAATCAATCTCCATGTCAAATATTATCAAAGTTAGTAGACCTTATACATTTTTGGGCAGTTCAGCCATTTGGCTTGTTGATATTAAAGTTTTCAGTTATCTGCACAGAAAGTTTATAATTTTCTTTTCTTTCCAATTTTTTTTATTTGTTCCAATCCTTTGCATTTCCCAGTTTGTTTTTTGTTCAGTTCATAATGTCGCGCCGATTGTGTTTTTTGAACCATTTTTTACTTTCTTGGTAATTGACGTCGCGACGAGCATAGGTTCCCTTCAAGAGGGGGAAAAGATCCCTGACTTTTCCAGGTTTTGTAAAAAATTTACTTTTCCCCGACTTTTCCATGACTTTTGCAAAAGGATATCAATTTCCATGACTTTTCCAGGTTTTCCATGATTTTCAGGTAAAGTATGAACCCTGCTTTTTCCTTTTGATCCCTTCCTAACTTTTGGTCCCTTCCTACCTCGTGAACGAATTGAGGGATTAAATTGTGAGCACTGCAAGCAATACTATACTTCTTGTAATTAAATGTGTGCAAAAATTTTGACTGTATGACTATTTGTTAGCGATTGAATTTGGCATTTAAATTTATCCCAGAGTCTCAGCGGTAAACGTAAACAAGGATTTTATTTTCCTATGAGACTGATACGAATAGAAAATTGACATGAACAGTATGCTTGGAAGCTTAAGCAGTTCTGGAGCAGTGGTCCTCAATCTGCGACCCACGAACCGCATGTGGTCCGTTGAGATGATGTAATGAGAAATATCTTATAAAAAAGCAAGTAATGCTGTAAATTTATGTAAAATACATCTCGCAGTGGATGAGTCGATTAAGCTCGGTACCCACAGATAAGCGAAAGTAAAGCAGCACTGGCCATAATCAACGCTTGGTACCCACAGATAAGCGAAAGTAAAGCAGCACTGGCCATAATCAACGCTTGGTACCCACAGATAAGCGAAAATAAAGCAGCACTGGCCGTAATCAACGCCTGGTACCCACAGATAAGCGAAAGTAAAGCAGCACTGGCCGTAATCAACGCTTGGGAGGGTGATCACCTCTCGCGACTGATTGCTCTGGATGTTGGTGCACGTAAAATCCTTCCTGGCTCCAAATGTCCTCCAAGTTTGAAATACCTCTGGGGAATGGAAGACCTCCGTTGCCTGCCTTAATTCCTGGTCCCCCTGCGAGGGGAGCTTGAATTTCAGAGTGACATTAGCAATAACAACAACATTTATTTGAAACAGACACAAAAGTATTATTTACATCAAATATAATTTATTCTCTTCCCAAAAGATTACCAATACGATAAACTTAAGTGTTTATAGTTGCCCCAGAGTACAAAATACATGGGGTAATTATATTCACCTAACTTGCACATGAAAAACAGCAGGGAAGATGACAAATAAAAATGGTTGAAACCGCCTCCACAGCTGCTTCGAAACATGCAAAACTCTTTCAATGTCTTCGCAATGTTTACAATTCATCACTCATCAGCCGTTAAGTTTCGAAAACTGTCTATTTTATTAGGAAAACTATTACTTGATGTTTTCCGAATGCTATTCAATTTGCAAATGTTTATTTTTATTTATTCAAAAAGAAGTAACTTTTTAATATAATTAAATTAAACACAATTGCAAATCATAATTATTATCTTACTTAAAAATTCACAAAAATCACGTTAAATTATGAAAATTTACCCTCTTTGAGCAACTTCTAAATATTGTTTGCTGGTGATCAAATTTTATTATAGTCATTTTTCGGTATAATGAAACAAATTTAGAGCGTCGGAGGTTGAAAATTGAAAACTTAGAAAAATAACCCTACTGCTGCATTAATAATATTGAGTAAATAACAAAAACCTGATGTATATTAGACTGCAAGAAATCTAGTCTCAGAAAATTATCAATTAAGTTTAAATTAAAACTCATGAGCATATTTTTACAGCAATGAGTTGTTGGATTTTTTTTTCTTTCCAAAATAAATTTTAAAATTTAATTAAAAATAAATCAATAAAAAATTAAAAGAAAACAAAATAAAATAAACTAAAAAAAATCATTAAAACTGAATAATTATTGTTAGGTATAGAGTTTCCTAATGCATCATAGAAATAGTTATATCTTTATCCGTTTCCTTCTCATACCTACTTTTTCAACAATATTTGCACAAAAAGTGGCTTAAAATGGCATTTCTCAATATAACTGAAAGCTGACATCGATCCAAGGCTGGAACTAATCAAAAATTTTAGCAAAAGGTCTATTCGGTTTCTATGATCACTAGAAGATCTTTAGATACTACTGCAATGTCTCGTCATGCAAGAACACCCGTTTGTGACAGGTTAAGAAAAGATTATCTTTACCCTTCCACAAATTCGAGAAAAATTTTCTCAAAAATGTTTTCTTATTTACAAATTCAATATTAAACATGTTATATTTACTGAATGTCATTCTTATTTGGTGTATTGTTTCATATCTTAAAAGACAAACTGGAATCTTGTGTGAATTTTTCCTCTTCGTTCTGGATTTATCTTTAAATAAAATAACAATTTACATTTAGATAAAGTTACCATTTACATTGAAGTAAAGTAACTATTTACATTCATATAAAATAATTATTTAGACAAAATTATTGATAGCATTCTTAAGATTTATTTTTATTTACCTTTTTCACTTTCTTATATATCATTTAATTTCATAGCTTAATTTTTTTGAAGAAAGGTAGTTTTTTACGGGTTTTTCAATTTACGAAAGTTTTGAAGTCTTTGCAATGATTTAGAATTTGATCTGTTTAATCAGAAAACTTTAAGATTAATTTTGTGCAGAAAGATCAGGATGTTTCGCTTATTCAGATTACGAATGAATTAAAGGGAGAACTTTTGTTATAAAGATCTATGTGAATCTTAATCCTCATTGAATACGGTACCAATCTCAGAATTGATGATACTGCTTTCCATTGGTTCTTTGCTTTTAGAGGACATTTGCTTATTACTTTGTAAAGCATCCAGAATTTGTTAACTTTTAAAGCATCGTCTTTTCTGTTAGTTATTTGGATGTTTTTGCATGCATACTATATTTTCTCCGTGAAGCCGGGAAATGTTATGAAATGTTTCAGAAAGTACTTGAGCTTCTTCGAAAAGAGGTTGATGCACTGCAGCGATGGAATGCTCAGCAAATGGCTGTCTTTTGAGAAGTTTCAGGTGGCAATGTCTCTCATGTTGTTTTATTCTAGGATTGTTACTTGAAGCCGGGAAAAGTTTTGAAATGTTGCAACGTACTTGAGGAGTTTCTTCGAAAGAAGGTTGATGCACTGTAGAGATAGAATGCTCAGCGTTGCTGTTTTGTGAGAAGTTTCAGGTGGCAATGTCTGCCATGTTGTTTTATTCTAAAATTGTCACCTGTCCTAGTGGTGCTAATACCAATGAAAACGTGGTCATAGTTACGTAGGATCTTGTGCACCCCCGTGTTGGTAAGGGGATCACTATTGCCTTTTGTTGCACAAAGGCTTGTTGCAGTTTCAATTTGGCTTGAAAATGGATTTAATTTTATGCTTTTTTTACTGCATCATATTGCATACAGTAACTTTTTGGATGTACTGCCAATTATGTATTCTTATAAGAACCCTCAGCTCTTACAAACAAGTTATAAATTATTTGCGGAAGAAAATTAAAAAGTGGATGATTACTAAATTAATAATCATTTCTGAAGAGCCAGTCCGGTGCGTTTTTCCTTTTTTAGCTTATAAGTAGTTGTGGTTTTTACGAGATGAGAGTAGCAATCTCAAAATCATCGAATTGACTGGAGACATCATGTCCAACGTATGAAACGAGAAAGACTACCGAGAGCGGCCTTTTACTACAAGCCGAAAGGCAAACGGGTCCGTGGCAGACCTAGAAAACGGTGCTTATAGCTTAGACCAAGAAGCCAGAACAGGCTTTTAGCCTAATCCTTGAAGAAGAAGATGATGATTCTCAAGAGCCATTAGCTTAAATAATAACTTCAAGAAAAAAAATTATTAGTTATGTGTTATTTTTGTAGGTCTTTCCCCAATCTTTTTCTATTTATCTATTGAAATCCCATAATGTCTGACAAGATACGACTTTTACATGTTAGTTTTCATGCATCAAAAATTTATTGTAAAACTAGCTGTACCAGGCCACGCGTTGCTGTGGCTCAGTCTGGTTTGATGGAACAGCAAGAAAAAGCAGTTATTTCTAATATGTTTCATTTGACAATGCTTGTTGTTTCATTGTCTGAAAGTATAGATTGTCTGCTTTACCCATTCCAGAACACGTAATATATAATTGTACACATGAGAAATGCTCAATTTAATTGATTGGTCTTGAGCTTTATGTTTTTTCACAATTGCTTGCGAGCATTTTTTTTTCTTCCATTGTCTGCGACGATTATGATATTGTCTGGCTCGGCACATTGAAAAATTACAACATAAGCCTTATCCAAACATTAGAGACACAAACACAAAAATTCTAAATTAAAAAATTGCCGTTCAAATTAAATAATCTGTGTTTTAATGTTCCCTTAATCGTTAAGTTCAAAAATGTTTAAAAAATACTTCAATACAAACAGAAAAAACACAAAATTTTAACATCAGAATGAAAATAGCTAAATTAAGCTGTTGCCTTTCAAAATAAGTAATCATTGTTTTAAAGTTCCCCTTAATCTTCGAGTGCAAAAATACTTCAATACAAACAGAAAATATTATTAAATCAAAATGAAAATAGCTGTACCCTGCCAATAGTTGCAGTGGCTCATTCTCCTTAATAAAACATTAAAAAACGAAATAATTAAATCAAAGTTGAAAAAAGCAAAAGTGATACATAAAAACACATGTTCTCATAAAATTTCAAAGCAATCGGTGAAGTACTTACGAAGATTTGAGGTTATGAACCAAGGCTGAACTTGATCGTAACCGTAAACTGGATCAAGTTCAGCCTTGTATGAACAAACGAACACTTACATTTTTATTTATATTGCTAATATTACCCGGAGTTGAGGAAACTGCTAATTATTATTTTTGGATAAAGGTAAGCCTTAAGAAATCGAACTAAAAAGCTTATAACTGTCGTTCTTATTGACTTAGAAACTTCGAACAAATTACATTTTGTGCAGAAAAATCAGCGCTTTCGATCTATATATTATATGAATACGTGCAAGGTTTTTTCGCTCCCATATTGGGGAATTTATGTGGAAATTTGCGTAAAATTGGAATAAAAAAAGGAACTTCCTGTCGGATTTTTTTCTAACGGTTCTATAAACCTTTTTATTGAATCACTCTGTTGATGAAAACCGCATTAAAATCCGTAAAGTACTTTCGGAGATTTGAGGTTATGAACAAACGAACACTTACATTTTTATTTATATAGATATAGCTTATATTACCCGGAGTTGAGGAAACTGCTAATTATTATTTTTGGATCAAGGTAAGCCTTAAGAAATTGAACTAAAAAGCTTATAACTGGCGTTCTTATTGACTTGGAAACTTCGAACAAATTTCATCTTGTGCATAAAAATCAGCGCTTTCGATCGATATATTACATTAATATGTGCAAGGTTTTTTTCACCCCCATAATGGCAAATTTATGTAGAAATTTGCTTAAAATTGGAATAAAAAAGGAACTACCTGCCGGATTTTTTTCTAACGGGTCTATAAACCACCCTCTTGAGTCACTCTGTCTACTGGCAAAATTTAAAAGCAATCGGTGAAGTACTTTCGGAGATTTGTGGCTATGCACAAACGAACACTTACATTTTTATTTATATAGATTGCCGTCTTTTCACGGAAATCTCGGCAGATTGCTCCTAACCGTAGAAAATAGTGTAAAAATCGGTAGTTAAAATTTAAAATTATTCTGTGCAGTTATTTGCTTAAAAATAGTTTTGTTTCAGAAATCTTACTTTACTTTCTGCGGTTTTTGCCGCGCCAACAAAAATTCCTGTTTAAAACCAGTCGGTTCCATGCAGTTTCTTCAATTTTAACTGAAACTTCAATCAAAACTGATTCTAAAACTGATAGAAGTATGCGTAAGCAATTTAGTTGTTGTTTATACATAACTTATGCAGCTTCCACTGCCGTAAGGTAAAATCATATTAAACAATTCTTTGAATCGAGATTCGAAAAAATCATTGTCTGCTAGTTACGAGAGTTTAATCGCTCGTAACCAAAGGATATAACCAGTGGGTTACAGGTTACATCCTCTGTTAAGTTTCGATTCTTTTTTCTTCAACTATCATTTTCACCGGCACTTGAAGAAGGTCAGTCATACTTTTGGGAAAAGCAGAAAGTTCGATGTCATCCATAACGTTGTCTTCAAGTGCTTCAAATTTCAAGTTCCATAAAGAAAAAAATGTTTCTTTACTTGATACTTTGTAAGTGCTAGGGGCAGAAAACTGTGTTCAGTGTTAATCAATTCGTTCAAGTAATCAATTAAAAAATCAATCGAAACTCCACAATGTTTTAACAAAATAAGTTAAACGTTAATGGCTCTGTTTGAGTTTACCTAACTACCTATAACCCTAATAAGCGGAAACGTGTCACACTGTCTGATAAACATCGAAATTACTTATCCAATAAGCAACGGTGCGAAACTCTTATGACAGAGTTGAGTAATTGGTTTGCTTTGGACACAATAAATATCCGGTTGGATTGAGTACTCCTCTGCAAACGAAGGAAATTCTCAGTTTCTAAAGGAGTAGTGAGACGCATTTGAAATGAATGTGTATTGAGTGGTACTTGCGACTGTGTGGAAAATGTTTACAATGTTGTTAGCTAGATAATTTGCATGAAACGAATAAATTTTTAATACATATTTAAAAACTAATTATTGTTAAAAGGTGTATGCAAAAGACAGACGATACTTTATTTCGTATCAGTGATAATTTTAAAGATATTTTAGTCAATCACGTATATAAATTCTCAGACTTTCTTCTGGTGAAGACATAGGGTCAGGTGGGGGAAAATGGGTCAGTTTTTAGCTATTTGCATATTCAAAATTTCATAGCAACAAAACCAGAAACATTTCCCATTTCTTTTCAATTACATGTTAACATCGACTTCCTTTATAACAATTTTATGTAATTTTAATATTTATTTTTTAATTATGTAATAGTTTAACTGAGCTTATAAAGTTGTGACCTATTTTAAGCCATCGTGGGGTAAAATGGGTCATAATGCAAAATAATGCTGAAAAAAGTTATTTATTACTTTGAAATTGGAAAAAAAATTGCAAGTTACAAATTTAGCAAGATTTTGAATTACGATTACATTGAAATTTAAAAATTATATTGTTTTCGACAGTTAGATATTGGTTCACTTAACATTTCAACAACATCACTTCTCTCTACTACATCAACATGATCTTTTTTAGGGAAAACAGAATTTTTTAAAAAAAATTTAATTTCAATAAAATAAACAACATACATTGTTTAAATTTAGGAACTTGCTGCAGTTAGGTACAACAGAGTAAATAATAATAAAAAAATTAAATAAAACGACCTAATCCTAACCATGACCCATTTTACCCCATCCAAGAAAAACTGATGCAAAAAAGAAAATATTTAATATTTTTCTTAACTGTTCAGCTGTAATCGGTCTCCAAAGTCTCTTAGTGAGGTAATTCTTTAAATTTGGGCTGTGGTTTGATAAAATATAGAGCTTCTCAGAAGTTGGCAAACCACGTGTTAAGCACACCATCATCCAAAGTTTACAAAAAGAAAAAAAAAATTGTGCTGCCATATTTAGGAAACTAACTTTTTTTGGTTGAAAAATGTTGCCAACACATAGAAAAATAACATTAAAAATATTGGTTTAAAAATTCAAATTTCAAGTTCTATTATTTTGGGTATTTTATGAAGTGGCCCATTTTACCCCATCCTCCCCTACTACACATTAAAAAAATATTAATAAATATTGAAGCAGAATTGAGGCACCTTGAATCAAAGGGATGCAAGAGACATTATTTAAAATTTGGAAATAACTAGTGCAAATGTTAGGGAAAGCACTATTAAATCTTGTGGCAAGAGATTTCAGTGCTGCTCCCGTATGTGATTTAGAAACATTAAAGATCCCAAAAACGCTTTGAACACATTTACTTATGACTTTGCCTTTCGTTGATAAACGTTTACCATTAGTGTTTGAAGTTATGTAGTTATTGTTGTAATTAAATGAACTAATTATCGGTCACTTTGTTTGAAAATAACCAAAAAATTACAAATTGGCAGGGAAAGCACCACTCTATATTATGGCTAGAGATTTCAATGCTGCTCCCCAACGTGATTTAGAAACATTAAAGATTCCACAAAATCCGAGCCCTGACCGCGTTTTACTGAGAATCGTTTTTGGGTCGAAGGGCATATGACTTTGTGCTTTTCGATGATAAACTTTTACCATTGCTGTTTGATATTATGTAGTTCTTGTTGTAATTGAATGCACGAATTGTCGGTCAGTTTGTTTAAAAATAACAACAAACTTGAACATTGATAGGGAAGCGCCATTCTACATTGGGACTTTTCTCCACCAGGCCCCTACCTGTTAGCCGAGGCCTTAGGATTGCTTACGCACGGGGAGAGGTAGTGGGGTCTACGGATTTTACATGCACATATCCCCAAGTATACATGGTGGTCTTCAGTGGGTATTGAACGCGCGACCTTCCAGGCGGAAGTCCGACATGCTAACCACTAGGCTACCACGGCCCTCTCTACATTGGGACTAGAGATTATAGTGATATCCCTAACAGATGCTGCTCCTCAAGGTGATTTTGAAACACTGAAGATTCCACAACATCCGAGCCTTGAACGCGTTTTACTGAGAATCGTTCTTTGGTCGAAGGGCATATGACTTTGCTTTTCGTTGATATTATTTTATCATTAGTGTTCAAAGTTACGTAGTTATCCTTGTAATTGAATGCACGAATTGTTGTCGGTCAGTTAGTTTGGTATAACAACAACATTGGCATTTGGGCTCGCCTTTTTTATAAGGTCAGACGAAAAACAAAAATTCAAGAAACAAGTTTCAATTTTTAAAGAGAATCATCAACCAAATAAAGTATGGATTATGTTAAAAGCTATTGAAGGCCCAAAATTACTTTTTGTATTGAATTTTTTGAATTTTCAAAGCGATTCTAAGATTAAACTATGGTGTAAGTGGGCTAAAATTGATAATATTGATATGGTTGTGAAAGATAATTTAACCCCAATCATTTACTGGAAACGAATAACTATACAGTTTTTATTTTATTTATTTTCAGGAAAAAAGATCGATATGGGAAAGTTATGTTATTAAGAAAAATTATACATTTTTTAATGTTAAATGCATTATTTCTTGTTTAATACGTGCTCATTGATTTTTTAAACAAAACACCTAACAAAATTTTTATGAAAAATGCATCAATTGTATCGTCTTTTTATAATGTCAGGAGACTTGAAGGCATTCAGTCAAGATAAAATGTGTCAATTTAAAGAACGCACTTCTTAAATTGACGCATTTCTTTAACCATATCTATATCTCAAATGTCATTTTACAAGCATTTTATCTGAATATAAAGTGAAAATATCAGTTGGTTTAGCTGTTTCTCTGTCATTCGTTATATTGATATTAGTACATTTGTCGTAAGTAATTTTAAATATTTTCGTCCAAAATAACAGCTTGAAATGAAATACCATATGAAAATCTGAATTTTTTCTCTTAGTAATATACGATATTCTTAATTTCTTTTACTACAAAGATAAATTTTGCGGCATCGCCGACCTTGAGCAAATCATTCTATAATTTCTTCCAAAAATTTTGTCAAACAACAGCAAAATTTTATAAAAAAAAGTGAATTTTCTTTGATGTTTGATTTTACATATAAAGCAGTTTAGAACGTAAATTTGCATTACAAAGCGTAGACACGTGTCTCGGGGTTAAAGGAAGCCGCTTCGTCTGTGTGCAGGATTAGAATAATGAAAGAAAATAATAACGTTATTAATTTTTATTATATCGTAAAAGGTTCTACAAGTTTTCATGTCATGAAATTTACAGAATTAAAGAACATCCTGAAGTATTTATTTGGTTTTCTTAACCGCAGATCTGTGTTTTCCCTCTTTATTGGAATTACAAAATTATGATTCCACTTAATTTTATAAAATTTTAACATATAGTTAAATTTTATTGATCGTAATACGATTTAATGCCAAGATCAGCTCTCATAAACATCAACTGCTGATTAGAAAACTACAAAGAATCTATGATGCAGATAATGAAAATTTTTGTTTTAAATAGTAAGCTGAATTTTCTTTTTTGTAAGAAAAAATAATTTGAACTCTTTTACAAAAGGTACATGACATGAATATTTAAATTTCAAAAAGAAATGTGCAATATTTATATGTCAGTGTCATCAAGATGTTATCAGACAATTCTTTTGATAAATGTTGAGAACTGAAGTTCATATTTCTAAAAAGCATTCCCTTTTTAGTTCCTATCTTAACCTCTTCATTCCAAGTGTACCCAATTGGGTACATTTTAAAATACTGTTTATTAAATACTGTTTGTGCAATTTGAAAGCTAAAGCACCCAATTGTTTTTGAAATTAATCAACAAATAGTTTACTTTGTTTTAAACATGGAAAACATGGAAATTCGGCATTAATTGGGCATTAAATGTACCCAATTGGGTGCATTTTAAAATACTGTTTATTAACTACTGTTTGTGAAATTTGAAAGCTAAAACACCCAATTGTTTTTGAAATTAATCAACAAATAGATTACTTCGTTTTAAACATGGAAAACATGGAAATTGGGCATTAATTATTATTTAAACTAATTATTAATTAAAATTTAAAAAAAATTCAGTTATTTTGTTTTGTAATTATTTTTTAAATCAGAGAAACAAAAAGTTGCTTCAAAATTGTTTGTGCTAGTTCTGGGGTCTGAAGAAGTTAACAATATCTACGCCGCAAAGCGGTAATCAAATTTTTCTGAATGTTTTAAGAAATTAAGAGCTTTATATTTTGAAGAAATCAAAAGTATTGTGGATCTGAAAATAGTAGTACAGTTAAGGAAATAAAATTTAATTTTTTCGCAAGATACCTAATTATTTAGAGCAATGCCAATACATTCAATGAATAAATGTTTTTTTTTCATTAAGAGAATGATCCCACATATGAATTCTTTACATGAAAATAATTTTGAAACATCGTATCAAAAACTTTCCCATGTTCTTTAAGAGTGCTTTCACACCAAAGGCTACCAAGACAAAAAAATTTTGTCTTTTTTCATCGGCGCAATCGCAGCACTTATTTTAAAAGGCAAAAATTGCCTTGCGCTTGCGCAGATGATAAAAGAAAAGTTTTTTTTTTGTCTTTGCGCTTTTGGTGTGAAAGCACCCTGAGTCTTAGCAAGTTTTTAATTTTTGGAAGCCTAGCCTTGAACATCATTTCAGTCTTTCAACTATTTTATGATATAATAAAAAGAGGACATCAATTTTGTTAACCCTTATTCTCATAAAGTAGCATATATGCTACCTGGGGTTTTCCCCTACTTTCTATTTGAAAAGTGACGTCAGCGCATATGTTGCATTGTTATTTGCTATCCCTTATTCTCATAAAGTAGCATTTATTCTACTTTATGAGAATAAGGGTTAAATATGGACCTAGGTAATTTGAAATTGAATGAATTTTAATGAAAATATTATTATTTTGAATTTTAGCCAGTTAGTTGAATAGTTAGTCGTACGTCAGAGATATTTTCAAAAATATTTAATTTATCTATTACTAAACATCTAGTACATCCGAAGAATGGTTTAAGTGATTTTCTGTTATGTGAAATAGACTCACTTTATAGGCAATGAAACATAAAACTGATATATTGTGTTGCTATTTATCTATGGATAAAATTTCAGAACTTTTAGATAACACGTGGTAAAATATCTAATGTAAAGGAACTGATGAAATGTTCCATGCCATTAAGCATGTCAAGAATCAGTGAACTATGTATTCGAATTTGTAACAGTTAACTTGTTGGGGAATAACTTAATTTATTGGAACGACACCTGCGGAAAATTTTAAATAGCACTCCAACTTCGAAGAAATAAATTGAATCGCATTAAAGACTTAATTTGTGGTGAAGATCACGTCCATTTCGCGGTTGAAATTTGAATCAAGACCGGCTTCTGAATAGTTTCTGTTTTATAATTAACTAGAACGTATACAATACCTAATGAGAAATGCTGAAGATTAAATACAATCTTATTGTTATTTTCTTCATGTATAAAATGCCATTAAAAAGGTTTTATTTAATAAGAGAGGTTTTATTTAATAAGAAAGGCTACAAAATTAACCTCTTTATTTATTTAATTGACTACTAGTAAGATACCAATTGTTTCTTGTTCTATTGTCAAAGTTGTAGTTTTAGTTTCATTAAAAGCACGACGAAAAACTTTTGTGTTTGTGCAAGAGTATGTAGAGTTTGATTAAGATTATCAGTTGAAATTCCCTAAACAAAGAAGAGGACAAATTTATTTATTTCTTTTTTTGAAATGGGCTTTTAAGCTAGCCTTTATTTCGTTGAATTGCTGTTTAAAAATAATTGTCTCAATAGTAAATTGAGCGAAAATAGCGAATTTAAAGAAACGACTTTTAATTGAGTATATTTGGTACTTTTCCGTTTCAGGGGGGCCTGGCGATGGTTATTTTTTTTTCTCCAAATAAATGTTTCTTGCGTGGAGTTTGTTTTTGCGAAAAATATGTATAAATCGCCAACGGCAACTCAAAAATGGTATAGTAGTTTGATTTAGCAAAAAAAAAAAAAAAAAAAAAGCCATCGCCAGTCCCCCCAAAACGGAAAAGTACCGTTTTTAAAGCTAATTTTGTTTAAAAGAAGTTCTAACAAGAAATGCCATACATCAATGCGAATAAACAGAAAAAATACACAGATAATTTATGGGCATACGGTAAAAAGTTGATAATATGATATTGAAACTATCTCGGTTGTCCTACAAAATGATGAATATCTCGGGATCACCTCTATCTTTAGGATATAGGCAGACGTCTCTCCCGGAAGTAAAAAATAGAAAAGTCATCCAGGACTTTTGTAGAATGTGATCTTCAAAATATAAGTTCAAAGTTCCGAAGCAGAAACTTACGAAATAGACCATTACAAAAGAAGTTAAATTACCCCATTACCTATATTTCGAAAATGAGAACTGCATGCGTTATTTTGTTGTATATTGACGATGTACCTGATAAAGTGGAAGTGTGGAAGATAAAAAAAAAATCATCGGAAATACTACGGGGCAATTAAATGGATCTTTGAATTTATATGATTTGAAGGTGAGTTTGGGGCGGGCGTCGAAAGCACAGAAAATTCTTTTTTACTTCTTGACTGAAAATCCAAAGGTTTGTTGATGCGTGCCTTTTAGCGAAAAAGATAGTTATTTAAAACTAAGAGGATCGATGACGTCTGGGATAAGCTTTCCAGGCTGTAAAATCTATGTACAATATGAAATTTATACATATTCATTTCTATTTCACAATATGATCATTATTTAACCTTGCTGGATGAATTAACTTCAGACATGAAAAAATATGAAAAAACGTAAAATCTCTATTTTTTCTGTGATCAATAAATAATTTGAAAAGTAAAGACTAGCCAATTTAACATTTAATCCCATTCCCTACTTCGGGGAAAACAAATTCTTGCCAGGAAGATCCGAGCGTGCTTTCATCAATTAGAGTCTGTCTAAATAGTATTCAATAAAACTAAAACAAAACAAAAGCTGCAAACTTATCCCGACAGAATAACGTTCTGAGAAGCATTCAGACGTTGCTGTTTTATTATGCAAAATAAGTTAAGGTCCTATAATATGTCTTGTCCTGCGAACGGTACGCTAATCTCCGAGGCTACATTAAAAGCATTTAATGATGTCATTTTAATTGTTTTCAGGCATCAACCTCCTCTGTTTAAGGTAAGGGAGCAGTAAACTTAGCTCACAATGAATACAGGCTTAACAGTATGTATGTGGAGCGACTCAACAGTGAATGGGGCAATGCAGTTTTAAACTACCTGCGCTGGATTTGCGAAAATATTGCGTTAAAACAATCCGACTTTCCATTAAAATGCACCGAATGCGTTTTCAATGAAGCATAACTGGCCTCATTTTTAAAAACGGATGCTTGCTAAATAAGTTTGAGTTAATATTGATCATTCTATGCCTTTTAAGCTCGATGTCATTGAAGGGATTCTACACTGTAAGAAATTCTAGTTAACCCTTAAATAAAAATTATAAAAAATGGTGAAATTCAGCTGCAACCAATGTTTGGTACTAAGTTGAACCATTATAATGGCGCAGTTTCACCATCAATGTGAAACTTGGCACCATTATAACGGTTCAACTTTAGTACCAAATAGAGATGTTACGAATATTCGGTTAGTATTCTGCCTATTTGGCCCTTCGGCCGAATATTCGGCCTGACCGAATAGTTATTTCATCACCTAGCCGAATGTTCGCCCGGCCGAATACTGGGTAAGGTCAAATTCGGCCTGGCCGAATATTGATGGACTATTCAGCCGAATAGTTCTGCTGCAGTAGAAATTAAAAAAAAATAAATAAAGAAATTAGTAGATTTTAAATATTTAAAATTGCATTATAAATATTGCAAAATAATACATTAGTATATAGTTTTAATAAATAAAAAAATAATTAAAATAAAACTACTTTTTTAAAGCCTTGTTTTAGGCTTGACTGAGAAAAAACAGATTTTAAAGTTGTAATATTGTATTTTATATTTCGCATTTGCTCCCAAAAGCTGGCAATAGTTAATTATGATGGAGAATATGAAAAATTTATTTTGTTATTATTAACAAAGTGGAAGTCAGACTTCGTTTGGGTAGACTGATTTGTGAATATTGGGTAAGAGAGAAATGTGAAAAGCCTAGAATATATCACTAATATTTAGATTGCATAAGTTATAGCAGTTTTTGAAAATAAAAATATATTCCAGTTAAGTGTATTAAATTTTAATAGATCTTTTAAAAATAGGTATGTAAAAAGCCCCATAAAATAAAAATATTAACTTTTATAACTTTAAAAATATCTCTCTTTAAATGACAGTTTTGAGCAAGGTAAAAGTTCACTAAGCAATAGTAGTTCTTTCATTTGAATTAAATAATTAGTAAAATAATGCTAATGCTTACAACCATAAAACCTGTCATTTTTATTCCACTTGTGGGTGAAATTATTAATTTTATTACATTCTAAACAATACAGAAAATGTATTAATTTTAGATAGTTTTAAATTCGTAACAAACAGAATTAAAGCATATATCATAGATTGTGTGTAATTGGTGTTTGGCTTTGTGAATAATTTTAAATTTGACAAATACTTTCTATTACAATGATTTTCCAGAAATTTTAATATCCAGCCGCCGAATATTTGGTATTCGGCCTAAGACATTGGCCGAATATTCGGTTTTGGCCTATTCGACCTAGAAGAAATGGCCGAATATTCGGCTTTGACGTGGAAGAAGTGGCCGAATATTCGGCTTTGACGTGGAAGAAGTGGCCGAATATTCGGTTTCGACCTCGAAGAAGTGGCCGAATATTCGGTTTCGACCTGTAAAAAGTATCCGAATATTCGGCTTCGACCTGGAAGAAGTGTCCGAATATTCGGTTTCGACCTGGAAGAAGTGACCGAATATTCGGTTTCGACCTGGAAGAAGTGACCGAATATTCGGTTTCGACCTGGAAGAAGTGACCGAATATTCGGTTTCGACCTGGAAGAAGTGTCCGAATATTCGGTTTCGACCTGGAAGAAGTGTCCGAATATTCGGTTTCGACCTGGAAGAAGTGTCCGAATATTCGGTATTCGGCTATTCGGTCAAATCACTAATCGTTACACATCCCTAGTACCAAATGTTGGTTGCAGCTAAATTTCACCATTTTTTTCTTTTGGCAATAAACAAATATTTGAAAAAGAAATGTGCTCATTCACATTTAGTATGTATTTTACAAGCCCATTTCTAAAAGCCTATTTTTCAAAACAGAGTTTCTATTTCATATCCTTCCGTTCAAAAGAAATAACATTTTCCACTTCTCTGATTAATGTTGAAACAAATTCCCCAGTTGAAAGGCTGTGTAGTAACAAAAATCTTACTACTCTCATGTTTGGGGAATTTTCAGTTAACAAAAAGCGTAGTGCAGTGTTGAAGAATCTTTGAAAGATTGCTCTTTATCTCAGATAAAACATCCGAGATATACAAGCTAGAAAGAATTCATATCTTTACTAATGAAGATTCTCTTTCAATGTCAATACATTGAATGAGAATGAAGGGTTCTTGGTTGCAATTTTTTTTTTCCATTTTATATGTTATTATTTTTGTTGAATTTACAAAAACATTTATACACATTTTGATTAATATTTAGAAAATCATTATTTAAAAAAATTTTGGCAACAATGCCGAATATTACCTATATTCTATATTGGTATGCCCATGCGGGTACCGCTGTTCATTAATAAAACTAGTAAAAAAATGAAAAGTCAGCGTTTTTTAAACAATTTCTACAGAGAAAAAATAATTTTAATTTCGTTGGAAATATTTCTGTAATGTGAACGCTGTTGTTGTTGGAAATTCCACTTGAATATTCAAGCTCCCCCGCAGAGTGACCTGGAATTAAGGCAGTCAGATAGCGCCTTCCGTTTTTAATGAGCACCACAAGGGTGGAAATACCACTTAGCTCAAGCAGATTATGTATTTAGATGACACCAGATGGTGCTACCATAAATTCGCCACCTTTCTTTTTTGATCTAAGGCAGAAGGGAAGGGAAATTCTAAAACCCCCGGCACCCTAGGAGCTGCCTGGGGACTTCAGGGTCGACGGATTTTACATGCCCGTATCCCCAAGTGTACATGGTGGGTGTTCAGCGGGTCGGGTATAGACCCAAGCCTTCGGTTGAAAATCCGACATCCATCATTCATGAATCATAAATAATGCCACGCTTCGAGGGGGAAGGGGGTTTCGTGAAATTGTGACAAAGTGTGACAAGGGGAGGGGGTAACAAGAAGTGTGACACCAGGCTTATACAACATAGCGTGACACGTGACAAAGGGGGGACGGGGGGTCAAATGTATCGGATAAAAGCGTGACATTATTTATTGACGGCCCCCAAGCACTAGGCTTCCACGGCCTCAATTTGAACGTTGTACTGGTTGGCGTGAAAATTAAATTTATTCTTATCTTTGTAAAAGCGCATGAAGAAGTTAGAAGGAAAAACATTAGAAGCCAAGAAAAGGAAAAAAATCACTGATCCAACTACAGTCGCGATTAAGAGGCGGTTTATAAAAGAACCTGCCATAAAAGTAAAATTGGAGACAAATCACGCCTGAAGGGGAAATTCGAGCTTTATAAATATAATACAAAACACCACATAAATATATTACAGCTATTTTGCGAAAATATACAGTAGCATGTCCTTCATAAGCTAATCATTATTTCCTACTTTAACACACGATTGCAATATTGAAACGGAATTTACCAATTACGGAGCTATCTTAATAAAATCTATTTTCAAACATCAAGCACACGTAGTCGAATTTCCTGCTGTAAATATCCGAACTGTGGCTGTTGCGCTGCGAGTTCTCAATTTTGATGCAATTAAGTAAGGGGAGTAACCTGCGCAAAACTTTACGCGAAGGGCTTCCGCCCATTTGGTAATTCCACTGCTGAGCATGGGACACAATATATTGAGATGTTCCGAGCACAATACTCCGGTTTCGTACCACTCATAATTAAATAGACGCTGGAAGTTTTATTGCACATTCGCCTAATTTCTGCATGTTTAAAATGACTTACGACATATGTTCAAGCAAATAGTTTCAAAACTCTCAGTTATAAATTGATAGAGGATTTAAATAATTTCTGAAGATCAAAGTAAAGTTTGCAAAATACTTATTAACCTCTTGCGACTTTTTGTACCCAATTGGGTACATTTTAAAATACTGTTTATTAACTACTGTTTGTGCAATTTGAAAGCTAAAACACCCAATTGTTTTTGAAATTAATCAACAGATAGTTTACTTTGTTTTAAACATGGAAAATGGGGAATAATTATTATTTAAACTAATTACTAATTTATATTAAAGAAGTAATTTGCTATTTTGTTTTATAATCATTTTTTAAATCAGAGAACCAAGAAATTGCGCCAAAATTGTTTGTGCTTAGTTCTGGGGTCTGAAGAGGTTAAAACGAACTTTTATTGAGATAATTCAACAAGTAAGAAAACTTACAGGAGAGGATCAATTCATTAATTAGAATTTATTATTTTCTTCTAAATGTTACTAAAAATATGTAAATGTTTTTTCCCCTTTCTAATGAGGCTGCGTATGGTCACTAACCTTTGCAGACCTAGTGCATTCCCCGGAATTGGTATCCATTCGTTCAAGTAGCGCCACTATCGGTGGATGCCCATTACCACTTGAGAATTTTGACCCTCAGTTTCTCCCTAGATGCCAACACCTAAGCTCTGAATCATGCGAAACTGCACTAGGAATGTAATTTAGCCGAGAGTAGGCAAGCCAAACATATACTCAAGGGATCTTTAACATGCCACATAATCAAACGACATGGGCGCAGACGATTTTCTGTATCTTGAAAATCCACCGACTTGGGACAGGTTTGATCCTGCGAACTTGGGCGTACGAGGCCAGTGCCTTACCACTACGCCATCCTGCCGGAAATATGTAATTGTAATAAAAATATATGTAAATATAATGTTAATGTAATGTAATACAAACGGACACACATTTTCCTTATCTCAAAACCCTACTTTCAATTTTTTTATTTTTCAATCTTTTATTTAATAACTTTATTTATTTTTGACTTTTAACGATATTTTTACTATACGTTTTTTTCACATATATTTGTTTTTACTTTTAGGGGAAAGTAGGCTTAACCCCTTCCCTATCACTCCCGTGAAAATGACGGGCTGAGGTTTCGAGCTCTATTTCTCGCTCCCGTGATATTTCCGGTGTTTAAAATTAAAAAATAAAAACAAATCAAAAATTAAAAATGAATATATATATATATTGTTCATACACATATTTTTATATAATTTTCAGTGATAAGAAAATAGGCATTTTTATGACCGTTTTCTTGCAAATTATCCGACCGTTAAAGGGTTAAAATGGTTGGACCACACTATGAAAATTTTGCTTAAAAATAGGAATTACTACATAAGCATAAGATAAATTTAAATACAGCTTAGATTGTTAGATTAAATTAACAAAGATTTAATACGGTTAATATTTGAAGGGCCTATAAGTCTCTTATAAGTACTCATATGATTGTTCACTTTTTTAGAATATCTTTTGCTCGTTTGTAATCAATATAACAAAAACATTCTTACGACAGAAATGGCTAAAAATCGTCTGCCCTTAGGAGATATGAATAATGGGAATTTTAATTAAACTTATTGAAAAAGGTACCAGACGCTTTCGATTCTTGAATCAATCAATTATTCATCCTATGCAATGGCATAGAAATTCAATGAATGAAAAGAAGTGAATAATAATAAAAAAATCTTTTCTGAGCACATTCTCGATATCTAAAATAGTCATTTAGATATCGAGATCCTGCTTAAAAAGATGCTATGACAGATAAAGAGTTTACAATTTCTTAAGTGGAGTCAGCACCCAAAAATGTCGAAAAAAACCGAAATTTTTTTTATTGGCTTAAGTAGTAAAATAAAAATGTTCCTCTTGAAAAATGCTCCCTGAAAGTTTCAGAAAAATTGAAGGAATATTTAATGATTTATCATTGATTTTATTACGGTGTGATTTGCTACCTTTTCATTCCGAAGCTTAAACTATACTGAATATAAGCCACATATTTATTTTTAAAAATAAACTAAACGAGAAGAAGCAATTTCAGCGTGACTGTAACTGAAGAAAAAAGTTCCTTACTTGAAATTTTGATAAAGATATTGCAAGTCGAAAACTTAAAATGCTGCTTTCTCTCGCTTTGTCTTTCGCGCATTTCATCTCAATTAGTTGTATTAAATTGTATCTATAATGTGGATTTTTTTCCCATATGTTCCCGAAGCTATACATAACAAAGTTATGTTTTACTTTTATGATAACTTAAGTACTTAAAAAAAATTTCTTTTTTCGTAGGTTTTGTGAATTTTTCGTTGTTTTTCTGCGTAACTTCAGTCTATATTTTTTTCTTAAAATAGTATTTGACTTATAAAAAACTCAAAGGATAAAAGTTTTGTTTTATGAGTAATGATTGAATAAAAAACTTTTGAGACTTTACACCAATTTTTGAAAAAGAAGATTGTTTTTAAAAATTGCTAAATTTCGTTTTAAAAATTAAAATTTTCAAATTACATTTGAGGAATCCAGTTTTTTTAAATATTAAATTTTTTATGAAGTGATAGAACATGACATGAGACAAACATTGTAAATAAAAATACCATAGAGAGAAAAAATGGTCTCATGGTGCCGACTCCCATTAAGCTGTATTCAATACCAAAATTTAAGCTCTTGTTTGAGTTTGCATCAAGAGTTTTGGCAAAGTAACTATATTTTCTGTTGTCACGTAATTAATAAATATATTTTTTGGCCTCAAAAAAATGAAATTGCTATCACATATGAGTATTAATGTGAAAAAAACCTACTTAAGAAAGACAAATAAAATTATCGGAATTTTCTGTTTAAGCGACAGTTTACAATGTTTGTCTCATGTCATGTTATGTCATTTTATAAGAAATTTATTATTTAAAACAACTGGATTTCTTAAATATAATTTGAAAATTTTAATTTTTAAAAATGCATCTTCTTTTCAAAAATTGGTGTAAAGTCTCAAAAGTTTTTTTTTATTGTATCATTACTCATAAAGGAACCATAAGTGTTCTTATTATGGTTCCTATCTTTAAATTTGTTGATAATTAACTATTATATTTTATACTAGTAAGCCGTGCGGTCATACGGAATGGCCGCTTTTCTAGTTATAATAGATATACAATTCTCCCAGTAACCGGAAATGCACATCAAATCAAAGAGGTATTTATCAGGTAGAACAGTAAAATTTAATGAATAAATAATAAAAATTTCGGAAAAAATATTCTTACCGAAAAAAAAAAAAAACGTCAAAGTTATAATAATCTGTAAAATAAAAATATTATTTACTATATAATCAAATTGTTTGCGAAAAATATTTATTTATATCCAACATAATCATCGTCGAAACAATAGTTTTAACGAAACTGGAAAAAAGAGCGCTGCCACTTTAATTTTTTTAAAAAGCGCAGACCGGCACATAAATTAAAACAAAGAAAGGAGAATTAAATTAAATTCCGTTTACATTAATTTTAAACAGATATTGCAAATCTAGCGATGCCTCACTCAAAAAGCTAGAGAACTGTTTTGATTATTAGTCGTTTTCATTATAGAAACAATTGTGTAGTTGACATCACGATGCATTTTTCTTGGAGTAAGAAATTTGTAATAAACTATCGCCGACAAACAGACACTTAAGCGGCTTATATATAAGATGAGGGTTTTTGTTATGACAATAATGCAAATTTACAGTAATATTCATGTCGTGGTTATTTTGCTTTGAGAACAAATTAATTAGATGTTCATTATTAGTGCCTAGACCGAACTTTATATTCTTCTTTCCAAATTCAGAGCAGTAATAGAATCTCTTAATAACCTATTCAGTTTTAAAAGCGTTATATTCGTCTTTTAATACTTTACATACATAAGCTTAACTACAGTTTTAATCTTCTAAATTACAGATAAATTAAAATTAAAGTAAAATTATCATACTGCATTTTATTAAGAAGACAACTTTCATTTAGTTATGGTTAAACTGTTTGTTTATAACTATCCATGAATTTAATATTAAAATTATCATCAGACTAAAAAAAAATAGTAATATGTGAAAACAAATTGTAGGGGAAAGTCGGACAAAACCGGGTCCCAAAGTGTTTTTTCTTTTTCCTAAGCTGTTAAGTGAATAAAATTGCTTAAATTTCTATTTTGAATGATAAATTAGTTCTTTAGTTACAGAAATAAATATTTTTCAACGCGGAAGAACAATAATTTGGAGGGTAAATACATTTTTTTTTTGAAGTATAAAAGAACTCGGTTTTATCCAACCAGGTTGGATAAAACCGAGTGATTTTAGGAACACTTAGAAAATGTTGTTGTCTTATTACTGAAATATTTATTTATAACGATAAATTGGTACAATGGCCGTCCTATACTGAGAAACATAGGTGGGTTAAAAATATATCTTTGGGAAATTGCATTTTTGAATTCTTTTTTCTGTGTAGACTTCTTAAAAGATGTCTTCTTTTTAATTAATTTCCCGAGGAGATATTTTTAAAAATATGAATGTATCACCGCCCATAGACTTAACATTAGTGAGCTGAAATCGGAAATTGACTGAAGAGCAGCCTTAGTTTTTATGGGTGCAATTTTTATTCTAACAACATTACAAATTTGTAAAAGCATTAATTTTTTCATTCTACCCTACTTAAAGAATAAAAAACATTTTTTGGAATAAACTGACAAACACGATTTAATTTTAAAAAAATAATTTTTATTTTAAATGTCAATAATTTTAATTTTATATTTGTACTTAGTGGGACACTATAATATAGTAGCCTATATTCATACGAAGTCCCCCCTAAAAAGTAATAAAGATTTACTTTTATACTATTTATGAGATGATTCTTTAAGATTTATATTTTACAAATTAAACTATTTATATTTCTCACAGTAAAAAAAAGAAAAGGTCGTCCAAAACCGGGTACTACCCGGTCCTGTCCGACTGCCAAGGTCCCGGTTTTATCCGACAACGCCATTAATTAGAAAAGACGGCTTAGCACATTTCAAACATGATGAAAAACCTGGTTTAATAATTTAAAATAACTGCTGAAAAAGGTGTTATCAAATGTTGTACATACCTAAAATAAATCTCAAAGCAATTAGAAACTACAAAGTGAAATCGGTGGTGAAAAAATCAAAACTTTTCCACTCAAATTTTTCGAAACATCGGCGTTGACAAACAAATAAACAACACTGCCTTTCATTTAACTTCAAATAACATGGCGGTTGTTTGCAACAAGTTTCAAGCGTTTTACGACAAATGGCAATAATAATCAAGCTAAAACTGCTGGTTCCCGGTTTTATCCAACTTTCCCCTATTATACATTGCAAAGAAAAAAAAATATTGGCATACTAAAAAAATTCAGTTAAAAGACAGAAAGGAAACCGAGTGGATTTTTACATTTACGAAAAACTTGTTTGAAATCAAATAATCAAGTTTCTTAATAACAGTTCCCAATAAAATTCTTGTTTTTCGGCACTCTGTGAAACTGCAGAGAAAGGTATGTTGAGTTACGTGTAACTGAACACTTGAGATATGTGAGTACTAGTTTAAAAATTGTAAACAAATGTATAATCAAACTCTTGAGATTTGTGACTGCTAGCTAAACAATTGTGAAGAAAGGCAGTATATATTGTTTGCGTACTGTTTGTTTCCAGCTCTTTTGAGCAGCTTAGTCCTCGGCGGCGCAAAGTTCCTCCGAACTCCGGAGGCGTCTTTGGCCGAGCGGCTTAAGGCCTAAGAATCCCGACAGCGTAGGCTCAACTGAACTTACCTTCGACCCTATGAAGTGCCAGATTAGTAATTCAGCGTACTCACAGATGGCTCCACTACTGCTTCACATTGTAGCTATCAATTCACAAACTTTCTCGGTTTTTTTTGTTCTCTGTAATTTCTTTTTTTAAAAAGACTTTATAGTTTTTAGTTCTCTGTAATTGACTCCGAATGAATGCTTTCCAGCAGGTTATCACGTATTTTCGAGCAAAATGTTTCAATTAACACTTGGCATGCGGGCAACGTATTTTTACGTTTTTTGCAGTCAGTCACTAGAGCGCGGGTCACGTAAAATTACGTATTTCGTAGATTTGTGGTGGACACCCGCTAACCACCACAAATCTACGAAATACGTACAGTTACATGTATCTGTGCCATTATATGCGTGTTATTTGCGTTGCTTGTGTTCCTCTTCACAGAGGAAAATGCTTCGAACGGTACCATACTGTATAAAACTATTAACACGTTATCCGTTCTACTTGCAGTTGCAAAATAAAGTGTAAAATAAGAAAAGGTTCGCTCATAAAAGCGAAGTAGTTTTCGATTTACTGCGATCGTTCTGAATAACCAAACTTCCTCGCGATTCACGGAAAAACGCCTGCTGCACACGTAATTCGGCGGCGAAGTATGCCCGCATGCCAAGTGTTAAGGTATTTTTGCAAATATTACAGCAGAGTAATCTTAGTCGGGAACTTCATAAAGATATCGTGAAACGATGTGAAGCATCCGAGTAAGAAATTATAAATATAACAAATGAGGTGATGATATAAAACGTGAATTTAATATAGTACCTACTTTTCACCTCCAACTTCCTTCCCTGTTAGCACTAAGCCATAGGGATACCCTCCCCTGGGAATTTAACATAGTACCGCGAGGTAGTGGGGTCCACGTATTTTGCATGCACGTATCCCCAGATATACATGGGGGTCAAGTCTTCATCGGGTCAGGTATCGAATTACGACAATCCGGTTAGAAGTCCGACACCCTAACCACTAGGCTACCACGGCCCTGGTAGATCAAGGGTCGCCGCTCGATACTGGCCGGTCGAAGACTCTCCTTGAGGCTAATGAGGGCTGGTGCACCCTAAATGTGTAGCGTCAATCATTGTTTTCCCAATTTCTCATTACAAATCAATGCCTGTGTGAGGTCCGGAACAGGGATTGTTCAACATCTGGTGCTTCCACCTATTGTGTATTATGTGAGGCTAGACCGGACTCCTGCCTTAACAGTGCCTAATTTCCCAGTAGCTGCCCATTTCTGTCCTAATGCCTGGTCACTCTCAAGGGGAGCTTGGATTTCCAAGTGGCATTCATAAGAACGTTTAAATAAACTAAAACTCAGTGGCGCGCCGGCCCTTTTGAGAGCTATGGCCTACTGCGCCCATCCAAAGGGCCCTGGGGTGCAAAGGTAGAGGTTCCGGTCAAGTGATCAGGGCCCGACGCGGAACCCCCAGTGTTTAGTTCCCAAGCATGCTTGGTCCTCATTTTATCGACCCCACTGCAGGGATGAACGGCTGAGTCGGCCCTGCCCAGCCCGGGAATCGAGCCCCGGACCTGTGGCATGTAGCACGGAAGGCTACCACTCAGCCACTGGGCTTCAGTAATTCGTAAGAACTACACCACAGTAATATGCTACAATGTAGTAAGAATCAGCAGAATTATTTCTAGAGAACTTGATAACGACATGGAAATCTCAACAGCAGTTGTACAGAGGCCGTTATCGGTAACTTTTCAGTTTACTGTTGCTGCAAATTTTTGCTCATATTAAGTATTGCTCTTTATGCTAATGATGATAGCTAATAGTCGCCAAGATAACAGCAACAATGAGGTTCTCTCCATTAAATAAGGATAGATAGCTTAATAATGAGGTTTTAGTTTGCGTTCATTGTGCAGCAACTTCTTGCTTTCAAAGTAGTGATGTGCGCCTTGTAGTCAGATAATACTTCATCAGTTTTCAGACGACTCTAAGATCACTAGGAGTTTTGCAGGAGAGGAACAATCGCAAGCTCAGAGTACAAGAATATTTGCTATTTTTGTAAATTGTTAAAATATATACATAAATCCTGTTCTAGCAGACAGATTTTTTTTTGGGGTTTCCGAGCAAACTTTATCGAGAAGATATGACATAGAACATGTACACATACGAAGTTCTTCCACAACAAGGCCCACGCAACTTTTTGATCTGGATTTTTATGGATATTTCTGAATAAATGAATAATAAATGAGTGAGCTCATAAAAGAATGAATGAATGAATAAATAGTGAGCGCATGAATGAATGAATAGATAAATGAATGAGTGAATGAATAAGCATAAACCGTTGAAAAGGTGCATTTTGGAGCAATTAACAACGAAAGCTAAATGAGAAAGACAGAGAGAGATAGCTAGATTAATCAATTCGATATTGGTGTATACGGGAAAGCAGGCTCGTACAGTTGCAGCCGGAACTTCTTGTTTTCTTGATAAAATGCAGTATAATCTTCTGTGAATGTATTCCTATTAGATGTCATAAGTAACTAATGAGTGAACACTGTGTATTTTAACAATTGCAATAAAAAATAAATTAATGCATTAATATATCTTTAAAAAAATATTCAAATTCGATTAATAAGAAAGAGAACGATATTTTCCTTCTTTCATGGTAGTGGTAAAGGAAATGGTGGCATTATGCGGAAAGATATTTTGTTTCTCTAACCAGAAACTAAAGTAATGATTCATTTCATATTTCTGTTCAGGCGAGACGAACTTTAACAAGTAATTCACTGCTATGCAAAGAGTTAGAATTATAATGTATGTTTTACATAGTTATAACTCATTTTTTTAAAACCCATTTCATTCAATAATCTACCGTCTCGATAATGTTACAAACTACATTTTCAGTGTGAGCATCATAGGTTGTTTAATTACCTCACAGATTTCTATGCTCTTCAAAGTGATTTGATGCAAATGGCGGGAAATAAATTCTTCATTAGAATTCCTAATAACCACGGAAATTCCTTGAAAGTCACATAAATTTACCTCCATATTTCGTGTTATTTTACAACCAACTCCGGGTTTAAATGATTCCAGGGCCGGATTTTATGTTTTCTTTTC
Organism: Octonoba sinensis; assembly: GCA_038502835.1. NCBI lineage: Eukaryota > Metazoa > Arthropoda > Arachnida > Araneae > Uloboridae > Octonoba > Octonoba sinensis. Next base: position 141,425,336 of record CM076599.1, read on the forward strand.
ATTTTGTTCGTTTTTTCCGAGAAGCAGTGTTTAATCATATAATCTTGGATGAACTACCAAATAAAAACAAAATATCACAAAAATGATTAAAATGATTCTTTACGAGATTTTTTCAGTACATTGAATTTCAACATTTAAGCAAAAAGTTCGTCAAGAATTAAAGACACCTGATTTCTTCTCTAGTATCTTTGGTTCTACAACATTAGTTAGCCTTATGACTTCTGTTCAGGTTCCCCACCAGTCTATGGACCCGTTGTCAAATGTTTTTATCTGCCCCCTATCCCATTTCGTTTGTTGTTTTTTTTCTTCTATCGGTTTAACTATAAATTATGCTAGGTGCATGCTCAAAAAAGTGATTTCTAACAAATTTTAAAGTATCACAAAAAATGACAAATTGAAAATAACTGGTTGCTTACTTTTTAAAGTAAAACACTAACGATTAAGATACTTCAAACCAAATATTATTCAGAAGAAAAAAATAACGTTTTTATTTAAAATATTTAAAATCATAGCATTAATATAAACAAAACGACCGTTGTATTTCACAATTTTTCAAAGAGTGGTGGGTTGACTTTTTGCTTTTTTTTCGTATTGATTTGAGAAAATTTTCAATGGTTAATTTGAAAAGATTTAATTTCTTTCGATTATGTACTCTTTTAGAAGAGCTTTTTTCTTCTTTAAAGAGCAAGTATTTCATATTTTGTAAACAAGAGGTTAGCAACATATATTTTATCAATACTCTTGTATTTTTAGAAAACGTATCACATTTAGCAATGCTATTCTATTAATGCTAATTGAAAGTACTCATCAATGTTTTCCTTTTTTTTCTTTCAATGAGGATCCACGGGCTCAAAAAAAGCTATGGGCTTCGTTGCCTTGGCAACGGTAGCCATGGGCTAGGTGGGGGCCCTGCTTTTGTTGTAAATTAGTTTAAATATTTCTTCAAGTGACTAAACCAATTGCCTAAAAAATAACATATTTCTTTTATGTTAAAAGAACTAATAGTTTTTGAGAAACCGATATTAAGTCTATTCTCTCAAAATGTAGGGCTTATGTTTTGGTACATTCGAAATATCAAAGTTTTTAATAGTAAACTTTAAAATATTGAAAAAAAATATTTAATTAGTAGTAAGTGCACGAATTTAGGAAACATCTAACAAAACAAAAAGTAATAGGATTCAAAAATAATAAGGAAATAAAATATATGTAGGCTTTTTGTTGGCTTCTAGGGGCTTCTTCAATAATGATACACAATGAGAGATATAACAAGAAGTTCCGTCTAGAACTATACAAGCCTACTTTCCCGTATACACTAGCTTCAAACTTATAATCTAGCTATCTCTCTCTTTCTCGATTAGCCTTAGTTCTTCATTGCTTCAAATATACCTTTTTCAACGGTTAATACATATTCATTCAGTCGTTCATTTATTCAGTCGTTCATGTATTTATTCACTCATTTATTTATTAATTCTTTTGCGTATTCATTAATTCAAAAATAATCTTAAAAATCCCGATCAAAAAATTTCATAGGAATATAGGCTCGTTTGTTCTAGATGAACTTTCTATCTGTACATGTTCTACATCATAAGAGCTTTCCGATAAAGTTTGTTCCAAGCAAATCGGTCCGTTAGATCAGCATTTGTATAGGATTGAAATTTCCATGTAGGCGCTATGTTAATTGTTTTTGAACTGTTCAAAAATGAACAAAAATTGTTCGAATCAATATTTCAAGCCAAGAACTTCTTCCAGAGAGCTTGTTCAGTGGAACTTGGATCTTGTACCCAGAGTTTACATCATTTGCTTCATTTTCGCAAATAGGCGCTAATGTTAAATTTTTTTCAACTGTTCAAAATGGAACAAAAAATTGTTCAAATCAAAAAGTAAAGTATGGAAATGAGATGTCCTCGCCGAGATCTTTTGAATGCAAAAATAATTTTTCGAAGCGGACAATTCGTTCAAAAGTTATTAGGGGGGGGGGGGGACAGAACGACAGACAGACCGACAGACACACTTTTTCCCCCATCTCAAAACCCTACTTTCAAATTTTTCATTTGTCAATCTTTATTTAATTACTTAACTTATTTTTGACTTTTCTTGATTTCTAACGATATTTTCACGATACATTAGGCCTTTTATGCTTTATTATTATTATTTTTTAACTTTTACGGGAGAGTAGACTAAAAATGACTCTATTTACACTTAACCCATTTACAGGTAATTATTTAGAAAAAGTTTGACCGAAATTAGCGTAACACTCAGACACACACAGTGCTCGCATGTCCACACAGCACCGAGTCTCTTGCTCAACTGCTGACTTCCGCTGCATTTCGCCTGATGGCGCTACCGTCGACGTCTCATCACACATTGGCTCCTACCCATATATATGTCTCAATAATAATTAGAAAAAGTAAAAAATTAAATAAAAAAAAAGTAAATAAATAAAAGTACATAAATAAAATCGGTCACAGATCATTTTCTTTGCCTCTCTCTGTCTTTTTTCACAAAAAAACAAAACATATAGAATTTTTTAATTCCTACGATGGATATCATTATTGAATCAATCTATGAATTTTCAATTTACCCATTAAATAATAACAGTATGAAGAGTGCCAATTTTAATTTTTACTCGTAACCCCAGAGTCATACCTGAAAACATTTTTGGAATTAGAATTTTTTTTTCTGATTAGATTATGAGCTACTTGAATTGCGGATTGAAATTTTTTATTGCAATATAATTATTACTGACCGAACTCTTAATATTAGCAGCATTGCTTACATTTTCAAGAAATAATGCTGTGATATTCAGAGTGTAAAAAATTATAAGTATACGTTATATTAAAAAAAAGCATAAAATCGTAGCAACTTCCTTGGAAGCAAAATGGTTTTGCGTACTAACTGCCACTTGCACACTCTGCCATTGAGCCATATGATCACTTTTTAAGGGGTTGACTAAACATGCGGAAAAGCTGGAATAAATAAAATAAAGTTTGAAACATAAGAAATGTAAAAACGGGAACAAAAAAGTGAACCCTGAAAGTGAAATCATGTATTAGTTTTAGACCATTGTGAGATAAACTTGACATTAATGAAAAGTTATATGAAACTGAATATAGTTCGTATGGTAGCTATGGTCGAATGCTTTACACGGCTCCTTGTAATTGCGAAATTCGTGTCTGCAGTGCATAAAAATGGAACTATGACAAACATTAACAAGAAGTTCCGTCTAGAACTATACGAGCCTACTTTCCCATATTCACCAGCTTCAAATTTATAATCTAGCTATATATATATCTCTCTCTGTCTTTCTCGTTTAGCTTTAGTTTTTAATTGCTTGAAATTAGGGATGTAACGAATAGTGATTTGGCCGAATAGCCGAATACCGAATATTCGGCCATTTCTTCCAGGCCGAAGCCGAATATTCGGTCCTTTCTTCTAGGCCGAATAGGCCGAAGCCGAATATTCGGCTAGGCCGAATATTAAAATTTCTAGAAAATCGTTGTAATAGAAAGTATTTGTTTAAATTTATTTAATTTAAATTATTCACAAAGTCAAAAAACCAATTACACAATCTATGATGAATGATTTAATTCTGTTTGTTAAGAATTTAGAACTATTTAAAATTAATCTATTTTTACTATTGTTTTGAATGTAATAAAACTAAGAATTTCACCCACAAGCAAAATAGAAATGACAGGTTTTACGGTAGTAAGCATTAGCGTTATTTTACTAATTATTTAATTGCAATGAAAGAAATACTAATGCTTAGTGAACTTCTACCTTGCTCAAAACTGTTTTATGAAGACATTTTAAAAGTTATAAAAGTTAATATTTTTATTTTATGGTGTTTTTTACATACCTATTTTTAAAAGATCTATTAAAACTTAATGCACTTAACTGGAATATGTTTTTATTTTCAAAAACCCCAATAACTTATGCTATCTAACTATTTATGATATATACCGGGCTTTTCACATTTCTCTCTAACCCAATATTCACAATAAATTAGTCTACTCAAACAATAACTTCCACTTTGTTAATAATAACAAAGTGAATTTATCATATTCTCCATTATAATTAGCTATTAGCAGCTTTTGGCAGCAAATGCTAACTATAAAGTACAATATTACAACTTTAAAATGTGTTTTTGCTCAGTCAAGCCTAAAACAAGATTTAAAAAAAGTAGTTTATTCTGAAAAACTTTTTATTTATTAAAACTATAGTGGACTAATGTATTCTTTTGCAATAATTATAATACAATTTTAAATGTTTAAAATCTACTATTTTTTTTATTTTTTTACTTTTTTACTGCAGCAGAGCTATTCGGCTGAATAGCCCATCAATATTCGGCCAGGCCGAATTTGACCTTACCCAGTATTCGGCCAGGCCGAATATTCGGCTGGATGATGAAATGACTATTCGGCCAAAGGGCCGAATAGGCCGAATACCGAATAGTGGCCGAATATTCGTTACATCCCTACTTGAAATATACCTTTTTCAACGGTTAATACATATTCATTCAATCATTCATTTATTGAGTCATTCATGTATTTATTCACTCATTTATTCATTCATTCTTTATCTTATTCATTTAATCATTCATTAATTCAAAAATATTCCTGAAAATCCCGATCAAAAAAATTTCATAGAAAAATAGGCTAGTTAGTTCTGGATAAACTTTCTATTTGTACATGTTCTACGTCATAAGAGCTTTCCGGTAAAGTTTGTTCCAAGCAAATCGGTCCGTTAGATCATGATTTATATAGGATTGAAATTTCCCCGTAGGCGGTATGTTAAGTTTTTTTGAACTGTTCAAAAATGAACAAAAATTGTTCATACTAATATTTCACGCTAAGAATTTCTTCCAGTGAGCTTGTTCATTGGAACTTGGATCTTGTACCCAGAGTTTACATAATTTGCTTCATTTTCGCCCATAGGCGCTAATGTTAAAATTTGTTAAACTGTTCAAAATTGAACAAAACATTGTTCAAATAAAAAAGTAAATCATATGAAAATGAGATGTCCTCGCCGAGATCTTTCGAATGCAAAAAGAATTTTTCGAATCGGACAATTCGTTCAAAAGTTATTAGGGGGGGGGGGGGGGGACAGACCGACAGACACACTTTTTCCCCATCTCAAAACCCTACTTTCAAATTTTTTATTTTTCAATCTTTATTCAATTACTTAACTTATTTTTGACTTTTCTTGATTTCTAACGATATTTTCACGATACATTAAGCCTTCTTTCATGCTTTATTATTATTATTTTTTTACTTTTACGGGAAAGTAGGCTAAAAAATAGTTGTAAAGACATTTTTCTTTTTTTGCATAGTTTCACTGAGCTGCCGTTTGACGTCACAAGGCATGTGGAACAATTAAATAACTTACAATTGAAAGAACTTTTTTTTGCTCTGCAACTCCGAAACACCATACTCCTTTTCTTTTTAATATGCGTGCCTTATTTACTTTGGAATCAATAAAGTCTATACTTAACCATACTAAACTTAAACTATACTTGATTTTGAATTCGATTTATTCATATTGTATGTTCTCATTAACATTGAAAGGAAAAAAAACACCCTCCCAACATGTTTTTTCGATTCTGAAATTTTAAAAATCTCAAAACTGTTCACGAGATACACCTTGTCTGGTTTTCAAAACAATTTTTATTTATTATCGTGATTTACTGCAAGTGCTTGGGCTGACTTTTGTTTCAAAACTCTTTCTTTTTAAGCCTCCAACGCGTTTTCATATTACTTCTTCGCCTACGTAGGTTTTCGTCCAATTCCGTTAATTCTTCATCGTTACGTGCATGTCCCTTTGCGATTTGATTCGAGATTGGAAGTTCGGACCCCTGACGTCACTCATCATCTGGACCTATAAAATGCGAGATCGAAAACTGCGCCGGAACCGAAGTATTTTCTCCGTGTACTCTCTCCAAAGCTTTCATTTCCTTCGCAGATTTGCGCAAACGACCGCTTGTATCTTCAAGCTCCTCAACTCCACTTCTCGCTGAGCTAAATGTAAGTACATTTTCAGAATTTTTCTCAACGTAGTCTAATGGACGGAAACTTTATAAAAAAAAACGTGTTTGTTGAAAAACTGATTCAGGTTTATGTGTATGCACAAATACTGAATTTGTTACATTGCACTTTAAGTTAGAAACTACCGGAAACGAAAAAAAGTTTCTGCTTTTCTAACTTGTGCTTCAATCAATGTTTACTATAAATGTATACATCAAAATAATTATAAAACTGTATCAGGTATACGAATAGTTAATTAAATACAATGCACGTTGTTTGCGTTAGAAACTGCTGAAAGCGAAAAAAGGTTTCAGCCCTTCCAATTGTGCTTTAATCAATGTTTACCATAAATGTATATATCAAAATAATTATAAACTTAAAGATCCATGTGAAGGCAAAAATTACTTGTAACAAAATTAACTCCGAGTTTTTTCTTTGTTGAATAAACGCCAATATTATATAAAAAGGAAAATGTACTTTTCTGCTTAACAAAAATCAAATATTCTTACTGTATATAAGGTAAGTGACCCGGTAGTGGACACAGTAAAGAAAATTTTCGTACTCTTCTACGTGGCAAATTTTTTTCAAGGGAATTACATCAATATTTGCATATTTAGCTTAATCGCCAACTATTTCTCTAAAAATTAATTACCTATAAAATGTCATTTGATGAAAAATTAGGATTTTTACTTCAAATTTACTAAACGCTTAATTTGTATCTATAGTGGACATTTATAAGACACGTACTTGCATTAGTAGTGGGCAGAAATTAACATAATCTATTTTATGCTGTTAACTTGGAGAAATAATATTAAAAATGACTAAGGGAGCCTTCATAAATGATGTCACGCTTTTTTCCCATATTTTCCCCAAATCCCTAACCTTTTTATTAATCGGCTTTAGTAAAGAGCAGCAAATGTGACCGTTGTGGAGGCAGCTATTAAATATTATGATCCATGTACTTGCATAGATGCTCCACGCCAACTCTAGTTCTCTCAACCAGCACTAGGAATCGTTCGCTATAGGTTCTGATAATTTCATTCAAGTTTAATGTTACATTCGCTTATTTTAGGAGCTTAAAGATCTAAGTGTCCACTACTAGAGCAGTGTCGGTCATTTACCTTATATAAGCAATGGAGTATTTTAATTAAAATATAATTAATTATTACGGAAGAGAAATAATTTTGATTGAAAGAAATATTCAATATACCAGCATCAGAAAACGTATTTTTTTAGTAACATGTTTGAAAGGATTAGATTCCAGCTATTTTTTCTTGTTCAAAAATTATTGCGCCTAAAATATTTTACAAATTTTCATGTAAACTGAACTGTGGTAAAAAAACCTCCTAACAGGCAAAAGCTTTTTGAAACGAGTATTTAAAAACCTTTTCGCAATCGAAAATTCTTTTCGCTATATCGGGGACATCAATACATTCACCCATGCAAATGAGAAGAATATTGCTATGCATATACTAAATTAAGTTTAATATTGAATGTATATATATATATATATTACATAAACTTTCTGTTTTTCACGTACGTGGCCTAAGCAAATATCTGTGTTTTCGAGTCCACAACGGCACGGTGGACACTAAATGGCAACTCAAGGGCAGTTAAATGCCATCTCCCGCAACTCACTATTCCCTCTACAAACCGACGCCTGGTACGTTCCAAAAGCGTCCATTTTCCGTGACTCACCCGTATATCTACGTTGGTACATAAATAAGTTGAAAAGTTGAAAAAGAAAAAAAAGGGTGTAAAAACAAGAAATAAATAAAATAGGTTACGGTAATATCTAATCTTTGAAGCAAAATTTCAATTTAGTGATTAACGGTAAGAAATTGCGAATGATTATTTCTTATTTGAAATTATAACATTTTTCATGCTCTCAAATGTCTGATCACAATTTAGTTATTATTACCATAAACAATTTTGACTGTTTATTTCATAATTAATTGCTATAAAATTCCTATATATCAAACACAACCAGACATAATATTTTCCGGGCCGTGGCCCAACCAAGATATTTCAGGCTGACGTTTCGCCTGACATGTTTCAGGTTTCTTCACAGTGAAAAGTCTATATGTCCTTCCTATATATCCTCGAATGATTATTTATGTATGGGATTAATTAAATAAATGTTATCTTCTATTCACATTTCTGGCTGACGTTTTGCGTGACATCTTTCAGGCATCTTCAGATTGAAAAGTCTATATATCCTCGAATGATTATTCATATATGGGATTAAATAAATGTTACCTTCTATTCACATTTCTGGCTGACGTTTCGCATGAAACGTTTAAGGCTTCTTCAGAGTGAAAAGTCTATATATCTTCGAATGATTATTCATATATGGGATTAAATAAATGTTACCTTCGATTCACATTTCTGGCTGACGTTTCGCATGACATGTTTAAGGCTTCTTCAGAGTGAAAAGTCTATATATCCTCGAATGATTATTCATATATGGGATTAAATAAATGTTACCTTCTATTCACATTTCTGGCTGACGTTTTGCGTGGCATGTTTCAGGCATCTTCAGAGTGAAAAGTCTATATATCCTCGAATGATCATTCATATATGGGATTAAATAAATGTTACCTTCTATTCACATTTTTGGCTGACGTTTCGCATGAAACGTTTAAGGTGTCTTCAGAGTGAAAAGTCTACATATCCTCGAATTATATATGGGATTAATTAAATAAATGTTACATTCTATTCACATTTCTAGAATTTTTCGAATTTTGTTTTCGTATCTTTCCTCAGATTTGTTTTCAGAATATATATAGACATAATTTTTAGCCGCATCCCCTTCTACTGGGGGATAGTCCGTGAAGGCCCAGATGCTATAGACGGTATGGCTGTAGTTGCGTTTCGTATCACTAAAACTCGTCAGAACAGAGGGGAAAATGGTTCTTAACTGTTTGGTCTTTGCTTATTGGTGGATAGTACACTGTTAGAAATTTCATCATGAAATTGCGGTTAAATGAGCGGCAGCAGTCTGTCCATCTAATTCACCGTTAAATTTACGGTTTGGAACATTTTTCTATCTTTACGGGACCTAACCATTTCCAATTAGCTTGGTTAAAAAGCCGTAAATACAAAAGTTTACGGTTTTATAACCATTTAAAAATGGTTTCAGAACAAAATTTTTACCGTTTCTGAACCATTTCGAGGCGTAGAATCTTCCAGGCGTAGAAACCGTAAACGAAGCTTGCGGGAATCGAACCCGGTTGTATGACACACCAACCTTGCTCTCTAACCATGCGGCCATCGGCACTATACAAAACTGTCGTTTATTTATCAATAAATCTATCTTTTCGAGGAAAAGAAAGGTTTATTGATAAATAAACGGCATTAAAATTGAGATTTCAGTTTTTGATTGGGTCCAAACCCATCTTTGGTCTAAATTTACTGCATATTGACGAAAATCATTTTATTTGCTGCAAAAATTAAAATACAAACAAGCTTCAGCAGCTCAAATGATGGGTTCGCTCATTCGCAAACAGTTCGAGATTCCGACGTCTCCAATTTTTGATTTACGTCTTTCTACTTAGTAACCACTGCTTAAGCTACTTTTTTCTTCTTCTTTTTTTATATACACATGCAGATTTGAAGTGATAAATATTTATTCATATTTTAACAACAACGTACGACCGGGAAGGTTTCGCAACCAAGATGGACGCCCGATTCTTACTGAGCGCTTGTAAATTACGGTTAGTTAAACGTTCTTTAGTAGAAACAGAGAATAAACGATTTTCTTTTCACAATCAGCGGTTTGAGTACCATGTTTTTAGTGGTTATTCAACTGTTGTAATTAGATATGGTAAAATCGCAATCAAATAAATGGTTATTTTACTATTTTCTTACGGAAATTTTTAACAGTGTAAAGTGTTTTAATATTTTTTTTTCACATCATTTTTTTACAGTTTTTCCCAGAAAGCATAACAGAATTGATGATTTTATATATATGCCTAAAGACTCATTCAGTATTTAAAACATTACTTCAATTTAATTATGGTTTCCGTTTAAAATATTGATTATTTATTTCGTATTTAGCAAATCAAATAACTTAGATCAAAAGCCAAATTTAATTGTTTTTGTCTTCTTAATGTTAATTAACGAACTTCTCAATTTTTTGTGAACTTTTATGTTGAGATTGTTCCTTAAATTTGTTCTCAGAATATATAAAACTGACGCTTTTATGTTTATAGTTTCACAATTAAAAAAGTATTTTAATTTTATGATTTCTTTATGTAAAAACAAAATAATCATCGCTTAGTTTGTATGTATATAAAAAACGTGTCTTAATGCTTTTAACGCTTGTTAAGACCGAAAACAAAACTTAATAGGTATACTTGAAATGCTTTACGCAAGTTTCTACAAACATTTTCTTTTCGTACTATTCCTTAAAGGTTCTTTCAGAGTGCAACAACTGGTGTTTTTAACCAAGAGATATTTAGGCTGTAATTAATAAGCATTAGATTTTATCAGCAAGAAAACATTTCGATTTTCGGAGACGGTAAATACGGAAGACACTAGCTTACAATAATCTCAAGTACACGGGTTTACTTCTTTATGAAATGCAAATACAGACATTAACCTTGAGCTGTAAAAGAATGTATTCGTCAGGAAAGGAATGCTTCATAAAAATTGGGAGCATATTAAAAAGAGAAATTTATGCTACGCCAAGTTTAACTGAATACTTTTCAAGTTTGAAAAACACATCACATAACTGATTATAACTATAATTTCTTTTATCAAAAGTTACTAAAACTGAATTTTTCATTTTTCTATACAATCAAAAATTCAAAAAATTATCATCTTAATTCATTCGATAACATGTTAGTTCGTGGAAACAGGGAGTCAATTTTTTTATCTGGCTGGCGAGAATTTAATTCTTATTTTCAGAGCCTAATATCAGGCGAGGCTACAGGGAAAATATTGCTTTTTAGGGGCCTAAGACGGTGCATTTTGAAAATATAAAATATTCATGCAACATCAAATTTCTATATTGTCACTGGATGAGTTTTAACCCATTAATGCCTACCATCCCTTTTTAGGGACAGTCTGAAAAGTACGTCTGAAGCACCCAAAATAAAGATTTCAACAAAAAATTGTTTTAATGTATTAATAACCTTAAAATAACTGGTTAGGAATATATTAAAACAAATATTTGCTGAAATGTTTATTTTTGGGTGCTTCAGACGTACTTTTCAGACTGTCCGTAAAAAGTGACGGTAGGCATTCATGGGTTAAGTTTTATTAAACATATCACCATAATTAGTTATAAGAACTATTTCTTAAATCAAAACTTACCTTTTTTTGAACTCTTATACAACAGAAATTTTGAAATTTTTTCACCTTATTCATTTTAATACAATCTAGTTAGCTTCGTTTAGGAGTTTGTCATTTCATTGCATGCACTCTTCGATTTTGCAATTTTTTGTCTTATTTTGTGAAAACAGAAAGTCATTATTTTATCAGGTCCCTAGAGTTGAATTTTTGTTTTCAGAGCCTAATTAATATCAAGTGACGCAACGGGGCAAACATTACTTTGTGGGGCTCCAATTCTCATCCCAAATGTAGGTCATAAGTTCTTACGAAGAAGATGCTCAAAATTTCTTTTTTGTGTTGGATATGTCAATTTTAAAGAGTTGTTCAGTTTGGAACCTTATCGCCGAACATGAGCATTGAGCATTAAGCTAAAGACTACGTTCCATTCTATTACATGGTAACGTAAACTACTTGATTAAGGATAAAAATCAAACATGAAATCTTCGAAAAAATGATGCCAAAACCCAGGTTGTTATAAAAAGTATGAAGTTAAAAGGAGGATTGTTAAACGTTGTTTTCAGTTGGCTTTTGCTGGGACTTGCGAATTTTGGACTTTATAACCAATCTATCGTTAAAAGTGGTGTTATTATAAATGAGTTCAACTGTTTCAAAGTTAATCACCAAGAACTCTTGTTATCTTGTTAAAATTCGATAAACTAATTCTTATTTGTATTACACAGGCAATAGTTTCAGAATGAAGTGAATGAAATTGAACCGAGGAGAACTTTATAATGCTTTCAATATGCTTTTTTTAGGCTCTTCTACTATGCAATATACTTTCGCATACAACTTCTCTTTAAACGGTCGTTTGAAATTTCAAGACATTCCTGATGCATTCCTCTTAGAATTAGTGATATTAGAATGCCTGTTATATATTTCTTGACATGGGGCTAGGAAATGACAGGTGATATCGATAATTCTCAAATAATTACCTGCTGTTACAATCCCTATATTATTTAGTTTGCTTTTCATTCCTCGTAAAATCGACGATGTTAATACTGATCGATTATAAGGCTCATGTTGGCGACGGTTTTCCGAATTTTCGCCAACATAGCTTATGGACTATAGGAATCATGTCCTGTTGATAATATATGATATGAAGCAGTAAGAAGCAAAGGGATGTAAGTAACCAAAAAACGATTCTGAGAAAAACCCGTTCAAAGTTTGGATGTTATGGGACATTTAATGTTATTTTTTTTCTAAATCACGTTGGGGCGGAGCACCTGTTAGAGCTACCACTAACATGTCTTGTTACAATATATAATGGTGCTTTTCCTATCATTTCCACCAGTTGTCCAAATTTTCAATTTTGTCACTTACATCCCTTTGCTTCTGGGTGCCTCCTATGAAGAAATAAATATTCAGAAATAATTAGTTTAAATAGATGTAAAAAAAGTTTAATATATATTTTAAAATATCCAAATTTCATACTTTTACCGAAGTGGTTGAAAATATTCAAAAGTATCGAATTTTCTTCCATCACTCGTTCATTTAATTTTTTTAATGCTCTGAAGCTTTTAAACACGATAGAGCAAACAAAGAAATGAGATCATTAAAAAAATCTCGTTGTAGGCAATTGTGGTTTATGTAACAAAACATTATAATCCTTTTGCAATAAACAATAAACTACTTTAGGAATACTTTATATTAGATCATGCTCCTATTTGCAGTAAATTTATAAATATTTTTATCATTGCATTATCCAAAGGCTAATGAATATTTTGAATATTATATTAGTCATGTGATACAACATCTTAATTATAATTTACATAATGTAATGTTAACACGCACATTATTGCACAACTTGTGATACAACATCTTAATTATAATTTACATAATGTAATGTTAACACGCACATTATTGCACAACATTTTTTTAGGATTTTCGGACTTCGCATTTAACTGTTTGATGCTCATAGTAACTAAAAATATTATTAATGAAATAAAAAATGTTTTAGATTGAATTAAAATGAAACTAATTCGTAATATTAGTTGAAAAGAAATTTTTTTTTGGTTATGTATAACTAGCAAATCAGTCTTTGATAATATTGTTATATCTTGATATTTTTGAATGAATTTTTACTTAGGATAAAGATAAGTTTTACCTGAATTCCACCCCTTCCTTCTGGTAAAAACTCTGAATATGGATTTTATCGTATATTTATAACAGTTCAACACCATTGAAGCTTCTAACTCTTACTTTTTGTACCACTAAAAAGGATTAAATAAATAAAAAAATCTCCTTACTGATTGAAATATAAAAACCCTCCACTTTTACGCATAGATTTACGCGGTATATTTGAGGGGAAATTCGAATATTTTCTTAGCCGACGAATCTCCTTACATGATGTGAATCTCAGTGACATGAGCAGAATTATTGACAGACGGAACAAGGTAAGTTGCATTCGAAGGTGTCATGTCCGCTTTCTTCTGCAATTTTTCAACTTTTAAAACAACATTACACTCGAGATCTGTCCAGAATATTCTGTCTGAAGAGAAAAGTTTATTCTCTTTGCCGGTCCCGTCTTACTTTTACGTCAAAAACCATGAAATCCTTGCATTTTGGAAATTTGCTTCTCATGTTACTACAGTTAGAATATTGTGAAGTATCTTAATGTGCGCTTCCGCTTAAGGTTCCATCTCTTACTATTGTTTTTGCGTCACAAATCGCGAAATCACTTACGTGGCACTTAAAGAAAAAAGTTCAGAAATGTTACAGTGAAATTTGTTAACTGCGTTACGTATTCAAATTTCCGTGCGATTGCTCATTTCAATGAAAATAGGACAAACTAGCTAATCCCTTGGAGAACATCTGCGGGCTATAAGTTCAACAATCAAACTAAACATAAGATCGCTCGATACAAAGAAAGTTGTTGCCACCCCACAAAACCGGAAATTCACCAATTTAAAATTGTAGAAAACGCTTTAAAATTCTTAAGGCTTAAGAAAAGACAGCTAGATATAAACATGAGATGATCGCTCCATATAAACAAACAAAGCTGTTGCCACTCCAAAGAATCGGAAATTAATCATTTTAAAATCGTCGAAAACGTTTTAAATTCGAAAGGCTTAAGAAAAGATCGCTAGATGTAAAAATGACAATGATCGCTAGTGCCAAAAATGTGTTGCCACTCCAAAGAATTGGAAAATAAAATTGAATTAGGGATGGAAATACTTTTTCAGAAATAGAAATAATTTTGTTATAGTCCGTAAGTTACAATAATAAGTACAAAAAAAAAAAAATGCTACTTTTCTAGGCTAACCATTAAACAAATTTTTAAATATCGTTTCACCATAGTTTTCTTTTATGAATGATGTTAGTATCGTATCATATCACAAAATTTAATCGTAACTGGTCCACGTTAAGTGAAATATATATACATAAATGAGCAATTGTAGTGAATTTTTGATGCGTTTATTAGTTAACGAACATCATACGCTAAAAAAACATTCTACTGTCTGAATTTTTTCAGACAGACACTTAAAAGAAATTATAATATATAAAAAAAAAAAAAAAGAATAATTTTCAACTTTGCTCCGACTGATCACCAAAAATGCTGTTCAGTAACAGAAACATGTTTTACAGTGTACTATTGCTGTTTATGTCACTAATCCTGACATCGTCGTACATTTGAAACAATTTTAATTATTCATTTTTTTCAACGTGAAGGCACTTGCCTTGTCGGTTTCAAAGTCACAGAATTTGGCTGGCCATTTGTGAAGGGTCACCAGATAAGTAACTAGTATTAGCCCAAGCACGCTGTAGTCGGATGGCATCAGATGCTGCCACCACAGCCACGCTAACTCTCTTTTTAGACCTGAGACTGAAGGGAGGGAAATTTTCTTCAGCCTCCGGTAGCCTCGGAACTGCCTCGGCACTTCAGGTTCCACTACTTTTACATGCAATCCTATTTCATCCCCAATTGTACATGGGAAAGATCTTCAACGGGTCTGGCTCCAAATACCAGATCTTCCGGTTCCACTACTTTTCTTCAGGTTCCACTACTTTTACATGCAATCCTATTTCATCCCCAATTGTACATAGGAGATCTTCAACGGGTCTGGCTCCAAATACCAGATCTTCCGGTTCGAAGTCCGATGCCCTGCCTACCATGCTACCACGGTTTATAGGGCATTACAGTTACAATATCGAAAAGTGGGTTAGTATTTTATCTCAACATTTAATCTCCCATTACTAATCACTATATCATATATATAGAAATCAATAAAATTCCTTTCTCATGAGATTACGCTAACCCTTACGTACAACATGCTTTCCCTAGCCAACATTCTCAATTTGTTCTTCCATAATGCTCTGAGAATAAAATTAAAGATCTGATGCCTGTTCTGCAATAAAGAGAAGTGAAAAAGGAAGCATTTTACAACAAAATTGACTTAACTCTTTCCTAAATTTCTAAATTCATAATAAGGGATCTCCAATGACGAAACGTATAGCTTATCGAAAAACCACACAATGTTTTAACAAATTTTTCAATTACGTAGAACGAAATTTATTTCACTGAAAAGTTGTATATTCTATTAAAAGAAAAATATATGGTACATTTTTCTGAAACATGTTATTTTAAGAGAGCAAAATTTATCAAATAATAGGATAAAGTCGACGATGAAGAATATTTTTAGGATTTAGATAATTTGTTTGCAGATTGCAAGTTAAAAGGAAACGTTTAACAAATAAATAATTTCTAAAATTTGTGAAGAAAATGATCAGTTAAAAGTTGTCTGCTGTATATTTGAATTGTGAATATTTAAAATGTTGTAGTTTTTTTATATTCTAAATGATAAGGAATCTCTTTTAAGTAGCTTTAGGAAGTTGTTAACTAAACATTTCATTTTTCTAAACTCTAGCTTTTTTGTGCCATTTTATACTAAATTATTTTTTTACAACGAAATATAAAACTTTCTAAATATTAAGAAATAATTTAGTACATTTACGAGCTATAAATGTTTTGTTATTATTTTAATATTATGAATACTATAACATGATCTATATTTATTGCTGCAATGTGCAGTTTTTAAAAACGCTTTTAAGCAATTTCCTCGCTTTAAATTCTAAGCTTTATTCAATTGTTTAAAATGATATTTAAGGGAAAGGATTAGAAGAACGTTTCAAAGTTAACTTTACTCTACATTTAAAAAAAAAAAGTTTCACTTATTTCTTACATTAGCTTAGATTTTTCTAAAATAGTACTTCAAATTTTCTTTGATAGTCTACCTGAAAGATAATATATTTTGTGTGAAGACTATATTTTAAATGATACGGAACTTTTAAATTAGGTATTTGATTGCTTTTTAGTCAACTCCGGAAGGGTCTTTCGGCGACTGATGTAATTGGGATAAAATAATGAAATTAGAAAGTGATATAGAATGAAATCAGCCATCAGGTTAGCTTAGTGGTTAGACGCTAGGCTTTTACACTCAAGGCTGCGTGTTCAAAACCTGCGCAAGTCGGTGGACTTTAGAGATGAAAAAATGGCTACATTCATGTCATGTGATTATGAGGCATGCTGAAAATCCTTTGAGTACCTCTTGAGCTGGATACTCTCGGCTAAATTGCATTTCACATCATCAAAGCCCAACTGCTTCCCTCTAATGAGGAAACTAGGTGTCAAAATTCTCAAAGCGGTAATGGAAACGAGCTGAAAGTGATGCCACATGAAAGAATGGTTGCCAGTCTCTGGGGCCAGTCACTAGGTTGGCATATAGCAACCCCATTCGAGACAACAACATTAATGATGTTTTTTAGTGGGATAGAAAAAAGTAATGAGGTTACTAGAAAAACTATAATTCGGAAAAAAAAGGATAAAGGAAATGCATCCATTAGCTTTTGTTACTTTAGTGACATGATAACACAACTCTTTTATTCAGACAAATATCACTCACCAATCATTTTTCCAATAATCGTGTCAAAAATTACTTAATATTGCATTTCGGGAACAATAATTTTTCCGTCAAATTATTGAGATACAGGTAATTAAGCTTTTTTGTGCATAAAATGTAATAGACAAATTGCACTACTTGATTTAAAAATAATTAAATATTTCTCTTTACACTTTAACTGGCGGTTATACGGAGCCAAAATTACTTTTTATATACAAGGAAAAAAAAAAGCCCTATGAAAACGATAAGAAATGGAAAAATCTATATTCTAAAATCTGTTTATTGTTTTTGTTACGAAAATGACAGATTGTATAGAAAATGAAGTGTTGAAAAGTGTAGCTACATTATGACATTACACATCACAACGCAGGCTTCGCCCAACTGGTTCTACCCCGAAAAATCCCTTTTATTCTAAATAAAATTCGATATGGCCATACACTCAAAACACGAGTATGTAACTTCCATTAAAAAGTTGAACCAGTATCCTTAAGTTCTTTTTCACACTTCGATGAAGAATAATCAGATATAAGTACTTTAAAATTACCTGCTGTAAAAAGGGTAGGAATATAGTTTATTTTCCTCTCGACATAAAGTAACTTCGCTTTGTATAGTAAACTGCATTGAAAACAGAAATCACGTAGAAAGGAAAGTTTATCTGTAAATCAATTGAAGATATCACCGTTTCAGAAGAACAATGACGTAACTGCATAAATGTGTCAAATGCAAAAAAATAATTCCATAGACAATATCAGGAACATATCCCTTACACAGGGGAACATGGACGTAACTATAGAACGACAGAACGTGTCTTTAGAGCAACGAACAATTTTTAGAGAAACAATGACTTAACTGCACTTAGGGGTCGAAATTAGTGTGATTAAATCCTAATTCCTGGTAAATGAAAGTAAAGTACACTGTTTAAAAAAACCTGAATTTTCAGACTGCTTTTTGACTGATTTTTACGGAAAATTTCCGTAGTGCTTCAATACATGGTTTTTTCTTCCAAAAACGGAAAATACGAGAACGGAACTTTTCCGTATTACGTTTGCTGTATTTTCACAACCTGATTTGAATTAACGGAGAAAAAAGAAATAGAACTTCTGTCACAAATCACGGGAAAATGTCAGAAACGGAATATTTCCGGCAACTCTGCTGCCGTACTTTTTCCGTTATTTTCAGAAGATTTTTTTAGTGTATATATCCTACATAGTTACTCCCAATATACCATCATTTTTCGTCACTTACACCCTCTTCAATTATACGTTTTAAACAACTGCAAATCGTTTTTTTACTCTCCTGTAAAATTGAAGTTTTTTCATTTACGTCACTGTTCCTCCGGAACGGCGATACGTACTTTCAAGCAATACGTTAACTTGGCAAACTTCTATGGCTTGTACCAAGGCTGACTGTTACGCAAAATCTTCAACAATGAGAAAAAAAGGGTATTTTTGTTCGAATACTGTAATATGGGATTATTCATACTTTATATAAAGAGCCACATTTGTACTGTAACAAAAATAGGTGAAATGCACGTTTAACAGGTTTTCAAGAACGAAGCACTTCTGAAAAATTCAAAAAAAAAAAAAATGTATTTCAAAAGTAATTCCAAGCTCTAGCCCAACAAAAATTTATGACATTAAACTTTTACTGAAAAACAACACTCAGACTCTCGTCAGCATTTATTTAGTTCTTCGACGTTTTCAACTGTTACATTATACTGCTGATGGTTCGTTAGTGGTCACGTTTTGAAATGGGTATTCTAAAAAATTTTGAACGCCAAACTTCTAGTTTTGAAACTTTCGTTATTCTGTTTTTCTCTATCAAAAATATTTGGCTTATGAGTATCTAAATTTAAATGTTTCTTTCTTCTCTTTTTAACTTACGGGCAAGTTTTTAAGTAACAACCTAAAGAAGTCTACTTCTAGTTTTGGGGCAACATATTCATCTGTACAATCGGTTAAAAATATGCAAATGCTTTTGTTGTGATTCAGAAAGTTACGAGATTACTCTTCTTGGGAATACTTCACGCAAAGTAAATTTTAATCCTACTTCAAGATTTTTCTCATACATGTCAAATACGTGATGTTTTACGGTAGAGATAAGAATGATTGCTTTTGTGTTTAACTACTTTTTAACTAAATCACTGCTTAGTACCAGGCATCAAATCAAAGACATGCATGGTGTACCACATTAAAACCAGGATAACCAATGAACCATTGTAACCGAGTCAAAAATTTTTTTACTTTAATGGGACTGCATATTGGTTCCTTAACATTTGCAGATCTAGTGCATTTTAAAGGAACTGTTTCTTGTTCTTTCCAGGAACCATTCTCTCACGTAGTACCACTATCGGGCTACTACCACTTCAGAATTTTTGATGCTCAGTTCCTCCTAGATGGCGGCACCTGAGTTCTATTGATGCGAGATTGCAACAGGAATTTAATTTACCCGAGAGTATCAACCCAAACAGATACTCAAGGGATCTTTACCATGCCGCATAACCATACGACATGATCGCTGACGATTTTATGTATCTGGAAAATCCCTCGACTTGGGCCAGGTTTAATCCTGCGAACTTGAGCGTGCGAGGCCAGTGCCTTACCACTACGCCACCCTGCCAGCAGTCAAAATATAATATTGAATCATTTAAGATTGTTATGATATTTGTATTACATTGCAGATTGTTAGAAGCAATATTTATCATGTTTAATGCTCGTTACCATTTGAAGTTGTCATGTGATGTAAGGATTCTCCGAAAACGTATTATAAACATACAGCTATTTATATAACTGTTCAATATATAAGAACTATTCTACTATCATCACAAATACTGAGTTGCAATACCATTCTGCTCGTCATTATCAAATACTAAATCGGAACCCCATACTTATAGTGTGTACTGCAGCTCAATAACCAGACGGTTTACATAAGAACCTTTGCATACGTCATGAAATGCTGAATCTAAATTATACTAGAGTTACTCGAACTCAGTGCATTGTACGTAACATGTACGAGTAAAATCAGGTCATTTATTACTTCAAATTTTAAATTATTAATTGACAAATTTATTTTGAAAGATTCTAAATTCAAATATTAACATATTCTCTAAATTAAAAAAAAGATCGATAAATAAAATTCGGAAAACTGTTTCTTTCCTTTAATACTTATAATATGTGCTTCAACTCAGTTACTAGCAATGTACACTGGTATACGAGTAAAAAGCAAGCATTACTTCAAACATTTGAATTAATAATTGATATAATCATTTTCAGAAATAAAAATTCAAAAAGTAAAATATTCTGTATATAAAAAAAAGTCAATCAAAAAATTTCGGAAAACTTTTTTGATTTAATAATCGCTTTTTAATGTTTAAATTCTCTTTCTTCCCTAAATAAGGGTTTTGCGTGAATCGTTTACGTTTCCAACTCTTAATGAATGTTCATAAAATACACGCTTTAGTTTCGCCAACAACATTGCTTACTTCATTTGCCTAAGCTTTTTTTTTTTGAGGCTTTCAAACAAAATTAAGGAACATGTTTGATGTTTTTCATCGATTTTTTCTAATACTATCGTTTAATGTATAGACGAAATGCATGAATGAATTGCAAATGCTTACTTCTTAAATATACTTTTGCCATTTTTTCTTTCTTTCTTTCTTAATGGGCCTGCGCGTGGTCATTAACCTTTGCAGACCTAGTGCATACCCCGGTAATCGGCATCCATTTTTTCAAGTAGCACCACTGTCGGTGGACGACCTTGAAACTGAGAATTTGGACGCTCAGTTTCCCCTAGATGGCGGTACCTGAGCTCTCATTTGATGCCACTTGCACTAGGTATTTTATTTAGACGAGAGTATCCAAGCCAAACGGATACTCAAGGGTTCTTTAACAGGCCGCACAATCATGCGACATGGGCGCAAACAATTTTCTGCACCTTGAAAATCCACCGACTTGGGCCAGGTTCGAACCTGCGATCTTGGGCGTACGAGACTTGTGCCTTACCACTACGCCACCCTGTCGACATTCCTGTCTACTTTCGTCATTGAAAAAATGTAAAAGCTTTCTCTAAAACGTACTCTTTTCAAAAGCAGTACGAACAGTGAACTAGTGTATGAATGTACTTGTATTTAGAAGATTTTAGAATAGTAAAATTCTTAGTGAAAAGTTATACAGATGTTCCCATTAATACGTCACGTAAATAAATTTCATTTTTGTCACATTTGCGTGAATAAGAAGTATATTTAATGTAAATTTTAAAGTTCGAAAATAATTTCAAATTTATTTTATTGATCGTTATAGGGGAAAAATTGTTTTTCATGGGCATTAACAAAACAATATTGCAGGTCAACTGAACTACTGTGTTAAATAAATTATTCATCATAACAAAGGTATTGATAAAATTATTACGAGATCCTTTCATGGCATCTTTTATTTAATTTTTAGATAACTTTCCGCATCGCATTTGAAATTTTAATGCAACGTTAAAAATTTCCCATTTTCGGTTCTGAACCCCTTTTTAGATTGTTTGCGCAAAACCATATAAATTACAGAAATGCTCTGTAAACAAGACGGTTTTGAAGCGAAAAAGTGGTTACAAAGAATCTCTATCAATCAAAGCTTTCAAAATGGCTTTTTTTCGGAAGTTTACTTTATTTCCTACCGTTATGCACAACCAAATGACAGCATAAAACCGGTTGTTTTATGTTTTTAGTTTTCTAAAAGCTTTAATTTAACTAGTTTTAAATTATCTAAACACTGTATATATTTAATTGTATGAGGTTAAGAAACCAGTTTTAAAGGGGAAAAATTATTAAATCGCCAAAAATGTTTTAAGTTACATGGTTTATTTAAATTCAAAACATCGTTGCATTATCCAAACAAAACTATTGTTGCCCAACGGCAAATGATAATGCTGATAATTTCCTCAGAACCAAAATTATTAATTTTCTTTCCTAATTAATGTTATAATAAATTATAAAATGGATGGATTATTGTATTGTCATCGAAGATAAGCTTGTGTGCAAAATTTGAAGATAATTTATGCAGTAATAGTTGTCGAAAACAGCCTTACAAAATTCCGCCACAAGTCAAGTTAAATAAAACCATGTAAAAAGGACAATATCCGTGCCTTTGGAAGGTAGAAGGCACGTATAGGGAAAGTAAAGTGCAACATTTTCTAGTACTTTTTTCAAAGTACGTAAATAAAAAGTTTATTTTGTTTTATGTATGGAATTGAAGTGAGCATTTATTTCAAGCACACATGCTTGAGATTTTTTGATCAATCAATGATTGCTTCTTTCTTACGTTTATTGAGGTCGAAGTAAAAATAACTTCCTCATTTAATGTTTTTTTCTATATCCTTCTGATTTTGGATTCCTGAAAGAGTTTCCTGTTTTTGTCTTACTGTAGTGATCTGCTGTTTTTACAATATTTAAAATTTGGCATAATATATAGTGTATACGTATTTTACAATGCTGTTATTGTTAAAGATCCCAATGATAAACTACTTCCAAGTACAAAAGGAAACAATAGTAGTTTCTTCTTTTGCAAGAGGGGAGCTCTTCACATGTGTTAAAGACGTTGACAGACAACAGGACAATTCCAAAAATTTCAATACTTCAGGAAATAAACTGTTTACATGGCAAATAAATAAATATCTTATGACATATTTCATAGAGAAGAACTTCAGTCGAGTGACACCAGGCTGCTTTAAAATGCGTTTCATCCGCTTAATTCTAAACCCAGAATGCATATCCGCTTGACAGTAACTTTCGGCCCTTTTGATGGGGCTATATTATTATTATTAATACTCCGCGTCCACTTGCTAAAGGATGTTGCACCTAAACAAGACATTGTCACATAATACTTTATATGCAAATAATTAGCATAATAACCTCACTGAGTAAGTTCTGTAATTGTATTGCAAATTGTATATTGTTGGTTTTGTAATGCGTTTCGGAGAGTACGATGAAATTGAACTAGATCGGAATAGCTGGACTCGAATGAAGTTGATTTACAATGAAAATGTGTGGTAAAGAGAATATATTTTAATACGTATAGAATGTTTTTTGTGATAAATATGAAAAGGAAGATCAACTCAACATAAATTAGGCCAAATTGAACTAAATCTTAAGTAACAATAATAAAATTTCTTGTCCAGCTCATGGGTCTAGTTTAATTCAAGTTATTTCTGACTACTGTACACTGAAAAAAATTCTATTTCAACCTTTCACCGAAAAAAAAAAAAAAAAAAATGGGGAAATTTAGCTGCAACCAACATTTGGTTTTAAGTTCAACCATTGTAATGGTGTAGTTTCACCATGAATGTGAAACTAGGAATCATTGTAATAGTTCAACTTTAGTACCCAATGTTGGTTGCAGCTAAATTTCACCATTGTTTTCATTTTTTGGTGAAAGATTGAACTAGAACCTTTTACAATAGTGGAAAAAAAAGCAACCAAAAAATGGAAAAATGATGAAATTTAGCTGCAACCAACATTTGGTTTTAAGTTGAACCATTAAAATGGTGTAGTTTCACCATAAATGTGAAACTAGGAATCATTGTAATAGTTCAACTTTTGTGCCCAATGTTGTTTGCAGCTAAATTTCACCATTGTTTTCATTTTTTTGGTGAAAGATTGAACTATAACTTTTACAATAATGGAAAAAAAATGCAACCAAAAAATGGAAAAATGATGAAATTTAGCAGCAACCAATATTTGGTTTTAAGTTGAACCATTATATGGTGTAGTTTCACCATGAATGTGAAACTAGGAACCATTGTAATGGTTCAACTTTTATACCAAATGTTGGTTGCAGCTAAATTTCACCATTTTTTCCATTTTTTGGTGAAAGGTTGGACTAGAACCTTCCACAGTTTAAGAGCCAAAAGTTAGACTTTAGACATAAGAGACAAAAAACACCTAGATACATCCTGGATAAACTTAGGCCTATAATTTTGGAAGGTATTTTGGCATTGGAAGTCGTGAATGTTATCTCTAATACAAGTAATTTTAAAAGTCCCACAATCTATTTTATTGTATTCCTTCCTATTATGAATCCTAGGTTTTTAGCTGTAACAAAATCAGGCTTTAAGATTATACATCTTTTTATAAATTTTACCAAATATTTGAATTTTTAAACTGTGAATTACAAATAAACACTAACTTTTCCTTGAATAGTCTGAATAAGAAGTTTCTGTTTATTTATCCCAGATGAATAATTTAGTTTTCATGATTTTGAAAAGTCAGGTAAAAACATTGAAAAGTCTAATTATGTTAGTACTATTAGAGAAAAGCGTTTCAATCTGCTTATTGAAAGATATAGTTATGTGGTGGAAAAAACCCACGTGTTTCGTGTCGCTTAATTAACTGATTTTAGAGGTTGCTTTGTCGTTAAATTCAAAAAAGTTTTAAAGGAAAAAAATTGTATTGTCTTGAGAGCTTATTTTTAATTTTTTTTATTAACAAATTATTTACATAAATGGAAGAATAAAATGAACAACAATAACTGTTCGTCAATAACAGTAACACGAGAAATTTATAATTAAAGGGAAAAACAACTAATTTGCAGAGTTGATAAAATTTCTTTTGTAATTCTGCACTAAGTGAATTAGTATTTTGCATTTTACCGGGAAAAAAGACGTTGACTTCAATGTTGTCTTAAATAAGCGCATCTGCGTCTTGTCATCAGTATTCAAAAATGAATTTGGAAAAACACGACAGGAATGATATACAATACTTGAAATAATATTTTGTAAAGATGAAATTTAAGTAAACGATATTTAAAAAATACTTTATTGAAATGTAGCGTTTCATGTTTATTTTAAGAAGCTAATTAATGAATAAAATAATTTTGAGAGTGTTTCTTTTGTTGACTTCTTAGGATAATAATTTTTAGTCGATGGTAATTGATAATGAATATATTTAACGCAAAAGAAATATCTAAATAAAAACAGCGGTATCTTAAAATTCATTTATACAGTTTTGAGAAAACAATGCTGTGGCCAGAATAATAAATTAACTTTTCTCTAAGTAAACTGTAATAAAAAATTATTTCACGTTAAGAAAGCACACATTAGCATTAAATGCATTTTAATGCTAATTTGTGCTTTCTTAACATGAAATTATTTATTACAATGTTGTAGCTAATTGAGTTTACCTCAATATTTAGGAATATTTGGTTTAAAAGAAAGATATATAGTATATCCACAAAGTAAGTTCCGTTTGGTTATATTAAAAAAACGTGTGCAGATACAGAAAAATTATGTACAAGAATCTACAGCTATTAAGCTACTTTCTACATAGCTTCCGAAATTTTGTAGGCACTTGTCATAGCGTGGCACAAGTTTTTGTATGCCTTCTTCATAGAAGGTTGCCGCCTGTGTTTTTATTGCAACTTTTTTTGCATTTAGAAAACGAATCACAGATCTGATTTCACCAGCGGCGGCATTTTCAATTATGGCTGACATTATAAAGAAGCACTACAAAGAACACGTCATCAGCAGTGATCTGAAAATGGCGTACATTTCTTCTTGATCAGAGTAACTGCCACGCATGCGCGGAACTGCGATCGCAGCGCTGCCGCGTATAGAAATAGAAACGGAACTTACTTTGTGGATATACTACGTATATAAGTCCAATATACACAAGTTGATCTCAAGTTAAATTTATTTACTGGATTGCATATTCATATTTGTGCATTTTATGCACAAGTTCTTTTTTTTTAAGTTCGTTTCTCCGCCTATTTCTTGTTTTATATACAGATTGTTCCTGAGTTTGATGTTGAATAGTATCTAAAGTAGAATAAAGGGCATGTTTCTGTAGTTTGCTTAATACATCATACTCATCATTTAGCGCTGTATGATTTGTTTGATTTGTGAATTATTATTTTTTAAACTTAATTTATTATTTTGTAATTTTTTAAATTTAAATAGTCTATAAATAATAACAATCTATAAACTGCCAAGAACTCATAACGATATTATGCGTATCCTGCGTAAGTATGTGTACTTTTGTTTGAACGAAACTTCAACTACTACTTTTCACCATTTGCCTTTTAAAGGAATAAGTATGGTTTCAACCATTTTTTTCACTTAAAATTAAAACAAAAAATGTTAGAAATCAAGTGTATAAGTAGTAACTTTATTTCATTCTTCAAATTTCGTCGAGAAGTTAAGAAATTTAAACTCTGAGATAAAAATATGCATGTAGTACTGCCAACTTATAACGAAATTCCTATGTATAAAAAATAAAACAATACTATTAGTTAAACATGTTAATTTTAACGAAGTAAATAAATTTTAAATTTACAAATTAAAAATCGTCTTTATCAGTTTTAGCTTTTGAAAAAGTAAACAGAAAAACGTACTCAACAAAAATAAACATAAACAGATTCATTTCATAAGCAACGAACTGAAATAAAATTCATCTCATAATATAAATCAAAATAAATGTGAAAATTTAGAAAAATTACTTTTAGACGTAATGTGTTGCATTTCGAATTATTTCAGGACACATTTTGATCGGGTTTCATTTGAACTGACTAAAATAATACCCTCTCCTCGTTTAAGTGCATACACATTTTAGTCACGATTCATAAAATATATGAATAAATAAAAACGTTATTACAAAATTAGTGTAATTATAACTATAACGAGAATTTGCTCCAAAATGAGAACTATAATCATGCGTTTCAATGAAAACTTCTTATTGTACCAAACTAACTAGTGAAAAATACACAAATGTACCGAAGGTGCATTTTTTAAAAATAAATGAAAACTACTTACTTGCTAACAAATAGATCATTTTTTGACGAATGTAATTAAGGAGTTTGTGAACTCATACACTCTTTCACAATTGCATTTAATATTAGGCATCGTTTTATAAAAATCATATCAACCTTTGCTTCAAACACCTAACCCTCGACATTTAACCCTAAAATTATGCAAACGATATTTTTTAAATATCAGAATGAATTCATTTTTTAAAGTCTTTAAATCGTCTACTTAAATATGTCAGATCATGCGCTTGCCATTTCATTAATAATGCTATTTTGTTCTGTAATCAAGTATTTCAAATGACAATAATGTTCTATTTTTGTTTTGAAATTAAATTACCCTCCAAAAAAAAAAAATGAAGATTTTCTTTAAGGAATGAAAATTAAAAACTGTTACTGAGACGTCATTTTTATTTTTATTGCAACTCCTGAATCGTAATGCTAAAAAAAAGGAGTACCCTAATTGCCTCCAAAATATGCCTTTAGAAACAAGTTTTGTTTTTGCCGAGATAAATAAAGCTTTATCAAAAATGCCTCCGCAAAAATACGTTTGACAAAATAAAAAGTCAATTTACAGTGACACTATGTTCGTGCTTGGTAAATTATTTAGCGAGAGTGATGTACCTAAGAAGCATTTATTAATTCATGATAAATAAACAGAGAGCTTTTTTTGGGAGAAGTCCTTTACTCTGTCAATTTACTCGAGAAGGATGTTAACAGAATTATATTTCTAAATAGCAGAAAAAACCTAATTATTTGAAGAACAGCACTGCAGCTTAATTTAGAGTAATTCAGACACCGTTAAACTTACTAGGCTGTTTTTTTACGGTATTTATAAATTTAATTAACCTGTGTATTAAATGTTTAAGTGAATATTTTATAATATTAAGGGGTATTTTGATAAACTAGTCTGAAGAAAAATTGAATTTGATAGTCGCAACATAGCAGTCATTTTTTTCATATTTCCTCTCCCCTCGGTTCCGTTTTTTTCTATAGAAAAATATGTTCTTATTTAAAAAAAATATTTTCTTCTACACGCTGAATTCTGACCAAAAATAATATTTTCCGGGCTTATAGGCCGTGGTCCTATAAGCCCGCCTTCTTCAGAGCGAAAACTCACTCTGAAGAAAATTGAACATATCAGGCGAAACGTCAGCCAGAAACATTTTGGTTAAACCACGGCCTATAAGTCCGGAAAATTAAACGTTTGGTATGGACACCGGTCGTGAAAGCCAAAGTTCCTGAATTCTGAATTGTTATTCCTTGACAAAAAATAAGAATAATTAGGCTTAACGCAGAAAACCTAAAATTCAAAAGAAAAAATTGTTACCATCTTTGACACCATAAGAGACTCATTACTCCCTATGAGCTTGCTAACACACCAACTTAAAATCAAAATTTCTTCCTGGTATACGAACGCGTATACATTTATCGTTCTGGATAAGTTTCTTGTTATTAATGACTTTCGAACAATTATTAAAACTTCTGTTCCAAACTAGACCTTTAAGAATTTTGTCTTAGATTTTTTGAATTATATTCCGTTGCACATAAAAGTTTTTTTTTATTTTTTTCCTATTACCATGCTTTTCAACTCAAAGTACTCACGTTGACTGCCAGAATGAATGCCGTGTTTGTAGATCATTTCGCTCTACTAGACGTTGCCCGGGATGCACCACGAGGAGGTAGATCTACATTGCACTCCTCAACGCTAAGTACTTACTCAATGATTGTATGGAGAAACACTTTCTATCTCTACGCTTACTTTTCCTGCGCTTTTCTGAATGGCCTAAGGCACTCCTCAGAGAGTTGTTTTGTTGAATCCCTGATGTGCAATTTTTGCATCAAAATAAGATATAGCTTACTAGCTATTTTAATGATTCGAGCAAAGTTTTGATTGGCAATAACTAATGCCTTTTTATTCCAGTAAGATTTTCAATGCCTACGTCAGGGAGGAAAACTAAGTTTAAAATTTCAGAATTAAGTTTTGCACTCTGTTGATGGATCACTAACTTTTATTTGTTTCTGAAAAATCACTGAAGCTAGTTATATGTTGAGAAAAGGAACGTACATTAAGCGTCTGTACAAAGAATAACACGTATTCCACAGCACAATATGTATCCATTTGGGTCGGATACTCCCTTGGCGAAATTAAATTCCTAGTGCAGTTTCGCATCGTCCGAGTCCAAGTGCTTCACCTTCCATTGAAGAAACGAGACGTCTAAATTCTCAAGTGGAAATGACATCCGCCGATAGTGGTGCTACTAGAAATAATGGTTTCTGTGGAATGCACTAGGTCTGCAAAGGTTAGTGACCACACGCAACCCCATTTTTGAAAATACATTGCGATGAAACTATAAGCTACATTTTCGGAAAATCGAAGTGGAACCATTGTTTCCAATTGTAAATGTTGAACTATCAGAGTAAGCATTTATGTCGATCTGTTTTCAATAAATAAAAATTATAACATTCATATATAAGTAAGAGGTTATATATATATATATATATATATATAAATATAAGATATTTTATTAAATGTATTCAACTTTATGGTAATTCAATTTTATAGCATTGTTTTCAACTTTATAGAGCGGCTCGGCCTGCAAGAGAGACTTGGTGAAAAAAAAAAAAGTGCCTTGTCATAAAATTGAATGAAAGTCATGATTTAAAATGCAGCATTTAAGCTGCAAATAATGGAAAATCGAAAGAAGCAAAAAAGCAATTTTAGCTGATTTTTTACATTATCTTTTTTGAGGAACTCCTGGGAAATAAAAGAAAAACTGATACAACTAAATATATTTAGAATTTCAACGTCTTTCAAAAATCTTTTCGCGAAAAAAAAGTAACTTTACAGAATTTGTAAATCAGCAATTTTCATTATTTTTTATTGTAATGAAATTTTATGTGTAAAAATTTTAAATAAAAAATAGTTTTTATTACTAGTTTTATTTTGATTGTTTAAAACCTAAGACAAATTTAAAAAGCGTTATTCTATTTTCCAAATATGGGATTCTTTTTTTAAGGGTAAAATATATTTTATTATATCAGTTTAAATTTTGTTTTAATCTTTAGAGATTTATTTTGATTCATGGATGAGTTTTATAATTGACTTTGATGGCGGAAGCTGAATTATACTTAAATTACATCATGCGAGATCAAATAATAAAAAATCCAATTATTTTTCAATGAACCGTTAAATATTTTACGCTACTTAAGATGTATAAATCTTTTGGCTGCCTCTTTTCAAAGATTTTCTTTAAGATCCTTAATTTTCAACTTGAAATTATAAGAAAATAGGTTTTCCGTATGTATTAATGAATTGCATATTAATTTTAGGATAACTTTAAAGTGAAAAATGCTGACTTTTTTTTCTTTGCAATCAATACGCATTTTGGAAAATCATCTGAACGAAAAATATTTGTTGTTTGTATGTAACATTTAAGTAGTATTTGTTAACATACAACAAATACTTGTTAGTATTTGTTGTATGTAACATTTAAGAAGATCAAAATTATTGAAAAAAATGTTCTGTTATTTTTTTGGGGAAAGGAACTTGCCCGTATTTTGAGTTTCATGCAATAAGTAACATATTTAAAATTACCTGTGAAAAATATAAATCATAAATTATTTATACTTTCTGTTAACTTTAGTAATGTAATGTTTGTATACTCCAAAAACAACACGCTTATAACGTTTACTTGTCTGAAAACAAAGAAAAATTCGATAATGAATATTAGTAGTTTTGTTATCTTTTATAATTATAACTATAGTTTTGTTATCTTTTATATGAAGCATTCAAAAAAAATCTTATGAGTTTTACTTGTTTTTACTAAGAACTGCGAAATTAAAAAGAACACAAGTTTCCGTGATATGTAGCTATAACAATGAAACGTTTGAGGTTAGGGGGGAGGGGGCGGTGAAAAGCTTACAACTTTGATAAAAAAGCTTAAATCGTAAAAAAAAAAAAAAACCTTCAAATGGCAATAATACTAATCAGGGGTGGCAAGTTTTTGCTATAGGCGGAAAGTACCATGGAAAAAACCTGGTAAAAGTCGTCCCGGCAAAAATAGGTTTTTGTATTCCACCACTGTGTCTATATAATTTCTTTTTTATTTGTGTTCTTTTTTTTTTCATTTTCGTGTTTGTTTTTCATCTGAACTAGATCAAATAAAAGAAATTTAAGTTTCAAATAAAGGTTATTCATACTTAATTTAAGCACCAAGTTAAATTAGTAAAATTATGCACTATAGTATTAAAAGTATGCATTTTATGAAAGAATGCTCAATTTCACAAAATTAAAAATGAAAATTTATACTATGTTTACATTTTACAGTAAATAAATAAAAAGAAAATTATGTGAACTGTTTGTAGAGTTTGTTTTAACCAGTTACTCTTCCAGTTAATACTGAACAATTTCAAAGTCGGCTTAAGGGGAAGGGAAATCACTGTACTTTATAACTGATGTTATGAAGTAGGCATTTGAGAATGCTATTGCTGAATTTCAAAATTTGCATAGTATACACTCAGAAAAATTAAATGGCTAAAAGTGATGAAAGTAACTATTTTTTCTTTTTTCCAAAAACAAAAAGAAGAAAATAGCCTTAACCCTTATTCTCATGACCCTCGATTTTTTAAATTTTTTAAAATTTTTAATTTTTTCCCGTATTTTTACAGCTAAAATAAAGATTATTTAGTATCATAACCTGTCTAGCCTAATTAGTTCAGAAATTAATTAGAGTTTTATAAAAGGTAGCATATATGCTACTGCATGAGATTGGGGTCACTGGTTCAGGAGGCTTGTTGTATTTGTGTTACATGAAAAAGGCAGTAAAAGTCAGAAAAAATTATGCTACTTACAAATATTATTTTAATGGAAATTTTTTATAAAATGCAAAAGTCAATGAAAAAAAAAAAACTTTATACATCTATATACAATACAATATTCTTATATTTAATGATGTGTTTGCTCAAAGCAATTCCGGTTCATCTTTACTTTTTCTACATTGATGTCAGCAGCATATTTGTTAAAAAAATTATCCACCTCTAAATTTAGTTCTTGGTCGGGAATTTGTTCATTAACATCTTCCTCTTCTTCAGAAATTGCCCCTCATTGAGGAACGAGAGACAATAAATATAATACCTGTCCACTTGATGTGAAATATTAAATCAAGTCAAAATCCACTTAAGAAATAAAAAAAATCTTATTGTAAAATAAAAATTAGGTAAAATTTAAAAAAAATTTATTCAAGTGTAAGTAACAACTGGTCATGTCAACAACTACAGTAATTTCATGAAGTAGCATATATGCAACCTTCAGTTTTTTGCTTGTATTTTTCCAAAGTCCACAGTTATAATCAAACAACTTAAACAATTTTTTAAAACTACCGAGCATAAGAAATGCGAAAAATATTTTTCAAAGTAAAAAAAAAATCAAAATTAATACGAAAAATAATTCAATGAACTTGCTTTGTACAGACCACGAGACATGATGCACAAACACAACAAACAACAAGTTACCTTTCACTAAAACTGAAATAATTTAAACTTTGTACAGACTTTTCACTCTGAACAAAGCTTCTATATCGTTCCCCCTCTAGTAAATAACAATGAAACATACTTGCTGACGTCCCTTAAATAGAAAATAGGGGATAACCCCAATTAGCATATATGCTACTTTATGAGGAAAAGGGTTAATAAGACATAACAGAAGTTTTCATTGTATAATTTTGAGTTCATTTTAACTACTTTATTCTTTTGAATTTGCAACTCAAACTTTCATTAAATAGCTGCTTTAATTGTACTATTAATAATTATTTAATACCTTTATTAATTGTATACCTTATTATTGAATTTTAATAATTCCCAAAAATTGATTTAATTATTTAGGCCCTTATTAAACTTTAAACCTTACTGCACATTACTTAAGAACAATAAGTATTTTTGCCGTTTTTTTTCCAGTTTTTTCCACCGTCCTGGCAAAAATACCTTTTTGCCGGCAAAAATGCTAAACATGATACTAATTAAAGCTTGATATAAGAAGAAGAAAAAAAAATAAATTATCTAAAAAAAATCATGTAAAAAATATTAAATGCAACTTGCAATGGACGAAATTTGAATTCTTATTTTCTATTTCAATAATAACTAAAAGAAGATAACATTTTTCATCTCTTTTAATAAATGCAAATTGCAAGCAAATACGATTTTCTAAGCCATGTGACCATTCAACTTCATTACATTTCAAAACTTCAATCCCATTTCCTAAAGCAGTTAAATTTTGCGGCGCCCTAATAAAATCAGAATTACTTAGACCATTAGTTCAAGATATTCGGCTTGATAAGCTACCTTGAGGAAGTAACTGAGATAAATTTTGATTTATTTTATGTTTAAATATTTCTTCACGTTCTGAGATTGAAATCTTAATGTAAAAAAATGACGTCATTAAAGAAAAGCATTTGTCTATTTATTTCATTAGATATAAAATGAAGCTGAATTTGAAATGATGAGAGGATTTCGTTTTGTCCGCATTGAAGAAATTATGTGAAAAACAAGCTTAAAATCGGTATTAAAAAACGTTGGTTTGAGTGTTAGTTGAAACCATGATGAAGATTTCTGTCAAGGGAATTTAACTTTTATGAAAATTTTTTAAAAATTCATCACGAGTAGAGTTATGTAGCGTTAAAAACAAATGATGACATAAAATATCGTTCTACAAGTGGCATTTGCGTAAAAGGGTGCTAATGATTGATGGCTTTTACAGAAATGAAATCTATTCAACGTAATATGAGTTTTTAAAATAAACTTCATACTGTAAAAAGAAAAAAAAGCAGAGAGAGAGAGAGAGCGAGAAAAAAATAAAATAATAATAATGATAATTAAAATACAATGTTAACCTTTGTGAGGTAAAATTAAAAATC
This sequence comes from Octonoba sinensis, assembly GCA_038502835.1. Taxonomy (NCBI): domain Eukaryota; kingdom Metazoa; phylum Arthropoda; class Arachnida; order Araneae; family Uloboridae; genus Octonoba; species Octonoba sinensis. The sequence continues at coordinate 141,459,277 of CM076599.1, forward strand.
AACCTAAAATGAATCACAAAATTTGCAAAAACTGCAGACTCGTGTTTTGAGCTTACAAAGAACCTCTTTTTCAATGCAAAGGAGTGGGATTATAGATGAAAAACATCCAACTGAAGCCTTCAGTTGAATGGCTCTCCCGGTATTGTTTTGCATCGAAAAAGGGGTTCCTTATAACCTCGAAACACGTGTCTGAAATTTTTTTGAATGTTGGGCCTTTTTATACGTTAATTTTCGTTTTTACTTCTGAAAATTCTGTACCTCAGAAGCAGAAGGTGGTAAGTCCAAATAGGTAATTTTTCAGGATAGCTGAATAAAGGTTAAAATTCTCGAATCTCACTTTCAATAGTCTCGTAAATGGTGAAATAGGCATCAATTTTAATAAAATTTGTACTGATACAAACTTCAATTCTTTATTTATTTTAGAGCATTGTTTTAAATTGATTTAAGAAACGCCAGACTATGGGCGTAACATAACTTTGGACTTACGACCATCTGCTTCTGAGGTACATAATTGTTTCTTGTCTTCTTTACCGTTCTTGCATTAGATATTTTGGTTAATTCAATATACTCTTTCCCACAAATTAAAGGAAATATTTTTAAAAGAGGAAAATCGGAATATGTTTTATAAGAATAATTTCTCATGATTACCAAAACAAACAATTGTTCCCTTTATTGGTTTTACGATTCTAGGCTTGCGTAAAGCGCCACCTCGGGAATTTGAGAAGCATATCGTGTTACGCGTCTATTATGTACGAACTAAAATCAATAGTTTAGGATAACTCCACTTTCAAGTAAACAAGGCAATTAAATTTTAAGGCCCCAAACAGAAAGTGCAAGCTTTGCTAATCAATCAGCAAGTTAACTCTAACTCAAACCAAAGTTATCTCAGATAGCGAGTTGGATTAGAAATCGATACATGAAGCGGTGATTGTTGAGATAAATTTGAGTTCCTACTATTCATCACTATCAAAGAGCGTTTTTGGAAGTAAATAGTTATGGAAATTCTGATTTTGAAATGTGTCAACATAGAATTCTTATTACCCCCCGATACATAGTAATACTTTTCAGTGTTTATTAATCTCTATTTTTATCCACGAGCTATTGAACCTTTCATATTTTGCGGAAATCCTAAGTAATTTTCTCTAGAAGAAATAAACACCTGCTGATCCATCACAGAACATCTATAAGTTTAACGATCAAATTGAATATGGGAATGATCACTTGATATAAACAAACTAATGTGTTGCCACTTTAAAGAATCGGAAATTAACCATTTTAGAAACGTAACAAACGCTTTGAAATTCCAAAGGCTTAAGAAAAGGTTGCTAGTTATAAACATGAGAATGATCGCTCCATATAAACAAACTGAGGCGTTGCCACTCCAAAGAATCAGAAATTGACAATTGCGTTATGAATGGAAATAGTCTACGCTCGATATAACGACCCTCTACGTCTCACAGAAAAAGGTCTTTATAACGAGTGGTCGTTATAAGAGGTGGAATTTTCTTTAAAAAATATACATGCATCATGCATATTCAGTATTTCCATTAAAATTGGTAGTTTTTAAAAGATTCCAAATAAACTATTTTTTATCATTGGAATTATAAAAAAATTTTCAGTGCAAAATATTATAACAAAATATTAAACAGATTTTAAAGTAGAAAATGTAGGGGAAAAAATACATTCACATTTCTGGAAGCAGAACTTCTAAGTTGACATGACACCTAGTACGGTCGCTGTATTGGGTTAGAGGATTCAGAAAGTTCACTATACCGAAAGCAAATTTACGTGGAGTTCATGGAGATAAAGTTTGGACTTTTACCACTGGTCGTTATAACGGAATGGTCTTTATAATGTGTGTTCGTTATAAAGAGCGTTGACTGTACAAATAACTTTTTTAAAGTCCTCCCTTCGTTACGATAATAAATACAACTATTATGTTACGTTTCTTTGCCAATTATTAAACAAATTTTTAATTATTATTTTACCATTGTTTGTCTTTTGCATGATGCCAGTATCGTATAGTAACGCAAAATTTAATCGTAACTGGCTCCACGTTGAGGGAATATATATATATATATATATATAAGTGTAGCAAGTTGTTAGGTGTATGAAATTGTCCATTTACGATATTTCCTTCATCGTTATTTACCGCATTTTTAATTTATTTGTAACATCGTCGCTTCAGTTTATTTTTAAAGTTTCCTTTTTACATGCCATTTCTGCGACACATTCCGAAACCTGTAGGACTATTTTTCTTGGTTTCTTATGTATACGTTATGCTCCCCGCCCACTGATGAAGAGAGTTATTTGTTTTTGTTTCTTTTTTGGTCTCTTTATATATTGTATCAGTATTTTTTGAAGTTTCGTTAATGTCTGTTTCCATGTCCCGGAATTATCATATCTTTTCATTTATAGCTATATTTCAATATATATATACATACACACACATATATATATATATACATACACACACACATATATATATATACATACACACACACACATATATGAGAAAAACCTACAAAGTTTTGAGAATCACACAATTTAATTTTTTACCATTTCTTGAAACCGGTAATCATTTAGAAGGTATGTTTATGTAGCACATTAGATACTGAATTATTAAGGTGCTGTTAGGATATAATTTTTTACGTAAAAAATAGCTCGTTATCACGTTGACTGCCGTGCACGTTTGCAGTGAAATCTCCTTCAGGTCACGTAGCGCTGTAGTCAATAAGCGTCACCCTAATACCGGTGACGCTTCCCGATCAGAAACTTTAGTGTCACCCGAATACGGGTGATGTGGAAGTCAACGTTTAAAATAATTTGTTTGATAATCAAGTGTGCTAAAACTATCAAGTGAATATTTAAAACAGATACGTACTGCACCTGTTAGTAATTTTTTATCACAACAGTTTCAATACAAAATTTATATTCTAAGAAATTGCAAAAAAAAATACACATCAGAAAATATAGCTCTCCAGCAATTTAATCAAGTTTCATAGCGAAAATAATTTTTGATGAATCCCACGGGAATTATCGTCTTTTTGAATCCTCTCTTACTGGTAATTCTTTTGATAAATATTTTTTTTATCGTCATGTGTTTATTTAAAATGTTTTCTCTTTCAAAAGTTTTTTTATTTTTCTTTACTTCTAGCAATAATTATTTTTTAAAGATTACTTTCGATTTAAAATTTTTTTCGTGCGATCTCTTTTATAACTAATTTCTTACAACCGAAATTGTCCCTTATGTCAACATCAAATAGATTTTCTAGTTGCAGAATTCATTCGAAATACGCTTCATACTACTTTTTAATAAAAATGTTTTTTGGTTTGTTTAACCGTTAAGCAAGTCCGTAACTCTATGAAAGGAGTTTAATACAAAAATAAAGGTATTTCACAAGTGGAAAAAAAGTCGGCTATGCATCACATTTACTAAATTGCTTATCCTGAGAGATTTCTTAATCCTGCGAATGCTTCTTAAACAATACATTTGACTAAGTAAATAATTTAAATTTCACACATTATTAGCTTCCAATAACAAGAAAAAAATGTGGAAATGTGCTGCTTGTAGGTAAAAAAAAAGGAAAACATAACTTCATTCTTCATTAAATTAAATTAGTAGTATTTTTACAGTAAATTTATCTAAAATAGTGAATTGATCTCAAAGATAATGGATTAATGACATCTTTTAAAATGTATTCTCCGAAAGTTCTCAATTAGTCTTTTATTAACAGTAGTCAAACTGAAGGTAAAAGACGAAACATTACAAAGATGACTTTGTATTGTATCAAGTTTCCCCAAGACGAATGACTGAAGACTTTTAATTTTGGCACTAGATGCTTAACGAATCTAATTTAAATAAGTGTACTATGCAATCTAATTTAAGTACGTATATTATTCGAATGCTGCACAGGAAAACTAATTGGAAAATAAATTGTATTGTTGGAGATTTTAGCATTATTCTTAAAAGTTTGCTTGTTAGGGATTCAAAGCCGTAATTTGGATTAATTTCAAATGTAGTGTAGAATTAAATGTTTAGATTTTTCTAATGAGCTATAGAACAATTTATTGTATTTAAATGGTTTTAATTGCTTTGTACACAGTTAAAAGGAACGTGCTTAAGAATGAAATAAAATTTACCTATTTGTTTTTTAACCGCTTCATTCCAAGTGTACCCAATTGGGTACATTTTAAAATACTGTTTATTAACTACTGTTTGTGCTATTTGAAAGCTAAAGCACCCGATTGTTTTTGAAATTAATCAACAGATAATTTACTTCGTTTTAAATATGGAAAACATGGAAATTGGACATTAATTATTATTTAAACTAATTATTAATTGAAATTAAGAAGAAAGTTGTTTGGTTATTCTGTTTTGTAATCATTTTTTAAATCAGAGAACCAAAAAGTTGCATCAAAATTGTTTATGCTTAGCTCTGGGGTCTTAAGAGGTTAAGTTAATTTTGACTTAAAAAAGAGCAAGCGCAGTTCTCAGTTTTAAGTACCCATGCTTACTTAGAAATTGCACTTACAAAAAGAGCAAGTATTAACTGCAATAAATAAAAGAAGTAATTGATCAGCTACACGAAATTAATACAAAGCTTTTGTTAACAATTACTTCTCCAGAACAACAGTACTTGTATCAAAACTAAGGAACTATTTACCGCGCGATACGTCAGAGCGATTCAAGAATGTGAGTCGTCTGTTCGTCTCTTAATAGAAGATGAATAATTCGTCAGATTTAAAATGGACGCAGTAAATTAAGAAAATATAATAGATGAGTGGATAATTAACGCTCTTGTGGATTTCACTATAAAGAAATTTGGCACGGAAGTACTCCAGAACCCGTAATTAGTTAGTTTGGACGCTATATAATTTAACTTTTCCTACTCCGTTCGATGCAATCCTGGCACAATGGTTAGAGTATTAGCGTAGAGTCCAAACAGCCTGCGTTGTGCCCCCAGTAAGGAAACTTTTTTTTTTATTCGCCCCAAAAATGGGATGGTAACAGGATCTTTTTTGAGAAAAGGGTAACTTAAATTATAAGAACTCGATTTTTCAAATCAATGTCATTTTGACTCGGAGCTATTCCGTGGAACATGATGTTGTTGAAAATAAACTATTTTCAATAGCAACAACAAGAATTCTAATTTAACAGTGTAATTCTGTTGCCGTTTATATTCAAATGTTTTAAAGAAAGGTATCATTCAAAAGGAATAAATTACTAGCGAAAAAGCACCAATCATTAACATTTTAAACAACTTTTTCATGGATTTATCCATAACGTTTTTATTAATTTACCTATTAACCTATCCTCATACTTTCAATTTTTTTCACATTCATCGAGATCTGTTTTAGAGTTCGTTTATTATGTGTTGCCAAACTGCCACAAATTTCAATTTTTTGAACCAAAGAGAGTTAACATAGAAACATTGTTGACATAGAAAAACTAATTACCGGCAAAAAATGACCAATTATTGACATTAGTGTACCAACTTTTACCAGGAAAGGAACCAGTTATTGGTACTATATTTAACCATTAAACGAATTCCTTTTAAACGAAGTATTTAAAAAATATTAGCACAAAATTATTTCACAAAAGGTTCTGAACATTTTAATACTTATTTACGCTTTCCTAAGCATCAAAAATTGTCCGAGAAAAAAATCACTTAAGCAATCTTTAAATTGTTATGTACACTTTGATGCATTAACACAGTTTATGCCTTTTTGTACTTTAATCAATAACGGTTGCTATGAAAAGACACAACAAGATGTTGCTTTTATATGAAAATATTAAGATTTGCTTTTTTTATCCTGTTTATTTTTCTTTTACAAGAACCAGAGTCTTTTCCAAGAACCAGAGTCTTTTGTCAACCAGCTGAAAAGTTGTACGTAATTTTCCTTTTATAAGAACCAGAGTAAACCGTTGACATTTGTGCCAAAACAATGCACGACAAAATCAAAGCTATTAAAGCCTAAACCCGCAAAATATTACATAAAGATGGTTTAGGGTTATGTTAGCCCTTTCGTTGACACCAAAACACATGTGTTACTGTCATAGCGAGTACCAGTAGTGAAAATGGTAAGCCCTTTTTTAAATCACGGAAATATTTCGACCCTCTAGGGGTTTTCTGCATTTAAAAAGAGACTCCTTGTATTTCCGAAATACGTGTGTGCAATATATTTTTTAATTCGTGTTAACCCTTTCACTACCACTGGAACATACACTCAAGAGCCAAAACATTATGACCACCTGTCAATAACGAGTGGGACGTTTGCTGCGTAGCCCCATATCCAACAGTGTCCGCTGAACAGTGTGTTCCGATACTATTCTACTTGGCCCTGCATATTGTATTGGGCTGTCAGCAGAGCCACTGTCTGGCTCCGGTTTTGCTTCACCATGCGAGACAGTCTCCGACGACCTTTTTCTTTGATAGCGTGTGGACGTCCAACACCATGTCGTCTACTGCTGGTTTCACCGTCATTCATTCACTTTGCATAAGTACTAACAACTGCAGATCGCGAACAAATCACGAGTCGTGCAGTTTCGGAAATACTTGTTCCTAGTCTTCGAGCCATTACAATCTGGCCTCTATCAAAGTCGCTTACATCGGCAGCCTTTCCCATCACACATCGAAGTAACTGAAAAAAATGATTCTTCAGACTCTCCAGCAGCAGTTAAATATCACTTCCACCTGATCCCGTGCCTTCCACGTCATACAGGCGGGCTCATTGCAAAATGTCGGGGTGATCATAATGTTTTGGCTCTTGAGTGTATATGTTCCTGTCGTAGCAAATACCGATAGTGGAAGGGTTATTTTTTTTGCGATTAAGAGAACGTTTCAACCTTCTGGACGCTAACTGCATCAAGAATGAACCTTCATCGTGATTATTGCTTAGCGTTTAGACGCTCAAAACGTTTGCTGCATTAAAAAAAGGATTCCTTCTAAATTTTAAATAAGTTCATGTACTATTTTTTGAGAATTTATATTAACTCTTACGCTATCTCCTGATCACAGCGAAGAGCGATAGTGGAGTGGTTAAAACTTTTGTAAAAAGAAGAAAACATTTCGACTTTCTGGACGCTAAACTGCAGTCAGAATAAAGCTTCATCGCAACGACTGCTTAGCCTCAGACGCTCAAACCTTTTTCTGCATTGAGAAAATGCTTCTTTGTAATTCCAAAATAACTATATATAAGTTAAGTGCAATATTGGTGATATTGTTTTCTTTAATAATGACTACTTTATCACCTACTACAAACATTCGTAGCGCTGTACCGGAAGAGAATGCATTTCCCTTGCATTAAGAACTACAAACTATTAGGAAATAAGCGGCTTGTCATATTGCACACCTAGGAGTTTAATTTAAATAACCTGAAACTTATTCATTTACATCAATATTATTTATTTATGGTTTTACGTTTTCAGCGGTATTTTAAAAACGATTATCCTACTTAAACGATTGTACAAGTGAATAATTTTTTGCTTGTGGGTCTATTGCTTTCAAATGAAATGGATAACCCGAGTAGATTAATGCTCCTTATATCAGGATTACTCTAGTTACAAGTCCTTTTTCAGTTTCACCACAAATCTTACCTGTAACTGCAAGTTTTGAAATGAACCCTTTTTTTCTATGAGCCTAGATCTCAACTGTTAAAAGTGCTTTTAAAACTCTAAAAGAAACGTACCTTTTGGAAACCTGAAGAAAGAAATAGAAGGTTCAAAAGAAAAGAAAAGTCTGCATTGAGTAACATTGAAATAGGAGAAGCATTGCAGGAAAAACACTGAAAGCCTAGGTGGAGTATTGCATTTCTTAATTCGTTTATAAAAAAGGCACAACACCCGAAGGAAAACAAGACAAAATTCAAAGCAACAAGAATTGTTAAAATAAATTATCAACTGAAAACTGATAGAGAATGAAAAGAACATGAAGTGTGTGTTTGCTGCTTTAAAATATTTTAGAAAATTCTGAAAAGAGCACATAGTTTAATTTTCTCTTGATCATCGGTGATGCAAGAATAATATATATATATATATATATGCAGGATTTTTGTTCGGTGTCTAGGGCTTCTTCAAAAATGACCAATGAAAGATATAAAAATGAATATATTGACGTTAATTTACACTATTTACAGATAATTACACTACTCTGAGTGAGATTATCGTAACATTCAGGCACACACAGTGCTCACATGTCTACACAGGAGCAGGTCTGCCGTTCAACTCCCGGCTTGTTTCCCTTTTCGTTCGAGGGTGCTGCAGTCGATCTCGCATCACATATTGGATCTTATATATATACTAGCGGAGCCCGCACGGCGCTGCCAGGGCTGAATTTTAAAAACGTCGCCTACGGCGCTGTCCTTGCAACGAGTATAAAAAAAAATGCCTGCGGCATAAAGCCTGCAGTGTTTGAAAAACATCGTGTGTCTATTTGTCAAAAAAAAAAAACATTAGACATTGTCAACGCTTGAAAAAGTAATATAACATGTAGAAAGATCAATTAAAGAAAACTTAGGAACAATTCCATCAGTAGGGTCAGATTTGTCACCAGAGGGTAGTTAAAACTGCCAAATTGTAGCACGGCGTCATTTGTTGCGTTACTTTTCATCTAGAATGAGTCTTGGCGATGATCTTAGATTGATTGCAAGAATGAAATTGCAATATCATATTAATTTTATTTTCCAGCCATGGTGAACTCTTGTCTCGCTAACCGAAAGATAAGTTTTATAATGAAATGACGCTTCGCTAGCGGTACCATAGAGATGAAATCGTAGGTGATAATATTTATAGTTATATGATACTGTAAACCATACCTAAAAACGTATGCACAATTTCGTTAGTATTCTTTATCGCCGGTTTATTACCAACGCCTAATTAAAAAAGTCAAATTGTAGCGTGTCGCCATTTGCCAAGTTATTTGAAGTCTAGAATAAACTATACGTCCGTAAACTTTTCGAGGCGATATTTATTTAAATGCTATTGCTAAATCAAGGAAATCGTAACATCGGGGAGACGGAACTTTTATCAAGTTAAATCTCAAATTTAAAAATTATTGCTAATTTGAGAAAAACTTTAAATTGAAAATATGCTTTATTATTGTTTTATCTTTATTAAACTGAACTATTTTGAAAAATAAGTTTTACATTGAAACTAAGCTAACACTATTGACCCAGAGTTGAGGAAACTGCTAACTATTATTTTTGGGTCAAGGTAAGCCTTAAGAAATCGAACTAAAAAGCTTATAACTGGCGTTCTTGTTGACTAAGAAACTTCGAACAAATTTCATCTTGTACAAAAAAAATCTGCGCTTTCGATCGATATATTATATTACTATGCACAAGGTTTTTGTCATCCCCATATTTGGGAATTTATGGGGAAATTTGCGTAAAATTGGAATAAAAAAAGAACTACCAGTCGGATTTTTTTCTAACGGGTTTATGATTCGTCCTCTTGAATCACTCTGTCTATTGATGAAAACCGCATTAAAATCCGTTCCGTGGTTTAAAAGATCTCAGCGTACAGACACGGGAAGCGACTTTGTTTTATACTCTTTTAAGATATATATTCATATATATATATTCCACGTAATAACAATACTCTTTACTGATATTTGCAGCATTTTATTCTTTTCAACTATCAAATCATCAAATAAAGTGTTAATGAGATAACATGTTACTCAAAGCAATGTCAAATTCATCAAGTACGTACATTAAACTTTGTACGTAAGCGTAAGACAAATTTTTTAAACATAATTATTTATCGGAAAAGCATATGGGAAGTTCAACAGAAGTACATGGTAAAAAAAAAAAAAAAACACCAGGTAAAAGAAATTTTAATTTCAAATCAATGTTATTTATATTAAATTTGAACGCTTAGTGAAATGAGTATAAATTATGCATTATAGTATTGGAAATATACATTTTATAAAATATTAATCTTATAACAAAACTAAAAATGAAACTATACACAATTTATAGTAAATAAGTAGAATATAAAATGAACTGTTTGTTTTGTTTTTGTTTAATTACTTTTCCACTTTTAACCGAACAATTTCAAGATGGAGAGTATTAAGTGGGTAAATTCTACTTTTATAACTGCTGTTGTGATGTAGACATTTGACAATGCTATTGGTGAATTTCCAAGTGGCAACACCTCAATTTATTTTTATCAAGTAGACGAATGAGATAAATGTTATATTACAGGGAAAAAACTTTTGAGCTTTGTTTTCAATATTAATTATCTGACGGGTTACAACAAAATTAATATCACTTGCAAATCAGTCGTCTATTCCAAATTTCTCTGAGTAATTACGTTGAATGAGCACATAAATATGAAAATGTTTTGCCGTGATTAATACGAGGAAGAAATTTGTCAAATATTTCAGCAGGAAGAAAAGTTGAAGACGAATAAAATAAAAAGCAATTATTTTTCAATCGGGAAATAAATGATGGAAAAATTTAATACCCTTGCATTGGATAATTAAGAGTAAAACTACTTCAGCACAGTATTTGAAACTCATTAAAAATTTTTGTATTTACTGAACTCTTAACACTATTTGAACTAAAGAAAAAAATAATCTTCAAATCGTTAAGCTATCTTTTCAGACTTTCGTGAGGTTTTATCGTTTATTCAAATAAAAATACATTAAGGATCTAAAATTCAAATGAAATCTTTAATGTTACCATTTTTGAAAATTAACCCTTACTATTACTTAGATAAATTTACCATTAATACTAATTAAAATCCTAATATTATTTTGTATTTTGAGTGTCATCAATTAATCATTATTAGCACCTCAAAAGCTTTTAAATTAGTTCTAATTTATAAACTCTTAAGTCACGTAACTAGTTAAGAATAAAAATGAAGTGTTTCTGATGAGGGCTTCGAAACAAAGCACAATAATTGATATTCTTATTTATTAAGAGTTTGCTTTTAGAGAAGTGGCATAACTACATACTTTCCGTTGCACAACTGAATAATAACTCTTCAAATTATCATTGATTTTTGTAGCTTTACCTTTAAAAACTTATTGGAATTAACTTGAAAGAAACTAAAAAGGAATTATCTTTTAAATGAATCATAATTACTGCATTAAGATATAAATTTCAAATTATTAGATAATGTAAAATTGATATTATTTAATATTATGGAATTCTGTACTTCAGGATTTTCTGTTGGTGACCTAGTAAATGGTAAAAATTATTTCAAATGCATTGTTTTATGCTGGTCTTAAGTAGTAGGAAAAAAAAACATTTTTCGGCACCAAGTTCTTTTGCCGATAACAACCAAAAAAAAAAAAAAAGTCTGTAACTCATTGTGACGGCAAATCATTTTCAGAAGAAGCTAAAAACACATAGTATTTGCAGGTAAAAGTTAATATTTTGATTAGAAAAATATTCCTCATTGAAATATTAGTTGACTATATTAGTATTTTGGTGTTCGTTTTAATTAATTATTACTTAAATGAGCTTCATTTAGATAGTTTATTTATTTTTTGAATTTCATATTTTGAAGAATGCAGAAGTTTTTTAAAAATGTAAACAAGACTGCATTGATATCAAGACTCCCCGAATTAACTATAAAAAACCTTCATAAAGTTTAAGCAGCTTTTTTCTTCCGAGTTTATAACTTTGTAAGGTAAACATAACGACATTTAAAAGACAGGTGATTCACCTTTAAAATGATTTGCATTTTGTACATCAAAGCAACAATCATTTATAGCATTGAATTTTCCATGAAATAAGAAACTTCTTTTGACATGCATGGATGTACGTTAGCACGGTTGCAGTGAAAATGATTCAAACATTTCTTTTTCATAAAGCTTAGCAGAAGATTTACATTGATTGAAAAAGAAGATAAAGATAAGTCGGAAGAAGCATAAAAAAAGTGCGATCAATTACATTACATTGAAATATGTAAGCATTCAGTATAACGCACAGAATGAAAATGTATTTTTCATGTGATTCCAAATGATTTTTTAGTTAAAAACTATTATTGGAAGATGTATTGCGCTAAAGGTTCTACATGTATTGCAAGGAAGACTGTATACTGCTTTTCAATAAACAATCAAACAACATTGCAATTTAATACTAAACTGTAGAAAATAATAACAGAAGTTCCCAGTAAAAGCTTCAAACATCATATTTTAACAATTGAAGTGTATTGAAGCATTATATTTAAAAATTACTCGGAGAATTTATATCATTTTGTACATCTATTTTTATTAGCAAATTGTTCCATTTGATTTGCATAAATTTTCAGAACATTTGCATTTGAATGTTTCTAACAACGACTGTTTGTGTGGAACGATGAACTTCAATAAAGATTAATTTTATTTTAACAATTCAATTTCATTGTTAAACTTCTTTAACAATGCCAAATTTTACACTGGTTCAACTTACCTGAATAAATGCAAAGGCTTTAAAAGAAACTTAGTCCAAGACGAAAAATAAGATAAAAGATTCATTAACAAAAACGTGAAAAATTAAATAAAGAAATATACCGTTATGCAAAAACAAGAATATTTTAGAAGTATTTACTTTTTCTTCTTTTGGAAAAAACAGAAACAGTTAATACTTCTTACAATGAGTTTTTAATCTTTCAAAGCTAAAATCGATCAAAGATTTTTAATTATTTTTCAAGCATTTAAAAGAAGTATTTTTTGGGATTTAGGAGAAGATAGGATGTAAGTTATTTTCACACGCAACTCACACAAGAGAATTTGACCCAGTTTGTACAAGTTTATTGTAAAATTTTAGTGTCCAAAATTTATAATAGGAAAATTTCCTAGACCATATTTACTGTAAATTTTATACCATAAAATGACAACCTGGTTGGCACGTTTTAACCATAGGCGGAAAAACCATGGAAAAAAACTTGGTAAAATTATCCCGACAAAAATAGGTTTTTGCCACCCAAGCGGCAAAAATGGCAAAAACAGGATTCGCTGTATTCGTTTAATTTTCTTTTCCAAGCTAAAAGTAAACTAAAACACCAGGTAAAAGAAATTTTAATTTCAAATCAATGTTATTTATATTAAATTTGAACGCTTAGTGAAATGAGTATAAATTATGCATTATAGTATTGGAAATATACATTTTATAAAATATTAGTCTTATAACGAAACTAAAAATGAAACTATACAAAATTTATAGTAAATAAGTAGAATATAAAATGAACTGTTTGTTTTGTTTTTGTTTAATTACTTTTCCACTTTTAACCGAACAATTTCAAGATGGAAAGTATTAAGTGGGTAAATTATACTTTTATAACTGCTGTTGTGATGTAGACATTTGACAATGCTATTGGTGAATTTCCAAGTGGCAACACCTCAATTTATTTATATAGAGCGATCATTCTCAAGCTCATATCAACCGAAATTTTGCTAAGTCGTTTATATTTTAAAGCGTTTCTTTAAGATTTCAAAATTTCACTTAACGTGGAACAGTTACGATTAAGTTTTGTGGTACGCTAAAATACCGACATCATACAGAAAAAAAAAAAAAAAAAAACGGTAAAATGACATTAAAAAAATTGTTAAATAATTAGTATAGAAAAGTAACATAATATTTGTATTTATTGTCGTAAGTTACGGATTTAAAAAAATTTATTTCTGTTTCTAAAAAAGTAGCTCAGTTTTTGAATTCCGATTCTTCAGAGTGGCAACAACTTAGTTTTTTTTATATCGAGTGATCATTCTCAAGTTTGATTGTTGAACTTATAGTAATTACTTAAAAAATATATTGAATATATAAGAACTAGTAAGCACGGCGATCATACGAAATGACCACTGCTCTAGATATTATAAATATACAATTCTCCCAGTAACCGGAAATGCACATCAAATCAAAGAGATATTTATCAGGTAGAACAGTAAAGTCTAATGAATAAATAATAAACATATAATAATTTAACAAATATTAATTAAAAAATATTATTACCGAAGAGAAAAAACATTAAGTTATAGTAATCTGTAAAATAAAAATATTATCTACTATATAATCAAATTGTTTGTGAAACCTATTTATTTATATCCAACATAATCATCGTCAAAACCATAGTTTTAACGAAAAAAAAAAAAAAAAAGAGCGCTGCCACTTTAATATAAATAAAAAGCGCCGACGATACATAAATTAAAACAAAAAAAGAAGGATTAATTAAATTCACGTTTACATTAATTTTTAACGGAGATTGATATCCAAATCTAGCGATGCTTCACTCAAAATGCTAAAGAAATGTTTTGATTATTAGTATATTCGACATGTGTTACAACAATGGCAACTGCATTACAGTTACGCAAGCAACCAATAAGCTATCGGCGACAGACACTTAAGCCGCTTATATATAAAATAACAAAAATCATAAATAGAAAGTATCGTATACTGTTATTTCATTCATGACCATGCATCCGTCTTTCCACATCACTAAAGCATCATAACCGTCACGTTGAATAATTTCATAATCAACAACCGTTCATGAATTATAATAACTCTATACTAATAATTAGAGGGAATCACTTGATAACCAGTCATTCAATGATTAAATCATTCGGGAGAATCATTTGACAACCAATCGCTCAAGGATTAAATCATTTGGGAGAATCACTAAACAACCAATATTTCGGAGAATAAATTGATAACCAATCATTCAAGGATTAAATCATCCGAAAAAAATCACTCGATTTCTTAACATTCGGTTATTCGAAAGAATAGCTCGATTTTTGATCATTCGGGTCTGAAAATCATTCGAAAGAATCACTTCATAACCGATCACTCGAAATCTAAACATTAAGCGCATGAAAAAATTCAAACAATATAACTTTTGAAGAATTTTTGCACCTTTCTCCTCCATCCCCTCCCTGTTAGCACGAGGCCTTAGGGGTGCTCTTTTTGCACCTGATTTGGTGTGGCATTTTATACACTAAATAATAGAAAATTTCATTCTTTTTATTTTCATATAGTTCGGTGACGAGAAGGTTTAGGAACATGAATTTCTTCATAAAGACCGCAGGGTGGCGCATTGGTAAGGCGCAGGCCTCTTACGCCCAAGTTTGCAGGATCAAACCTGGCCCAACTCGGTGGATTTTCAAGAAGCAAATTAATCGACAGTACCCATTTCGTATGATTAGGCTGCACGTTAAATATACCTTGAGTATACTTTTGGCCTGGATACTCTCGGCTAAATTAAATTCCTAAGGCCGTTTGCATCAATTAGAGCTCAGAAGCCGCCATCTAGGAGGAAATTGAACGTCCAAAATTCGCAGCGGTGGTACCACTCATTGTGGTGGCGGCGAAAAAGTTGGGGAAAATTCAGCAGCCCCCATAAGAAAGAAACAAAAATCTTCATATAGTGTATTTTTTTACAGTTCGGTGACAAGAGATTTAAGAACATGAAATTCGTCACAAAGTGTAAGAGAAATTTCACTATTAATATATTTCAAATACTCCTATGTATACATTCACTCCAGAATTGACAATGGTGATTCATTACCTCTGTGTAATTTAAATTCAGTCATAAGAGCGTGCGTTATTTCGATTATTTAACGAATATATTTGTTCTCTCGCGAGCAGTTTAGATTGCTAGCAGATTTGAGTAGATCTCTGTCAAGATATGCATCCACGACAATCGAATTTGACGTGAACAGGAGGAATGTGAGAGCTTTGTTAAGGTTAACAGAAAAGCATTTCAGTTTGCTGATAGTTATACCTGATATATGTGGTTTGCTGACATGTGGTTTTATATATATATCTATAGTAGTTTACTCACTGGTATGCGGTTAATGTATTTTTAGGGAATGCAACGTGTTTTATTTTCTTTGCAGTGCAATAGCCAAAATTGTTTTTTAGAGGAATATTTTTTGACTGAGCAAAAATATATTTTACGTTGTGCCAATTGAGACATTACAATTTTCGACAATCTGCGTATAAATTTTTTTGATCGTGAAAATTACTTTTAGAGCCACATATTATCATAACTTTTCAAAATGGCTTTTTCTATATGTTAATAAAATAACGTTCTTTTTTCTTTTTTATTTTATTATTACTTTTTTTTGAAGGGAACTACCGTGCTTCAATTTTTTTATACAATTTTTTGCGTTTCTTATTTCTTCACTGTTAAAAATTTCATCATGAAATTACGGTTAAATGACCGGCAGCAGTCTGTCCATCTAACTCACCGTTAAATTTACGGTTTAGAACATTTTTCTATCTTTACGGGACCTAACCATTTCCAATCAGCTTGGTTAAAAAGGCGTAAATACAAAAGTCTACGGTTTTATAACCATTTAAACATGGTTTCAAAACAAAATTTTTACCGTTTTTGAACCATTTCGAGGAGTAGAATCTTCGAGGCGTAGAAACCGTAAACGAAGCTTGCGGGAATCGCACCCGGTTGCTCTGGTATTCCAACCTTGCTCGCTAACCATTCGGCCATCTGTACCACACAAAGCGGTCGCTTATTTATCAATAAATCTTTCCTTTCAACAGGAAAACTGCATTAAAATTGAGATTTCAGTTTTTGATTGGATCCAAAGCCATCTTTGGTCTAAATTCACTGTATATTGACGAAACTCATTTTATTTGCTGCAAAAATTAAAATACAAACAAGCTTCAGCAGCTCAAATTATGGGTTCGCTCATTCTCAAACAGTTCGGGAATCCGATGTCTCCAATTTTTGATTTACGTGTGTATGTCTTTCTATTTAGTAAATACTGCTTAAGCCGCTTTTTTTTCTGCTTTTTTTATATACACATGCAGATTTGAACTGATAAATCTTTATTGATATTTTAACAACAACGTGCGACCGGTAAGGTTTCGCAACCAAGATGGACGCCCGATTCTTATTGAGCGCTTGAAAATTACGGTTAGTTAAACGTTCTTTAGGATAAACAGAGAATAAACGATTTTTTTCGCAATCAGCGGTTTGAATAAAATCTTTTTAATGGTTATTCAACTGTTGTAATTAAATATGGTAAAATAACAATCAAATAAATGGTTATTTTACTATTTTCTTACGGAAATTTTTAACAGTGTTGTGTTGATGTGACATTTAATATTTTTTAATTTCTTGATAAGGTTTAATATATTTAAATTTATCTTTCAGTGTATGCTTTTTATAAAAACAACAGCAACACATTTGTCTTCTTGAAAACGGAATATAAAATTGGGCACTTTTTGAGATTGAAATATACATTTACATACTTCGCATTCTTTGGAAATCAATCATTCAATTCGACAAAATATTTAAATATTCGTCAGAAGTGAAATATTTGACAATATAGTTAGCTACCTTTCTAAAACTATATTAGAAAAAAATATTATTAATATATGTATTGCGTTGGTATTCAACTTGCATTTGGAGCGCTTGCTATCTTTGTTATATTGCACATTATATTGCATTGTGCTGCAATTTAAATAGTAGGTATGCATCAGAGAACTTACCTCATAGTTGCTTCCGTCCTTGTTGTCTTCATTAAATTTATATCATTCCGTTATCGTGTGAAATAATTCATATTCTCAGTCATACACAGGATGCTTTCTTTTTATAGAGAAGAAGAAGTTCGATAAAAATACTTAGGACGTAAATTTTTTACTACATTGTTGAACATGTCAGCAAGAAAGAGAGTAACACTTTAAAAAATTTATATACACACATGCGACATTGAAATGTCTTAGGTTTACCCCTCGGAGCTTTTTTCCCTCCATAATTATTTACAATATCTCATTTATGACCATATTTAGTTTTATGCTTGACGCATGTGGAATCAAAGCAAAGCTTTTATTGTTCATGTCCTTCAACTTTATGGTGATACCACTAAGTCACTCATCGAGGAAGCGATCATTTCTTTAAACAAATTAATCATCTGTTTGAAAAGTAACGTAATTTGTCAAAGTTGAAGTATTTGTTAATATAATAAGCTGCTGTCCTAAAAGTATTCGTTTTTTAAATACCTTTACATTAATTTAGGGGGAAAATTAGGATGGGAGACAAGCAAAAGTTAGGACATCATTGGAATTAGGACAAATTTCTAAAAATCGGGATAGTTCTTATAAAATCAGGGCATTTGGGCATTCATGCTGTGCCTGGATTGAACTAACTGCAACGGAAAAAATCACCTATCCACAATATTTTCTTTTCCTTCTTGATACGCTGTTAGTTGTGTAAAGGATCGCGTATGGATCCAATTTTAACACGAAATCACCTTGAAAACTTAATCGTTTGAATACTTCGTCTAAATTAAAAAGTTTCTTGAATGTAAGTTTTCGACTTAAATATTTCTATCGATTAAGGATTTGTCGACCCAAAAGGCATTTGAGAATGAAAGAGTGAAAAGATCAATAAACTTTTTTTTCTTGTATAGTAACTAATGTTGTCAGTTTTCTTTTTAAACTAAGTTGAGGCATTGCTTTTTATTTATTGGGTTTTATTTCTTTGAATCAGAAATTGGATTTTAATGTGAAGTTTTAGTACGCATTTAGACAAAAAATCTTGTCGAAATATATAGTAGCTTTCAAAAATGTTAGCAAGGTTAAAGCAATCACAGTGAAAACTAGGTTCTAAAGTTGTAAAGATTGGACGAGAGTTCTTTGTTTGATCATAAGAAATATTTTGAGAAGATAAAGGGGAAAAAAATATCGTTTGCAATTTATTTAAAAAAAAGGCAATTAAAAATAAATAAAATATTCTCTAGAGAGTTATATATTGCCAATTTTTTCTTTGCGAGCAACATATTTCTAAAAACTGCTCAAATCTCTGTTGGTTGAATATTTTTATTATTTTTTTTCTTTAACGGAAATTAATGTTTACTTTTTTATAACTAACGAGGTACATTAATCATGATTTATTTCTTTGTTTATGTTAGAGCATATATCATACTATCCCGAAACCTGGGAATTTTGTTTCTTCGCATTTTCAGAGATTAAAAATATACCGAGAGAATTCGTAAATAAAGTTCTGAACAAACATTTCGCTTTAATGTAAGAAAAAAAAATGTTTTTCAGGAACGGGTAATTAAAAACAAACTTAAAATTGAATAAACAACATCCTTTTAATTAAGTGGAGAAGTATTATTGTAGCATAATTTTATTTTCTCTTGGTAATAGTTAATGTGCTCAACGTTTTGATCACACATAATTTTTTGTTAAAATAGTTTTTTCTTGTGATATTTATTGTAGTAATATATTATGGTGACATCATGAAATTTTCGGTATGAAAAAATGCACTAGTTTTTAAACCTTGTACATGCATAAAATTCATAAATGACCACAAAATGATTAAAATGAATACATAAACTCTCAGAAGTCTAAAAAACTGGAGTTCTACGGACTGTCATTTGTTTCTTTTTTTTAGTTTTACCGATTTCAGGGTGACGGGAAACAACTTGCACTCATGTTTTATGATATAATTTTAATAGCCTTTATAATATCTGCACTAAACTATAAAATTATTAATAGCAAAATTTTTGCTGGAAAATATTAAATCGACTTCAAACTGTAAATTGCGCTAAAAAGAAAAAACAATCATTCGTTAGGCAACATCGATACGACATAAACATTTAGAAGTCGGCCATTTGATAAAAATAATAATTTATCAAATAGTATATTAAAAAAGAAAAAATAATAAATTATCATCTTATCCATCTTTATTAAAATAATAAATAATTAAATTGTATGGTCTAAGAACTTTCATGAAATCAGATTGCTCCGAATGAACTTTATGAAACATTATTTATTATAGCAGCGACAAAAAGTGAGTGGAATACTTCATTAGTAACTAAATTGTTTCATCTTGTTAGAATTTAGTAATTCTAAACTCGGTCCTTAAACAGAGTTTGATACTGACCTTTTTTAGAAGCAAATGGTATCTCTAGAAAATGATGGCAATAACTAGTATTAAAGTAACATACTCGCAACAAACGGGTAGCTTTTACAATACATTCTTTGCTGCAGCTTTAGCGATAGTATGAAATTATTTTCTCTTCAAAAATGCAGTTCGTGTTGCAGTTAATGAAGACAAGGTGCTGTTCTAATTGACACCCAATTATCGCTACAGAAACCGACATGGTTTTGTTTTAGAGTAAAAATGATTGCTTAGTTCATTTGCAAGAATATTCAACGAAAAATCTTTCAGTTAATACGAAATCCTTGTTTTATTACACACTTAAGTGCTCCTGCTTTTAAGAAATACCAAAACGTAGAGAGAAAAAAAAAATAAAAAAGAAAAGGCGTTGAAAGGATGGTCTTTAAGGTGAATATAATATCTTTCTAAAAGGTCCTTAAGTAACACTAATTTAAATTTCTAGAGGCGTGGGGAATGAGAAATAATTTTTAATGAGGCACTTTCTTTTGTGTGTCGGAAAGTTTTATCATTAAATAGAAATCTTTATCGTGTAAAGAAGGGAAGAAATAATTATTCATCTTTTAATCAGAATTTAAATGCGATACAATCAATTTATTTTTATCATATTAGCTACCGCTTAGGGAACTTGAAATTGTAATGAAACTATCTATAATTACTGAAAAAAGAAGCGCAAAAATTCAGCTGCTGATGTTATTGAAAACGGTAAATTGGAAAGATCGCCTGAGTTGTAAAATTTATAAAAAGATGTAAAGATTTCTTTTTAGACCGAAAATCATTGATTAGACATTTTTTATTTGTATTTTAAAGTAACTGTTCATTATTTAATTTTTGATATTCGAACTGGAAAGCTGTACTGATTACTGAAATAATAATGTCCAAACAAATTCATGATTAGATACGTTTTATTAAAAAAAGAAAATGGCGCTGAAATTCCATTTTTATATACAATTTACAGGAGTTGAAACAAGAAGTTCTGTCTAGAACTATACGAACCTATTTCACATACACACCAAAATCTAATTTATAATCTAGCTATCTCTCTCTTTTTCATTTAGCTTTAGCACTTAGTTACTTCAAATATACCTTTTTCAACGATTAATACATATTCATTCAATCATTAATTTTTTCCATCATTCATGTATTCATTCATTCATTCAATCATTCATTTTTCACCTCCTTCATGTATTCATTCATTTGTTTATTCATTCACTTGTTTATTCATTCATTTAGTTGTTTATTCATTCATTCATTCACTTATTCATTTATTCATTCACAAACATCCTTAAAAAATACAAATTTTCATGGGCATGTAAAAATTGGCTTGGTTAATTCTGGATGAACTTCGTAATTATACATATTCTACGTCGTAATTATACATAATCATCTTTTCCGATAAAGTTTGTTCCAAGCAAAACCGCCCAGAATTTACATAGGATTGACATTGCCCCGTAGGTGCTAATGTTAAAATTTTTTTTAATTGTTCAAAATTGAACAAAAAATGTTCAAATCAAAAAAATATTTGAAACCGAGAGAGCTCTTTTAATAAGCTTATCTGAAGGAACGTGGGTCATATCTACTGTGTTTATATACTTTGCTTCATATTTCCCCATATGCGCCATATATAAGATTTTTTGCGCCATATATAAGAATTACCCATATATAAGATTTCTTGAGCTGTTAAAAATAAGGCGAAAAATTGCTCAAATCAAAAAAAAAAAAGTATGAAAATATAACCCAGACAGACCGACTGACAGACACAGATTCCCCCCCCCCCCTTCTCAAAACCCTACTTTGAAATTTTTTATTTTTCAATATTTTTTTTAAATTAGAATATTTATCTTTGACTTTTTCTTATTTTTAATGATATTTTTGCTATGCATTAAGAATTCTTTTTTTTTTACTTTTACGGTGAGTTGGCTAAAAAAGATATGTTTATATGGAAAAAATTGCGTTTAAACTTGTATTGGCTGTTCGAGTGGTATTCATAAATCACATCTTCAAAAATATTCCTAAAAAGTTTACGTTTTAAAACGTTTTCTGGAGAAAGAATGAACTGTTTTTTCGTATAATTTTACAGAGCCTTATAAACTACAAATATACTGCAGTGCTATATCAATATTATCAAATAATAGACAATAAAGAAAATTAATATAATAATTAAACCCTCAATAAAAATTTCACCTTGTTGTTTATCAAACCATATTCTGTCCTTGAAACAATCTCATTCTCAGATTTGTCATTACCACCCGTATATATAGATAAATACTTTGCTTTTTTAAAGTAAAATAGAGCATTGTTAAAAAAAATATTACTTAGTTTTCAACATTTTTTTTCTCACACTCATTTCTTGGTTTTCCATCCACTCTTTTCCTCAGATGACGGTTAACAATCATTTTCTCTGCAAGTTCATATCTCAATGTGACTGTTTGGCAATTGCACAGCAGAAAAAAGAGATTGTTGCGTGCCAATAAGATATAACATTATTTCAAATTCGTCTTCAAAATAATAGCTACGATACATAATTCCCCTTTTCTGACAGTTCTGATCATCTCAATCTCCTGTTCTCTAAGATACGATTTCCTCAGGGCTGTAGATTTATGCATCATGTATTTAATGTTTTATACATCCGCGCCTAGTTTTCCCCCTACTGTTTCTGAATTGCAGCTGTTTATCACAACTTTTAAAAATTACAGATCGACAACATCAACAAAGATCTCAGTAATATTTTACTTTAGTTTCTCCCAATATTTTTATTCTTAGAATTTAAGTAATAAAAACAAAACAAACAAGAAGTTCCGTCTAGAACTATACGAGTCTAGAAATAAAATTTCACGTTAAATTAAAGCACAAATGAGCTTTAATTTAACGTGAAATTTTATTTCTATTACTTTGCACAAAGTTAAATCATTACTATACGAGTCTACTTTCCCGTATACACCAAATTCAAATTTATAATTTCGCTATTATGTATATCTCTCTCTCATTTAGCTTTCGTTATTAATTGCTTCAAATATACCTTTTTCAACGGTTAATACATATTCATTCACTCATTCATTCATTAATTCATTTATTCTGTCATTCATTCACTCATTCATTCATTAATTCATTTATTCTGTCATTCATTCACTCATTCATGTATTTATTCACTAATTTACTTATTTATTCCCTAATTTACTTATTTTTTCATTCCTTAGCTCATTTATTCTCTTATTTATTTCTTTTATCATTTATTCACTCATTTGTTCATCCATTCTTTCACTTATTCATATAATCATTCATTAATTCAAAAATATTCTTGAAAATTCCGATCAAAAATTTTACAGGAAAATAGGCCCATTAGTTCTGGATGATCTTTCTATTTGTACATGTTCCACGTTATAAGAGCTTTCCGATTAAGTTTGTTAAAAGCAAATGTGTCCGATAGATCAGGATTTATATATTAGTATTGAAATTTCCCCGTAGGCGCTAGGTTAATTTTTTTGAACTGTTCAAAAATGAACAAAAATTGTTAAAATTAAAATTTCATGCTAAGAGCTTCTTCCAGTAAGCTTATTCATTGGGACTTGGATCTGGTACCCAGAGTTAAAATAATTCGCTTCATTTTCGTCCATAGGCGCTAATGTTAATTTTTTTTTAATTGTTCAAAATTGAACGAAAAATTGTTGAAATCAAAAAGTAAAATATGGAAACGAGATATCCTCGGCACGATCTTTCTAATGTAAAAAAAAAATCGAATCAGACAATTCATTCAAAAGATATTAGGGCGGATAGACAGACAGACCGATACACTTTTTCCACCCCCCCCCCCCCATCTCAAAACCCTACTTTCAATTTTTTTATTTTTCAATCTTTATTTAATTACTTAACTTATTTTTGACCTTTCTTGATTTCTAACGATATTTTCACAATACATTAAGCCTTCTTTCACTATTTATTATTATTTTTTTACTTTTACGGGAAAGTAAGCTAAACACATAATTTGAATATAAAATAAAATTGTTTGTTAAAGTGATTGGTAACTATTTCATGACGTCTCTCTATTTACTCGTACGTATCTATCTATTTATATTATATAGATAGGTATATACTTTCAAAATTACTCGGCTATTGCCTGCAACAATAAAAAATATTGAAAAGAAATATCAGATATGCGTGATATACAGCACGAAACTTGATCGCAGAGAATTAACTATTAAGTTTAAATGAAAACTCACAGATTTATTTGTTCAGCAATGGATTATTGAAATTCATTCTCCCCAAAATATTCATTTAACAATAGCTTGAGCTTAAGGTTTAATAACTTTTAGGAAGGTATAAAGTTCTGGGAAAGAAATCATACTCTGTTTGCGCTGGAGTTTTTGAACAAAAAATATCAGACGCAGTTTTTTATCATTTTCAGAATGATATAAAATTTTAAATACCGCGGTGTTTTTTTTCTTTTGTTTTTGTTCTCGAAAGGAATTTTGAAACTAGAATAAAAATAAAACACTAATTTGAATGTTTGAATTAGTGTTACACTACATATGTATATGTATACATATATATAACAAGCAACAACATTTTACAACCATATTGCTTCGCATTAACTTTTTGAAAAATGCTTTATGATAGAAAAAAGATCTTATCATTATTATCGTTATTATTATTTTTACTGTACAAGTCTAGCACAAAAACATATTTTCTCGAAATTATTTCGATATCAGACAATTTTTTACTATTTGTTAATAACTTCTGTTTTGTAAAAACTTGCGACTTTCTTTTAATTAAAATTTTTACAAGAATTTTCCAAAAACAACGATAGATCAGAAATGAAATCACCGGGGAAAATAACGCCAAAAACCGAGATTTGCATTTAAACTATGACATTAAAATCGAAGTGTTTTAACGTTATTTTAAATTGGGGTTTTATTGGGACCAAAGATTTATTGACTCAAAGATAAATAAATTTCTAAAACAAACAAGAAGAAGGATTGAATTGATAAATAAATAAATAATACGGTGTTGGTTTAAAAAATTTAACTGTTCTCAACAGTCCTAAGTTTCTGATTAAATTTCTATGAAAAACGATTTGCAATGAAAATTGTATTTACACACTTGAGGGATCAAGGAACTTCTTGAGTGAGAAAAAAAGAGATGTGCACCTTATATTTTTCGTGTGTATACTTTTAACAATGAACTTTTAACAATTAATAATGCTTATTTGCAAACAAGTAAGCCCGGCGGTCATACGAAATGACCGCTGTTCTAGATAAATATACAATTATCCCAAAAACCGGAAATGCACATCAAATCAAAGAGATATTTATCAGTTAGAACAGTTTAATGAATAAATAATAAACATATAATACTTTCGGAAAAAAAAAAAAAAAAACATCTAAGTAATAATAATCTGTAAAATAAAAATGCTATTTACTATATAATCAAATAGTTTGTGAAAAATATTTATTTATATCCAACGTAATCATCGTCAAAACAACAGGTTTAACGAAACCTGGGAAAAAGAGAACTGCCACTTTAATATATATATAAAGCGCAGACGATAAATAAATTAAAACAAAGAAAGAAGGATTAACTTAAATTCGCGTTTACATTAATTTTTAACAGATATTGCAAATCTAGCGATGCCTCACTCAAAATGCTAGATAAATGTTTTGATTATTAGTCGTTTTCATAAAAGAAACAATTGTGTAGATGGCAGCACGATGCAGTTTTCTCGGATTAAGAAATTCAGAATAAGCTATCGGCGACAAACAAGCACTTAAGCTGCCTATATATAGAATAACTTTTTATATGTATTTTTAAAGTTATATTATTCATTATTCATTATTATATTATTCATTATTATTCTTATTATTCATTAAGTACATATGGCTTTGCCTAGTTTATGTTAACAGTCTCTTATAAATACCTCCTTTTAAAGAAAAAGAAAGCAGGGGCGGATGGATGAGTCAGAAACTATCTTCAAAAGACGTCATTTTGGCTATTTTGACGACAGATCAAATTTTCTTAACAATTTTCTAGAAAAATTCATTGGCATAACTCTTATTAATATTTTAATGCATAAAAGTACGACAAGAAAGCGAAAAATCTGTGCTGGGATACTTTTTTTGCTAATCTCATTAAAAGCGGACAAAAATATACTATCAAAAAACAATTGGGAAGATTTCGATGTGTAGCTGAAAAAGGAACTTAAAATCTGTTTTGAAAGTTTCAGTTGAATCGGATTATTTTTTTTTATGTTTGAGTCTATATAAATTTCAGAAAAAGCTGTTCAAAGGAACAAAATCAAACAAAACATTGAAACACAAAAATAAAATAAAGTACACGCTTAGGAACAAAAATTGGATTTTGTATTGCAGGCAGTTCCTTTATTGGATTCAATTACATAAGGGTTATTACGAATTTTTATGTGTGAAAACAGAGTCTTTCCAAATTGAAAACAATATATTAAACCGAAGGAAGTGTTTGTTATTTCTTTCGGAATTGTGATTAAGTAGTAAAATGTTGCTGTAATCAAAATTTGAAAAGCGTGGTTTAAGGAAAAGTAATTCAATTCAGTCTGTCCCTTCTATGATACCATTGATGTAATTGACTAGTAGCTGCGCTTGAATGGAGAAGTTTTGCCATATGAGATTCTTTGCTAAGAACTTTGGTAAGGTAAGGGGTTTTGCTGCAATTAGTCTAATGTTATCAAAACAAGATTTTACGCGAAATGGTTAAGATACATTTTGTTGAAATAATATTGAATTAACGCTGTCAGCTTGTGGACCATGAAAAATGACTATTTTAACATTAAATAATATTTAATGTTAATTTAATAAATATTACTTATTGAAAACTAAAATTAGATCAAAATTATTTTCTAGAAATAGAATTCGTAGAGTGTGACTGAAGGGATTTACAAGAAGTAATAAACTATACTCTAAAAAAAACCTCCTAAAAATAACGAAAAAAGTAGGGTAGCAGAGTTGCCGGAAACCATTCCGTTTCTGATAATATTTTCCCGTGTCTTGACAGAAGTTCCATTGCTTTTTTTTACCGTTGATTCTATTAAACACAGCAACCGTAAAACAATAAAATCTCGTTCTCGTACTTTCAGGAATGTGATATTTCCGTTTTTGGAAGGAAAAACGATGTTTTGAAGCACTACGGGAACTTTCCGTTAAAATCAGTCAAAAAACAGTATGAAAATTCAGGTTTTTTTTAACTGTATGACAGAAATATTTAAGGTAAAAAAAAGCGCAACAAAGGATGATGCTTCTGAGAAATATAAATAGATAGATCTTGTGGAGAGCAATTCCGATAAGGGTTCAAAATTATAAATGTTTTCTGATATGTTTCTACGAATCCTATTCCCTGCATATTCTGAAGAAAATAATTTTATTCACACAAAAACATATTGCGTCTTTAACGCAATATTCATTATTTAATTGCGTCTAAAGAAGTAAGCAGAAGCCCCAAAAAAACCTCTTTATAGTTAGACTTTCATACATTGACATTTAGTGGACATTTCAATGTACTAGGTTAGCAAAGATAACGTGTTTGACTGTTTTATTAAATTTCGATAAAATATTGATAACTCAAAATTTATAAAATAATTCATCGGACTTACCTACAGTTTGATCTTATGAATTCATTTTCTCGTTACCACCAAAGAACAAATAATATTGAGTCACCAATTCAATGGATCCACAGCCATCTGGAAAAATAAAATTTTCTGAGAGTTCTAACTGTTTCATTCGCTGGAACCAACGAAGCTTTCGTAACAATGCTTCAAACTTTTACAAACAATTAAAACGAACTTACATCTGAATCACCTTGCACAAACTTGAAATTATAACAAATCCACTAAATTGGTTTAGCACACCAGTTTTCTTTGTTTTTGATTGTTTTGGTGTTTACAGATATTTAAATTGACATTCTGAATATCAGTTTTGATATTATCTGTCGCGTAGTTCTATTTCTTTGCACTAATAAAGAGGCTCCTCATGAATACGAAACATGTATAAATGTGTATAAAACGAATGGTTTTGCTTTTTTCTTTGTCTTTCCCCTGATTAGTTCAATTGCAGCTTACATACATCTCACTTAAATCACTCACACTCGTAATTAACAATTTCATTTCTTATTTGTTAGAAATCCTCAATGTTACTGCACTGTTCCAAGTCACTGTTTCACAAATATTATACTATGAATCGTTTTATAAAATGCTGTCTATCCTATTTTTTCATATATATAACTAGATGAGAGATAGAGGAATATTATTATGCACAAAGTAATGCCAATTCACTTTCATTTTAATTCTTAACTTTTTAACGTATTTTAAGACAATGTTTTCAACAAATAAAAATAAAATACTTTAAAATTTCTTTTCATTAATGCTATTTCAGTAAAAAATCAAGTGCATTTGGCCGAATTTTAATAATATGTTTTTACTAAAATTCAGACAAAATTTTACTACATACATTTCATTTGCAAGGAACAAGTAGTTACACGGATCAAACTTAAAACTTCAGAAATCAAACATTCCCTAGTTTATGGTAAACTTGCGTAAATTAAGAAAATCTCAAAATATATCATTTGAATATGCTTGCCTCAAGGAAAATACTTATGAATCAGGACAAGATTTACTTCACCGATATTAGAGTTACAGACTATTCTTTGAGATTTATGCCGGATATTTTTGGCCCTCTTCCTTACGAAACTTCTTCCCCAATGGTAGTCCATTATCCCACATATCCCCAGGAGATGTAAGTTATATTCTTCGGTTCAAAACATATTTCATTTCTCCGTTATGTTTTCTTAAAATCCTTGTTTTAAAACTAAAGAATTCTCCGCATACCTCTTGATGTTATTTCCTCTATAGTGATTCAGTACTAATTTTAATTCTTATCTGAATTATTAAAAATACGTTTTGAAAGAACTGTAGCAGAAAATGTTTAATTGTGAAATATTAAGGCAATCCTTTTATTGTACTTTTTATCTAATATGATTTCAGTTCTGGATTTTCATTGAAATCTCATTTATTTGCCGAAGTTTAAAAAAAATTCTAGGTATTAAACTATTACTTTTTTTGATCAAAGTATGTTAATAATAATAATAATATAATTACACGTTAATTTAAAGCACAAATGAGCAATAAAATGCAGACATGTGTTTCGGGATTGCTTGGAATCCCTTTTTCAATGCGACAGGGAGCTTCTAGATATGTTTTGCATCTAGAAGCTCCCTGTCGCATTGAAAAAGGGATTCCAAGCAATCCCGAAACATATGTCTGCATTTTATTGCTCATTTGTGCTTTAAATTAACGTGTAATTATATTATTATTATTGTTTACTTGCACAAAGTTAAATTATTTTTATCAACGTATGTTATTTCTTTAACTGCAGTTTCGCTAAAATTTTTGTATTCGAGTTAATTTTCTAAAGATTCATATCCAAGATTCTTATTCAGCCAATCAGAATGATCGTGGTGACGACATTTCCAAAGTTACTTTCACGATCACCGTTGTACAAAAATCGCGGCTGCATGAAATTAATTTTTTGGGTACAATGTGTAATCTAATCCGTAAGTTTAGTAATCCTAGGGGAAAAACCAAGAAATTGTTTCAGTGAAAAGTGCGCCGAAAAGTTCTACCGAGTAATAGACCAGTGCTAAAATATTGCTAATAATGGAATCAAAATGTTCAGAGATACATATAATAAATATTCACAGCGGCTTTTGATGGTGAGGTTGCTGCTTTTCAAGTAGCCCTAGCGCAGTTGCATTGTCATATAAATAGTTTTGCAAGAGCTCTTATCTGCTGTGATTCAAAAGCAGCAATTTTAGCTGTAAACTCATTTACTGCTCCTGCCTCCTGTAACGCTCTTGAGTGTAAAAAACACCTGAAGAGTCTGACCGACTACTCTAGCGGTTCCCAATCTTGTTTTTTCGTGTACCGCCATTTTTCTTGCAAACCATTTGCTTAACACTGCTAATGCAACTTATTACATAGAGCAGAACACTAATTGATTATAGAGAAAATACTAGAACGACTAGCTTGTTTCACTAACACCATTTTTTATAGTTAATGCAGAGAAAAGCGTTTATTAAAATAAAGCTGTATGTATAAAATAAAATGTGACACACATAAAATATATTTTTAATGCGTACTTCCAAAATAGCATTAGAAATACGTCTTTAAGTACAAAATACCTATCATGTAAAGAAATGAAAAAACAAAATTAATGAGAAGGTTGCTGCTGTAGGGCAGATACAAGCGAGGGGATATCTGGTTCAGTAGAAGTTAGTTTTAATCTCAAATTTGGGCCGTCATTTAATTTGCTTCTATATTTATTTTTAATAAATATCATATTGGAAAAAGCAGTCTCACAAAGATAAGTGGTTGTGAACGGAATTAAAAAAAAAAATGCTTTTCTTGACAATTACCGGGAATTCATATTTAGCCTGCTTTCACGTAAAAGTAAAAATAATAGGAATAAAGCATGAAATAAGGCTTCATGTATCGTGAAAATATCGTTAAAAATAAAGAAAAGTCAAGAAAATATGAAGTAATTAAATAAAGATTGAAAAATAAAAAAATTTAAAGTAGGGTTTTGAGATGGGGGAAAATGTGTGTCGGTCGGTCTGTCGGTCTGTCTGTCTGTTTATCCGCCCTAATAACTTTTGAATGAATTGTCTGATTCGATTTTTTTTACATTAGAAAGATCTCGCCGAGGACATCTCATTTCCATATTTTACTTTTTGATTCTAATAATTTTTCGTTCAATTTTGAACAGTTCAAAAAAATTTAACATTAGCGCGAATGGGCGAAAATGAAGCAAATGATGTAAACTCAGAGTGCAAGATCCACGTTCCAATGAACAAGCTTACTGGAGGAAGTTCTTGGCGTGAAATATTATTTTGAGCAGTTTTGTTCATTTTTGAACAGTTCAAAAAATTAACATTGCGCTTACGGGAAAATTTCAATACTATTTAAATCCTGATCTAACGGACCGATTTGCTTGGAACAAACTTTATCGGAAAGCTCTTATAACGTAGAACATGAACAAATAGAAAGTTCATCCAGAACTAACGAGCCTATTTTCCTATGAAATGTTTTTATCGGGATTTTTAACGATATTTCTCAATGAATAAATGAAGGAGTGAAAGAATGAATAAATGACAGAGTAAAAGAATGGATCAATGAATAAATGAATGAGGAAAATAATGAATAATTGAGTGAATAAATGAAAAAATAAATAAATGTGTGAATAAATACATGAATGAGTAAATGAATGAATAAACATATGAATGAGTAAACGAATGAATGAATAAATGAATGGCTGAATAAATGAAAGGATGAATGACTGAATGAATGAATATGTATTATCCGCTGTTCTTTTTACCAGTGGTAAAGCGTATCATCAAGAAAAAGATGAAGGATTTCACTCTACATCAATACGCTGAGAGAAATTCTAATAAGATCTGGTGGAATAAACTCGGGGATCTTCCCATGTGACCAAGACGTAAAGCAAATGCTGAGTTTCGTCTGGTCACAAGACACGACAGCCTCCTAACACATCTATACAAAACCTAAGTTTTAAACATTACTTTCATTGAAAAAAAAGCATGGGTGATACTTAATCTTTATCAAATTTAATGCGAAGAAATTCATGCTCATTAAATATTTTTTTCCTTGAATAAAAAACCAACAGTTCCATTTGGAGCAAAAAATACTTGCTAAGGTAAAGAGTACTACGCTGGAAGAAAGGAGAATTAGTTGAAAAATATTTATTAAATGCTTACACAACTTTTATGGAATTCCTTTTTTCTATATTGCAGAAGTAATGTGATACCAAGAGAAAAAACTTAGTTAATATAAAAAAAAGTTTCCTTATGCATGTAGTAAGTACACAGTTTTCTTGTAGGATGCAAACATTTTTCAGTTTAATAATGTTGTGAGTAACATGAGTTGAAAAAAAACAAGACATTTATGTAATTTATATTTCTTACGCTTCAGATTAAATTAATAAAAAAAATGAACTTGATGAAAAATAAATGCAAAAAATGGCATTTTTTCTTTTCATTAAATAAAATTCTGTTAATAATAAAGAAAGTATTTATATATGCATACGTTTCATATAGCTGATAGTGTAATATGACAGTTACTGTACGTTTTTTTCCAACATTGCATTAAGAATATTATGTGTCAGAAAAAAGTAATATTTTCCCGGAGCCTTTTCATTAAAAAGCTTTAATCTTAGTAATTTAAAATCGTAGTCATGAGACTTTCTTAAGAACTCTGCAACAACGAAAAATTTCAAGTATTGTGTCATTAAATTCTTTAAAAGCAAGCAGTAATAAGAAGTCTGCCATAAAAAATGTACTTTAAAATATTATAAGTGCTATGCGGAATTTTTTTTTTACCTTATGATTATGTATATTTTTTCATGCGACACATCGTATTGTTTTTTTCTTCGGTGAAATGAGATGGGTTGATTATAATCTCCAAATCAATCAGGGTTTACTATGAAGCTCATAAAAATAATTCAGAATGAAGTTTTATTGCTATTTTTTAAACAAATTAGTTTAATGTTTATTTACTTATTTATTTATTAATTTTTTTTTGTTTATGTGTTTCTTACACTTCGACTGATTTCCTGCGATTCTGTGTAAAACGCTGAAAAATTGTTTGCGAGTGTATCACCATTTAAACCTAAAAAGGAAAAAAAAAGAGGGGGCAGAGGGATCTATAAAACTAATATATTTGCACTGCAGCATGGTTTGTCCCTTTATCGTCTTATGCATTTTTTAAAATTAATTTTAACACATTGGTGGCGGATTACAAAAATATCGTAGTCTATAACATTTTTTAAAGCTCAAGCTTCGATTCGTAATTTCAAGAGGTATACTAAAAATTGAAATTTATTAAAAATGCAGTTATTTCGTTGATTAATATTTCTCATTTACTTGGTCATTGGCCCGGGTTCCTTATAAAATTCAGTTGATTTCCCAGGAAAAATTACCCTTACCATGAGACAGAGCAAGTTTAACAAAGCTTCTTAAAAATATTGGCAAATAAAGTATCGAACCCACATCAGATATACAACAAAAAATGTCACATTTGTTCTACTTCAATGCTTTGATGAGCAATGAAATAAAAATAAAATTGTTATTATTTTACTTGTTTTGGCTTTAAACCTCACGGTTATGTCAACAAAACATTGGAGAAAAGTATCAATTTTAATCGCTGCGTTCAAGCTTTCGAAACAATTTCTAATTTATATTGCTTTCATAAAAGATCTTTCAAGAAAAATTCATGTGAACGTTAATATTTAATAATATCACGATCGGTTAAATCTCTAAAATTTAACAAAATTTGGAACACAGACACTTGGTACATGAAACAATTCCTTGAAAAGGAAACAAAGATTATTTTTTATCTCGGTTGAAAATTAAATCAAAACGCCATTTCTTTTCGCTTGCACTGTCAATCAAGCGTCGCTATGGAAACAAAGAAAACCTTTTTCCCATTAGAATTTCCAATGTTTCGCAGAAATGAATAAATTTGCATCTACATTTTCGAACATAAGTATCTGAAACTGTTCACTTTGTTTGCTGTAGAATATTTTAACTCTTTCATATGCTTCGAGGAAAGAGAAAAATTGAGAGAGAAAATAATCCGTGAATACACATAAATATGAATATTTAAAATTTTCTTTCTTTTTTTGCTGCAGATATCCGCAGTTTGTTTTGGGAAATTACCAAGGGAATATTTTTCCCCCATAAAGTGCAACAATGGATATGAGGATTATTAGAAGTTTTGATTTTTTTCTGCTATTAACCATTTTGAAAATTTAAATTTTTAACGCCCAAACAAAGTGAAGAATTCCTCAACACCCAGCAATACCCAGGAGGTCATATTTTACATATTTTAGGATTATGTGATAACTCAAAATCGGGGAAACTTTTTTTACTGCCTTTCACATGCCAGTTGATATACCTTAAGAGAGACATAGTTAATATATAATGCCTAGTCTAATTTTGCTGCATATAAAATAAAACTGCGTATAACATTAGAAGGGCTCATTCATAAATGATGTCACGCTTCGAGGGGGAGGGATGTGAGAGAAATGGTGACAAGGGAAGAGGAAACAAGAAGTGTGACATTACACATTTTGGTTTCTTTAAAAACATTTAAAATAAGCAAATTAAATTTACTTTAAAAATATTTTTGATAATAATAATGTAATTTTAAAGTTTCATTCATCATTTTGTGTCGTGAACACCAATGCTGATTACGGTTTAAATTTAGTTCTTTTTAAAAGTTTGAAAAGTTGAAAGAAAATTTTTTTAAGCATTTACTTTTAAGACAAAATTGTATGGGTCATTTCTTCAAAACTCGAAAAATTAATATATTTTACTGTTCCATACAAATTATCTTTTGTGTTGTAAACGTTAACCTCATTTTATACAAATTAAATACACGTGCAATCATTATTATTATTATTAAGCTCACAAGCGGCATTAAAAATTCAAAATAAAATTAACAAGAAGTTCCGTCTAGAACTATACGAGTCTACTTTCCCGTATACACCAAATTCAAATTTATAATCTAGCTATCTCTTTCTCTCTCTTTCTCCTTTAGCTTTAGTTCTTAATTTTTTCAAATATACCTTTTTCAACGCATAATAGATATTCATTCACTCAGTCATTCATTCTTTCATTTATTCAGCC
Organism: Octonoba sinensis; assembly: GCA_038502835.1. Taxonomy (NCBI): domain Eukaryota; kingdom Metazoa; phylum Arthropoda; class Arachnida; order Araneae; family Uloboridae; genus Octonoba; species Octonoba sinensis. The sequence goes on from CM076599.1 coordinate 141,493,856, forward strand.
ATTCATTTATGCAAAATTTATTCATTTACTCATTCATGTATTTATTCCTTCATTTATTCATTCTTTTTGCACGTAATAGTTGAGAAAGTATTTAGCAGCTAAGGGGACTTGGCACCTTTCAAATGTAGACAATTGACGAAAATACCGATTTTTCAATTTTTTGATTAAAATGGTGGTTTGACTCTTCTAGTATATCTGAGCGAAGTCTTGAAGCGATACAACCAATAGAACTGTAGTTAAGAAGTAAGATAATTCAAATATTTCTGATGTTTTAGTAGGGTTTTGAATTCTTTAAACTGCGTTTTCTCGGTTTGAGTTTTTTCGCAATATTGTAGTACTTAAAATGCTAAAACTTCTACATATATTCATGTAGCAACTTGAAATTTTTTGTGTGTGTTCGATATAACGTGCTTGATAAAATTAAGTTTGGATTTTGCTAAATATTTGTAAAAAAAATTAAAAATGAAAATGTAACAAAAGTCGCTTTTTTTTCTGTGTTCTATCATCGATGTAACTTTAAAAACTTTTTCCCCAAAAACTAATTAACTAATAAAAAAACTCATCCCTAAAATTGTAAACCATACTATAATAAGTACTTTAAAAAAATTGGATAAAAAAAATCAAGAGATGAAGAAGAAGGAAATTTAAAATAGTTAAATTATTTTTACAAAATTAAATTTTAAAATTTTCTGTTAGTTGAATTTGGATTTTTCACGTGAAAATCATTTTGTTGAACAATAGCACTTCATAATATACAAATGAAATAGGTAAAAGTTATTAAATAAAAAAAAATTGTCAAAAGGTGCCAAGTCCCCTTAAGCAAGAAACACTGAGTATTTCCTCGTGCTTGTCGAATCAACTACTCGTGTCCAATTAGTTCTATCGGAATAACAGTTCACACCATTTTGCCGAAATTAGTCTTTCATTCTGTGGGAAACAAGATTAAATGGATGTAATTTTCAAGAATCAATAAATGAATGATTCTAGTCACTATGTTATTTACATTGATGAATGAATATTAATAACTAAAAGAAGTATATAATTTTGAAATAATGCCCATTAAAGAAACGATTCTTAATCAAATATATGTTTATGCCTAAATATATCGTTTTTTGATTTTTTTTTTTACAATAATCCTTTCTTATGCCACTTTACATTTGCTACACTTGTAATTTTGAAAAAGGAGAAGAAAGAAAAAATAAATAAAACTAATATTATTTATTAAAAAAAATGTACAAGAGTTTTTAGAAATTGTTATAGTTTTAAACATAATGAACGTGCAATTCAACAGAAAAGGAGAAAAAATAAAGAGTGAAAATTAGAGAAAAAAATAAAAAGTATTTCCCTGCACTGGTATTTTATAGAAATACTCTTTACTTTATCTCTCCTTGCTTTTGATTCTTCATAGAAATGCTTGATCATAAACTTTAAAGTAAATGCACAGACCTTTTGTAGCATAACTTTTATGCAATCTTTTGAACCTATGGTATGAAACTTAAAGTTGTTAGAAATTGCTGAATGTCTCATAAATGCATTTTACTTGAAGACACTGTGCAACGACGAAACATGCTTTAATGGTTCTGTAGGTTTGGTTTAAGATGCTAGATTTCACTTGGCTGAGTTATGTAAGTTATAAAAGAACTTATTCGAGCGGGTATTCAATACTAACAGAAGAAATTTAAGTTCGCTGTAAACATTAAGCAAATGTAATTATTATTTATCGTGAAACTCCTTTTATGTGTAACTTTTTATGCACATTTTTATTGCGCTATAGTGTGATTCAGGTTTACATTTGTATATGAAATTGGAATTTGCACTTTTAAATCGCGCGTGCGCTTAATCAGGGTATCGTCACAAAAACTGCTAAATATTTGTAATGTTAAATTGTGAAAAGAAGTGAAGTAATTTTTTTTTTCGCAACTAACATGGCTATTGCGGCTAAATAATATAGTATAGTATACCTGATGAACAGGTTTTTTGGTACAATCAGAAGAAAAAACACAGCAGAGATTAATGAGTCAAAAGAGAGCCCCTCGCAATAAATATAAGCCACGAAATGACGGAAATAAATTTCCAAAAATATCATGTAAATCTGGTTCTAAGTTTGGAGCAGTCTTTCTTGTAACTTTTTGCATAACGTTACGTAGTAAAATGACAAAGCTGCGTAAACTTGCACAAATAAAACTGGTTAAAACTAGAAGACCAATTTCAAGAGCAATTGCACTCTTCATCCCGCAAAGCAAAGAATCACGAATGGAGTGATTGCTCTTGAAACCGGTAGCACCGGATTGCTCTTGAAACCGGTAGAACCGGATTGTTCTTGAAACCGGTAGAACCGGACTGCTCTTGAAACCGGTAGAACCGGATTGCTCTTGAAGCCACGTAAATGGGAGTCAATGAATATTCATTCATTGGCTCCTATTTACATGGCTTCTTCATCTTAATGTATTACAAGCAAAGTAACCTTTTTATAATATACAAAGTTTAGTATTCGTGACAAAAAGAGTTTAACTATTAATAAACTTTGTTTTGATTAAACGCACTGAGTCATTATTGCCAAGAGCAAGTAATTTTTAAGCACGTCCGCTGAAATTTTGTAAAGGTTTTTTAGAAATTTCTCAATTTTTGTATTATTATTGTATGTAGAATAATATATATTAATATATTATACATAAATACAGTGATAAATATAAACACGACTTAATACAATGTTTCAATACTGCATCAATGCAGCAACATGTTCTATCCACGAAGTAAAAATGCACAAAGTGTATGATTATCTTTGTTACAGCAATTGTGTATGACTATGTTCTGAAATCCGGAAAAACAAGAAGTGCCGTCTAGAACTATACGAGCCTACTTTCCCGTATACACCGAATTCGAATTTATAATCTAGCTATCTCTCTCTCTCTGTCTTTCTCGTTTAGCTTTAGTTCTTAATTGCTTCAATTATACCTTTTTCAACGGTTAATGCATATTCATTCAATCATTGTTTATTAAGTCATTCATGTATTTATTCACTCATTTATTCATTCATTCTTTTGCTTATTCATTTAATCATTCATTAATTAAAAAATATTCTTGCAAATCCCGATCAAAAAATTTCATAGGAAAATAGGCTCGTTAGTTCTGGATGAACTTTCTATTTGTACATGTTCTACGTCATAAGAGCTTTCCGATAAAGTTTGTTCCAAGCAAATCTGTCCGGTAGATCAGAAATTATATAGGATTGAAATGTCCCCGTAGGCGGTATGTTAATTTTTTTTGAACTGTTCAAAAATGAACAAAAAGTGTTCAAATCAATATTTCACGCCAAGAACTTCTTCCAGTGAGCTTGTTCATGGGAACTTATATCTTGTACCCAGAGTTTACATAATTTGCTTCAATTTTGTCCATAGGCGCTAATGTTAAAATTTTTTGAACTGTTCAAAATTGAACAAAAAATTGTTCAAATCAAAAAGTAAAATATGCAAAATTTTTGGCGATGGAACACGCAAAAGGATAACAGCGACGATATTCCGTTTGGCGTTAGTTGCATCATTTTTGGCGACTTTATTTGGGGATTTTTGGCCTAAAATATGGAAATGAGATGTCCTCGCCGAGATCTTTCGAATGCAAAAAGAATTTTTTCAATCGGACAATTCGTTCAAAAGTTATTAGGGGGGGACAGACCGACAGACCGACAGACAGACAGACAGACAGACAGACCGACAGACAGACAGACCGACACACTTTTTCCCCATCTCAATACCCTACTTTCAAATTTTTTATTTTTCAATCTTTATTTAATTACTTATTTTTGACTTTTCTTGATTTCTAACGATATTTTCACTATACATTAAGCCTTCTTTCATGCTTTATTATTATTATTTTTTACTTTTACGGGAAAGTAGGCTAAAAAGGATTCTGCAAAATATTTGCATTATTCATCAGGGTTATTAACTCTGGCAGAACATTTAAACATGTGAACAGAAATGTATGCGGTAAAAAAAAGAATAAATGTTTACGGAAATAAAAGAAGATATTGCCTTGACTGCAGGACATGATTCCCGATCATCACCTTCAAACTTATTTATTTGTAATTATAAATCTGTAAAATTATTTATGCATGAATATCAATGCAAACGTTCTACTGTTAATCACAACAACATTACAGCATTCGTTTAACAAGAGAAATTTAAGATAAATAAATAAATTGATGAAGGAAAACACAGAGTTTAGTGCCAAATGAAGAACAATTTTAATAAAATATAAATAATCAAGATTAATGTTAATACAACTGCCATTTACCTAGCTTTTTAGAGATTCTAAAAATGAAATAATAAAACGTGATAAATGGAAGTATATTCAAAGCGAATTCAAATTGTCAGATTTCCAGAATTTATCACACTTAGTGTCCTCGAAATAGAGCTTTAAATTTTATCTTTTATTATCCTTGTGCTGATCTCTGTTCCGACACGTGAAAATTCATTACTATTTTCGCAGGCGGGTGGTTGGAATCATAATTGACTTTGCATGTTAGAGGGGTAATAAAATACTTCCCCCTGCTGTTCATCGATTCATGGAGCCTCAACCACCAGCAAAATAAAAGAGCAGCGACATTTTACAATAAAGCAGAAAGGTCTGAATGTTTTTTAATAAAAACTTACTTAGTTTAAAATGAATTTAGCAAGAAAATATCAAAGTTTTTCTCTGAAACTTTAATTAATCCAACTGTTCATGATTTTATGCATCACGGAAGGAGATTAGCGTTGAATGGAAGACAAAAATGTTCCCCCAATTTGATGTTAAAATGGTGCTTGTTACTTATTTGGCATATTACGATAAATTTTAAATCTTTCGCGTACTAGATTGAGCATAAAATCAGTTCCTGAATTTGTATTTCAGCAAATTACTCCTTTATTAGCAACTTAAAAAATTTGTCAATAAACGCGGAAACTTGTGCCTGAGAATTCTTATACTTTCACTTAAATTATGTACTTAAAAATTAAAAAAAAAATAGTTTTATTTTATTATGATATTCAATGCAATGCAAAAATAAATAAATAAAAAATACATTTAACAACTTAAAATAAAAGAATTAAACATATAATAATTAAATCGTTTTAACCTTATAAAAGTAAATTGCAATTAAACTTATATAAAATTGGAGAGAGTTTTACTAAGTGGGGGACCTTAAGAAAACGTCACAACCTGACAAATAAAATGTACTTAATTGAAAATAAAATACAATTAAACATCCTATCAGTTCAAATATAAAGTAGTCAGTTTTCGACACATTATAAAAATATATTGGAAATGCCGGTGAGAAGGTTTTTCAAAGTGCTCAAGAAAAATGTCCCAACCTGACAAATCAAATTTACTTAATTGAAAGTAGAATACAATAACACATTTTACAACACATTACAAAAATTAATTGAAATCATTATGTTGAAAATACCAACGAGAATGCTTTACAAAATACCTGAAGAAAACTTCACTACCCGAGAAATAACATGTATTTACTTTTTATGTTCGCATGAAAGATCTTTAAGGTTTCTTTTCAATATTTATGCATTCTGCATCGTTGCCAAAATCGTATACAGAATGATAAGATTTTGGGAAATTCATTTAAGTTTAGTACAAAACCGCAATTCGTTTTATGTGCATGATCATCAAAAATTATTTGTAAACACAATAAATACATCTCTTAAGATTAAAAACATAGAAGTCATCCTTTCGAATGAAATTCTTATGAGATTGCTTTAAGCATTAATTACGTAGACATCTCCTTTGGAAGGAAAATTTCTGTGCATTCAATGATGACTTTCTTTATATCAGAGCAAGCCTAATATTCATATCATAAACAATGAAAATTGAACAAAGAGAAAACAATAATTTATTTTGAGAATTCCCTGAAATGCAGGCTAGGGATTCAGACGTATATTAATGCATTCCATTATTGAAAAGGAAATAGATTTTTTGAGCGTTCACTATTTTTCGATCTGATTAATTTTCTGAATAATTCATTGTATTAATGCAATTCAGAATGCTTTTGTTTTGTATAACCAACACAAATCGAGATAATTAGACAAGGCTTCATAAATCAAATTTGAGTAAATATATTTGTATCTAGATTGATTACAAAATAAATATTTTATTATTTCATTAATATTATACTATTATGTGGCTTTTGAAATAATACATGTTGTCTTAATCACTCATTTTCAGAATTACAAAAATAATCACGTTTAAACCTAAAATAGTTAATTATTTTGACAGTTACTATGAATTTCATTAGAAAAAAATTTCATTAGAATTTAATTTTAAAATTTTTATTCTGATGGCAGAATAGAATGATGTATTCACCATGAAACTATCAATAATAATAGCACCAACAGCTTTAAAATTTCTTACCAAGTTACTTTGAACCATAGGGATATGCACTTCGACGTGATTTTTTTAGTTTCAAAATTGCTCTTTTTTTATTCCATGTTTAAGCAAAATTTTCACATAAATTGCCGAAACGAGAGGCGAAAAGAAAATTTTGCATCCCTTAACATTATACATCATTTGAAAGCGCATTTGTGTCTGCAAAAGTTGGAGTTAGTTCCAATTTTTAAGCTATTTAGAACATCAGTTATAAGCGTTTCTAAGTTAACGAAATTTCTCAACTGGATCCATTTTAAGTGGAATGCTCGAGATTTCCCCTTCTCTTCTCAGATGGAGTACTTTTTCTCACTAAATGTTTGGAGACAATAATGTATTTGGAGTATTAGTGTCAATTGGAAACAGTACACTTATTATGACAGAAATTTTTAGAGACTGTTGTCTTTACTGTTATGATACTTTTATTATATTTATAATTTTATACATTACTTAAAGCTTTAAAAACTTCTACGTAACTTTTTTTAACAAAAATAAAATAATCTGACGTTTTTAAAAAAGTTGTCCAGTAATATTAAAGCTCAACTTGCATATTAAATTTGAACGTACAATGTATGAGAATGTACTCGTAAGTTGTATGAATTACAAAAAACGTAAAAACCACAGTTTGACACGACATAACATTACGTTTCTTTCATAAATTTTCAATAATATAATTTTTGTTGGCCGTTTTATGAGTTAATACTTTATGCATTAATAATTTAACAATCATTATTCAACTATAATTATTTATTGTATAGTCATCATTTTCTTAAAAGTAAGGTATTTAACCCCTTATGTACCGCATTCTGATTTGCAGCAAACTTTTTCACGTACTTTTTTGGGGAGGGGATAGGGAGAGGGTAACCATTTTTTTAAAGTTAAGGGATTTACACATATAAAGTGCTTAGTCCACAGAAATGTAATTCATCTAATAATACCATAGACTAATTCAACATGACATGCTATCAATATTTTCCGATAGCATGTTCTCTCTTAGAGCTTTAAAGTATCCTGTACATACTTTAAAATTAGTCCGTAATATTCAATCTCTCTGCAGAAAACATCCCATCATAAAAATGGCATGGATTAGAGCTCACAAAGGCCACTTCGGCAATGAACGAGCTAACTCATTTGCCAAGACCGCAGCAAAAAGCTCTACTCATCCATTGACATATAAAATTCCTCTACCTAAATCGTATCTTAAATATCTATGCTGGACAGATCTTCTTAACAACTGGCAACAGATATGGGACACCTCTGAAACTGGTCGCAGGGTTCACGATGTCCTGCCAAAAGTAAAGCTGAAGCCGCGCTGCAAACATCCATCGGAAGTGCAATTTCTCAGTGCACATGGTCCTTTTCCTTCATACTTACATCGCTTTAACATAATCAATTCTCTAGTATGTGTATGCAGTCAACCGGGTACGCCAGATCATTACATTTTCAAGTATCCTTTGACAAGTTCCTTCCATTGCAGATATAATTCCAATAGAACTTGCTCTCAAAACATCATCCATATCTCATCCAGTAACTCTAAAGAACTTGCATGCAGTTATGTTCCTCGTAAACGCTCGTTTAGATGACTTTCAGCTTCCTTCGTAACAATTTCATTAGGACTTTCATTTGCAGCTCCCAAATCTTTCTTATTTTCCTTGTTCATCATATTTATGTAACTTTTATTATTATTATTATTATTGTTGTTTGTTATTTACAATGTCTTTTTTTTAAAGTTTGTACTCTATTTCCTATCTTTCAAAATTTGTATAGGTAACATCATATGCTCTGAGATACCAGCGGGTTTTAAGTCTCTAGTGGAGCCTTTCTTTTCTTTTATTTTTCTGTTCTTTTCTCTCAATTACCACATCCAGTTAAACCCTCGTCAGGGTATAAATAAAAATATAATAAAAAGACTAATTCAACTGCAAAATCAATTACATGCACTGATCACTTAAAATATCTGGTTAAATCGTTTTCTGAGTACTTAACTGACACATTTAAAAAATCAGTTAATTAATTCTTGAATTTTCCTGCTTCTCCGGAGCAAGGGAAGTGGGCCAATCTGAAGAAAAAAGGGCAGTTCAAAACACAACATCGGTTTCAAATCTATCTTCTTTCCTCGCTAAAATACTCTTTCTAGACCCCATGCTCAAATGTATCTTGAAAAAAAATGGAATTAAAATTTAATGGAATTGCGCAAAGTACCGTCAGAATGTTCGTGAAGATGGATGCTGAATGGAATTTGAAAGGAAGTGGTACTTGTAAGTACCGATAGTAAATAAAGGGTTAAAAGCATTCAAGACTTTTTAGTCCATTAAGGATACATTAATATGATGATAGATTATGTTTTCACATTATTTTTTAAAAATTATTTTGTTTGAAAAAATGCTGCTGAAGGAAAAATAAAACTCATATTATCCAACTTATTTATATTCTGTAATTGCAATATATAAAGAATCTTTACTCAATGTTCAAGTTTAACTTAAAAATTTTAGCTCAAATTATAAGAAATTAATCATATTAATTCCTGAGACTTTTTCTGTTTTCCAACAATGAAATCATTTATTGAAACAGTAAATATCAAATTTAATGGGTTTCATTTCATTCCGTTAATTTTTTTACCGTATGCATAAAAGCTAATTAACAGTGGCTTCGTTAATTAAGCATTTGATGTGTTCGTTTCAACTTAAATTATTTGCCGAGACAAAAGTGTGGAATTACCATAAATATTTCAATAAAAAAAAAAGTAGGCATTTCAAGAAGAACATTTTTTTTAATGATAGAAATAAATGACACGCGCTTTCAGTATTATTGAAGTCAAATAACATTTTGTTTTAATACTAATAATTATGTATTGTAATCCGTTAATACAAATGTGTTAACTGGTCTGAAGCAATGGCTCCAAGTTCATTTTACTCCAAGTTTATTTGGTAATATTTCATTTTTCTATATTCATTCATTATTTAATATATTTTGGAACAATGAAATTCGAGCCTGGGAGCCGAGGGAAAAGATAAATTGGAGGAAAACAGTTATGTATAATTTAATTTCCCTAACATAAAGAATTTTAAATTCCTTTGAGTGGGATTCCCATGTAGGAAGAGTCAAACTAGCAACCGTCTAAACATTTTATTGAAAAACCAAGCTATATTTACCACATGAGAACAGGTACGTAAATCAAAATCGTGCCCCTAAGGGCGCTTTCACATCGAAACCGACGGAGGCATTTTGTATGTGCCGTAGCAAACTGTTGCTATGGCTATCCAAATAATAGCGCTGGCGTATGCCTTTGATAACACAATGAACCAATCACTGTCAGTTGGGGGGCACTGACACAGCACATTAAAGGGAAAACATTTTTTTTTCTGAAAGTATTCGTTTTTTTATAAAATCTTTATCCAATAAATCTTACTAATCATGAAAATTAATTTCCATGCTGGCTAATTAAATAATTAGTATTCTTAATTCTTTAAAAATTGTTATACATATGTTGGCGTTCAGTGACAACTGATTATATATTGAACTTTAAAAAGAACCGTATATTTATTTCAGACTGATTTTCAATTTTATATGTGGGACTTGCAGTTGAAGAGTAGCTTTTACTCCTCTTTTCATTTTAAATGTAATCATACTCATTTGTTCTGTGCATCCTCCCTCAAGTATACCAATAGAAGTATCAATATCTGCCGAAAATATGCTTCTTGATAAACATGAAATCTCTATTCACTTCTCTTGAAAGATGAAAAATCAGAGTTGCTTTCAAAATCAACTCTACGGAAATACAAAAAGATATGTTTTGAATTCCCAGCACATTTTTTCCTTTTTTTTAGTTCTACATTACTGTCGCATGGATACTTCCAGAAATCCTGCTTTGGGTCGTGTTACTATGTTTTTTAACATCAGAATGTAGAAATATATAAAAGTAATGTATTCAGTATTAGGAACATACCAGTTTAGTACATTATTCATAAGTAGTCTTTTTTTTTGCCATGAAAGAAATATGGCTGGCTTGTTAGAAACAATGTTTGTACGCTTGATGTGAAATGTCAGAATTTTTGTTTTTTAAAAGTTTCTATGACATCTAGAGGAGCCATGGATTAAGAATGAAACACAGAACTCACTTCCAGTGTTGCAATTTGATCCTCCCACTAGCCATGTGTTCAGTGACAAATGTTAAGGTTCCTTCGTATGCTTAAATAATTTCAAAAATTACGAAATCCTGTTGTGAACCAAATGCATTTTGTCAAAAAGGGAGCATTATCTCCCCAAGCAAGTTGTATTTGCTTCATCTTTCGTACAAATTTAAATGTGCATTGTTGCAAGTTAAGGTTAAAATGTTGTTTCTAAACATGTATGCATTGCTTTCTGCAAATTTTAATTTTAAGTTTTAAAAGATGCGTAATTTTTTGAGCAATTTCTTTTCTTTTCTTCTTTTTCTCCTTTTTGGCCATTCCTCTTAAACAGTACGAAGCAAATATCTTATTTTATTTTTTATTGCCAAGGTTTGAGATAGTGCGCCAAAGTAACCATGCAAGAGAACGTGCTTGTTTCAACTACCAGGTGGAATTTTGAACCAGATAAGCAACCTACTGTACTCTTAATCTATGACTTAAACGTCTGTTTTAAACCAAGACGATAAGTGATTCTTTTTCGGTTCTAATTGATTCAAATGCAATGGATTCTTCTAGTAGCAATCAATTGTTTGCCTCCATTTCGGTACATAAAAGCATGAAAGTGCTTTATCCGACTTCTTCATATTATAATGAGCGCCCAATTTAAGATCTAATAATCGGAGATTCATAACTTTAGTAAACAATCTGTATTTTCAATGATATTCGTCATATACATACATATGAGTACGTATTCGATAGTAACACACGACTTTGTGTTCCAAATAAATATAATGGCAAAATTATTTTGAAACAATCAAGAAGTTTTGAATCAAATATTTCCTGATCATATTGTTTGCGAATTAATTTGTTTGATTAAGATAAATACTATTAAAGAGCTTGATAGATAGCAATCCAAATCAGTTTGGCCATGAGCCATCACAGATCAATCTATACCAATTTCAGCACAGCGGAACTTCAGCTTAAACTCTTTGAAAGTTATTATTTTTGGTTGGCTAGCCAAGGTTAATAATCTTCCTTTAAGCCCAAGGTTAGGAAGAAAAAAAATTGAGAATAATTCTGTTGTATTAGAACAAAGATAAGTTGATGCGGTTTTTTTCCATCACTCTCCCTGTATACATATAAGTGTTCTTTTAAATTTTATTTCTCTTTTAATAAGAATTAAATTTTTTTAGTACTTATTTTGACCCTTCCTTTTTTGAGCCCAACTTACTATTGTTAAGTGAAGCCTTAAAAAAGGCGCAATAAATTTACAACGGAAATATTAGTCAACAAATATTAGGCAACTCCTAAACTAAAATCACACAGCTTCTATTGTAAGACGTGAAAAGGAAGATTTCAGAAAACTGCCAACTTTCAAACAATAATAAATATGGAAATGGAACTTTTAATTTACAATTCAAAATACTAGTATTAAAAGTGAGATACACGAGCAATAGCAATATCTGAGTGAAATGCTATAAATATATCGCCAAGTGCGCCTGATTCGAGGAGGAGTATACAATACAATGATCTAGATGTTATTCTATTGTAACATTAAAATTTCACGAGAAAATACAAAAGGTTTGAGCATCGACCTAATCTTGCTCTGGTCTATTATTTCCTGTGTATGAGATGACCTTTATCGTACATTAGAAATGAGTTACTAAATACTTACTTGCATTCAGATTCAAACTTGTGATAAATTAGTCCTAAAATCAAATCTGTACTCATTCGAGAAGAGGTAGAAATATTTACTAATGTTGACTCTACTTGACACGATTATTTGTCCAATGCATAGATTTCGTCTTTTGACACGAATAATAGAATTGGCTTACATTATCATTCCACCGGGAGTTTGTGTCATTGCACATCATCTGTGAGCTCCCTCAATTCTAAACAATTGGTCTTAGTGGCATAAATGATCATTTATTTCAGCTACTGAATTACTGAAGAATGCTAAGTGAGGTAAAGTCTTGTAATGAAAGCCGCCAATCTTATATATTTAAACGAGCAATTCTTGTATATTTATATATATATTTTGCGTTCTCGAAAACGGCTCTAATGATTTGGACAAAATTTTGTACTTATGTCAGCTTTTGTTTTTAAAGATCACCTATGTAGGGGTTTTTCCCGAAAAAAACGCGATTTTAAGAAAAAAAAAAAAAAAAAAAAATTTATAACGCAATTGAGGTACTTGTAACAATGAGCAACTATCATCCGATATATAGATATTTTATTGAAATTGAGATAGCAATACACTGAGTGGCAACACTTATTTTAAATTTACCTTTTGTTGACTGAAATTTGTTGTTGTTACCATTTGTGAAATTTAAAATGCCTAAGGAACCCATTGCAAAAAAAAAAAAAAAAAGCTTTAGTTATCCTGCGCTTAATTTAAATGTATCAGAAGGTCTATGAAATGGTGTAAGACTTATTGTGACAAGTTTAAGTAAAAACCTGAAGGCAAGAATCGCTATGGTGAAAAACCTAGCAAGGAAGTTCATATTTTGCATGTACCTATATTCACTTCTTGGGTACAACTTTGTGTAGGCGCCCGTTAGCGACATTTTTGGTTGGCGAGGAAATTGTTGGTTACAATTGCAATTAGTTGTTTTGTGTTTGATGTGTGGAACTTTAGTTTGTTATATATTTGGTAAGTTCTGGACGTATCACTCTTTTCGCGGCATCTTTCGTCGCCAACCAAAATAAATTGCCAACCGGTCCCTATACTAAAGACGTTTCTTTGGCATGACAGTACATGCATCTCAAGGTCAACAGCTCTAATAATCGGTATGAAAATTTATAGTAAGAAAACACTTTAACTTTTCAAATTTATCTAAATAAGTATCTCCTTCGAAAAAAATACCGCAGAGCAAAGGGTACTAATTAATTTAAATGGGCAAGGAATTATCTTTACTCCATAGGAATACACTGTTAAATCGAAATTCTTGTTAATGGTTCTTGTTGATGACTTATTTTTAAGTACGTTCTCGGAAAAGCTTCGACTCAAAATGACTTATATTTGAAAAACTGAATTCGTGTTTCTAAGAAAATTTTTCTTAAAAAAGGCTCCGGTAAGATCTCATTTTTGAGGCACCATTGAAAAAAAAAGAAAAGAAAAAAAAAAAAAAAAAAACAAGATCTTATACTTAAGGTAATTCACTATTAGAGTGTAACAAAGCATGTTTGTGTGGGAGGAGGAGGGGATGTCATTGTTGGGAACAGTAAATCGCTGTCTTCGCTGGGGAATCGAACTGGGACTTTGCGACCGTAAGTGAACGATCTACCGCTGAGCCAGGTGAACTTTGAGAAATCCGGGCGATTGTTGTATTATATAGCTTCCAAACGTACCAGTTGCGGTTGCTTAATTCTTCACATTCAAATCCAGAAAAGCGTTATTCAACCAATTGTCATACCGTTTTCTTGTTTTGCTGCATTCTATCCGAATCTGACGAATTAATCATATTGTATTCCTGTTCCGGACCAGACTACTCAAATACTTGAATCCTTCTGAAGCATGGAGCGGTAAAAAATTCCTTAATTTTCATAAAAATACGACTATTCTAAAGATAAGTATTCGTTAAAAAAAGCCATGTATTAACAACTACCGTAAAGTTGCTACATGAACTTTTCTGTAAAAGTAAAATAATACTTGCCCTTTCTGTAACTATAATTTCTAAGTAAGCATCGGTACTTAAAATTAAGAACGGCGTTTTCTCATATTTCAGTCAAAATTACTTAAAACAAATAAGTAGGTACATTTTCTCATTTTTAAGCACGTCATTTTTTACAGTGTAGGAGCTAAGTAAAACTAAGTTTCAAATGATACCGAAGTGTCAGGAGATTATCCTTAACATAGGAATAGTTAACAAAAGTTATTTATTTTTACATACTTTATGTTTATGTGATCTCATCATTTAAATCTTCGCCAGACATCTGCAGTTTTCTTTGCAATGTTGGCTTTTACAATCTTTTGTAGTCTATTTCGAGTTTTCACGCAGTTAAATGTAACAATTTCTATGTTTTTATCTATGTAGTTCGTTATACCCTGCTACTTATTCTTTTTTTTAATTATCTTTTTTCCCCATTATTTCTCAACTAATCGAAGCACTTTTTGCCGACATTGCAAAATAGAGAAGGAATAGCAGGAAAAGTAAGTTTTAGAAAAATATCGAGCAACAAAAGAAAATTTTGAAAGTAACTGATAATATAATGGAAAAAAATCAGATTAACTGATGCTATCCTTTGAAAGTTATTTGAAATTTGCCCTGAAAATAGCAAACGGTTTTATGAATCGATTTCAGTATTATTTTAACCATTTTGTTAAACAATTAAATATATTTATTATTTGAATCAGGATAAGTGAACTAATTTTCCATTGCAACCAAAAGAGATGTAGTTTTGTGGAAGCTTATGCGTAGTTCACAAGGGAAAACATCAGAATTGATGATTTTCTATCACAAAATTTCATTCGACATTGAAATTTCGAACTTGAAACAGAGTTTCGCTTTACCTTAGAGAGTGTTGAAGATAAGAGAACAATAGGAGTTATTGTTCGTAGATTTAGTAACCATATACTCATGTCAAGTATTTTCAGTTTAGCTAGTGGAAAACTGTTCTGCGTAAAGAGAACCAAATTGTGCATCTGTGATTTACTCAGTAAACATTCCACAGAGGCCAACAAGCAACTGTGCTTTAACAACAGCTCTTTATTATCTGAAATGATCATAACTATATCAATAGCCTTATTCCCCGAAGTTCATTATGTGTGCTTGAAATTTAGAACGCTTTGTATAGTAACTTGAAACAGGTATGACATTAAACACTGAACCAGTGATAATATCGAAGCATCAAAATTCAAAAGTACCCAGCAACGTTGAATTTTTAATGAGAGCTCTTGTGTTTAAGATGTATATTAATTCATTACCCTCCGAGTACAGAATACCACAGTTGCAATGTACTTATAACAAGCTTATGTGCTAATATAACAAGCTGCATATAATTTCAAAACTTAAGAAGGAAAAAACAAAAGGAAAATATTTCAAAGCAAACTAACTAATGACTATGAAAAAAATATATTGCAAAAAACTTGTTTACATTCTTTGTAAAAAATT
Source organism: Octonoba sinensis (assembly GCA_038502835.1). NCBI lineage: Eukaryota > Metazoa > Arthropoda > Arachnida > Araneae > Uloboridae > Octonoba > Octonoba sinensis. Next base: position 141,509,487 of record CM076599.1, read on the forward strand.
TAATAAAATTCCCCTTCTAGGTACATTTATTTCATTAATTTATAGGACTCAGTAAGACTGAATTCATAATAAGAGCTCTTGTACTTAAGATTTATCTTAATTCATTGACCTCAACGTACAGAATAACAGTTACAATATACTTAAAACAAGATTGTATGTTAATAAAAAAAGGTTATATCATTTCAAAATCTAAATAGGATAAAAGAAAAGAAATAAAGTAAATCGTAATTAATGACTATCGAGAAGAAAATATTGCAAAATAATTAAAGTTCTTTGTAAAATATTTTAATAAAATACCTCTTCTAGGTACCTTTATTTCATTAATTAATAGCATTGTGTTTATGGTAATTAGCAAAAAGTAATTTTTTTCCAGTCTCAGTTAAATAAAAGTAAAAAAAAAAATATTTTCCGGAAAGGAAAAAAGAAATAGTTCTATTCGTCGCCCCAAGTAATTTCTCCTGACGAAAATTGACCAAAATGAATCTAAAACTCAGTGAATCATTTTTTCTCAGTAGTAGCGAAACTTCAAAAGTATTCATTGGTGCAAGTCATGTGTGCTAGGAAGTTTCTGAAAATGCAGTGGTCAGGAAATACTTCAACATTAATGTTTATACTTCTATTATTTAAAATCTCCCGGCAGTATACCTTTCCCCTCGTACTTTGTACATTAATTGTGAACAGTGGCGTAGGAGACGCGGAGGGGGAGGTTCCCCTAGTCCGAACCCCTCCTTTCTTTCATCAGGAGGTTAAGAGGCCTATGGTCAAGTTTCAAATGTACTATATTATTCTAGGAGGGTGAATGCAATTTATGACTGTGGGGGTGCTTTCGTGCCGTGACAAACGGGGGGGGGGGGTGAGAGGCGCCCAAACAAGTCAAGTTAAGCCCCTGTTGCACATCGGTGTCCCCCTTTCAGAAATTCTTGCTAAGTCACTGATTGTAAAAGATAATTTGTTACAATTGTTAATTATCTGTTTTAAGAAATTCTGTATACATATGTCGACATTTATTTTTTTCATGTAGTACAGGCTGTTATTGTATAACGATTCATGAATTGATTATTCATTCACAATCGACTTCAAAGCAGTTTTGTGGTAATGGTTAAAAGCAATTTCACCATAACGCAGAAAACGTTTTTTAAACTTGCGTTCATAATAAATATTCAAAATGTCCGCCCCTTTCTTGGAAGCAAAGTTAAAATCGTTAATTAGCACGTTTAGAAACGTGTTTTGAAGCGTTAGATGTGACTAATTGTATCCTTTAAGTAATGGAAATTTTCAGATCTACTGTTTCGGCTTGTGAGCATTAACTAGTTTTCAAGTATCTACGCAGGAGAAAGTGAGAAAAACTCAAATCAAGGGACAAAATGACTTCTAATTTCATGAGTTGTTTGAAATGATCATGGGGGGGGGGGGGGGGATTTCTTTCAGAAAATCCGTGTCAACAACGTTCGGTCTTGCAACTCGTGTGTGTCTTTCCCCGATCCTGCAGAACAAATTGTATCTTTTTCTAGCATTGCATCATGTGAATATATTTTTGTCTCTAATATTCCTCTAATCTTTCTTATGGTTGATATTCAAAATCAGCTCCAAATTTAGAGTACTAGAGCTTTTAAGAGAATCTGCCGAAAATTAGAGGCAAATAAACAAATCAGTTCTTGTGCTATGCGGGAGAAAGAAGTTTTAAAGCAAGGTTTATAAAATAAAATAAAAACTAGAAATTATATTTTGTTAAGCATTTTTATTTAAAATAAACTCCTTCGGTTTCAATACATTTGTTACAGCGGGTTAACAACGATTCGAATGCCTGTTCCAGCTCACATTGTAGGACTGTCTGAAAAGCGCGTGTTTGTCTAGTGTCTTTTTCATCAAAGTCAAAAAAAAAATGTAAGCTGATGAACTGAGGTTTTGGCAGTAGATCAGCTGATAGTTAAGGAGTTCCCAAGATTTCTCTATAACACAGATTGTGCCACTGTATGCTTAGTTCCAACTGTAGTCTTAAAAATGTGACACACTGTGCACAAACTGCTTCGAACAGGCATTCGAACTGTGAACAGGCATTCGAATTGTTGTTAAACCACTGTAACAAATGTATTGAAGTCGTAGGCGCTTATTTTAAATAAAAATACTTTAAAAATATAATTACTTGTTTTTATTTTATTTTATAAACCTAGTCTTAAAAATTCTTTGACACACTGTATACACACTGAATATAATTTGAAAAGTGGGGGGGGGGGGGGGGGGGAAACAAAACTGGTGGCGAAAACACATTTTTTTCTGAGAAGGGGGAATGGAAGAGTTTGTTAATAATTATCTTCTAAATCGTACTAGGATTAGTGCGATTATTAAAACTTTTAATTTTCCTTTTTAATTTGGTTTTTTCTGCAAATAATTATTTCAAACATTTAAATTAATAATCCATTTGATACAGCTCCAAACACAAACGATGTTGGAAGATTTTAAATATGACATTACTCAATTCCGTAAAAGCAAAATGAAGCTATAAATTTGGAAAATTCGATTTTTATGGTCTCAATGAAACATTAACGAAAACTGGAGGTAGAAATTTATTTGAAAAACCAATCATAATGTGAATATTTTTTAAAGCTTCTTCCGACTAAGCGCAAAGTAATAGAAATTTCCTTTCTAAACCAATAAAACTATTTCATTCAACAGTAAAGGGGGAAATCTGACACTAACAGTATTCGATGGACGGCAATTTAAAAGATTAACGTTGAGAGGTTTTCCATTGAGAGGTTTTCCATTCATTAGGAAAAAATTCCGGAACTCTTTTTTTTTTAAGAGTTATGAGCCTCAATTTAAAGAAAAAACAACGTAATGACAATATTTTCGATGGTTAGTATTTTTAATGTTCCCTTTCTACAGGTTTGTCTGCTCTTAACTGCAGAAATATTTCATTTTAAATATTTTGAACAATAGATCTTAAAAAACCAAGCACATTCCATCAGTACAAAGAGCAACTCAGTTTATATTTCGATTTCCTGGAGCTTTATAAGCATACATTCTGCTTATCAATCGATTTGGAATCAATGCAAGTTTTCGGTAACCAATACATGACATTATTTAATTAAGAGGCCGTTCTTAAATGATGTCGAGGTTTTCCCATATATTTGATTTCCTCCCCCTTTTGTCACAAAATGTCACATTTCAACATAGCCCCTCCCTCCTTTGTCACAAAATGTCACACTTCAACATAGCCCCCTCCCCCCTTTGTCACGCTATGTTGCGTTCTCAATTCTTGCTACCCCCTCCATTTGTCACACTTTCACGAACCCCCTTCTCCCCTCGAAACGTGACTCATTTGAAGGGTCTACTGGAAAAATGACCTAAGTCACATACTAATTGATGAACTTAGCTTTATGTTTTATTATAAATTATGTATTATAAATAAATATAAATTATGTATTATAAATATATGTATAATAAATTTGAGTTTGGGTGTTACGAAAAAGTAGGCTCGTATAGTTAAAATTAACATTTACGTTATAAGATAATTGAATAAAACATAAAGCAAATTTAAAAAAATAGTATGTGACTTAGGTCGTTTTTCCCGTGGACCCGTCATTTATGAGAGATCCCTAAGACGGTGATACAAGTTTAAACTATTATTTTCTTATTAAAGATTTCCTTTCCCCGTGGTTAATATACCTTATGTACATTAACGTATACGTCTTTAAGAAATGGTTATGGTTCTAAAAATACGTTGAAAAGAAAACACATTTACTCTTGGGTTAGTTTTGTTTATTCTAAGATAGTTCTAGCATGTTTTTTTAAATTTTAATATTGAATATTTTTTCTATTTAATATACCAATCTTAATATTAAAATTGTTTAACTTCTTAGAGTTAAATAAAATTAGTTGAATTCACAATTGAGGCACAAGGATAATCAAGAGCTTTTTACTTAATTTTCTTCAGGAAAATATTTATAAATATGAATGCTAAATAATTTTAATTTTCGAAAAAGCCCTTTATTGTATTTTGCTCGTTTAGCAACTGCTTACCATTATGAAATTTTTTTAATATTAAGTTATTCAACTAAGTTATGATGCGAGATAAATAAGATTTATTTCCTTTGCAAAATATTGAATAAATGAACTAATTAATTCATTACATGCTAAAAATCTATCTCATGTTTTCTTTTATAATTGAAATGAATTCAATTTTCACATATAATAATTAATTTTCTTATCGCAAATGTTTTTTTTTATCGCTGCTAGGAAAAGCTTGCCTCTCGTATTTAAGTTTTGCTAAATTAAAATACAGTGCAGTACTCTAGAACCTGAATGTAATCGACGATTTATTCTGTTTGGATGAGGAATGTGGAGAGCATAGCAGAATCTTTCATTTCATCGCAATGATTCCTTGTTTTTTACTGTTATTTAAATTATTTACTTTAGATGCATGAATATAATTACGTTCTTCGATGAAATTAATAAAATGCATCGAGTTATATATACTTACTGCAGTTAGTTTTGTATTAGAGAGTTTTAATAATCTTTTTTACAAAATTGAATCACTTAAATGTTCCCTGGTTTTTATATTTTGTTAAAAGAAATATTATAGATACTAGTAATTTATGTTTTTTAAACGGAGTAATTATGCTTCTATAATTACAGACCTAATTAGATGAGATTTATAATTTTAAAAGCTTTTATTCGTTCCAAGATTTTCATTATGCAGAGATAAAACGCTCCGATAAAATAAAAATCAACATTTTATATTTATTTCGCTAATTGAAATAATTATAAATAATCGCATGTTTTTTCCTGTATCAATGAATAACCTGCTGATGCTAAATTTAGCATAAATAGGCATATTACAAACACTTACACAAGTGATCGCAAAAGAAACGGGCTGAAGCAAATTTTGGTAGTTACGGAAAATTCCTCCAATCAAAACGTTCGCCAACAGTTTGGCGCTAATTCGCCAAGTTATAGCTGAAAATGCCTTCTCAAACTCACACACGTTCACGCGTGTCGCGTACGAATAGCGCGAAGAAATTTTACCCGCTATTCGGGTACGAAAAAAACGCACTTGCAAAACGATTTCGCCTAAAACTAGAAGGGATTCTTTCTTTTCTGCTATGCGCAGAAGCGTCCAAATGTTGAAATTGTTTTCGAACTGTAGATGAGGAAAGTTTTCCATTTTTTGACGAAAATCTGCCTTGTTTGGAGCTTTTGACTTCATTTGACAAAAATGATCAACGGATTTTTCTTTAAGTACCCAAATTTTCTTGCTCTATTTCACTTTTTTCTTTCCAATATGAGTTATATTAGGAGTTTCAAATTCGCACTTCCATCAGCTTAGGTCTCTGTAAAAACGTGTTTCAGTTGAATATAAAGTGATCTCTCACTTATGCACTTGCCTCCCGATTTTAAAATGCCCTTCAATGTCGATTCAGGGACATAAAATTGCTTAGCTAAAGCTATTTTTAATATGCTAGGATTTCCTTCGAGTTTTTGGATGCGTTCTTTTTGCCATTTCAAAAAGCAACATAGCTCCAACGCTTCAGAAGATTTCGTTAGTAATCAGTGTCACGTGTTATGTACTGTAATCTTATTGGACGGAGCACAAATGCAACTTTTGCTGACGTCAACCTCAAGTACCCCTGTACCCCCGTGTTTAATCCTCTGTATACGTTAAGGGGAACGTTTTCTTGGACTCTTAACCATAGGGGAAAGAGGAGAGAACGAATTTCTAGAAGCAAAGCGAAAAGGGTGAAATACTTGTGATAAGAAACACCTGACTTGATTAAGTTAGATTTTGAACTAGAAAATTTTTTCGACACGCATAAGTGAGAGCTGCTTTTTTAGCACCGCGCATAGAGTTATCATTGGTTTTCTATATCGCTAGCCTGCACCGTAGGAAAAACGCGCATACGCGAGAGCGCGTATAAGTGAGAGATCACTGTACTACATTTAGTTTTGTTGAATTTCATTTCGTCATCAAAGTATGCACACTTATCTGGAAATTATAATTGTAAAATGCTCACGCTTTGAGAAATTTAAATACAAAAAAATTTCTAATTTACGTATTAGTTTCATAGGACTTACTATGTTTTTGTTTTGTATTCGTTTCTGAAATGTTGAGTCAACCTTTTGCTTAATTATGGCTACACTCCTTAAATGCAATAATTGACACTGTTTCTTATCCCAAATTTTGATATTGCTGATATAAATGACATTTATTAAAAGTTCCAATTCTAGAATTTTAGAACATACTTTTTATCGTATCGAAAAGCATAGTTTAATTTTTTTTCCTCTGCGTAAATATATCTTGAAGAATTCTTCGACAATAAAGGTAACTCGGGTTTATAAAAATTATGTTTGCCCTCGTGTATGGAATTAGTACAATTCATATATTTTTGGTCATTTATAGAAATATTTCGAAGAAGAATTAAAAGACTAAATATTGCCATTTTTAAAACTTTTTGCTTTATTATTATCATTCCTTTTAAAGTCAACATACCGGATTTTAGCATTAAGCTTTTAGTGCAAGCAGTTTTGAGCTAGAAAATATGACGGATGAAATTTGAGATCCGACATGAAAGCCTTTTCCTGGAAATATAAGAATGAATAAACAATGGAGCAACATTTGTTTTCAAAATTTGAGATTCCATCCTCAAAGTGCTTCGTCAAATGATATAGAGAAAAACTATTCCCCTACTTTCTAAACTTGAGTTTCAATGAAAGCTGATACCAAACAACAACAGAGTAGCTTAAAATATGGGATATAAATCTGTTGTCAGGTCGCAAAATGTGATATCTCAGTATTTGCTAATTTTACAGGAGAACACATTGACATTAAAAAAAAACAACAAAAAAAGATACTTGGTGATTTCTACTGAAACTTCTGGGGTATGATGAACATGTTATTTTTTTCATACCCCTGAAGCTTCTATAGAAATCAAGTATTTTTTTTCACCTGTTTTAATGTACAATTTGACTGGAATAACAATAGTGTAGCTTATTCCGAAAATCAAACCGTCAAATCGATCAAAAGTTGTTCAAAAAAAAAAAAAAATATTTCAGGCCGAGAGATCCTCTAATAAGCTTGTTTGAAAGAACTTGGACCTTGTATCCATGGAATTATATACTTTGCTTCATATTTACGCATAGAGGCCTAGATTTTTTGAACTTTTCAAAATAGAGTAAAAAAATTGTTCAAATAAAAAAACAAAGTTTGGAAATATAATCCAGACAGACCGAAGGACAGACTGGCGGACAAACACGCATTTTCTCCCATCTCAAAACTCTACTTTCATTTTTTTCATTTTCAATCTTTATTTAATTACTTTTTTAAAGGATATTTTAACGATGCAATTAGTTTTCACTTTTTTAATTCTTTTTTTTTTATATATTTACGGGAAAGTAGACTAAAAACTAAAAATGCAACACACGCCTTCGTTTTTGTTCAAAATATTGTAAAAATTATGAAAAAGAGAAAAAAATTTAATCCATTGCTTTTTTTAGGGAAAAAAAGAAGCATCCAGCTAGTCAATATTATTGCGCATTTCTGGATACGAATTTTAAATCCACTTTCCCTAAGCTAAACATAAAACGCGCTACGGTGTTTTTGTCTTTCTGTTTACTCGAGCTGAGAGCCAATCTCTATTGATCGTCTGAAACCGACTTTTCAGCGACAAAGTTCGTTTGGGTCTGCAACCAGTGTTATCTTTTCAAGGTGGGATACCTTGTAGTAGTTGATTGAGCGGATACTGAGAAAAATATGCACAGTAATTTCGAAGTTCAACAAAAGTTGAAGTCTTTTCCCCTGAAAAAATAGCCTGTGATCAAGACACTGATACGGCAAAGAAGTGAAGAGAATGGAACAAAATCCATAAGTTTAGGTAGACAATGGAGCGAATAGAATTTTTGTGGGGTTTTTACATTTTGTTTATTCCTGTTTTTCTAAGAAAAGGGTAATTTAATCAGAAAGATGGAGTAAATAAAAGATTTTATGAACAAAAAAAAAGTTTTTTTTTTCAATATACTACATACTTAAAGTAAGTATTATACTCTTTATGTTTTAAATTTACTCCCCGGTTAAACATATTTCAATTTAAAAAAAATATTTTTGACTTGACTGGCAGCCATAGTTAAACATCTAAAAACATATAACCATAAAATTAGACAAGGGTGCATGCCAGGGAGGAGGTAATGGCAGACTGCGTCATTACAATTTTAATGGGGTTGATTTTGGGGGCTTCGTAGATTTTTAAGGGGTTGTGCCATCGTCCTGAGAGAAGGCATGGATTAATGCCCTCCCCCTAGGGTGGTTAAATGACACTAATTCAGGGATGGGCACCTCTGAATTTAACCTAAATTGTGGAAAACGATGAAACGTTAAATGCAATTAAGGAAAAAAAATAACAAAGGATTACATAGCAAAAAAAGAAAGACTGCAGATATATTCATCACACTCAGCGTGATTTATGTAATAATTCTTGCATTAATGTAATATAATACGTTGCATTATGAAACATAAGCCATATAGATTTTAAAAAGAATGCTAATTAGTTTTAAAAAATGCAGTTTAGAAAATAAATAAAAACATGCTATTCTGTCAAAATTGTCGTGTTATTTTGTAAACAACAATAACGCAAAGCTGCTGACTACTCGCAAATATTTTATGTTTTTTGCTTTTAGCAGAGTCTTTTGCCAGTATAGTACTGAAGTGTAAATATATTATCTAAATATCTAATCAAACACAAAATGGAGTGACATGTAAAAAAGTATTTAAAAATAAATCTACAGTAGTTTTATATTTTAATTATTACTTTTAAAGGACGCACCAATCGGAGTGGACAAACGAGACAGATCCCCTTCCCCAGAAGCCACCAGTATACCACGAATTTTTTAAATCATCCATAGCCTGAACCGGCCACTCCATGAAAAATCCGATTTTTTCCGGAATGTCAAAATTTAAAAAAATTAATTAACTTGCATATATTGAAAGTATATATAAATTAAAAACACTAGCTGTTTGGAAGTTTTGTGATTAGAAATATCTATAGAATTATAGGCTTCAAATATTAGAGCCGGATACGTCGGAAACGTGGAACTGGACATCAAGTATCTGGGAAAATCAATATCCCGTGTATCCCTAGTCCTGGCCTTTTATCCCTTGAAGGAATTGTTCATGGAAAATCCTGGGTGCGTTACTGTTAGTTTAGATATGTTTTTACCATTTCACGTCACAAACACACCTCATCAAGCCGTTCTGGCTCAATTTTTCTAGTAATATTGGAACAATAATTCGGAAATGTATGATACTAAATATATGTGCAGAGTGTTTTTTGTTTTTGAAATGTAAACAATTTTTTGATTGTCGGTTTTTTTATTGTGGTTAAAAATGAAACATTCAAATGTAAAATTGATGTTTCAATAAAAAGTAAATAAAGAATGATGCAACTGAATTTTAGTTAACAGAAATGTATTTCAAAGATTGAATTTTTGTGAAAAACTGTCTTAATTTTTTTTATTTTTCCTTTACAGCTAAGAAAAAAACTGCTTATTTCACTAAAAAGTATCATTCTCCTACGGTTTAATAAACCTAATTTAAGGAATTGTTATGCAAAGTTTCTAAAAATTGTTTGCACAAAAACGAATTACGGCATTTCCGGGAAAAATATTTAACACCGGACACATTAAATCAGCTGTATTTACTGCAATAATTCCTTTTTATCATGTATGCTAAAAACTAAAAATATTTGGTACTTATGCAATTATTTTACACTACTTAACTTTTTTTCCTCTGAAATTTCAAAAAAAATTCCTGTTAAGGATAAAATAAAAGTTTTGCACTTGAAACTACTAATTGCTATACCGGTATTTCGTTCATTTTGAAATTTCGTAAAAGTAGTATTTGCTCAGATAAAATACCGTTGTTTTCCCTATTAATTATGAATAATTAATGGCTTTTCAAATAAAAAGCTTTTTAATTTAACTTATTAGTTCTCTACTATTAATTTTAAATCAATCATTTAAAGCTATTTTATCACTAATTGTGTGATGAATAATCACATTTTCGGGCATTTATGTGCATTGTGATTTTGTGTCTTCCAGTTTCTTGTTCACGTACAATTACTTCTCCAGTTCACGCTCTGTAAAAGTTCACTTACAGTAGCTGTTGCAAATGCTTCTTTTCTGATTTGAATATTCTCATGGAGGAAATTCAAGCAACGTCACTGGTCACGTGGCACCAATGAAAGCAATGTTAACTAAGGAAGCCGTAACATCGCTTTACATCGAGTTCGACAAATCTAATTAAAAACTGGGACTCAATAAAGCTCTCCTACATTACATAAAATTAACACTAAATACAATACTATCACTATTGTAAATAATTAATAAATTTCTTTTATAATGATTAAATTAAATGTAAATACTAGGATATAATCAGAAAAGGCTGTGAAAATAGTCTAATTTTAAGAAACTAATTTTGTCTATACTCAACTGCAAAGTTTCTTGACTATGGAGAAATATGCTGAGAGCAAGCGAAGAAAGTAGTTCTCCGAGCGGTGTCCGATTTTCGAGTTAAACTAAGCACTTCGCTATAGAAATATGATAAGTTTTTTTAACCTACACATGTATAGCGCTTATTTGTCATAATTTTCATAAAATGTTATATATTTTCAGTTTTACGAGAAGCGTAACGCGAACTAATACCTTCATTTAGAACTAACGCTCTATCCAATAAGAGCTCACGAGCAGTTGGCGATCTTCCGATAAGCGGTTTGGCGAGATTTGGAATTATTTACATTTATGTCTGACTCGCTGACTTGTAACTTGCTTAAAGCTAAACATTTTTTATTATCCTATTCGTTAATATAGTTATAATTACTATTATTATTATTGTTAATGTCGTTCTTTTTATTATTGTTATATTCGGTAATATCGTTATTATTATTATTATTATTATTATTGTTAATATCGTTCTTTTTATTATTGTTATATTCGTTAATATCGTTATTATTATTATTATTTTGTTTATATCTTTCTTCTTATTATTATTATATTCGTTAATATTGTTCTAAAATATTATTATATTTGTTAATATCGTTGTTATTATAAGAATGGAATCTACTCCAAAATTGAACTACGTCTTTCAACCCCACAAGAAAGGCAGTGCTTTGAAAACCTCTGAAAAGACAATAGTCATGAATGTATTTCACAAATTGTCCACCATCTGGGAAAAACTAGATAAGTCGATTTTTGGCCAAAATGAGATAAATACCTTGGGCATCCCATATTGTTGTCCTACACATCCTGTAAAAGTATGAAAGTCATAATGTTAGTGGTTATGGCTTTAAAACCATTGTGCATTATTAGACCATTTAAAAAATATAGTGCATTTCAAAATGTAGCTGTGATTAAAAATGTTTTTGATGTTTGTACAATATCTATCTGCATAAAAGTATTAAGAGTATAATTTCTCTCTTTTTTTTTGTCGAAAGGAATAACTTATGATGAAAATATATTTGATCCAATAAAATAAATTATGATTGCGCAAAAAAATAATGTTTTTAAATTTGTTACATTTTCTTTTTATTTATTTATTTATTTTTTTGATAAACAGACAAATGATTTTTCAAACATGCGGTGTGCCAAATAGAGTGCTTAATCAGATTATTCGCCAAGTTGGTAGCTTGACCCTCCTCCAGTAACCCAACAGCCTCGCTGTTCACTCATTTATTCGGCCGCGCGTTGTGACGTCATTGTCAAGAAACGTTGCAGTCTAGCATAGTGAACTACACGTAGAACTCAATTGGAAATCTTAGTAAACAAAGAGCGGATATAACGTGACAACGATGATCGCTCATAAGTCCCTCTAACGGTGAATTGCTTCCATTGCAACATTGCTTTATATAATAATTATTTTCTAAAAATGTGTCCCAATTATGCTGTGTTTCGAAGAAAAACTTTTACGTTTGTATAACAAATGGTAATTTGTGCCGGTATTTGTTTGTTAAACTCTCTCGCTATTGAGCCCTATACTATGTGAATTAATATTTTGTTCCTTCTTCAACTTCCTTTGCACTTTTGGCTAATACACAATCAAAAAATTCTCACGAAATTTGTATTGCAATAATTTAATTGTTTACATTCCAACAACAGCAACAACAACAAAAAAACATTCTGCACATATATTTAGCGATTACTTTTCCTAGTTATTGTTCCAATATTACTAGAAAATTAGAGCAAAGATGGCTTGATGAGGTATGTTTGTGACATGACATATATTATGATATAGGGCAAAAGCATATCTAAACTAACAGTAACGCACCCTAGATTTTCTATGAACAATTCCTTAAATAGAAACAAGGTCAGGACTACACTCTTAGAAATGGAGCTCTCACTTTTGACGATTCTTCAATCGTCAAGAAAATTTCGTCATTTATAAAGATTCTTTCCTCGCGCGATCACGTGACTTAAAAAAGTTAGTACAGAAATTTCGCAAATTTGACGAAAGGTATACTCGGAGCATTTTTCACGAAGCCATTTCGTCAAATACGGCGAAAGTTTCGTGGGATTTGAGCAGGCGTTTCTGAGAGCGAACTGTACTTTTCCTTCAAGTCTCTCGCCAAGAGGATTTTTCTTAAACAGTGGCAACCATTATGAGAATTATTAGTTTTAAATGTTTTGGTATATATTCATGTTTTTGTGACACGTATTCATGCGTTCCTATCTTTTTCTGTTTCTGCAATGTTAAGGGTGCTTTCACACCAAAGGTGACAAAGACAAAAAACTTTTCTCATCTTTTCTCATCTGCGCAAGCGCAAGTCCTATTTTTGTCTTTAAAAATATGCTCAGCGCTTTCGTAGATGAAAAAAGACAAGTTTTTTTTGTCTTTGTGCCTTTGGTGTGAAAGTAACGAAAAAGTCAAGAATGAAGACTGCCGAAAAGAAATCGCACATTATATTTCCAAATGTTTGAAAATTTATATTTTTTTAAATTGGTGAGTTCTTTTTCCCAGATAAGTACATCTTGCATTATACTTAACCGTACAAAATATTTACATTTGTTTCCTATATTTCTTACATTCTATCTATTCGTAATGAATAGTAATGACTTTAAAGATAATAAATTTTTGATTATATCATTTGATGCTTTATTTTATAGTTGCTCGTAACAAAATTGCTTACATATTTTTAGTTTATACATTTTTTTGTATGAAACTCCTATATTTAATGAAACAAGCATGTTTCAGTTTCTTTTTTGAAAATATTTTAATACCGATATTAATACCGGTATCGCAGTATCACGTTATAAAAAATACCGAATACCGGCATTGTATTTTTTCCGGTATTGCAAACACCACTTGAAACTGAAGAGCAACTAACAAAATTTACGATAATTTATTACCTCATATAAAGCTCACAAGTCTTTTCCGTACAAATAATATGGAGAATAAATTATCGTAAAATTAAAATTTACACACATCATTGTAGTCAATTCATCCATAAATTAAAGAAATCGTTATACCTAAATTATATTATTATTTAGAGTATTGTTAGAAACCTAAGCAAAAAGGGTTTTAATATTCAGCTAATTGAGGTCAGAAGACATTCTTTTAAAAATATTTCTTAAAATTAGACACATATTTTCCTGCGATTTTCATTTGAATAAAACATTACTTCCAAGATTACGATCTTTCATCTTGATAAATCCCAATAAAGTTCTAGAAACTATAGTTTAGATCCATCATCGAACAACCATCATTAGTTGTATTATTAATGACTCAACAACTCTAGTTTAGATTTAATTTTTAAAAAAAGGGACCCTTTCTCATGAAACGTGCAAAAGATAATAAATATTTAATGCACTGAGATAAGATTTTTCCGCCAACCTAGAAAATTCAAGCATTTTTGAAAACATTTTTATAAAATAATTTTCTGGAAGGTTTTCATCCCAAGTTTTAATGTTTAGTGCTGACTGGTTTTTACCTGAAATGTTCATTTGTCAAATGTATGTGATGTCTGCAGCCGTAAAAACTTTTAAAATCTTGTTTTGTAATTCAGTTTTAAAGTATAGCTAATGTTATTGATTAATGATACTAGATTTCTAGTCGACCCACAGCGCACCAAATCGTTTTGTGTGGCATTCAATTCTTTAAAAATTTGGGAGATAGGCCGCTTTTGCGGCTGTGGGAATACAAATTCAGAGAAGTTTCTGAATTTTATAACACATTAAAGTTCTGCAGAAACTACACCACAATCGACATTAACGATAAAAGATAAAGCACTACCACTCCAGATTATAATTTGTTATGCTCAGGCTTCGAGCCAGGGAATAAGGGAAAACAGAAAATGCGAGCAATAATTGATTTTTAAGCTTTTTAAAAATGTCTCTATAACAAAAAGATCTGTCTAGAAGTATAACGAGCCTACTTTCGCGAATACACCAATGTGAAATTGGTTATCTGCTAACCAATCTCTTTCCTACTAATCTCTAATCAATCTCCATTTTTCCAAACTCTCTCATAACCAATCTCTTAGTCTCTTTCTGAATTTAGCTTTCGTTATTTATTACTTCAAATATGCCTTTCCAAAGGTTAACACATATTCATTCATTCATTCAAATCATTAATTCATTCAACGCACTCATTCATTCATTCATTAGTTATTTCACTCATTTGTGCATTTGTTCATTCATTCACTCATTTATTCGTTCTTTCACTCATTCATTTATTCAATCCTACACTCAATCACTTATTCATTCTTTCACTCATTCATTTATTCGTTCTTTCACTCATTCATTTATTCGCTCTTTCACTCATTCATTTATTCGATCTTTCACTCATTCATTTATTCGATCTTTCACTCATTCATTTATTCGTTCTTTCACTCATTCATTCATTCGCTTTTCTCCTCAGAAATATCCTTAAAAATTTAGATAGATAAGTCTTATGGGAAAAATAGGCTCGTTCAGTACTAGACGAATTTCATATATGCACATGTTGTACGTCGTAAGCTCTTTATGATCAAGTTTGCTTCAAAAAAATCCATCTGTTAGATCAGGGTTTACATACGCTTCAAATTTTCCCGCAAGCTCTAATGATAAATTTTTTTGAACTGCTCAAAATTGAACAAAAATTGATCCAATCAAAAAAACATTTCATGTCGAGAGCTCCTTCTTATAACTTTATCCGGTCTTTATACATTTTGCTTTATATTTACTCATAGGCGCTAACGTAAAGATGCTTTGAACTGTTCAAAATGGAACGAAAACTAGTTCAAATTTAAAAAATATATGAAAATGAGACGCCTTCGCCGAGATCTTTCGAATGCAAAAAAAAAAAAAAAAGCTTTTGAATCGGACAATGTTTTTTACTGCTAAGGTAGTCATATTGTAAAGAAACCATATGTACGGAGTTTTTTATTGGGTTGTACTCGCAAACATATCAATGCATTTTTCGAACGAAGAAAATTCATTTATGACTATTTTTTACAATTATGCACAGTAGTGAAATATTGAGTCATAGTATTATAAGGAAAAAGGCAGACATCATTCCCTAAAGTAGGGCTACAAATAGGGCACGAACAATGTTTTTTTTATAGATTATTTTAGTTAATGAAACATATGTTAAGGATAGATCTTACAAACAAAAATTTCCATTTCTCGATTGCAGTAATAAAGTTTTTTTAAAAAAGCATTGCACAGAAAAAACACTTTTTTATAGGAAGTAACGCAGTGAAAAATTCAGTACCGCTTAATTTCATAAGAGCGAATTGATTTTCACAGATTAATTTAATAAATATTTGATATAAATCTTTACTTGAATTGAGGAATTCAATTTTTACACGTCGATGATAAAATTATATTTGCTTGAGTTACACATCAAATTTATTTTTCATTTCTATAATTCGGATTCGGAAATCATAATTTGCAACTACTTATTTCAAAGAAATTCATAAAATGATTTTTTTTATATTTTTATTTGGCGCATAATTCAATATTTCTAGTAAAGTTTTAGGACATAATTTGATTTGCCTTCCTCCTTTATTTACAATGCAAAAGCATTGTTCAATTTATGTGCAGATAATAACTCAACGTTTTTTCTATAAAATCAACAGAATGAATTTCCAATTTATAATATTTAAAACTTAGAAATTTTTCTTTCTGTCATTTTTTATGGTAACTTTTACTACTAAATCAAGATAAAAACAAACTTTGATTTTTATCACATTTAAAGTCTTTTAAAGTATATACTTTTTTGCCTTTTGTGTTTAAATATTCATTTTAAGCAAAATATATCATCAATAAATACTTATTTTTTAGCTGGAAATTTAAAAAGTCATGCAGCTACAAGAAGGGTTTTCAATTCAAATGACGATTTCGCGCATACTTAAAATTTCATTGAAAAATTTAAAAAGAATACATGTTTGCCAGCTGGGAAATAGCTAAGTTAGCTAAAACTAACGAGGGATGGAATGAGTCTCTGCAGGTAATTCACGTACGCGATATAACTCTAGATGCGAACAAGGATCAAGATTTTAACACTTTACCTACTGATAGCCTATTAATCGGCTTTTTGTTGCCAATGCTTACCGACAGGTCGCCTATTGATAGGTTTTTTATCGCCAACGATTACCGACCGATAGCCTATTAATTGCTTTTTTTCTTTGAGAAACCTAAAAATAGCCTAGGAATCAGTTGCCATGGCGATAAACAATTGCCATTTGCTATATCATCTGCCTTTCATTATAAGTATTGAGGTACATTGCTCACTTGCGTTAAGTGCGTTGCTTCGCTAGGGAGAATTTGCGTCTGAGCGGCCGGTCGGTCGTGCGTATGCTGTTGAACCGCTAGCGGTCGGTAAAGTGTCAAGTGTCACGGTTCGCATAAAATACGTTGTAGTTAATCAAATGCATGTGTTGCTCCGTTTTTCATCAGGATTATTTCATACAGCTTTTAAATTCATGCAAGCTGCATTGAAATTAAAATTACTTTTTCCCCATATACATATATATATATGTTTTCTAAAAATACAATAACACCAGGATACATAAATAAAAAATAGTAAAATGTCTTATTTAATCTATTTTTTGGACAGAAATGAAATGAAAAAAGGAATAAAGACGAACACTTATACACCATTTTTCCAGGGCATCATCAGATCAATTTCGCCTCTTAGACCGACTTGTTTTACAATTAAAAAAAAAAGAAAAAAAAAACAGAACACGTCCCTGATTTGTAATCTTTAGAGCGATTGGTGCTAAAAACGAATCAACATTGATCCCATTGAGGTGTCCCCCCCCCCCTCCCAGGATCTAATGTTGGAAAAAAACAATGAATCAGAAGATGATTTCATTGAGATTCAGCGTACTAATTTTTTCTCAAATCTGTTTAATACGTCTTGAGATGTAACTTGGGTTTGGTAAGAAAAAAAGCTCGATTATCTCACCCCTTGAGGCAGTTTGTGCTAAAAGCAACAAGCTCTTGTGCCCATTAAGTCACACATAGATACTAATTTTTGTCTAACTTCTTGCATTACTTTTGTACTCACACTCTTAACAAGAAAAATGTACAACATTGAGTTCAAAAAAAAAAAAAAAAAAATATGTAGCAACAAATTTCATGTGAAACTTTAACGAATCAATCACATCGTCTAACCGTACCAGTACATATTCATAATTACTGCTCCAAAAGACCAGTAACTTTTTAAAGGATTTCTAACTTTGTTTATATAACAGAAATTCACTCTTCTTAAGTAATCAAAATTCATTACATTATCGATTTCCAGCGGGCACAATTAATATAAAAACGCAAAAGTTTGCTTTACTAAGATATAATTGAATTGAAATTTATGAGACTTCTTGCTAAACATTAAATCAAGAAATGTAATTAGCATGTAAAGTAGCCCTTCAAAACGCGTTACAAATGTCTCTGTCAGGATTCACTCCTAAAGATTTTGATAGATGCATCTAAGCTCCTCCTTTCAATATAAATCACCATTGAAGTTGGACTTTCCATTTCATCTTCAGTTTTGGAGTCAAACAAAATTTATTTAGTTTGACTCGCAAGATTTATGCCTTTCCAAGCGTATTTCAACTTTTTAGTCAGGAAATTAATTCTTGAGGCAGAACTTTAATGTTTAAGGTACTTTAAATAGAATTGCTGTCACACATATTTAATGTGTGTTCCCTCAATTACTACAATGTCTTCCTCGCATTATTTTTAAAAAAATCAATGTTTTTATAGTTGGGCACATTGTAGTGATCGATATATCAGCGTCAGAATATTAATGGTCATACTTTCGTCATTAATCATAGCAATTCTTTTCGTTCTTTATTGTTACTCAGTGCATTACTATAGTGGCTATCAGTAGGGTGTCTATCTGTGGCTATCTATAGTGGCTATCGCATCCTAGGGTGTCTGCGTGCGTTTATTTAGGTAGTATTTCAGTGGCATTTTTAAATGAAACTTGACTAAACAGAGCATTTGTGTCTTATTTCAAGATGCCGAACTTAAACGACAAAATAATAATTTAAAATTTTGTAAGAAGAAAGTTGTGTAAAAATCATCTTTTTGAACCTTATATGAAAACTAAAAATCTTAAAATTATTTTTGCTCATGCTTTGTTTAATTGCATTTTCCATTGCCTACATGTTAAAGAAATGTTTGGTTAATGCTTAGGAACAAAGTAAGAAGGGGTCGGAAGGAAATTTTGATCAAAATAACTCATTACTATGTGTTTTCAATAAAAACCTTATGGCTAAAATTGAGAATTGATTTCTCTAATTTACTGATATACTTAAACAATAGTTGTATATTCATTTTAGAAGCGCACAAATATTTGCAACAAATTAGTTTCTGGAAAACATAGAATGCCGTCATATATGAGTACAAGAGCAAGAAATTTTATTGAAAAGTAGGTCTCATCAGTTTTCCTGCGAATAATGCGTTTCGAAGTTTCATAAGATAATGCTTACTAATATGAGAAACAAAATAACATCTAAAACCATCGTGATTAGTGCAGTTAATATTAGGTTTTTCATCATGGACACAGTGCTTTACAAAATTCACAGAAATGCAGCTTAAAATTTCAATGTTTTTTTAGATTTAAGGATAAAACGAAAAGCCTCGTTTAAAAAAGAATTTGATTAACTCGGAAAAGAAGAATGGATGTATATTACATAAGTGTATCTAAAGTGTATTACATACTTAAAAGTTCCGCACATAAAAGAACAAAATCTAAAATATCACAAAACAAATTAAGATTTTTGTATTAAAATATTTCTCTAATTATTACACTGTAAACAATTCTAATTCAACGTTTCACCAAAAAACAAAAAAATGGTGAAATTTAGCTGCAACCAACATTTGGTACTAAAGTTGAACCATTATAATGGATCCTAGTTTTACATTCATGTTGAAACTAGACCATTATAATGGATCCTAGTTTTAAATTCATGGTGGAACTACACCATTATAATGGATCCTAGTTTTATATTCAAGGTGAAACTACCGTTATAATGGATCCTGGTTTTACATTCATGGTAAAACTACACCATTATAATGGATCCTAGTTTTACATTCATGGTGAAACTACCGTTATAATGGATCCTAATTTTACATTCATGGTGAAACTACACCATTATAATGGACCCTAGTTTTACATTCATGGTGAAACTACACCATTATAATGGATCCTAGTTTTACAATCATGATGAAACTACACCATTATAATGGATCATAGTTTTACATTCATGGTAAAACTACACCATTATAACGGTTCACTTTAGTAACAAATATTGGCTGCATCTAAAATTCCCCGTTTTTTCCTTTTTTCTTTTTGGTGAAAGGTTGAACTAGAATTTTTTTTGCAGTTTTAGTTGTCGCTTAATGGTGCAAATATTTAATTCTTGTTTTTCTTTTTCAGAAATCTGAACAAAATGGTTCATTCCACGTGTCTCACTTTTGTCATTTTAACTCTTCTGGCTATTATTTTCACAGTCGCAAGTGACTCACTGGACCAGGTAAGAAACTGTTTCGAGACTTGCAAAGTAAATTACTTCTAGACAAAATTATAATGTAGCCTATACATTTGAGGGTGAAACAAAAGAAAATACAAAATTTTCACAAAATGTTCCTGATAAAATTTAAAATCAGTCGGTTGTGTTACTCAAATAGGATTTTGAGCTCGTTTAATTCAGTTATGAATTTTTGATTTGAATGATTTTACAGTTAAGATGATATTATGCAACGGGAATTGTATAATTAAACAATGTACGACACTATTATGTTAATTTTATCCCAGAGTTTGTAAATAATTGGAAATAAACAGTAAAATATAACATTTTTTTATCCTCTGATTTAGCCTTTGTTTTTAAAATACATATATTGATATTATATCGCGAAAAACATAAGACATACATTTAAAAACAAACTACTGACACTGAAATATCAGTTATACTAGACTGCAACGTTTCTTGACAATGACGTCACAACGCGCGGCCGAAGAAATGAGTGAACAGCGAGGCTGTTGGGTTGCAGGAGGATAGTCGAAAGACGCCAAGCTATCAGCTTGGCGAATAATCTGATTAAGCACTCTATTTGGCACATTGCATGTTTGAAAACTCTTTTGTCTGTTTATCAAAAAAAAGACAATGTAACAAATTTAAAAACTTAATTTTTTTTATCCAATCATAATTTATTTTATTGGATCAAATGCATATTCATCATAAGTTATTCCTTTCGGCAAAAAAAGAGAGAAATCATACTCTTAATTCTTTTATGCAGATAGATATTGTACAAACATCAAAAACACATTTTTAATCACAGCTACATTTTGAAATGCACTATGGTTTTAAAATGGTCTAATAATGCACAATGGTTTTAAAGAACGCCACTGACAATATGACTTTCATACTTTTACAGGATGTGTAGGACACCAATATGGGTTGCCCAGGGTATTTATCTCATTTTGTCCAAAAATCGACTTATCTAGTTTTCTCCAAATGGTGCAGATATACTGAAATACGAAATTTGTCTTGAAAAGTTAAATCTCTTATAATAAATCTTAAAACAAAAATATCTAAATGATTTTAAGTAATCATATAATTACACTCAACAGCAAATATGAGGTACATAAAGAGAAGTAATGAAATAAATATAGGTATAATTATCTCATTTAATTTTGATTATTCATCATCTAAATGGAACATACAAATTTGCATAATTGTTACCATGACAAATATATTAAATATTTAAATAAGGATACATTAATTTTGTAGTTTTTGTTGAATGTTTAAATTTTTTAACACTAAAACCATGATTAAAATACATGACAGATTATCAGTTTAAAAAATATTAATAATACTCCAAGAATAACTTGAGACTGTTTTGATATCTAACACTGAAATTCAATTTTGGAGTAGATTCCAGTCTTATAATAATAATGATTAATTTTTCAGAACAATATTAACGAATTTAATAATAATAATAAGAGCGATACTAACAAAAAATAATAATAATATCGATAATTATGAATATATTAATAATAAAAAGAACGATATTAACGATAATAATAGTAATAGCAACTATATTAACGAATATAATAATAAAAAATGTTTAGCTTTAAGCAAAGTCACAAGTCAGCGAGTCAGACATAAATATGAACAACTCCAAATCTCGCCAAACCGCTTATCGGAAGATCGCCAACTGATCGAGAGCTCTTATTGGCTAGAGCTTTAGTTCTAAATGAAGGTATTAGTTCGCGTTACGCTTCTAGTAAAATTGAAAATATATAACATTTTATGAAAATTATAAAAAATTAACGCTATACATGTGTAGATTAAAATTCCTGGTCATATTTCTATAGCGAAGTGCTTAGTTTAACTCGAGAATCGGACACCGCGTGGAGAACTACTTTCTTTTGCTCTCAGCGTATTTCTCCGTAGTCAAGAAACTTTGCAGTTGAGTATAGCAGTCTTGCAAAGAGAAAATTCTGTGCTGAAGAATAAATTTGTTAGAAAAACTGCTTTTTAAAGTAAAATAAAGGTTTCGAATGTATAAAAGAAAAGATTGAAAAGTAGGCTCTAGAATTATCGTGTCGTTTAGAAATTGTTATCATTGAAAAGCCAGTACAAAACTGCATTTTATGGAGTTTGTTTAAAGTTTGCATGTCAACCAGATTGCTTGGAATAAATGTTTCTAACGAAGTTTATATTTAAAAGCTTGTCATTTTTTTAAAATCGTCTGCGCGTGAAAAAATAATGAAATTGAAACATTTTATAAATTTAAAGACTTTTGCAATTCTTTGGCGACATATCTCGGGTGCTCTGTATTACGACGGAAAAGCGAGTCTTCCAAACTTTTGCTCTTTTATTTAGTCGAGTAAACTAATAATATATAATTATTTTAACCTTCACAGTATCCTCATATTTCCTCATGTATTTATGATTTTCGCTAACGAAAAATATTTTAATTTCATGAACTTCATGTTTCTATTTAACTCAGAAACGTTGACATAAAAGTAAACAATGATTTTTCAAACACTTTCAGGACAGGATGGACCTTCCCATTCTTCAGAAACGTCCATTTTGCAATGCCTTCACAGGCTGCGGGAGAAAAAGATCTGGGGCTAAGTCTGGAGAAATAAGCGACCTGTTCACTTCAAGACAAGGAAGCCAAAATAAGTTGTATGCGTTGCTCCAGCAGAAAATGGCTGAAGTTGAAGCCCTGCGAAGTATCTTGGACGAGGTTGGTATTAAGAATAATCTTATCATTATTGTTTTTTTTCTTTCTAATGGTGCTGCATATGTCACTAACCTTTGAAAACCAAGTGCATTCTCCAGAAACCGACATCCATTCTTTCAAATAGCACCACTATCGCTGGATGCCATTTCCACTTGAGAATTTTGACTCTCGGATTCCCCCTAGATGGCGGCACCTGAGCTCTAAATAATGCGAAATTGCACTAGGAATTTAATTTAGCCGAAAGTATCCAAGCTAAACAGATACTCAAAGGATCTATAACGTGCTGCATAATCATACGAAATGGGCGCTGACGATTTTCTGCATCTTGAAAATCCACCGATTTGGGGCAGGTTTGGTCCTGCGAACTTGAGCGTAAGAGGTCAGTGCCTTACCACTACGCCATCCCACTTATTATTGTTGTTATTATTATTACTATGTAGGCTTAAATGTATTTTTTTTATTGTTTTTTGCTTTTAATGGTACAAGACTTACTATTGAAATGTGTATGCAAGGAAGAGGTTGATCAAGTAATTAAAATCAGTTTATTGGAGTTGTGCAGTGGTATTGTGGATTCCGTCGATTTCTTGATATGATTAGGTAGCCAACTTATCTTAGTAAGCCAAAAGATATACCGGCTAAGAAAATTTACCAAAAATTGAAGCTTTTGCCCGGCCAACGAAGTTCGCATTCTTAGGAATATTTTCTTCACTACTTTTAAATAATAAGTAAAGAAGAAAATTATATTTTGAAAGAAATAACTTTCAATTTCAAAGTCAAATCAAGAAACACTACTAGCAAAAATACGAATTATTAACAGAATAGCAAGTACGCAAATATTCTTAAAGAACGCCTGAATGTAAAATTTGTTGGCTGAGCTATTACTTTAAATTTTAAAGCTCCCTAGATGTAGTCCTTATTTTATACTAAACCAACTTTCTAAACATTCAAAGGTAAAAGGTGAAAATTGCAAATTAAGGAATCCAATTGTGTATGACAAAGTAGCAATGATAACTGCATGCACGTGTTTCGAAATTACGGGGATTACTTATTTAATGAAAAGAATTTGAGTTATGACGAAAACAGGGAATAACAACTATTTTTTCAACTCCCCCTCATAATTATCTTTTCTTGCACTGGAGAAGATATTCTTTGTAAGTCTTAAATGCGTAAGTCTAAAATTTACAGAAGAATTCAAGATTTACCTCTTCTTTTATCCAAAACGTACAATCAACATTGTACTAATAATTTAAAATTCATCCTACTTCACTAATAACCTATTAATATAGGAAACAGCTTTGAAACAACTATAAATTACGATATTTTTGTTCTTGGAGTGTATTTGTGAAAAAAAAGGTTGAACAAATTTTAAGTTATTTTTTTTATTCCAAGGAGAATTTCAGAGAACTGTAGCATGGTAAGATTAATATTAAGAATTTAAGAACATTCAAGAGACATAAAATTTGCAGCAGCATGAGAGATTATCTCTGCTAGTACTAATAATGTCTATGTCGTTAAGAATAATTTGCTGAATGTTTTTTTTTTAATCGATATAACATTTTCCTGAATGTTTTACTTGCTTTCTTATTAAAGTAGAGCTAGCAAAAGCAATGTTTCAATAAGTGATTACTATTAACAGCGTATGACGCGCATAAATGACTTTTTTGGTGTTGCAAATGCAAACCGTACTTTTCATTGTTTCTTTCAGCAAAAAAACTTTCTAATTCGAATAAGTGTAGCAACATGAGTCAGTAAAGTGTCCCAGTGTGAGACATTTTACCAAGAACAAAGCAGCGATTGATTCAGCAGATGATAAATATTATTTACTGTTGGGGAATAGGGATCGTTTTTGGATACAGTTCCTTTCCAAAGCAAATGGATTCATTATAACACTAAGCACCCTCCCCTCTTACTGGATCTTTGTGGAAACAGCAAGTGGTACATTTAGACACGTAATGGCCCTAGTGGCAGAACAATACGATCAAAATATAAATGTTTTATTCCACAAAGATAGGAGGCATTTAATGGTTGCATTTTTGCACCCATTATGTCAGATAGATCATTACTCAAGAAAAAATGTATAAGATCGATTTTTAACCTATCCACTTTTCCCTTGTCAACATCCATTTTGTGAAAGATAAATCAATTCACTTTGATAGAAGCTTTGTTAAGATAGAGTTCTGACATTCATAAAAAAAATCAAAGCATAGTACAAATGATGAAAAACATTGACCAATGCGATATAATAAATATTTTTATCCATTAAGATGTGTTATTTTCTATCATTAAGACGCGTCATTTAATGCTTTTGTAGCAATTCAATGTGGTAAGATAAACATGTGTAATGAAAGTTGTGATATCAAGTGTATCGTTGTGCTCGAGCTGAGCTTTGCAAACAAATTAAAATATTTTATTACGATGAATTGAGCGTTGGCAGCACCATGGCTGTTCTCGTGAATTATAAAAATTATTATTCATCTTATTCAAATCATTCAGTCGTCTTTTTATTCACCTTATACTGTATAATTACACATATATACGTTTATATATTCATTCAATATATGAATGTTAATTGTTTTACAAACAATGTTTTGTAAATTCAGTCAGAGTGAACGGATATGCAACTTTAAAAACCTAAACTATTAGTAGCCCGCAAAGTTCAAACCAATATCCATTGGAAATTTGTACCTTACAACGGGATTTTTTTTCAATGGAGGCAATTCAAGCAATCTCATCGGTCACATGGCAGCGATTAAAGCAATGTAAACAAAGAAATCCGTAGTATCGCTTTACGTCTAGTTCGACAAATCTAATTAAAAACTAGGCCTAAATAAAGTTCTTCTACATTACATAAAATTAATACTAAATAAAACTCTACAACTATTGTAATAATTAATAAATTTCTTTTATAATGATTTAATTAAGTGTAAATACTGGGTTATAATCAGAAATAGCTGTGAAAACAGTCTAATTGATTTTAAGATAACTAATTTTGCCTAGTGAACTCCACGTAGAACTCAACTGAAAATCTTAGTAAACAAAGAGCGGATATCACGTGACAACGATGATCGCTCATTAGTCCCTCTAGCGGTGAATTGCCTCCATTGTAGTACCACCGTATAGGTCACATTTTGCAATTCATATAATGCATCTTATTATGACCGAGCTCATAATGCATGCAGCTATATTTTAACGCAAACTTCTGTACTTATCCAAAATATTTTTCTTGAATGATTCGTAATATTACGTATGATAACTTTCATTTATTATTTTGTTAACTATGAAAGAGTATTATTCTTTAAGAAGGAACGATACAAGAATGTCCAAAGCATCAAGTCTCAAGATTTGTTTAACTTATCCTTAAAAATTTGGTGGCAAATTATTTAAAATTGCATCTTTCATTTCCAAAACAAAATGTAGTTTAGGCCTTGAACTTCGTTAGGAAGTAATCATAATCTGTGGCAAGGCATTATAAAGTCTACACAAATAAGGCGAATCGCAATATTTGTTTAATGATAACCTTTGACATCACACTAAGTTGTTTGAAATCATGAGTTCCTTCATGAAGTCGAAGTAACAGACTTTATTTTTTGACTACATTTTTTGCAAAATAAATGATTTTTCCGAAGATAAAATAGTAAAAAATTTAATAATTAAATTAATGCCGAAGGTGTAATAGATTAATGTAATGTCTTGGGAGTATTGGAAACATAAACTGAAAGTTTCATGTATCTCTTGAAATACCGTAATTATTATAAACAATCTCATTTATTCCTAAGATTTTTTTTAAAAATTAGATAATACGGTTTCGACGATATATAAAATAATAATGAGAGAATAAATCTTTAACGTACCATTTAAAAATATATTTTTTATTTCAAAGAACTTAATTCTTTCTTCATGGGCAATAGTAGCATTATTTCATGCTTTTTACTTCTATTTTTATTTATTTCTTTCAATAACCTCTTAGAAAAGTTTTACTACGTAAATCACATTTCTACATCTCTGCACAAGTTAAGATTCGCTGAGATTCTCTTTGACTGTTTGCTATAAAGAAACAAAGTTGCAATTTTCTCAAGATTGCCGACGAAAGAAATGGAAAAAGCAACCTCAGCATGATTTGATTGGCGACAATAGGAAAACGATGTTTAGAGTAAAGCAACAATTCTTTTGTTTTTTACGGTTGGTCTAGCAATCTATAAAGGAATGTGGTAGCTGCACGGCGGGTTACCACATTCTTTTATAATGCCTGAATGTGTGACTTTATACATTTCTGAAATATTTAAAGTAAATTACTTTTATATTCGTATATATTTTTTATCCTTATAAGTCGCGCGCAAGTTTTTAGTTTTCAAGGTCATATGCGCTCAAATAGCTCTTAAGACGTTTTACGCAAATATTTATTTTGAATTTGAAAACTTAGAACAAACTGATATAATAGTTATGCAAATTAACGGTTGAAGAATAATGATGAAAATATGTAATGTAATCTCAATAATTTTGGCAGCAAATAACATCATTTAGTTCAAACACTTTTTATTTCAGACCTTCGTAATAAATCTTTTTTTCCTTAAATGAAGTCAAGTAATTCAATTGAAAAAAGTTTTCAACGGACCCTTTAATGAGATTGTTCGTATTATTCTTTGAGCAAATATTTACCTTATATAAAAAGGTGTTAGTTCTAATTTAGATAGGGTACACGAAATACAAAAATATCTCCTTTGAAAATGAAAAAGTAGTTCCCTTTGGCAAAAAGTTTTGAATTTTTAAAACTGTTAAAATATTAGCAATGCATTAGATTTTTAAAAAAGGAGTATCACAGGTTTAAAATCATGCTAATGAAAACGAGTATTTGCTTTCTTTCGAAGAAACGTAATTTTAATTTTTAAGGAATCATTCAAAGGGTATTTTTGCATAATACAAAAACTTTTCAGAGAAATTATAATTTTTTATTTGAATGGTTTTTTTTTACAAATTTAATTTATTGCATTAGTTTTAATAGAGTGGGATAGTTTTTGAAAATATTTACCGAACGATCATTTTATGGATTATGGCATTAAAAACTTACGAAGTAAATTTTGATACTTTGATGATCTCAAATGTTGTTGGTAATTTGACGTTTGAAAAATTCAAGCACTGTATCATTTACTACAAGTGTAGGTTAATATATGCTTTTTAACATTTTTCAGATTTTAACGTTTTTTACATAAGCAGGTTTTTAGTAAAACAAGAATTTTGAACAAAATGACACTATCGCAAATAATATTATCGCTGCACAGTTTTTGTCGTCAGTACGCATTAATATTTTTTGCCGGAGTTAGAAAAGAAGTAGCATATAATTTTCTACACATCGCTTTTGGATATAGCTGTTTCCCAGAAACTGTTGCCTTTACCACCTTTTTATGGAGGGTTTGGTTCGTTGATTGCAGTTCTGTACTACATCATGCGAATTTTTCATTACAATAAAATAATTATTATTGTTTGGTTATTTAAGATATACAGTGGAACCTAGCTATTCGTACACAATTCGTTACAGGAGGCAGTTCGAAGGGCGATTTGTACGAATGGCGAATTATTTTTTCGCATAAGATGCATTTTAAATTAGATTAATCCGCTCCAGACCCACAGCTGGTTGCTTATTTAAACCCAAGAAAAACAAATGTACAGTACTTAACATTAAATTACACATAAATAAAAGTTTAACTGCATTTTACTGATACTGAGGTGGGCTGATGGCATAATTGGAATGTTGAGAGGAGGAAGAGAAATAGCGATGTTACTATTTGGAAGAGGAGTCCCCTTCCATAAAAACATCAGGTAACATCCCTTCAGGTGTTTTCTTACTCTTCTGATGTTCTTTCTGTCTTTTTGCACTGGAAGAATCTTGGGTCTCTTCTTCTAAAAAGCTGTCGAAAGTTGTCTGCCTTTGACGATTGCTCAGAAATTTTCTAAAATGGTCAATAACATTGTCGTTGAACAAGTTAAGGCTCCTGTTGAGCACAGCAGTGTTAGGATGCCATTTTCCACCACTCTGCTTTATCCCAGTGGTGGTCCCTGGCGCTATCCGAATCGCGGGGCAAACGTACGAATGACGAGTTGAGTTTTACTTGAACAAGTTGGACGAACAACGAGTTGTACAAATAGAGAGGCGGACGAATGGCGGGATTCCACTGTATATTTTTATTATTACATTCAACGGTACTTACGTATTATCCTGTCGATCATTTTCGCCAAATTTTAAAAACGTAGCCAAAATGGCATATGCTGCCACAAGCTTTGGCGTCAATTTTTGACGCCAATTTATTGGTCGACGGGATAACACGTAAGTAACTTCAACCATTCAACTAACTTTACTCTTCATATTTTGACCTGTAAAAAATTACTATTTCAAGATGAATTTTCTATTTTTGCACCGCTGTCGAACTCAGTATTTCAGTAACAAACTTCAAACGGAAATATTTTAAAATGTATGGAAGAAATGCGTGTTTTAAGCAAGTGAAAGCAATATTTTAGAAACTAATCTTCATGAGCTTTTTTTTTTTCATATAATTTACATATCAATAAGTAAAATTTCGATAATCTCTCAATGATCCAGGTTAAAATATTTTTCCGTCGTAGTAATATTCTGCAATGATTTGTAAAACGGAAGAATACTTCCGTTGATATAGGTATAATAAATATCAGTTCGCTGTAATAGAAAACCTAACACTTTTTAAGCCTTTTACACATTACAATTATTACTTTTTTTTAATAGATAGTTGATGGTTTAGTTCTGTATTGCACTTATTTCTCATCTTAAGGCTTTGGTTTTTAGTTCTCAGGTTTTAAATAGTTTCATTACTTAATCGCAAGCTAACATTATTCTCTTATGTGTGACGCATGAGCAAAAAAAAAAAAAAAAAATCTTCAGTATTCAACTTTAATGAGCAATTTGTCTTTGAACGGAAAATAAACAAAATAGAGAGGAAGACATTTTGGTTTTAAAAACTACTACGAAAAATGGAAAACATATCATTAATCTTTTTATTGCATAAGCCAAGCCGATGCAAACACCACCACAAAATTTATGATCGGTCAGAATTTTCTAATTCATCTTCAGTTCAAAGTGACGGAAGATTTGAAATTCTGATATGATTGATGATATTGAATAAATGTAGAACATTTACACTTTTGCTCTGTTTCATGGACAGAAATTTCTATTTGTTTTATTTTTTTATTGATATATTTTTTTACTTGTACTGTCGTGTCAGAATCTACGCACCACTGATACAGGCAACTTTTTACACTGCTTATTTAGAAACCCAGAAATGTTTTAGCGTACTTTTCGTAAAAGTAAAAAAAAAGAATGAAAGAAAACTTAATGAATCATAAAAATATCGTTAAAAAGAAGAAAAAGTCATAAGTGAAGTAATTAAATAAATATTGAAAATTAAAATGTGAAAGTATGGTTTTGAGATGGGAAAAATGTGCGTCTGTCTGTCTGCCCTCCAACCCCAATAACTTTTAAAGGATTGGCCGATTTGGATATTTTTTTTTTTTGCATTCGTAAGATCTCGGTAAGGCCATCTCATTTCTACATTTTCCTTTTTGATTTGAACATTTTTTTGCTTAATTTTGAGTAGCTCCAAAAAATCTTTACTTTAGCGCCTATTAGCAAAAGTGATATAAAACACTGGACATAAGTTTCTTTGAACAAGTTTATTGAAAAAATTATTTTTTGATTTGAACAATTTTTTGTTTAATTTTGAACAGCTCAAAAAAAAAAAAAAAAAAAAAAAAAAAAAAAAACACAGCAACATTATTAGCGCTCATGGGGAGTACAATAGCGCCTTATGGGGAGTCAATCCTATATAAATCCTGTTCTAACAGACAACAGATGGATTTGCTTGGGACAAACTTTATCGAACAAATTGGCGTAGAAAAATATTGGATAGTAGATACGAAGTTCCTCCAGGAACTAAACGAGCCTTTTTTTCCCCACCAAGCTTCTGATATTGATTTTTAATAAGATTTCCAAATGAATGAATGAATAAAGGAGTATGTGAATGCATTAATGGATGAATAAATGAAGAATGAATAAATACGTGTGAACCGTTGAAAAAAGTGTATTTGAAGTAATTGAACAAAAGTTAAATGAGAAAGAGAGAGATAGAGATAGTTAGATTACCAATTTGATATTGGTGTTTAGCTAGGAAAGTATGATCGTATAGTTCTAGGCAGAACTACTTTTTCTTTAGGCTTAAAATTGTATTAAACCTTTAAAAAAATATTCGTGTCTTTTTCAATAAACTGAAGTTGAATTCGCAACTTAATTTTAAGTTAATTTCTTTGAGCAAAACCCAAGAGATATAATAAAAAATCATTCACTGATAGTAAGAATTTACTGGCCTCGTTTCCTGGGTAAATGGCGGCGTTTCCTGCGTAAATATCTGTTCGAAAACACTAAGAAGCTGTGCATATTATCAGTCAATGAACCCAAGATAATAGACTGGAGGAAAAAAATCAGAAAGTTAGTGTAATCCTAAAATCTTGCCATTATATGTTGTCCTCACTGCATGCCAAAAGTTCATCAACACGATATTTTTCACAATAAAGTGCACTTCGGCTTAAAGCAGTTCTTAGCATTAAGCTCATAACTATCATTGGGATAAAGAAAGCTGTTTTATTAAAGCAAAGGTTTCTGAAAAGAAGAAAAAATCTTTTGTAATAGAACCACTTATTTCAGTCATAAGGTCACTCTTTATACGAAGACAAAAACATGTGTTTCATAAATACTTCGCTTAAATGAGAGGACAAAAAAAAGAACATGCTTCATTAAGCTAAAGATTAATATTAAAAATAATTTTTTGTCAGTAAAGGTTTACAAGAGTTACGATCCTCACTCTTTTTTTGTAAGTGGTTGGGACACAGTTGCAAGGGAAGATGCAAATTAGGGTATTTGCTTTCCTTAACTATAATCCTTGACGAAGAAAATGATAACGCTTTGTTTGAAATATCTAATTTACGCTTCGACTTTGAATGATAATTTGAATTCTCGCAAAAGAAAAAGTTATCACTTTACCTAATCAAATTCTAACGATACCAAAGATATGGTTTATTCTAATTAATAATAAAGTTCCTTATTAGTTCAAGAGACATTTTTTTATTATGTGCATGAAATTTCTTACTAAATGAAAAATATGCATGAGCAATATTAATAATAGAATAAATGAAAAATATACATGAACAATGTTAATAATAGAATAAATGAAAAATACCCATGAACAATGTTAATAATAGAATAAATGAAAAATATACATGAACAATGTTAATCATATAATAAATGAAAAATATACATGAACAATGCTAATGATAGAACCGTTTATTTCAGAAACCCGTCAAGCATCAAGAGTTGTACATATTTACAGTAGAACCTCCATAAGTGGACCACCTAAGGGACCGTGACTAAGTGGTTAACTTAGGGAATTCTTAGAAAACGTTTAGTACAATATAACAGAAAATTCATTAAGTTTTTTTAGTATTTTTTAAGGAAAAATTTAGCACATTCATTTTTAGCCTACTTTCCCGTAAAAGTAAAAAAAAATAATAATAAAGCATGAAAGAAGGCTTAATGTATCGTGAAAATATCGTTAGAAATCAAGAAAAGTCAAAAATAAGTTAAGTAATTAAATAAAGATTGAAAAATAAAAAATTTGAAAGTAGGGTTTTGAGATGGGGGAAAAAGTGTGTCGGTCGGACTGTCTGTCTGTCGGTCTGTCCCCCCCCCCCTAATAACTTTTGAACGAATTGTTCGATTAAAAAAATTCTTTTTGCATTCGAAAGATCTCGGCGAGGACATCTCATTTCCATATTTTACGCCAAAAATCCCCAAATAAAGTCGCCAAAAATGATGCAACTAAAGCTAAACGGAATATCGTTGCTGTTATCCTTTTGCGTGTTCCATCGCCAAAAATTTTGCATATTTTACTTTTTGATTTGAACAATTTTTTGTTCAATTTTGAACAGTTCAAAAAATTTTAACATTAGCGCCTATGGACAAAATTGAAGCAAATTATATAAACTCTGGGCACAAGACCCAAGTTCCTATTGCAAGCATAAGCTTGCAATTGGAAGAAGTTCTCGGTGTGAAATATTGATCTGAATTTTTTGTTCATTTTTGAACAGTTCAACAAAAAAAAAAAAAAAAAAATTTCGGCATTTTTCTATTATTCCGGCGCAGGCGATAAAGTCGCCAAAAATGATGCAACTAACGCTAAACGGAATATCGTCGCTGTTATCCTTTTGCGTGTTCCATCGCCAAAAATTTTGCATATTTTACTTTTTGATTTGAACAATTTTTTGTTCAATTTTGAACAGTTCAAAAAATTTTAACATTAGCGCCTATGGAAAAATTGAAGCAAATTATATAAACTCTGGGCACAAGAACCAAGTTCCCATTGCAAGCTTATTGGAAGAAGTTCTCGGTGTGAAATATTGATTTGAACAGTTTTTGTTCATTTTTGAACAGTTCAAAAAAAAATTGCGGCATTTTTCTATTATTCCGGCGCAGGCGATAAAGTCGCCAAAAATGATGCAACTAACGCTAAACGGAATATCGTCGCTGTTATCCTTTTGCGTGTTCCATCGCCAAAAATTTTCCATATTTTACTTTCTGATTTGAACAAATTTTTGTTCAATTTTGAACAGTTCAAAAAATTTTAACATTAGCGCCTATGGGTGAAAATGAAGCAAATTATGTAAACTCTGGGTACAAGATAAAAGTTCCCATGAACAAGCTCACTGGAAGAAGTTCTTGGCGTGAAATAATGATTTGAACAATTTTTGTTCATTTTTGAACAGTTCAAAAAAAATTAACATACCGCCTGCGGAGAAATTTCAATCCTATATAATTCCTGATCTAACGGACCGATTTGCTTGGAACAAACTTTATCGGAAAGCTCTTATGACGTAGAACATGTAAAAATAGAAAGTTAATCCAGATCTAACGAGCCTCTTTTCCTATGAAATTTTTTGATCGGGATTTTCAAGAATATTTTTTAATTAATGAATGATTAAATGAATAAGCAAAAGAATGAATGAATAAATGAGTGAATAAATACATGAATGACTTAATAAATAATGATTGAATAAAATATGTATTAACCGTTGAAAAAGGTATATTTGAAACAATTAAGAACTAAAGCTAAACGAGAAAGACAGAGAGAGATATAGCTAGATTATAAATTTGAATTCGGTGTACACGGGAAAGTAGACTCGTATAGTTCTAGACGGAACTTCTTGTTATTTTTACTGAAGGAACAGCATATTTTTACAATTTGTTAAGGCATGATTCAATTTTTATTTGAGTAGTTTTTTGTTCATTACGTAACTGTAAAAAGCACTTTCACAGTTTACAAATCCATTAAACATGCTTGGGCATTCTTCTGTAGCAAAATATTTAAGTTGCTCAAACGAAAAAAAAAAAAAAAAAAAAAAAAAAGGAAAAAGAACGGAATGTGCGAGCGAATTCCTTACACCTTGTTTCAAATTCTGCGAAGTTTAATTCTACGCACATTCCCCACTCCCCTGACCTTTTTCCAGATTACAGCAATTACAGACAATGTATGCAGGCTAAGAAATGAAAACATTCAAAGGGCTGGCATATCATTTCTCCTTAACTAAAGAAAGGGTATGCACAATCCCCAGCATTTCTCTCTTATTGTATGATACTGGAAGGGAACAATGAATGGAGCACCATAAAAGGGGTGCATGTTGCTCAGATAAGCCGAATAAAGAAATTCCTGGAAACCAGATGTAAAACAAACGGGGGGAGGGGAAGCTAATTCAAGAAAGCATGAGTGGTCAAGTTACAGAGATTAAATTATAGATATTTGGTTCAGATAACTAACTAAAAAGTGGTCAACATAAAGAGGAAAATCTCTATTGAAATTGTGTTGTGACCATTCTAACTATAAAATTTCGTTTAATAGAGAGGTGGTCAACTTAGGTTTTATTGCAGTATCATATTAATATTTTACGATGAGAATTAGTCTTTTTAACTCAAAGTTTAAAAAAAAATGTTTTTCCCTTCAGTTGGGTCGATAAAATGAGGACCAAGCATGCTTAGGAACTGCACACTGGGGTTTCTCGTCAGGCAAACCACCTGACCGGGCCATCTGCTTATGCACTCCAGGGTCCTCGGTCTCAAAAGCTCTGATGGGCACAGTAGGCCATGGCCCCGAATGGGTTGCCACGCCACTGAGTTTAGTTTTAGATACATTTGAATATATTTCTTGCAGTAAAAAAAATATCGTAGTATCTTGTAAACAATTCAATATGATGATAGGATTGCTTTCTCTGAACCGAAAAGTTTAATGTTTGACTTAAAAAAAATAAATAAACAGTAAATTTAGGACACATAGAATGTATTTTCGTTTATGTGTGGGCTTGTGTGCGGGTGCATAGATGTATGCAACGCAGACAACGATGTTGTTCATGAAACGTAATTGAAAAAAGCTATATTTTAAATATAGCATTTCTTTAAATACATATCCATCTGTATATATATTTAAAATACTTATTATACTTTAAAATACATATCTTTCTGTAACTATTATTAAAATACTTAGTTTCGTTGATAATGATTAAGAATCACAAGTGAAACTTTTACACAATCATAATTCTGTAAAACAGCAATTTTAGCTTCGCAATTTACAACAGCAAAAGTTTTGAACTTGGCAAATGACGTAATTAGTTTTGAGGACAGTACAAAATTAATATATTCCACCCAAAATACAGTCTATTCCGAAGCAACGTACATTGTATATGCGTATTAGACTAGATAAATTATGCAGACAAACACACATTTTATATATATATATATATTTGATTATGCGGCATGGATGTGAAAATTTACTTAAATTCTTATCCAAGTAGTTTGGGGATGAACTGGAAAGCAACTAAAACGGGGTGGAAAAACACATTTGAAATCAATGCATCAGATCGATGCATTAGATTTGAACTGTAATTTAGATTGGAGGTTAAAGCTCTCGTTATATGGCTTTCAAATCGAAAGACACAGTGCTTCCATTAGGATCTCAGCGTATTTCGCAATGAATCGAAAGTGTTTGGAAACAAATTTAAAGCACATATATATTAACAGACTTTCCAGTGTCCAAAAGGATAAAATGCGTTAATAAGGATGACACGAAGCCTGAACGAAGTCGTAGGTAAAGTAGTAAGGTTAAAAAAAAAAACACAGAAGCAAATTAATCTAGAAATGTGAGAGATTTTACCGAGAGATAAAAATTTATGCGGAAAATCGGAGTATGAGGAAAAGTGGGGATTATTCCGCATCTTCCTTATCTTTGTATATTCTCCGGAGTGGCGTAATTCCCTCACAAACAGCAAGCCGAACGTTGGAAGTGTTGTCACAGCAAAATTTCTTCATGCGTCAAAATAAATATTGGGGAGTTTCTTGGTGACATAAATCAGAGAATAAATTATTGTTTTGGTTCCTTGTAAGTGTCTCATTATCAAGTACATCCAACTGTGTGAAATTATTTTCAAACTTATTTCTGATTCACTTGATGGCAAACTGCTTCTGAAATTACATTATTCTTACATCAAAACACCTCAATCCATCGAATGTCGCCAAAGTGAAAGTAAAATGACGCACTATTCGAAGCGCATTTCCGGATTTGATAGTTCAAAGTGAAATTATGAGTACGGTTAGTTAAAATTATCAAGATCCTTCAGCTATGTTGAAAATGATTCTGCAACTTATCGGGAATTCATTAAGTAACTAAACGCTTTCACAATTATGCCATTTTCACAACATCAGCAACTCAATCCTTGAACTTTCCCTCGGCAAAAAGCACTGATGCAAAAATCGCGTGAATTTTGTAGCAGGCACTTGTTAATAGTTTTATGAATAATGGCTTTTGATCAGTGATTAAAGTCGCACAGGAGATTAATTAATTTCGCTTTTTTGGCCAAAAAGCATCAACTTATACATGCGCTTTTGTTAAATACGTGAATAATTATTAAGTAGTTTTTCTGCAACTTAAATGTTTTAGATGTGTTTTTTTCATTGACTTAAGAAATGTCATATTTTGTTTATTCCTTTCATCTTGCATCACAGTTGCAGGTGAATTGATAATCAATGAAAAGCCTGATGTATACTTTTGAACGATACATTTAAATTCCAAGACAGAAACCAAATATATAGTCTTTAAATAAAGTCACGAACCTGAAATCGCGTTTGATATCCCAGCTAACGATCGGAAAACCTATAGAAATGACTTTCGCGACGTTCAAACTCACCAGTTTATAGATATTACGTGTTTAATTCAAAAGTGCACATTAGTTGTAATTCACAAAACTAAGTTCACAGTAGTTAAGAAGCTTTTCCTCATGCACCAAATCAGAAATCGACTGAATTCAAAATTAAATTGAAATATTTTCCAAGTATAGATATTAATAAATCGTTTGACATGAATCGTTTAAAGTTTGAGCTAAATTATTAATTCATAGCTCTACATTTTATGAATATTTTGTAGTCGTGACCGTCCTCAATTTTTGAAACTAAGTAGTATTCATTTCATATCAGCATAAATATAGAAATGGTAATATATTCATATTTAAAGTATTAGAATGAATATTTCGCGTGATTTTAATGCGTTCTAAGGTACCACATTTGGCATCTAACATAATTTAATTAATTTTGAATTTTTTAATCGAATTTAAATATTCTGAAACGGTGAAAGCGCTTTTTATCAGAGCTCATGCGAATATCATTGATAAGAAAAAAAAAAGTATTCAAGGTGAAGCAGAGGCGTTATTTTAGAGTCAGCGCATTTTGCCTTTGTACAGACTTCGCAACAATTATTGTTTAACTAATATTGCTGCTATCCCTGCCTTTTTTGTTGAGGATCATATTGATAAAGAAGGCCGGACATAAGGTCCATCCATGGATATAAGGTCCATCCATGGACATAAGGTCCATGTCTAAAAAATCCCACGGACAAAAGATGGTCGAACATAAGATCCCATTTTCTATGCAGGGAGGACTTAACGCTACTGATGGAACAAGGAACATTCTTTCTGATTAGGAATCCTTGATGCGAAATATTTTATTTGCCACAAACATATTCAAAGATTTTTTAATTATATGTTTTATTATGAAACATATTTTTCACCTACGAAATTTAAACTACTGCTATTGCAAGGGGAAAAACTGGTGTTTGTACCACATCACTTCCTTGTTCCCTCAGCAAATAATATCATCAATATCGCTCAAGAATGGATCGTCCTCTCA
Organism: Octonoba sinensis; assembly: GCA_038502835.1. Classification (NCBI taxonomy): domain Eukaryota; kingdom Metazoa; phylum Arthropoda; class Arachnida; order Araneae; family Uloboridae; genus Octonoba; species Octonoba sinensis. Next base: position 141,547,507 of record CM076599.1, read on the forward strand.
TTTTTGACGACCATATTCCTATTTTTTCGCCAAATATTCACAATTTACGTAACAATAATGACTAAAGTTCACGAAGCGGTCAAGTTCAGCCTCGAAGATTTAACAACTTTTAGACGTTTTAGTTTTTCTGTTTGGCAGCAGTTTGTTTTGCTTAAATTTTTCAATTAGCGATAATCTCTAATCAGTTCGACTTATTGATCACCAAGTTAATTATTTAATTTAATTCATTTAAATGCCTATTATCTATAAATTTTATCCTTCTGCGCTCTTTTTCCTGTAAAGAAAATAAAAATTAAAATTTTCATGCCACCCTATTATTATTAAATAAATTAGAAACGCAAAATCTCTCAAGTTAACCGAGAGTTCAAAGAGCAAATCAAACTTTCGAAACACATAAGGCAAAATATCGTACCGCACTTACATTCCCACATCCTATTATATTAGAAATTGTTAGTTTTGAATTGCATTTCATTTCATGCGACATTGTTCTCGGAAAACGTATTTGTTTTGTCTTTGCCAATTTATATAAAGATGGATTGAGTGATGCGTTTGAAAAAGAAATAATGGCACTAAAAATGAGTAGAAATTAACATGAACTTGAAACAAAAAAGAGTAAAAGGGCGGCCTGTTGGAACACCCGATTGCAATCAAAAGTATGCATAGTATAACTACAGTACAACCACAGTACAACCACGAGATGCACATCGAAGCAATACATACAATCTGCATAAAAAATTCAATCTTCTACATTTCACGGTTTTGTTATGCGAGATACATACATATGTACATATACTTACATGCATACATGTCAAGACGTAACTAGGCAAAGTTTAATAATAAGTGATTAAAATGGAAATTTAGGCTGAAATTTGAGTGGAAAATATGTGATGAATACAATACTCCCTTTACTTCGTACAAAGAAATAAAAACAAAACATGCAGAAATTGAAATCAAGTGAAAATCTTATGATAAGTAAGGTCACATATTGATCAAATGAAGCAGGAAACAAATATTTCCTAATCTGAATCATTATTTCATAATTCCGAAAATTCGACACTCAATATCTTTCGCAATATTTGATTTATTTTGCGCGACTCATTGGAGAGCATTATTTAAGAACTATGAATTTAGCAATTAAGAGTTTGATAGCACATTTAAACTGAGTAAATGAGTAATTATGCAAACAGAGGCTGTTATCTCAAATTTATATTTCACGGGACAAATTATTTGAGAGCAGGTTAAGAGAGAGAGGTATCCATTAATAGGAGATAATTATCTCTAAGGAAAATTACTTCCGAGGAATTAAAACTTATAGATTACTAAAATACATTTTTTGAAAATGTAGCTCCATAATTTAAGTTGAGATTTTTAATTACGGAAGGTTGAAAGATTTAAATGCCATAAATGGCTTTTGGGCTTCTAAGAAGATTTGCATACCTTGCAGTGATACTGCTGTCATACATATTGAAAATAGGATTTTCAGAAGTCTCACACCAATAAGATAAATATTTACCTTTATGCATGAAAAATTGAAAAGAGAAATTGGGTACAAATTTTCAAAAATATTGCATGCACGTGTTTCATGATTACAATGAAATCATTTTGCAATAGGAATATTTTTTAGCGGTTAAAAAAAGGGACCAGTTCTTACACTGCAAAAAAATCTAGTTCAACTTTTCACCAAAACAATATAAAAAATGGTGAAATTTAGCTGCAACCAACTGTTGGTACTAAGTTGAACCATTATAATGGTGTAGTTGCACTAAGAATATGTGAAACTAGGAGCCAATATAATGGGTCAACTTTAGTACCAAATATTGGTTGAAGCGAAATTTCATCATTTTTTTGGTGAAAGGTTTAACTAGAATTTTTTGCAGTGTAGTGTCAGACGGGCTTAAACTTTTTCTGCCTTGCAAATATGTTCTTTATAATTTCTTAACACATACATGAAATACAATACTGTTCGAATTAATTGGGACAAACATGTTTTTCTTGTCTGAGTTTATATGTGATTACTAGTGATGTTTTCGTTTCTTTTCTCAACAAATGGCACTGGAAGCTTAGTTCCTCTTAAAGACATGCTAAATTCTGTCAAATACATATAAATATTACACAGTAGGTTTGTTCCATTCATGGACACATTTGATGGAACATTTCAACATGACTTGGCCCTTTGTCACACTTTAAAATCGGTACAGACTTTTATGCAGGAAAATAAAATAAAAGTGGTTTATTGTCCTGGTAATTAACCAGACCTATACCCTATTGAAAACTTATGCCATGTTCTCAAGAAGCTTAGAAAAATTGAAAGACAACAGAACAAACGATAACAAGATTTTCCGTCTAGAACTATATGAGCCTACTTTCCCGTATACACCAAATTCAAATTTATAATCTAGCTATCTCTTTCTCTCTCTTTCTTATTTATCTTTAGTTCTAATTATTGAAAATATACCTTTTTCAACGGATAATACATATTCATTCCCTCATTCATTCTTTCATTTATTCAGCCATGCATTTACTCATTCATTCGTTACCTCATTCAAGTGTTTATTCATTCATTTACGCATTCATGTATTTATTCACTCATTTATTTATATTTTCATTTATTCAATAATTTATTCATTCATTTTTTTCCTCATTCATTTATTCATTGATTTATTCTTTCACTCTTTCATTTATTCATTCATTCTTTATTTCACTCACTGAGAAATATCCTTGAAAATCCCGATCAAAAAATTTCATAGCAAAATAGGCTCGTAAGTTCTGGATAAACTTTCTATTTCTACATGTTCTACGTTATAAGAGCTTTCCGATAAAGTTTGTTCCAAGCAAATCGGTCCGTTAGATCAGGATTTATATAGGGTTGAAATTTCCCCGTAAGCCCTGTGTTAATTTTTTGAACTGTTCAAAAATGAACAAAAACTGTTCAAATCAATATTTCACGCCGAGAATTCCTTTCAATAAGCTTGCAATAGGAACTTGGCTCTTGTGCCCAGAGTTTACAGAATTTGCTTCAATTTTGTCCATAGGCGCTAATGTTAAAAATTTTTGAACTGTTCAAAATTGAACAAAAAATTGTTTAAATCAAAAAGTAAAATATAGAAATGAGATGTCCTCGCCGAGATCTTTCGAATGCAAAAATAATTTTTCCAATCGGACAATTCGTTCAAAAGTTATTAGGGGGGGGGGGGACAGACCGACAGACGGACAGACCGACAGACAGACAGACAGACCGACAGACCGACAGACACACTTTTTCCCCATCTCAATACCCTACTTTCAAATTTTTTAAATCTTTATTTAATTACTTCACTTATTTTTGACTTTTCTTGATTTTTAACGATATTTTCACGATACATTAAGCCTTCTTTCATGCTTTATTATTATTTTTTTTTACTTTTACGGGAAAGTAGGCTAAAAAGGGCTATGCATGTCAAGAAGTGTTGAAGAGGTAATTTCTGTTAAAGGTGGACAAACTTCACAATAATTTAGAGAGGGATCAGTCAGAGATTTTTCAGTCTACTTTAAAAGCTAATGTTTTATAAAAAATCGTTTTCTCCATTTGTCCCAAGTAAATCGAACAGTATAGTATCTTGGCAGTTTTATATCTTAAAAAATATTATTCCTTTTCGATGCATCTCTTGTAAATTGCATCCGCATTCAACTTTTCATCCAGCCGTTTTCTTGTAAAGTTTTATAATAATAAAAGAAATATCCTTACATTTCTTGTTGCTTACATATCAAGTCATTAAAAAGTATTACATAAATTACTATAACAATTGTTATGTTGAAATTTATTCTATTTCACTTCATTTCAACGAGTATTTCTCAAGTTGCAGTAACGCTATGCTTACAGTCTTGTAAAAAAATAGATAGGAGTTACGAGACAATAATAAAATTTCTTATATCCGAGTTTATCATTTAAGACATTTTTCCTTTTACTCTTGATTTTGTAAAATAAATGTCCTGCTTTCTCAGTTACATTTTAAAAATCGAACATGTTTTGAGTTTTTAAGTGTTTTCCTTCTTTTTTTCCTATTTAGATAAATGTTGTTTTCTTCTTATTAATTCACACATGTATTGATTACAGTTTCGGCTGCATTGAAACTGGTAATTAAATTTGTAAATGAAGTTACGAGTTGAATCATATATTAAAAAAGCTTAAAAAAAATATTTTTTTTGAATCAATTAAAAGAGATGAGTGAAAACCTTTAACTTCTTAAAGATAGAAACTGAATATTTACGATCTCCAGAGTTAGAATAAAGCTTTTACAGAAATGAATAAAAGATTCTGTGTCAATGGAGATTTAAGTTACACCTCTAATTATGTAAATATATTGAAATAATATGTTTTCTGAATTTATATCATTTAAGCATTGAGGATACATCAATGCTATTTTAATTGCATTTCATTAATTGAAATCAGTCATGCACAATGTTACAAAGTCTTCTCCTTTCTCGAATGTTTTTTTTTGTGTTGTTTTGTTTTGTTTTATGGTTTCAAATGTGCAGCAGAAATGACAACTTGTATCATCTTGTTATTGTTTACTGGGAAGCTAAAGTCATGATTAGAAAATGAGTTTAGGGTTTTTCTAAATGCTTTTTTATTTATTTATTTATTTCTTTATTCAAAAAAAAAAAAGAGAGAAAAAGACATGCACACTACAGACAAATCCATTTACAGTGATGCATAAATAACATACAACAATAGAAAAAATAAGGGATTAAGATTTTAAAAACTCACGACATTTAGACTTAAAAACAGTAAGAGACATATCAAAAATGTCTAAACCCGCAGAAAACTCATTAAAAATTCTATAAAATTTATACAGGGAAAAATTACCAATATAATTATGTTTTACAAAAGGAATAACAAACAAATTGTAATTTCTAAGACACCTATTTGGTACATTAATGCTGATAGAGGCCAGGATATCATTACAGTCAATCACATTATTAATAACTTTATAAAAAAAGAGTAAACAACAAAGATCACGGCGAGATTTCAAACTTGGAATATCAAAACAATCACGAAGAAAGGAAGAAGAAATATTCCGTACATACTCTCGATTGGACTTGAAATATAAATACCGGATAAATCTGGATTGAACCTGCTCAAGAACTTTAATTTTATTAACGTAGCATGGATCCCAAATAAGACTGCAATACTCTAAATTAGAGCGAACCAAACTAAAGTACAAGACCCTGAGTGCTCTTATATTAGTAAAATCTTTAGTACAGCGCTTAAGAAAACCCAATTTTTTATAAGTTTTGAAAACAATATTATTAATATGGATTGAAAACTCAAGTTTGACATCAAAAATAACGCCCAAATCCTTTACAGTGTCTGAACGAAGTAAGGGAAGATTATTAATCCTATAAGGATAATTCAGAATGCCAGATATACGAGAATAACTAAGAACACAACATTTCTTGATGTTAACGGATAATTTATTGTCCAAACACCACTGGTAAAAATTATCAAGGTCATTTTGAAGAAAAGCAACTTTTAACTAAGCTCTGGTTTGCAAATAGTTATAAAAAAACAATATGCTTTTCGGCATTAAGTGCAAGTAACGCTATCGCATCATGTACTTAAATAATGCATAACATAAACATTCAAGTAAATACCAATGCTATGTTACTAATTTTTAGGTAAGTTTCGTGTGTTGGTTTCAAACATGTCATGATATTTGTGAAGAATTTTAAATGCTTTTTAAATAAGCTCTGGTATGCAAAGTGCTATTAAAAACAATATGCTTTTTGGCAATAAGTGTGAGTAACGCTATCGCATCATGTACTTAAATAATACTATTGCTATTTTTAGTAACTTTAAGGTAAGCTTTGCGTGCTTAATTCTTATATGGCATTGAATTTATGGAGATTTTTAAATGCCTTTTAACTAAGCTCTAGTTAGCAAAGAGCTACAAAAAATAATGCTTTTTGGCATTAAGTGTGAGTAAATGCTATCGCATCATGTACTTAAATAATACATAATATAAATATTTAAATTAATACCGATGCTATTTTAGTCATTTTAAGGTAGATTTTGTGTGTTGATTTTAAATATGGCAGTTGAATTTGAGGGGAATTTTAAATGCTTTTTAACCCAGTTCTGATAGGCAAAGAGCTGTAAAAATACAACATGTTTTTCGGCATTAAGTATATGCAACGCTATCGCAACATGACATTAAACAATACATAGCATAAATATTTAAACTAATACTGCTGCTATTTTAGAAATTTTAAAAGTAAATTTTGTGTGTTGATTTCAAATATAGAATTATATTTGTTGGTTTTTTTCTCCAGTTTACGATATAAGTAGAAACTGTTTTAACTTTATGCAGTGCACCATATATTTATTTATTATGCACAATATAAATTGCACAAACAGTGTTATTTGTCGTGTATTATTAATCAGTTACGCGAAATAGTGATAATTCTTTCAAATACTACTTGTCTGATAATTGTTGTAAAAGTAAATTTTGTGTGTTGATTTCAAATATAGAATTATATTTGTTGGTTTTTTTCTCCAGTTTACGATATAAGTAGAAACTGTTTTAACTTTATGCAGTGCACCATATATTTATTTATTATGCACAATATAAATTGCACAAACAGTGTTATTTGTCGTGTATTATTAATCAGTTACGCGAAATAGTCATAATTCTTTCAAATACTACTTGTCTGATAATTGTTGTGTTGAAACATAACTGATGAACATTGTTGAAATTTAATTAATTGTGTTTACACTTTGCTTCTTTTATCTTGCAGAACCAGAACAGGAAATGAAAATAAGACAACCGAAATCCCACACCAAATATCTCCTGCATATCGAATTATACGTTCTTTCATCGTAGACAAGTTTTAATCATTATTTCTTGATCTTCTATTGTTTAGAGTGTTCTTCAGTGAAGACTTAAATTTTATCCTTCAATGATTTGGTGCATGTATTGTAATTATTTAAATGCTAAATAAATAATCATGGACTTATTATGTAATGAAATGCTGTGAATAAAATAGCTTTTCATTTATAATTCCACATATTTTTGTCAAATTTAAACGTAGGGTTTTGAGATGGGGAAAATGTGTGTCTCTCGATCTGGTTGTCCCCCTCCTCTAACAACTTTTGAGGAAATTGTCCGATTCAAAAGATATTTTTGCATTCGAAATATGTCGGCAAAGACAGCCCATTTCCATAGTTTATTTTCTGATTTCAGTAATTTTGCGTTCAATTTTGAGCTTTGTGGAAATACGAAACAAAGTTCATAAACCCTATACGTAAGATCCAATTTCCTTCAGACAAGCTTAGGAGCTCTCGGCGTGTAATATTTCTAGCTATACAATTTTTGTTCAATTTTTAACAGTTTTTAAAAAATTAACATTAGTACCTATGGGGAAATTTTGAGCCTCATATAAACCCTGATCTAACTGACAGATTTTCAGGAAACAAATTTTATCGAAAGGAGCTTAAGATGTCTAACATATACAGATACGAAGTTCATCCAGAAGTAAAAGAGCCTCTTTCCCTTCGAAACTTTTTGATCTGGATATTTAAGAATATTTATGAATGAAAGAACAAACACATGAATGAGTGAAAAAGTCAACGAATAAATGAGTGAATGAATAAATAGGAATTAAGAACTAAAATAACTAAGAACTAAAACTAAAGGAGAAAGACACACAAAGAGAGATATATAGATTATATACACGAATTTGATGTTGGTGCTTACGGCAAAGTAAGCCCATATAGTTCTAGACGAAACTTCTTGTTCTTATTTAATATGACGTGGTTGAAAGCGCTTTATATCTTTAAAAGTTTTCACTTGTTCCAACTGTTTTTCTACTGTTAAAGCAATTATACGCTTCTGAACTGATGCTATTAAGCGACTTCAGCGATTTTTCATTAGGTACTAGTAGGCACTGAGGAAGAAGATTTATTATAAGTTTTAGTTTCTATTACTTCTAAATGTGTGGAGTTTTATAAAAATATGTCGGGAATGAAGGGAGGGGAGAATTATTAAGCGTCAGATTTTATTTTTCGTCAAGAAAATATGACTTTTATCGTTGTGAAGCATTCTCATGATGAAGCATCCATTCTTCCAACCACTACAATTTATGAATTTATGTTATCTTTTCCCTCACTCTTTAATAGCTTCTGCAGGTGTAAAAATACTGTTGGTTTTTAGAATTTGCCCTCGTAAAATTGCCAAAGGCGTTAAAGGAAATTCGTTTTCTCACGTACTCTACCAATTCAGAATGAGTCAAAGAGAGTCTTTAGTAAATGTAAATGTAATTTTTTTGTATTGTCTGCGTACCTCGTCGGAGCACCTAAACGAGTTCAGTAAAAATATTACTCTTTAATTTTTCTAAGTCCGCGCCTAACAGGTACGCGTCTGGTGAAAAACAGAAAAGTCATTATAACCGATAAAAGAGTTTGAATTGGGGAGAAACTATGATCAAGAAACCTGATTGGTGGTTGAAATTAAGTTCTTACGTAACTTTACAGAAATACTTAGTTTATTTTCTGCATTTTTACAGCATATGTTTTAAAGAGCAGACTTTCAAAATCGTATCAATGCGATTGAGACGATTGAACTTTACACCATCAAACAATACTATAGAAGATTATCACAGATTTGGTTAATACTAATCATTCGCTCATACACTGTTAGAAATTTCATCATGAAATTACGGTTAAATGACCGGCAGCAGTCTGTCCATCTAATTCACCGTTAAATTTACGGTTCGGAACATTTTTCTATCTTTACGGGACCTCACCATTTCCAATCAGCTTGGTTAAAAAGCCGTAAATACAAAAGTTTACGGTTTTATAACCATTAAAAAATGGTTTCAAAACAAAATTTTTACCATCTTTGAACCATTTCGAGGCGTAGAATCTTTGAGGCGTGGAAACCGTAAACGAAGCTTGCGGGAATCGAACCCGGCGTGTAATGCATACCACCCTTGCTCTTTAACCATTCGGCCATCTGCACCACACAAAGCGGTCGTTTATTTATCAATAAATCTTCCTTTTCAACAGGAAAACTGCATTAAAACTGAGATTTCAGTGTTTGATTGGATCTAAAGCCATCTTTGGTCTTAATTTACTGTATATTGACGAAAATCATTTTATTTGCTGCAAAAATTAAAATACAAAAAAGCTTCAGCAGCTCAAATTATGGGTTCGCTCATTCGCAAACAGTTCGGGAATCCGACGTCTCCAATTTTTGATTTACGTGTGTATGTCTTTCTGTTTAGTAACCACTGCTTAAGCCACTTTTTTCTTCTTCTTTTTATATATACACATGCAGATTTGAACTGATAAATCTCTATTCATATTTTAACAGCAACGTACGACCGGTAAGGTTTCGCAACCAAGATGGACGCCCGATTCTTATTGAGCGATTGCTAATGACGGTTAGTTAAACGTTCCTTAGGATAAACAGAGAATAAACGATTTTTTTTCGCAATCAGCGGTTGGAGTACCATCTTTTTAATGGTTATTCAACTGTTATAATTAAATATGGTAAAATAACAATCAAATAAATGGTTATTTTACTATTTTCTTACGGAATTTTTAACAGTGTACATTGGTGGTTACTATTTCCCCCTTAATCGGCTAAGGGTATTTGATTGTACGTTACATCTAAATTGCATCTAACACCATAAACAATTCTATAGAAGATTATCACCGACATGGTTAATACTAAACAATCGCTCATACATTGGTGACACCCCCACTTAACCACTTGGTGGTTCCTATTTCCCCCTTAATAGGCTCAGGATATTTGTTTGCACGTTACATCTAAATTGCACCTAACACCATAAACAATTCTATAGAAGATTATCACCGACTTGGTTAATACTAATCAATCGCTCATACATTGGTAACACCCCCACTTAACACTTGATGGTTACTATTTCCTCCTTACATAGAAACTGTAGCTAACAACATAAAAAATCGTTTTGCTTAAAATATTAGATTTAGGCTGTATTCCTTCTACGGATTATGGAAGGAAAAAAATTAAAATTGCAAATAATTTGAATAAGTAAATCTTTAACTTGAAACATTTCAATGTCCTTAACGTAAATTAACTTAAGGCAGTGAAAAGCAAAGGAATGTAAATGACCAAGAAACGATTCCGAGAAAACTCATTCAAAGTTTGGAACTTATGGGACCTATAATACTATTTTTTTCTAAGCCATGTTGGGCGGGGGCAGCACCTGATAGGGGTACCCCTAACATCTCTTGCCACAATGTAGAATCGTGCTTTCCCTATCATTTGCGCTATATATCTCAAAATTTTCAATTTTGTGCCTTGCACCTCTTGGCTTCTAGGTGCCTCATATGTTAGCTTTAGACGTTATAATTTGTTTTATTTTAGTTTTACTCATAATTATATTACATTTCAATTCATAGTTTTGAAAAAGTGAGCTTTAAAACATTACGTAAAATCTCAGCTAAGGCGTTATATATATTTTTTTTTTTTTTTTTTTGCGAATGGAACTATTATGTACTTTACTGATTGCGTATCCGAACTATTACGTGCTGCATTTTATAAGCACTAAACAACAATTGTAAAAATTTATAAAATACATAATACAATAACAATTGATATATTTTTTATAGAATTCTTTAAATAATTTGTTCTAAAAATTTATAAGAAATAGGAATAAATTTGGTGGAGCTTTGACGAAAAAATGGCGACTTTCATAGTGTAAAAAAATAAGTATATTGCAAAATAGAACTACATTTTAAAAGTCTTAAAAGATTTTCCTTAGATTTTGGGTTTCTGAAGAATCGACAGTTTACTAGTATATAACTGAATTCATTTTAAATATCACTCATACGTTAAATGAATGAGCCTTTGAAAAAATTGAACATTTCATTGAAGTAACTAAAACGTTTTAGTACCTGAAAACCCGGCTGCTTATTATGCAAAGTAAATATCGATTATTTTATTTCAATGTAATCTACTCGAAAAAAGGAAGTCAAAGAAGGAAACAGCACTTACTTTGATGACGACGAAAGCGATTTGAAAATTTAAGAAGACATTTTAATGAAATTTCACGTGTGGAGGTTAAAGGAAATATAAAAAAAGCCTTATCGTTTTTCGCGATACTTCTAGAAATTCTTGCAAAGATGGTGATACAAGGTGACTTAAAACGTGATTAATCTGAACTCAAATTCGCGTCTAAAGCGTATTTTAAAAGCAAATTTTTGATACTGGTGATTCTAACAGCTAAAAGCTAAAACAAATTGCATGAATTATGTGGTGGTTCAGAATTTGCTTTCAGCAACATTGAAAAAGTTAGTAATAGCTAATCAAACGTGTGTCCTCCTACGTATCTAGAACACTTTTTGTTTCTTTGAACTGACGCGATTTCATGGATCTTTTTGATATAACGCCTATGTACGTATTTTATTTATTTTAATCTTGTTACGTGATTATTTTCTTTTACCAACAAAAACGAGTTATTCGGTAATAGGAAAAATTTTAAAAACTAAACGTACAGTTAAAAATTCTAGTTTAAGTAACCATTTACAAAAAAGAATGAAAAAAAAAATGGTGAAATTTAGCTGCAGTCAACATTTGGTACTACTTTTACATTCATGGTGACTAAGCCTAACTACACCATTATAATGGTTCAACTTAGTACCAAATGTTGGTTGCAGCTAAAGTTCACTATTTGTTTTTATCTTTTTGGTGAAAGGTTAATAGAATTTTTAACTGGTGTACTATAAACGGAAATATACCTGAAAATGCGTCTTATTTGTTGCATTAAGCTTATCTGTGAGTTTGAAGTATTCTTTCGTCAGTCTTAACTATTCAAATTTAATGATTTTATAATTCATAACAATTTTTTAAACTCATTTAACAGTTTTGTTATGGAGGACTACCCCACTGTTTTTTAATTTTATTCCACAAAACGCTACAGCACTTCCAAAACTTCAAAAAATATTACATCCATTTCGCGCGAGTTGTTTCACTCTGAGTCATATTTCGTGCAACTGCGGATGATGAAAATTTAAAAATCTGTGCCGATTCATAAACAGAATTAATTTAGAAGTTTATTGTTCGAAGTTTACTTAATCCTAAAAATAAAAAAAATAAATAAATAAATAAAACGCGAAATCACGCTCAAAACAATATGACATTTCTGGAACTGCACACTGGAAGGTAAGAATAAAGGAATGAGTTGTTTTCAGGAAGAAGCGAATCAATAAAGGGTTTTATCCGCATTGTTAGTCACCAACGAAAATACACTATAAGTTAAATTGAAGTTGCTTTAATGTAGAGAAAACTACTAATTGTTGTCTTTTTGAAAACTATTGTTTAAAACAGCACCTATAATTTCAATATAAGTAATCAAGTATTCTTCTAGATACAGGCAAAACGTCTAAATTAGCCGATCATTCATGACAATATAATGTATATCGTCGGTCTTTTCTTGAATGGTCGTATTTCAAATAAAATAAATATATTATATATTCCTCAATACAAATATTAAAAAGTGAAACTTGTTTTAAAAGTTTGACATCTAAAACCTCCTTCAAATAGAACTAAAAATACAGCATTTGATGTTTTGGATGGAAAAACCGAAATGAATAAAGGCAACAGATCAAATTCTAACTCGTCAGACATTTGGGGGAACAGCTACTGTTTTTCATATGCGGTTTACTATGCAGCTTTAAAGTTAGACCAGTTATTTCGAGCATGAAACTATGACCAAAAAAAAAAAAAGCAGTAATTATAAAACCTAGTTGAACAAGATCTCAAAACCCAATATTTGATCCTTTTTGATGAAAAACAGAAAGTAAAATGGACAACCAATCAAATTCCAACTCTTCAGACACCCGAGATAAGAGTATTTTGGTATTTAACTATATAGCATAACGATCAGGCAGATTAATCTGGCCATCAAATTGATTGCAGAAAAAGCAGTAATTGGATAAATTGTATGAATGAACAGCGATGTGGAACCACCCGAGAACAATAAAACACACAAACACACGCACACACATATTTTATATGTAAGCCGATAAGTGCATGTTTGTCGCCAATAGCTTATTCCGAATTTCTTACTCCGAGAAAATTGCATCGTACTGCCATCTACACAATTGTTTTTATAATAAAAACGAATAATAATCAAAACATTTCTCTAGCATTTTGAGTGAGGTATCCCTAGATTTCCAATCTCCGTTAAAAATTAATGTAAACGCAAATTTAATTTAATCCTTCTTTTCTTTGTCTTATTTATCGTCTGCGCTTTTTATATATATTAAAGTGGTAGCGTTCTTTTTTCCATTTTCGTTAAAACTTTTGTTTTTGACGATGATTATATTGGATATAAATAAATATTTTTCACAAACAATTTGATTATATAGTAAATAATATTTTTATTTTACAGATTATTATAACTAAGATGGTTTTTTTTCTTTCGGTAAAAGTATTTTTTTCCGAAATTATTATATGTTTCTTATTTATTCATTAAACTTTACTGTTCTACCTGACAAATATCCCTTTGATTTGATGTGCATTTCCGGTTACTGGGTGAATTGTATATGTATAATATCTAGAACAGCGGTCATTTCGTATGACCGCCGGGCTTACTGGTACATATATATGTTGTTTACAGTAAGATAGATATATAGATGTCCAGATTAATTGATACCTGTGTGTGGGAAAGCGCATGTGTGATCTGTCTATAATAAATTTGTTCTCAAGAATAATAGGAATATTTTGTGCCATTCATTTAAAAGTTGTAAGTGTCTTAATAATTGTTTTAGCCTTTTTGCTTTAAAAAGAGCTTCACAGAAAATAGTTTTACTCCTAGTATAAATTTACTTTCATTCCGCTATTTGTTTCTGAATTTGACACATTCCGCACTCGAAAATTCGGAAAAACGAAGTATTATTTATTTTCATCTTTTTTTTTTTCAGATGGATTAATAATCCGCCGTCATTTCCGTCCAATTTAAATGCTCAACCAACAAAAAGTAATCCATTGCAAAAGATAAAACGCAAAGAACGCAAAATGCGTTCTGCTTTAAAACCTCATTTTTAAAAGAGAAATGCCCACATGCTACATTAAACAGAAGTCAGATGCATAGGTTTTGAATTGGTTTGTGTAGAGATGCAGCATTTATTAAAGATGACGTTTTACAAAATAAGCATTTATTAAAGTTAGCTGAAATGACAGGTAACTTATAATTTGAATGCTGAGATATCTAAAGGTTTGTTACTGCAATAAAATAAAATGGATATCTCACGTATGATGGTCGGTTTTTTTACTTCCAAACAAAAACAATTTCCAAGTCATCTTAATATTGTTTTTTTAACTTGCGGCACACTTTACTTAAACAGCAATGCAGCTCCAAAAAAACTAGAAAGGTTTTTTTTTTTAGTTTTTTCTACTCCAACGAGAGGATCACACGTTTTAAAAAAAATTTTTTGAGGGCATTATATTTTTCTTAATTTTGAAAATCAGCATTTCATTTGCTCGCTCTTGACCCCTGTGCATCGTACCAGAGAAACAAGCATACTTTAATTTTAAAAAAGAAAAGAAATAGGACTTTGCTCAGTAAAAATATGGACTATCTCCAGGAATGTAAGGGAAAGTTTAAGAAAGCTTTCTTTTAAAGTGAACGCAAAGCATTTTAGCATACAAGAAAACCTTGAAAACTAAATATTTTTACTTATCCGTCTGATCTGAGTTGGAATTAGAAGTACGTGCAAAATTATGAATATTTAGATTTTTAAATCATTATAATCGGGAACAAGTTTTAAAGTATGTAGAAAAATGTAAAAGCATAAAAACATTGCAAATATGCTTTTCAGAAACCCCAATGCCATGTGTCAAACTGAATCTCAATATTTAATCAGCGCTACTAAAAAATTATATATTTGGCCTTATCTACATGGGAGAAATGGGCATTTATTGAAAAATTTCTCTCTCTTTCTAAGAAAACATTTATTTATTTTATTAATTTTGAATACGACTTTGAAGTAACATACATTTTAAATTTCGTATGTGTTACTGAGAACACAACCATATAGGGGATTGATGCTTTCAGAACAAACACTTCTTTCATTGGTGAGAAAATAAAGCAAAGTATGAAATCAGGCACTTAGAAGCAAAGGGGTGTAAGTGACCAAAATGAAAATTTTGAGATACCTAGGGCAAATGATAAATTAAACACCCATCTGTTTTGTGGGAAAGAGATTTTAGTGGTAGCTTTGACAAATACTAAAAAAAAGCGTGGTTTAAAAAAATTACTAAATAAAAGCTGCATTCCGTTTGGTGGCAAAGGGATGCAAGTGCACTTACATTCGTTTGCCTCTAAATAAAATTATTTGATTTTTCAGTTAGTTTAAATACGCAATGCAGACGATCTATTTACAAAACTTAAAGAACAAAAAAAATCGGAAAAAAATTCTGAATTGTTGAATAATAATAATAAAAGCAAGGGTTAAAAGTTAAATCGTCTGCAGATTTTATTTTTGTCATGTTTTGCTTTCGGCAATTTGTCTAATGGCAATGATCTTTAGTTTGTTGATAAATATAATTATTCAAAATTTATATTATGCAGCTTTTAATAAATTTTATATGACTAACAAATTATTTTCAGTACTGTGTAATTTATCAAGATGAACTAGACACGTTTCTCATTTCGTGGCAAAAGGGTGTAAGTTAACTAGTTGAAAGCAAAGGGGTGTAAGTAAAAATAAGCTATTTTCTTAAAAAATCCTACGCCAAATCTAATCATCAGAAACACTTCACACTTCATGCTTAAACTAACACATACATATAGGACTCGAAAATAAAAAAAAAACCATTTACATGAAGAACTTCTAGAATTTAGTACAGGAATTAAACTTCAAACCGGTTTTACTCAAAATGATACTTTAGTCACTTACATCCCTTTGTTTCTCACCGCCTCAAATGTACTAGGAAAGGAGCAGATGAGTTAGAAGCAAAGCTTCAAAGGAACGGATAAATAAGAAATATCATTGTCTACTCTTGAAAAGAAAATCTTGATAAGCATCTTATGAGCCATAAAAATCTAAAATACATGCGGGAAAATATTAAATAGAAAACTTCACGCTCAAAAAACGGAAATATGTTTTAAACTGATAGCGACTTTATCAGTGCAAAAAACATGAAAAATGCAAATAACATCCATAAGTAAAACGGATTTGAAATATAAAACTTCAAAAGACGCTTGTAAGCCCAAAACTTTACAGTATAGGTAAAACTTTACCGTTTTTTCTTCGTTTTTGCGCAGTAAATCTTTGAAAAATACTAAAATCTTTTTTTTAGTTTTCTAGCAAAATCTAGAAGATAGTATGTATGTAACTTACACTTTACCAAATTACCAAGCTAAATGGTATCTATTAAGAACGTCACTTCGTAAAGGGATATCCTTACATTAACAAAGCTGTTCAGAGCTGTATCGAAAAATTTTAGGTGATATATAGTAATTTACATTCTCTTAACAGACCTATTTACTCAAAGGACTATGGTAATCAGTACTCTCATAAAAGATAAGTATACCGAAATTTTATTTTACAAATAACAAAGAACACATTTTTAGAATTTCTGCTAGGTTAAGTAGATGTAATCTACATTAAAATTTAGTATTAATTATTTCTTGAATTGTATAAAATAACCTATTTCACTTCACCGCAATTTTCGGAATGAATTAAATGAATGCAAGCTCATTTGAAAACAAATGGTTCGCTTTGATGCATTACTGACATTTAATTTATGCTTACTCGCGAACTCTACGAACGATTCATCAGCTTCTCATTATATTTTCTCTTTATGAACATCGAATTCAATAACTTCAATGATTTATGCTTGATTCAAATAAAGAGCAAAATTATTTATTACTTTGTGGAATAATACTTCATTCTCACCAAGTCTAAAGCTTAAATTTTGCTGTATGCTTTCAAGCTTTTGCATGTAAATATTTTACGCCCTGATTTTAGATTTGTAATGCCTTCAACCAAATCCAGTTCTGATTTATACATGAAGATCTTATGAGAACAGTGGTTTAGTTTCACTTTAATCGCTACCTCTGTAATACTAAATGCCTAACGCGTTGTTGATTTTAACATTGAGATAAAGTAAGTCAAAGCGTCCCGGATTTTGTGCCGCCTATCGGAGATAATAAGAAGCGTAACGATGAAATTAAGTGAGCTATTAATAATGCCATGATTTAAAACGAAGGCCGCGAGTTTAAATATAATTTAAACCAAGGCTGAACTTGATCCAGTTAATTAACTGTTACGGATCAGGCTGTTTCATTTCTGGAAACATCAAAAGATCCAACGTCGCACTTTTTCCGCCTCTAGTGGCGCTAGTGCCCGACCCAGAAAAGTTTGTTCATTTTAAAGCCTCTTTATTTTGCTAATACGATGTCTTTTCCTGGTTTCCGCAAAAGTTCAGATGAATAATTTCAGTGGAAAGTCGTCCTATCTCTGTTTAGAATGTAATTTTTAAAGATTTTTGCAGGTTAATTAATTTTTTCTAATGAAAATGAGGTACTTTTCCGTTTTGAGGAGGCTGGTTATCGTTATTATTCTTGTTTTTCGCCAAATCAAACTACTTTACCATTTTGTGTTGCGGTTGGCGATGTTTAAATATTTTTCCAAAAGACAAACTCCGGACACAAAACAAATTGATTCAGAAAAAAAAAAAGAAAGAAAGAAAGAAAACCATCGCCAGCACCCCCCAAAACGGAAAAATACTGAAAGTTATTCTTGTTTCAGTAGTAATTACATTCTTAACTCTGAAATAAATTCAATAATATTCGACTTTTGATTTATAGTCAATATGTGTGTGTCGTTTAATGCATTTGTATGCATTTTATTACTTCTTTTGTGCAGAAATAAATGCTTAGAATAAAATAGTTGTGCTTTATTCACCTTTTCCAGCCATATTTTTTTAAATAAAAACAATAGCAAATTACCCAGTTAACTCTTAACTTAAGATTGATTAAATGTAACTTTGAATGTTTCAAAAAATATATGTATTTCAAATTTTGCCTGAGGCAGCAAAAGTTATGATAATGCTATTTATTCTATATTACAAATAGATTAAATTTGCATATAACATTTACTAAGCATATAGTTTATTTGTTTAATGAACTATATATATTTACAGAAATAAGCAATATAGTAATAAATGAATTTGAGTACTTATCTCGAATTGGTTTAAAATTAATAATAGACAACATTAGAATTTCTCAAATTTTTAACTGAGCTTTTTTAGTCGTATTTACTACTGAAACAAGCGCTGGCTGGCGATGGTTATTATTATTATTATTTTTTTTTTTTCAAATCAATTACGCCAAATCAATAATATGATTCTTATCTGTAAGAAAGAAGCCTCAAAGTTGAATAGAGGGCGCTGAGTGCCAACCCCTATTTTTGTCACATCATTTATGGCGAAATGAGACAGCCTGATAACAGTTAAACAGTAAACTGGATCAAGTTCAGCCGTGTTTAAACTGAAGCTTTTACTCTAAGCTAACACTTGGCGGCGTTGATCTCCGGGACGGTATCTGACCAACAATATGATTCAACTTTTTGAGTCAACTCGTTAGGCATTTAGTATTACGGAGGTAGCGCTTTAATAAACATTAAAAAATGTTTTAAGTTACATGGTTTTACTAGCGTTTCATGGTATAATTTGCTTTTTTTTTCTCCAAGCGCCTCTTCCGCTGCTTCGCAGTTTCTTTTTCGCCATTGATTTGAGCTTTTTAAAATTAAAAACATTGTTGCATTATCCAAACATTCCAAACACAGCTATCGTTGCCATTTAACAAATAAAAATTCTGATAATTTCCTTAAAGCCAAAATTATTAATTTTTTACCTAATTAACGTTATAATAAGTTATAAATTGGATGAACTATTGTATTGTCATCGAAGATAAGCTCGAGTGCAAAGTTTGGAGATAATTTATGCAGCAATAATGATAGAAAACCACGTAACAAACTTCCGTGACAAATCAAGTTAAATAAAACCGTGTAAGAGATATCGTTAGCCTTATTTTCATGCTCAAACACGTCATTTGTATCTATACAGTAGACTCCCGAGTATACGAATAGCGACTATCCGGCATCCGTATTATCCGGCTTATTTTTATATCTTAGTGCTATCCGGTCTAGTACTGCGGCTGCGTTCACATTCTACGGGGCTTGAGATAAATTTAGGATTTCTACAAAATAGGAAGTGAGAAAATACTTATTATAACAGTGGGATTTTGAGTAAAAAGTTTGTATTCTGGTACTGGTGGGGCGAAGAAATGAGTTCTGGAACTCCCGCCCATCCAGCGTTTTTGTTAGCCAGCCAGTCCTTTCCGGCTAACAAATGCTGTGTTCTTAAATATAAGGCGCCTCTACCCTCTCAGAAATAGAGCTCTCATTTTTGACGATTCTTCAATCGTCAACAAAATTTTGTTATTTACAACGATACTTTCCTCGCGCGATCACGTTAATCATTAAAAAGGTTACTACACAAATTTCGCCCATTTGACGAAAGTTTCGTGAGATTTGAGCATGCGTTTCTGAGAGTGTACAGACAAAATATTTCAAAATAAAGTGAGGGAAACAGTTCCGCTTTACCTTCTATTAATTGCAAAGGAAAATTCACAAAACATATCATGAAGCTTCTATACAAGATATTTCAGGCCAAATGAAGAAAAAAAAGGAATGAACATAAACAGAAATTAAATTAATGTGCGAAAAAAACATAATATAAAAGAAAAGCACGAGTTAAATAAGAAGTAATATTCAAGTTAAATTAGTCACCTTTAAAACTCATACAATAAAATTGAAACTGGATAGATTTTTCATGAGTATGATGTAAGTGCGTGTATTTACACAAATTTGGCAACAAAAATATGCTGATAAAAATACTAGTACAAATATCATGAGGTAGTTCATATTAATATCTTAAAACCAATATTTCGAAGCAAGAGAATCACTTTAACATTAATATAGCTTGTAGAATTTAGTACTTTGATCTTTTCCAACTCTAGTGCTTCCAGATTCAAATACTATTTCTTGCAAAAATAAATGCTCTATATTTCATAACTAGCTGCTATACGGAATATAAGTCAGTAAAAAGCTTTTGCTTTGAAAACTCTGAGAAAAGTTTGATTCACTAGAACGTGCTCGATCCTTTCTCAAACTCAAACGCAGTTTTATTATCAAACTAGGAGTTCCTTTAAAATTGCTTTTTTTTTCGCTTTATTCTTTTGGACGTCCTAGGTTTTCAAAAGAATATACGAATGACATACGTCTTACTCGTAAATTTTGATTGAGTTTTTTTGAGATGAAAACCAAAAAATTAGATTAAAAATTGTTAAGCGTGGCAAAAAACTCTTCATTAATTCCTGTAGCTTTAAAATTACTTACGAAAGTCCATAGCTTTATTCTTATAATTTTTTTAAGCAATTTTAAAATTTTATATTGTGTTCATGTATATCTTATTTTGCACTTTATGTCCCCAAACCCTAACGGTATTAAGATATTTCCAAAAAAAATATTTGACGGGTATTGTATAAAATTACTAAATTAATACCCGTTTATCTTTTTATGTTCATCACATCACTTACAAAAAACATAAATGAATACTTCATTCACTAGTATACTTAACGAAGTTCGCCAACGAATTTAAAAGCATACGCTCTTATAAGAATATTTGCCGTTTATTACTTAAATGCATTTATTATTATTGAAGCGATTGCAGAATCACTTTATAAGATATAAACAAGGAATTAATTATCTCTTATTAGTAGCTATAATTAAATATATGTCCATTAAAATAATTGCTGCAAAAACAAAGTTTTTGCTATCACAAGGCTAATTATTCCTGACACGGAAATAACAAGGAATGGTTTCTGAATTCAAGCCTTTTAATTCGTTTACATTTCTTTCTTTTTTAATTGCAACGTAAAAGCTTTAGAATTTTATTTGTAAGTTCAAAGTATTGCATTACAAAACAAAAAATCACACGCCTCATTTACTTAAAAGCATACTCAAAAACAGTTGTAAAGCTAATATTAAATACGAGTATATTTAATTATAAGTATTTTTTTTTTAAATTCTTACTATCGAATGTGTTACTACTGTTCTTCGATGACAATGCTGCGTGTAATTAGGGATGTCGATTAACTTTTACTGTTTCTAAAAGTTTACTGTTAAAATAGTTCTCTCTTTGAAATTTAAGTTTAATGACTGTACCATATTATATTAGTTAGTAAGTTAACTAACACGTACATTAAAAGTATAAATACAGGATGTTCTAATCGTATATATAATGTAACACGAAAAAAAACCACTTTTTTATCGAAAGTGTGTTGCACTTAATAGCTGTTTCTTTCCTTTGTTTTATCACTTGATGCTTATTTGTGAAAACCTTACCATTAAAACAAGTTGCCATTTGCACAGTAGGAATTACTGTGCAAGTTATTCACAAAAATGTTAATGTAATTTACGCAAAGTATATAAGAAAATTAAGTAATAGTCATTTCAACAACTGATTAAAAAAAGTATTTAAAAATCGTAGTGGCCTATACTACTAGTTGTTCCCCTATTTGTTTTCGCAGAAAATTTCAAAAATAGCATCACATTTTATTTTTTAACAGACATTCTTTAACAAATTTTAAAGCATCATAATTCTTGTTAACAAACAGTTGGTAACGAACCACGAAAAGAAAAAAAATCTATTTCTAACACAATATGAAGAGAAATACACATTTGCAATTTTTTCATGACCCTCTCTAAAAACTCATTTTAAATGAAGTTTTTAAATGAAAAACAAAAAATGAAGTTTTTTTAACTGAAAAATAAACTATGATAACCAGATTGCATTATTGTGAGTAAATATTTGCAACAACATACTACTGAACTTTAAAACAATATTAAAAACTGTAAGTAAACTTTAATCATGTAGCTTAAATAGAATTGAGCTATCCTGTACTTAGAAATATACATCTACTTTAAATAAGAAAATTTAAATTACAAAAATCAGAAGCAAAAAACATGCAAAGGAATTATGTTTTCAAAAATAGCAAGAAATAAACTATTCGCTATTCTTCAACCATTTCGATACATTATTTTCAAAAATATTTTAAGTATTATGTGACGCATAAGATTACATTAAAGTATGAAAAAGTGAGAGTTAAAGTTATTGTTTCTCAAACTATTTTAAAAGATTCAACAAAAAGAGGTATTAAAGAAAAAAATAAAATAAAGAATAAATAAATAAAATAAGATTAAAAACATCAATAAATAAATAATTATATATATATATATATATATATATATGTGTGTGTGTGTGTGTGTGTGTGTATTAAATAAAATGAAAAAGAAATAATATAAAATTAAAAAAATAATAAAAAATATTTTTTTTCTCATTTGAAAGTTTTGAAGATATTTTTAAGTAGTTCAAAAATGTTTCCTATTAGCATCTGTAATACATTTAAAATTCTTTTTTAAAACTGTAGACATGCTATGAAATAAATTCTGTCAACCAAATGTAGGAAATAGTTTAAAAATTCTGAAGGCATGCGTAGTTTTTTTCCTTCGAAGAATTAGAGAAAAATTTTGAGAAAAAAGAAAAGAAAAGTTCTACATACCCTTTAAATTAACTCACAAACTGAAACTGATTAACTGAATGATTGGTACGACTTTACTTCAAATATTTCTCATTTTAAAATGTTTCATTTATCGTGAAAAGAAGATATTCGTTAACGAAGTTTAGTTTTGACATAAAGGGCCATCTAAAAGTTACATCCTGATCTTTTCAAAATTGAATGTTAATTTTTGCACTTAAATACTGAAACAATGTACTTGAACATCATAAAACCGGTTAAAGAGCTCTTTTGCGACACCCAATCGCAGTCAAAAGAACTTCCCAATTAGGCATTGCACATATTCTACGGTTATGCGAAATTGCAACATTACACGGCTAGTCCTTACGGCACAAAACTCGTCAAAATGTACTTGGAGATAGCGGAAATGAATTTTTTGCTTGTACGCTCAGTACAGTCGTCACGAAAAAGCCTGTTAAAACTCATTAGCCCCTTGCAATACTTTAACGAGTTTGACTCGTGATGAATATTTTAACACAAGCATGATTATTACGAGTCAGACTCGTGAAAAGATAATCGGGCCAAACATGAATATCACGAGTCAGACTCGTGAAGAGATATTCGGACGACTACCGATTACGCCCGAGTTTGGTCGAGCTAAATGGTACGGTAAGGGGTTAATGGGTGAATAAAATGGGAGATGAGGTTGATAATTCATCGCAATAAAGTGAATGCAAAACTGTTTTTACTTTGTACTAGTTTAGCAGAACGTTTTGAACGTCCCTCCCTTTAAAAGAATCACCTAACAGTCCCTGGGATTGAAAATGCTTGTCACAATAAGGTTTATCACACACACACACACACACACAAAAGTCCATTATTTTTACATGGAAGAAAACTGCTGAGAGGTGAAGTCATTATCCTCAGGTATTGTGCTATCCGGTAAACTGGCAACTTTAATTTCTTACTAACCGCACATACATTTAAATACAGGGTTTCATCTTTCGCAGCAATAGCTAAATTTTCAAAAGAATGTTTACCGTTTTGTAAATTTTTAATAGTATTAATTTCGTTATGATTATATCTTCTTGTTATGGTTGTCGCTTAAGCAAAAAAAAAGTAAAAAATTGATGATTTTTCCCCCAGATACATTGAATAATGCAAGTTTTGAGAGGAGAATTATTAACATCTATTCTCCCAGTAATACACGGCAGGTACATAGCATATAATTCCTTTTTTTTTCTCTCTATTGATGTTCACTGAATACTATATTATTTAATTATACATATACGATCGCCTTTTATCCTCTGCGAAAAAAGGTTTACTTATTCTAAATTTTTTTTTTATCCCCTATTGAATAGAACAAGAATGTCTTTAATGAAATACTGAATAATATAACGCACAAATATTTTAGATACTACAAGTATGTAAGATAAGTTTTTTTCGGTCACTTTTACAAATTCATCGTTACATGCATAACTAATGTCTGTCAATATTATTATTTTTTTGTTTGACTTTCATATTTTTATTTATTTCAAAAGAATCATGCTAATTTTAAAATGAAGGAACTGTGTTCAGTTTTGCAATAAACAACACATATTTCCATATATTTTTCACGGATATATTTGAATTTTTTTTTTTGTTTAACTTTCATATTTTTATTTACAGCAAAAGAATCATGGTAATTTTAAACGCAGGAACTGTATTCAGTTTTCCAATAAACAAAATAAAATTTTTAAATTTAAAAGATATATATTTTTCTCTTAAGATACTGATTTTTTTTAGCAGAATAGCATTTTTTACCAATCAAAATAAGTCGTTCTTTTGACTTTTTATTACAAAATTTTCTTGTAATTCTCAGAAATATAAGTGTAAGACAATTTACTGTTCGTCAAAAAGTGACAATATTTAGAAAATTAGAAATAAATATACAGTACATTGTTTGAAGTTGAAAAAAATTGTTCAGATGGTGATTAAGACTTATTAAATGACAGTAATTTTGATGTGCATTTCTGTCGTAAAGTATAACGCAGAAAATGAGAAATTTTAATGAGGCAATATAGGTTTTATATTTAGAGGCTTACAGTTACTGAGTGCACTAGCTATGTTTATGCATGCTGTTTTTCTCATTTCCCCATAGGCGTAACCAGGGGGGGGGGGTTTGCGGATTCAAACCCCCCCCTCCCCATTGGGTATTTATTTATTTAGGCACATTTAGGCACACAAAAAAATTTCTGGATACGGCCTCGCAAAGCACATATTTTTTTCCCCCTTAGAAAATTAAACACATATGCATATGATTTTATTTCCTCTTTCTCTGAAGGGTTGTGATCATGACCAAAGTATGCAGCTCATAATAAAGAGGACTTTTCATCTGGTTATAATCAACTCCCTTATCACCATGGGGGGGGGGGGGGGTTACAGCGAAAGGTGGCTTCAATCACCGTACCACACACAGACAGAGATCCTTTCAATCACTCCAGAGCGTTTTCTTTCCTTCTTGATGTCTTTTTTACCCAAAGGCAGCAATTTGGGAAGGAGCTGGGGTCTGAAAATGAAGGACCCCTAGCCAACAATTGTCCTAATGGGTTAAACCCTCAAGCCAGGAAGAAATGCTCATCAAGTCAAGAAACTTAAAGAGCAGCTTGTATTTATTTATGACTTCCTGTCTAAACACCCATTTTGGTAAAATCTTTTTTGTAGATGAGCCGATTAGAAAACTGATGAACTGTATTTGCATTGCATTCTCATTTACAGATGTTCTCTCATCTCATATTTTAAATGCTTTTTTTTTCTTATCATGGTCCATCACTGATTGCATTACGACTCTGTAAATCATCCGTTCAACGTTTCCAATCTCACTGCTACGGTTTAAGGCTGCATTTTAATTTACAATCAAGTATTATTTATATTTTAGCTAAATTTTTAATTTTTTTCGATACATAATAATGTTTATACTCCAGCGATGGACGCGTTCGTCATCCAAAAAGCAAAGAAAATTTGATTCAGACGCTTCCACTTCTGAGGTATGTTTTGTTACAAATTTAACAAAATTTTCAGAAATTTATTGTGGGGATGAGCATTTTTGTAGGGGAATTCGGATTTTTTTCTCTAAAATTCCACTATTTCCCATTTTTAATATTATGAATGCCAGGACATGGAAGATTGCTTAGCGTTAAATATTGAATTTTATAGTAATGAATGTTTAATGTTTTTGTGAATCAAATCCGTATCCAGAGGGGAAGGGGGATCTTTTGCAATGTATCATATATTCCTCCCTGAAACTGCTTAACATATGTGTGTCGAAGTCTGGGCACTCCCCGCAAAAAAATTCTGGATACTGCCTTGGCTCCGGAGCAGGGAGAGCATGTTAAGAATTAGGAAGGGCAGTGTATGCTTCAAAACCATACCCATTATATATATATATATATATATATATATATATATATATATATATATATGACTAGAAATGATGTTAATATGAATTTGTTTACATATATGAGAGCTTTTTGATGTATATATAGTAGATGTATTTTTAGATCTTTGGTGAAGTTAGAGGAGTGGGTATTTGGGGCTTCTGCAACTTAAATTTCTGTAACTGGTCTTACATCTATAATGCTTAGGCTATAACTCTGGAGGCAATGGTTCGAGGGCTCTCCCCAGGAACCTTTTTGAAATCTTCCTAGCAATGCAATTTCGGGATAGTTTGGTGATGTTAGAGGAAACAGAAAGGAGTTTGGTTACTCTCCCCACCCACCCCCGCAAATTTTTTCAAAATAAAGTCTCATATCTTTTAAGTTACTTTTGGTGTCGCTCGTGATAGTGTTCAATGTCCTTTCCCTGAAAGTGTTTCTGAAAGTAAAGTGTCTTAAAAGCGTAATTTCTCTTTTCTTTCTGTTTTTGAAGCTTGTGATCTGAATTTTTTGCCGGGGGGGGGGGGAGTTGAATTGCTCCGAGGGGGTATCTCCCCCCCCCCCGGGAGATGCCTGAAATAAACATAGAGTATACCTTAAGAGACAAGTATTTATGACTATTAAATTTTCAACTCTTTTACACTTCTTATTGGAGTTTAGTCTGTACATTTTTAGGGTGAACCCCCCCTTTCACCAACCCTATTTACGCCTATGCATTTTCCTATATTTAATTTAAGTCTGTTGGGATTCAAGCTTGAGATATTCAAAATTTCCTACTCAACATATTTTACTTTTTCTCTTTTATAATTGAAAACTTGCTAATTTGAAATTAAACTGGACTTCCATAAAACTAAAAATACAGGAATTTCATTAACGCATTCAAAAAAAAAAAATCGTTATTTTGTAATATACGACGTTCTATTGACATTCATTCAACTAAGATTTTACTGTAGATATCATAATTTAGTTGTAAGACACATAATAATGTTCAAAGAGCAGACACTAAAATTCAAAAGTATCATAATTGAGAAAAAGAAATTTCGCCTTGTTTCATGGCATGTTGTATAAATTTCATGGTAAAAAAATTAAGTCAAGTAACTTGCAAAATAATTCTTGAATGGAAGAATTAAGTAATCCTAATGTGTCA
Organism: Octonoba sinensis; assembly: GCA_038502835.1. Lineage (NCBI taxonomy): Eukaryota > Metazoa > Arthropoda > Arachnida > Araneae > Uloboridae > Octonoba > Octonoba sinensis. The sequence continues at coordinate 141,574,684 of CM076599.1, forward strand.
CTATCCACCTAACAATAACAACTAACGTCTTATGAATGGCTTAGAGCGACTTATGAATGACGTAATACATTTCATATTTAATGCATAAGCATGAATACCAAAAAGGGTTCCCAACGAGTATTTTTGACTGAAATAACATTACATTAAAAAGATAATATTTGAATGTTAGAATATATCATAAATATATTTTGTTCTTAATAATACGCATCATTTTGAATGAAGTGTCATTCGTATGATCAAAGTGAACGATAATACATTTACCTTTTCATGCTTAACAAAGATGTTTTTCGCAAATTTAATAATTGAATTCTTACAGACTTCGGCGAAGCGTAACTCATTTTATCAAGCTAGCTTTCTACTCCTCCCACCCTCTCCGGTTTGCTAACTCTGGTACTTTTACGAATCTCTCTGTGATCAATCTCACATTTTCGAATATTAGATGAAAGTCAAACAACTTCTTTAAGTTATCCGCAAATAATTTTATTTTTCATCATCAACGGAAGGAAAAGTAATTTTGAAAAGCGTGGGTTCTGTTGGCAGGTGTTAGTTCTGTGCATGTCAAAGATATCTTGAGGAGAAGCTTAAAACGAAAGAAATTTTTAGATCAGGAAGCACATTTCTTTTGTGAATCTCGTTCGCCAAAATGCCAAACATCGAAAAAATTATTAATAAAGAGTTGCTCCAAGATTTCAGCAAATCTATTTTCGAATGTGACAAAGTGAATAATAAATCTAAAGATTTTCATAGTTAATTTTAAATACTTTAACTCTCAGAAATTTGGGAAACGGAATGAAAATTTCAGTTTTTTTACGTTTTATATTAGAAATGCATTCACAGATCTAAAATGCTTTAATAATTTCATAAATTATAAAAACTTTTCATATAATTGGTATTCTAGAAGTTAATAGGCTCAATGTTGATGGTTTTAATTGCATTTTGATATTTCACGACGTTCTTGTAATTATCAGAGTTAAAAGTTCTTTAGGCGAAATAAAAATATCGTCCCTTTATTAAATGACAGAAAAGTTTCATTACCTCAGGAAATAACTTTAAGCTAAGATTATAAGTTTTACAGTCCAAAAAAGTGAATATAAGTTCATAAAACCAAAATAAATAAATAAATAAATAAAACTAGTTAATTAATAAAAGACTTCTCTTAAGACAAAACAAAAAAGTGTCAAAACAGCAAGTGTCTCACATGCATCAAACTACAGACATTCCTGAAAAGTCCAGTAAACTTTATGCTATGTTTTATCTTAAACCTCTATTGCCCAAGTTTATTTATCGTCGTCCGCCTTGAGGCAGAGTTGGGAATTAGAGGGTTAATCCCCTACGCTCGTACCTTCCATTCATGGTGACAGGCATGGGCGAGCCAGGCGAAACCTGTGGTTAACCTAATTGGCTCTTGATAACTCAATAACTCCGCTCTCGTATTGACGGATTGGCGGTTTCTACTGCGTCAGTAAATGTACCGATCAGCCAACATGAGGATAAGTTAATCCTGTAATGCCCATTTTTTGTCGTCGTCCGCCTTGAGGCGGAGTTGGGCATAAGAGGGTTAATATTTCGAAATTAGTTACGTATAGTAGCTAAACAGAACTTGTTATTTCCATTGTTTTATCACTTTGCCTTCTTGGTGTTGATATTTCAGTATTGAAGAGTGCAAAAATATAATTTCACTCACCATAATAAAGGCGAAACAAACAACTTAGATTAATTGTTATTACCCCACCCTTTCATACATTTTATTTTGCTTTCGAAGTTTAACAATTTCATAAAAAGTAAAGATTAATGTATGTTTTTTCTTATTTGAAGTAAAAGCTTTGCAAAGGGGGAGGGGAGAAAGAAAGCTTCAAACTTTTCTTTATGCATCCAAATGTCGTAACTTATTCAATTCCACATGCATTTTTCTTCATCGTTCTTAAATGCAACTAATGCAAATTTTAGACCCATGAATTGAACTTCCAAGAATGACATTTTGGAAGAATAAACGACACAAAGACCTACGAGAAATGAAAGAAATAAGACAAAAATAAATAAAGTGTGAAAATTTGCTTAGTCTAAATCTTTGTTTCAGCTCTACTTTGATGTGTCTGCTTTTAAAAGAGGAAAATAAAACTCTAGGAGAGTGTCATGAATTCTCGTATGGAAATCAGGGCGTTACGAGGATGATGCATGCAACCGAATGATTGAAAATCAGGAATAAACCATTTTTAGCTTTCAAAACAATTTACATAACCTCTGAAATATGGTAGTGGTTCAAATGTGCATTACGTATTCCAATTCAGAAGCAAAAATAGACTAAATATATGACAGAATAACCTATTAAGGTCTCCATTTGACTTGACAAGGTTTTTTTTATATGTAACGTGAATGAGATGACTGCTTTTAATATAAACCTTGCCTCCTTTTTTCCTGTTATTTTTATTTTTATTTTATTTCCCTCCCTCTATCTCTCTCTTTCTCTTTTAAAAGAAGTAAATAATTTTCGGGTATTACGGGAATACCATGTCGCGAATTTCACTCAAGATACAATAAATGTAAAAAGTCAAACCTAATACAATCTTTAACTTTTTGTCTATAATTTTGTTTTGTCGAAAGCAATTCAATTTTTTTTTTTCGAATGGGAAAAGTAAAAAAAATAAAAAGTTCGCGCTAGGCCGCGCGATCGCGCGATTCCCGCAATATTTTTTGAAATCCCACTCAAAAAAAAATTTTTTTTTGGGCTTTAACTTTAAAAACCCCACTCAAAATTTTGGTCAAGGAGGAAAATCCCACCTTGTATTTTTCCCCAGTGTGAACCCTGTAAATGGTTTTTATCTTTGCTTGTCCTAATAATCATTGCGAATCAACGATCTTGTTCGACAATGGCCCGAAAACTATCTTCAATAAAATTGCGTGATGGATTAAAAATTTTTTCTAGAATTAACTTAAAATTAGACAATGTTAATCGCACAATACTGAAAATTTAAGATACATAGAATAATTTGCAATTAGAACATAGAAATATAATTGTGAATGAACATTTGTTCATTCATCAACTTCAATTATTGTCGATTCAACAACTTCGCAGACGTTTTAAAACCATGCTGGTTAAAATCGCAACTTCATTTCTAAAAATGCGCATTGATGCGTAGTTTTAATAAATAAATTATAAGCACTAAAAAAAGTCATAATATCAGCAGAAATTTAAATATTTGACAAGATAAGTGTTTTAAGTTATGAATTAAAAATAAATACGAATGAATTGGTATCAAGGGTATGTTTTACTGGGACCACATAACAATGTACTATAAAAGAAAAAAGAAAGAAAAAAAAATGTGATGCTCCATAACATAATGCTTCGAAAGACATCAACACTATTAAAAATTTCCGTAAGAAAATAGTAAAATAACCATTTATATGATTGTTATTTTACCATATTTAAGTACAACAGTTGAATAACCATTAAAAAGATGGTACTCAAACCGCTGATTGCGAAAAAAATCGTTTATTCTGTTTACCCTAAAGAACGTTTAACTAACCGTAATTTTCAAGCGCTCAATAAGAATCGAGCGTCCATCTTGGTCGCGAAACCTTACCGGTCGTACGTTGTTGTTAAAATATGAATAAAGATTTATCAGTTCAAATCTGCATGTGTATATAAAAAAAGCAGGAAAAAAACGGCTTAAGCAGTATTTACTATATAATAGAAAGACATACACACGTAAATCAAAAATTGGAGACATCGGATTCCCGAACTGTTTGAGAATGAGCGAACCCATAATTTGAGCTGCTGAAGCTTGTTTGTATTTTAATTTTTGCAGCAAAAAAAAAAAAAGGATTTTCGTCAATATACAGTAATTTTAGACCAAAAATAACTTTGGATCCAATCAAAAACTGAAATCACAATTTTAATGCAGTTTGCCTGTTGGAAAAGATTTATTGATAAATAAACGGCCGCTTTGAGTGATGTTGATGGCCGAAAGGTTACAGTGCAAAGTTGGTACACCACACACCCGGGGTTCGATTCCCGCACGCTTCGTTTACGGTTTCTACGCCTCGAAATGGTTCAAAAGCCGTAAAAACCTAAATTTACAGTTTTGAAACCATTTATAAATGATTATGAAACCGTAAACTTCTGTATTTACGGCTTTTTAGCCAAGCTTATTGGAAATGGTTTAGGTCCCGTAAAGGTAGAAAAATGTTCCAAACCGTAAATTTAACGGTGAAATATATGGACAGACAGCTGCCGGCTATTTAACCGTAATTTCGCGATGAAATTTCTAACAGTATAGTTTCCATTTTTTTTGGTCAAAGGTTGAAACCTCCTTTGACAGTTTAGAGCCTAAAGTTCGAATTTAGACATATGAGACAAAAAACCTCCAGATACATTCTGGATAAACTTAGGCGTATAATTTTGAAAAATATTTAGGCATTGGAATATTAGGCAAGTCGTGAATGAATTAATTTTATATGTCCCGCAATCTACACTGTTAGACATTTCATCATGAAATTACGGTTAAATAGCCGGCAGCAGTCTGTACATCTAATTAACCATTAAATTTACGGTTTGGAACATTTTTCTATCTTTAAGGGACCTAAACCATTTCCAATCAGCTTGGTTAAAAAGCCGCAAATACAAAAGTTTACGGTTTTATAAGCGTTTATAAATGCTTTCGAAACTAAATGTACAGTTTTTGAGCCATTTTGAGAAGAAGAATCTTCGAGGCGTAGAAACCGCAAACGGAACGTGCGGGAATCGAACCCCGGGTGTATGGTGCACTAACTTTGCGCTCTAACCATTCGGCCATCTACACTACTCAAAGCGGCCGTTTATTTATCAATAAATCTTCTTTTCCAACAGGCAAACTACATTAAAATTGAGATTTCGATTTCAGTTTTTGATTGGATCCAAAGTCATTTTTGGTAAAATTTACTGTTATATTGACGAAAATCATTTTATTTGCTTCAAAAATTAAAATACAAACAAGGTTCAGCAGCTCAAATTATGGCTTCGCTCAATCGCAAACAGTTCGAGAATTCGTTGTCTCCAATTTTTGATTTACATGTGTATGTGTTTTTATTTAGTAACCACTGCTTAAGCCCTTTTCTTTCTTTTTTTTTTATAACCACATGCAGATTTGAATTGATAAATCTTGATTCATATTTTAACAACAGCGTACGAAGGTAAGGTTCCACAACACCAAGATGGACGCCCGATTCTTATTGACTACGAGACCTAGTGGCGCTTGTAAATTACGGTTAGTATACGTTGTTTAGGAGAAACAGAAAATAAACGATTTTTTTTCACAATCAGCGGTTTGAGTACCATCTTTTTAATACTGTTGTAGTTAAATATGGTAAAATAACAATCAAATAAATGGTTACATTACTATTTTCTTACGGAAATTTTGAACAGTGTATTATTGTATTCTTCCTATTATGAATCCTAGGCTTTTAGCTGTAACAAAATAAAGTTTTAAGACTATACATCTTTTTATACATTTTACCAAATATTTGAATTTTTAAACTGTGAATTACATATAAACACTAACTTTTCTTTGAATAGTCTAAATAAGAAGTTACTGTTTATTTATCCAAGATGAATAATTTACTGTTTTCATGATTTTGAAAAGTCAGGTAAAAAATTTTAAAGTCTAATTGTGTTAGCCCTATTTGAGAAAAGCGTTTCAATTTGCTTATTGAAAGATATAATTATGTGATGGAAAAAAACCACGTGTTCCGTGTCGGTTAATGAAATGATTTTAGAGGTTGCTTTGTTGCTAAATTCAAGAAAGTTTTAAAGGAAAAAAAATGTATTGTCTTGAAAGCTTATTTTTAATTTGCCGTTTTTCTTTAATAACAAACTATTTACATAAATGGAAGAACAAAATGAACAGCAATAACTGTTCGTCAATAACAGTAACACGAGAAATTTATAATTAAAGAGAAAAACAACTAATTTGCAGAGTTGATAAAATTTCTCTTTTGTAATTCTACACTAAGTGAATTAGTATTTTGCATTTTACCGGGGAAAAAGGCGTTGACTTCAATGTTGTCTTAAATAAGCGCATCTGCGTCTTATCATCAATATTCAAAAACGATTTTAGAAACACACGACAGGAATGATGTATAATACTTGAAATAATATTTTATAAAGATGAAATTTAAGTAAAAAATATTTAAAAAATACTTTATTGAAATGTAGAGTTTCATGTTTGTTTTAAGAAGCTAATTAATGAATAAAATAATTTCGAGAGTGTTTATTTTGTTGACTTCTTATGATAGTAATTTTCTGTAGATTGTGTTGTGGCTAATTGAGTTTTCTTCAATATTTAAGAATATCTGATTTAAAAGATATATATATATATAAGTACAATATAGACAAGTTGATCTCAAGTTAAATTTATTTACTTGATTGCATATTCATATTCGTGCATTTTATGCACAAGTTCTTTTTTTTAAAGTTTGTTTCTTCGCCTATCTCCTGCTGAAAGGAAAGAATTATTTATAAATAAACGACCGCTTTGTGTGGTGCAGATGGCCGAATGGTTAGAGAGCAAGGTTGGAACACCCGGGTTCGTTTACGGTTTCTACGCCTCGAAGCTTCTACGCCTCGAAATGGTTCAAAAACGGTAAAAAAATTTTAAAACCATTTTTAAATGGTTATAAAACCGTAAACTTTTGTATTTACGGCTTTTTAACCAAGCTGATTGGAAATAATTAGGTCCCGTAAAGATAGGAAAATGTTCCAAACCGTAAATTTAACGGTGAATTAGATGGACAGACTGCTGCCGGTCATTTAATCGTAATTTCATGATGAAATTTCTAACAGTGAAGAATTACCAGAACTGAAAAAGAACATCACTTAATAAATATTCCAACACAAACACCGCCCTATTTCCTTTATTTCGCTTTCCGACGAAATTCCATAAAAATGCAACAACAATTTATTGCTCCAAGTATCAATGTCTTTCATTAAAATTTATTTTGTGTAGATACAGCACCAGCTTCGGATAGTTTCTAAAAGGTAGATTTTTCGACTTGAAACAAATATATTCCCCGAAGAGAAAACATTAGTTACATTCAAGAATTCTCAAAAATAACTCTGAGGAGAAATAATAAACTTTGTTGTTTGGTTGTTTACAAAATTGGGACATTCACATAAATGTATAAGTGTCACAAAATGTAAATTAAATTAAATTTAAAGCTTTCTGCTCAATCTTATTCAAAATTCTCTCACTTAACATGAAATTAAATGCATTGTGGAATTGATTACCATCTCTTGGGAAACCACAGCTCAGTTTGAATGCTCATTATCTCACTTCTTGAGCGTAATTGCAAAAGTGTTTACAGTAAACGATTTTGTGCCGGATAATTTTTAGAAGATAGGAAAAGGGCTGCCATGACACCCTCTCTTCTACTGCTGCGGTTGATATTAATTGTGATAATAACAAAAATAAATTGGAGACATATTTAAGATTTCTTTGGGATAATCATTCATTGGGCACTTTGATAAAAACTTCTGCTAATATTTAATCTGATTAGTCATATTTTAAGGACATACTTTTTTTTAAATTCGTTCCAGGGAAGTTAAAGAAATTAGTAAGCTCCATTTCCCCCACTTAAATGCGAACCACTGTAGTGGATAGCTTCTTTTCTTGAAAATCGAACTTCGATAAATTAGCAGCGAGTTAGTATTGATTTCATTTTCAAAATTTCAAAGGGGAGGGGGATTCAATTAGTTATTGAATGCATGCTACAACCTTTTCAGAAAAAAATGTTTTGGTTCATTAGAAGTTAGTAAATACTTTATGTTTAAACTTTTGATTAATGTTGTTGAAAATATTTAAAATGTTTTGCTATTGAAACACTTTAAAATGTTGCTGGGTGCCATTAAAAATAATTGGCGACGTTTGAAATCTGTTTGAAAATTTTAGAGCTCAAAATGTTTATCTTTAAAAATGCTTTAAAAATGTGATTGGAAATGACAATGAGTTTTAATAGTATTTACTTTCACTCATAAAAATAAAAGTTTTTTAGTCAAGAATTAGTCTAGTTTAATAAAATATGTAAGAACAACTTAAAAAATCAATTTATGGCAGTCTAGTTGTAAATTGGCAACATTTTATGAAATAACACAAATAATTTACATTATTTATGATTGGAAACGAAGTTTGAGGCATATTTCTTTTACGTACGTTTTCAATTGTTGGACAGTTATTTTAATCAAAACTATAATTACTTTTTCGTGTGTTATCTTCGTAAGCAAAATTTCTTCTGCTAACTCAAACAGTATCTATTATGTAGAAGAAAAAAGAATGATATTTTAGTTGCAAATTTTTCTTCAACATAAAATATGAAAAACAAAGCCACCTAAGAATTTTGGAATTATGAAGGAAAAAAAATCTTCCCTGAGAGAAAAAAAATAATATTGTTGCATGTCTTAAATGTTTAAAGTGCGTGTCTTAAATGTTCAACTTCAAGTTAACAAAACCACTTTAGTGATCTAGTGCCTAGTAATTATTTATTAAAAAACTTTGCTTTAACATAGAGCAAATTCTCTAAACGAAGTTACGGATGATCGAAATTCATTTACATCAGCGTTTTTAAAATTACAGTTTTAGTTTATCCGAAATCTTTTGAAAATTTTCTTGTCTGTGTGACAAGTAATTGTGTGTCATACCGTGTTGCATGGCAATATGAGCCCAAAATTTATTAGTATTAGATCGAAAGAATCACTGTTAAAAAACGTAGTTTTTTCATGTTGGCACCAATATATACAAGTTCTAAAAAAAATCTTCTCCCCACCTTTTGCAAGATAAGCCTTTTTTTCTATACCTGCTGAATGGACTACTAATTGGGCTGTTTTGAAAACTTCTGAAACACATGAGCACAAATTAAAAACAACGTAAATAAAGCACAAATGGTAAAATCAATAATGCAAAAAGCTATTTCGAGGCTACAGTGGAGCTCCGCCTCATCAGTGCAAGGAAAGAAAAGTGCTGAACACACAACAAGAAAAGTAGTCAGTGAATGGGCAACAAGCCGGAGAACAGCCGGTATTTATACCGAATGGCTCCGATTTAGAGATTAACCAATCGTGTTCCTGCCCTCTGATTGGTCTTCTTCATTCCTTGTCTTTGTTCTTGCTAGTTAATCTCTAATCCAAGCCAATTTGGTACAACTACCGGCTGTCTCTCTGGTTGTGGCCCGTTCACTGACTATTTTCTTGTTGTGTGTTCAGCACTTTTCTTTCCTTCACTGTTAAAAATTTCCGTAAGAACATAGTAAAATAACCATTTATTTGATTGTTATTTTACCATATTTAATTACAACAGTTGAATAACCATTAAAAAGATGGTACTCAAACCGCTGAATGCAAAAAAAAAAAAATAGTTTATTCTCTGTTTCTACTAAAGAACTTTTAACTAACCGTAATTTACAAGCGCTCAGTAAGAATCGGGCGTCCATTTTGTTTGCAAAATCTTACCAGTCGTACGATGTTGTTAAAATGTGAATAAAGATTTATCACTTCTAATCTGCATGTGTATATAAAAAAGAAGAAAAAAAAAGTGGCTTAAGCAGTGGTTACTAAATAGAAACACATACACACGTAAATCAAAAATAGGAGACATCGTATTCCCGAACTGTTTGCGAATGAGCGAACATATAACTTGAGCTGCTGAAGCTAGTTTGTATTTTAATTTTTGCAGCAAATAAAATTATTTTCGTCAATATACAGTAAATTTAGACCAAAGATGGCTTTGGATCCAATCAAAAACTGAAATCTCAATTTTAATGTCGTTTATCTATCAATAAATCTTTCTTCTCCTGTTGAAAAGAAAGATTTATTGATAAATAAACGACCGCTTTGTGTGGTGCTGATTACCGAATGGTTAGAGAGCAAGGATGGCATGCCATACTAAGCGGGTTCGATTCCCGCAAGCTTCATTTACGATTTCTACGCCTGGAAGATTTTGCGCCTCGAAATGGTTCAAAAACGGTAAAAATTTTGTTTTGAAACCATTTTTAAATGGTTATAAAACCGTAAACTTTTGTATTTACGGCTTTTTAACCAAGATGATTGGAAATGGTTAGGTCCCGTAAAGATAGAAAAATGTTCCAAACCGTAAATTTAACGGTGAATTAGATGGACAGACTGCTGCCGGTCGTTTAACCGTAATTTCATGATGAAATTTCTAACAGTGTTGCACTGATGAAGAGGCTCCATTGTAGCCTCGAAATAGCTATTTGCATTATTGATTTCACAATTTGTGCGTTATTTATGTTGTTTGTTACTTGTACTCATACCAACTAGTACTCGTACTAATGTAGTTTCCATTCACACGAGATTTGAGCTAAAATTTAAGCAACATTTCAGAAGATTTTAAATATAAAATATAGGCGAGACATTAATATCTATCCTAAGAAGTTAAATGCTCAACAGAGATCGCTTTTATGAAGTGTACAAAGAACAAAAACTGAAATGAATTAACAATTTCCTTTCAGTATCGTGTATATTTAATTTTTGAGCTTGCTCGCCTCTCTCGTTCTGGAGCCACAAAACTTGATTCTTTGATTTCGACAGTGATGGAACTGCTAAAATTTACAAAAACCGAAACTTTATTTTTTAATACAATGAAAAGTTACTTCTTTCAGATTTATTGAATTTCACTTACTATGCCCCAAAATTATTCTAAAATGCATGGAAAAAATAATTACATTTCATGTAACGGAAATAAGTATATGGATGATTAATGACATTGGCTTACTTCCGTGTTTAAAAACAACATTTTAAAAAATTACAAGGGACCTATTACAGAAAACTCTTGTTCCATCAAGAATTAAAGATAACATATTACAAAATAAAATACAGTCACTCCCTGTAATATCGCGCCTCGTTATAGCAATTATTTGGACACATCGCGCTTTTTCTGTGTCTACGAAAATTTTAGGTTTCAGTTCTTAAAAGTAAAAATATTTAATAAAGCCCTTATCCCCAATAAACATAGCCATCGAACAGGAACGATCTCCTTGCTTCTGAATTTGCTGCAGTTAAAATCTGCAGCAATTCTCGTCCCACTCCCCAACGTACATGCATGCAGAATGATTGTACTCAAACCAGTTGACTTTTTCTTGTTATTTTTGTGTTGATCCTAACGCCCTTTCAATAAAAGAGACAGAGGTTTACTGCCCAAGGAGAAAAATACTCCCATTTCTGGATTTCCGTTCCGGGTGTCGTAAGGCTTACTTTGTAGTAGAACTGTGACCCCGGGACGGTACAGCAGGTCGGCAACGCTCTGCCAGCTCAACCCTTATGGCCGGTGCTAGTTGTCAAGTGTCAGAGTGTTTGTGGGAGGTTCGAAGGAGGACAGCGCTGCGTGCCGCACCCCTCGTATTGGAGTAGTTTGTGAAACCGACCAGGTATCGACAGTATGGCCGTAGTTAGCAATTATTACCCATTTCTGGATACCAGAAGGGATTCGCAGTTGGGCTTGTCCAAAATTATACAATCCGTTTTACCAAAAAAAAGGGAGAGTGATAGGTAAAGAAATTTTTTGGAAAGAAAATAGTTATCTTTGTCTTTGACATCGTTTTCACACTATGTTCTGGAGGGGGGGGGGGGGGTATGCATAGGTTCACTCAATTTACTTGTCCTTTTTGCTTTATTTCTAACGGCATCGGTGATATCGCGCTTTTTTGCTGTCCCCCGACGAGCGCGATATAACGAGGGGCTACTGTATATTATTTTTTCTCATTCGAATGCGTTATTTTCAGTGGTCATTAACGATATAACTAAAAAACTAAACTCAGCGCGCGGCAGACCATTGGGGCCCTGACTCACTGTGTTTATCCCAGTTTTCGAGACCGTGGGCTCTGGGTTGCAGAAGCAGATGTTACAGTCAAGCGGTCGGCCAGACGCGGAACCGCCAGTGTTTAGTTCCCAAGCATGCTCGGTCTTCATTTTATCGCCCCCACTGAAGGGATTAAAGGATGAGTCGACTCTGCCGGGGAATCAAACCCCGGACCTGTGGCATGGTAGCACGGAAGGCTACAGCTCAGCCACTGGGCTTCTGTCGGATATTAACGATAGAGGAGAATTAAAATTGAAGAAAATATTTTGTTTTTATTTGAAACAACCTGAGAATATATTAGAGGTCTCAAAACAAGTATCGCTTAGAAATTGTGAAATATTTTCTGGAATACCGTCGGTGTTCTGGTAAAAGTATTATGTATCAGGCATACGCATTAATGTATGTTTGAGAAAACTTCTTCCTCCAGGGAAAACATTAAACATAATACTCATACTTTTAATTTAATACATTTCAATATTGAAAAATATAATAGTGGATACCTATTAACTGGAATCAAGAGCTGTATTCTAAAAATTTTTTCAACAGCAGCGAAAATTCTACTTACAAAAAATTTATTCACATGTGATATTTTCTAAGCATTAAAGAACTTAGCACTTAAACTTATGAGATTTCTTAACCAAGAAACATTTGGAAATAAATTTGATTAGAAAACAATTTGCGCTTCAAAGAAAAAAAATGTTTCTTGCAAATTCAGGAAGCATGAAACACTTATATTATAGCTATTCTTCATTATTTTCTTAAAATAAAAGTAACAATGTTTTGCCTACAGTAAAGACTAATAAAATAGTACTTATTTCTAGAAAATATTTACACTCCTTTAGTACAAAAGAAAAATTGTGGAATCCCAACACCTGCAACTAAGTTTTTCTAAGACAGCTATGGTCACATAAGAGTTACATATATTTTTTGAGAATGGTTAAAGATTACTTCAACATCGAAATAACAATAGCAGTGAGAAATTGTTCACTTGGTTATGCTGTTAGAAATTTATCAGTATTTTATTTTCTGTTCGAAAAAAGAATTCGTAAAACTGTTCAAGTCGACAGTTTCGACAGGCGTAGCAAAAACCACTAGAATTTTATTGTAACGAAAGAGTAATTATTATTTTTTTGTCAGGTTGAGTTTTTTTTAATAAAAATGGTAGCAGAGTTATTTTTAATGAAAATGGTAGCAAACTTGGTATGCTAAACGTCGATTTTAGAGTAAATCATACTGAATTAATGTTTGCATGATTAATCTGCAGGGAAGTTATACGATTTTCGTAATTTAGCTTCCAAATTTTTAAGGCCAATTACAAATAGAAGAAGAAGAATGAAGAAATGAGAGAAAATTATGATTCTCATCTTGACATAAGTTACACTCAAAACGTTAGGCGTTAGCTCCGAAACAGCAACTTTGCTCTGATAACTATTTTATACTTTCGTTTTAATGTCTTTTGATATGTATAGCAATTATTCAATCGAATTAGAAAATAGGAATCAAATAAATATGCACTTTTCAAAAAAATATGCATTGCACAACTTCTCATTTACATAACAAAACTTCAACAGAAGGTGGAAATAAAAACCTTCAAACTATTCTTAATTTGAAAATAGGACTGTGTTGGAGTAGAAATACAAATAAAAAGGTAAATTCTGAAACTAAAACATTTAATGATCTGTTGCACCAAAAAAGGATGCTAATTTACAGGCTACAAAGAATGGAACTTAATCTTACCATATTTTGGTGCCTCATACGCACCTAAGTAGCAAAATATAGTACAACTAAACACTATCCTTTGTAGCTGGTAAATTGGTACCATTTATTTTGGTGCAACGTTCCATCCAATCTTTTAGTGTTGCCGGGGTTTGAGTACGAGACCCAAGAATCGCGACCAATGTGCTTCCCCTCTTATACCACAGGGCGGCTACAGTTATTACTACTATTATTAATTTGAAAATAGGACTGTGTTGGAGTAGAAATACAAATAAAAAGGTAAATTCTGAAACTAAAACATTTAATGATCTGTTGCACCAAAAGAGGATGCTAATTTACAGGCTACAAAGAATGGAACTTAATCTTACCATATTTTGGTGCCACATACGCACCTAAGTAGCAAAATATAGTACAACTAAACACTATGCTTTGTAGCTGGTAAATTGGTACCATTTATTTTGGTGCAACGTTCCATCCATCTTTTAGTGATGCCGGGGTTTGAGTACGAGACCCAAGAATCGCGACCAATGTGCTTCCCCTCTTATACCACAGGGCGGCTACAGTTATTACTACTATTATTAATTTGAAAATAGGACTGTGTTGGAGTAGAAATACAAATAAAAAGGTAAATTCTGAAACTAAAACATTTAATGATCTGTTGCACCAAAAGAGGATGCTAATTTACAGGCTACAAAGAATGGAACTTAATCTTACCATATTTTGGTGCCACATACGCACCTAAGTAGCAAAATATAGTACAACTAAACACTATGCTTTGTAGCTGGTAAATTGGTACCATTTATTTTGGTGCAACGTTCCATCCATCTTTTAGTGATGCCGGGGTTTGAGTACGAGACCCAAGAATCGCGACCAATGTGCTTCCCCTCTTATACCACAGGGCGGCTACAGTTATTACTACTATTATTAATTTGAAAATAGGACTGTGTTGGAGTAGAAATACAAATAAAAAGGTAAATTCTGAAACTAAAACATTTAATGATCTGTTGCACCAAAAGAGGATGCTAATTTACAGGCTACAAAGAATGGAACTTAATCTTACCATATTTTGGTGCCACATACGCACCTAAGTAGCAAAATATAGTACAACTAAACACTATCCTTTGTAGCTGGTAAATTGGTACCATTTATTTTGGTGCAACGTTCCATCCATCTTTTAGTGATGCCGGGGTTTGAGTACGAGACCCAAGAATCGCGACCAATGTGCTTCCCCTCTTATACCACAGGGCGGCTACAGTTATTACTACTATTCTTAATTTGAAAATAGGACTGTGTTGGAGTAGAAATACAAATAAAATGGTAAATTCTGAAACTAAAACATTTAATGATCTGTTGCACCAAAAAGGATGCTAATTTACAGGCTACAAAGAATGGAACTTAATCTTACCATATTTTGGTGCCACATACGCACCTAAGTAGCAAAATATAGTACAACTAAACACTATCCTTTGTAGCTGGTAAATTGGTACCATTTATTTTGGTGCAACGTTCCATCCAATCTTTTAGTGTTGCCGGGGTTTGAGTACGAGACCCAAGAATCGCGACCAATGTGCTTCCCCTCTTATACCACAGGGCGGCTACAGTTATTACTACTATTCTTAATTTGAAAATAGGACTGTGTTGGAGTAGAAATACAAATAAAAAGGTAAATTCTGAAACTAAAACATTTAATGATCTGTTGCACCAAAAAAGGATGCTAATTTACAGGCTACAAAGAATGGAACTTAATCTTACCATATTTTGGTGCCACATACGCACCTAAGTAGCAAAATATAGTACAACTAAACACTATCCTTTGTAGCTGGTAAATTGGTACCATTTATTTTGGTGCAACGTTCCATCCAATCTTTTAGTGATGCCGGGGTTTGAGTACGAGACCCAAGAATCGCGACCAATGTGCTTCCCCTCTTATACCACAGGGCGGCTACAGTTATTACTACTATTCTTAATTTGAAAATAGGACTGTGTTGGAGTAGAAATACAAATAAAATGGTAAATTCTGAAACTAAAACATTTAATGGTCTGTTGCACCAAAAAGGATGCTAATTTACAGGCTACAAAGAATGGGACTTAATCTTACCATATTTTGGTGCCACATACGCACCTAAGTAGCAAAATATAGTACAACTAAACACTATCCTTTGTAGCTGGTAAATTGGTACCATTTATTTTGGTGCAACGTTCCATCCAATTTTTTAGTGCTGCCGGGGTTTGAGTACGAGACCCAAGAATCGCGACCAATGTGCTTCCCCTCTTATACCACAGGGCGGCTACAGTTATTACTACTATTCTTAATTTGAAAATAGGACTGTGTTGGAGTAGAAATACAAGTAAAAAGGTAAATTCTGAAACTAAAACATTTAATGATCTGTTGCACCAAAAAAGGAGGCTAATTTACAGGCTACAAAGAATGGAACTTAATCTTACCATATTTTGGTGCCACATACGCACCTAAGTAGCAAAATATAGTACAACTAAACACTATCCTTTGTAGCTGGTAAATTGGTACCATTTATTTTGGTGCAACGTTCCATCCAATCTTTTAGTGATGCCGGGGTTTGAGTACGAGACCCAAGAATGGCGACCAATGTGCTTCCCCTCTTATACCACAGGGCGGCTACAGTTATTACTACTATTCTTAATTTGAAAATAGGACTGTGTTGGAGTAGAAATACAAATAAAAAGGTAAATTCTGAAACTAAAACATTTAATGATCTGTTGCACCAAAAAAGGATGCTAATTTACAGGCTACAAAGAATGGAACTTAATCTTACCATATTTTGGTGCCACATACGCACCTAAGTAGCAAAATATAGTACAACTAAACACTATCCTTTGTAGCTGGTAAATTGGTACCATTTATTTTGGTGCAACGTTCCATCCAATCTTTTAGTGTTGCCGGGGTTTGAGTACGAGACCCAAGAATCGCGACCAATGTGCTTCCCCTCTTATACCACAGGGCGGCTACAGTTCATCTAGTTAAGACATCGGTTAAAAAAGTTTCAGTCACCGTTAAAGCTAATACTGCACTCCAAATTTTTGAAGAACTGGTTGAACCATAGATAGCGTTTTCAAATTTGTGCACCAATTTATGGTGTGGAACCAGCATATAATTGAACTCTTAATTATCTAAAATTTGGTAAAATAGAAAATTTGTACTATATATTACTTTAAAGTGTACTCAATAATTTTGATAATTTATGGGCTTGATATTTCTGCAAAAACTGAACAGTATTTTGTTATTTTCAAACCAAAACGCACTTATTTGCGAATAGAAGAAAAAAAAATGTTTCTTTCAAATAAATCTTTCATTTGAGAAACACTAAAGGTTTTTCATTTCTGTAATAAATCAAAGAGTACCAATCAATTTACTTGCTTGAAATAATTATTCCAACTTCTTAATAAAATGGCCTGCTTTTGATATATTATGATACTTTAACATATTTGCTCATCCACATACCATAAAATACAGTTGAACTTTCTTAATACGAACACGGTTAATACGAAATCACGACTAAAACGAGCATTTTGTTCATTTAGTTTGGTTTAATATTCAATTACACTAAATAGCTCACGCATATTACGAAGGTTAAAGTACAAATTTTGGCAAAGACGAACAAAATTTCTGACTTATTCACGAATTAGGGTTTTATACTTTTCAAGCTATAGGGTGAAGCAGTTGCCCCCTCCTGATCTCCCAAAATAACACCACTCCTGGATGGACGATTCCTAAGTAAACCTTATTATGAGTTATTATGTTTTAAGAAATACAGTATTTTTTTATCTTTTTCTATTTTTTTTAGAAAAGAAAAATTAATGGCTTAAAGTGGACCAGTTTTTAGCTAACGGCAACGGACGTTACATTTATACAGCATTTTTCAACTTCAACGAGCTTTCTAAAACTTCTTGGGTATTTTTTAGGTTTTTTAATTTCGGCTAGTAAAAGTACATGTGTTCTAAGTATGCAAAAATGTTTTTGAAGATATATATGTATTTGCTGTCTGTTAAAAAAAATGCTGAAATTTCGTTACGTGTGTTACTCATCGGGTAACACACGTAACGAAATTTCAAAATTAATGTAACGTCCGTTGCCGTGGAATGACCCTGCATGATAAAATTTAATGTACCTAAGCAACAACTAACCGGTAAGGATTTTTTTCAAATTTGCTAAATTTTAAAAGGTGAGTTCACTTTTTCTCAATGCACTAGTAAGAATTAGAAGTGTACATTAGGAAAAAAAATCATTTGTTTCACTATTATTATTATAAATAGTAGTAATTATTTTTAAAATATAAACATGCATTTCTAACACTTTTTTAACACAATTTTCCTTATTCACGGTTGTTACGAATAACGGCTAATACGAACAAAATCGAGAATTTTTGGCATCTCGTATTAAGCGAGTTCAACTGTATTTCAAATCGTCTATTTCTAATTTCAATTCCTATACGGAAAATTAGTCGGAACATTAAATACCCGTCTTACCATCTAAATGGCATTGATCCTTAAGCTAGTAATTAGACATTTCGCTGGGTGTCCCACCAGGGTTTAGTTATCCCTTCACAATCAGTACTTATCGATCCTTTTAACCCACTTTTGAGGAAGTGAGACTAATCCGCGGACTCACCCTTTTGGGAGTATCTGATAAGAGGGATTATCTCAGACATTTAGTTCTAATACAAGGAGCTAATTCTATATAGTTCCGAAATAGTTCTCCCGCAGCGTTAAATTTTGGTAATGTGTGCATTATTGGATTTTGCTGAATATATTACTGATTTAACAGCTGATTTTGGTTGAAGAGAAATCTGTAGAAAAAGAATTTACATGCGAAAAGTATTTTTTTAAACTTAGCAAAAATGGGTTTGAAGATACTATTTTCCAAATGAAGTTTTTAAACCAAACATAAAGTCAACAACAAAAATTATTATCAATATTTGGAATGATATAGAGTTAACTTTCAGAAGGAGCCCGGTCCGAGTGAAAGAATAAAATACCTTATCAATCCAGAGAGAGGGAAAATAAATGACCCTGGTAGTCATACACACTACAATGATAGTAAAAAAATAGTTTTCAATTTTGTTTGTTTAAGCCAAACATGGTAAAATTAAATTCTGCACCCTGTTGCTTTTAAACCGTTGAAATGCAAAATAAAAGTTAAAAATTTCACAGGTAAGACATTTTAAATTATTTGTTTTATAATATTTTCTTACTGCAGCACGTCGCATTGACAGAAGGAAAGAAAGTTATCCCCTATAATATTACTCATAACATGTAACACAAATTCGCACTTTCTAAAACCTATTTTACGTGCAGCTTTTATTTAATGCACTTCAAGAGTGTTTTACTACACTGTAAGAAATTCTAAATCAACCTTTCCCCTTTGGTTGCAGTTAAATTTCCCCTTTGGGGAAATTTAGCTGCAACCAACATTTGGTACTAAGTTGAACCATTATATAGTGTAGTCTCAGCTAGTATAACCATGAATGTGAAACGAGGAACCATGATAACGGTGCAACTTTAGTACCAAATGTTGGTTGCAGCTACATTTCACCATTTTTTAATTTTTTTTTTTTTTTTTGGTGAAACGTTGAACTAGAATTTTTTAGTGTATGTAAAATAAAGCATGTGTTACAATTCATTATGCAACTCTTCTTAAAATGAGAACAGCCTGTCTAGATTGATAATTCATTGACGAAAATCTTGATTACAAAAGGAACATTTATTATGACACATTTACACATATATTAAAACTATTTCAAGAGTACCTCACTTCTTAACGCTACATTTCTTTTTCTTCTATTAATTCAAACTATATTTTGCTCGAGGTTTCTGTCTTGGGTTCGCGACATCTCGTTTCCATCACAACATAAAAATGTAAATGAAATAAATTTATGCCCGACTAAAGGCTCATCTTCAACATACTCAGCATCTTGATTTTTTAAGATTTTTAGGAATTAATTCAAACTATATTTTGCTCGAGGTTTCTGTCTTGGGTTCGCGACATCTCGTTTCCATCACAACATAAAAATATAAATGAAATAAATTTATGCCCGATTAAAGGCTCATCTTCAGCAGCATGAATGAAGACGAATAATACGAATTCTGTATTGTTACCGAAGAATCTTTTTTTCTCCTAACTGTTGAAGTGCTAAACGGATCTAACAGGAGACGCTTTAAAACGAACCACTCATGTGTTGCGAACCATTATATAGTGTAGTCTCAGCTAGTATAACCATGAATGTGAAACGAGGAACCATGATAACGGTGCAACTTTAGTACCAAATGTTGGTTGCAGCTACATTTCACCATTTTTTAATTTTTTTTTTTTTTGGTTAAACGTTGAACTAGAATTTTTTAGTGTATGTAAAATAAAGCATGTGTTACAATTCATTATGCAACTCTTCTTAAAATGAGAACAGCCTGTCTAGATTGATAATTCATTGACGAAAATCTTGATTACAAAAGGAACATTTATTATGACACATTTACACATATATTAAAACTATTTCAAGAGTACCTCACTTCTTAACGCTACATTTCTTTTTCTTCTATTAATTCAAACTATATTTTGCTCGAGGTTTCTGTCTTGGGTTCGCGACATCTCGTTTCCATCACAACATAAAAATGTAAATGAAATAAATTTATGCCCGACTAAAGGCTCATCTTCAACATACTCAGCATCTTGATTTTTTAAGATTTTTAGGAATTAATTCAAACTATATTTTGCTCGAGGTTTCTGTCTTGGGTTCGCGACATCTCGTTTCCATCACAACATAAAAATATAAATGAAATAAATTTATGCCCGATTAAAGGCTCATCTTCAGCAGCATGAATGAAGACGAATCATACGAATTCTGTATTGTTACCGAAGAATCTTTTTTTCTCCTAACTGTTGAAGTGCTAAACGGATCTAACAGGAGACGCTTTAAAACGAACCACTCATGTGTTGCTGCAGCTTTATTTTAGAAGGGTGTCAGAGACAAAAGAAAGATTTTAAGTAAACGCCTACAAAGTTTGAATCACATTGAACCACTATCACCTCTTTTTTTTTCTACTCCCGGTACTGACGAAGGGGGCTGATTGCCTTTAAAAACGGCCCTTAACTGATTGGCCTTTTAACGTATTTTACTCATTATGAATACACGTTCAAAGAGCATGTCCCTCTTTTAATATCATTTCTTACCACACAAAGTCTGTATCTCATATCATTTGCACTAAATATCCCCTACTTTTCGAATTTGTCACTTGTGAGAATTGCGTCGATTAAATGGAGTGTACACTCCATTTAATCGACGCAATTCTCAATTTATTAATGCCGTAAAAGCTGTCTTTATAAATTAGAAATCAATAACATTACTTAAGTACTTTATCTAAATGTCTGTACATTGTTGAGAATTGAATTCCCAACCTAAGTAGCAAATGCTCAGCTTTCCAAAAATGCTCATTCTACGAAATCATGCAGTAGCTGCATGAAATGATAAAAGGAAGAAAATAATAATAGCAAAAAATAATTCAGGGATCAGGACAGAACCGTTGTAAATTATGAAGTTTAAACTAAATTCTGCTTCTTTGATGCCAGCTTTAGGCGTAAATTGTATAATAGGAATAGTTTGTCCAACATTATGCGCAGACTTTATAATTCTTCAAGGAAAATTTGTTGGCATTTCTCCGGAAATTTTCTACCAATTTGATCCCAGCATCTGTGTTAGTCCGAACGATTCAATTAATTGACCAAGGATGTTTTGAATCTCATAAAGTAGTTTAATAACCCATTTCTTCTATTCTAAATCATGTTTTCAAAATATCATAGATAAAATTACAAATTTTTTTCTGTCAAAATTAATTTTCCAAAAAAAAAAGTATTTGCTTATATTTCTGTAAAAAGTTACTTAAATAAGCAATCAGCATTGCAGCACTTTTATAAGCTTTTCATTAAAATTTACTTTTAGAAATTCTGTATCGAACTTTACATATACAGAGGGATCCAAAAAGATGTATACACTCATTGACAGTGAACCTACTCAGAGCAAAATGACATGCAGCTATGAATCTTGGGGGTCACTTTGAACATATGTAATTGTAAGTACATTTTACAATATCAATTAAAAATCTTGTTACAGAACACTGAAATTTAAAAATTATGTTTAAAATAAAGAAATTCACTGTCAACTAATGTATACATTTTCTTGTACCCCTCTGTAGATATACATCGTCTGAATTTTTTTCTTATTTTTAAACGTAACAATTGCAAAGAAAAAACAGAATAATGAACTTTTTCTACATAGTGCTTTGCAACTAATTTGACTTCTTTTATCATACTAGTCTATTTGACCAGATTGCAGTTTATGTTTTTTCTTCAAAACCCTGTCTGTTGCTATGTGACTTCAAAATTAATTAGGAGTAATTAAACAGCTAATTAAATATGTTCTTTCTTAATTCTTTGCCTTCAGACTACGATAGTGCTAATTATGTTCTAAAAACTCAGTAAAATAATATTTTATATTAATTAATTGAACTGCCTTTATTTTCTCTTTCTCAACATACTGATGTCTTAATATTTTGATTTTTTTAGTTATAAAAGTAAATAAGTAAATAAATAAAAATTTCTCTGTTATCGAAGTTGCATGATTTAATTAAACTGATAAAAAATAGCGTGAGAAAAAAAAATACATAGCGTTTTTTTTTTGTTTTTTGTTTTTTTTTTTTTTTTCGAAAATTCCTCTAGAGGATGACTTACCGTTGCATTCCAGTAGAAAAAAAAACTCATTTCATAGAATATGTGTTCTTTTACGAAAGGTCGAAAGGGAGCTTTTTATTTTTATAATTAAAACAAATTTTTATTTTTGATGAAGAAATGAACTTCAATGAATTTGCTTTTCGAATTTATTTCTCGAGGATTACAATGAATGCAAAACTGATTATAAATACGGCATAGTGTCGGAAATTCCAATCAAAGAATTAATAAAGTATTCCTTTATAGTAACTTTGCAAATACGAATAAATACCTCGCTGCATTTCATTCTGAAAAAAGAACAAAGTTTTACTTTATGTGTGGAATATTTAAATAGTATACTCTAAAAACGATTTTAAAAAAATCACCGAGCTGAAGTATTTTTATTTATTTATATATATTTATACCTCATCAATAACCACCGTACCTATCCTAATGAGGGTTTAATCGGATGTGATGATTAACCCCTTGAAGCAGGAGTTTTTTTCGAAAGAACTGGTAAAAAATGATCGAGTTTTTTTTTTTTTTTTTTGACAGAAAATGAATATATAGGTATATAGTATAATTTTTTTTTAATTTCCTTTGTAGGAGGTGACTGGAGAGGAGTAGGGTGAAAGCTATATAAAAAAAAAGTTATACAAACAAAGTGCAAACGACCTCAGACGGCATTAGAAATAATAAAACGCGAGACACAAGATCGCCCGTGTGAGACACGGGCATGTGCAAATTTATCGGTAACCTTCGCCCGTGTCAGAAACGGGCAAATGAGTTAAGGGGTTAAGCGGAAACTAACATATGCAATGAAAGAAACCACGAGAGACTAAACAGACAGCTGGGAATCACAGAGCACGAGATGTTACACATGCAAATTTAGAAACATAGAATACAAAACTAAAACACATCGTAAAAAACAGTAATGATAATAAATAAAAATATAAATATGAATAAAAAATAAAATAAAAACAAAAGTGAAAATTGGAAAAAATACGATGAACTCAAGTACTTTTAAAGGAAGGTATTTGAAAAAGTCATTCAAGAAATTAATCCTTATAAAATATGGAACTTGTATTTGGAATAACGACTTTCACCCCTCCCCCGCCCCCTCCATTAAATTTCCGTAATTTCAGGAAGAATTATTTGGAACGCATACTAGGTATATCTAGAATCCCTGCAAAGAAACGTACGTTTTTGTGAAGGGATTACGCGCACCTCATTAATTTGTTGACTTTCATATCACATTGTTAGAAATTTCATCATGAAATTACGGCTAATAACCGGCAGCAGTCTGTCCATCTAATTCACCGTTAAATTTGAGGTTTGGAACATTTTTCTATCTTTACGGGACCTAAACCATTTCCAATCAGCTTAGTTAAAAAGCCGTAAATACAAAAGTTTACGGTTTTATAATCATTTAAAAATGGTTTCAAAACAAAATTTTTACCGTTTTTGAACCATTTCGAGGCGTAGAAACAGTTAACGAAGCGTGCGGGAATCGAACCAGGGTGTATGGTATTCCAATCTTGCGCTCTAGTCATTCGGCCATCTACACCACGTAAAGCGGCCGTTTATTTATCAATAAATCTTCTTTTCCAGCAAACTGCCTTAAAATTGAGATTTCAGTTTTTTATTGCATCCAAAGTCATTTTTGGTCTAAATTTACTGTATATTGACGAAAATAATTTTATTTGCTGCAAAAATTAAAATACAAACAAGCTTCAGCAGCTCAAATTATGGGTTCGCTCATTCGCAAACAGTTCGGCAATCCGATGTCTGCAATTTTTGATTTACGTGTGTATGTGTTTCTATTTAATAACCACTGCTTAAGCTACTTTTTCTTTCTTCTATTTTTAGATACACATGCAGATTTTAACTGGTAATTCTTTGTTCATATATTAACAACAACTTATGACTGATAAGGTTTCGCAATCAAGATGGACGCTCAAATCTTATTAAGCGCTTGAAAATTACGGTTTGTTAAACGTTCTTTAGGATAAACAGAGAATAAACGATTTTTTTCACAATCAGCGGTTGGAGTACCATCTTTTTAATGGTTATTCAACTGCTGTAATTAAATATGGTAAAATAACAATCAAATAAATGGTTATTTTACTATTTCCTTACGGAAATTTTTAACAGTGCAGTCCAACTAAACTTCTAAACAATAAGTATTAAACGTTAATTTCTATCTTATTTTAAACTAGGCTTCTTCTATACTTACAATCATATTAATTCGAATTGTTCCCCTTATTTGTAGGAACTTTTATAAATTTCTTAGGCATAATCACTTTTTTTCAGCTTGTAATAAATCAAGCAACACAGAATCAATGCGCTTTATAATAACGTAATTAATTGCTACGCAGAATGCAGTAATTAAAACTAGTCTCTGGGAAAATGGAAAAGTTATATTTCAATACAAAATATCTCTCTTTGGACAGAGCCTTAACTAAATGTGATGATTATTATTGCAACTTTAGAAGCATTCATTTCAAGTGTTTCCAAACTGATTATCTAAGTGCCGCCTAATGCATAATAATTTATGTTCAGTTATATTCTTGCGACTAAATCCATACTTCATATATTTTACGTAATATTTGCAAAAATTGCCACAAACTCTCTAGGGAAATTACAAGGTAATTTGAATAGTAATTAATATTTTCTTCTTGAATATAAGCTCAAAGATCTTTTAATTAAAGAGTTTCGGGGTTAAAATATTTTGATAATAATCAAAATTGTCACTCAGATTATATGCATGACAATTGCATTTTTGATCTTTTATAGCATAAACTAATTTAAAAGACTTCTGGTACATGAATACTTTATATATTCATACTTCTGATATTGAAACAAGTGTGAAGTAAATGTCAGTGATAGAATATGCTTCAGGTTCAGTTGGAACCCTTAACAAAATCCTACGCAAAGGTTTCATTCATTTACTCTACTTATATTTCAAAACTTTGCAAAATGAACTTGCACCCTCCTGCGACAATAGTGACATCTTCAGTAGAAAGAGAAACAAGAAGTTCCGTCTAGAACTATACGAGCCTACTTTCCCGTATACACCAAATTCAAATTTATAATCTAGCTATCTATCTCTCTGTCTTTATCGTCTAGCTTTAGTTCTTAATTGCTTCAAATATACCTTTTTCAACGGTTAATACATATTCATTCAATCATTCATTTATTAAGTCATTCATGTATTTATTCACTCGTTTATTCATTCTTTCTTTTGCTTATTCATTTAATCATTCATTAATTCAAAAATATTCTTGAAAATCCCGATCAAAAAATTTCATAGGAAAATAGGCTTGTTAGTTCTGGATGAACTTTCTACCAGTACATGTTCTACGTCATAAGAGCTTTCCGATAAAGTTTGTTCCAAGCAAATCGGTCCGTTAGATCAGGAATTATATAGGATTGAAATTTCCCCGTAGGCGGTATGTTAGTTTTTTTTTAACTGTTCAAAAATGAACAAAAAATGTTCAAACCAATATTTCACGCCAAGAACGTCTTCCGGTGAGCTTGTTCATGGGAATTTGGATCTTGTATCCAGAGTTTACACAATTTGCTTCATTTTCACCCATAGGTGCTTATGTTAAAATTTTTTGAACTGTTCAAAATTGAACAAAAATTTGTTCAAATCAAAAAGTATAGAAATGAGAAAAATATAGAAATGAGATGTCCTCGCCGAGATCTTTCGAATGCAAAAAGAATTTTTCGAATCGGACTATTCGTTCAAAAGTTATTAGGGGGGGGGGGGACAGACCGACCGACACACTCCCCCCCCCCCCATCTCAAAACCCTACTTTCAAATTTTTTATTTTTCAATCTTTATTTAATTACTTAACCTATTTTTGACTTTTCTTGATTTCTAACGATATTTTCACGATACATTAAGCCTTCTTTCATGCTTTATTATTATTATTTTACTTTTACGGGAAAGTAGTCTAAAAAAGGAGAAAATTAAGGTTTTTAGTTAAAGTAACTTTAACCCTCTAATGCCCAGCTCCGCCTCAAGGCGGACGACGATTAAAAAAAGGGGGCATTACAGGGTTAACCCATCCTTGCGTTCACTGATTGGTACTTTTATGGACGCAGTAGAAACCGCCTATCCGTCAATACGAAGGCGGAGTTACTGAGTTATTAAAAGCCAATTAGGTTATCCACTGGTTTCGCCAATCCGTGGTCTCGCCCATATCTGTCACCATGAATGGAAGGTGCGGGCGTAGGGGATTAACCCTTTACTTCCCAACTCCGCCTCAAGGCGGACGACAATAAAGAACTTGGGCCTTAGAGGATTTACAGATTTAAGCTGAAATGCTACGATATACTCAAAATATATATTTTGAATTATGATTACTGGCTGGCTTTTGTAGTCAAAACTTTCTGAAGTCTAGTTAAAGTTGGGAAATTTTAAAGATGTGCCAATAGTGATTATATTAATCATACACCACTGCTATGTACCTAACATTTTGCTAGTATTATAAAAGAAAGCATTAACTTCACATTTTAACAATAATTACGCTTATTTATTACTTTTATTATTTATTTTATTATTTATTTATTTGAGAAGTGAAACTATTGTAGCGGTACATTATATTTAATGAAAAGGATTTGGTACTTCTGAAATTGTGTTTTTGCTATTTTAATTCTGAAAAATTAACACAAGCTAGGGGGAAAGGCCAATGGATGATAGGAATACAATGCCTTCTATTTTTAATTGAATATTTTTTCTTGCTTAAACATGTTTTTTTTTTAAATAAGCACATTAGATAGTAAGTGGTAATTTTAAAAATTATGTTAAAATTAGTGTTGCTGCGTTGTGGAATATTTAGCAAGTATCAAAGAATGAGCGGCCTGTGAAAAGAAAAAAAAATCCTGACAGGTCGTTTTTAATAGGCTAAAGCCCAAATTTACGTCACGCTTTGTTTTAAAACACTATTTGAAATTTCAAGAGTTTTTCGATGATTTTATGTGCACTCGTTACTGAGGTAGAAACAAAAACATTGAGAAGGATAAAAAGAGAAGTTACACTTTCTTACTGATATCATCAGTGATTTCTTAAACGGTTTTTCCCCTGCATGGCGTTTTAACGGTGGCTCCATTTCTTTCAAAAGTCTTGCCTTTTGATAATTTGCCAATCACAAGGCATTAAAAATTCAACATTATTTTTATTAGACCTTAGTTTTATTACTTGAGTTTTGGGTGAAGGCTGTTTTTGAAAACAATTTTAAAATTAAAAAAAACGACCCGTGTCATAAACATATTTTTTTTTAGGGCTGGGCATGGAGGGATGAACAATTTAATATTTTTTAAGGGAAGCTGAATTATTCTCTAAAGATTTAAATCAATAATTATCATTTACCCTTTAGTTGGAAAATAGTAAGTCATTTAGTAAATTTTAAGAATTAATTTTTTCATATAGTATTTCCTTAGAAAACCCATTTGAAGAAAAAATGTAACGTGACATGTAACTAATGAAAATAATTGGTTTATGTGGTAATACCTGTAAAAGTCACTGCGCATTAAAACAAAATGTACGCCTGCTTCATCCAATTCGAAGAAATTACTTTTATACTCTGAGACTTTTGATGACATTGTTCCGAACTTATTTCATCCCATAACAGATTGATATTTTCTCGTAAAATAAAACCTCCACAAAAGCTATGGTTAAGCGAAAAAAGTGAGAAAATAAACTCGATGATGGTTTTATACTGAAAACCGCATAAATCCCCCAGAATTCTTCTGGTTTTTAGATTAAACTTTCTATTGGGGTGGGTGAGGGGACAAGAAATTCAACCCCCGAAGTGCTCAGTAGATACACAAATTCAATCTGAAATACCATTTATATTGAAGATTTAAGCCAGATTCAGGGATTCAAATTTGATTTCACGAGAAACACTTAAGAACAATGATGATTTCCAGCGACAACAAAAAAACTATTTTTTTTTTTTTTTTTTGTCGCTGGCGAATTTTCGGTAACGTCATTGGTTCTACATATTTTAAGTAACACATCATCATTCCTTATGCATCAGCTGCAATTATTTCATATACAAAAATTCGTTTGCCCGAGTGCCATGATTAGTTTATTGCTGTATGACGTAAGTGGGAATGATAAATTTATCCTTCTAGTGTGATATGAGCAGCAGCAGTAAATAACAGGTGTATTTTGTTGCCATAGCAGTTGGTATGAAATCAGCAAAACAAGAACATTCACGAAGTTTCTTTCTAAATCATTTTCAAGATTCGTGCCAACCACACAATATCGTATGTGTCGTGCTGGTTTCACACCGATTGCAACAGCAACGAAATCTTTGGCTCACATTTTCCTTGGACATTACTGTCTCTATATACTGTAATAATCACGCCTTCGTGTCGCCCATCCCTTACTCAATTTGCTTTCATTCAGAGCACTATGGTTTGTTGTTTGCACTCTGACGAAAACTACAATAGGGAAGTTGTCTTTGTCTGAAACAGGAAGGACTATAGTTTATTTTGCGGCTATCATAACACTGTAAGACCAACATAATGTTGTTGAAAAAAAAAAGCTATATAACAGTAAACATTTTTAGTGGACAGGTGTAGATAGGATTTATTCACAAGAAATCATTTACCCAATTTGATTTCTTCGCAAAGAATCAGTTCTCTAATGTAGATTTGATCTCTTAGCAAGAAAGCAGTTTCTCAAACAGAACCAATTTTGTTGTTGTCGTGTCCTCGCGCGTGGCGAGGAAGAATGGGTCCGCTGCTCCCGAGTCTTATCCTTACAAGCAAGAGTCCGGTTTCCACCCCTTTGAAAAGTCTCTTAGTTTTTTGAGCCAACTCCCAGATGAGAGACCGTCACCTGGGATTGGCACCCCCAGCGGTATCGTTTCACTTGGAGGACATTGGAGCCACGACCTATTTAACGTGCACCAGCTCCCTTTAGCGTACACGGCCCTACAGGAACCAGCCGCGAGAGGTTGTTACCCTTCCAGACACTGACCTAAGTCAATGTCGCTTCACTTTTGGTGCTCTGCGGGAACCGAGCTTCTACCTACTGGTCCATTGCGGGACAACAGAACCAATAAAACCAACATTTTCATTTGCTCATAATTCATTAAGTTACCCTACCATCTCTCCCCAAAATAAAAACATCCTTTAGTAACACCCCGTCCGATGAAACTAGATAAATAAGAATAAGCTCTGAAAAAATTAAAATCTTTTGAAAGAGAGTAAGTTAAAAAGTGAAAACAATAAATAGATTTAAGTAAAAATAATGGAGTTCAAAAGTGAAAACAATAAATAGATTTAAGTAAAAATAATGACTTGCTTAGGACATTTCTGTGTTTGCATTTTATTCTCTCTCGCTTTTTTCAATGAGCACAGTAAGCGCATGGAGGTAGGAATACTTTCGGAATAGTTAGGAATAGTTATTCTTACATCCATGAGTAAGCGTGGGTCAAAGCGCATGTCGAACATCGGAGTAGTGAACTAGTAGTGCAAAGAAACAAACAAAAGGCTTACCTTCTTTTTTAACAGTATGACTTTGATAAGATGAACCTGACCTTGAAAGAATTCATTTCTTGGAGAGACAAGCAGTAATAATAGGCAGAATTCTTTTATCGTCACAGATCTAATAGCCATCACAGCACGTTATTGTAGAGGCAAACCAGTTTTCGTCACCCCTATTTTAACAAGTATAATCGTTTAATCCTTTAACCACCGAATTTTGACTTACATGCAAATAATACATTAATCTCTCAGATTATCTCAAGAAATGCTACAATGTAACTTCGTTTCTTATTTAAAAACAATGATTTTGATCTGAATATGTTTTATTAAACATAATACCCACGTCGAAGGAAATGAAGGTAGTGCCCCTTATTAATAAATTATAGATTATAACCATTATTTTACATGAAATTTTCGATTCTTTATGTTGAGGACAATGTACTAACTACACTAAGTTAGCTAGTGCAATCAAATAAAAACACAAACTAACAATACACTTGCAGAATCTCTTTAAAAATACTTCAGATACCAGTGTGAAGATTACTCCTTATGATGAGTACAGGAATGTAATTATACTAAATCAGCTAGTGCAATCAAATAAATAACCCACTAACAATGCACTTTCCGAATCTCGTTGAGAATATTTCACATACAAGTTTGAGGTTCAGTCTCAGTTCTCATTCATAAGTTTTCTATATTCAGAAAATTTTACCTTTTGCTTCCACATTAATCTAAAACTATATTTCACTAAATTCAGCAGTTCTATTTGCAATAATCTTAGCTCAGTACGAAAATTAATTAATTTTACATTAAATAGAACGTGATTAAATCTGCATTCTTTCTTCTTCCATTGATTGAAATTCATGGCCGATTCCTCCTTTCAAAGGGAAAACTCAGCTAAATGAAATACTTTTTTAAAATGATTTTTTTTTGTGGAATTATGGAAAACTTGTTTTATGATGAAACCATCTAGAAACTGAATTAACCAAAGGCTTGAGTTTGGAGAAGTTCTGATGTAAGTACGAGGTTAATCCCATGCAAAATTTTGACATTGTAACACATTTTCGCAACTGACTGTAACGTAAAATGCACAGAACTTATGTCTAAGAGATGCTGATAATATATATATACAGCATATTGTCTGAATTGAAATGCTACTCCTTTGCAAAGGCAGAATATGTTAACAAATTAAAAATTTCTGTATTATATATATTGAAAGTCTGAAATGAAAAGAAAAATACGACAGAAAGCAAATATTGAGGCCTCCACGGACTAATTCCAAACTGAAATGCACGAAGTACGAGTATCCTTTTTGCTACTTTACTTGGACTTGCCTAAATCAAGATTCACCGAATACCTAACGATCAAGAATGCTCAAAATATTAACTTAGCCCTACATTGTCTTAGATGTCACAAATTTCACAGAGATAATAAAAAGCTTTTAAAATAAAATATATGAAAAACATTTGTTGCATAAAACTATACTTATTCTATACGAGTAACAAAATAACAATCATGAAATTACTATTTCAAATGATAAATGCTTTAAGTAGAAACTTATTTTCAATACTCCTTTCAAAACTTATTTTCTATGGGAACCCTGAAATTATTTTTAAATATAACTATCTCTTCTTTTCTAAAGCAATGAAAGAACGTGTCTTTTCATTGCATTAACAAATGCATGATTTCGATCTAGCTGAAATGTAGGAGAGAAATGCCTTTCTTCCAATTTTCATTTTCCCATTGCACTCCAACTTTGAAAATATATCTATTTAGAATTATTCCTAATTTCAAATTTATTTGAAATTATTTCTAATTATTCCACTTAGAATTGAGGGCTGCGTCGACTGCTGATTGAAAAATTACTCGTAAGGGTACTTTAACGGCATTAAGGCTTCAGAAGCATTCAGAAGTTTAGTGGAGAATTCACTACATGTTATTCATCAGAATATTTTATTTTTAGTATGTTTTTACTCGAAAATAG
This sequence comes from Octonoba sinensis, assembly GCA_038502835.1. NCBI lineage: Eukaryota > Metazoa > Arthropoda > Arachnida > Araneae > Uloboridae > Octonoba > Octonoba sinensis. The sequence continues at coordinate 141,606,464 of CM076599.1, forward strand.
ACTCTTTGCTTTTAATTGCCCCAGTTTTGTTATTGAAACAAAATTACAAGATAGTCAAAATTACTATCATTTGGAAGGTTGTAATACCAGAGTTGCAATTTTAAGGTTATATAAGAACTCAATCATTAAGCTCTCATAAACATTCAAAAATAGAATTCAAGTAAGCGAAAAGAGAGTGTAATTGTAAGAAAAGGTAAATTATTGTTATTATCATTATTTTCAAATCTCATATTCTGATTTTTCCCAAAACCTTTTAATTTAGTGGGGCACGGTACCTACTTACAAATTTTTTTTCGTTTAAGAGTCGAATAAAAAATATTACATTCATTTAATTCCAATTATTTTTAGAAATGAGATTTGAAAGTAGAACCTCATTGTGATCAATCATTAATTTAAAATTTTTTAAAAAATAACTTTTTTCAATTTTTGAAGTTCTTTATAACTTTCTCAATTAATGTCTTTTTTCAAAAGGTTTTTTTCTTTGTAATACTTCCCAAGCATTCTATAATAAAGTTTGGCATGGAATTAACTATCTGAAACTTAGTTGAATTTTAACAATTTTTTTTCGTTAAAAAGTCAGAAAAAACGAAAAAAAAAATCAAATTTTCAACTTTAACAATTAAATAAAAACAATCTACAAAATTCAGAGTTAACCCCATGCTAATTTTTGTTAAACGTACTCCATGGAATGCACATAAAAAGTTTCAAAACTGTATCTTTTAATGAAACAAAGTCTTAGGGATTTTACTACACGTCAGTGCTCAAAAATACAAAGCAGAGAAAAATGCATTCAAAGATTTTAAATGCAGAATGAAAACAGCTAAAATCATTTACAAAAAGTGGAATATAATTTAAAGTTTTGCTCACATAGGTTTGAAATTTCGCATGAGGTTTTAAAACAGTTTTATTTGTCGACATAAGTTAAAAAAATATATCGATAATTTGAGCAATTTTGAGGTACTGTTCCCCCTTAAATTAGCTCGTCTAAAATGGGAATGTGTTCCTTTTTCCCAGCCTGAGTTGTTTCAGTTGTATTGATTAAAAATCATGGAACAGAATTTTTGTTTTTATTCTATCATTCATATTATTGCATCAGCGGTTTTTGGAGCTAAAAGAATTATTATAAAATTTGACATTGAAACACTTTCTTCAATTTGTTAAACTGTATGATGACCATATTTCAGAAAATTGCCCTGTCAAGACCTTTTGAAGACACTTTATAACACTCAACCATTCTATTTTAGTATGATAAAAACTAAGCAGAAAAAAAGGAACATAAAACCATGAGTAAAATTTTACAAAGCAACAAAAACGTCTGTAGGTCAGTGTGGAATAAATATACTGAATACCAATTTTAACGCAGTTTTTTTTACAAGAATTCGTAGTTTTACCTCGAATCTTGTTGATATATTAAATTATTTCTCAATACAGTTGTTTAACAACATACCTTTGGGGAAAAAAAGGCTTTTAATCACACAAGCCGCACCACATACGATAAGCGAAAATGCTGATTTTTACAATGAAAACATAGCTTTTAAAATTTTAACAAATACATATGTAACTAAACAGCATATATCTTAATAAATATTAATATTAAGTATATTTTGATTGATGCTACGACATACGTAATATTTTTTCTTATAAAGGTTTGCAGTTTGGCATGGCTAAAAATCCCATCAGTGGCAAAATTATATGCATTACTAAATTTCCAAGAGGGGAAAAAAGGGGACATTGAGCAAACTAAAATGCACAAGTAAAGAAAGATACATGAATTTATGAAACAAATTTATATGTTTCATTTATACGAAATTTATTCTAATTTAGTTAACATTAGGATCTCATTTTATTAATTTTCAATTTTTTTCGTCTTAAAGTATTGTAAATAGCATGATGAGAATTAAGTATTTACTATTTTAAAAATAGCTAAATGACGCCTTGACCTGGTAAACGTCTCCCAACGCACGGAATGCGATACTACAAGGTGCGTTTTAAGCCGTGCAAAGTTTGATTCGCCGTAGTTGCGATGTTCCCTTCAATTTTTAACGGGCAAACATTCATTTAATAACAAATGTTATAAATACCAATCTTTTTCATGAAAATACTAAAGCGTTTTAGGGATCACTCACAAATGATGCCACACTTCGAGGGGGGAGGGGCCTCGTGAAATTGTGACAAGGGGAGGGGAGGGGGTAACAAGAACTGTGACATCATGCTTTATGCAACATAGCGCGACATGTGACAAAGGGGGAGGGGGGTCCGCTGAAGTGTGATGTATTGTGACAAGGGGGGAGGGGGTCAAATATATGGGGAAAAAGCGCGACATCATTTATGAACGGCCCTTTACCAGATTCCGCGAGACTTGCGAAGCTTGGTAGTATTTATGTTAAATATGACTGTTGCAATGTTTTCAGCTCAGAAGCTCTGTGAAGACTATTTGAGTAAGTGTGCTTTTTCTTCAGTAAACTTGCATGTAAAAACGATTTCTTGTAAATTCCAAACACGTCTCTGCAATTTTAGTTGCTGCAAGTGCATTTTTACGTTTATTTAACCTAAAGATTTCTTAACCTGAAGTTTATCTGGTAAATCGAAAATGTATTATGTTTTCAACATTAACCATGACATCCATTTATAAGAAAGATATGGGTATGTATTTGTGAGCATTGAGAATAAAATATGTTATAAAAGAAGCATAAATGTATTCGAAAAGGTAGCATGAATATTAACAAAACCACATTCATTAACAATATCATTTAGTATCTTCATCTAAATATTAGCATTATTTTACGTTGATGAAAAAATTTCCAATTTATTCAATATCAAAACCAAAAAAAAAAAAAAAAAATATTTAACGCAAAACAAAATAGATGAAGCACTTACCTTATTAGTAAGAATACAGCATCAAAATGAAGCACACAGACACTCACACCATATTTCAATTGTTTACGAAAAACAACAAGAAAAAGTAAGAGTGTTGACGAAACACTGAGAGGTTCAACGACCATTCCACGCATTAAATTCCACTTTGACTAAGCAAAATTTCAATCAGGCACTATGGAAGAATTTTAATTCTACCTAATGGTTTCCTGTACGCCACTTATCATTAGTTTAAAAAAAAAAACACATCGATTCCAATCAGTCAGTCATCAACTCGAAACAAATATAGTATGGTGTCCCGTGAGTGAGTTGGGGGTCGGCGCTCGAAATAAACAGTAGGATTTTCTGTGAGTTCGTTATCTTCACTTCATGTTTGAAGTAGAACTGAAATTTGCTTAAGTTGTATTTGGAGCATCAATGCTGTTTGTTTGTTTGTTAACGACCGTTTCAGGTCACATAAATATTCGAGTTTATTTGATATTCTCAAGGATATGCCTCAAACTCTCGTCTAATATGACAGATAGAACAAGACAGTACAACAGATTTACTATACGAAGATGAAAATACACATAAGGGAACACATAAGTCGGAATCGAACCGACGCGACGCCTTTTCACTGCGCGCAGGCAGGTACCGGAACCAGTCGATTAGACCGCTCAGCCACTGAGGCCCCTGTTGTATTTGTTTGTTTGTTTGTTTTACGACCATTTCAGGTCACATAAATATTCGAGTTTATTTGCTATTCTCAAGGATATGCTTCAAACTCTCGCCTAATATGACAGATAGAACAAGACAGCACAACAGATTTTAATATACAAAGAAGGAAATACACCCAGGGCAAGGTGGGAATCGAACCCACGCCTCTTTCTCTCTGCGCAGGGAGGCACCGAAGCCAGTCGATTTAACCGCTCAGCCACTGAGGCCCCTCCCTATTGTATTTTTTTTTTTTTTTGGCTGAACGACTAGGGGTAGTGCGTCATGTCTTCACTTCACATGTTTTTGTTTGTTTGTTTATGACCATTTCAGGTCACATACATTTTCGAGTTTATTTGCTTTTCTTAATGGATATGCCTCAAACTCTTGTCCAAGGTGACAGATAGAACAAGACAATACAAGACAGGAAATAACAGAAATACACCCAGGGCAAGGTGGGAATCGAACCCACGACCTCGTCACTGCGCGCAGGCAGGCAGAGAGAACGGGCACTAAGACCGCTCGGCCACTGAGTTCAACAAGAACTGAAAGAGCCTATTTTCCTGTGAAATTTTTTGATCGGGATTTTTAAGAATATTTCTCAATGAATAATTGAATGAACGAATGAGTGAATGAATAAATGAATGAATGAATGAATGAGTGAATAAATGATAAAATAAATAAATGAGTGAATGAACAAAAAATAAATAAATGAGTGAATAAATACATGAATGAGTAAATGGACGAATAAATAAATGAATGAATGAATAAATGAAGGACTGAATAAATGAAAGAATAAAAGACGGATTTTAAGTGCACCAGCTCCCGCTAACGTACACGGTCCCTGAGCGCATTAGTCGCGAGAGGTGGTCATCCTCCCAAACACTGAACCCGGTCAATGTTGCTTCACTTTCGGTGTTCTTTGGGAGCCGTTCTTCTACCAACTGGTTCACTGTGGGACTAGTATTTTTTGGGGGAGTAATAATATAGGGCAATCAATTCTTTCATTCATGTTCCGTATTCCTCCAGCATTGCCAATTCGTCTCATGCTACTCGTCTACAGCTCGCATACCTATGTATGTAATAAATATATACATATATATAATGGAAGTGGGACAGAGTTAAAATTTTGCCCTCATCTCGCCATTTTGCACTAATACCTACTCGATTTAAATAAAGCTTCTTGCGCTGCAATTAAAAAATCTGCATCATAATCATGTTTTTAGAAATCATTTCAAAAAAACGCCATTAAGATAAGTTAGAATATATTTCATCCTGCATTTAAATTACATTAAAAAAATCTAAAAGCAAGCTTCACATTTTTATTTAAGAAACTCAAAAACGATTAAAAAAGCACTAATGATTTGTTGACATGAATTTATCTCATCATTTTGACCCAGTAACCAAAGGTTGAAATATTTCTCATTAAATACTTAAAAGTCTTAAACTTCGGCTTAAGTTTGTTGAACTGTATTATATTTGAAATTTTAAATCTATGATATTTTAATAAGCGCATTCTGACATGTTTTTTATGGGTTCTCAAACGACGACCTCATCATGGAACGATATATAAATGACACATTCATGTTTGCGTACTTCACTTCCATACAAAAACTCCTCACTTTCAACCCCCCCCCCCCCCCTTCTTCTCACCAATCTCTACATGGAAGTATAAACAAATATGTTTTTTACTCAGTAATATTCAACTTCTTTTTTATGACATTCCAATCTTAATTGCTAAACTAAAACTTTTTTTTAACTTTAGACACCCTGCAAATAGTATTATAAATGTTGAAAATAAGCGTAACTTAATACGAAAAAGCTCGTAATAGATTAAGAAATATCAAAATACACGCCTTTGAGAATTTATAATAATTATCTTTTTCGGAAATGAGCTGTATTTCATTTAATCTTGAAAATAAATAAATATAATACATTTAAGGAAATATTTCTCCTGAAAGTTTGATAAACTATAGCTGAAACATATTGTGTTTTACTGTATAAATTATTGCTGTATAATAATCTTTTAAACCATTCATATTAATTCAAAAAGTAAACTAGCATGCTGAGGCCCGCACGAAACATTTTACTATATATCTCATATGACTACTCAATCAGTCCAAATAATTATAAAACGCCACTTTTTAAGAGCGAAATTCTATTCAGCACGTGTTCTCGAACAAGTATAAAGCTTTTATACGTAACAAATACAATCCTTTTTTTTGCTTGTTTGTTTCTGTATTATCATTGTTAACACTGAAAATTGATGAAGAAAAAAGAAAAGATAAAATTTTGTACTTACACATATTTTTTTTTCTTTACCCTCTATTAATAATCATATGATTAATTCAAAACCGAATGAACGAAAATAACATGCTTTCTCCTATTTCATGCTAAAAGCGTTTAAGGTTTCCAGAAAAAAGTTTTACTTGTATGTCGGTTTCCCCCCAAAGTCGTACATTAATTTTCTTTCTATCAATTTTTATCTCTGTCGTATCAAAAAAAAAAAAAAAAAGAAAGAAAAAAAAAAGACTACTATTAAAACAAACACAGATCACCCTTCCATCCAAAGCTTGAAAAGTTTCATCTGAGCACATTCGACAATATAAAAATAAATGTTCTAAGAACACCCCCTTGGGATTTCATCATAATTTCGAAGCAAGTCAAAAAGGAACGCACATTCCTCATTGCAGTGATTTATTTTAGAGAAGTTCTTTCGTATTATAATTGCAAATGTTTGAAAGAAAAATTTCTTGCTTCCGAAAGATATTTTTATTGAGAACAAAAAACAATGGCAGAAAATAACTTTCGAAAGGAAGTAAAAAATTCACGAAATTCTTGAGAGTTTTCTTCACTGCATGTGATTTGAATGCGATAGAAATTGTGAGCTGAAACAATGCATTATTGTTATCATATATTTTTAAAGCAAACTCCTAGTTGCTTTTCAAATTTATAGACTGCATGGGAAGAGTTTTCACGTCTCATGTTTTAAAAGCTTTGCTTACATGAAGCAAATATTTTATGTTCAAACATAAAATATGTTTTTTTTCTCGCACTATGTTTATTATTATCAAAGCTGAAACTAAATTTTGTTTCTGTACACTTAATATTTCAAGGAAATAACAAGCACTTAAATTAAGAATTTTAAGTTACACGGAATATACATATTTAGAGTGTCATTAAATATTCATTTATTATTTAACAGAAATCTCTTTTACGAATGTGAAAAACGAATATTCAACAATATTTTCTGTTTGCATTAAATCCAAAGCAGCAATACATTAAGTAGCCGATTTAGAGAAAATTTGATATATACATATCACAGTGACGTTTTTAGTCTACCCCCAACCTCCCTAACAGAAAAACGTTGCTGTGTTGTATATTTTGTTTTGTAATTTATGTTAGTTTCAGTAATGTAAAAGAAAACCAAACTTAATAATTTCCGTTTTATTTATTTGGTATAACTTTCAGTTAACTACTCATATTTCCATTCATACGTTGAAATAGTTTTAGTAATATCGTATAGTTTAAGTATGTATTTTTCAAAAACTTTTCATCTCCATTTTAGGTGACATCCCCCCCCCCCCCAGCACTCCCCAAAAGGTTGTCACCCTGGGAGAACTACCCCATCCCCGAGACGCTACTGAATACAATATACATAGAATCACACTTTGTTTCATCCAACTTTCTTGTAAAAATCAGAAAACAAGATAAGCACGAATAAAAGTATGCTGCCACGGCAAGCACAGATGTTCTACACTAAAAATTTTGCCATTTTTGGTGTTACTGAACACGATTTTCGGTGTTCAGTTGTGGTAAAGTTGAAAATTTTTCGTTTTTGATATACAGTTGAACTCGCTTATTACGAAATGCCAAAAAGTCTCGAAATTACTCGTATTAGCCGTTATTCGTAAGAACCGAGAAAAAGTAAATATGTGTAAAAATAATTAGAAATGCATGCTTATATTTTAAAAATAATTACTACTACAGTGAAACCCCGTTAAAACGAGGTGTCGGGGGACATACTTGGCACCCGAGTTATAACATAACCGCGGGATAGTGAAACCATACCGCGGAACCATATTCACGCAATAATACTCGATTTTGTCGCATCATTTTTAACTTTATCAATTACTCGTAAACTTTTTCTATAGTATAATTTTTCTTTTCTTCTTTGTTGCCATTTTATTCACTGTAATTGCTGTGCAAGAAGCACACATCTCAACTGCGCAATCAGTCTATCGAGCGAACCAGCTTCGTACGCAAGCAATATTAAGGCCTCGGCTAACAGGTAGGGGTCTGATAGAGAAATGTCTGTCGAGCGTAGGTTATAAACCAACGATGTTCCGAGAAGTAGGGAGCCTAAAAGAAGTATATTTATGCAATCATTTTAGGTGCATTAAATTTTATCATACCCATATCTCGGCGCAAAATGCCTAGTACCGTTGTCACTTTCTGGACGCATCTCATAAAAGTTCATTAAAGTACCTATAGCTTCTTCAGCTTTGCTATAAGCTATTGCTGCCTAGAAAGATTCAACGAATGATTCGAAATACGTACTTCGCAGTTTACAATGACACAAAATAACCAACAATTCCTTTTTAAAATAAATAAATTATATGCAGTCTAGAACATTTTTCGTGAATAGGTCAGAAATTTTGTTTGTCTTCGCCGAAATTTGTATTTTAACCTTCGTAATATGCGTGAGAAACTTAATAAACAAAACGTTCGTTTTAGCCGTGATTTCGTATTAACCGTTTTCGTATTAAGAATGTTCAACTGTACTTTAAGATTTTTTTATGTTTCTGTTTAAAAAATATATACAGTATAACGTTTCTCAGCACATAATATGTGTTTAACTACATTACGTAGCGAAATTTCATTGCGATCGTTCATTTCTATTACAATACGATAAATGGGCAATCGCAATGAACTTTTGATGCGTAGACGAGTTAACGAACATCATATGCTTTAAAAAAAAAAAAAAAAAAAAAAAAAAAAAAACATTCTACTGTCTGTATTTTTTTAAAGCAGATACATTAAAATTTTTTAAAATACATCAAAAAAGGAGTAATTTGTGAGAGATAAACGACAAGATACTTCAGTCCTGCTTAGTATTTCCGATTCGATAGGAAATCCTAATTGAAAGGGTTCAAAAGTTTCTTTCTTTTAATTTTCGTTTTTGACATGATTGCTTAATTTTTAGCCATTAAAATAAAATAAGAACGTACAAATATTTCAAAAGGGTAGAAGTAAAAAAAAAAAAAAGTCGCCTGTTTCCCTTTAAATTTGGTTTTAAATTATTGCTTTGCAAATATGTATATCGATTTTGAGGGCAGTGTTTGGATAAAGTAATTTGATGATGCGAAATCTATGAAGTTGATATCGTCTATGTAATTTGTGCTAATTAATGGAATATATTGGAACATTTATGCCATCTCAGTTCCTTCGTTCCATATCCTTGGTCAAGAAATAAGTGCTATTAATCTCATTTAAACATTTGTTTTACCCATCTGACTTTTATCTGCTTTTACATTTTTAAACATCTGACATCGTTTGAAGCTTTCCAAATGAAGCTTTTTTAAGAATATAAATTTGAGCATGCTTTTTACTTCAGCTATTTAAAAATCATTGTTTTACGTCTTTATCGTTTTTAGCGAACAAATAAATTTATTATTGTATCTGTAAGGGAGACAGCACCCAAAACTGTTGAAAAACACCATTTTTTTTATTGGCTTAAGTAGTAATATAAATCTTTAAAAATGTTCCCTGAAAGTTTCAGAAAAATTAAAGCAATATTTATTGATTTATCATTGATTTTATTACGGTGTGAGGTGCCCTCTTTTCATTCCGAAACAGTAACTGTGCTGAATATAAGCCATATTTACTTTTAAAAATAAAATAAGCAAGAAGGAGCACTTTCATCGTGACCGTAACTGAAAAAAAGTTCCTTACTTTGAAATGTTAATAAAGAAATGATTTCAGTTTTTGCAAGCCGAAAACTTAAAATGTTGTTTTCTCTCACTTTGTTTTTTGCGCATTTCATCTCAATTAAAATGCAAAGGCTTTTTTAAATTTGAACCTATAATGTGGATTTTTTTCTCACATGTTCCTGAAACTATACATAACAAATTTATGCTCTACTTTTAGGATGACTTAAGTATTTTTCTTTTTTTAATCTTTTGTAGGTTTTTTGAATTTTTCGTTGCTTTTTCTGCGTTACTTATTTTTTTTTCCAAAAAGTATTTGACTTATAAAAAATTCAAAGCATAAAAGTTTTGCTTTATGAGCAATGAATCAATCAAAAACTTTTTGAGACTTTACGACAATTTTCGAAAAAGAAGATGCATTTTTAAAAAGTACTAAATTTCGTTTTAAAAATTAAAATTTTCAAATTATATTTAAGGAATCCAGTTTTTTTTAATATTAAATTTCTTACGAAGTGATATAACATGACAAAATGGTACAAAAATTGTAAATAAAAACACCATAGAGAAAAAAAATGGGTCTCATCGTACCCGCTCCCCTTAATGAGACTATATTATTGCACAACAAATGAGTGGAGCAGCATAGACTGTGGAGGCTCTGGCGCCAGAAAACACAAACTAGCCAACTAAGCCAACCAACCCCTGGAGAGCTGAGTGTTTCTATGTCGAAAAACTGCATTACCATTTTAAAGACATGTCGGCTTAACTCTTTCTAACGTTTATAAGTCTTTTATCGAAATTTCAAGTTTCCGCCATGGGATTAAGCAAAATAGTCTTCAAATTCCTTACTTTTTATTCGTACTACGCATTCTTTGTTTTTATAGATAAAATTAAGCTCACATAAAAAGCATAGCACTAAAAAAGTTTGAAAATCGCTTTTCGAGTAAATTGGAAGCTTTCCGTAAAAACGAACCTATTTATAATTTCCCTTTAACGATTCTACCCCAAGTATATGATCTAACCAAACGAGGGACTTATCCCGAAAATGCAGAAAATTAAATTTGTCTTCATGTTGTAGCGAAGGAAAATTTATAAACGCCATTAAATACCTTTTCAGTTTTATTTCCGTTACTCGCAGAATGAAATTCGAAATTATATTTTCTTTTGTTCCGGTTGAAATGAAGTTGTAAAATTGCTCTCTAGTGACCTGAGTTGATTTCAGAAAATCTGATGTAATCACGTTTTATTCTATTGTTACACTTAAAATGTTTAGTGAAATTTTTTATTCTTTTTAGAGAAAAGTAATTTCTACTGAATTTTCAAACCTCAGAAAAAGAAGTCTAATTTAGCCTACTTTCCTGTGAAAATTTTTAAAAAGTACGAAAAAAGGCCTAATGAATCTTAAAAATACCGTTAAAAACAAAGAAATGTCAGAAATAAGTGAGGGAATTAAATAAAGAATGAAAAATAAAAAAATTGAAAGTAGGGTCTGAGATGGGAGAAAATGTGTGCCTGGGGGATCTGTCTGCCCCCCCCCCCTCCCCGATAACTTTTGAGGGAATTGTCCGAATTAATTGTCGAAAGATTTTTTTTTAATTCGAAAGATCTCGGCGGTGACCTTTCATTTACATATTTTATTTTTTTATTTGAACATTTTTTTGTTCAATTTTGAACAGTTCAAAACATTTTGACATTAGCGCTTAGTGGGAAATATGAAGCAAAGTATATAAACCCTCGATTTAAGATCCAAGTTCCTTCAGACAAGCTTATTAAAGGAGCTCTTGGCTTATTTTATTTGAACAATTTCTGTTCAATTTTGAAGAGCTGAAAAAAATAACATAAGCGTCTACGGTTAAATTTCAATCCTATATAAATCCTTATCTAACAAATGGATTTGCTTGGAACAAACTTTACCGGAAGGAGTTTATTACGTAGAACATGGTACAGAGACGAAGTTCATCCAGTACTAAACTACCCTATTTTTTGATGAAAGTTTTTCATCTGGATTGTAAAGGATATTTCTGATTGAATTAATGAATAAATGAGTGAATAAATAAGTAAATAGTTAAATAATTGAATGAATACATGAATAAATGAATGAATTAATTATTAAATGAATGAAGTAATGAATAAATAAGTGAATAAGCAATAAATAATTAAACAATTGAATGAATACTTGAATATAAGGGAATGAATGAATGAAGGGTATTAACCGTTAGAAAAGGTATAGTTGATGTAATCAAGAAATAAAGATAAATGAGAAAGAGAGAGATAGCTGGTTCATAAACTTTTTAGTGAGAAGTATTTATAAAACGAATATCGTCAACGATCATATAAAAGTCGTCGCATGCAAACCTCCAGTTTTGAGATATTGCCAATTTGAACTTTCGAATAGCTGCAAATTTTTTAAAGATCATTTTAAAGGCCTCCAGCTCTTACACTAGATTTATTAGTACAATGTTTAGATTGAATAATTGGTTTATTGTATGAAATAAATAATTGTAAAGCGAAGATGTAGAAATTGGGTTACAAGTTGACCTTTTTATGCCACCAAAAAAAGAGTGTTTAAAAAACTTTGTCAACCTATATGAAACATTAGGACCAGCATATAATGAGCTTAGTGATTAAGGGGGGTGCTCTTTTTAAAATTTAAAGCAAAATTAACGAAAGCCAAAATTACGGATTTTTTTTTTTTCAACTTCACTAAATTTGTCAGTGTACCACATCTTGTCAAAAAGTATCCAAAATAAATGTAATTGCGCAATAAATCTTTCAAAATTTGTAACTGCTTGAATGACCTTCCAACAAATTAATTTAATTTTTTAAAAATAATCTTTAATGATATTTTGAACGTCATCTATTCAATGCCCTTTTGCATTTATAACGTTTTTTTTTCGAGACAGACTCCTGCAAAAAGCATTACAACGGATGCTTTTACTATATATAGTATATTATACATATATTATTTACTTTATTTACTTAACAACTATTTTCCTTACAATAAATTCAAATTTATGCGCAGCAACTTCGACTAGCTAAAACTAGTTTAAAATTATAATAGTTTTGCGTTGTGTTTGACACTAACAAATACAATATATATATATATATATATATATATATATATATATATATAGATATAGATAGATAGATAGAGAGAAAGAGAGGTAGATAGATAGATAGAATAAAATATCGCTGCGTGAAAAATGTAGCTTATACACAAAACAAATTACGAACGAAATGCAACGTAAAAACACTTCCTTAAAAAGATATGAGACAGAAGCAAAATATTTTCTCTCGACTGAAACTAATTGAATTTTTAGGAAACTTAAGATTGATATTTTGTTACAAGACGGTCTCTTAAGAAAACTGAAACCTTCCTTCGAGGAATCGAAAGACAGTGATGTTAAATTTTACGACAAAGGTTGTAAGAACCAACTCCCAATTGTATTCCCAAAGGAAAAAGTTCTCCTCTGTAATTCTTTGATCCCCGCCTCGATAATTCAACAAATAATTAGGTTGGACAAAATATTTTATTCCTTGTGATGCATTTGAAATATTACTCTTTCGCAAGGAGTAAGAGTTGATTTTATGTAAATTTAAGAAGTAAGTATTTCCTCAGATTATAAATTTAACGGTAAACTATATACAATGGAAAGGTTTATTGAATCTATTTCATTCACAAAATGATTATATATTTATTTCTGTTGGAGCTTTGATGTCTATTTTCAAACTGGAACAGTTAAAGTGGAATATGCTGAACGGAATTACATGAAATCACGTGAACGTAAATACAGTGGGAGTCAAAAGCATTTTTTACCCAGCAACCTGCATATATAAGGTAAAGTGCCCTAAAGCTGACACCCTCAAATAAAAAAACATTTAAAGCATTACCAATTTAAATACATTTAAGAAGTGAAGGGATTTAAGAAGTGATACCATTCAAAAAGAAAGAAAATCTCATTTTAACTTATTTTAGAGAATTGGTAATACTTTAAACGTATTTTTATTTGAGGGTGCAAGGCTTTAGGAACCGTTTTTTTTGGGTGTCAGCCTTAGGGCACTTTACCTTATACATGTATGTGTCTTTGGAGACGCCACGGTGGCATAGTGGTTTGATACTGGCCCATGGTGTAAAATTCAAACCCCGATCGATGTTGGTGGATTTTCGAGATGGCAGAAAATTGACGCAGTCCTTGCCGCATAATTAGGCAGTATCTTAAAGATCACTTGAGTATCCATTTGGCTTGGGTACCCTCGGCTAAATAAAATTCCGAGAGCAGTTTCGCATCGTCAGAGCCCAGGTGCTTTACCTTCTAAAGAAGAAACTAGGCGTCAATATTCTCCGCCATATAGTAATGCATCCGTCGATAGTGCTACTTGAAAGAATAAATGCTGGTCTAGGGAATGCACTACGTCTGCAATGGTCAATCAGCAATACGGAGCCCCATTTAGAGGGGAAAAAACATACGTAGATCATCCGAATGGCACATTTTTTCAAATTTTGTAAGCAAAGCCACGAGGTTTGCAACACCTGTTGGTAGTTCGCACAGCAGGTAATTCAAATTAAGGGTTAAACGCCGAAAATAATATGATACACATCAATGACACGCAACAGATACAAATAATATGAGTAGATTGTTGCCGAGCAGGTATACCTTTGAAACTAGACGTAACTACCGCGTTATCCTCTTCGCTTTGTGAGTGACTGAAGTGCGATACTTATTCAAATTTTTGAATCGGTATGTCGGACTCCATCAGGGCATATATTAAGGGGGTTTTTTGTGGGCAATTGCCCACACAGTCAAATAAAATTGCCCCCACAGTTAAATAAAATTGCCCACCTACATTTTCCGAATTTTTTCCAGCGGTTATGTGTTTCTATAAATTTTTTAAATTTTTCTGTAAAAAAATACCACATGGAAGCATGACCCCTAACCCTTCCCACAAGCAAAAGATTGAAACAACCAAGTGGGTTCTCTTTCCTACTATGGGATGTGTGATGGGGAGGTTTCAAGACGTTTTGAATCAATAAGACAAGAAATTGTCCTATCATCAATACATTTTCTTAAAGATAAAATTAATGACGAACAGCCCGAAACTTTAAAAACCGCCAAAGCCTTATGCGTTGCAGGATCAGCGGCAGAAATAACCACCATCGGAAAAAATTTACTTTCCAACCTGTTTCCGAATGAAGTATATGAATTTGAGGATTAGGTATGAAAGCTGGCCGCTCATTGATCAAATTCCCACTCTCCCAGTGAATTCGGACATTGGTTCCTGCACTTCCACAAGACTAAAGAAAATGTTCGTCGTATCCAAAGGGCCACTCAAAAAGTTGCTTGGAACACTTATCATGGCAACTCCCCATTCGATGCAGGTGGAACGGGTAGTTTCCAACTAAGAGAAACTGCGCATTTACAATCCCCCCCCCCCCCCCCGAGGAAGTTAGAGTTGCCCACACAGTCAAATTTCCTTAAAATATGCCCTGTACTCCATGCGTTACTTTTATGAGAGAACGATTGAGTTTTGCGCGAAATTTCATTTTAATCTTTCAAATTCGTGTGGCTCTGTATAGCGAATATACAAACAAGCACACTCTCAGAAACGCATGCTCAAATCTCACGAAACTTTCGTCGTATTTGATGGAATAGCTTCGTGAAAAATGCTCCAAGTAAACCTTTCGTCAAATTGTCGAAATTTATGCAGTAACTTTTTTAAGTCACGTGATCTCCCGAGGAAAGAATTGTTATAAATTACGAAATTTTCTTGACGATTGTAGAGTCGTCGAAAATAAGGATTCTATTTTTGAGAGTGCATACAAACAAACAAACACACAAACGAAGACTTTAATGTGTATAGACAAATGTCACAGCTGCAACAATGGATTGAACGTTTGAACGTTAACCAGATACAAGTGAACAAGATAGTTGATCGTGTGGGTTACAGCCAAAGAACCACATGGTAAAATAGGAGTATCATAGCAACTTAAAGTGTATTGAAAGTCTTCTTCATTTCATTTTCCGCTAAATTTTAAGTTAATTAGCTTTTTTTACACTTCCGTATTAAGCAAAATACTGTAAAAAATTACCCCTTTAAAGTCTTCGGACAATAATTACTTTAAAAATTAATTGCAATGATAAAAATTAGTCTATGAAAACAGATAAAAGTGAAGCAATTTTAACGCATCAACAACGAGTAAAATAGAAAAACTATTTCTTTGGGAAAATAAAAAGTCGGAGTTTCAATTATCTTTGCAAGTTCAACGTATAATTCCTTATAAAATTTATTTTGCTCTACATATTTTAAAAATCATTTAGCTTTAGTAATTACTTACTTTTTTCATAATTTTAACAATTTTTTCTAAAGATTTATTTTGAAAACATGATCACGCATTTCTAATCTTTTCAAGCTATTTTCCTGAAGACGAATGTTAAAATGGAAGGAAGATATGATGCGGTTTTTTTTTTTATACTTCATTTAAACTCATGAGAGATCCGAGAAAAAGTAAAAAATGCTTAGTGTGAAATATTCCGCTTGCATTCTGAACGATTTCACTGCATTAAAACATTAATTTTATTAGTATCCTTGCATAAAGAGAAGAAATCTCATAATTTAATTAAAGGAAAATACATATATTCTGTTTGATTCATGTGTAATTGGATTGCAGTTTTTTCTCGCTGAAACAGTATGCTTTGAATAAACGACGTTGTTTCATTAAACAAATGTAGCAGAATATTTTATGTCTTATTTATGCTAATTTAAATGCTCAATAAATAAGTTAAATTACAAAAGCTGGAAATTCGGCATTTAATTATTTTTTTAAACAAATGCTTTAATTAAATTTAGGAGTAAAAAGTTTTCAAGAGAAGGTTTTTTGATGTGATGCAAATGCATATTTACGAGATTATATTAAATACTTTAATATACTGATTGTAGCTGAAATGTAATATTTTAATAATCTTTAAAGCAAGCAGTCAGATGCGTGTAGAAAAATGTATATGCTCACAAAATGAGTCGAATTATGAGCACGACTTCTGCATGTGCTCTTTACCCCTTTTTCCGAAATAAACTAATCCTTAGAATTTGTTTCTTTTTTTTTTTGGCTTAACTAACTATAAAAACTGTGGAAAATGTCACCTAGTTTGTAGTAGTAATGTGATTAACCAGCTTGTTATAGTCTTCAGTGGCTGCATGAGACCATTAGTTTGAAAGCAGGCAAATCGTTCAAAATTTCTAAAAAATAAAAATGTTTCGAAATGCACATTCGCCTAATGCTAACCGCTACACCGAAGTAGCGAAGTCATTAGTTGCACAAATACATTAATTGTCATTTTATTAAAAGACCCAAAGTAGATGATCAAAGTGATGGTAAACCATGATGTGGCGCAATTCGCATCGGTGAATGAAGAACAGGCGAGATTGAAAGGAGTTCCTACGTTTTATAGTAAATATTAGTTAGCTTCATGGAAATAATTCTCCTTAGTATTCTGCCAAATAATTTTTGAAAACTTTTGAAATTCTTTTTTTTTTTCCATATTTTTAAAGCTATGTTCAAAAATCTTTGCTGTGGCTCGAAATAAAGAAACAGTGGACTGTAAATTAGTTTAATTAAATTTTATTGCACTAAACATCGAAATTAGCAGTGCACGAAAGACTGTTGCAAGTTGTGCAAATCCAAACAGAATGGACGACAGGAAAAAAAGTCGCTCACTTCACTTCCTCTCCTATAAGTGAGAAAAAGTAAATATATTGTATTTCAAAGGCTTGTCAGCTAGCTCTGTCGGAAAGAAGATTATGAAGAAATCTTCATAAAAAATAAAGAATGTTTTTGTCCATTTAAGCAAGGCTTCTCGGTAGGTCTTGGTAATACTGTTGCGTGTTTTCAACAGTGACGAATAGAGGAAAAACTTTGATAAATTAACCAAATTACCCGCTGAATCTCCCACAAGAGAGCTAATTCCGTTGCCAAGTCCCTTATAGGTAAATTCTCAATACATAAATATGTAAATAAATAAACAAACAAATGAAAAAAAAAAATCGTAAAAGTAATTTCTTTGCCAGTGCAGTGCTAAAGCAAGAAAAACACCTTGCCCTCGCTGCAATACCGAACTTTGTTCCGAACTTTTCATCCCAGTTGTGAAAATTTCGACCCGAAAATCAGGTCTTTTAGAAAAAGTATAATCACGGGAAGCACATAAATTAAAACCCGTGTAAGGAGGTTTTTCTTTTTTTCCTTTCTTTCTCTCTGTTTTCTAAATTTCTATTCAGGGCATTGAAAAAATTTTAGTTTGGAAATTTGACCGAAAATATACTATCTAAGGAACAATAACCGCCAATTTTAGAGCCGAAAATCAGCCATCTGAAATGTACTTAATGTTTAAGTTTTCTCAAGAAACTATATAGTTAAAAAAATAATTGTGTAAAATATGTGCACTGAAAATCAATGTTGTTTTAAAGCGCAATTAATAAAAAATAACGGTGATTTATTTAATCAATTCTATTTCCAATTTTCAACCTCATGCCACATTTATGAACTTTTTTGTAATTCGAAGTCATCTTATTTAATTTTAGCAACTTCATATTTAATTTATAAATAATGCATTAAAGAAAAAAATATGTAAGTAGAAAAATACATCAATAAATCTCGAAAAGAAAGTATTCCATTCTTTTGGGATTCAAATCAGAATCTCATTAACATGAAGTAACATTTCATCAAAGTGCTCTTGCTACTGAACTTTATTTGTTACTCGATAAAATATGCATGAAGTACATATCGTTACTTAAATGAGTTGACAGGGAAAAAAATGAATTGATTATTTCAGACGATAATTATCTCAAAAATTGCTACAGATTAGTACGAATCCGATGCAATTAAAAAAAGCAATTGAATTCAAAGAAAATTTTAAATCTTTGGAGAAAAGCAAGAATTTTGCTTTTAATGGGCTTGGCATGGAAGTTGATATGGACTTAATTTGCATTTTCGTAACGTTGCCTTAAAAAGTTACAAGAATGTCATGCAACGAGGGTTGTAAGGATTTTGTTTCGCGAGATCCTTGAAATCATATTTTGACTTTCGAGAAGTTATATTTTATTAATTGTTGAAGTTACATTTTGTTAATTTTTGAAGTTATCTTTTATTGTTTGTTGAAGTTATATCTGTACTGCTAGAGTCATAGTATCTTAGTCCATTTTTCGAGTTTACACTTAATGGACATACAAAATACCGGCGACAAAGCCACTAACTACATGAGGGTTCCGAACTTTTAAAGCTCCAATCTTTATTCTTAAGGTTTGCACGGAAAAATCTAGTCTTATATTGTACTAAAAATGTTTATTTTTAAACTTCATCGCGAAGACTCGAAAAATGTACTTACGATGGCTCCCTCAGGTACAGATATTTTATTGTTTGTTGAAGTTATATAGATATTTTTGTTGAAGTTATATTTTATTAATTGTTGTAGTTATACAACATTGTATTGAGTCAATTTTTCAAGTTTCTACGAATTAACACTTAATGGACATACAAAGTATCGGTGACAAAGTCATCAGCTTCATGAAGATTCCGAACTTTCAAAGCTCCCATCGGACATCTTTATTCTTAAGGTTCTCACGGATAAGTCAATTTTTATTTTGTACTAAAAATGTTTATTTTAAAATTTCATCGCACAAACTCGAAAAATGAACTTAAGATACTATAGCTTTCAGGTGCAGATATTTTATTAGTTGTGGAAGTTTGCTAAAGTTATATTTTACTGATTGTTGAAGTTTTCTTTTACTGATTTTTGAAGTTTGATTTAATGTTGGTTACATTTTAATACATTGTTGACAAAAATCACATATTTTCCATATTTTAATGTTTTTTCAAAAATTGTGTGTTAAATTTGAATTATAATACGCGGCGAATTAAAGTTAACGTGGATTTAAGTTATATTTTCTGAGTCTTGTCTTATGGCAGAGTTTGTATAACGATTGTAACAATTTTGTTTTAAGTAGTTGAAGTTATATTTTAAGAGAAGGTTTATTACAAAGATTTTTCAACGATAGTTTGATCAAGATCAATGTTTGCATACAACATTTATAAAAATTGCAATGACAGTATTGATTTCAATTATATTTTCCGAACAGTTGTCGTCCATCAAAGATTTTTTTTAATTAACGTTTCGTTTGGCATATTATGGAAGTACATACGTGGCCACGTCATATAAGATAAGAAAATTTCTATTGGTTCTTTTTCTGCTACATTTCAGGTGATAAATAAGGTTAACTGCACATAACTTATGTTTTCCGTACATAAGAAAGAATAATTAAGTTTTTCTAAAAATTGATAATTTCATGAGTTGCAATTAAAAATTTTGCATGAAACGCTTTACTGTGCTTTGCATGTTGCTAAAATCATTAAAAATATTAAAGTACCAATGAAATTTTAAATTTTCGGATGCTATATAAGATCGAAAGAACAGGTAAACAATATTCATTGTATATTTTTTGAATGCAGACACAAAAATAAGATTTATGGAAACGAATGCCATTACTTATGCATGCTATCGAATAAAATTACAAGAAATACATGTCTACTAGGACTTTCTTCATTTCGATATGCATTTGAGAAAGTAAGCTTTTAAAGAAATGAATTGTTATGAAAGCACAAAAAAAATTTCATACTACTTTAAAAATAGATCTTACATTTTGTTGAAATTTCCATTTCTATGCAGTTTTGAACTTCATTTATGAATTTACTTTATTTTCTCAAATTGATCTCTTTCCTAAGTTTCTAAAGAACATCTTTTAAAATCCTATTCATATTAACAAATATTTTTTTCAGAGCTATTTTTGAGACATATTCAAATAATTTATCGATTTTTAAAGATCTGAATTGACTTTAAGGCATTATTATTTTTAAATATATGTATGAAAATGAAACAAGAGCACTTGAACTAAGTAGGTATAGACACATTTCAAATATATCAAAAGTCATGAAGTTCTCCTATAAGTGAATGAAAAATATTGTAACTCCTGAACAAAATTCATGTCCAAGCAATTACTTTAAAATGAAGGAAAATAAAAAACACATAGTTTTGTAATTTAAAATCATGTTTTTCGTAACTAAATTAACGTGTAACGTATTTCTCAAGGAGAAGAAAAAATATCAGCATTATGTTATCACAGGAAATGTACTTCACAAAACATTGTTCTAGAAAAACAGGTCTAGAATGTGATAATTATTTTCTTTCTATTTTTTC
Organism: Octonoba sinensis; assembly: GCA_038502835.1. NCBI lineage: Eukaryota > Metazoa > Arthropoda > Arachnida > Araneae > Uloboridae > Octonoba > Octonoba sinensis. The sequence continues at coordinate 141,627,198 of CM076599.1, forward strand.
GCTCCTTTTTTTTTTTTTTTTTTTTTTTTGGTCTTTTAACGAAATTATGTCCGCATAAAATAGTCAAGTTTATTGAAGTGCAAAATCTTCTCAGAAACTTCTTTAATCAGGATTCCGTTTTGATACGAAAGCTTTCTTCAGTTGAACTTATTCTGTCCTGACGATTTTTAGTAGTTTAAATCTAAAGTAAAAATCTATCGAACTTTTTATAGATATATGCCAAAATTTTTATAAAATAAAAGTCTTAGTTTGAAAATTTTTATTTCCGCTATACATTGATTTTTATTTCAGTACGATAAGTGCTAGACTCGATTTAGGGTCTAAGATTTAAAAAACATAATTTTAAAAAAATATACGATTAACTGATAATTTACTTCATAACATGATACATTTAGGTTCCGAAAAGTGAATACAAATCCTTGTTTCTTAGCAGAAAGTATACCCAAAAAAAACGACTAGAACATAATTTATATGCAAAAAGATAAAACCTTTTGCAGTTCTATTGTATTCTGATCGAAAATCACTTCAAAAATTTTAAATTTGATTTTTTTTTTCGTTTTCAACTTTTTCAAACACGTTAGTTTCTAAAAGGTGCAAAGATAGCGTTTAGGTTCCCAGAAAGAAGTGAATGAGTACAACCTATAAGACGATGCAATAAAGAAATTTTATGTTATTGTAACTGTACGGTCAAAAATTTTTCATTTCTATGTCGAACTTTTTTGCTTAAAAAACATGGATTTCGGACACTTATCTTATCATCCTAGAGCCAACCTAAAAATAAAGATATTTTACAACGGACATACATTGTGTATGCGTATATTCGCATTGATTTTTTTAAAACTGAGCAATAACTTTGCCAAATAGCTAAAACAATCAGGTTAATTTTATTAGTACTGAAACTAAAAGTATAACAAAACATAAAGATGTCTGCGAAATTGTTGAAGATAAATAACTCTATCAGAAATGCGTAAATTTTCTCCAAATAATATCAAGAAAATCAGAATTTAAAAAAAAAATGTTTTTCTCCTCATCCGTTAACGCTTTATAAAAACATATTGCATTTGGCAACACTTGAGCAAACAAGATAATTTATCAGACCTGTAATCGCAATGTAATTTGATTTTTACGAGAAGGAAATGGGTTTTTCATGCTTCCTTACTCTTTTGATAAAGTTGCCTTTGTGTTCAACCATATGCTTTTCTATTCTCTTACTTTATCTTTTAAATACGTACACAACGCAATTTCTATATTTGCATAATAATAAAAAAGTATTCCATCCAGAAAATTAATTTTTTTGAAAAGTTTATGAATGTTTTACTTTTTAGCGCATTTTATAATAGTAAATTGTTTTCCTTTGAACTTGGTTCGATTGTTTTCTCCGTAAAAATTATTTTAAATTATTTATACAATAAAGAAACATCAAGGTAAGCATTTCCTATATATATATATATATATATATATATGGGTCATTCTCACAGAACAGGCAACATTTATTTTAATGTTAGAACCATGGGTTATTCCAAACGAAAAAAAAAATTTTTGGAACTTCACACAAAATTTTCGGGAAAAGTATGGGCCATCAGCAAGATAAAGAATTATATACTTAGGTTAACAAGTCTCCCCCACAACATCAACACACAACACATCCGCAAATATGCATATAAAATCAAAAATAATTCGTCAAGTAATTGAATGAAAGGTCTAAAATATTAGGACCAGAAGTCTTTGTATTGAAAGTTTTTTTAAGTAGTACAAAATATTTTTCTTGTCTGAAAAGGTAGAAAGAAAAGCAAATATTAGTTGTCAAAGAAATGTTAAGATTAATAATTTTTTTAAATTTCGGAAACCGATTTTTTTTTTTAATTTTCGGATATGTCAGAGAATTTCGGATCAGAATCAACCCATGGTTTGAACATTTTTTAAAATAATGTGTTATAAATGTCTCAAATATTTTTTTACAATTGTTTGGAATCTATACAACACGAAACAAAAAGTTCCGTCTAGAACTATACGAGCCTACTCTCCCCTATACAGCAGATTCAAATTTATAATCTAGCTATCTCTCTCTCTTTCTCGTTTAGCTTTAGTTCTTAATTGCTTCAAATACACCTTTTTCAACGGTTGATACATATTCATTCAATCATTCATTTATTCAGTCATTCATTTACTTATTCACTCATTTATTCATTCATTCTTTTGCTCATTCATTTAATCAATTCATTAATTCAAAAATATTCTTGAAAATCTCGATCAGAAAATTTCATAGGAAAATAGGCTCGTTAGTTCTGGATGAACTTTCAATCTGTACATGCTCTACGTCATAAGAGCTTTCCGATAAAGTTTATTCCAAGCAAATCTGTCCGGTAGATCAGAAATTATATAGGATTGAAATTTCCCCGTAGGCGGTATGTTAATTTTTTTTTTTGAACTGTTCAAAAATGAACAAAAATTGTTCAAATCAATATTTCACGCCAAGAACTTCTTCCAGTGAGCTTGTTCATGGGAACTTATATCTTGTACCCAAAGTTTACATAATTTGCTTCATTTTCGCCCATAGGCACTAATGTTAAAATTTTTTGAACTGTTCAAAATTCAACAAAAAATTGTTCAATTCGAAAAGTAAAATATGGAAATGAGATGACCTCGCCGAGATCTTTCGAATGCAAAAAGAATGTTTCGAATCGGACAATTCGTTCAAAAGTTATTAGGGGGGACAGACAGACACTCTTTTTCCCCATCTCAAAACCCTACTTTCAATTATTTTATTTTTCAATCTTTATTTAATTACTTAACTTATTTTTGACTTTTCTTGATTTCTAACGATATTTTCACGATATATCAAGCCTTCTTTCATGCTTTATTATTTTTTTTCCTTTTACGGGAAAGTAGGCTAAAAATAATAGCATAACAGCAGGGTAAATGTTCACCAGTTGTGAGGAGAGAAAAATGTTTCCCAAAGGTTTGTACCAGAAAAATAAAAATAAAAAAATAGGAATAAATATCCAAAGTAGACAAATTCTATTTATGCATTTTCAGTAATTTACTATTAAGCATTTTCAGTTATTTACTATAAATTACCCACTTTCCACCCTATTATTATTTTTATTATTATTTGAATGCATAAATGTAGTTAAATGAAGATAAGAGGAACTATGGGAGACCACACTCGGTCGGTTAAAAAAAAGAATCATAAAAATTGGTTCTCCTGGTCAGAAGTTACGAGCAGAAATTTTATAAATCAATAAATAAAAATAATATATATGGTATAAATTGTGAACTGTCCCCTTTTATAAGTAAGTTAAAGACAAACATATCAAAATGACTTTCTGATATCCTTTGATGTTGAACATGTGATGATAATTTAATCAAGTCTGGCTAATAAATAACCTTCAAATGAATACAAGATTATGAATTTTTGATATTTAGGCTGCTCCTGTGTCATTTAAAATGAATTTGGTAAGTCAAAATATTCGAATATAGTGAACTAAGAGAAGACACTACCTGGACATTCTCAGTGGGAAATAAATCAGTATTTAATTGTAGGGTAATTCCAAAAAAACCCCTTCAGATTTTAAGTCGTGTCTTTCTAATCAAGCCAGAGGCTCAATTAAGAGACTCCCTATAACTGACAAGGTTTTCTACCAATAAAATGAATTATTCTTTATTCAGCAAGTATTGCTGAACCCTTCAGGAATTCAATGCATGAAATTGACTGGAAAAACACCAACTTTGATAGATTTAAAATGAGTTAGACAACCGTGAGACAGAATCAGAAATCTTTTCTGATTAAAAGACATTTCCCTTAGCTGCTTACAGAATCAATATGGTCTGCCTATGACTTGAGAAGGGAGCACAAATCAGATGCCAAATAGAGATGGCTGGGTTTCCCAGGCAAAGAACGATAATGTTTTCCTTGATACTCATATGAAGTACACAGCCTACCATCTGGTTACTTCAACAACAGCAACAAACTTAAAATAAAATTTATAGAGGTGAAATTTATCATTTATTCCAAGATGATACATACATTAGCTCATGCCTAAAAACACACAAAAGTCATTTTAAAATTTTCTAGGGCGGTTAAAGGGTATATTTTCAATGCATATTATAGGTAAAAAACAAGAGAATGCATAAGAAAATGTATAAATTCAATATATTTCTAAAAGTCTGCCCAAATGATGGGTCTGTTCCAAAGCATAATACTGGTGTAAGTAAAACAACTTTACATGCTCCAAAAAGAAGCATGGAAATTTTTTTTTTTTTTTCAGTGTTTGAACTTGAATCTAGAATTACAAAATCATGGGTGTCAATTCCAAACTTTTGAATTTGGTTAACTCGATGCCAAATCACATATTTAGCTCATAGATAAAAGAGGGGCATTAAATATATTACTCATATATGTTTAAAAAAAAAACATAACAATTAATAATTTTCTCCATACAAAACACTGATGTGTAAAGAAAAGCAAATTAACTTTAAAAGAAAAAAATTAATTTTTTTTTTTGGGTAACCAGTTTTAAAACAAAGAATTGATTTGAATATGTTATTCATTCTTCTAAATAGTTACATTCTAATAGCGTAATTTCTAAGAAAAACTGAAAATTTTGATATTACTCAATGGTATTCACAATTGTTATTGTCAAATTGTGCCTCTAAGTTATCCTTCTGCAAATCCTGATGGTATGATACATTGCTTGTTTACAAAGTTCGCAAATCTAAAGAATTCTTTTGTGCTCCTATCAAGCAGTAACCTTATGTGAAAATTTTACGCTAAACTTACATGTTTAGCATGATACACATTTTGTTTGTGTAGCTGTCTGTACTCAGGCAAAGCCTAAAAACCATGAAAAGATAAAATATGAAGACATTAAATTGCATCTACAGTTGGTTTTTTATGTAAAACAAAAGAATAGTGATATTTTATCCACACAAAAAATTCATGGTAACAAAACTCCCAACAAAACTTTAGTTGAGGACCTTACATATATTATCAAAAACACATATACAAAAAGAAAGCAAATTTGCATGCTGAAAAACAATATTAATGCAATAAAATGAAATAAATAATCATATCATATTATTTTAGTAATTGACTTACTTTAGCGGTCAAAATACAAAAAAGTGGAAATAAGTTTTTTTTCTTTCTTGACGAAATGACTAGACTTGTTTTAAGAATCATAAAAATATTGTATAATGGCATAATTACAAGAACATCAAACTTCACAAACTAAAAAAAAAATTAAATGCATATTTTTTTTACAAAACAATTTATTTACAACTTTACAAATTTTTAAAAATGTGATCTATTACAATAAATACAGCTCTCTTGAAATACTTTTACAAGCTTTTTTGCAAATCTTTTGTACTTCTTTGCATCTAAACATTTTGAATATGAAACCTGGTAAAAATGGGTTATGGAACATGGTTTTTAAAAAAATACTTGTGCAATAAAATATGCAATATGCAATAAAAATTTGGGACATGACACATAAACACTTAGCTGGCAATACCGAATACGGAGATCAGTGATATTTAATTTTGTGAAAAACATAACCGAGTTAGACAAAGCAAAAATAACACACACACGCACATATACAGCAGCATCAGAAGCATGGGTGTCACTCAACGTCCCCTCAAAAAAAAAAAAAAAATATATTGTTTAAGCTTGTAGCTTGTATTACTTTCAGTAGTAAAGAAAAAATCTTTTAAAAAATTCCATATTATTTATTTGATGTTCAGTAAGCTACATTTATTTTCGGTTATGATACGTTGAAATGGCATCAGTAAAATTGTGTAATTCAAGCATATCTAGCGTTCATAAACTCTTTACCTCATTTCAGGTGTCAACCCCCTCCCCCGGGGAGGACCACTCCACGTAGTAACGCTACTGATAAATATATGTGTGTGTGGCTGTGTGTGTATTAATATCTATAATAAATAAAATAACAATAATAATAAAATGAGTAATATTTTTTGCTTAAAAAATAAGAGTTCTCACTTGCAATTTAGTTATCCCTGAAACTTATACACATTCTCAAATATTAATGCATATTCTTTTTAGTTTAAAATAAATGAAATTTTTGTGGATTACAACAGGAATTTTTGCAGATAAAATTAAAAGCCTCAGTTATGAGCAGCAATTCATCATGACACATATTACATTCTTGAAAATTTGGCATGTTTATTTCAATACATAAAATATTAGTGTAATAATAAATTAACAAAGTACAGAAAGTTACAAGTTATATTCCTCAAAGTTTTATGAAAGGGAGATTTCAAAGTATAAAAATTTCAAAGTGAAATTTTTACTGACAACCATAAAACATCCAACATAAATTAACCAATATCATTCACGTTCCAATCCTTAGATTACAGATCAATTTTCCCTTCATACATTAAATGCATGCAGTGATTGTAAACCGCATAGTTAAATTACATGATCCAATAAGTATTAGTTGAATTGGTGAAGCCAGTGATGTAGTCGAGGGAAGATGCTGCGGAAGGCATACCCCTTTTTTATTTTAACTCAAGTGTCCTTCCACCTTTTTAAAATTTTAACACAAGCGCCTCCCCCACCTTTTTAAAATTTTAACATAAACGTCCCCCAGCTTTTTTTATGTTCACATCTGTAAGCGTTCCCCCACTTTGCCCCCCAGGATTACACCACTGGGTAAAGCTATTATCTTCTTTTTCAACCAAAAGCTTTTGAAATTATTTGAACAATTTTCATTCAATTAATTTACATACTAACATCTAGCGATATAATTCCAATGATTTATAGTGTAAATTACAGTTTTTATGCATTTTATTGATTCTTGAGAAAAATGTAAAAAATAACTTCTAAGCTTCCTGATGTTTCATTTGTAAACTGATCATGAAAGGGGCCTCTGCTATCTTTTCTTGTTTGAGTTTTTGAATTATGACTATTTGGATAAATAAAATTATGAAAAATGAAAAGTGTAGGCATGTGCCCATGAAAGATTACTCGGTTATTTTTTTGCAGTAAATTACTGTAAATTGAAAAAATAGTAGAGGAAAAAATAACCAACAGTGGGGTCTTCTATTTTGTTTGGCTTTGTTTTCTACATTATCTTATGTTACCTCAACCTAAGAAGCATAATTTCCAAATTAAAATGAGAATATAAGTTTCATTGCCAGTCTACTGATATACTGGATTTTTGATTTAACAAAAAAAAAAAAAAAAGCTTTATACTTCCGGTACACATGAATTTTATGGAAGACTTTTGCAATATACTGTATATTGATGATTTTAAAAATATATATCATAGGATTTTATACATATTTCTAACTCTGGCATTGGTGCTAAGCCCTTCTTATAGGCTTTCATGACCAGAACACCAACTACATATAACCCCCTGTGACAATTTCTAAATGCTTCAAATAATTGTAAAACTTAAGTAACCTCAAAAAACTATACCATATATATCCAGTTTTGAAGGAACTTCTGGGTTGACAGCTAGGAAAATAAAGTGTGTCTTTTTATTTTTTTGAATAGTTTGAAAATATGATTTATTGATTAAAATATCAGCATATTTTTCTTTCTTTTTTTGATTATGCAAAATTCTGAATTTAAAACACTCCACAAAGTAGTACACTAAAACAAATCAAGCAAACATTTTAACTATCAAATTAAAAACAATACAGACATAGACAAAAATTTAAAACAGTGATTATTCTGTTTGAAGTAGTAAATGTTAATTAAAATTACTTACTACAATATCTCATATATACAGATTTTATATATACACCAATCAATGCAGCTTACTCAATATGTTTATGGAATTAACCAAAAAACATGACGCAGCAAAAGAAATAATTTGACTGACATTTATTCTGGATATAAAACATTTTCTTATTTACACTATAAATGCACTATAAAACTTTAAAATTGTATTAATTCTTTTCTGGTATTCACAGTTGCATAAAATTCAATCAATAAGTTAAAATCAAAAAGTATGACATTAAACACATAAATAATGCACATACTTAGGCACATAAATGCACTGAACAAAAGACAATAATTACATTGTGTTAGGCATGCAGGAGTTTCCGTTCGGCTGGTTTCTTTGCAGGAGGGGCACCTAGAAGAAATCATACATTGATATTTAAGTGATACTTTCACAGAAAGAAATAGCAGCTATAAGACATTTCATGCAAATTAGGTATGAAATGTGCTTTACCACTTTCCCCATGCTGAGCAAATGCACAGAACAAATAACAGATTTATCCATACCAGACTGCCACATTAATAAGTAAATAAACAAAAATAAACAACTTAAATCCTAAACAGAATAATGTCAATGAAGCATTTGTTTGATTCATTGGAACTTGGCATTATTATAAAACAGTTTTTACCAATGAAAGGTCCTATAATTATTAAAATCCAATTCAAATACTGAAAGTTTCATAAATATAAAAGTAAACAATAAAATAAAATAAAAATACATAATTTATAAGATGGAAAAAGGATTCAAATACAAAATTGACAACTATCTACAGGCACAGGGCACAGCTAGGCTGGTCCTAGTGAATTTAACAATCCCAATAAACATAAAGAGCCTTGTAGTAATAATTTAACTTTGTGCAAAGTAATAGAAATAAAATTTCCCATTAAATTAAAGCACAAATGAGCATTAAAACGCAGACATATGTTTCGGGATTCCAAGCAATCCCGATACATATGTCTGCCTTTTAATGCTCATTTGTGCTTTAATTCAACGTGAAATTTTATTTCTATAAAGAGCCAAGTTTTTAGCCCACTGCAAGTAACAACCGTTTCCGATAAACTACTCCAACTGCCTACAACCCTATTGAAAGAGTAATTTTTCCTAATTTAAAGATTATCCTGAAGCGGAATGTTATTTAAAACAATGTCCAAATAACATGGATCTTTCTGTAAGCCATTTTATGAAATTGAAAATTATCATTTTCTTAAAATACTAATAACTTATTTCAGCATTCATTCTATTACTGGCTGCTGAATTAAAAAAATTAAATGGTGAAGACAGTTGAAAACAGTAGTGGAGGAGTACTTTTCAATCTATCAATGATTACTTTTTCCTATTTATTCATAGATGCACTAAACATAAAAATTCAGTGTGTCATAGTTTTGATAACAACTTATACTGTAAATACTGTAAAACTCTGCTTTAAAGCCATTCAAGGGCCTGGAGTATTTATGATGTCTTATATTGAGATAGATACGTCACTGATACAACAGTGTTAGGTGGTCCCTTTTGCTTTCGCATCGTTCCCCCTAGCATACTTCCCCTTGCTACGGCGACCTTGGAGTCCGGCCCCTTGTGTTCCAGAGGGGTGTAAAACCTTCGAGAACCAATCATTCTGGAAGGAGGGGAAAAGATAAAGCGGGGATGTTCCGAGAAAAGGAGGAAGAGTGGACGGTGGGGGTCGTCTCCAATTTTTGAAGTGCTCCCTGATTTGAATGCTCTCGGGGAGGATAATTCCTGAGTTAGCGTCGTTTCTCAACTGCAGTGTGGAATGCAGTAATAGCAATTAAGGAAACCACACCACAGTGAGTCCAGTCGCATTTTACAGACGAAGAAAGAACTATTGATGATGCCCTTAAATATCCAGTTGTTCGGACTCCCGAGGATGCCACCTTTGACGTGCTTCAATTTGCAGAAAATTGTAGTGATCCCAAAGTTCCGCAGTATCTAATGAACTGGCCTTTCAAAGTCGTCCATGAAGATTTTCATGGCAAATGAACACTTTTGATCCGCATCTCTGACCCCCCCCAACCCGTTGTATCAGGATGAGGGTAAAAAACTGCGCCTAATTGAACTGTGTAGTGGTCGATCAAGGCTCTAATTAACATTTAATTAGTCAACGTTATATGTCATCAATTAGGTGAGTGATATCTTCATTTTTCACTACAGTACACTAACATCGGCTGAGATACTGTGAAGCGTTTCCCTCTATTTCTGATTGTTCCAGAGGAAAATGAGTAGTTACTTTGATCACTATATATATATTTCTATACATCCGGCCTTCCCAATATAACAGCAAGTAACAGCCCGCTTCCAGTAAACTACTCCAACTGCCTACAACCCTATTGAAAGAGTAATTTTTCCTTGTTTCAAGATTATCCTGAGGCGGAATGTTATTTAAAAAAATGTCCAAATAACATGGATCTTTCCGTAAGCCATTTTATGAAATTGAAAATTATCATTTTCCTAAAATACTAATAACTTATTTCAGCATTCATTCTATTACTGGCTGCTGAATTAAAAAAATTAAAAGGTGAAGACAGTTGAAAACAGTGGTGGATCAGTACTTTTCAATCGATCAATGATTACTTTTTCCTATTTATTCATAGATGCATTAAGCCAGGGGTCCCCAACCCTATGCCCGCGGGCACCATGGTACCCGTCGATCGGTTTAGGTGTGCCCGCTGTTTGTGCCCAACGATTAAATATTTCACTTTTCCACTTTAAACTAGAGAACATTTAGAGATTAGAGTATATGAATAAAGGGCCATTTAACTATGAATAAGGGAAACACTATAAATTCTGGAATATAGTTGGCAGAAAAAAATTTCCATTCTTAAAAAGAGCAGCATATAAAATAAAGTCGTTTTTTGGTTCCACATGTTTGTGTGAATCATTGTTTTCGACAATGAATATCATAAAATGAAAACATAGACCCCGACTTACAGATGAACACCTTGACGATCGCTTGAGAGCAGGAATTTCATCATATTCTCCCAATTATGAAGTGCTTGCTAGTAAGTGAAATGCAATGCCAAAGATCACATTGACTGTATTTTATATAGTTTATAAATAATTTTTATACTTTGTATGTTTTGCAAGAAATTTAGTAATCATTTATTTTACTCAAGAATATTAATACTAATTACATTCATAAGTCAAATTAATTTTTAAAATTAAATTTTTTGTGCATTATGTACTATGTCCACAGACACCAACTATAAATTTATCTTGAAAAAAATAAATGGTGCCCCCCATTCGACTGATATTCTGGTATGTCCTCTTAGGTTCAAAAAGGTTGGGGACTCCTGCACTAAGCATGCAAATCTGGTGTGTCATAGTTTTGATAACAATTTAGATTGTAAATACTGTAAAACTCTGCTTTAAAGTCAGTCAAGGGCCTGGAATATTTATGATGCAATAACCAAATAATATTATAGGCAATCCTCATAACTGGCAAATTCCATATATATTTTTTGTAATGTCTGTCACTTTTTTTTTTGTTTTATTTCAGATTCAAATTATTAAAATATATTATAATAAATTTTGGTGTACTTACACATTTTCCTGCCTACTGATTACATAAATATTTAAAGTTATATTGTGTAAAAACATGCCATGAGAGACAAGACAAAAACTAGACATGTCAATCACTGCATATCTATATAGGTAAAAATATAATGATGGTGTCACAGGAACCAATGAAAGCGTAACAGTTACTAACAGCAGCCAATCAAAAACCAGATTGTATCAGTGGTTCTCACATAAAAAGTTAATAGCCGGGTTTAATAACCAATGGCGTATCTTGACAACTGACATGGTTTTTATGCTTTTCTTTTTTGATTTCTTTAAACTACTTTTGCAGTCAAATATCTAGAGTGGCATTACTTTTGGGGATATTTCAATAACTAAGGCACTAACTTTTTCTCATAAATTCTTATTATTTCAAAAAATTGTTTGTTAAAAAATTTTTTCACCAAGGAAAACACTACATTTCTTTAAACTTTAAAGCAATTTTTTTGTCATCAAATACGAAAATGTTTATGCAAACCTTTAAATATGCAATAAAGGGTTGGGTACTTAAAATTGTCCCGTCATGGCCAAGAGTCATAACAATAAATAAAATGTGTGCATAAAAATATAAGTATAATGCTGTTAGAATTTAGAATTTTGTCCTCAGGATATGATTTGCTTTGCTTTAAATTTCTGAGTGAGCACATTACTTAGTAACTTTATACACAATTTCAATTGGGAGCATTAACAGTGACATTTGCAATCTTGCCAAGCTTCTTACACTGTAAAATTTGCGTACATTATGTTACAATGCATTTTTGATTTCAAAGAATACATAAGCATTAAGAAATATTGGAAAATTAACAGTACGTTATCTTGCCTTGTACTAAATTAACAACTAAACAATAAGTGAAAGATGAAGGAATTTTACCTTCTGGAGGTGCTCGTAAAGCTTCTAGTCTTCGCATTAACTCCTCGTGGCTAACTTCAGACGGAGATTTCTGTCTTTCCTTAGGTCTTACAGCTGACACCTTTGTAGTCTTCGGAGTTTTTTCTGCATCTAGAAGTTCAGCTAACTCATCCTCAAATTCTTCTAAGTTTTCCTTATCAGGGCCCACACGTCTTGATAATGTCTTTTGGACTTCCGAATAATCATCGACTGCCTAAGTTATGAAAAGAAATATAAAATGTTAGCTACACCATTATAAATGCACAGACAAACAAATTTTGTGTGGATTTCCCTTCCAAAATGAAATGGTTTTATAATGTTATGCAATAAAACTACATTTGCATCCAATTGACAGTACCATTAATCTGCATCTGAAGCTTTAGAGCAGCATTTCCTAAACAGTGGTACAGTAGAGCCTCAGTTATCCGAGCCCGACTAACTGAGTTCTGTGTTAACCGAAGTACAGTTGCCCTTGAAAAAACATTTTTTGCCGGCCGACTTCCTTTGAACAGAAAACAATATATATATATAACAAGAAGTTCCGTCTAGAACTATACAAGCCTACTTTCCCATATACATCGAATTCAAATTTATAATCTAGCTATATCTCTCTCTGTCTTTCTCGTTTAGCTTTAGTTCTTAATTGCTTCAAATATACCTTTTTCAACGGTTAATACATATTTTATTCAATCATTATTTATTAAGTCATTCATGTATTTATGCACTCATTTATTCATTCATTCTTTTGCTTATTCATTTAATCATTCATTAATTAAAAAATATTCTTGAAAATCCCGATCAAAAAATTTCACAGGAAAATAGGCTCGTTAGTTCTGGATTAACTTTCTATTTTTACATGTTCTACGTCATAAGAGCTTTCCGATAAAGTTTGTTCCAAGCAAATCGGTCTGTTAGATCAGGAATTATATAGGATTGAAATTTCTCCGTAGGCGGTATGTTAATTTTTTTTGAACTGTTCAAAAATGAACAAAAATTGTTCAAATCATTATTTCACGCCAAGAACTTCTTCCAGTGAGCTTGTTCATGGGAACTTATATCTTGTACCCAGAGTTTATATAATTTGCTTCAATTTTGTCCATAGGCGCTAATGTTAAAATTTTTTGAACTGTTCAAAACTGAACAAAAAATTGTTTAAATCAGAAAGTAAAATATGCAAATTTTTGGCAATGGAACACGCAAAAGGATAACAGCGACGATATTCCGTTTGGCGTAGTTGCATCATTTTTGGGGACTTTATCGCCTGCGCCGGAATAATGAAAAAATGCCGCAATTTTTTTTTTTTGAACTGTTCAAAAATGAACAAAAACTGTTCAAATCAATATTTCACACCGAGAACTTCTTCCAATAAGCTTGCAATAGGAACTTGGGTCTTGTGCCCAGAGTTTATATAATCTGCTTCAATTTTGTCCATAGGCGCTAATGTTAAAATTTTTTGAACTGTTCAAAATTGAACAAAAAAATGTTCAAATCAAAAATTAAAATATGGAAATGAGATGTCCTCTCCGAGATCTTTCGAATGCAAAAATAATTTTTCCAATCCGACAATTCGTTCAAAAGTTATTAGGGGGGGACAGACCGACAGACAGACCGACCGACACACTTTTTCCCCATCTCAAAACCCTACTTTCAAATTTTTTATTTTTCAATCTTTATTTAATTACTTAACTTATTTTTGACTTTTCTTGATTTCTAACGATATTTTCACGATACATTAAGCGTTCTTTCATGCTTTATTATTATTTTTTTTTACTTTTATGGGAAAGTAGGCTAAAAATTAGATATTTGTCTGTATCTAACGTCATTATTTCATTTCATAATATGTACAGTAAATGCCTTTTTTTACATATTTGATGACATTTTCATTTATTTCAACCAATGTTTCCCTCTCGATTTGGACAGAGTCCGTGTTATCCGAGTTTTCGATTATCCGAGGTACCCTCGGTCCACATTACCTCGGATAATCGAGGCTCTACTGTATTTGTAACCCCGGGGAGGTGTTTCATGGGGGTACTGTGCTGAGAATATTGGGTAAACGTCGGTTTTAAATAATCTCATCTAATCATTATAATGCAAAGAAATTCCATAGTTTCACATTCAAAATAAATTGGATGCTACCATAACAAAATTACTTTTTTGCAGAAGATAGCGGTACAGGTGATCTTATTTCCCACCGTCATGAGCTTGTTACATGTTTGGCTATTAAAATTGATGCTTAAAATCAGAGAGAGACAACAAGTGGTTAGAGATTTAACAAGTGGACCTGAAAAACTATTTTCCTGATTTAAAAAAAATTGAATGGCTAAGATATTCATTTTTAAATTACTGCAACATCCATGCCAGAAGATTTATCACATGAGGGCAGATGAAGAGTTTGAATTGTTTTCTGCAAATTATTGAAAAATAAGCATAAGATGGGTAAATTCAACATCATTCTGGTTCCAAATGAAAGATATGTACCCAGTTTCAACAATGAAAATTCTGCAATATTACAATGATAATCTTCTTAGTGTACACAATTTCATCCTTCTCATTGATTACAATGAATTCTATACATGATATATATATTTTTTATTTTACTTATATTTTGGACAAATTTTATTTTCTGTAAATTATTATTTTGCTTATGCACTAAAGGAAAAAAAAGGTCACTAAAGTGGTGCTCTGCACTGCAAAAATTATAGGGGTACACAGACGTTGAAAGTTTTTGAAACACTGCATTAGAGGCATTGGGCAGGGTTTCTACAAGTTGGGTTAAACAAATTGGTCCTGGATTCATGCTACATAATTACGTGGAAATGTTATCAGGAAGTATGCGTTTTAATTTCTTTTTGTAATTTCTGTCTATTGTAAACTGTAATAAAAGTCTTATTACTCTGGTTACTTTTTTTTTTGGGGGGGGGGGATTCATCCTGAGATAAAGACTTATAATTTTGCAAATCAACTTCCACTTGTAAAACTACACTGCACATCTGTTCCAAATTAAAAAAAATAAATAAATTAAGAATATGAAGCTTAAACCATAATTGGAAAAGAAAATGTATCACAACTTGATCTATGCAATATTAATTATTAATTACTGCATTTTATATATGTCCTCTAGTGCAGTGTTTCTTAATTTCTTTAACTAGTGGAAACCTTTTTGATGCTCAATTTTCTATGAATAATGTTTTTCATTTAAAAGCTTTGAATCAAGGTGAATAGCTGGGGAAACTATTTTTAATTTAACATTTTAGACTTTCAGTAAAGAATGGAGGATTTTTTTAGTTGCACAACTTACTGTTTACTTCTGAAAAGTTATGAGGTATACTGAGAATTGCATTTTGGCACTTTGTACTCTATTGTACTTACAGTAAGAAAGCTACTTTTAAGTGGAAGAAGTTTACATTTAGCTTTCTTAATTTTCAATTAGCTGCCAAATAGATCAACATTACAAAAAGTTTATAAAAATATGTCTTCTCTTATGAAATTTAAAAAATTCAAATCCAAATAACTAAAGGGAAAAAATATGTAATTCAATTTTTACCTCTTCCACTTCAGCCATTGTTTCATCAACTTTATTGATGTCCAAATCAATTTTCATAGATGCTTTCATGGCCTGAACACCAGTGCGATAGGCATCTAAAACCTGACATATAAAAGAGTGGTAAGTCAAACAGGTTCATCAAAAAAGAAAAATTATTTCATTGATTGACAACAAGTTGGCTTTAAAATTTCTACTTTAGGTAAAGATTTCAGAAAGTAGGGATAGACTAATTAATTGGTAATCGGTCATACTCGGCCACTTTGCCAACTATTTATAATCTTTTACCCATTCATTGGCAAAAATTTATTTTTCGTTTCAGAGTATAGGACATGGGTATGCAACAGATTTACTACAAGTGTCGTTTGTTACATGTTCATATTATTTTGTCCAATCCCTGTACATTTCCATATTATGCAACAACAGTAACTAGTTAACCAAAAAAAAAAAAAAAAAAAGCAATAAATATCACAATTTGTGGCACTGAAGTGAAATTAAAATTCAATATTTTTCAACCCTTTAACTACGGGAATATATTCACAAATCTGTTTGTCTGAACGCCAAAAATAATATCCAAAAATTGTACAGGGTTGCCACTCATGTTAGACAATAAAATTCCCTGACTTTTCCAGGTTTTCCAGGCAATTTTAGGAAAAATTCCAGGTTAATCGATGTCAACAAATATTGTCAAATATTAACATAATAAACTATGCTTTAGCTGTGAATAAAAACCTACCTTATTATTTCAAAAATGATCATGAAAATTACCAAATTTTAAATGGCTAAGTTGAAATAATCCAAAGTTTACTTACATTTGTTATCAGTAAAAGTTGGAATGCAGTAGAAAATTTTATTACACCTTGAAGTCCAAAGTTTTACATTTTATAGATTTTAGTATTGTCACAAATCGAATAACTTAACTTGCTCAATGAAATTTGGAACATAGCAAAATTTTGCACAGCATAAAAGAACTTCAGGATTCAAATAATTTCAAATCCCCAAATAATATTTATTATCATTCGGAAAGACAGAAATGCTAATAATTGCTAAACGGAAGGTAACGTTGTAAAATGTATCGAATTAAATCTGATACATGGTGGAGAATGCATAAGTTTTATGCTTAGTGTCAATAAGTACAGGCAGTGCTTTAAAAAAATAATAATAAATAATTTTTTTAAAAAATCATCAAATATATGAGTGCGTATATATATGTAGTTAAACTTACTTTTAATAATTAACTTTTAAATCGCACAAAGCAAGAAATAAAAAATTGAAAAAAGGAGGTGAATTATAGGTTATCAGACAAGTGACTCATTGAGGGAAAAAAAATACTGAAACATCACGACAGAATGTAAGCTTGTTATATAAATAAGAAAATTTACTGGAAGCTGAAGCTGTTTTTCTTCTAAAAATGAACTTCTGAAAGTTGGGATGAGTCCTAGAAGCATGAACAAAGAAACAAGTGTACTTTAAAGTTCCCTTTACAAAACCTACTTGTAAAGGCTTTTCTCTCTTTTGTACTATGGAATACATCTGTGCTCAGCAAGGACAGACAGTACCCGGCTACCAACAATTTTTTATTGGAAAAAGTACACTAAACAATATTTACACTATATTGCCCAAATCACGTATTTTGAAACAAACCCATCCAACAGATTACTTCAAATAAATTTCTGTAAGCTCCAAAACTCTGCCAATACGACGTTTATGCTAAAATTTTAGTTTTTCAATGAAAACATTTTAAATTTCAATAATTTCAACTTATATTTTGTATGCATGAGACATTTTCACACATGTTTATTATTAAAAACGTAGTTAATACACTATATGTGTATGCATCAACCTCTGAGAAATGAATCTCTGAGGAAGGGACACCTCTATTTAAGGGACAAAATTTCCAGTCCTATTTTAGTGTCCCTTATTGAGAGGTTTTACTGTATAACAAACATACATTACTATTCAACAGAATTGTCAAACACAAAGCAAAGTTAAGCCATTACTTTAACACTTTAATATAATGGGGTAATGGGGGCCTAATGTCTAACAAAAAAAAGTGCAGAAGTCCTACATTCTTCGAAACTTATATTCATAAAGAATCTGAATTTAGTGCAATCTATAAAAACTAATTCCATTTTTTTAAGGAAATAAACAGGTTTCCAAGCATTAACCTTTTAAACTGAAGTAACTACTTCGTATCTACCAACTATTAAAAATGTTATGACTAAGGCGTGAAGTGGAAAAAAAAAAAGGGTTGCAAAGTACCAAAGCATTATATGAGAAGTACAAGATTATTAATAGACAATATAAACATATTTGTGATTTAAACACAGTACTTTCATTCAGATACTGGAGGTACCCGCACAGCGCTGCTCGTGCTGAATTTTAACCGTACCTAAAAACGCAAGCACAATTTCATTAGTGTGTTCCGATATATCGCCAATGTCTAACACTGAATTTGATTAATGAACTTCTAAGATCAAAAAGAGGCACTATCGAAAACCATTGGCTTTTTTTTTCTCAAACTTAACAATTCTTTTATAATATTGAAAAAATTATCCAACAGAAGATTGCTGAATTTTTTTCATGCATTTTAATTATATATCGAATAAAAACAGAAAGAATTGATAATTTCTTTTGCAACAATATCATAAAGAGTACTTGTAAGGAAAAAAACCCTAATGCTAAACACAGCTAAAAGTTTAAAAAACTCATTTTAAATTACACACAAAGAGTGAGACATTTTAGGCAAAAATATTTTTTAAACTAAATTATCAATTAAGGTTGTAATATTTATTAATTATAATAAACTGATATGATCACTAAAACTTAAAATAACTTTCGAAAAATTCCTAAAATATTCGGCCGAATTTTCAAGTGGGCGTGGCAAAATTACGGCCGTGCAAGTTCTTTACTATTATAGAAGCTGAAACTTAATAAAGATAAAAATAATGGTAAGTTCAAAGTTATTGATGTCCATGAGACAGAATAGAACAGTAAATGCGAACTAGGAAGTGTTACTGAAGCCGATGCAATCGGATTTCGAAATGCAGAAAAATTCGGGACCGACCCTTAAAAGTTCAAAACACGGATAAAATGCATAAATTTTACTGGTATTTTGTAAAATGTTGGGAGGCTACTTTCAAAGATTTTCATACAAAAAAAAGATAGAGAGCTCTCCAAAGTTAAGGATTTTCGCGGAAACGAAATTCTTAATTTCCAAAAGTACCAAAAATACGAAATTCCGTCAAAATACGGAAAAATCACATGTCTGCAGGTTTATTCATCTGTTGAGTCATCCTTAAATAATTAACCTTAAATAACACCTGCACTAACAGAAGATGAAATTCCCTGACTTTTCCAAAAATTTCAGTGAAATGTGATTTTCCCTGACCAATTTAGGTCATTTTCATTTTCCCTGACAATTCCAGGTTTTCCCGTTTTTCCCCGTGCGTGGCAATCCTGTTGTATAAATGGCGATACATCTATTTCTTATGTATATGTCATGAGTTTCTTACATGAAAAAGGCAAAACTGGAAAGTTCCAATCAACATTAGTCGTAGACGCCCCATTTTCGACCTATGGCGATTTTTTGAGAAAAAAAGACTTTCGCCATAGCAAGTTTTAAATTCATCAAATCGCTTATTGACGTTACCCGTACCACAGGAAAGTTTTGCCAAATCGTCTATTGACGTTACCCATAGTTAAAGGGTTAAAATAATTAATTATAAGAAAGTTTTTTCAAGAACTACAGAAAAGTAATTTCATTTATTTACCATCTTTTCAGAGCCTGAATTCTGTAACTGACAAAGAAGATCTTCTATATTGTCAAAAGCCACATATTTCTTGGAAAGACAAGCTTCTAGTCTCTTTTTCCTTTTTAAAAGCACCATAGCCTAATGAAAACAGTAAATTATTGACAACATTTTATTAAAAAACAAACATAAATTGTATGAATAAATATTTGAATACAAATTATTTCAACACATAAAATAGTTTATGCATAAAGAAATATCAAAGTCAATGCAAAATTATGATATACATACATTTATTATACATATGCTTTCTACTGTGGTTGTAGTTAATTGTCCAAACCTGTCGGGACCAGACCAAGTTTGGATAATTACATAATTAATTTAAGAAATGTTCTTAGTAATGAAAACAATGGCTGAAATATACAAGGTTTTATGGAAGAACTTTTATTTTTTAGAGCACAAAATGTATATTTTTATCAAATTTTGAAGCAAATAGGTAAGTTTTAATTAATATTGGGTACATAAAATTTTTCTTCATATGCATGCTTGCACATTGAAAGTATCTTCTGTAATTTTAAAGAACTACTGCAAAAGAGCAGTAATCCTTCAACATTTGAATATGATTTCATAAGCAGTAGGGGAAATACAAAGAAAACTGATGAGTGGAGAAAGGCAAAGTTCTCTATTATTTTCCACATTTTATGAAATGCTACATTTTTAGATCTTTTACCACATAAAACCATATTTGTAAATAAACAGTTTAAAAACATGATATTTCTTTCCCTATTCCCAGCTAGCAAAACTTATTGTCAATCTTGTTATTGCATTGTCAACCTCGCAAATGCAATATTGATAATTTCAATACTGTAAAAAGTTACATGAGAAATAGCAGTCAACATTTTATTTTGCTTAAAAAGTAAATATTTATGCAATATTGCACTGTAATTTTTCCTGAATAGTGTCAACATCAATGTTATGAAATAATTGCTGTTATAATATTGTCATCGACAAGATACAATGATTGCCTCCGGCTCCAGTAGGAAATTGCCAGAAGCTGTTTGTCATCTTCATGACATTATGCTTAGCGTAAGAGAGCTCTCCGCTTAATAGCCAATCAGAACCATTGGAAAGTTGAATTTACCCATGCTACCCCATAGCCGTCGTGTCAATAACACATGTATTTTAGTGCGTGATTGGTGAGATGGAGTGTTAAGGAAACTTGAAAGCAGAGTAGACTACCGTCTAAGTATTCAGTATAATTGGAATGATTGAATGAATTTTGCTTTGCTGTTAAGATGCTTGAAGAATAAGAGTAATATTGTGAAATTAAAAAAAATAGTAATTAGTTCTAAACTTATGAAATAGGTTATGCACACAGACAGATGGACCTAGGAAATTTTGCTTGACACAGTGGCTGTATATTTGCAATATATATTTCATCTTTACAACACTTCTAACATTGTAAAATCAACGATTTTTTTTAAAAATCACTTAATTTAAATCAAGCTGATTTAAATCAACGAACCCTGGCATTTAAAATATAATAAATGATGCTGATTTTGAAATGAGAAAAGTAAAATCCAGAATTAATTCCATTTTTTCTACAAAAATCACCATTTGGCGCAAAATTTCCAATGAATTGCTAAAGAATGATGGATAATATGAGAAACATTTTGTGTTGTTCACAGTGGGTGGGCAGGTTTAGTGGGGTAGTCTGGTTCATTCTTAATAATAGGCAAGTCAAAGGTGAAAAGTAAATAACAGTTGCCCCCAAACTGTTGATCAGGCAGGGAGGGGGAATTCACAGTAGAAATAAAAGTTGGTGCTCAGTGAATTTATAAGTTTGACGTCCACTAGCGCATAACATATCATGAATAATGTAAGACAAATTTATTAGGATTTCCGAAAAGAAAGATAACATTAGTTAAAGTCATTAAGTTTTACAAATTAAAAAGTTTACCCTCATTTTTAAATGTGTAAATATAAAAAAGAAAACAATAAAATATAAATATTTTAAGCACAGTAAAAATAGACTAAATAGGTTTTTTTAAAAATTTGGATTGAATATTTATTTAAATACTGCAAATTTCTGCATAAAAATTAACTCACTTGTATTTCACTCATGACTGAATTTAATTTTGTTGCATTCAAACAATACAGTAAACAGAATTTCCGAAGTTTTTGCCTTTTTAAACAGAAAAAATTAAAACTTAGATAAAATACCTAAATGGATACATAAAACTGGTGATTGACTTCATGATTTCATTTAAATTATTTTTTTCAGCTATAAAAAATTGTCAGATACCAGATAATCAATCGTTTCTGGCAGGGGAGGGGATTGCTCATGTTGCCCTAGGGGATTGATTTTTTCCCCTAGCAACTCTTTTTAAACACTAAACACAAAATATTTCTTCTAGAATAGGTTTTCTGTGCATACAAGTGCTTATCATGGGTAACACAATGGCAGGAACACTTTACTTAAATCAGTAAAATGCTTCGTTTTTATGGGAGGGGGAGAGATTGGTCTTCGCCAGTGACTAGTTTTAAGCTCTTAACCTTAAGCATTGCCATGTGGGTACTGCTAGCATGTATACAATATATTTCATGTTTAAAATATGAACACATCATACATTTATTTAAAAAAATAATGAATAAAGTGTAACACTTCAGGAAATAAAGTCATTTGGTTTCATTGTAGCAAATATTTTGTTTGTAAAAGAATCAACAAATACAGTCATATAAAAACATACTTTTGGCTTGCTTCCTGCTTTTATCAATGTTTTTATTTCTTCTGCACAACTAAAAGAGGGAAAAAACAATAATAATAATATAACAAAAGAAAGGTTCAAAATTGAAAAAAAAAAAAAAAACATCTTACACTAAAATCATTCACAACTTGAAAGAAAAGAATCCCACTTATTTTCTTTCAAGATTAATCATTCAAATGTTCTATATTCCTACTAGTAAAGCTATCTTGCTCACTTAATCTTACCCTATTGTGCATTGTTTGGCTACTGCAATCTTTCAGTGACATTTTAAGAGCAACCAACCACCCCAAGATAACTGAAAGACAGCATTTGTCATCATTTTGATAAAATTAATATTGATTTGCGCTATTTGGATTTAGAACGTAGTTTTTTTATTACAAAGAATATAGGAGAAAGAAGTGGAAAATGATGAGCTAGTTTTTCAGTGCTCTAGAATGATCTTTTCTGCAGTTTTTTGCGCATCATCTTGAAATAAATTTTGAGTGTGATTTGAAAGTTGACACAAACATTTTAAATGAGGCAGCCAAATTACAACTAGGCTACTAGTCTTGTCAAATGAAAAAAAAGTCATATACATAAACAAACGGAGGTAGTTGTGAGATTAAAATGCTTCGAAAACCTCCAGGAATTTTTCAAGATTTTACTGGATTGAAAAATAGCATTTCCGACTGTAGTTAAACAGTTATAAAATTTGTATAGAATATAATCTGTCGCAATAGAACCCTCTACAATGAAACAATGTGGGGGGGGGGGGGAGAGAAAATATGAAATAAGGAAGCCCTTATGAGTTAGGGCGCTGGTGGCCACCAAAAATTTAATCTGCCTTTGGAGCAAAAAGATACTGTTTATTAAGACTTCAGTTCTTACTGATGAGTTCTACCTTATTAGTACATAAATCATCACTAAAACACCTCCCTCCCACAGCTAAATAAATAAAACATGTCTACAGCAACTTAACAGGCAATTTTATAAGCATAGAGGAGATGGAATCTTGAGATATCAAGCTGAGAATGCACAGAGTTATCTGTTATATAGTCAGAACAACGATATAGTAGCCAA
The DNA here is from genome assembly GCA_038502835.1 of Octonoba sinensis. Classification (NCBI taxonomy): domain Eukaryota; kingdom Metazoa; phylum Arthropoda; class Arachnida; order Araneae; family Uloboridae; genus Octonoba; species Octonoba sinensis. Next base: position 141,650,528 of record CM076599.1, read on the forward strand.
TTAGGAAAAATTACTACTTAACAACTGCCTACAATAGGGGTGTAGGCAGTTGGAATAGCTTACTGGAAGCGACTGCTACTTGCTGTGGGTAAAAATTTTTAAGAGGGCTCTTGATGTTCACTGGGAATTGGTAAATTGTCTATGACCCAACTACCTGGGCCCAAACCCTGTTGCTGGTTGTCACTTATGTGCAGGAGTATATTAAATCTTTGATTAAGGCCAGCTTTCACATTTACATATTAACCAACTGCTTTAAAAAAGAAATGCAAGTGGTTTTTGATATTATGTGGTATACTGACATTTACTAAAGAAGTAACAGAAAATGAATTTTGTTATACATGAAAGACAAATTATGCTGCCATCATGGCACTTCCAAAATATTTCTGATGAATATTAAGGGATTAAAGAACAAAAATCAGTACATGATACATAAAACGAGAGAGAACTGTAATAAAAAATTTGACGCAAATTAAGCTAACTATTTTATCTGACTATCATACTAAGTCACATTCAGACATTACATAGCAATAATTAAAGTAGTATCAATGCAATTTTTTTAAATTGTGTCCATGGACAATTAAATGGCCTCATGTGTCTTTAAAACTGCAACTGCCAGTTCCAACACCTCTGTGCTGTAGAGGACCTCTCAAAGATCTGAAGCCAGTGGCACCATACCTAGTTTCAAAATATGTGAGGAAAGGGCCGGGCACTAGAGAATGTGATCCGGGGTAAGCTGGGCATAATATAAGTTCTTGTTTTGTTGGGAAGAATTTTCATTCCTTTATAGTGGTTTGTTCTCAGTCTTGTAATTGTTGATGTTAGGATTCTGGGGCAGTCAAAGTCAGTGGTGAGGGGTTTCTTGAAGGAATGTGACAGAAGTCTGTGTCCTGCAACTGCATTTGCGTCAGCAAGCGTGATGGTGGTGCAAAGCTGGTCAGCATTTCTACCTTCTTTTGCTAAGGAATCCGCACACTCATTTTCCTCAATATTCATGTGTGCCGGTATCCATTGCAGCAAGCAGGATTTCCCATTGCCGTGCAAGCCTTCAAGTAGGACATTTATAGCTAAAAAATGTCCTACTTGAAGGCTTGCACGGCAATGGGAAATCAATGCATTACAGGAATATTTTATTAAGAAACAAAATTATCAAATTTTCACTATAAAAATAATGTGTTTAAACAAATGAATATTTTTAAAAAATGCTTATGACAGAAATAATTAAATTCAATAAATAGAAAAAGAAGAAAAAAAAACTTGCAATATTTTTATTTTTCAATATTAATCTTACTTGCCTTTCTATATCTTTCTCCAATCTATCAATATCATTCAAAAGTGTATCCTTAGCTTTTCGAAGACTACAATGAAAGAACAAAAAAGTCAGCTGTTAAATTAAAATTATCTCAACCAATACAAAAGTAAGAAGAGTAAACTTAAACAAATATTTAACTTAAAATTTTAATCAAAAGTTAAACATTTGAGGCTGATTTATTCATATACTGTCGGCCCCACTTAAAGGAATACCGTTGGTTCCAGCATATTTTATTCGATTAAGCGGGGTATTCAATTATGCGGGGAAATTTTCTTTACCTTACAGAACTGATAATATTGCCTTGAAATGTAATAATAAAGCAGTATATCTAATGAAACGAAGCTATTAATGTTAGTGATTAAAAGTTCTTTTAAGTAAAATAAATAAGAACAAAGTAATTAAATAATTAAATACATTATTATATATTTTTAAGTACTAATTAAAATGATGAAAAGTAAGGAGTTGCTGAAAGATCAACTCGAAAATTCAAAATTTTTTCTTATTTACTCATTTATTTTTGAAATTTAATCCATTCATTTATCAAAAATATTTTAAAAGCAAACCAGTATTATTGGATTATCCGGGGAAAATATTCGATTAAACGGGGATCTTTAACATTGCGTCTATGGGGAAATATTCCATTCCGGAAGGTATTATTCTTATAAGAGGGGTATTCCTTTATCCGTTACCCGATTAAGCGGAGCTGACAGCATATATACAGTAAAACCTGTAAAGTTGACCACTTTTGTCAGGAACCAAATTAGCCCTTTACCCTCTGTAACTCAACCACCTGTCTAAGTTGAGCACTAAAGGGCTGCACCACAAGTGATCAACTCACACAGGTTTCACTGTACATATATATATATATATTATACATAACCACGAACATTTAACAGAAATTCCAGGAAGATGTGTGTAATATTACATTTTGTGCATGGAATTATCTATATTTTTATTTAATAACTAGCTTCAGTTTGAAATTCATTGTACAACTTGTACTGAGCACATATGGTGGCCAGGGGGAGAGTGACTTTACACCAGTATTCCAATGAGGGTACAGAACCAGTAAAATTGAGAACTCCTGTTTAGAAACATTTCTCAATACATATGGAATGGTCGTGAGCATACTTGAAATAGTGTTTCATTCCTGTGCATTTTATTCTTGATTAAGTACAGGTATAGATACAAACTAATTTCTTTGCATGTCTCTTTTAAGTAGATCAATCATTTATCCATGAAAAAAATTTGAAACCAATCAGTTTCATTTACATAATGTACTGAAATTACTAGTAATCATCTTGAAAGCTGAAATAAATGAAATTTTATATAAGGAAATAGAGAAAGAGGCATTGAAATAGGCAGTGAAAAAAAATTTGCAGCATTAAAATAAAGTATCAAATTAGTTTTATAGTAGTTCTAGGGAAAAACAAAATGAGTGTTTTAACCACTCGTACTAACTTGTTACTTGTTAGTAATTTAATAATCAACAAGCAAAGAACATTTCTCTTTATTTTTTTGCTTTTATTTAATGGAATTTCATGCTATTCAACCTAAATAGTAATGAATATTTGAAAGGTGAAGGCGTAATTGCTTGAAAGAAGAATGTGAACATGCCTAACTTTCAAACGTCTTTTTTAACACCTTAATTTTATTTTAAAAAGTATGCATTTTTTAAAGATTAAAAAAAGCATTTTATTCTATTAGAAAATAACAAGCTGCAGAAAAGAGTTTTGATAAAAAATTAAACATTTTAGTATTAATGCTATTATGTCAAAAAATTGTACTGTTCACATGAAATAGGTAAATCTCTTAATCTACAGCATGATAATTTATTCCAAGATTTAACTGTGTACTGAATAAGAAATGAAATAAATGATTTTTTACAATTATTTTTATTTTATTATTGATTTGTGATTAATTACTGATATTTAACATGTTCTTCTTGCACAGAATCAAATTAACTGATGAATGAATGTGTGTAAAAGAAAAAAAATTATTGCCATGATGAAGCCAAAACTTATGCACAGTTAATGATTTATGTTTTCTGACTTTTTCAAATTTAAACATATTGTTTAACAGTTCTTTATTTAAAGTATTTTAAATGATCGGAAGAATTATGCATGCTTTAAAAAATTGAAACCAAAAATCTTTGATAGGGTCAGGTGGGGTAAAATGGGTCAATTTTTAGCTATTTTCATATTTAAAGTTTCATAGCAACAAAACCAGAAACATTTCCCATTTCTTTTCAATTGTATCAACATTGAACTCCTTTAGATCAATTTTATGTCATTTTAATATTTATTTTTTAATTATGAAATAGTTTAACTGAGCTTATAAAGTTGTGACCTGATTTACTCCATCGTGGGGTAAAATGGGTCATAATGCAAAATAATGCTGAAAACAGTTATCTATTACTTTGAAAGTAAGTAACTTGAACTTGTAAGTAACATATTTAGCAACATTTTGAATTATGATTACATTGAAATGTTAAAATAATATTGTTCTAGATTGTTATATATTGGTTTACATAACATTTCAACAACATCACTTCTCTCTACCACATCAAAATGATCTTTTTTAGGGAAAACATTCAAAAAAATATTTTAAAATTTATTTCAATAAAATAAACAACATACACTGTTTAAACTTAGGAATTTTATGCAGTGAGGTGCAACAGAGTAAATTTAAAAACAATAATAGAATAGAGCTAGCTAAGCCTAACCATGACCCATTTTATCCCATCCTAGAAAAACTGGTGTAAAAAATTCAATATTTATTTATTTATTTATTTATTTATTTTTTTTTGCATGCTTGGCTGTAATTGTTCTCCAAAGTTTCTGTGTGTGGAAATCCTTTAAATTTGGGTTGTTATTTGATAAAATATAGAGATTTTTAGAAGTTGGTAAACCATGTGTCACTATCATCCAAAATTTACAAAAATATTTTTTTTGTGTTTCGATATTTAAGAACCTAACTTTTTTTAGAATGAAAAATGTTGCCAACACATTGAAATATGACATAAAAAATATTGGTTTAAAAATTTCAATTTCAATTTCTATTATTTTGAGTTTTTTATCCAGTGACCCATTTTACCCCATCCTACCCTATTGAAAAGTTTGCCCTTAATGATTCACAAAATTTTGATTAATAATTTCAAATTAAAGTTCTAATGAAAATAAAAAACAACACATTTGATTACCTTTGGACAAAGCTTAAGAAATAGTTTTAAAAGTTCAGTTCTCACTGCGGATGCAAAAAGATTGCATTTTTTGATATGTGGGCAACAAATGCATGAAAAATGGCCAGTTAAAGAACACTTTTGAGTAAAATAATTTTAAAATTTAATTTCAATAAAGTAACCTTGATCAATATTAATGATTACAGATAAGATCGTTCGAACTGCGAGATCAATCAAAACAAAGGAAAAATTCCCCGATTTTCGAAAATTGTTGCTAATTTTACTGCTTTTTCCAGAACATCAGAATTTCCTAACATTTCCCTCACTTCCCGGTTATGTCGCCACCCCATACAAAAATATAAAAAAATCTTACAAAGTAGAGTACAAATGCTGAACTTAGCTGAGAGCTGTAGTTCCTGATCAAGGCTATGTGTAATTAACAATTGTAACAGGCCCTTTTTCAAAAACAGATTTGACATTTTGCCATGGGGGGGATGGTAAAATGATGCCTTTGCTATGTTATTAGTCACTAAATTACAAAAATTCAGTTTTTAGGTAGTATTTTAACCCATTAAAGGGCTTAATTTTTGAGTTGCTAAAGATTCCATGTGTAATTTCAATTGCTTTGTTATTTACAAAATCAATACTTAATGTAGAATTTTTTATACAAGTAAAGTCAAAGGAGATCTAAAAAGTGTTACTTGTAAAAACAGTAAAATTATGCAAAGAAACAAAAACTGAAAAGGTGCTCAGAATCATTGGAGTTTCAACTACATATTTAACTTCAATGCAATTGAAACTGCAAAAATACTTTCCTTTAAATCGTAATTATTGAGAGGTTTTTCACATCTTGAAGAGTTTGACCAATTAAGTTTTCTTTTATTTTTTTCTCTTAAGTTTTATTTTTTTTTTTCCTCAGAATATATAAATTTTCTTCCATGTTTTTAGGGTTTTATGTTTTTAGTAAGAACACTTTCTTATGCTTTCAAAAGTATTTATCTACTTCCATCAGTAGTATGTTTATAAAGTAAGTTGCACATGACCATTTTGAAAATCAAACATCAGATCATATTTAAACCATACCATCAAAATATACCATAAACATCAAATCAAAATTTTACTTTCATTTTGTATAACAAATAGAATGTTCCAAGAGTCTAAAACATCTTGAAAAATGACATTCCAACATGATTTCATTCTGACAGGATGAATTTTACAAGTTTCCAATTATTAAAAATTTCATTTCTGTTACATATTAAAAACTAGTTAAAAATAAAGCAAAAATTTGAAAAAGTTAACCTTAGAACACCTTTGTCAACTTCTGATAGTTGATTAACTTTTTTTTCATTAGATCTTCTAAATTTTATAACCTAAAAAGTAAAAAAAGTATTAATTTTGACATTTATACATAGCAACATATAATCTAAGATTTATATTCGGTAGGACAAAATAAATATGTTACCAAATGCTATAATATGATGATAGGATTGTGGAAATGCAAGAATAATAATAATAACAAACATGGAATTTTCAATATTAAAAATGTAACTGATTCAAAACATAGTCATTTTGTTAATAGCATATATGCTGTTAAAAGACGAAAAATATTAAAATCCTCAAAGTTGGCAATAAAATTAGGTCATTCCCCCCCCCCCCCCCTGCAAAATACAAATCAAAATAGTAATTCAAAAGGAAAATGATTGAAGAAGAGAAAAAGGTGTTTTTAAAAATACAAAAATTAAAAACACTTTTGATGGAGCCAATCTGATTTGAACAAAACACAATTTTCACCAGAAATCTTTGCCATCTCATCTCTGTTTCAATTTTTGATTTGAACAACTTCTTGCAAAGAGCCTTTGACATAGAACACATAATAAAGATATTTTTTATTTGATTATTTAAAAGGTATTTATTCTTTGAATACTTCAAAAGCTTTTGTCATTAGTCCCTACTAGTGTCCGGCAGAAGTTAACTAGAAGTAGTTAACTACTAGTGGCAACTACTAGTTAACTAGTACTTAACTACTAGTTGTAACTACTTTTGTTTTGAACTACTTAACTACTAGTTAAACTACTTTTTCCCCAACTACTAGTTACAACTACTTTTCAAAATTCCAACTACTTTCGAAAAAAAATTATATATATATATTTTTTAAACATTAAATTATTTAAATTTTTAGCTTATGAATATTACTCACACAAATGTATTTTTTATATTATGTTATATAATGAAAAAGTACTCATGAAAAATTATAATATTTATTGCAGTATTTATGCAAATTAGAAAAAGCTTTCTAATATATAGTCAATAAATAGTGCCCTCACCAGCACATGCAAAATGAAGTTTCATTTAAAGACCAAATCTTTACTTCTACCCCAGTACCATGCATGCATTTGGGATACCATAAAACACAAAAAGAAAGAAAAAAATACTGACATTTAGGATTTCTTTTAGAAGAAAATACTGATTTTTATGATTTTATTATCAGAAAAAAAAAAAAAAAACTGATTTTTATGATTCTTTTTTAGACAAAATATTGATTTTTATGATTAAAAAAATATTATATCAGCTTCTTCCAAATTATTAAAATATAGATACAGTGGTACCTCCTATAAGGGATACCTACGAAAAAGGGACACCTCTAATTAAGGAACACTTTTTCTGGTCCCAGTCCCTTTGAATAGGGACTGCAATGTATTTACCTCTGAATAAGGGACACTCTATTTAAGGGACATTCACAGAGAAAAACTTCCAAAGTTCTAGTTATATAGATAAGAAATATTTAGTGGAAGCTGAACATTTTTATTTCTAAAAATTAACTTCTGAAAGTTGGTTTGAGTCCTAGAAGCATGAACAAAGAAACAAGTGTATTTTAAAGTGCTGGCCAAAATCTATTTGTAAAGGATTTTCCCTCTTTTGTACTATGGAATACATGTGTGCTCAGCCAGGGTTCACACTGGGAAAAAATACAAGGTGGGATTTCCTGAATTGACCAAAATTTTAAGTGGGATTTTTAAAATTTCAACGCAAAGAAATTTTTTTTGAGTGGGATTTCAAATAATATTGCGGGAATCGCGCAATCGCGCGAACCCTGTCAGCATTGATAGACAGTACCCGGCTACCAACAAGTTTCTTATGCAAGGAGTGGAAAAAGTACACTAAAAGTATACTGTGTCCCACATTATGTACTTTAAAACAAAACCCATCGAAGAGATTGCTTCAAATAAATTTTTGTAAGTTACAAAATTTTTCCAATACGACATTTGAGATAAAATTTTAGTTTTCAATGAAAATTTTCAAATTTCAATAATTTCGACCTATAATTTGTATGCATGAAGCATTTTTAGTATTTAAGCTTAAATGGTAACACTAGTTGATTATTAAAAAGTTAAACTAAATACAGTATATGTGTATGCAGCAATTTATGAACCGCCGAGGAAAGGACACCTCTATTTAAGGGACAAAATTTCCAGTCCTCTTAGTGTCCCTTATTGAGAGGTTTTACTATATTTTTATTATAAATTTTAATATATTCTGGGTTCAAGTAATTCATTAGAATTTTAACTCACTATATGGTTGCCTTAATGCATCTGGTCCTTTAGGGAAAGATGGAATAGCTTCGTTAAGGTGTCAAAGAATGACATTTTATCAGAACATTAAGTTTTTGACATGCTGACTACAACAAAAGCATCAACCGCATCTTTGGAAAGGACTTTTTCTACATTTGGAATAGTGCGCTCAAAATTAAGAAACTTATTGGGGGTTTATAAGGCATCAAAACTTGTATTCTTGATGAAACATCTAAATAGTAAAATTGATTTAACTCTAGTCAACATTTTATGTGATATTTGCCATCTCTGTTTATATATTCAACAAATTTCACACAAAAAATTATAATAGTCCAGTCAACTTATTTGTATATATGCAAGAAATTATAATACATTTAGTCTAGAAACATAAGCTTTCTCTTGTTTCTTGTTGTTCTCTATTTATTAAGAATACATTTTTTATAAATATAATAAATTAATAATTAATTTTAACTAGTAATAAATAATTACTAGTAATAAATAACTAGTAATAGAACTAGTAAATAATTATTTCAACTGAAATATCTTAAAATTCTTTGAAGACATAAATAATCAACTGAATTTGTTACTGTATTTGTGTGCGCAAACATATTTTGCTTACAAAAAATCCAAAAAATTTGATTTAAATAAAAAAGTACTTTTTTTTTAAATTTTTTTTTAAGAATAAAAAAAAATCCCCAACCCTGCCTTGAACACAATTTAAAAGAATAGAATCTAAATTCCAAAGCATGTGCGTTACAAAGATATTTTGTTAATGAATAGGGGTTGGGCAGAGGGAGAATTTTAAATTGATATTAAGGGTAAATCCCTTCATTTTACAACAACTGTTGAGAAATTGTTACTTCTTAAAAACATAAATTATTAACTTTATTAAACAAATACATATTAAAATAAAAGATTAAATTTAGAGAAAAAGGTTTTGTCTTTATTCATATTCTCTTTATCTATTAATTGTTCAGTGGAAATATTTATGTTCAGTGGAATTATTTAGAGATATTCACTCTTTGAATGTTTTACAGGAATTCCTTTAAAATTGTTTTAATGATTAAAAATAATATTGAGTTGAATTATTAGGATTAAATATTTAAAGGACAAGAGTAAAAATTGAAAATCAAATAAATTATACTTAAAAGTAGTTAACTGCTTTTGGAAAACAGTTAACTACTAGTTACAACTAGTCTCAGAAAAAAGTAGTTAACTACTAGTTGCAACTACTTTTGTTTAGAGTAGTTAGTAGTTGATAGTTAACTACCTTTTGACGAGTAGTTGCCGAACACTAGTCCCTACAAAAGAAGTTTAGCACCAAGCATTTGAGAAACTTGCAGAGAGTGTGAAAATAGTTTTAGCTCTTTGTCTGAGAAATAGTAAAAAGTTATTAATGGAATTCCAAAAAAATCTCTGCATAGGCATAACATTAATGAAGGTATAGAAACTATAGTTTTAGCTCTTTGTCTGAGAAATAGTAAAAAGTTATTAATGGAATTCCAAAAAAATCTCTGCATAGGCATAACATTAATGAAGGTATAGAAACTGATTGAATGGTTGATTCAGAAAACTTAACGTACTCTAACTACTAAAAACATAAGTTAAATTGATGTTTTAAAAATTAATTTCATCCACAACTTTGTGTTCTGGAATTTAAAAAAAAAAGGCAAAAAGTAAAAGGATAATTAGAAAGCTAAAGGATGTTATTTGAAAGCACATTAAATTTGGAATTATATGAAACAAAATCACATGATTGGTTATTATTGCCTAGCAATTTGATATTTGGTTCAGTTCTCTAGGTATACTATAGCTAGACACCTAACATGATTTCTTTTCTTTCTTATTAGTTGAAAATGTTGATAGCATGAAAAGCAAAAATATAAAAAAACTATACATAGATCAATCACATTTTATACAAATAGTAATGTTCTATGCATGTATGTATATTTACAACAACTACTCTGGTCTGATCTCTAATTAGCATTATAAATAGTAATGTTATGAAGCGCCAAGTACCAAAGTTTCAGCCATTAAGATTGAACACACAATAAATGTATATAATATCATATTAATATTAATTATAATCAGTTTCATACAACTCTCAGCTTAGTGTGTATTTCGCTTTAATTAATACCACCAATTAGGGATTTATTTTTGCTTTGCATTGGTAGAATTAGAAATGCAGATATTTTTCATTTTTATTGCAAATGAAGCATTATTTGTAATATTAGAAGCATGTTCTGCAATTAAGTTGATGTTTAAAATAATCAACTGATGTGGTTAAATAGTAAATCATGGAATAATCTAACTATAAATAAACTTTCTTTGAAAAAATTTTAATTAAAAAGTGAAAAAAAAATCGCATTCTACTTAGATGTGATTTTTTAAAAACTTTTTGGTTTGCTTAAAAATAAAATTAGGACAAACTTGTTCTGCCTCTCTGAATATATCTTTTTAACATAGTGAAAAACACTTGCTCTTATGTTACCCAGGAGTGGAATTTCTTCATTCTTTAGTTTGCTTTAAAAAGGGGGGAGGGGGTAGAGAAAACATGTTCTGATACTCATAAAATTTTTGACATAAATATTAACTAAATACAATCTAATGTAACTTACTTACTTCTTAGCAACTTTCAAATTAAATAGAATATATTATTCATTATTGAATGGTTTGTGGTTACAAGGGAATACAAATTAATAAATACACACTATATACAACTAAACTTTTTAATTAAATATTAATTTCTACTATGTTTTATTATAAGATACAATTATGCATAGTTTAAAAGACAATGTCTTATATAATAATAATTGTAAAACGAAAACAAATTATAATAGGCTGAATCACAGCTTATTATTCGGCCATGCCGAAGCTTCGTTCTATCTCTAATTATAATATTAACAAAAAGTCAATGGATCACACAATTAATTGATAAACAATTGCTTTTATAGCTTAAGGGTAGTGAGAATTTCCTGCAGTTAAGCTTAAACTAAGTTTTAGAAATAAAACCTTAAAAAAAACCTACTCTCATCTAGATTATTTTTTCTAATAGTTCAATGATGTGAAAGAAATATTTTTAATGATAATGAGCTGCTGTCTAGTGTTTTATTGCACTCAGTCTCATGCCAATTATTCAAAATCTAATAATCCTTAAATATTAGCTAAATGATGGAATAACAAACAGTATGCAAATACACTTTGGATTCCGCAACAGATTATTTGAATAAAACAGATATTTGAATTTTTGAAAAAGACTATTTGAATTTATTTGAATTCTGCTATGCATGAAGCATACGAAAAGAACAAGAACTGTCTCAAATGCTACTTACTTTTCTACCATTATCTTCAAATACATGAACACAGCAGTCTTTCTGAAGTTGTATCACAGCAAGAGTAAAATTCATGTCTGCACATATGTCTTTGCATTGCTCTTCAAATACATCCAAGAAAATTATGTTATCAACTAATTCTGATTTCACTAGAAAATTGTGGCGCTGCAAAACTTTATCGGCAAGATCCTAAAATGTACAAAAAAATGATGCAATAACTTAGTGCATAGGAACATTTATCAAAAATGAGAAATTTTCCTTCTTTTTTTTAAATAATTACAACAACATTTCAAAAATTGTACCCACAGTAGTAAATTAAAGTGTTATATTATGTTGTAAAATTACACATTTTAAGATCATATTTAACATTACTTCCCTACATCTTTAGGAAACAGCTAACTTATTTATTTAAAAAGCAGATAAATTGACTAATTATATATTTAAAATATAAAGCCTGTTTCGGAAAAGGGGAAGGAATCTCGCAAATATACACTCCAGATCATCTTAACGTGAAAAAAGAAATTGCAATATCTCGGCTTCGACATTTTCAAAAAGGATTTCTCATGGTGTGACATCACGGCCCAAACTGCCAGTGGGTTAAACATAAGCAGGGGTCGCGCCAGAGGAAATTCAGGTCTATATTCGGACCCTTCATAAACTTACAAGAAATCAAAATGGACCCCTCACAAAATTATAATTACCGTATATTTCCGTGTATAAGCCGAGAATTTTTAGAACTTTCTTGAAAGCTAAATGGGCGTTTCGGCTTATATACGGGTTAAATAAGCTAAAAAAAAAAAAAAAAAAAAAATCTGTCTATATGTCATGAAATATCGACTAATACAGAACTCTAATTATGTAATTTATGTCTCCTACAGCAAGGAAATAATTTGCTGAAAATAAGTTGAGTTTTATTTAAAAGAATATACATGTATTTTATAGCTGGATTTTGTGGAATCATCGCTGAAACAAAATGGCGAAATTTGTCCTCGGTTATAATAATTTGCTCGCAACAAGCTGTGTATGCCTTTCTATTCCCTTTCATCCTTCTAATATAAATGAAGAAAATAACTGAATAAAAACAAACTAGCAAACGCAGGGGCAAAAAGCACAATGAATGAATAGGGGAAAATGTGCTTGCTTGCTCGCTCGGCACTCGCCTCAGGCAGGGTTACCAGAGATCATGCTGTCGCCGTTGGCGCGTAGCTTCTCACTTTCACAATGTCTTGATTGGAAAAGACTTGATGTGTGTTACCTGCTTGGGGAAATTTTCGCCCCCTTTGGCGATTCTCTTTGAACTGTAATTTTTTTTTCTTCTAATTTTTATCTCAACTTATATACGAGTTTTGAATTTTCGGTTCATTTTTGAAGGAATAATGCATTCTCGGCTTATACACGGATTGGTTTATATTCGGAAATATACGTTAATCAAAATCGAGCCTTCACAAAATTACAATCAATCAAAACGAATCCTTGATAAAATTCCGAGCAACCAAATCGTACTTTTTACATAATTACTTCTTTAGTACTTACTTATTATAAGCAGCAAAAAATAATAAAAAATTTTATAACTGATGTTTAAATATTGAATTTTCACAAAAATAAAATTAAACAAAAACCGGACCCTGTTAAAAATGCTAGATCGACCCCTGATATGACAAAAAAGCGGATTTCTGCTTTTTCAGATTTTATGCCTATCTTAAACGGCAAGAATATGATTCTGAAGGAGGGGATCTAAAAAATATTGGCCTGAATTTTACAGCCAGTGCAATTAATTAAGTGCAATAAGTGAAGTAGTATAAAAAATATATAAACAGGACAAACATACCTTCTGTTACTGAAACAGTCTTTTAGTCTCAAATAATTGAATAACAGACATTTATGGAGTTTTATAATAAAAATAGCATCATTTCTCAAACTTTTTAGCTTTATGGGTCATTTCACAGTATTTTGTCCAAACCTGTAGAGTTCGCAACATGACTTTTTTTGTTATAACTATGTAATTTACTATTTAACTGTCACCAAATTTTATTTTCAAATAATGTGTTGAGCACATTATTTGAAAATAAAATTCAGTGATAATTAAACTTTAAATTATTGAGTTATAACAAAAAAGTGTCATGTTGCTGACTCTACATTTTTAGAAAATACTGTGAAATGGCCCTTATACGTTTAGTTATTTTTTAAACAACTTCTTGAAGAGAAATAAACTACTTTTTTGTTTCTGAAGTAATGTTTCTGATACTTACCTTAACAACTGGAAGTAAAATAAATTTTTCTTCCTTTTTGGCCCATCTTAAGAGACTTTGAACGGTAGAAAATCCCCATTTCATAGGTTTCTGAACTACAATATCAAAACCCCATCCAATCCAACTTTTTTCAGACTCTATTTTACTAAAGTCACTCAAACTGACAATAAGATTTTGGCTGAAATAGAACAAAAGGTGATATGAGAGAATGTCTAACTTTAAATATAATATATACAATAACATTTTCCAAAATGACCTAACATATCTGATAAGTAAATGTAAATAAAAACCAAACTACTGCACCTTAACATAATTTCTTTCTTGGGACAGAAAGTCAGACAGAATCAAACTTTTAGCAAATGTACTGAAATTTTTCGAACCAAGGAATAAAAAGGGAGATACTCAAACTTAAGGGCTTCATTTACAAGAATCTGTTAATCAGATTTTCTCCAGTGTTGCAGATGAAATATTATTAACAGAAAAAATAGAAATTAAAACCCAGGGAAGCATGAAAATCAAATCCATTTCTACTGCCTCTTTTGCACACAGAGGTATGGTGTCAGTAATAATCATTCAGCTGTAAAAAAGCAAAAATTAACTATTATGAATCCCAATATCTTAGGGGTAAAAAAAAAGTCAGCTATAAAGAGTATCATAAGCTTCATAAAGTGTTGTGTAATTAGTGGTGTAACATATATTTACTACTGTAAAGTTTAATATAATCTATGCAAGATCAAAGCTGGCCCAAGTCAATTAGATTTCAGGATGCAGAAAATCGCCAGGGTTCATGTCGCATGTTAAAGATCCCTCAAGTATCTGTATGGTTTGGATACTCACGGCTAAATTAGATTCCTAGTGCAGTTTTACATCGTTAGAGCCCAGGTGCCACCATTTAGGGGGAAAATGAGCATCAAAATTCTCATGTGGTAATGGCATTCGCTGATAGCGGTGCCACATGAAAGAATGGTTACCAGTCCCTGAAGAATGCACTAGGTCTGCAAATGTTTAGGAACCAATATGCAGCCCCATTTTTTAAAAAAAGTTTGATATAATCTTAATGAATATTGAATTTTCACAACTGTGTTGATTGTAGCTCTCACATTGTAAAGCTTTTGAATCCTTCATTATCATAATATATTTGTTGGATCTCGATCTTAGGAGAGCCCACTCCATTGGCGCGGTTGACAATGAGTATGCCAGCTTGGTAACCCTGCCCAGACAGCATAACTTCGTCCTTCGGATGTCCAAATGATGTCATTTTAGGACTTTTCGAAAAAACAGAACGTCCGAGGGACATGTTTTTTTGATCCTGCGACGTACTGAGTACGTCCCAGGGAAGAACTAATGTCCGCGGATTGTCTGTCCTCAATTGGTCCTAAGGACGTCCGATCGTTCATGTTTAGGCTATATTTTGGACTAGCTCTCAATATGATCCCCAGGACGTTAAGAGGACAACATATCGAAACGTCCTAGACATTCCAGGGAGGTCCCTAGGATATCCAAAGGATGTCATTTCAGGACTTCTTCGTAAAAACAGGACATCCGAGGGACGTGTCTTCTTCGTAAAAACAGGACGTCCAAGGGACGTGTTTTTTTTATCCTGCGAAGTACAAAGTACATCCCAGGGAAGAACTAATGTCCGTGGATTGTCTGTCCTCAATTGGTCCTAAGGACGTCTGATCGTTCATGTTTAGGCTACATTTTGGGCAAGCCCTCAATACGGTCCCCAGGACGTTAAGAGGACAACATATCAAAACGTCCTAAAGACATTCCAGTGAGATCCCTAGAATATCCAATGATGTCATTTCAGGACATCTTCGCAAAAACAGGTCGTCCGAGGGACGTGTTATTTTTATCCTGCGAAGTACAAAGTATATCCCAGGGTAGAACTAATGTCCGCGAATTGTCTGTTCTCAATTGGTCCCAAGGACGTCCGATCGTTCATATTTAGGCTTTATTTTGGACAATTGCGCTGTACGGTTCCCAAGACGCTAAAAGGACAATACTTCTAAACGGCCTAATGACATTCTAGTGAGATCCCTAGGACATATGTGACTGTTCCGGCCCTCTTTTGGACATACAGATCATTGCTTCCCAGGACATTAAAACAACAACATATTTAAATGCCCACAGGATGCTTCCCTCGTTAGAATGATATCCCAAGGATGTCAATGAATTATTTGTTTATCCTCCCATGTCCTTGAGACTATTTTAGAACATTCCCATGACTTCTTTTAGATATTATTCGGTGTTTATACCCACAAGATGCAATTTTAATTCATCAATTCAACAGTAATTTGACATTTTTTTTACATGTATATAATTCCTCTGATTAAATGTTCTAAAACAGTAATCTTGTAAATGTAAATTTGTAGCTTGCAGCAGGAAATACTAAGGTTTTAACCAAATACTACTTTGAAAAAGAAGTATCCACAAAACAGCTACAGGACTGAATAAAACCAGTTGTGAATATTTTTTTTAATGTTAACACTTTGAGCTATATAATCAGATACTGAAACTTGCAATTTATCATTTGTTCATTATGAAAATGATAATAAGAGTACTTTAATGAAAATAGTATAATCGTTCTGAAAAATTTTTTTGCATACAATTAAATAGGGACTACTACATATATCAGTAATTTAAATATATAATTTGTCTTTAAAATCTTTATTTGAAATTTCCCTTAAGCAACCCATATTTATATTTTTAACTTCTGCTTGTTTGAAATACAAGTTATACCAATATTTCAAGTAAATAATTTAATGCACGAGGAAAATATTTTCAGCAAACTTGTGATAACTTTTGTTTCTAATTTCATGTTACCTTGGAATTTAATAACAACTGATATGACAATCACTGCTTAGAGTAAATAATTATTCATACTTTTTTTTAAAACATGTTGTACTATTGGATTCATATTCATTCTCATTTTGAATACGTCACAATACACAAAGTTTAAAATTTCAATGAAGTGCATATATGTATATATATATATATATATATATTATTTTGAAAATGCCTCGATAAATTTTACTAGAAAACAACTCTTAATATATAAATATAATTATATATATTCTATATAAAATATAATTATGATTTTTTTTATTAAATTATAGTCTTATAATTAAAATCAGAAATGATATAATAATTAGTTGATAAAGAGTTCTCAGTTTCAGAATCAGAAAAATCATAATAGAATAAAAATTGAAAAAATAAAATAAACACACGGTTCAGAAGTTAAAACCTTTTTTTATTATTGAAACATATTAGTACATATGTAAGTACATCTTCAGTACAGTTCTGCGTTTCTTCTTCTTTTATGCACTGATGAAGAGGCTCCATTTGTAGCTTCGAAATAGCTATTTGCGTTAATTTTAATCTGAATTTGTGCTTTTTCACGTTGTTTTATCTTTGTACTTACATTTTTGCACAAAGTATTTTGATCATTTGTCTTATATTAGTACATAGTTATAAAAATCATGGAGATGGGAAAGTTTTTCATCACTTTCGCTTTCTCCTTCTCTGGACAGGAAAAAAATATGAAAGCAAATAATTATTCACATGTTTTGAAGTAAAAATAGCATGAAAAGTGCAAAGAGGAAAATAAATAATGATTTAACTCTTTGAAACTTCCCTTCACCTAGCTTTGTTTCTTAACAAAAATTACCCCCTCCCCCCTTCAAGTATTTTTCGGTTTTATGAGAATTACTTTTTGTTTTGCAATAGTTTATTTTAATATATTGTTTGTCAAAACCTTAATACCATTACATGATTTAAAGTACAAGTAATATATTTCTATGACTACTGAAAATGATATCCATGACAATGATAAATAAAGTGGTTTGCTTTTATGTATATTATTTTTAATTAAATTTGTATTACTAATAAGCATCCTAATGATGAGAATAAATTTTCTTACAATTCATAAAATATTGTTCAAAGAAATCCTAGAATTCAACTATTTAAATACAACAAATGACAAACAACTTTTAAAAATATAAATAAAGAAAATAAATGCCAGTACGGACAAACTGATATAAGAATAATTATTAAGTAATTCAGGGAAATTTTGAACCTTGGGGGGTAACATTGAACCACGTCATATTTTTTAGTATATTTGACTGAACTTAAAAATTAGGAGTAGAAAATTGAGATATAACCTATTTGGCCGAGTGTAGCACTGGACCTTCTATTTTATTTAGTCAACTATACTAAAAGAAATAACGTTTTTCAAAGTTACAGTGAATGACTGTACTACACATACGTATAGTGTTTAAGATTGCCTGATAGTTTTTCTGGGTTTTTCCTGATCGTTAGGCAAATAGCAAAATTGTGATTACAGCACTCTACAAACAGGTAATGATGCATAAGAAATTTATATGAAGTTCAAAATAATAACACAGACATTTAATGTAGAAAAATTATAGTCCAAAAGCAGCCAACTTAATAAAAGTAAAACAGAAATAAAAAAGAACAGTTTAAAATGTTTTCTTTTTTAAGATAGAAAGAAATTTCTACTTAAATTGACCATTAAAGGGTTTTTCATTTTTGCAATCAGATGGTGTAGACTTAGGGAAAACATGAATATCACTGGGTCTACATTCTATCATATTAAATCTACTTAACAACTTAATTACATAAGATTCTTGATCCATTATCAAACTATCAAACGTGAATGTCAATCTAATATACTTAAGAATTCAGAAACACTTTATGATTTTGCCATGTGAATCTCTTTAGATAGTAAAGAAATAACTACTTTAGTTCATTGACATTTGAGCCTGCTACTAACATATCATCTTCATAAAGAGCAATTCTAATTTTATGATTATCACTGTTACGAAAAAAAATACAAGGTTCATTATCAAGAGATTGAAAATTTAATTTTGAAACAAATTCAAGAAACCTCTGAAATCATTGACGAGGTGACGGTTTAAACCCATATAAACTATTTTAACTTAACATTTTCGTCCACTGTTATCATCATACCTTGGGTCTGAGCAATAAAAACAACTTCATTTAACTTACCATTTAGGAAAGCTGTTTTTACATCTAAAACAAACGCATGCAAATCTTCATTTAAAATCATCACAAGCACTAAACGTAAAGCTGGCATACTTGTCACACGGGAAAATGTTTCACTGTAATCCACTCCTTCTTTTTGCATGAACAAGACATGAGTATGTAATGACCGTTCAAATTACGTTCACCGAAACAAAAATGTTTTCTTCCTTTTTCAACAAACACTTTATCACCTTTAATTTCAAGAGTCGCTGATTTCGAAGTACACTTAATAGTCCCTGAAGTTGGTACTATAGACTTGAAGTATCCTCAATAAATTCATTCTTTATAACATATCCAGCAATTAAAGACACTGCGAAGAAGCACACTTTTCTTCATTTGAACGTTTAACAGTTTTACAGTCACTTTTAAAATTTGCAATTTAAAAAAAAAAATTCTTTCGAGTTGACACGAAAGCAGTGTTATCATGTGTGGGCTTGAAAGACACTTTTTCTTTCTTTGAATAATGTAGAAGTACTTCCTCGTCTAGCAGTCTTTTCGTTTCGAAATCCAAAGTTAAATTTGCATTTGTTTAATTTTTCAAAGTAGTCTTAACATTTTCAAGTTCTTGAGAGAGTGACATCAAAATATAGACATTCGTAGCGGTATCACTAACATCAGTACCTTAAAGTTTGAGATCAGAAATTAGTCTTATTTATCTCATCAATATTTCTCATACATATCTCACGATTTTTCTTAAGAGTCACCAGTCTCTTCCAAATCAAAAGTTGATTCACTGCACGCTTTGTGTCATATGTTCTTTCTAATTTCTTCCAAATTTTACATGCACTGGTTTCCTCTTGAAGTGATATATACCACGCTCTGCTGATAAATAGATAAAACAATACTACGAGGCATGATCGAAATAATTTATTGAGCTATACATTGAACAGATACAGTACAACAGACTTCACATAGAACATGACAAGTGTAAACTTTGGTGGATTAACTGTCTTCGTCAGAACAGAATTGGCGTTGGCTCATTGCATTCAAGGCCAAGTATTGAGAGAGGATGATGCAATATAATGCTGAGGTTACAATATTCTAACAGTTAGTTACAAGGACGTCCTGCCGGCCGCGTCTATTGATCTCCAAATGTGGTTAATTTAGACTTACGATTAAATTCGAATGGCCTGTGTAAAACTTTACGGTTTTTGAGAAAATATTTCTCATGATTATAATATATGCGTAAACGTATTATATATGCGTAAATATATTATGTGGAGTAAAATTAATCAATTTTATATCAACAGTAACTTCAGAAAACATAAATTGATATTATTTTTCATTTAGTTTTTACTATTTTTGGTTGAAATAGCAAAGATTTCAATTTATTTTTTAAATAATAAACCTGGTTTTTTCTTTAGTAAGCCGTTAATCAAAGAACGAAAAGAAAAAAAAAATTCTTCCAAGTTGACAAAGATATCCTAAAAACGTATGATTTAGTTCAAAGGTGGGATATCTTTTGAGTAAAGTCCCTGGGACATCCGAAAAGAAAATCCGCGGTACGACGACGACCTGAAAGAATGCGGATCACTTTTGGACATCCGTAAGCTAAACAAAATGTTAGTTACAAGGACGTCATGCTTGACGCGTCTATGGACGTCAAAATGTGGACATCCTTAGACCTACGATAAAAATTGGATGGTTTATGTGAAATTTTACAATTTCGGAGAAAATATTTCTTATGTCTTAAATACAATAGGTGTAAATATATTATGTGCAGTAAAATTAATCATTTCTTTAATCAGCAGTGAACTTTAGAAAACATAAATCAGCATTATTTTTCATGTAGTTTTAACTATTTTTGCCTAAAATGGTAAAACTTTCAACTTATTTTTAAAATATTAAATCTGTTTTTCTTCTGGTAAACCGTAAAATGAAGAAACAAAAGAAAAAAATTACAAAATAAAAATTTTATTCCAAGTTGACAAAGATATCCTACAAACGTATGATTCAGTTCAAACGTGGGATATCCTTTGAGTGCAGTCCCTAGGACATCCGAAAAGAAAGTCCGTGGTACGACCTGAAAGGATGCGTATCACTTTTGGACGTCCGTAGGTAAAAAAAACAAAGTGGTAGTTTCCGGGACGTTCAGTCGGACCCGTACACGGGATATCCTTTGAGTGCAGTAACTAGGACATTCGAAAATAAAGTCCGTGGTACGACCTGAAAGGATGTGGATCACTTTTTGACATCCGTAGGTAAAATAAAGTGGTAGTTACAGGGACGTCCTGTCTGACCCGTACGAGGGATATCCTTTGAGCGCAGTCCCTAGGACATCCGAAAAAAAAGTCCGTGGTACAACCTGAAAGGATGCGGATCACTTTTTGACGTCCGTAGATCAAGCAAAGTGGTAGTTACAGGGATGTCCTGTCTGACCCGTCTGAGGATGTCCAAATTTTATCGGTTTTGACATCAGACCAGATTTGGACATTCTGGACATAAAATGGACATCCGAAGGACGTTTTGTGCTGTCTGGGTGCGTGTATCTTTCTGTGAGAGGGACACCAAATTGGCGATTTTGAAAATCGTGCCAACGGGGTGGGCTCTCCTAGGATTTTACCAAAATATTTTTTAAAAAAACGTTGCTCTTATAAAATTTTGAAAACACCACTCATTTATGATCATACTACCATCTCTTACTACAGTTAATCACACCTCTTATAATCTTACTAAATGAAAAACAACCACTTTTTAAAACAGCAATTGAAAGGAACGGTACTACTGTGATATAATCCCCCCTTGGCGACATTCGAGCTAGCGCGCCAATTTGTAATGATTTTCGGTTGGCGATATCTTTTCGTTTACCCAGCGCCATCGATGTTGGCTGAGGTAATGTGTGGCAACCCTGATTATGCAATGGGTGTTTTTAGAGTGTGATGGTTGGACTTTTAGAAAGTTCTCTTTAACTAATAGGTAGCTTTTTAGTAGTTAATTTCATCGTTAAAGTTTGTGGAGATATTTCCTGTTGATAAAGGAAGAATGTAAAGTGTTAAAGTGAATTAATTTGGTTCAATTGTTTTGTATTATGGCGAGATAAATGAATTCATATTAGTTTGTTAAGGCGCCATTTTTCGAATCTGACTGAAACGTGGTTTGTAGTTTGTGCTATCTGAAGTACGAAATTGTTTTGGTTGATAAGTGCATAAGTTTGGTTAATTGTGACTAAAAGCAAAGAAAAATAAAGGGGTAATTTTCGGACCATTTCGTCGTATTGGATTGTAAGTTTGATGCTATTTGGGATTAACATTGAAAAGCCAACTGGTTTAAAGTGAGTTCTTTATTTTTGTTAGTTTATTATCTGCTTATGTGTTTGTAAGGTTATAAAACAATGAATTTTCAATTGTTCTAAAATATTAGCTGTAGTAATTAGGGGCGTTGCTAGTTTTGATAAAGTTAGTTTAATGTAAAATGTATTTGAAGTTTTCCGTGGAATTGCGCGATATTTTTACAATGTTTTTCGTTGAATAATGCATGTCATTTTATGTAATGATAATTAATTGCAACAGTCATTATTGTGCATGAAATGCGTGTTCTTTCAACGAAGTGTTTTTATGGTATTTTTAATGTTGGTTTCCAATAGTTTAAGACAAAATGTACTTGAAGTGATGACCGTTATTAATTTTATTGTCTAGTTTTTATGCTAGTTTTAGTGTAGGCTTCCAATAGATTGATGTAATATGTGCTTTAATTGATCAATGTTATATATTTTCTAATGGAGTCTCTTATTTTAAAATTCCCACAGCTTTAATAAACATTCGTTTTGCGTTGAATTGCGCGATATTTTAATTATGTTTTTCATTAAAGAGTGCATATCATTTTATTCAATAATGAATCATTGCAGTAGTTATTATTGGGCATAAATTGCGTGTTCTTTAAAGAAAGGGTTTTTATTCAACTTTGAGTGTTTGTAAAGTAAATAATTCTATTTTTCGAGTAATTATCGATCAGTTAATGTATTGAATTGCTGTTGAAAAATGCTGTAAGTGCTTTACATAGTAGCGTTGATATTGTGTCTAAGATATAATTTGCAATTTTTGGTATTTTATTGTTTTTTAGTGATTTTTCTTGACATGTTTGCTATGTGTATGATGTAACATTGTTGGCGATATAATCATCACCAAGAGTGTTGTATTGTGTTTGAAGTTGGCGACATAAAAATCTTGTTGTTGGCGACGGTTTCTTGGCGCCAACGAAAAAGTCACCAAGGGGGGGTTATATCACAGTAGTTCCAAAGGAACTTCCATGGCCCCTTAGAATCATAAGGACCTTATGACAGGTCCAAAGAAAAGTTATCACATTCTACAGATCTTGCTTGCACTTTATAACATGACATTGTCAATATTTTGCCAAGGTTTCAGTATTTATTTCAATATGCAGTTTAGCATATTATTCGAGGGTCAGTTTAGAGTTACTGATTTTTACTTTCGTTTTTCATAATGATGAAACAATTAAAGGAAAGCATATGTACTAACTGAAAATTTCCACAGCATTTTTAAAGAGTCATATTTGAAAGATCGTTGAAACACGGAGCTTCATGAAGAAAATTTAATCACCTGAAATATTTTACTCTATTGCAGACCCCCCCCCCCCCCTTAAGATGAGATTCATAATTTTCCTTCTTTTTAAAAGTTTTATGAATTCCTAACTTTAATTTCAAGATATACTTCTTGAAAAGGAAAATGAAAAATTTGAAAACAAACATATAGAAAATATGACAAATATACGATGAATAGGTGCTTTTGAATAAAGTTATTAGCTAATATTTAGGAAATACCTCAGCAGATGGTCCAAAACAACATCAAGACATTGAGGCTGTCTCCCTTTTCTTTCAAACATTGAACATAATATAGTTTCGTTTATTAATGGACAGGTACTTTTTTGGCAAATTCTCTGAATAAGAAGGGTCCAAAAGTTCATTTTTGCATCCCATCCTTCAGGATTTACATATTTTTCTTTAAAAGGACTAAAAAGGAAATTCATACGAACATCATCTTTCCAGTCGGGAGGAAAGTCGCTATCAGAGATTGCCATTTTATTTTGTGCTGTATAAAAATCCCTAACACGAAACCGTTTTTCACTTTTCAAAATTAACTAATCAAACACCTTTTTCCTTAATAAAACATATTGTATTTTTCACATGTTCCGTGGGTACGCTGGAAGGCAGCAAGGACTACTGTTAAGCAGAACCTGAGCAGGTCTCGATATTGGTGGACGTTAGTTCACATTATGAGCGAGCGCTCTCCAAGTGTGACGTCACACCAATAGGCGTGGAGCTCTGACGTCACTCTATTTAAGCCGCGTGCGCGTGGACTCTCCGTTTTCGTTTTCTGCGTTGAGTGTGTGAGAGTGTAGTTTTTGATTCTAACAGATTTAAGGAAATTAACGTTCCGGATAAGAGGAGTTTGCTCTCATTTATTATTGTTATTAAAGCAATATAATTTTGTTTCAATAAAAACTTTGTATTTTTTTTTTTTTACTTTTTTTTTACTACTGTTATTTATTTTTTTTTTAACTTTGTGTATTTTTTTTCAATAAAAATGTGTTTTTCAATAAAACACACATTTTTGTTTTGAATAAAAATAAGGAATAGTGGGAAATGTACGATTTTTTTTCCAGTTCATTTTTTTCAGAAAATTTAAATCACCTTCAACTAGTTTAAAAAAATTATTGTGTGCAGTATATTTTAAAGGAATTGATGACAGAAATAATTTGAAAATACTTTTGATTTAGAATATGAGATTGTTCATTAAAACTTTGTCAAAATGCAACCAAACATTAAGTTGAAGTATGAATTTGATTTTTAAAAAAAAATCATATACATTTGTTCATAATTCTTTATTTCTTTTTTATTGCATAAATCCCAAACAAATTAAAATTTGAAATCACATTTGACAAATTTGAAAAAAAAAAAAAGCAAATTGGATTACTTAAACGCAAAAAAAAAAAAAAAAAAAAAAAAATAGGTGCGAAATTCTCATAAATAAGAAACAAATTAAAATTTGCAATCACATTCGACAAATTTTAAAACAAAACAAAGCACAAGAGCAAAATACCGGGACGTATGGCAAGCCTATATATAACTTTAATTTTTGAAATTTTTCTCTTTGAATATCACTTAAATAGAGTGCCCCTTATCCAGAGGTAAATACATTGTGGTCCCTATTTAAAGGGACTGGGACTAGAAAAAGTGTTCCTTAATTAGAGGTGTCCCTTTTTCGGAGGTGTCCCTTAATGGAGATACTATTGTATAAGGATTTAACACAAACGAAAATATTTTAATTTGGAACAATTCTTTGTCATAAAATTTTGATGTTTTGCGTTGTGTCCGCTTTCTCGGACAATTTTTATTTATGATTAATAAAGCTTGAAATTGTGTGTGATTGATATTGGACATATTAAGTAGCTTCCGCATTTAGCTTAAAGAGAAAAAAAAAAAACTAACACACTTTGTTGAAAATTCAGTCAGACGGGGTTAAACTTTAAAAAAAATAATAGCAGACAATCAGCAATCGGTGATTCCTCCCCTTCCCCTCCTCCCTTGCTTTTTTTTTAAATTTTATTTTTATATCAATAATTTACTAAGTCTTATTGTACTTTTCTAGTAATTATTATTTCACGCTAAATATATTCATTCAATTTCAATTACACGTAAATTAACGTAGTCTCCGAAAATCTACTGCATAGTATTTATTCGCATTTTTAAAGTATTAAACTTTTATTTTTTAATATTAGCACTTGGTAATTGTAATCAAATGATTTTCGTCCGAAGGTGAGCACATTAACAGGGGTCCATTATAGATTTATATTACACATTATCACTCTCGCAGTAAGGGGATTCCAGACCACAAGAGAACCTACTTCACACCCCAAAGGCTATGTAACAACCGGAGAACCAACCCTCCCTATTTAATGCTTTAACAGGTGCATTCGTTTATTGTGCCACTAAATAATGACAAGAAGTTCCGAACTGTGGGGAGTTCATCAGGAACATTACCGAAAGTCACAAATTACAAACAAACAGGGTGGTCTCTGCGTTGTAGGGGCTGTGACGTGCGGGACGACGGTTCCCTTTGGAAACCACTTATGCAAAAAATAATCCTTTATGTTTTTACAGGAAAAAAAAAATGAGAGAGAGAAAACTAAAATTAAAATATAATTGTAATGAAGCTGCAATTTTTAACGTAAATTTCAAGCTAGAATTTTTCTGTAGTTTTATTTGATTAAAAGTTATCTACTGTTAAGAATTTATATAAAGTTTGAAATGCAGGAAACAAAACTGTTTGTTAGTGTACTGTACTAAAAGCTGTTTATTTTACCTCTAATAAAATCATCTAAAAGAATTACGTCATGCAATGATTTTAGAGTCTAACAGCGAGCATTAATGAAAATAAGTCTCTATATATGAATAAACTTAGAGAGACGGGGGAGGGGGTGGGGAATAAAAAAGGGGGCGCAACTTTATTTCAATTAAAAATAAAGTAGAACATCTTAGCAACAAACCAAAAAGCTTGGTACAAATGGTGCCCTTTATTAATTGATTTACTTTAATATTTACGAAATCAACTATCAATGCTGTTTTTTTTTTTTTTTAAAGGTAAAAAATCCAACTTCTTTCCAAATGTTTTCATTAAATTTAAACACTATTTAAAAATACGAAATTCATTTAATCCAGAAAGTACAATCAAAGCTTGAATTTAAAAAAAAAGTTGTAAAGTAATGCCACTTCTAAAATATCAGTGCATCTTTTCGTGTAAATATTTGTTATGTGTATGTCCTTATACATTAATCTACAATGCATTCAGAGTATATTGTTGTAAAAAAGATTGCACAAAACGTTATAAAATTGAAAAAGTCAACAGCTACACTGATAGCATAATCTTTACCACTTGAAGAACATTTATTATTATTATTATTATTATTATTATTATTACATTTTTGAGGGAAGTATGAAAGAAGCCGCCTCATCTGAAGTATAGAAGGGTAAGTAAACGTAAATCAATAATTTCAAGAACACAGGGCCAGCGAGAACCAGAGGCAGCAAGGCGCTTGCCTCACAGCGCAGCTTCCTTAAGGGGGCGGCAATTACAATCTAATCAATTTATTAGGTAGTATTACGTTTCTAATGAATAAGAAAATAGGTATGTCCTATGGGGATCTTGATATATTTACATGTGTATTCAAATGAAAGCAAAATTACAGAAAAAAAAAAAAAAAGATTGAACACCACATAAAACTTAAACTTTGAATGCAATTTTTTTTTCACACAAAAACAGCACAATATCAAGAACAACTCCTGAACTATTTTCTTCATCTTCAAAACATCTCCAGTAAGATTAAAACCTTGATGCAGTTTTCTATAATAACTGCATTAGGGCTAGAATTCAACTAGCACTTCAGATAATAATCTGAGATATCCAATTATCTGTAAGAAGAAATATAAAATATATTAAGAGCAAATAAAATAGAAAGCACTTTAAGATAAAAAGAATTTTTAAAAAATTCACTGCTTAAACAGTAACAATGTCAAAAATATAGCAGTAATTTTGGGAAGGTAACTTATAAAATATAAAATAGGAAATTATATATGAAGGCATTATAATTTTATACTTTGCACTTAGTGCATCAAACTTTTCAATTAAGGTCTCGCACAGGTAAAGTTTATAAACATGTTTATTATAATAATGCCCCGATACATTATTATATTATAAGGAAACACAACATAAACCTCAAATTGTCCTACAATGGTAACAAACTGGCATCTAATATCTCACAAAATGAATGGAAAATATGCAATTAGATCACAGTAAAACCTCACAAACTCACTCCTTTCAAAATAAATGAATAGACAATTACATAGTACATAAAAAAATTTCATCTTTTAACATCATTCTGAAAAACCACACAAAGCTTTAGCTACTTTTCCAAAGATGTTAATGAATCTAAAAGGCTCTTACTGCTTAGGGAGCTCTGAAGGAAAGCTCTTGTTAGATTGCAAAAAGCAATGTTTAATTTTAACAATTTATTAACACAATGTTCCTTATTTTTATTCAAAACAAAAATGTGTGTTTTATTGAAAAACACACATTTTTATTGAAAAAAAATACACAAAGTTTAAAAAATAATAATAACTGTAGTTAAAAAAAGTAAAAAAAAATTACACAAAGTATTTATTGGAAAAAAATGATATTGCTTTAATAACAATAATAAATGAGAGCAAACTCCTCTTATCTCTCTTATCTGGAACATTAATTTCCTTAGATCTGTTAGAATCAAAAACTATACTCTCACACACTCAACGCAGAAAACGAAAACGGCGCATGCGGCTTAAACAGAGTGACGTCAGAGCTCCACGCCTATTGGCGTGACGTCACACTTGGAGAGCGCTCGCTCATAATGTGAACTAACGTCCACCCTCGATATTTGTTATTTGTTGTCAAAATGTCAGTCAAAGTTAAGGTTAATTTTACACTTCACTTATCTACCTACGGGATGGCAACGGGGAAATTAATTTCTGCGGCAGGCGTTTTCCTTCGACATTAACAATGTTATTGATTGCCGTTATAACGTATAAAATAGCGTTTTAACTCATAACAATACAGGGGTACTCACCGGGGAAGTCATGGCGCAGATTGCACCATTCAGTTTTTGGGTGGGAACAACCCACTCAGCAAAGTCGGACCGAAGGACGTTCTGTAATGGTCGCCGTGTAACGTCCTGAGGGCGGTTGTTTGTGACGTCCTCCTGACGTTTTTCTCTAAATTTTCAGTAAAATATTAAGAAATAAACGAGTCAAAATATGACAGAATTGTTGAAAGCAAATGAAAAACACATTTTTTTGCTTTTAGATAGCTTTCTTTTCAATTAAAATCTCATTTTTGCCATTGGTCAGATATTCGTCAGCAGCCTCGGTCTCCACGACGTCATCAAGTTTCGCTTACAAGACGCTGCTTGCAGCCTTTCTATGCATGAAAAAGGATATTTCCGCGTAAAGATATATTCCCTAGAATAAAGGGAAAAAAGAGATTGTTGATCGATTTAAAACCTAATTCCTATTTTTTAAACACTAACATTAGTTAATGCGGTAGCAATAAAAAATAAAGCATCGATGATTTTGTTTGCATTTCGATTTCGTGATATTCATCCGCCATGGTCATATGACCAACTTTTAAGCTCGGCTTCGGCTTTTGTATGCGTTAGGCTTATGGTGTAAGGTAAGTTTATTATTTTTCTTTTACATCATACGTAGAAATGTTTGATTCATCTTACATAATTCTTATTTGTAGTCTACATACAAGTTTTTAAGATGCCCATTGATGTATTAGCTTCAGCTGAAACGTATAACTTATTTTTAGGAAATTCTTCACATGCTTGCAATGGATGCTTATTTGCGAATTTTGTATAATAATTGTTTCGTGGTGCTTTTGTTTTAAATGTTACTATCTTCTGTGAATCTAAAAAGTAATACACGCATAGAAGAAATTTATTATGTAAGTTTCTATTTATACTTCCTTGTACGAAAGTTTTTCAGTAATTTGTTCCTTTTGTGTGTAAATAATGAATCCAAGTGTGTTGTGTACGATTATTAAGTGTAAATCAGTAGCGTACGCAAGGGGGGAGGTTTAGGGGTTTAGCCACCCACCTTGAGGCCTAAATAATACTTCTTTATTACATACTCGATTTTTTTTAGTAGTTTCAGAAAATTATGACCCCCCCCCCCTTGAAAAAGTTCTGCTTACGCCACTGGAAAGTACCATACTCTGTCCATCATAGTGGGCATTTGCTCTTAAAAGTAAACAGTATTCATAAAAAAGCACATAATATAATTTTGCTAGAAAAACCGATGTTTTTGCACCACATGTTCCATTTATCTTACTATGCATAATATTACAATTATAATAGTTGCCCCCCTTGAAAAAATTCTGCGTACGCCACTGGTGTAAACTGTTTACTTGGCGTTTCTCGAGTGCAATTCATCAATGCTACATTTAACGGTATTTAAAAGTTTGTTTTTCTGTTGAAATAAAGTGAAGCGTTTGTTGCTAAATACAAATGGATGTGTCGTTAAACAAAATATCTTTTGCATTAATGGTGTCACAGTCTTTGCGAAGAAACATTTATGGTATAAAAGTTATATTCTTGAATAAAATAAAACAATACTGCAATAAATAGCATAATTAAACATACATTCCATTTCTGATCTTCAGTAAAATGCATTTCAAAAAATCCCCGCTTTATTTTTTGAATGCAAAATTTTTTGAATAAAGGTTTGCTGCTGAGCTGTCAAACGAATAATTTTTTATTCTTGTGCAAGTCATATTTTTCTTACAACATTTTTATTTTTACAAATTACAATTTTTTTATGAATAAATTTTTGTTCATTATTCTGTTTAAATATTTCAAGAAGTTCCATTATCATTTCATTTGTTGTATATTGCAGGGGTATTGAACCAAAACTACAGGTACTATATTATAATATACATTGATATATGTTATCAATCTTTTAATATTACCTAAATCAACTTGTCTCATTAGTTTGTACATATAAACACGTTGTGAAATAATTTATTTCATTAATTATAATTTATGTTGACTGCGTGTGTGTTCAAAATTTTGTTTATTGGTAGCAATTTACAAAAATTATTTTGCTTAAATCTGAAAAAATTATATATATTTAAACGGGTTGCAAATTGTTTTCTGAAATCTGTTCCGAGAGGTTTCATGCTGTCACATGAGAGAAGCACTTCTTATATATGCAAATGTACAGTAAGAAATGAATGCCAGTTTCAGAAGCAGTATTATTATTATGAACAATGAATGTCTTGCTTATTAAAAACGCAGATAAGCAAATATAATTGATATAATTTCATATTCTTACTAAATTTTCTCATTATTATTATTATTTTCTTTCCCCATAGGTATATTCAATTTTTTCTGTAACATATAAGTTAAGATTGTGTGCTGATATCAATATTAATTGACAACATTGTATCCGCAAGAGTATCTACAGTGAAATCTCCCTATATTTATCTAAGCCAATATTTCCCAAAGTGTAGTACGCATATCCCCCCCCTCCCCAGTGGTACGCAAAGATGAGGGCCGTGGTAGCCTAGTGGTTAGCACGTCGGACTTCCACCTGGAAGGTCGCGCGTTCGATACCCACTGAAGACCACCATGTATACTTGGGGATATGTGCATGTAAAACCCGTAGACCCCACTACCTCTCCCCGTGCGTAAGCAATCCTAAGGCCTCGGCTAACAGGTAGGGGTCTGGTGGAGAAAAGTGGTACGCAAAGAGCTTAACGTTCGTAATTTAGTGAGCGTTCTCACTAAATTATATTAGTGACTACATTATATTTAAAATGTAGTTAAGGAGGATTTCTTTCCCTCACTGTTAAAAATTATGTAAACTACATGCTTATAAACCAGCATTAGGGGCTTTTTTAAAAAAATTTCCAGCAAGATTGTCCACAACTTGCTGCACTGGGTGACACTCGTGGAATATCACTTCCCCCTTGACCCCCTAAATGATGTGTTTGTTACATATTGAAATGGATGTGCGAGGTGTATTATACAGTGAAATCTTTCTTAAATTATATCCTAAATGTTGTAAAACTTGGTAGTGTTAAATAATTCATATTAATTTTATTTTTTGGCACCTTAATACAAATAGTCAAACAGAAATACTTTGTGTGTGGTTCTTACATTTCGTCAAAAATTGAAAAAGAGCTGTACTAACTGAAAAATTTTTTTTAATAATAAATATTTAGGTGTTTCTTTCTTCCTCTTTATTATTATTATTATCATTTGGTTTCAATGACAAAACATGTCTAGTTGAATTTGACAAGGGTCCATATAAGAATTTTATAAAGTCCTGTTTTTGTAAAATTACAAAATTGAAAAATATAGCAATGTATCAATCATATGTTTATGTACATACTTTGACTTAACAAGCAATTTAAAAACATTATGATTCTTATTTGCGTTTCGCTTTGTTGATAAATAATTTTGTCAAAGGTTTCCAATTTGAATTTGGATCATCGAGGTTTTTGCAAATTGAAATTTTCTGCCGTGTCTGTATTCATCTTTTTTTGAGGGTTTGTAAATGGACCAAAATATTCTCTGACCAGACTCTTGAATAGTTTAGTGACCTCCTTTATAGTATTAACTCCATGCTTGTTTATAACATCATTTGGATAAACTCATGAATATTTTGGGCCATTGAATGATGTTACAACAATTTTTTTCTGTGTTTAACTTCTAACGGTTGTATAATTTTCAAGAAAACAACACTGAAAGTCCTATTTCCCCCCCCTGAGAAATACATTTTAAAAGTGTGATCCCAATTACAGTTTGGTACTATCATCTAGTAAGTAAAACAAGAAATAAATAATTTTCCGGGAATGAGGAATAGATTTTTCTTAACATTTTGGTGCACTACTTTTGATCAGTCCAGTCTGATTTTGACAGGGGCAAGAGGACAGTTGTTAAAAGTTTCATATTGTAACTCAGGCAATTGTCTGCGTATTATTATTATGTGTTATTATATGTACAATTCTTGAACACAATAATATGTTGTGGAAATGCAAAACTTTTTTTTTTTTACTTTTCAGGTGGGAATTTGAAAACTAGCTTAAAGAAAGACAAATAATATGACAGTTTCTTCAGAAAGATACTTTGTGTTTTTGATTTGCATATTATTGTAATAAAAATTTAGAACTGGAATTAGAAAATAAATTTTACTTATTGCAAAGCTTTGTAATTTAATACTTTTTACATTTTACATAGTTTCAATTTTTATGTGCAATTAACATTTCATTGTTTCATTTGATTTTATTGTAAAATATAAGTTAAATTCATTTCATATATTATTTCTTTAAAAGAGTTGGATAAAATGTGCATGAATTTTTCCTTCATCAAGTCAATCATTTCTACATTAAATTAGTTTCCAAATTTTTGATTGTTATTTTCCATCCTTACTGAAGATAGATGCATTGAAAAGGATGTATTTATCCAGTACCCCAAAAGATAATAAAATGCAAATTGCAGTTTTTAAGTTATTTATTCTTCAAATACTTTTTTTCCTGCAGACGTCCATTACTTAAGTTTATTATTTTACTGCTATTAATTTTGTACAACAGCATACTAACTTTAATTTCAAATTTTTGCTTTCAACTGTAAGGAAATGCATATTTAGGTTTAAACTACATCATGAAGGTTTGTTATTTTTAATTCCACATATCTTGACAATAATGGTGCTGTTTTAATGAGGGCATAAATTCTTGTTGATGCAGAGTCGAGGTTAGTAACCCTAGAATTGAGTGTATTTTCATGTGTAGTCTTATTTTTGTGTTATAGTTCTACTATTTTATAAAAAAAAATTGGTCACCCTTGATCACCAATTCATAGGCAAACAAATGAGAAATTAATGTTAAACTGTTGGTAAAAAGGAGTTAATACAATGATAGAGAAAAGTAAAGGATAATTATAATTCTATGACAATATTTATATTTATACTTCCCAAGCTTTGAACATTTTAATTTTGAAGAGTTTGGAAGCTAGAGAATGCAAATGTTCAAATTGCATTTGTCTGTTGAGCAATAAATGGTTTCATATATATGTAATATGGAAAAATCCTTTGTATCCTTTGTCAGGCTGTGATATGGAGAAGTCCTTTGTCTCCTTTGTCTGGCTTTTTCCATATTAAACTTGACAACTCAGGGTTGTCTCACTCATAAATTTCTCTAACGCGTTACCATATATGGTCATGCCTAAGCTCAAGTTGGTTTCCCTCACTAATTCCCTCCAGACTATTTTTTTCCCCGTAGACTTAGGCCAGCCCCTGTCTACGGCATTAAAGCCAATAATATATTTTATTTTCCATATGGCCCTCCTATTTAAACCACGTGCTATCACGTGGTGTAGGGAATGTTGTCTGCAGTCTAAGAGATTTTCCCCCATATAAATACGACTGCCCGAACGAAAATCGGGGTTCTTGCTTCTTGAAACGTGCTGATGACTTCATGTCCTTCGTTCCAACAATATTAATGTTATGATATTTGTGTGTTAAAGTTTACCAATAAAGAATTGCAACGAAACCCTGTGCCTCGTCTTACATGGGTTTTAGCGGCCACAGCTGTAGAAGATAGAACGGGACAGCCGTTCTTACAAGCCGGTAGGATTTATGTTCCTATCCGGGCTCCTGCAGAAAAAAAAAACAATCGAAGAAAAGCAATACTAAATCTGAAATGTGCCGCGACGTCGTAGCAGCGTGGATCATCTTTCTAGACGGTTCAATGAACCGATGTGCGCTCCTTTTCCGAGTGGGGAGAAGCTCGCCCCCGTTGTGGCTTTTAGAAGCGAAGAGTGTTTGCGTTCTGCGGAGTGATTAAACGAAAGGGTCGTTATCTGTGGTGCTTTAGAATGGAAATTATTTTCATGTGCTGAAGTGAATGTTGATAGAGTAATTTTTAATGTGTTATTCCAAAATGGTATTATTTCGAATTTTCTTCATAAATATCTTATAATTATATGAATATCTTTTTCTCCCGTTGGGTTTTTTTTACATGATATTGCTTTAGAATTTATTATGATATAAATTGATCATGTGCTTTGGAAGAATAAGTTCTTTATTTGATGATATATTAATTATCGGTTTAAATTTTTAAAAGGGATCTTGTCAGCACGGTTTTTTTTTTGACATTAAGATGTTTGAAATAGTAAATTTATCAATGTGCTGTGTAATTGAAATTATGGTATATTTTTTGCAGTATTATGAATAGTTCTGTATATATTTTAGATGTTATGCATTTGTTTACGCGGAATATTTTTGTTGTTAAAGTGGGAAGGTAAAAAAGGAGAAATGTCAAAAATTTGTGTGTTATTAGAATTATGTTATTACGTAGTGGTAAAATGAGCAAGACCATTGAAAATGAAAAAAATTCTGACTTAGAGTCTTCCCACAAAGAAAATTCAAACATGGATGGAGATAACTTAAACCGTAAGGATGCGGAAACTCAAGCAGAGGCAACTGCCGATTTAAGCTTAATAAAAATGGATTCAGAATGTCAAACGATTAGTGATAAAATAAAAGAGATAAGTTTGGCAGATGGCTCTTCTACTTCAAAAATTGAAATAAAAGACAAAAATTCGGGTAGCTCACCTGAAATTTTATTATTTGAACCAGAGTTAGGGATAAATTTTTCAGCATGGTTAGCTCACTTTAACCAGCAAACGGCTCAGAACAATTTAAATGATAATTGGAAATTAAAAAATTTTCAGAAGTTTATTCGCGGGTCAGCCTTAAAGCTCTACATCAATCAATGCCTTTGCTGTAATTCCTTTCATGAAATCATTCAAATTTTTGAAGAACATTACTTTACTCCAGCAAATAGTTTTCTTGATTTTCAAAATTTAAAATTTTCTGGAAATCCAAAAGAGTTGTACTCCTATTTTACTGAAAAAGTAGAAATGGGAAGAAAAATAAAACTTAGTAATCAACATATCCTTGAGGGGCTTTCAGTGGGGCTACCTGCCCAAGTTAGGGCATTTTTGGTAATAAAAGAGCCAGAAACTCCCACCGAATGGCTTCAGGTAGTTTCAAAATTAATAAATGAAGTTCCACATGAAACACCCAAGTCCGCTTATAAAGGGGAGCAACAAAATATTTTTAGGGTGAAGCCCCCCTTTTATCAAAATTGGATGCCAAAAAATCATGACCAAAGTAATTTTCGTCAACGAAATAACTATTCTCGTCAAGATAGTAACAATGTATACCAACCTAATTTTTACCAACAGAATAAACCTAGGTTTGTAGGTTATAATGAAAGACAAAATGCAGTAAAAAGACAGACTGCACATTTTTCGCAGGAGTTACCCCCTAATCCTTGTAAATTTTGCGCAAAACAAGGAATCTCCAACGCATATCATTGGGGACAAACTTGTGTGAATAAGCCAAATACATCGAATGCTGGATTTAAACTACCGCCTCAGCAAAAAGATAATCAATTAAGAGAAGAAAATGAGAGAGTTAACGAAGTATGACAATTAATAATACCCGGGTATATTATTAAAAATGAGGCGAAATTTAAAAGTGATTATCAACTATCTAATGACGCGTACACTCAAAATACAAATTCGAATTTAAAGACTATTTATTTAAATGTTGATACCGGTTCAACATTAAATATCATCCCGAGTGCAATTGCAAAAACATTAAATGTTTCGATTAAAGAAAAAATCGCTGTAAAAATAAAACAAACGAAGGGAATGCTACAGCTTAACCAAACGTGTATTCTTTACCTTAAGGTCGGCAATATAGTTAAACCGGTGGAATTTTATGTTCTAGACACCGATTTACCTTATGCCATATTAGGTTTAAAGAGTTGCGGGGGATTTCGTTTGGTCATAGATTGTGTAGGACATGTCGTTATGCAGGATCAGAGAAGACTGATCACCTTTTCTGATTCCGAACCGAATGACTTGTCTTTGCATATTTTACCTGAAATCCTAGTTAGGAACTGTGGAAATAAAGTAAAAGAAAATAAAAACGAAAATAATAGTACGGGAAAAATACGCAAGAAAATTGATAAGGAAATTAAAAGAGTGAAAGATCCGAAAGAAAGTAAAACTAAGGAAAGGGTGACGGAATTACATTATAACGAAAATGAAAAGAAAAAGAGTAGCACGGAAAAGAAAACTTGTCAAGAGAAAGATAGAAATGAAAAAATGAGTTGCGAAAAGAATAATCATTTTCGTATTTCGTCCGATGTTTCTGGGACTGGTTGCGGCATTGGAGGCCTACAATGTCGCGATCCTGTCGATGGACATTCGGAATTTGAGGAAAATTCAGAGTTAAAAGAAATATTGCGAAATTACGAGGATATATTTTCCAAAAATAAATATGATGTTGGAACAATTAGAATTGAACCTCAACGGGTAAGGTTAGCATCCGACTTACCGGTGTCGTTAAGGGCATATAAAACTTCCCCAAAGCAACAAGAAGAAATTGAAAATCAAATTCAAGAGTTATTAAAGGCTAATATAATAAAAGAAAGCTCATCGCCGTATTCTGCACCTGTTACACTAGTTTTTAAAAGAGACGAAAATAAAAAAAGTCGATTATGTATAGACTACAGAAAATTAAATCAAATTACTAAGTCCGACGCAGAACCATTACCCCTGATAGAAACACTTGTAGATAAATTAGGGAAAAGCAAATATTTTACCAAATTAGACATGGCTTCCGGATATTGGCATATACCAATTCATCCCGACGATACTGAAAAGCTCGCTTTTGTCACTAATAGTGGCTTATATGAGTGGAACAAATTACCCTTCGGGTGGAAAAATTCAGGAAGTATTTTTCAAAGAACTTTGCGTCGAATACTTACAAAACATAAAATAAAATTTGCAGCCAATTACTTTGATGACATAATAGTTTTTTCTGAAACCCTTTCAGAACATTTAGATCATATTCAACAAATGTTTGAGATATGCAGACAGGAAGATTTAAAGTTAAAAGCATCAAAATGTTCTTTCTTACAGACTAAAATTGAATTTTTAGGGTATGAAATTTGTAATGGTATTGTAACGCCCGATAATAGTAATATTGAGGCTATTAAAAAATTACAACCGCCTAAAAATGTTAAATCTCTCCAAAGATTTCTGGGGTCAATAAATGTGTACCATAAATTTATAGATAAATATGCAACTATTAGAAATCCATTAAACCACTTGCTAAAAAAAGATACAACTTGGCAATGGACTGACAAATGCCAAGAAGCATTTCAAGTTTTGAAAAACTCTTTAATTTGTAAACCAATTTTAAAAATATTTGATCCTAAAAAAGAATGTCATATTTGTGTTGATGCAAGTCAAACTGGTGTGGGAGCAATATTAAAACAGCCAGACAGTTCGGGTGCCTTACATCCCATAGCTTTCCATTCCCGCTCATTAAAAGATTACGAGAAGAATTATAGTATTACTGAGTTGGAATGTCTAGCTGTTGTGGATGCTTTAAATAAGTACCACCACTACCTCTTTGGCCATAAATTCGTCATACATAGCGATCACGCGGCGTTAGTTTGGCTCAAAAATGTAAAAAACTTAAAAGGTCGTCTGTTCCGCTGGTCCTTACAATTAAGTATGTATGACTATGATATTAAATATACGAAAGGCACCACAAACTTCGAGGCTGACATGCTCTCAAGAGATATACCTGTAAATAATGAATGTGTTGAAAAAAATATAGGAAACCACGTTTCGCATCTACTGCAATTGGATGAAATTCAAGAAGCTCAAAAAAATGACAATTTAACTGGTAATTTTGTCGAAATTAATAACGTGTTATGCCTGCGTAAAAAGGGTTTTACTAAAATTGTTGTTCCTTTTTCTTTACGCCGTAAATTACTTGAGACTGTCCATGAAAAGTTTGGACACCCAGGAATTCAAAAAACAATTAATTTACTTACGCCTGTATATTATTGGCAAAATATAACATTAGATATAACTGGATTTAACAAACATTGTCATATTTGTCAGGTAAACAAAAAGCCTCGACAAAAAAGATTTGGCCTTTTACAGTCTATGCCTCCAGTTGATAAACCATTTGATCTCGTTGCAGTAGATAGTGTGGGTGGTTTCAACTACTACAATTCCACGAAAAAATATTTAACATTGTTTATAGATCATCATACTAGATACATGTGGTCTTTTGCATCAAAATCAATCACTACCGAAACTTACGTCAACTTTCTTAAACAAATTTTCAGTGTTCAAATACCTAAAAGTGTATTAAGTGATAGAAATCCATCATTTACTTCATCTCATTTCAAGAAATTTCTAAAGCACCACAAAATTAAACAGCTTTTAACCACAGCTCATAGACCAGAGACAAATGGTAAGGTGGAACGTCTGAACCAAACAATAGTCACTCGCCTAAAGTGCAAAGTGAACGCAGCTTCTGGAAACGTGCCATGGCCTAAATTATTAGAGCAGGTGACTCAAGAATACAACCTAACTCCACACTCAGTTACGAAGTTCCCACCTGCGTATTTAATGTACGGTACAGTGCCTTTTCAAAATCCAGTAAATGAAGACATTTATCCTCCTGTTGAGGAAGCTAGAAAACTGGCAGTGGAAAGAACTAAAGAGTATCATGAAAAAAATAAAATATATTACGATGCCAGATTTGTCGACAAATCTTTTAATGCAGATGACTTTGTGATATATGAAGAATTCAAATATCCGAATTCACGAAAACTTTCGCAACCGTTCAGTGGACCATATAAAATTCTTCGAAAAGTTACGGACGTAACTTATGAAATCAATAAACCAAATGCACACAGCAAAGAAAAATCAGACATAGTACATGTGTCAAGATTGAGGAAATATTACCCACCAACAAATTTCAAACTATCACATGAATAATGTGATATAAGTCATTCACTTTTGAACTGCAACAGAATAATCCAACTGTAATTAAACTGAACTGTAAATACAATTTTGTAAATATCGTTTAGTAAGAGTATAATAATCTGTGATGAAAATGTTCAGTAATTTTTGTAACTGTATAGTATTTCATTCAAAATGTGATATGTTTATATAAAATTTAATACATAAATTTATGTGGGGAAAAAGGCTGCAGATATTTCACTTCTTCAATATTTAAAGTAATAGAACTTTTGGGGAGGGGGGATGTAATATGGAAAAATCCTTTGTATCCTTTGTCAGGCTGTGATATGGAGAAGTCCTTTGTCTCCTTTGTCTGGCTTTTTCCATATTAAACTTGACAACTCAGGGTTGTCTCACTCATAAATTTCTCTAACGCGTTACCATATATGGTCATGCCTAAGCTCAAGTTGGTTTCCCTCACTAATTCCCTCCAGACTATTTTTTTCCCCGTAGACTTAGGCCAGCCCCTGTCTACGGCATTAAAGCCAATAATATATTTTATTTTCCATATGGCCCTCCTATTTAAACCACGTGCTATCACGTGGTGTAGGGAATGTTGTCTGCAGTCTAAGAGATTTTCCCCCATATAAATACGACTGCCCGAACGAAAATCGGGGTTCTTGCTTCTTGAAACGTGCTGATGACTTCATGTCCTTCGTTGCAACAATATTAATGTTATGATATTTGTGTGTTAAAGTTTACCAATAAAGAATTGCAACGAAACCCTGTGCCTCGTCTTACATGGGTTTTAGCGGCCACAGCTGTAGAAGATAGAACGGGACAGCCGTTCTTACATATATGTGAAACTTTTATTTAATTGCCTAAACATATTTAATGGAATTTGCAAGATCATTGGGGTTCATAATGTATTTTTAGTTTATATATATTTAAAGAATGAAGACTAGTAGTTTACTCTGAGATTATTTGTTTATTTAATTTACTTTATTTGGCAATGTAAGTTTGAATATTTGTACGTTTTTAAAATTTTTATCGAAATGATTTTTTTTTTTTTGAAAAATCGGATGAAACAAACCGAAAGTATTAGGCGTCCTTTTATCATAACAAACGTAACCCTCCTGCGACGTCTCGTATAAAGCGTCGTCTCAACCTCCTAGGATTCCGTCGAGAGGCGTTCTCACGACGTCTCTATACCCGCTCTAAAGAGTCCTAAACAGTCGCCTCAACGTGCAAAATTTACGCCGAGAGACGTTCCCACGACGTCTCTAAAGAGTCGCATCAGTCCGTCGCCGTGACGGACATTCGGGTGCTCACGGACGTTTCGTCCGAACGTCCCCGCGACACTTCAATCGTCAGCAACTGACGTCTTCCCGTCGTCTGTGAGACGCGAAATGCTGAGTGGGAACCAGCCGATTTGGGGGGTTGTCGTTTTGGGGGGGTTCTGTAGTTTCTAAGTAGGATGTGCCATCGCTCTGAAGGGGCTGGGCACCCCTGTAATATAAGTGGCATCTGCATAGATTCTAAACATGCGCTAACTTTACACACACTTCGCAGTTTATTTTCAGAGCGCTAAGAAAGGGGATAAAGGAAAGTGTTTGATTGGTTCTACATAACTTACTAACCACGCCCTCGCATCGACTGATTGGCGCTTTTTTATTATGTCATTAAACGTGACTTTTCCTTAAACGATCGTGATTTGTTGATTGCGCTATGGAAGAAATATGGTTATCGCTGTTAGGTTTGATCAAGTTAAAGTTCAAATTACAAAAAAAATCATGCTGTTAGTTTGGTAATTATAGCAACAGCCTATTACGGCGAAGACGAAATGTATTGGTCGCCTTTGGTGTGAACGCACCCCTTAAGGCCAATTTTTACCAGTAACATCTCCTGATACAAAAAAAAAAAAAATGTTGCTCTCTTTATGATATGCACTAATTATCTAGAAGTTTTCAATCTTGTCATTTACACCACTTTGCTTCTTGGTGCCTCTTATGCTTCAACAACAACTTAAATGGCGTAGTAAGCAACAATTAAAGTGTAACATTAATGTCCTTTTAGATGCTTTAAGAAAATAGAAAAATCTTCCGCTGCCTCATACTTACATTTCTCTTCGACGCGGTCAGCCAAGTGCAGAAGTTGCATTACATTTTTACATCCTAGAAAGGCCGCATGAAAGGGAATTAATAAGGAATAGAGTAAAGATCAGAAACAATTTTCAGTTACGAACCTTGACTCTTCTTACTTCATAAGAGTGGAAAATATTTAAGAAAAAATATAAGTCCTAAAAATCAGTGCATATTTAGCCATAGTGAAAGAGCGACACTACTTGTAGTTCGCTCCCCCCAACCTCCTGTTTTTTTTTTTTTTAAATTTTCTTTATTGCATCTGAACTAATGCATGACTGCAATAGTAATAACAACGCCAGTTCTTTTTTCCTAAATCTATAATTTTCTTTGAAATTTCCCTTGCCAATGCATTAGCATAACTCTTTCTACCGTTGAAAATTAACGATAATAATTCAAGAGAATGGACATAAAATAATTGTTAAACCTTTCAAAAATTGCAGTATTATGTAGTTAGAGTTTTAGTTAGACAAATACAATCTTACCTTCCTTATGTTTTCATTCTCTTTTATTATCCAGAATGAGAAAAATACTGAGCTTATGAAAATAGTACTAACTCTGGAGCTGAGTTGAAAAACAACCTGAAGCATTTATGTCTCTAAATTCAGGCGAAAATTAGAATGGTCAATGGAAAACGTAAAATGTCAGTCGTGAACTTTAACCGTATTCGTGATACAGAACCATGTCTTTGAGAATGGCATTAATCTGAATTTCCTGAATTTGTAACTTCAGTATCACTATGTGCTCATTTAATCTCCTGCATAAAATAAAGAGAAAAATCAAGCGTATGACAAGATAGTTTGGTGAAGATAAAGAGAAAATTTAAACTCACACTTCAAATGAAGGCGAAGAAAGTTTCACAATCATTGTTTCTTTAGAATAAAATGCGTTTCTGCTTCCTTGCGAACATTTGGTAACTTTCTCGTAGAAAACCCATGTAAAAGCATTTGCGAGAATTATGTACACTAACTTGCAAAGCTGTCTTTCCTACATTGATTCGCAGCAAACGAGAGAGTTTTGTACTAAAAATGTTCTTCTCCTTCACCCAAAGGCCCGTTTATATTGTCTTTTCGTTCCTTTTACACAATCCGTTCAGTTATTCTTGTTTGAATTTCAGCATTCATGCGCCAATAAAAACATTAAATTTTCTGAAAGTGCCGTTCTCTAGATTTACTACATTTTATAGGTGTAGGAAAGGGGAAGTGAAAAAACTAAAAATTCATTTAAAAAATGAATTTAAGATAGAAAACTTTTAATTTGCTGACAATTGCATCATCACATTTTACAATAAACCAATTGGCTGATTTTCAAGTTTTTTGACAGATTGGGTTTGACACAACCTGAAAATTTTTGTTGCATCAAACATAAAAACTTGCCTAGGTTTAAATGCCTTATAATTTACTGCATTCTGAGCAGGGGATTATTTTCGAGTTAATTTATTTATATTTTGGATATTTCAAAAAGTGTCTTGACAAGTGATTGTTTTTCTCATCAGTGTTACATTCTGTAAAATAATCCTTATCAATAATTAATGTAATAAATCTTGTTTAGGTAATCTTAAATGCTTTGTAATAAGTAAACATAGTATCAATATTTATTTATTTAAAATTTTAAAACTGTTTTAAGATCAGCTTATCTCAGGAGTGCTACTTTGCTCCTTAAATGAAGATTATAACTTTCAATAAAAATGCATTTGATTAAAAATTAAATGTTTTCACAGCAGGTAAAAGAAATAACTGGATAGGCTTAGTTAGCAAACCATTATTACGTATTAACTGACAAATATATTAGTACAATTATAATTTTTAACTACACTAACACTCATGAGAGATGGTAACACTCATGAGACAAATGACTGTTGCTATAATGCACTAATAATAATAATAATAATAATAATAATAACAACAACAATTATAAAAGGAGACCAAAAATGAAATTTTTTTACCCCATTAACTGTTATGTTACATTAAAAACGTAAGAAAACATCATTACTCTCATGATTTTGATCAAGAAATAGATATTTTTGAACAGATCTAATAAACAATTAATTTCAGTTTCAAAGTAGGCAGTAAACATTTCTAACTATGCAAACCATATTTTTCATTTAAGTAAAGATATTACTTTGAAACACATCACTTTATTTCTATTTTCAAAAAGTAACAACTGGGGCATACCCTAACAACTTTTTTTTTTTTTTTTTTGGGCGGGGTGTTACAAGTAGGGAAATTTTTCTCTTTTTTTACTTAAGAATAAAACATACCTTAAACAAAACACACAAAAATCAGTTCTGCTAACGTTAAAATTTTGTGTCAGCGTGTCCCTTTTTAATAAATTTTTAAAAATATATATAGCAACAAATATCATTGAATAAAAAAACTAATATCCGCCCGAGTTAAAGCTCATAAAATATCTATATCTGTAGATTTGTTTATCATTTGGTTATTTTTAATCATGATTGTTACTCCCTTCTCATGAGTTACCATTGCTGAGTAACACTCATGAGAATTTTAAAAGAATTCTTCACTAGAATAAATTCAGACTGTGTTCTTGAAAATTTAGTTGGGCCTATTGATTCCTCTACAAGAAATTCACTATTGCTTAATTGCTTATGTTTATACTGTAAAAAGTATTTGGAAATAAATGGGTTACACTCCTGAGAAGTAATAAAAATACTCACCATGTTGAATTGCATGTCCCACTGCACAACAGTTAAAGAATAACAATAGCTCGTTGTAGGTGGAACATGGCAAAATGAAACATACACGCCATCCCTACCACAGAAAATAATTAAAATATTCAAATATTTTGAAGATAAAACAATTGGAACATCTTCGAGGTAACACTCATGAGCTGCATGTTTGGACAGATACTTTATTTAAATTTTAAAATATTATTTAAACATTTAAGTAAAATCACTTGAATTTTAGTTAAGTAAACACATATTACTTCATGTTTTCAATAATATTGAATGAGAAAGTTATTTGGAATGATAAGAAAAAGACTCTGGTTCTGTGAATTCTTTGTTCCCGACACGCAAATTTCCAATATTTTCCAATTAAAGTAATAGAAGAAGACTACTATTCAGAATTTGGAAAAAAATGTAATGAATGCATTGAATTAGGTAGGAAATAATGCTTCCCAACAGGCTTTTACAATGTTAGAATAATAGATTTATCAACATGAAATTCATATTTTAAAGTGCGGACATCAAACTGTCAATCTTTTTGAAAATCTTTCAATTCTGTACATATGTTTTCTTTACAATACTAG
Organism: Octonoba sinensis; assembly: GCA_038502835.1. Lineage (NCBI taxonomy): Eukaryota > Metazoa > Arthropoda > Arachnida > Araneae > Uloboridae > Octonoba > Octonoba sinensis. The sequence continues at coordinate 141,695,037 of CM076599.1, forward strand.
TAATTTAGCAGTGAAAAACTCGCTGGTGCCTCGTGTTAAATAAAAACTGAGAGTTAATTATGAGAATTGATCTTAATTCACTATACTTTGTCCTGTTTTTTTCTCCCTTCGATGGAGCCTAGGGGGGGGGGGGGCAGCTCTGAGGCAATTTGAAAACGATACGGTTGCTCAGTGGCGTCGAAAGTTTGACAAACACTGCTCTATGGGGAACATCTCTACAGTTTTCTGCTGTCAGAAAGGCTTCTAAAAACTGTAAATTGGAATTGAAAATTCCTTGACTTGTTTCCTCAAACCGGAATTTTGTATGAGAACCATACATCAGTTTAAAGAGCAAAACAAAGTGCATATCGGTATTTGAATTAAGTCCAATGGATTAGTTTGCAACTGTGCGGTATTTCTATTAAGAATGACTTGCAAAATCCACAAAAAATATATATTCCTTGTCTTTTATTTTTCATTGAACGAATTCAAGTCTGAAGACAACGCTACAGTTAAGAAATGAAACTTTTCAGAAAGCGAAGACTAAATTTGCGATAAACTTGCAATTTGCTAATTTGCATTGAACTCAATTTATGTAATCTGTCACATTTTATCTAATTTGAATGTTTATTGAGGCACATTAGTCACAACTTCATAATTTAGGAGATAAAAACAAAAGTAAATAAAACAAATATCCAAATAAAAATAAGCATGTGAATAAAATAATAAAAAATATTTTTTGCTTTTGGGGGGAATAAACGATACATTTTTGTAATTGATGTTCATTTTGGTCTTATTCACACTTCTTTTTTAGTAGTTCCAAATTATGGTTTAAATGGCATATTTTTTATTGTATTTTTTATGTAATATATCATCACATTCAAAATTTATTTTATAATAACATTTTGAGATCAGATTTCTAAATTAAATGTTTCATATAATAGAAGTTAAAAATCATACGTTAGCAACAAATTTTTTTAACTTATTTTATTAATTCAAGACACGTTAGTGGAAAATTGCTGTGATGTATAATACATTTCAATAGTTTTATTATTTAAACATTTCAGTTTTATGATTGATTTACTAAGCAGTAAATTTTGCGCATGATTTAGTAACGAGATTGCTATTTTTGCACGATTAATGTGGCAGTAACGATAGATTTTATCCTTTTGTGGGGGGATGGGGGTTGAGATCTTACATTCCTACATGGAAAAAAAAAAACAACCTTTATTCAACGTATACCCCACTTTTCCCCTTAAGTTTTATGTGTGTGTTTTTTTTTAATTTTTTGTCATTAAATTCTGATTTGCTGACTAATATTCAGAGTGCTGATTATCATATATTTTTTTTAAACTCTAGCATGAACTTTTTTTAAGTTCATTCTAATTGAACTCCAAGCTGCTTATCTCTCCAAAGAGCAAGTATGCTTGGCGACATAAACGTAGTACTACTGTTAAGTTTCATATAATCTTCCCAAAATCAAACCTGGTGCAGGTCAATGGATTTTCAGGATGCAGAAAATCGCCAGTGTCCATGTCGCAAAGATAATTCGAGTATCTGTATGGTTTGGATACTCTCGATTAAATTAGATTCCTAGTGCAGTTTTTGCATCGTTAGAGCCCAGGTGCCACCATTTAGGGGGAAACTGAGAGTCAAAATTCTCAAGTGGTAATGGCATTCGCTGATAGTGGCGACAAATGGTTGCCAGTCCCTGCAGAATGCACTAGGTCTGCAAATGTTTAGGAACCCATATTTAAAAAAAAAGTTTGATGTAATCTTAATGAATATTGAATCCTTCTCTTCCCAACTGCGTTGATCATATCTTTTGCAGTGTAGAACTTTTGAATCCTTCATTATCAAAATATATTCGTTGGATCCTAGGCGGGCCCACCCCGTTGGCGATGAGTACGCCAGCTTGGTAACCCTGATTTGATTGTAACCTTGCTTGTATCGTTCTGCGAGATGGACGCCAAATTGGAGATTTTGAAAATCGCGCCAATGGGGGGGGGGGGGGGCTCTCCTAGGATTTTAACAAAATATTTAAAAAAAAAATGTTGCTCTTATAAAATTTTAGAAACTCCAATCATCGCAACTTGTAGTTTTAGCATTTATTTAGATCCTCCTCCCCCCCCCCCCGACTTCAGGAGAGAAAATGCACTTATGAGCATACTACCGTCACATATACTACAGTTATTCATGTCTCATACAATTTTACTGAAGAAAAACAACCACTTTTCAAAACTGCAATTGAAAAGAGCTTACATGACCCCTTACAATCATAAGGACCTTATGACAGATCCAAAGAAAAGTTGTCACATTCTACAGAGCTTGCTTGCACTTCACAACATGACAATGTCAATATTTTGCCAAGGTTTCAGTATTTATTTCAATATGCAGTTTAGCATATTATTCAAGTATCAATTTAAAGTTACTGATTTTTACTTTCTTTTTTTATAACGATGAAATAATTAAAGGAAATCATATGTTCTAACTGAAAATTTCCACATCATTTTTGATGAGTCATATTTGAAAAATCGTAAAAACACGGAGCTTTATGAAGAAAATAAATCACCTGAAATATTTTACTCTATTGCAGACCCTCCTTTAAGATGAGATTCATAATTTTCCTCCTTTCTAAAAGTTTTATGAATTCCTACTGTAATTTCAAGAAATACTTCCTGAAAAAGAAAATGAAAAAAATTGAAAACAAACAATATATAGAAGATATGACAAATATACGATGAATAGGTTCTTTTGAATAAAGTTATTAACTAAAATTTAGGAAATACCTCAGCAGATGATCCAAAACAACATCAAAACATTGAGGCTGACTCCCTTTTCTTTCAAACATTGAACATAATATAGTTTCATTTATTAATGGGCAGGTACTTTTTTGGCAAATTCTTTGAATAAGAAGGGTCCAAAAGTTCATTTTTGCATCCTATCCTTCAGGATTTATATTTTTCTTTAAAGGGACTAAAAAGGAAATTCATACGAACATCATCTTTCCAGTCGGGTGGAAAGTCGCTATCAGAAGTTGCCATTATATTTTGTGCTCTATAAAAATTCCTAAAACGAAACCTTTTTCGCTTTTTAAAATTAACTAACCAAAATTTTTTTCCTTATTAAAACATATTGTATTTTTCGCATGTTCCGTGGGTATGCTGTAAGACAGCAAGAACTATAGTTAAACAGAACTCGATATTTGTTGTTGTCAAAATTTTCAGTCAAAGTTAAGGATAATTTTACACTTCACTTATCTACCTGCGGGGTGGCAACGGGGTTATTAATTTCTGCAGCAGGCGTTTTCCTTCGACTAGACAATGTAATTGATTGGTGTTATAACGTATGAAATATCGTTTTATCTCATAATAATACAGGGGTACCCATCGGAGGGGCGGGTTATTGAGCAGATTGCACCATTGATAATTTTTGGGGGGGTCGACTGTTTAGCCGATTTGGGGGGTCATCGTTTTGGGGGGTTCCGTAGTTTTTAAGGGGGTTGTGCCATCGCTCTGAGGGGGCTAGGCAACCCTGTAATATAAGTGGCATCTGCATACATTCTAATCATGCGCAAGCTTTATACATACTTAACAGTTTATTTTCAGAGCGCTAAGAAAAGTTCTAAAAGAAAAAAAATCCAAACTTTCAACGATTTTCAAATGCGGTGCGCAATAGGCTTAAAATTTGGAAAATAAGATCAAAAAAGGATTTCGAACTAAATGATTGTTTTGAACATTTATGAGAGAAAAATGCGTTGATGTACGGGGAAGGGGGGGGGGGGGTTCACACTTCTTCTGCTGCTGCGTGTCGCATACACCATCTTGACGTCACGCACTCTACTCAAAGCGCCATTTCTATCTTAAATTCTGAGAAGCCGCAGCACTCTTGAAATTTCAACTGTTTCAATGAATTTTATGAACTTGCAAAATATGATGGTTTCTCCTACCTCCACTGGCGCGTTGCATCACACTTTATTTAAAACTGCTGATTATTGTTAGAAATATATTTATTATATAAAATAGTATTTTAGTCATTTATTAACACTTTTTTTCAAAAAAATTGGATGTGGAATCCTGATAGCTATAGCGATCTCCGAAGTCAGACCGTTGAGGGTTCGTTAATGGTGCCGGGGATTTCGAAAAGTATTTTGAAAATATGTGTAATTTCAAACGTTACAACTCATTTACAAGCGCTGTGATGTTTAAAAATATGTATGGAATAACAGGTTTTCAATATTAGAGCTGGATATCCGGTACGTATCCATCAGCGAGAAAGAGCGGAAATATCCCATATCCGACAAAATAATTATCCAATGAATCCATAATCCTGACCTTGGTCCCCCCTCCCTCCCTCCCCTGAGAAAAATCCTGAAAGCTCTACTGCGTATTATACATTTCATAAGAAAATCACTTATATATACATTGAAGGATCGGGAGAAATTGCCAAAATTCTAATACAAATTTATATCTGTAATTTATTAATACAAAAGTGAAATAGAAAATATTATGCATTACCTATTTATTATTCATTTATGTGTGTATGTTTTCACTAACTTTATAAATCATGAACATTTATAAGTAAAAACACGGAATTGTTTCTTAACAAAATTCTAAGTCTCATATAGCTGAACATGTTTGAAAATGTCGGGTGAAACAAAAACAAATCGAATAGATATTTCGAGCAAAACATCGAGACTGATATTTGCAAGAGCAAGACACCAATAACTTTCTGTACTATTTTTAGTGTATATGAGGAAGCATAAAAGAATTACAAGGAGCTGCAAATAAAAAAAAAAGTTCAAAGTCTAGTCTTCACAATGAAAAAAAAAAAAGGATTTGTATTAAAAATCATTTTGACTTTGAACCGTTACTCTTCGTGATAACTTCAAATTCGAAGTTTTGTCTTCGGTGCATTTTTTAATCCATTAAAAATTATTTTTACGCTTAAGCTTAGCATAAACCAATTTACATTTCGATATTTGAAGTTTTAAAAAAATTCGTTTTTTATTGAATTTTAATTAAAACGTTCTGACATTACGTCGAAAATCAATACTATCGGGTAACATGTACGACTTTTTCAAGATATTTTCAATTAAGACGATGATATTATTGACTCGTCAATGCATCCAATTAGCTTAATGGAGTAACAGTTTTTTTCAGAAGATAAATTAAGTTGGGGTATCATATCGCAGAGTATGGTGCGGAGGGAGAAATCATCTTTTTATAAGCGAATTTGAAACGGAGATTTTGTATTCCTTGTTGCCATACACTCGTGAAAGAAAAATGTTCCTTGAGAAATATAAGATGAAATCGACTTATAAGCACGTTTTTGTGTTGTTCTACCTTAGCTTGATCACCATCAGCAGAAAAAAACATTCTATGGAGCGCTTTGCGAAGAATGCGTTGAATGTGATACTAGTTTCAGAAGCAGTATATTTCCATGCACATTATTTAATACAGTCTGCAAATTATTCCTTCCTGTTTGGCAGTATGGCATTAACTGCCTTATCAGTGATGCATAGACTTACTATTTGCTCTAATTTCAGTCACATAGCTAATATGTGCTCGAAACTCAGACTGATCAACTGGATAAAAGCCAACAATAACTTCGTTTTCAAATTTTGGGGAGTCTTAAGCACGATTCTTTGTGCCATTGAGGCAGGGGTAATTACCTATGAAACTTCAAACAACATCAAATTTATAGTTGGTGTACCGGATGAAAGACACACTGATAAGGTACTGGTTGTAACATTTTTCATTTCTTACTTTTTATGCCTTATGCTCCCTGTCAACGCATTTTCTATAATCTACGTATTTGTTTGCCATGAAGTTCATGATGCAATCCTGCTCTTTCGCAGCACGTGGCATACGTTAAATTCTCAAGAATACCAGCGATATAGTCGTTCTATTTTGGATACAGTATTTATACTTGATAAAAGGATGTCGTTTCTGATGTTGACATCTATTTCTTACCACGCAGTATCATTATATTTTGTTATTGAATCTTTTATGAGTCCTTATTTACTCACACAAATGCCTATTATGAAAATAGGTATTATGGCACGTTGTGCTGTTAATCTTTCAGCTATTTTATTCATGACAGGCAAAGCTTCATTGTTAAATGAAACTTTATATGAAATAAAATCTGACGGGGTAAAACTATACAAAAATAATACAGAAAAAGCGAGTTTTAAGGCTTTCTCTTTCTGCATTAAGGAACGACATTTCTTGACACTGTGGAAAATTGCTCGAGTGCAAAGAAGTGTTACTCTTGCTATACTGGGATCAGTTTTAACATATTGTATGCTTTTTCATGGTATTTTGTACAGTGGAAAACCATTAGAAGCGAAAATTGGGTAATGCATTATTTACAGGGGAAAAGTGAATTAGCAAAATTAGCTCTGCTTATTACAACATAGCATTAGGCACTGCAAAAACATTTGTTTTATCTATATATAAAATTATTCTGAAAAGAAATTTCAATGACAAAAAAATCCTTTCAATATAACGAAAATTTATTTCAAGTTTCACTATTATTAAAAGCGTGAAGCATTGACATGATGATGAAAAGCATATTTGATTTGCTTATATACCTATACATACTCTTAACCATTATACATTAAAAGTTAATTTCTTGTAGTTTATACAACAAGAAAGAATGCTTCTAGTTCATTTCGAAAATGTTCATATAGAGGCAGTAAGAAGCAAAGGATGTAAGTAAGCGAAGAAAACGATTTTGAGTAAAAGGCGTTTAAAGTTCAGATCTTACGGGAGCTTTATTGTTAAGTTTTTTTCTAAACCACGTTGGGAGCACCATCTGTTAAGATGATTTTAGATCAACCTCCCCAACGACAAGAAAGAAAGACGAAACATTTCAGGGCGTTTCATTGGTAATAAATAATTTACTAACCACGCCCTCTTATCGACTGATTAGCGTTTTTTATTTCGTCATTAAACGCGACTTTTTCTTAGACAATCGTGAGTTATTGATTGCGCTATGGAAGAAACTCGCCATCCCTCTTAGTTTGATCAAGTTAAAATTCAAATTATAAAAAATCATGCTGTTAATTTGATAACCATAGCAACAGCCTATTAAGACGAAGACGAAATGTCTTCGTCACCTTTGATGTAAAACTACCCTTAGGGCCAATTGTTATCGGTAATATTTCTTAAAATTATATAGAATGGTGCTTTCCCCATCATTTGCACTAATTATCTCCAAATTTTCAGTTTTGTCATTCGCACCACTGTGCTTCTAAGTGTCTCTTATGCTTCAGTAACCACTTGAATGGCGTAGTGAGCAACGATTGATGTGTAACATCAACTTCATTTTTGTACATGCTTCAATAAAATAGAAAAATCTTCTGCGTTTTTTATTTAAATTTCTCATTGACGCGCTCAACCAAGCTCTAAAATTGCATTACATTTCTACATCCTGGAAATGCCGCCTGAAAGAGAATTAATAAGGAGTCGAGTAAAGATCTGAAGCAATTTTCAGCTACGAACTTTGACACTTCCTACATCATAATAAGAGTGGAAAACAAATTAAGAAAAGCCAAAAGTCGAGGAACTCAGTGAGCATACAACCACAGTGAAAGAACTACACTACTTGTGGTCGTTTTTCTTTTTTTTTCAAGAAACAAAAAATATTTAGTTGCATCTGAATTTATCCGTTATTTTGACTAAAATAGTAACGAAAAATCTAGTTCTTCTTCCTAAAGCTGTAATTTTATTTGAAATTTTCGATTGCCAAGTTATTAGCACAACTCTTTACCCTGTGGAAGCGTTAATCATAATAATTTAAAAGGTCGGACATCAAGGCATTGGTACACCTTTTCAAAATTTCAGTATTATTTTAGAGCATCTTAGGTAGATAAATACATTTTACCTTCCGTACGTTCTTTTTCCGTCTTTATTATCTGGAAGGAGAAAATAGAAAAACTACCTGAAGCATTTATGCCATTACATTTACTCGTAAATTAGAATGGTCAATGAAAAACGTAAAATGTCAGTCCTGAAACTTAGCGGTTTGACTGTTGTGAATTTCCTTAATTTGTAACGTCATAATCACGGCATGGTCATTTAATCCCCTGCATAAAATAAAGAGAAAAATCAAGCACAATGTGGCTAGCTATATTTGTCAAGATAAATGGAAAATGCAATCTATAACACTTCAAACGAAGACGGGGAAAGTTCCACATTAATGGCTTCTTTAGAATGAAATGCGTTTTAACGCTGTTCCCAGTTTTAGTGATATATGCGATGTTTGGCGACTTTCCCGTACAAACTCCCTATTAAAGCATTTGCAGGAGTTATGTACATTAACTTATAAGCTGTCTTTCCTACATCAATTCACAGCAAACTAGAAAGTTATGCACTACACAAATAAAATATTAAATTTTCTGAAAGTACCGTTCTCTATATTTACTACATTTTATAAGGGTAAGAAGGGGAAAGTGAAAAAACTAAAAATTTATTTAAAGAAATAAATGAATATAATAAATGCAACTTTTAACGCGCGTATAAGACATATGCGTACGTACGCGCACTCATTTTTTTTAGTTCTTAAAGAGAACTTATTATTTAGTAAGCATTCAAAGAAGGAAACAATCTGATGGGGCGTACATCAGATTTTTTCCTTACTGATGTCGTTTGTGATATAATGAAACTCTAAAGGAACATAAGTATAACCAACGGTGAATACTTTTACAATGTTATGGTTATTAACTTACGTTCATGCGACAAATTAAGCCTAAATACACTGCTTGACAATTGCTAAGGAACAACTGCTTTATGCAAAGTAGCTTTCCCGACAGCCAACCAATAACAGTAACATGAAGTTCAGAGGGCGTAGCAGAGTAGAACCCAGTATCTGTATAAAAGGCAGTGCACACAAGCTCTTCATTGATGCGAAAATTCATGTTGGGACGTGTTTGACCAAAAGAGCACCAAATGTTGGTGCATTTATTTCTGGGAAATTCAATGTGGTGTTGCAATAATCAAGTGCAAAATATCTGAGAGACATCATTTGAGTGCTTACGATTGTGAACGAGCAGTTGGACGGCTGCAAGCAGGTGAAAGTGTCACCACTGTAGCCAAAGCAATGGGAGTGTCAAAAAGTGTCATCTCGCGATAAAAAAGGCTGCTGAGTATGGAAATGTTATGCAAAAGCATGCCGGTGGTCGTGGTAGAAATATCACATGTCAAGAGGATCGATTTGTATCCCTAGTGGCGAAAAGAAACAGAAGTGCTACTCCAAGCCAGATTGCTGCAAACCTTGCAGCGGCTACTGGTACATATATTTCTGCCAGAACGATCTCACGACGATTGAATGCAGTTGGTCTGTATGCACGAAAGCCTGTGTCATCCTCGCGAAAGATTGCTTTGGGTTGTGAGGAACATATTGGTTGGAGTCACCAACAGTGGTCCAGAGTGATGTTCTCCGACGAATCCCGTTTAACTGTGATGAGTGATTCTGGCCACCAGTTGGTGTGGAGAGAGAGAGGGGAAGCACGTTATGCACAACAGTATGTTCATTAACGTGATCGTTATGGCCCAGATGTGCTGGTGTGGGCTAGCATCACACAATGGCTGAACATTGCTTCACATCTTTGAGCGAGGCAGCGTAACATCGCAGCGGTATTGCGCAGAGATTATTTTGGATTATGTTCGTCTTTTTAGGGGTGCATCAGGACCAGAATTTCTGTTTATGGACGACAACGCGAGACCACACAGAAGTGCTGAAGTATCGGACACACTAGAGAGTGAAGATATTGTCCGTATGCAATGGCCTGCTAACTCCCCGGAACCTAAATCCTATAGAGTATGCTTGGGATGCCCTTGGCAGGTGTGTTTCACAAAGAATACCCGCTCCTCGAAACGTGCAAGAACTGAAAACCCCCTTGAGAGAAGAGTGGGACAATGTCCCCCAAGTACTTTTCGATAGTTTAATGGAAAGTATGCATAACAGATGCGAAATGTGTATTAGTGTCCGAGGTAATCACACATCGCACTGAAGTACACTTATCTGTTCCATTTTGGCAAGAAGATCCATTTTTCGTGGGAGGTCCCAAAATAGTCTCTGCTTGGAAAGTCAAGAGCCATCTTTTTTGTTTTTAATTTTCTTATTTTTCGATGTGGCGATATCCGTACCATTTTGCATAATAATAAGCGCATACTGTCTCTACTAAATATGTACTCAGTTTCATTCCTTCAATAAATGTATATTATTAATAATTCCGAAAAATGTAACTGTTCCTTTGCAATTGTCAAGCAGTGTATAAATAAAATACTGCATAATTTTACTGTGAATTTCTTTTTACTTAACAAAATTTTTTGATTATATTTTTCAATATTATATATTAATATATATATTAAGCTTCGATTTATATCTGCAATATAAATTTTAAAAAAGGAAATAAACGCTGAGTATATTCTCAAAATAAACGCGATTGAAACTATTTCATTACTTTAACTTCTTCAAGAGAAACACTTTCGAAGAGGAGCAAAAAGGACAGTTCTACTGCGGGGTTGTTCTAATCGGGTTGATAATCTTTCACGTTTCTTCTTGAATGGCCCTGGAGTCAATATGTGACCACATTAATACCTTTGCTAGTTCCTTAAAAATAGTTATAAAACTATTACAATTTTATTCATTTAATCCTATAAATATTAAATATATTAGTTTAACCATCAACTCTGAAGAAACTGCTAAACACGCATTTCTTAACATTCTCAGAATGTTTCTGTGTAAGTCTGCTTCGTAGTGGCAACATACATCATTTTCCTGAAAGCCCGTCCTTTTTCTATGCAAGTTAATGAGAAATATTTCTTTGGTCACCTTTGATATAATGGCATTCAAAGCTATGAAATTTAAAAAAAAATAATGCAAAATTACTTTTATACTTATGTTATTAATAAGAAATATTTATGGCGTCACCTGTGTGGTGTTAAATGTTACGAAGAAACACTTTACTTGAAAGTTTTATGTATGTTTACAGTTTACTGTAGAAAATGTAAGCAGTAAATGAGCACAAAATCGAATTTTTTTAGAATTTTGGACAACGTACTTTCAGCACATCAAAAAAAAAAAAAAAAAACAACCTTTATTCAATGTATATACAAGCTTTTCCCCCCTAAATATTAAATTTTTCAAAAAAATTTTATTTGTTGGCAAAAATTCAGAGTGTGCTGATTACCATCTTTTTTTATTTTAATGTCGCAACATATTTTCTATGCTTTACTTTAGCTGAGCTTCAAGTTGTTGTTTTTATCGCTTAAAAGAGCAGTTACGACAAAGACATAAACAAAGCATCATTAAGTTTTGTTTTCAAGCAGAGCTGATACGAGAGAGAAAAAATTGTAACAGTAAAATTCAGTATAAACATTGGGAAATTTTTCGAGATTTTGAGTGAAATAATTTCTTTAATCTACGTAATAGAAAATACTAGCTTTAATTTAATTACAACCATAATGTAAGAAATATATTTTTAAGAATAATGTTAATTTTCTTGCTTACGCTCAAGATTATCATTTATCTTTATGTACATTACGAACTTTAACTACTAAGCGAAAAAGAACGTTCGTTTTCACTTGCAGGAAGTTAATTTCTTTAATGGCTAGTCAAATTACTACGAAGTTTATTTACATTATTAAAGGAAGTTCAGTAAGAAAGATATCCTAGCTCACGAAGAATATGAAATGAACAAAATTTAATTATATAATTGAAGAGAAAAAGATAATTTGAAATAATAAACAACAATTATTATTATTATTATTACTTTACTGGGAAACACACAGAGATTTTTCTTGTTAAAAGAAAAATTAAGAACTATGCTTCAAAAACCAAAAATAAATAAATAAATAAGTAAATAAATTAATAAAAATAAGTATTTTAGGATTAATGAGCTGGAAATCGAAAACGAGATGATTTTCTGCTACTTTGAGCATAAACACTCCTTCTTAAACGACGTAAAACTTATTTTGTATCTTCGAGAAATAAAACCTTAAGCTATATAATTAAGATATTAACAATACATTTTGTTAGTGATCTAACGTTAAATAATTTCGGAAAAAATGAACTTAATTTATTTACCTTTGTTACAGTTTAGAAATTAGATTTTTATGTTACGTAAAATATTGTTTCAGCACCTTCGATATCGCGAAATTTGTAACTAGGAAACCTAATCGCACTTTATTTGACTTTACTATTCCTATTCTTCGGGCAAACTGAAGCTATCTAAGATGTAGAAGAATAGCTGACTTAACTATCTTTTGTCATTGCAAAAGATTGATGGATCGTCATCTGATATTTGACCATTACTCATTGAGCACTTTTAATGTCCAAACTTGTTTTATTTGTCTATTCTACTAAATAAAGATTAACTTTCTCCGAAATATTTTCAAAGGAAAAATTTCCAGAAGATTATATTAGGGATCTAGGGATAAAAGAGTTCAGAATATTGCTGCTTAAAGTGATTTTAAATAGTTGTGGCATTGAAGAAAATAAAAATTCTCAATAATGTTGTAGTTAAGAGGATTTTATTTTGTAGCAATGGCAAGCGATTCTTAGAAATTATATGCATACGTTTACAAATGAGGAAATATGTTTAAAAAATTTAAAATTTATGGAAAATTGAAAGAAGCAGGCATAAAGCATGTAAATTGCACTTGAATTTTGGAAACACATTAAACTAATCTATTGTGGCAATCACGAAACTTTCTTCTACCATCCTTTATATGAATATAAATACTCGCCAAATATCCTTATAATGATGCAAATTCTTATTCAAAAATAAAATATGTATAAACAAATCGCATAAAAAGAATGATTTTAAATAAAAATAAGCTAATTAAAAGGTGTGTGCTATCAGTAAAGCCTTAAAATGCCAAAAATATTGAGAAAACATTTTATTTGTTTAAGTGTAGGTAACATAGAAACAATACAGTACAAAACAAAGTCTTTGATCCCTTTGCGTGATTGGCGCCAGAATATAATTAACACTTTTTCCCATTGAGATACACTAACAATTTCGTTTGAATTGTTAGATTCTTGAGATATACGCTTAGCAAGAAAAACGCTTAATTGCTCCACCCCCTTTGGAGCGAATGGCACCAAAATTCAATCAACATTACTTCCTAACAAGATGCATGTGTGTACTAAATTTCGCGCGATTCAATGCATTGCCTCTTGAGTTACAATGCCCACAAAAAGCTAGTAAAAAGTTCGATACTTCTTAAGATATAGCACTCACGTTAATCAAGAAAAACTTTCGATTGCTCCGCCCCTCGAACGGATTAGCGCCAAAACTTAATCCGCACCAGTTCCCAGCAAGGTTCATGTGTGCATCAAATTTCATTTGATTACATGCATTACTTGTTGATGTTGTTAATAAAAGATTATTCAGAATTCTAATATTTTACTTGCTGTTATAAAGGCAAGACACGTATAAAAAGAAACATTTAATTGACAACACAAATCCGATAAGCGACAACGACTACTTAACATAGATTTTCACAATGCCTAACTAAAAACATTTTCTTTCCTGTTGCCATACGGCGTTTACAAAATACACCTCATATGTTGATATACAGCGGCCACACACAAAAGATTACATACAGACACAGACATTTTCGAAAAATGGTCAAATTGGGTTCAGTACTCCTCAAGACCTATAAATCCGTCGAAATTCGAAAATTTTTACGAATCCAATATGTTCTTCTCTAGAAGGAAGTCAAATAGCATTTGGTTTATAAAAAATAATTTTGACTTCGAATCGTCCCTCTTCGTGATAGCCTCAAATTCTAAGCTTTTCCTCCAATGCATTTTTTTAAAATATTGGAAATTATTTTTGAGCTTAAGCTTAGCGTGAACCAATTTACATTTTGATAATTAAAGTTTAAAAAAAAGTTAAAGTAAAATATGGTTCTCTTTGAATTTAACTGAAGTGATCCGACATTACATCAAAAATCAATATTATCGGGGAAAATGTACGACTTTTTCAAAGTCTTTTCATTTAAGGCGATTATCTTATTGACTTGTCAATACATCCAATTAGCTTAATGGAGTAATTGCTTGATTTAGAAAATGAATTGAGTTGGCGTTATGTCGCAAAACAAGAGGAGGGAAGGAACAACATCCTTTTGTTTAGCACATTTTTAACAGAGATTTTGTACTCGTGGACTTACAAAGTGAGACAAAAATGTTTCTTGAAAAATATAAACTTAAATCGACTTATAAGCACATACTTGTGTTGTTCTACCTTAGCTTGATCACCATCAGCAGAAAGAAAGGTATTGTTGGGTGCTTTGCGAAGAATGCGTTGAATTTCATACTATTCTTGGTAGCAGTATATTTCCATGCACATTATATTATACGGTCATCAAATTATTCATTCCTGTTTAACAGTATAGCGTTGACTGCCTTATCAATGTTGCATCGATTTACTACTTGCTCAAATTTCAACAACATAGCTGATATTTGCTCAAACCTCAGATTGATTAGCTTTAAAAAAAGCCAACAATGATTTCATTTTGAAGGTTTGGGGAGTCTTGAGCACGATTCTTTGTGTTGTTGAGGCAGGGGTAATTACTTATGAAACTTCAAACAACATCATGCTTATACTTCGTGTAGCGGATGAAAGATACATTGATAAGGTACTGGTTGTAGCTTTTTTTATATCTTATTATTTATGCCTCATGCTCCCTGTAAATACATTTTCAATAATCTACGTATTTGTTTGCCACGAAGTTCGTGATGCAATCCTGCACTTTCGAAGCACGTGGCGTACGTTAAATTCTCATGAGTATCAGCGATACAGTCTTTCTATTTTGCATACAGTATTTATACTTGATGAAAGGATGTCGTTTCTGATGTTGACATCGATTTCTTATCACTCAGTATCATTATATTTTGTTATTGAAGCTTTTATGAGTCCTGATTTTCACGAACAAATGCCTTTTATGAAAATAGGTATTATGGCACGTTGTGCGGTTAATCTTTCAGCGATTTTATTCATGACAGGCAAAGCTTCATTGTTAAATGAAATTTTATATGAAATAAAATCGGACGAGGTACAAATAGAGAAAAACAATGGAGAAAAAGCGAATTTTAAGGATTTCTCTTCCTGCATCAAGAAGCGACATTATTTGACGTTATGGAAAATTGTTCGAGTTCAAAGAAGTGTTGTTATTGCTTTACTGGGATCTGTTCTAACATATTGTATGCTTTTTCATGGCCTTTTCTACAGTAGGAATGTAGAACAACCGAAAGGTTGGTAATGTATCACTTTCAAGGGAAAAATAATTTTGATACAACAATAGCTCTGACTTTTACAACATAACACTTGATGTTCCGAAAATGTTTGTTTTATCCGATTTAAAATTATTTTGAAGTAAAAGTTCAATGACAAAAGGGTCATTACGATGCAATGTAAATTCATTTCGGTGTTTAATGTCATTAAAGACGTGAAGCATTGAAATAAAGATTCAAATCATATTTGGTTTGCTCATATAAGTGGATATAATTTTAATTATCATGCATTAAAAATTAATTTCGTGCTTTTTCTACTACAAGAAAGAAAGCTTCTAGTTCGTTCCCAAAATGTTTATGTAAAGGCAGTGAGAAGCAAAGGATGTAAGTGGACAAATAAAACAATTTTGAGTAAAAGGCGTTCAAAGTTTGTATCTTATGGGAGCTTTAACGTTATTTGTTTTTTCTCAATCACGTTGGGGAGCAACACCAGTTAAAGTGCTTTCAGACCAACCGCAACAATCACAAAACATTTCAGGGAGTTCAATTGGTTCTACATTACTCACTAACCACGCCCTTGAATCGACTAATCGGCGTTTTTCATTTCGGCATTAAACGTGACTTTGCCTCAGACGATCACGAATTGTTGATTGCGCTAGAAGACATTCGTCATCGTTGTTAGTTGGATCAAGTTAGAGTTCAAATTATTAAAAAACAAGCTGTTAGTTTGATAACCATAAGAACAGTCTATTACGGCGAAGAAGAAATATTTGCGTCGCCTTTGGTATGAAAATACCCCATGGGACAAATTATTACCATTAACATCTCTTGCTACAATATAGAACGGTGCTTTCCCTATCATTTGCACTAGTTATCTCCAAATTTTCAATTTTGTCATCTTCACCACTTTGCTTCTAGGTGCCTCTTATGCTTCAGTAACCACTTGAATGGCGCAGTGAGCAATGATTCATGTGTAACATTAATTTCACTCTTTTAGATACTTCAAGAAAATATAAAAATCTTCTGCTGTCTCTCACTTACATTTCACTTTGACGCGGTCAGCCAAGCGCAAGAATTGAATTACATTTTTACGTCCTAGAAAGGCCGTATGAAAGGGAATTAATAAGGAATCGAGTAAAGATCTGAAGCAATTTTCAATTACGAACTTTGACTCTTCTTACTTCATAGGAGTCTGAAATAAATTAGGAAAAGTCAAAAGTCGAGGAAATCAATGCATATTCTACCATAGCGAAAGAACGACACTACTTGTGGTCGTTTTTTTCTCTTTTCGGAAAATTTTCTTCTTTGCATCTGAACTTATGCAGTATTTTGACATCAATAGTAACAAAGAATGTAGTTCTTCTTTCGTAAAGCTTTAATTGTCTTTTAAATTTTGATTGCCAGCACTGTTAAGAAACCTGAATTTTCAGATTATTTTTTGACTGATTAAGTTTTACGTAGTGCTTCAATACATGGTTTTTCCTTCCAAAATCGGAAATATCACGTACCTCACGATCCTGAAAATACGAGAACTGAACTTTTCCGTTTTACGGTTGCTGTATTTAAAAGAATCAACGGAGGAAAAAGAAATAGAACTTCTGTCAAGTCACGGGAAAATATTATCAGAAACGGAATGTTCCCAGTAACTCTGCTGCCGTACCTTTTCCATTATTTTCAGGAGATTTTTTTTTACAGTGAATTTATTAGCATAACTCTTTCTGCTATTGGTAAACCATTTTCAAAATTGCAGTACCACTTTAGAGTGTTTTAGTTAGGTATATACATTTCACCATCCGTATGATCTCATTCCATCTTTATTATCCGGAAGGAGAAAATAGAAAAACTACCGGAAGCATTTTTGCCATTACATTCAGTCGTAAATTAGAATGGGCAATAGAAAACGTAAAATGTCAGTCATGAAATTTAACCGTTTTCGTGTGACAGAATCATGTCTGTGAGATTGGCACTGATTTGAATTTCCTTAATTTGTAACTTCAATATCACTACGTGCTGATTTAATCTCCTGCATAAAATAAAGAGAAAAGTCAAGCATATGATAAGATAATTTGGTGAAGATAAACAGAAAATTTAAATTGTAACACTTCCCAACGAATACAAGCAAGTTCCACCTTGATGGGATGAAACGCGTTTTCACTTTCTTGTGAATTTTGTAATATGTGCAATATTTGAAAACTTTCTCGTAGAAATCCCATGCACTTGCGATAATTGTGTACACTAGCTTGTATTACTGTTTTTAAAGCATCGATTCACAGCAAAATTGAGAAGTACATAACTGGTTCTTCTCTTCATCCTAAGGCACGTTCATATTGTATTTTTGTTCCTTTTACACAATCCGTTCAGTTATTCTTGTTTAAATTTCAGATTTCGTACACCAATAAAAACATTAAATTTTCTGAAGATGCGGTTCTCTAGATTTACTACATTTTATAGGTGTAAGAAAGGGAAAGTTAAAAAACTAAAAATTCATTTAAATAAATAAATGAATTTAATAAATGCAACTTTTAACGCGCATATAAGATATGTGCGTACGTACGAGCACTCATTCTATTTTTTACTGTTAAAGAGAATATATTATTTAATAGGCGTTCAAAGAACGAAAAAATGATACACACCGCAAATTTTTTCCTTAGCGATGTTGTTTGTGGTTTTCTAAAACTCTAAAAGACTTAGCACAAGTATAGTCGACGCTCAGTACTTTTTCAACGTTATAGTTATTGACTTACTTTCATGGGATAAATTAAGCCTAAATATAAATAAAATATCGCATACAATTTTATTATCGACTTACGTTTACTTAACAATACTTTTATTGTACTTTTCAATGGTTAATACTATTACCAAGCTTGATTTATATCTGCAATATAATTAAAAATGAATAAATGCTGAGAATATACCCAAAATCTACGCCCGATTGAAACTATTTTGTTACTTTAACTCCTTCAACAGAAAGTCTTTCGAAGAGAAACAAAAAGGACAGTTCTAGGCCCTACAGGGAATTTCTCTGCAGTTTTCTGGTGACAGGAAGGCTTTTAAAAATTGTAAAGCGAAATTTAAAATTCTTTTTCTTATTTCCATAGTCCCGAATTTTGTGTAAGAACCATAACGTGCAATTTAAAGAGCGAAACACAGTGCATATAGACGTTTGAAATAAGTTCAGTTGATTATTTTGCAACCAGGTGGTGTTTCTATTAAGAATGACTAGCTAAATATATTAAAAAATTAAACTCTTGTGTTTTATTTTCTATTGAGAATAAAGTCATGTTTGAAGACCATGTTTCAGTTAAGAACTGACATTTTAAAAAAGCGAAGATAAGATTTATGATAAACGTGCAGGTTAAAGATTGCTGTATGATACGTTCTAATACATATCTATTGCTTGAGGTGTGGTGCTCCAGGGTCCGCATTTTCCCCAGATAACTTACTTATTTTCTGTTTCGATCTTAAACGAACGTAAAACTAACGTAAGCTGCTTGATATTGATTGAATCATTTTTAATGTATTTAAAGAATCACTTGTTTCTTCGGCACGTGTCTGTGGAAAGAAGTGAACTTTCTACAGCCCTTCTTTTACAGGACGTGTCGTAAGTCGCTTGGCGAGCTCCGATGCGTTCCTCATTTCTATGAAAGCCAAAGATAGAGCGACAGGAATCAGTTTTCAGCTCGCTCACACGTCAGTAAGATAGGTTTAGTGTTTACGTTTGGTCAGTATAGCTGACAATCTTAGTATAAGGATGAAGCATATTTCTTTCTATTTTTTTTTGCTGTAGCTTATTATGCTTCGCAATTCTTGCGTTTTGATTAAGACACCGACAGCTATTTTCATTTAAGTAGGCTACAATTCATACAGGTTCGAATTCACTCTCAGCGGCCGCAACTCCAAACCCTTATGATATGTTAGTGTTCGAAGTTTAAACTTGTTTGTTAATAAACTGGATGTTGTTGAAAACATGTCTGCTCATAGCCACAATAGTCCAGCACGCCAAAGCACTATAGAGCAGAGATGGCGAACCTTTTTGAGACGTGGGTCAAATGCTGTTCATATTTTTTTAGTACTAGTTCGTGGGTCCCTACTGCCCATTTGCACCGAAGTTAGTTAAGCTAAAATTTTTTTAACTGAGTATCTCACCTATAGAAATGAACAGTGTCATATCTGCAAAATGCACATTTTTCAGGAGAGGAGTTTAAACATTTTACAGTTTGTTTTATTTAATTATCTTATTAATTTTAATGATTATTACAATCGATTTTGTTCGGAAAATAATTATTGCTTGTTTCTCTCACGTGATGGATGTTATAAAATGTCAAAAAGTTAGAAATAACTGTAAAAAATGCAGTTATGACAGTATTGCACCAAAAAAGTACAGTTTGTAAGTTATTAAAAAGTAGTACAGTGACTAAGTATTGTTCGTTCTTGTAGCTAAATGCGGGTAACACTGTCCAATTCAATAAAAACTACTTGTCTCCGATTAATATTTTTATTATTTTTTTATTTCGAGTTTTCCATTTGGAACATGTTTATATTATTTGATTAATATAAGCTTTAATCAGGCCTTCATACTACCTATAAGTTATCTGAAGAAAAGCAAGCTAAAGAGTATTTAAAAGAAAAAGTAAAACAAAATATAAAAATATAAAAGTTTATTTACTTAGGAAGCAGGAACGTAATGCTTACAATTTAGAACTTAAAATAGGAACGCAATTCTAATTATTTTTTATGAAATGCACATTATTGTGATAGTTGTGCTGCAGCACCATTAACAAAGCAATCAAATAAATAAAAACATTGAAATGAATACTGCCTTATGCACCAATCAACCATAAGTTTATTTGACAAAATTGCTGAAAGGTAATAATAAATCAGAAATGGACACTGCCGTATCTACCAACTCGACGGTATTCATCTTAATGAAGGACGTCAAAAAATGAAAAATTGAAATGAATACTGTCGTATCGGATGTTACGTCGGTATTTCCATTTGTTATGAGTATATAAACTACATGGATTTTGAAATTAAAGCTGATAAGACATTGTACCTGCAAAAATTGCGATGCTATCCCGTTGAAATTCTATAAACCAACCGAAATGTTCTGCAATAAGGCTGTGTTGACATGTGAGAACTGGCGGTTTCAGCCAAAACGCACAGTGACACTAGTGTTCTCTAGCTTTATTTTTTTAACATTTACTTATAATAGTATTCCCAATATAAAGAGCGCAAAAATCTGAAAATTTTGATATAAAAACCAAAAAAAACGATTTTTTGCAGATATGACACTTCATTTCTATAAGCGATCTTAAAAACTAAATATCTTTAAAATTCAATTGGCTTAACTGGTAAAAATGGGCGTGGTTTGGTGATTCAAAAACATTTAGTGGGGTTAAAAATTTTCAAGTGTTTGGTGCAAATGGCAATAAGTGTTAAATTGAACAAGGAGGAACGAAAAGTACTTGCATTTTATTTGTAGAAAGTGCTTTAAAGATGGTTATTTGCTTTAATTTGTCCATTTTTTTCAACAAACAAAATGTGAGTAAAATTATATATTTTATTTGATATTTTGTAAACACTTTTGCTTTATTTAAAACACTATGAAAGCATTTGTCTCATTTGCGTAACTTTAGAACTGTAATAATCAAACTGAAGGTTATGGACAGCATTTAAATTGCTTTTGAGTCAATGCAGTGTTTGAAAAAATGCAAATAAAATATAAATTATCAGCACAAATTAGAAAATTTAAGTATGACCGCGTAAGCAAACAAATGATTGCTTAGCAATCGTGGGTCACTTAAAAATCTTGCGAGGGTCAGTGTCTGACCCACGAGTCATAGGTTCGCCCTTACTGCTATAGAGGATTGTTGTTCTATGAGTGATTAACGAAGCTGTAAATTTGTAGCATGATTTATTAAAGTGATAGCTTTATATGCATGATGTAGCGGTAGATTCTAGTGCGTTAAAGTGCCGTTGAGGGTTAATAGATCTGAATATATTTGACGTACAAGGTTGGGGACCGTGGCGTATGCAGACATTTTTTCCGAGGACGAAGGAGGATATTGTTAAAATCGATATTTCACTGTTCCACGCGCCCGAGCGTATGTGCATTGATACGGATATTGTGGAAAAAAAACTGCACGAACTGGTTAATGCAGATTTAGGCGGAAATTTTGTGCGATTACAATACTTCCTGTACTTTGTACAAGGAAGTAAAAATATAAAAACTTTATTAGCCAGTAATTTTGTTTTAAACTAGTTCTTGTTTAGCTTTTTCAAATGTTTCTTGACCAAGAACTTGATTTGTTGATAAAACGACCCAAAACATACATTTAATGTATATATATATATCTTATATATATATATATATATATGTATATATATATATATTTGTTCTTTCTTTGTTTGACATCTCTTTCGATTTTTCTCTAGACAGGGCTTTACATATTTGTTAGCGAATTTCAAGACGAACGTTTGAATAAAATTCAACCACGAAGTTCATCAATTGAGATTATCTTGTATGCATGCCACGTACCATGGTTTGGAGACCATAGAACTGTCAAATCTGAGATTGCTGATAAAAAATATAGTTTAATGTTTCTGAGTCTTACAAAAGATAACTATGCTAGTTATCTTAAAGACATTTTATTGAAAGGAAATGTCGGGTCCAGATGGTTTCAAAAGACAGTAGAAGATGTAAATAAATAGTATTGTAGTTTTAGTATAGAACAGGGCTCTCAACAGTGTCCAGGGCTAAAAGCTATGTTACTATACGAAGAAGTTGATTGAAAAAAATCGAACTTTTGATTTCAAAAGATATTGGTCTAGTTCCAAACTGGCCTTTTTACCACAATAGAGTTATCCTATCTGTCGGAACGAATCATTTGAGCTCTCTCTCGTCAAAATGGAAGCCTTGCCAAAAGCATTGTAAGTCGGCATTATTTGCTTCGTAGAAGGGAACTATACTTTTTTGTAATGTTACAATACAACAAGCATCCCAAAAATCTTGAAGCATGAATCAAACGGAACTATATGAGGAATAAAAATACATTATGCTGCAAGAGAATATCAGGTATTTGCTAGCAAAAATAGCCAACTACTTGACTTCGTTCTTAATAGTCCCAAAAATTTTGTCAACTGATACTAGTTTTTTGAAAACTACATCTCTAATATTCGTCACATATTGTTACTAGATGACGTTATTGGCGATACAAATTAAAAATTAGTATTTTGCATTTTAATTCATCCATACCATTGATCTTTTCTGACTTGTTTGCTCATATGTTTCGAAGTTTTTTTCCACTCACTATAGCTCAAGTGAAATTTAGTCCGTTTTGCATGTTACATTTCGGAAAAGAAATACTTTCGTTCTGTTGGCTGGAAATTTTCCCAGTGCATATAGAATTTCCATTATTTTTAAAAGAAAACGTGTAGTTGAAAGAAAATTTCTGCCCGTAGAGATGAAAATGTAACAATTTAAAAATACGAATAGTTAGAAAATTGCTCAACCTAAGAGGTTGTGTATTCAAATTCTTCCCTTCAAAACGAAACTAAAAAAGAGAATGCTTTTGAGATTTGCGCTTTGTTACAAGAATTTTGGCTACAAGAATTTCAAGTTTTCTCTCTCAGTATTTTTCTCTTAATTTACCAAAATACAACCAACTCCCCCCGAACTATTTGTATACCTTTATTTCTGGTAACATGTAAAATTAGTAAGTAGCAATATGCATCGAAGCAGCATAGAAGGTTGAAAGGACTAGTTTGTTCCAATTTAAAATTTAAGTATGAGATCAAATTTAATACATCAGTTTGTATTTAACCTTTCAACTGTTTGTAGAATATTGTAAGAAAAAAATAATTTGCGTGTAGCAATAGGTAAGTAATTTGACATTTGTGTTTATTTATTTATTCCTTTACTGTTATTGGCACTTATTTTAGGTTACAGTAGAAAAGGTTCTTACTATATTTTTAAAGGAAATTCCGAAATGAATGCTACAAAAAAATCCTATTTATATAATTTAACTTTAAAGAATATCATTTAAGGTTAAATTATGTGAGGGGAATGTATATACGGTTTTTGAGGTTAAGGTAGAAAGCGTTGATATAAAAACAGCGCGAAATTTTTGACATTTCTGAGATAACTGTGAAAAGTTTTGCTGATTTAGAGGATTTACTAGCTTAGAGAAAGTAACCTTTAGAGATTATTGTAGAACAAAAATCATCTGAATACATTTTATAGTCAAAATAAACAGAAAGTGAAATTATTATAGAAGTTTTAGTGTCATTATAAATATATTCTTAATATATTTATATTGACGTTTAATAAAAATAAACAATTTGTTAAATTACCACAAATCATAAAATAATTTTTACGTGAAGCATAGAATACGATTCAGAGACAATTTAAAAGAAATAGTGTTTACGCACCTTATGTGGAAATCATTAGGTTTTGGACATAGTCGAAATCGATACTTTTTTAATTATTGGAAATTTTTTACTATTTGAATCGTTGTAGATATAAAGAACGACATTTGTGATAATACTAAATGTTTTAATGCGTTCAATTAGCTTAATGAAAAAAAAAATTACATGTTTTTCCCAGAAGAAGTTGTTGACTTTATAGCAAAAAGGGGCGAGGGATATAAAAACTAGAATTGTTCATCCTTAGCAACGTTAATGTTGCATTCAGCGGTTCATGCAGCATCACCGAATGATTCATCACTGTAGTGTCTTTCTATAAAGAAATCAATTCCAACGAATAATTGAAACTATTAATCTTATTACACTACGAATTGAACAGCATGGGGATTTACCCGGTATACAACTTGAGCAACGAAATACATAAGCAACGAAAACAAGTCTTATTGACGTAATCTACCAAGACAAAGCTCAAGTTCCTCGAAACTTTCGAGTTAAGAGTTTTTATACTAGAGTCCTTTGGGAGTGCCCCCAACCTATTGCGAACAGATATTCGCCAATCTAAAGCTCTGTCGCCAACTATCATAATAATTACACTCGAAGAAAAAATGAGTATCTATAAGCATAAGTTACGACCTTCTTATCAGTATATATTTCTATTATTTTACCTCAGCTTAATCAGCACCAGCACCAAAAAGCATACCATACAGTTGAGGAGGCACCAATCAAAACCACACACGTCCATTTTCAACAAAAATTGAGTTAGCAGCTGATTCAAATATTACAGGATGGTACCTAATATTTGAAAGCTTTCCCTCAACAATATTAATAAGACTAAATCAATCTATATAAATACATAAATATATTTTTCCATAAAATGTTATTTAGAAACACGTTTTTCATGAATTGACAAAAATCGTTTAGAATGGACATGTGTGGTTTTGATTGGTACCTCTTCTGTTATGGAAAGGTATTCAAAGGGTTGGACAGTGGGATCGAGATCAACCGACACATTTAACCTCGACACGAATGGTGAAGGGCGGAAGTGGCTCTAGATATTTTTCATCAAAATTACGAAACTGAAAAAAAATCAAGATACATTTAGTAACGCAAACTATCATTAAGAGTAAGACGACAATTATAAGATTTCTTCCTTAAAAAATAAAAATTAAAAAAAAGAAAAAGAAAAAACAAATATCTTGGAAAGTATTACATTTTATTTGGTCAGATTACAAATAAGCCCATCAACGCAATAGCATTATGCAATTAAACTGTCATTGTATAATTTTTTTAAAATATAGATAACGAATGGAATGAAAGATTACAACTCGGTAGTCATTTATATTCCATATAAATGTTTTTGCAGCTAAATGAATAACACTAAAACGTTTTAATTGCTCAGATTCCATTATTTCAGTCAGCCGTTTCAAACAGACTATCAATTGTTAATTTCACTGCTTAATCCACGGATTTTTATTTTTCTTTCTGACTTTTTTCAACTGCATATAAAAAATCTAAGAAGGCATTCAAAGCCCCTTTAAAAATTCTCCCAATTTTTTCCCTTAACCCTTCTTTCTTTCCCCCCTTTCCTTTCTCCCTTTTTTTGATGCAATTCATCTTATTTCCAGCGTTATTGATTTTTGAAATTATTATGTTTCAATACAAACGTACTTGTTAATGTTAAATTCATTCAACTGTTAAAAAATATCTCAAAATACAAAATAAAAAAACACTTATCATATGGTTTATATCAAAAGTGCTACCTGACAAAAGTTTGTTCGAAGCAATTTTATTAAAACTTATTAAATTATTAAAAAAATGGTTTAAATTTTCTTTAAAAAGTTCTTTAATCGTTGAAAACTGAACCAATATGATTCAAATGAAAAATTGTAGGCATGTCAATTTAATCATGCTGCAAAAAACTTTCAAAGAAATCAAGTTGTAAGAGGATTGAAAGATCACTGAAACGTTATTCGGGGAGAGAGGGGGATGAAAGGAACATAGGGCACACAGACTCACCGAAACAGGCAATATAAGCCTCGTTTTTTTATAAGCCTTGTTTTTTCTTTCTTTTCTTCATTATGCTCATTATTAAATTAATTAAATAATTTGTAATTTTTTCCGCTATTGACGTAATTTTTTGCTAACTATAAAGAAAACTCTAGTATTTTTACTAATTTTTATTATTTTACTTTACTTTATTTTATGCGTTTCACTTACTTTGGAAAGGAGGAAGAAAGGAATATATGACATCGGTTAAGAACATACCCATGACTATTTAATGACCAACCCTGAGGATGTCATGATATCAAAGATATCTTCAAAGATAACCTACTGGTTTCCCAATGCAGGCCAGAAAATTAAAAGGAAGGGTCTGTCGAGGTTATGAGAGCAACGAAAAACTATTGATTAGAATTTTATTTTAAAACGATAGGAATGTGTAATTCTTGTCTAATGTAGCTAAGAGTCATAAAAATGGCCCAAAATACTAAACAGTTTACGAAATCAGAATAAATAACAAGTAATGTATTTCGATTGAAAAAGATCTAAAGATATAAATTGGAAAGAAAAGAAAAGAAAAAAAATTCTTTCTGCTTTTGAATTGATTTTTAGTAGTCATTAACCGTCATCGAATTATTGTGTCTACAAAAACAGCTTAATACACTTCTGAAATACGATTTTATTACTGCATATTCAGGAAGTTTTTCTTGCAGTGGCTTCTAATCGATTATTGGATTTAGTAAAAAATATTTATAACTTCATGTCTGGAAAACTACATATATCAATCACAAACTTTTTTATGTCCCCATAAAATTTGGCATTGTCCAAGTTTCTTTAAGAAATTCTTAATAAAAGAGACGATATGTGTTTAAGCAAAACTTTTTAAACATTTGCATTTGCAATACGTACAGTAGCGTCACTACGGAGGAGGGGGCAGTCTGCCCTTTTGGGGGTGTTGAGAGGAGAAGCCGAAAATGAGATAAAGAGTTTTTGAAAAATACATGTAGTACTTGATTTATGCAATTTTACTGATGTTGCTTCAACATATCATTAATTGTTACTGATTATATTAAAAATATCGCTAAATGATACAAACAGCAACAAAAGGCAAAGTTTTCCTTCTAAAAATAGAAATTGCATCTACACTGTTTTAGGAAACGCATCGATTGACTAATAATTTTTAGAACTGTCTGCCTGATTTTCGCTAAATGATATTTGAAAAAAAAACTGGCAAAGTTTTGTTGCTAAAAATAGAAATTGCCATACTTGAATTTCATACGCATTAGTGTCCCGCAGGGGACCAGTCGGTAGAAGCTCGATTTCCGTAGAACACTGAAAGTGAAGCGACATCGACTAAGGTCAGTGTTTGGGAGGGTGACAACCTCTCGCGGCTGGTTTCTGTGGTCCGTGTACGCTAAAGGGAGCTGGTGTACGTTAAATAGGTAGTGGCTCCAAAGTCCTCCAATGGAAACGATACCACTGTGGGTGCCAATCCCAGGTGACGGTCTCTCTTTTGAAAGCTAGTTCAAAAAATTACGAGACCTTTCAAAGAGGCGGAAATCGGACTCCTGCCTATAAGGGCCCTCAATAATATTATTAGACTCAGAAGCAGCGTACCCATTCTTCCTCGTCACGCGCAAAGACTGTACAACAACAACATACGCATTAGTTTAAGAAACGCCATCAATTGACTAATAATTTTCAGAACTGTTTGCCTGATGCTTGTAAATGCTATTACTACAGTATATTACCTTCAAAGCAACGGAAAGAATATACCATTTTCAACTTTGTTTATTCATCTCATCGTACAAATACTAGTGCCTTTCGAAATTGTTAGCTTATGCAGGCATGTCAGATTATTCCTATTTTAGTACGTAACGTGGAAATCAGCTGGTTTTGGTAAGAAAACGAAATGGTTTCGATTTAAGGAGTAACTCTTTGCTGGGAACTTTCAGGATGACAATACGATATGCATTGTTTTAAACTACATTAGCAGATTGCACTTTATGTACAATTTCTGTAACTAGAAAACAAGTAGAGCAGTTTAAAAATACGATTGGATGTAAAATGTCTTTTGGGAAAAAATTTACTAATTTGTTCCCCTCCAGGAAAGAAAAAGGAGGAAATTCTTCCGAGATCTCTTTTTATGGATAAAATTACGTTTTGTTGCATTCAGCTTTTCGACAGTTTCAAGTTTACGAAATTACTATATTAGTTTGATATTCTACAAAATTAAACGACAAGCAATGTGTACACATTTAGTTCCAGTAGGCATGTAAGGTAACAGCAAAAAAAATAGTGCTTCAGCGTTAAGAGAAAAATAAATGGCTTGTTTGTGACAGTTTAAGAGCTTAGTGGAGGAACATGTTAAATAACAAATAAGTGAATCCGAAAAGAAAAATTGGTTTTAAAGCTCTTGGATTGTTTTCTCTCCCCCCCCCCGCTTTTCCATATAATCCGAGCTTTTCCTGAATGGTGTTGGCTTAAAGAAGTTGCTGATCTACGGTTTGAATTTTCCTTCTGCTTGTTTAGTGTTGAATTTTTCTTTTGTTATTGTAGTGGCATCGGGCCGTGTTAACTCAACTTCTTCAACTTAGTCGGTCATGCTCTACTACTAAAACTATATTCATTTGACGAAGTAATGAGAGGATTAAAAGTTTTATGTTCAAGGGATATAATAGCGTATTTAGTCGGCGAAAAGTATTTTTTAACTTACATAATGCTCACCAATTAAGCTCTTTTAAATTTCTAATTTAATCAAAACAATATGTTATGGAATGTCGACAGGGTGGCGTAGTGGTAAGACGCAGGTCTCTTGCTCCCAAGATCGCAGGTTCGAACCTGATCCAAGTCGGGGGGTTTTCAAGATGCAGAAAATTGTCTGCGCCCATGTCGCATGATTGTACCGGATGAAGGATTTTAAATAAGTTATTAGTTATAGTATATTTTATTTCTTATAACTTATGCCTCATGCTTCCCGTGAACACATTTTCAATACTATATGCATTAATTTGCCATGGACTCTATGATATCATACAGCGTTTTCGAAGCACTTGGTATACATTGACTTCTGAAGAATACCACAGATTTTCTCATTATATTTTGGATTCAGTGTTTATACTTGACGAAAGCTTGTCATTTTTTATCTTGACATCCATTTTTAATCATCCTTATATTTTGTTATTTCAGTCCTTATTCATCCTCAGTTTCATCATCGAATTCCTGTTGCCTATCTTCTACTGGATTTCTTTAAATAAATTTTTACTTATATCTTTACAACAGAATTTTGGACATGTATCACTTGGCTTGGGAGTGATGTAATGATATCCCGCGCAACGCCGGGCATTTCAGGTAGTTGAAAATATTTTACATGTTCCGTAAGTAGCAAAAGCACGTGTATCAAAAGTTATCTATTTACTGCTTTTGCTGAAAAAAACACATTTTGTCTAAATATATTACTTTTGATTTCATCTTTTTTAATGTAAATATCAGTTAAAAACTTTCCATTTTCTGTTTTTCCGGCATGAAAGAAAGCACTCAATTTAAAGTGTTTTACCTAGGTTTAAATCGGTGCTTTTATCTTCAATATTTGCCTGTCATTACCAAAATCGCTGCAATTTCATGCCCTATTTATTTTCAGATCCAGTCGATTAAATGAAGCATAAATGCAAGCAATGGAAATTCATCTTCGAATCGATATGACTTTTAGGAAAAAGAAACATTAAAAAACCATTTCTGATCTTTCATATCAAAATGTAAGAATTTGTGTTTTCATAAAACATGTCATTAACAAACGCGAACTCGTGTTTTGGTATTCACTCCGCAGTTGTCTCATTTTAGAAATACATCTAATTCTGTTTTTTTTTTCATTAAAACAAATTGTTCATTCCAGTATTTCATTCTAAGAAAAAGTCATTTTACTTTAAAAGTTGCGGTTGAATACAATTTCTAATTTTCTTTAAATTTTTTTGCCTATATTCCAAGAAAACAAATTTTACGTATGGCGTAGTAGATCATTTCTACTTCCTTTGTAATGAAAAAAAATTAAATTCGGGAGAACATGATAATCTGATTAAAAATTTTTGCACATTTTTATTTCCCTTTCACATTTTGTAGCCAAATCACGTATGAACTACGAGCTAGTGTGAACAACGTGAACAATTCTGTTATTTTTTTGTCAAAGTTTCTCAGCAATGCTTTTCAGTTTTGTGATACTGATACACACTTCTATGTTCAGTTTCATAAAAATATATTTCACAGTTCATTAGGAATTATTAGGTTCCTAACTGGGCAGCAAAGTGGAATATATATGTTCCTCAGTGGACCAGTTGGTAGAAGCTCGATTCCCAAAGGAACACCGACAGCGAAGCAACACTGAGGTTAGTGTTTGGGAAGGTGACCACCTCTCGCGACTGATTCGCTCCGACACCGTGTACGTTAATGAGAGCTGGTGCACGTAAAATCTGTATTGGCTCCATTGTCCTCCAAGTCAAACGATATCTCTGGGGGTGCCAACCTAGGTGACGGTATCTAATCTGGGAGCTAGCTCAAAATAAGGAGATCCAACAGAGGCAAGGTGCTACGTACGCAGAGCATTTTAATATAATGCTAGAAGTATCTAGAACAGAAAAGTGGGGCACGTCGTAAAATGCGGAGAAATGTCAAGGGCTTCATTTAGGTCATGGAAATA
Organism: Octonoba sinensis; assembly: GCA_038502835.1. NCBI lineage: Eukaryota > Metazoa > Arthropoda > Arachnida > Araneae > Uloboridae > Octonoba > Octonoba sinensis. Next base: position 141,725,380 of record CM076599.1, read on the forward strand.
ATCATGCATGATATAATTTGCAGTGACCCATTATTAGCCAAGCAGAGAGTTGTTGTCTGGGGTATTAGGAAGTCAGGTTTTGAAGTTTAGTCAGCAGCGCATTTTAGCCAGATATCAGAAGGCTTCACTGCAAAAAATTCTAGTTCAACCTTTCACCAAAAAAAAATGAAAAAAAAAAAAAAAAATCATGAAATTTAGCTGCAACCAACATTTGGTGCTAAGGTGAACCACTATAATGGTGCGTAGTGTCACCTAGTTTAACCATGAATGTGAAACTAGGAATCATTACAATGGTTCACCTTTAGTACTAAATATTTGTTGCAGCTAAATCTCACCATTTTTTTCATTTTTTTTGGTGAAAATTTGAGCTAGACTTTTTTACGGTGTTGAAAGGAAATTCTTGTATGATCATGGTGCGTTAAAAATTTTATTTAGTACCAATGCTTCGAAAACTGTTTATTGGTCTATTTAGTACCAATGCTTTGAAAACTGTTTAGTGGTCCTCTTCTCCCTTATTGTTAATGCGATTGTATGTTTTGAAAATGTTCCTTTCCTGCAGATAAGGGCCTTTTTGAAAATTCAAGTTCTTTTTAGAGAGCCTTGCCTTTTGAAAATGTTTTCCCCTGTCAGAAATTTTGTCCTCACGCTGAACTCACGCTGAACATCCTCACGCTGAACTTTTTTTTGCATCTCGACTTATTCAATACTTTTTTTTCCTGGGTAAAGATGTTTTTTCTTTGAATTTGACAGCTTGTTATTGTTTCTCTTTTAAGTCCCACCATTGATTCTTATGTGAGAATATAATGTTGAAAAGATGATGCAATGATGTAAACTATGACTAATTTCTCATATATCAACGTAAAAAATAAGTTATTGATATACAACCTACTTTTCACTTAGGCTCTGTTGCTTTTTGATATCAACTGAGGTACATATGTAAAACAAAAAAATCTTTCGGATAACACAGAAACATTCATTTATCTATTAATCGAATTTGTTACTACTAGTGCAAAGTATATTAAGCTGATTTTATTTAAAATATTCAAATCTATATCCACTTAGAAGTTTTTACATTTAGCAACAGAAGTTACGGAAAGAAAAACAACCTGCTTCATAAAAATTCGAACCATATCATAACATCTGCAATCATATCACAACGTCCAGCAGTGAAGCAGTCGGTAGAAGCTCGGCTCCCGCAGAACACCAAAAATGAAGCAGCAATACCTATTACAGGCTTAAAAGTAGAAGAATATTGTAAATCAGTACAAAAATTATGCATACCTTGCAAATCTCACAAAAATTCCCGCAGTGAACCAGTCGGTAGAAGCCAATGGTAGAAGCTCGGTTCCCGCAAAACACCGAAACTGAAACAACAACGACCGAAGTCAGTGTTTGGGAGGGTGACAACCTCTCGTGGCTGGCGGTTTGGGACGTGTACGGTAAAGGGAGCTCTTGCACGTTAAATCCGTCGTGGCACTAATGTCCTCCAAGTGAAACGATACCCAAAGATGTCGAGAGAGGAAACAACCTCGGAGACAACCGAAGGACGAAGATCATAGAGAAAAACCAACACCAAGAAGAGAATTAACCACCGGACATGACTAACCACCGAACGTGACAGAAGAGAATGTAAAACGACAAACGGACCCGGGCCGTTGTTTGTAATAGGATCTAAATATCCTATGTGTACCCGAGGGCCGCCAGCATAACGGCTGGCAATGTTATTGCACATATTTTCTGATTTAGTCTTTTTAATCAAGAACTGGTACACTCGTACCAAATGTAAATAATAATGAAAATAAAAACGAGGAACACAGCCGGATCGTTGGTTGGCCTTCGAAAATGGTTGCAACAGAACCTCCCTAGCGTGCTAGTTCCCTGGAAACCTTCGGGTAGAGCAGGGCATGGGAGGTTCATTGGGTACCTCTGGGGTGCCAACCCCAGGAAATGGTCTCTCATCTGGGAGCTGGTTCAAAAACTAGGAGACCACATTTATGAGAGGTTTAGTCAGTCTTCAGTCCCTGTGATTCCTCGCTCAAGTGAAGATGTATACCTTAGCCATGGAGCGGTTGCGAAATTGCATTTTATTTTCAGCTACATGATCTTCTGGACTGGGTGTAGGCTTTCCTACACCAAGGGGATAAGAAACAACAACATACGATATTCTTTGTTCTTATTTTAAAATGGTAATTGTGATTTACCAGTCACTAGTTTTTTTTTCCATTTCGCCTTTTATTGCATCCCTTTGACATTAAAGGAAATTTTTTCATGCCAATAGAAAAGTTACATGACAGAAATTACATAAAGCAGGGGAACCTACGTTTTCAATAAAAAAATAATATGGACTTGAAGTGTTAGTTTATTGGTTATTTCAATAGAACCTGTTGTTATGATAAAATGCTTGAAACGAAAATAAAAATGTTGTAGTACTAAATAAGCTACGTATTTGAAAGAAACCTCAACATAGACAGAGAAAAACCAGTGGTGAAATGTTTAACATACTTCTTTTTTCAAGGAAGGAAAGTTCTACTTAAACAAAGCGCACTTTTAAATGTCAAATAAGCAACATAGAAAGTGGTACTGACACAGACTATATACATCAAGCTTTCGGAAAACAATCCCATTTTTCCAGAAGTAAAATTTGAGCAAAATTTTGCAAGGAGAATTTGAATTGAATTAAATCCATATTCAAATGTTCAATTAATAAATCCTTACAATGTGATTAATAAGAGAAAAACCGTTTACCTTCGCTTTTTGGCAGAATACTTTTGAAAGATAAATATTTAAATTTTATTTTCACGTAAATGCTTAGATATGTAATTTCAGGAGACGTTTTGTTAAAGGAAAAAAAAAATTCACCGCACATTTAAATTTACGAAAGGATAGAAAATTGTTCCGGCTAAATGGATGTGTGTTCAAATTTCATCCTTTCAAAAGGAAGGAATTGAAGATGGAACTATTTCTTTTACATTTTTCTTGTTGTATTTTCGGCTAAAGTGCTTTTGACTGCATTCAAGCATCTAGAATGAATTTTCGTCTTTCTGCTTTCCCTCGGCGATTTACGACAATAAATGTAAAATGCTGTTTGCTATTAGGAAAATACTCATGCTTTCTCTTTTTCGAAAACAATGTAACAAAAATACGAAACAGAACGGTGAAATCTGAGTACATAGAAATGGTGCAGAATTGTATGTATTCTTAGGAAATTCACTAGAGTATTTCAATTTATAGATATACTAGTACGCTCGGCGGTCATACGAAATGACCGCTGTTCTAGATATCATAAATTGTAATTAAAATGATTTGTGAAAAGGTGTCTGCTAATTCAAACGGAATTACCCAGGTCAGGCGGCGAGGACGCCCCTTCGCTTACTGCCCCACACTACTATACATTTATTTACTATATAATCAAATTGTTTGTGAAAAATATATACTTATCATCGAAAGAACTTATTGAAAATTTTATTATGCTTTTCAAAACAACAGTTTTAACGAAACTGGGACAAAAGAGCGCTGCCACTCTAATAAGAAAAATATGAAAAGGGCAGACAATGAATAAATAAATTAAAAAGAAAGAAAGGATTAAATTAAATTCGCGTATACATTAATTTTTAACGGAGATTGAAATACAGCGAAGCCTCACTCAATATGAGGTTAACGGAGATAAACGTTTCGATTGTTATTAGTATATTTGTTACATTTATGACAATAACAGTGGCAACTGCATTGATTTGTTTGTTCACATGGCAACTGTAATTATATGTTTGGAAATGAGGGCAACAATGCAAAAGTAAAATAAAACGGGTCAAAAAAATCATTGAAAAATTTTAAAAAATTAATTAAAAAAGAACTAATTGAGTCACAACTTTCATTTTTGCGGCGATGCGTTTCTCGGGTCGTAAACATTAACCGTGCCGAATGTGGTCCCGATCGGTAAAACGGCCTGGGATACTATCGCGGACAGACACAGACAGAATAAGGCGCTTATATATAAGATATTACATCATCATACGAAATTTAGTTTCCCGTACATAACACACATAAAATATTCCGTTTCTAATATTTTTTTTCATTTTAAGTTTCGTCGTAAGCGACAATTTAACTTGAGCCTTTTATTGTGGTTAAACAGCATACGAATGCATAAGCATGCAAATAAGAATAATGTAACTGTTTTGGGGTTGCAAAGAATCCCTTTGCGAATGCAATGAGATGTGAGTTTCAGGGATGTAAGTCATCCGAATTTGATTCACTTGCATGATTTATGGTTATGACCAGGAAGTCTTTGGATTGACAAAGGGGTTCTTTGTAATTCCGAAACAAGTACAGTGGTACCTCCTTTACGGGTCCCCTCTAATTGAGGGACACTTTTTCTGGTCCCAGTCCCTTTGGGAGGGGGGGGGGACTGAAATGTATTTACCTCTGAATAAGAGACACTATTTAAGGGACATTCACAGAGAAAAATTTTCAAAACTCAAGTTATATAGAAAAGAAAAACTTCTGAAAGTTGGTATGAGTCCTAGAAGCATGAACAAAGAAACAAGTGCATTTTAAAGTGATTTCCAAAACCTATTTGTGAAGGCTTTTCCCTCTTTTGTGCTATGGAATTGTGTGCTCAGCATTGACAGACAGTACCCGGTTACCAACAAGTTTTTATGCAAGGATTTTAAAAAGTACGCTAAACGACATTTATACTGTATTGCCCAAACTACTTACTTTAAAACAAACCCATTTAATAGATTTATTCAAATATTTTTGTGAGTTACAAAACTCTGCCAATACGACATTTATGCTAAAATGTTAGTTTTTTAATGAAAAATTTTAAATATCAATAATTTCGACATATTTTGTATGCATGAGACATTTTCAATATTTACACTTCAATGGTAACGCATGTTTATTATTAAAAAGTTCAATTAAGTTATAACACTATATATAAACTAAGTTTTACCACTATATGTTCATAAACTGCTGTATACACATATAAGTAAACACTATATGTGTATACATAAATTTATGAACATCTGAGGAACGGACACATATATTTAAGGGACAAAATTTCCAGTACTCTTAGTGTCCCTTATTGAGAGGTTTTACTGTATATGCACTTTTTGTGTAGCATATTTTTGGGTCATAACCTTTTTTTTTATTGCAATTATTTTTCGAACAAGCAATTTATTTTTTCAAAAATATGTTTTCTTAGTTTTGTTTAATGTAAGACTCTTAATACAGTAAAACTCATCTACGGTACACCAGCGGTACAAAAATATTTGTCCGTATAAGAGAGATGTCTGCAAAAGAGGTTTTTTTTTAATTTCATACTTTACTGGCAGGGAATTAAAATCTATCCGCCTAAGAGGAGTGTCCGCATTTGGAGGGTATCCGTTAGAAAGAGATTTACTGTATTTTATTGGGAACTTTTTACAATCGAACATTCATTATTTAACAAGAAGTTCGGTCTAGTACTATACGAGTCTACTTTCCCGTATATATCAACATCAAATTTATAATCTCGCTATCTCTCTCTCTTTCTCATTTAGCTTAGTTCTAAATTGCTTCAGATGTGTCTTTTTCAATAGTTAATGCATATTTATGTAATCATTCATTTATTAATTCCCTCATTCCACTATTCATCCCTTCATTCATGATGTCATTCATTCACTAATTTATCCATTCATGCTTTTCGCTTACTCATTTATTCATTCAGAAATATACTTCAAAAATCTAGATAAAAAATGTCATTGGAAAGTAGGCTCGTTTAGTTCCGGATAAACTTGGTATTTGTGGATTTTCTAAGACATAAGATAGTTCCGATAAAGTTTTTTAAACGCAAATCCGTCAGCAAGATCAGGATTTATAGGTGATTGAAATTTTTCATACGCGCTAATGTTAAAAATTTGTTAACTGTTAAAAAAAATGAACAAAAAATTGTTCAAATAAAAAACTAAAATATGGAAATGAGGTATTCTCGCCTAAATCTTTCCAATGAAAAAAAACATCTTTCGAATCAGACAAAGTTTTAGTGTGTGTGTGTGTGGGGGTGGGGGGGCTACCAAGTAACCTTCCAAAGTTACTGGGGGAAGGGGTGGACAGACAAGCATTTTCCCTACTTCAAAACCCTATTTTCATTTTTTTAAAATTTTTAATTATTTATTTAACTATTTCACTCATTTTTGACTTTTCTTTATTTTTAACGATATTTTTACGATGCTTAAGCCTTCTTCCACACTTTTTTAAAAAAACTTTTTCCGGCAAGGAAGCTAAAAAGCAAAATTTTCAGACAAACGTATCTCAAAAAATATTAAAGAGCCTTATAACAAGTTTAGAATTTAATATTTTTCTGCACAATGAATATGGCACAAATCATACAGGAAGGGTAACAGTCGGGGTTCACATAGTTCAGGACTTCTTTTACGTACTTTTGGTTGGAGAATATTCATCGTAAATGTGACTGTACTGAAAGAAAATTCAATAAAATTTAAATTGGTCTAATCTAATCGTGAAAAGGTAACTCCTCTTAATGTTATTCATTAAATCTTTCGCGGAGTACAACTTCCAATGTTCGATTTTCATTAAATAGAATGCAATGAAAATCAATGAAGAAAACTCACGAAATGAGACGAAGAAGCCAATCGTTTGTTTGTTGGAAACAATATTTGTCAATATAATGTTTTCTGCTAACAATTTGATCTCAAAGTCTGAAAATCATTACTGAAATGTATTTTTCATTTACGAATTAAAACAAATATAATATTAAAGATAATCGTGCTATTTATTCCATTCAGATGAGAGAAAGATTATGATTGAAAATAGATAATACTTAAAAATGTCATCAAATAGAAAACAATTAAGTAAGTGAAGTTTTATCTTATTTTGTTCATCAAAGTAGTGAGACGTTAGAAGGGCTTTGAAAATAAATTATTTGCTTGTGTTTGTTTGCAAAACGGACGATGAAAAATTGATCGCCTAATTGAATATGAAAGCTAAGTAATATTTCATTTTGTTTATCCTTTTGAAAACAGCCGTAAATTATCATCTACGTAAAGACATTAGCTCGGATCCATATATAAGGTATTTACTGTATAAATTTATGATTTGAAGATAAATTTTAACTAATTAACGTTTATTGCATAACGCGTTTCTGAGCTTTGAATTTTGTTGTTGGTAACGTGCCTTCATCAATATTTACAAAGAAGCTTTGGGTATTGTGGAATAATCTTAATTATAAATTTCGAACAAAATATAATTGATTAAAAAAAATAAACTCAAAACTGAAACAAACTTTTCCTAGTTGTTACTATTTATGTTTGAACTATTGTAGTTTATTCTGATCAAATTTGAAAATTAAAAAAAGAGTCATTTGGATTTTAATAAGAAATAGTCAGATGATATGGAATAGGAGATTTAACATTTGAACTGTCACCTATCAAGACATCATACAAGTCGCCACGTCGGGTTGTATAGACTCGAATTTAAAAATTAGTAAATCGGGTACTAAAAAAAATAAAACATTGTGTATTAATTTCAATATAATGTAAGAATATGTAACATATAAAAAGCATAGAAAAGAAAAGAAATTACATGAAATTTAAAGATGTAATAAATTGTATAAACATAGGCCTCTTAAAAACAACTACCTTTGTCAATATGACCCGACGTGACAGCTAATGGGTTAACTACTAACATTTGACGAGAGGCAAGTTTTAATGACTCATATAAAAGCGTAATATTGATCAAGAATTTGACAGCAAAAAGAAAATTTTATATTATCTTATATATTAAAATCCGAAAGTAAACAAACGTATGTATATGCATCTGTGTATGTCGCGCTATCTTCTCATGAACGGCTGAGAATTAAGAGTCGGGTGAATTATCAAAAATTTTTCCAAAGAAGCCATTTTGCTTATTTCCATCTCGGTGGGAGTTCAATGAGCGTAGATACTAATTCAAAACGCGATAGGTTTTAAAGCGCCGTTTTATTTTATTTGCATTGTTACTATTTCATCAAACTGACCTCTTACGCCCAAGTTCGCAAGATCAATCCTGGCCCAAGTCGGTGGATTTTCAAGATGTAGAAAACCGTCAGCGCCAATGTCGTATGATTATGCGACATGTTAAAGATCCCTTGAGTATCCAATTGGCTTAGATGCTCTCGGCTAAATTAACATTTCTAGTGCAGTTTCGCATCATTTAAAGCTTAGGTCCCGCCATCTTGGGGGATACTGAACGTCAAGATTATCAAAAGTGGCAATGGCATCCGCCGATAGTGGTGCTACTTAAAAGAATGGGTGCCGATTTCCGGGGAAAGCTCTAGGTTTGCAAAGGTTAGTGACTTAACGCAACCCCATTAGAAAGACCTTTTCAACAATACAGCTGCAAACTGTAGTTTTACAAATCAAATGCTAATCAACGTTTTTAGCCTTTTGAGGTATCGCTGGATTTTCTCTACATTAAATTGCTGAGCGTGAATAAATAGGAAAAACCCTTTAGTGATCGTCTACGTAAATATTAAAGTACGTAAAGATATTACCCAAGAAATCTCGAAAAATGTCAACGCCCATCATTTATGACAATTTTGAAGCGCAGGGGATATTTTTATAATAAATTCGTTATTGGGACTGAATTTTTATATGCATTATTGTGTAATATATATTTGCAAGTAGTTTTCCTGAGGAAATGAACAATATTTGAGGTAGCCCGTGCAACCTCAGGCGATGCAGCTAGTTATCATCATTATTATTTGATGCCTTAAGTCTTCCTGCAGTTTATACATTTGTCCTTAGCTTACTTTTTTTGTTGCTTTACATTTTTTCAGTTTTGAACTTTTTTATAGGTATAATAGGTTAGCACAGAAGGCACACAATGTTTTCATTCACTGTTGAACTTTTTTCCAGATTTGGCGTTAATCGGGGGTGTTCCATTTTAGTGTTGCGTTTAATTCGGCACTTGAGCTTTCAATAATTACCTGCCAACTATACAGAAACAAATGAGCTAATAATGAGAATTGCATCTCTTTTAGTAGCAAGTATTATATTTACAGCACACATTTCTAGAAATTAATAGATTTTTGAAGAATTCCTCGAATACATTTCTAAAAAATCGAAAACAAAGATTTCTGCACAACAAACGTTTTGAAGAAATTGAAAATTGAAAGAAATTAATTGCAAAGTATCACTGGTATATTTAGCAGTGGGTAATAATATTACCCTCAAAGTGCTCCACTTAATGGAAGAGAAATATCAGTATTCCATATTACCAGACTATTCTATACACTGTTAAAAATTTCCGTCAGAAAATAAATAATATAACCATTCATTTGATTGTTATTTTACCACATTTAATTACAACAGTCGAATAACCATTAAAAAGTTGGTACTCAAACCGCTGATTTTGAAAAAAAAATGGTTTATTCTCTCTTTCTCCTAAAGAACGTTTAACTAACCGTAATTTCCAAGCGCCGCCTCGGTCTCGTAGTCGATAAGAAACGGGCGTCCATCTTGGTTGTGGAACAAATAAGTGTGAAGATTAAGCCGGCCACCACACCACGCAATCTTAACCCTTACCGTCGTATGTTGTTGATAAAGTATGAATAAAGATTTATCAGTTCAAATCTGCATGTGTATATAAAAAAGAAGAAAAAAAAAAGAGGCTTAAGCAATGGTTACTAAATAGAAACACATACACACGTAAATCAAAAATTGGAGACATCGGATTCCTGAACTGTTTGCGAATGAGCGAACCCATAATTTGAGCTTTTGAAGCTAGTTTGTATTTTAATTTTTGCAGCAAATAAAATGATTTTCGTCAATATACAGTAAATTTAGACCAAAAATGACTTTGAATAAAATCAAAAACTGAAATCTCAATTTTAATGCAGTTTGCCTGTTGGAAAAGAAGATTTATTGATGAATAAACGGCCACTTTGAGTGGTGTACATGGCCGAATGGTTAGAGCGCAAGGTTGGTATACCATACACCCGGGGTTCGATTTCCGCGCTCCTCGTTTACCATTTCTACGGATCAAAGATTCTACGCCTCAAGATGGTTCTAAAATCCTAAAAATTTGCATTTACAGTTTTGAAACCATACTACTTATAAATGGTTACGAAACCGTAAACTTTTGTATTCACGGCTTTTTAACCAAGCGTGAATGGAAATGGTTTAGTCCCGTAAAGGTACAAAAATGTTCCAAACCATAAATTTAACAGTGAATTAGATGGACAGACTGCTTCCGGCTATTTAACCGTATTTTCATGATTGAAATTTCTAACAGTGTAATACTCGCAGTTCCTCCGTATTTTTATTGGTTCACCTTTTAATTCTTTTGAATTAGCAATTTCTTAAAACTTTTTTTATATTATGTAAACATCATATGTAAATGTACACCTCTCTTTTACATTAATGTATTAAGTTTTCGATGTTTTAGTACGAAAGCAGAACTTCACAGTCAAACATAAAGCAACCGTATCTCATATTTACCTGATCTGCATCTTTCTTACACCTTGCTTGCGCCTAACGTCGAGCAAACCTGAGGTATACATACCATTTTCCGTCACAGAATTTCACCTCTGCCTTCCTGTCATATTCTTCTCTCTTCTTACATGTTCAATTTTAAGTAATTTAGTGTTAAAAAAGTAAATTATTTCAAAAAAGCAAAAGCGAATGCGTATTTTTTATTTTTAGTTAAGTTCATATCTTGAATTTATTAATCATCAAATGCAACAAATTTTCGCTATCAAAATCACATTATTTCGCAGAAAACTCATTTACTTCTGTGCCAGTGAGGCTATCAATTTTCATTCCTTAGCTTTTCGGGGAATGTTTGCAGCGAAATTAAATTCAAATTTGCAGTAAACGTGATCTCGTGTTATTAAAATGCAAGTTATTAAATTACATTTCATTAATACTCATTAATTGGATGATATTTCTTAAATTTATGAAGAATTTCCTTTTTATTTCATACGAGCATGTCATCCAAGAAAATAAATGAAGTATACGGCCTGATTTGAATCGAATAGTATGTTTCGATTCAAATCAGGCCGAAAATTAGATATTTTCTGAGTTAAAAAGTAATAAGACGATTCTATTTTGTGTAATGTGATCTCATTTGGGTTATGAGATTGGATTTTTCCAACCCAAAGTTTTAAAGTTCAGCATAGTTCTTAAAATTGTCTATCTATTACAATATCTCTCTCTTATATATACTTTTATATATTATATCTCTAGCCTGTGTGCTTTTCTGTCGCTCCGTATAATCTTCCTTATTCCTTTATCAAATTTTATGATTTACCCCTCATTTCCGTGCCGGCTAATGACGAAAAATAGACCCCCGATCTAAAATTGTACCTCTTCTCTTGAATTTGAGATTTAAGATTATCTAAGAAGAGGTTCTTTATTGGATGCCAAATGGGTGCTCTGTATGCTGGCGTTATCTGTTATCAAGTAAACAAACAAGAAAGTCCCCTGTTTGGGGCCGTTCATAAATGACGTCAAGCTTTTTTCCCATACATTTGACCCTCCTCCCCCCTTTGTCACAATATGTCACACTTCAGTGGACCCCCCTCCCCTTCCTTTGTCACGCGTCACTCTATGTTGCATAATGCATGATGTCACACTTCTTGTTACCCCCTGCCCTCTCCTTGTCACACCTTATCACAATTTCACGAACCCCCCTCCCCCCCTCGAAGCGTGACATCATTTATGAAGCGTGACATCCCTTTTTATTGTGCAGAAAATTGGACAGTAGTTGCGTCTGTGTGTTAAACTTATTCAATCGTTAGGCTCTGCACATTCATTTATATTGTGAATGTGTAGAGCCTAAACAACCAACAACAACTATATTTTAAGTAATGGAACTGTTCCGTCATCGTATTTTAATGCTACGCATACTACTAATAAAACAATTTACCATAATTATTGTGATTACATTATTATTTTGAATATACAGTGAAACTCTGTTATAGCGTTATTCAAGGGACCGGGATATTTATGATGCAATAGCCAAGTGACGCTATAAGCGAGCAGCATTACTATTGATTGGCGAATGAAGGGACTGGAATTTCTTGACGTTATAACAGAGTTGTCGCTATAAACGATGTCGTTATAACAAAGTTCAACTGTATAAATAATAGCAGGGAAACATTGTAACAGCTATGTGTACCGATGTGTTCAATTACATGGCTTCTTTTGCACCAACACCCGTTTACTTTTTTCTATTCTTCTTCATAATGTACTTTTCACAAAGTAGTGCAGAACTCTGCACGGATCAACTAGTATATATATTACGCAATAGAAACACCAAAACACAATACTATATTAACATTTCTTTTTGAAAATATTGCATAAATATGTAGCAAAATATAGCATTAGCAGAAAATTACTTAATGTTTGTTGACACAAAGGTATCAACTATGATTTTACAACTTCGATGCTGGAAAATAACTGATTGGAGAAAAAAAATATATATTGGAAAACAATTTTATTTTTATTAAAAAAAAATGTATATGAAAAATGTATGGTGTTTTATGACGTAGCTAGTATTACAGTTATATCAGTAACAGGTGACAAATAAAAAGTTTTTAAACACGATTAACGAAAAAGGTAAACAAAACAAAAGAAAAAAGACAATCATTGAAAAGTAAATCAATCAATCAAAACATTATTAACTTTTATTAAAATCTTTCATTCTCTGCTACTTCTATGCTCAAATGTTTTCAATAAAGCTTTTCGTTATTTCGAAATCTTTGTAACTAGTATTATCTTTCAAAATTTGTTCGCTGTTACTGGTTGTTCGAAGTTTTCAGACTTCATATGCTTCAAAACTGAAAAGTTTCTGAATTATTAGTTGAAGTAGCAACATCGTTTTATTACACATTTTCTCTTGAGAGAAGATAACAAATTTTTAATAATAATGTTCTGCTTGATGGAGCAAAATGAGATATTATGCTACTTATAGTTATTGAAGCCTTTTGAATTTTAAATTCAACTATTTTATTTCAAGCATTATTCCATATTTTACATATAAAACTTTGGCTTTCGCATGTAGATGTTCTTGGAAACTGCTCTAAGTTTCCGAAAAGAAATATGAAGGTATTTAATTTGAAAAATGATTGCATCTATTAGTTATCAGTAAACGCTTGTAACAAAAGAGTTTTCAGAATATGCCCTTTTTTTTGTTGTTAAGTAGTTTTAATATTACAAGAGTTCACCCAGCGTCAAAATTCAACCGGTATTCATGAAAGCTTTCTAAATTTCAGGCTGGAACGTTTAAAAAACTTTTAAACATTTTGCTTTGACAATAGTTTGTTTTACTTACATATTTCTATTAGCGGTAATCTCTCCTCAGTGTGACGCATTAACCACTAACTTAGTCGTTAAATTAATTGCATTGGTAAAGTAAATTATGCATATGTTTTTTAATTCCGGAGTCCTTCTCCTGTAGAGAAAATTGAAGTAAAAATGTTCATGCTACCCTAATACTATTGAATAAATTAGAAATACAAACACTTAATTTCAATTTAATCAAACGTTCAAAACGCTAATGAAAATCCACAAACTCACAAAATGCTTATTCGAAGCAAAATAACACGTCATCGCACTTATTTCACTTTACATTATATTAGACATTGTTAGCTTCAAATTGTATTTTATTATTTTATTTTGTTCGGCCTTGTACTAGACAAACAACTTGACTGACTTATCATACATACATACATGTATATATATATTGGAAATGGATTAACTGACAACTTAAGATTGGTATAATTTTGCTTTGACATTTATTTAATATATTGCATTTATCTTTATTTTATTCTTGACAATTCTTTTTGAGTTATAAATCATAAAAAAGTATTGAGTATTGTACAACTATCATAGATTGTAAATATAAAGAGTATGATAGGTATGACGAATCAAGAGTTCTATAAAAAGGCTTTGAATCTACGTCCAGATTCGAAGGAAAAAAACTATTTCCATTTTTTTTATTGATAACACTAAAACTCATCAATAACTACTAAATAAAGAAAAAATAAAATCGGTTTGTAAACAGAGGAAATAATGGTACTTAACTGTTTCGTCTTTGCTTATTTATAAACTCATGTTTGTGAAAAATACAACACCATGAAGGACTTACGCGAGTGAGCTGAAATTTTCAGGAAATGCAAAGTAGCGCATGATATGCAAATGATTAGAATTTCAAATCCGTAGCGCATGCGTATGCTGAGCAGCGCCCTCTGAACGGCGGAGGGATCCGAATAAATAGACGGCTGTAGCGAGGCGTGTATGGTTATCGGTGGTTATCTGCTAGTGGTAAACGTTAGATCAATCTTTACTTATGCCTCTTCGACGAAAGAGAGCGAGATTTGAACAACTTACAGAGTTTGAACGGGGGAGAATCATCGGCCTTCGTGAAGCTGGATTGTCGTATCGTGCAGTAGCCGCTCGTGTGCAGCGTAACAGCAGCACAGTGATGCGTGTTTGGAAGTAGTGGATGGACGAGGGTCGGACAACTCGGAAATCCGGGAGTGGACCGCGAAATGTGACGTCAACTCGCGATGATAGACACCTGGTCCGCATGGCGCGGACGGACCGTACAGCTTCCTCTGGACAATTGGCAGCACAGTGGTGAATAGCTACAGGTGTTTCATTGTGTGCTTCATCAATTCGTAGACGTCTGCTGCAGCGTGGACTGCGCGCAAGGACTCCTTTATACAGGACCCCCCCTCACGCTAAACCATCGCCACCTGCGGCTACAATGGGCCAATCAGCATAGAGACTGGCGTGCTGATTGGCAGCATGTCGTGTTTTCTGACGAATCCCGCTTTAATTTGTGGTACCATGATGGCCGCATTCGTGTCAGACGCTATGCCGGTGAACGCCACCTTCCGGAGTGCATTATCGAACGCCACAGTGGACGAACACCCGGAGTTATGGTCTGGGGCGCCATAGCCTATCATGGACGATCTCAATTGGTACGAATTGTGGGCAATCCGAACAGCAACCGGTACATCAGTTAAGTTCTACATCCCCAAGCTGTTCCGTTCCTTCAAAACTTTCCAGGCGCTGTATTTCAACAGGACAATACCCACCCTCATATTGCTAGGACTGTTCAATCCTTCTTTGCAACGCAGCAGGTACCGCTTCTTCCTTGGCCTGCGTATTCCCCGGATATGTCGCCAATTGAACATGTGTGGGATTTCGTTGGTCGGCGTCTCGCTCGTGATCCTCGTCCTGTTGCTTCTGTAGATGAACTTTGGTTACGCATACAAGCAATATGGAATGCTCTTCCTCAGGCAGACATTCAAAATTTGTTTGACTCCATGCCACGTCGTGTAGCAGCACTTATTGCGGCACGTGGTGGCTACACAAAATACTGATTCCGATCTCTTGTTATTGTTCGTTTGCTTTGAAAATTTAATCATTTATTTGTACCACTACCACTCAACTGTGTATTAAATTTCATTCAATTATGACGATTCCTTCATGGTGTTGCAATTTTCACAAACATGAGTTTATATAGATTTATTAAACAGCCTAGGATAAAAATATATCCCTATCAAGCAAAGTACACTGATGGGGGTGTATAGCAAAACAGAGGAGCAGGAAGCCCGAAGGTGTGAAGGAATAATATTTTTAAAACATTATATTTAATCGAAATGTGCTAAGATGGAAAAAAAATCGTTAATTTTGAGTCTATTATAATACAGATGAAGCACTTTGCATGACTTGAACGATGATTTTGGAATTTTAGGTGCCAAATGATAGTTTTGAATTTCTGGCAAACCCTTGTCGTTATTTAATACGTAGGAGAATATGAAGTGGAAAATATAAAGTGCATTTATGAATTGCATGGGGAAAAGGATGTGGTGGTAGTTATTTAAAAATGCTTAACTGGTTTTCTTTCTTTTGGGAGAATCTGTTTGTTTCGACAGATATGACGTAAAAAATGATGGCAGATTTGGGAATGGAAAAATTCATTTATTTAAACAAATACTCTATATAAGTAATTCGGAAATGTACTGTGAAAGCATTCGGTACGAAACACAAGCGCTTCAAAATTTAAGTCAACGGTTATGAACGAACAAGTGAACAAATCAAGGTTATGAACGAACAAGTGAACAAATCAAGGTTATGAACGAACCAGTTAACAAATCAAGGTTATCAACGAACAAGTGAACAAATCAAGGTTATGAACGAACAAGTGAATAAATCAAGGTTATCAACGAACCAGTGAACAAATCAAGGTTATCAATGAATCAAACGAAATACGCGATGAAAATGACGAGGCAGCAGTTTCTAACGAAAAGAAAATGATCCAGAGGAATTTCTCCATAACATAGGTTTCGTTTTTATTGGTAACAAAGTAGTGACCAAGTGATCAGTCTCAACTAGAGATTTTGTTCAGAACAAAAGCATCTAGAGTGGCTTGAATATTAGAATGGCGACAAAAGCGACGATTTTTGTCACTGCGCAGCCGCGCCTGCAGCTATCGTTCAAATTGATCCAATCAAGGTTCACTAATATATATGAAGGTGGCAACTGCGCTTGCGTAGTGAAGAAAATCCCATTGTCGTCACTCTGGTGCTCACAGATTCTGAAAGCAGTTAAGTATTCACACAACATAGCACACATTTGGAAAAACGAACGGTACACAAAACTTGTTTTGAAATCTCTGGTCGACAGTTTAAATAACTGGATGAAAGTTCTGAAGAAAATACGAATTTCCGCTTGAGGATTGTTCTAGAATTAATGTCCTAATCCTGCCGGGAAAAGATCCGAAATAAATTAACTAGCCACTGAAATAGTTCTACCTGTTGGGAAGAAAACGGGCGGCCCTCTATTGCCTGGATTAAAAACAGCCTTTTCCGCAAGGGATGCAAGAGTTGAAACCACTGTACCATTTCTCCTGAAAACTTCTTCCCTGTTTAAGAGATGGTAAAATAAATATTGGTCACATTGAACAATTGTAAAATAAAACACTTTTTGTTCAATGCAAAAATAATCACATTACACTTCTCTAATTTCAACTATTTATAATGTGCTTACTTAAAAATATCTTCCCACCTAATACACCGGAGTAAAATAATCACTAAATATTTCTCATTACTCTGACATCTTGAACAAAACAAAAGAACATTCAATGTAAAAATTTTAACAATTATAGTATCTAACTTAAATGAAAATCGTAAGCAATGTGTAAATATATTGGTTAAAAACAAAACATAGCCGTAATTACATATTCCATAATGTCAGCGGCTAAAAATTAAATTCAAATTATCTACTAAAATTTGCTACTTAATGATTATATTAAAAATTATCCATAAATCGAACTCAATCATATTCTATCGTAAACTTGAAGTTAAATCAAAATAGCAACCCATTAAAATGCACACTAAAATTGGTATATTAGCAGCCATCTGTAGCATTGGGATTGATATTAAAATTCAACGACCATTTATGTGATAGTCAAATAGGTAAATAGCTAATTTTAGACTGTTCGTAGGATTTGAATCATGAATAAAAGGGTTGAGATTGAAATGCGTGGTATTTTCTGCCTTTAAATCAGGTTTCTCTCTCATTGAAAATCTCATATTAATTGTCAATACATTTAGCCACAACCGTCTTGCCCAGTTGTGTACTTTGTTACTCTTGTAATTTTAAACGATGTTCTTAAACTTTTGTGCATTTAAAATTTCAACAAATAATGTTCTTTAATTAATCTATTTTTTCACGGAATATTCGTGCTGCACTATACTTTCAAAAATACACAGAGGTAGGTCTATGCAAAATGGCTATATTGATGTGCCTGATAGGTATTTCAAACTTTTTCAATATAATCAAATTAATAACATATTTATTGTATACAGAGTTAGAAGATAGCTTTATTGTATTAGCTCATACATCTAAAGCGTTTATTAAAACAAGAATTTTTGCTTACTTTCTAAACCTATCAAAAGTCATTCCCCTCACACGCAACTTATATCACATACGAATATAAAAAAATACCAGTTCTGATCAAACTAATTACATGCGTTCCTTGTCTAACTTTTACCGTTTGAATCTTTTTCTCTTCTTTACAACCATTTTTTATTTGGCAAAAGCTCATATTTCGAATCATTTCATCACTTATTGAAATTCAGGATGTTATGAAAGCTCAAACAGCGACAGGGACATGTTTGAGGTAAGGTTATTGTTTCTTTGTTTACGACCCATTCAGGTCACATAGATATTCGAGTTTATTTGCTATTCTTAAGGATATGATTCAAACTCTCGTCTAGTGTGACAGATAGAACAAGACATCCCAACAGATTTTAATATACAAAGAAGAAAATATACCTAGGGGAAAGTGGGAATCGAACCCACGCCTCTTTCACTCCGCGCAGGGATGCACCGGAACCAGTCGATTAGACCACTCAACCACTGAGGCCCCCTGGTAAGGTTAGGTGTCTCAAAATCTGTCATTCCTTGGTAGAGCATATAGTGTGCAATTTACCATATAGCAAGTGATGGAAAGAAGAAGAAAAAGGCTTTGACGAGATATCTCGTCCCTTCAACCTGTAACTCTGTGATTGCCCGACCGCAAGATGGTTAATCTGATATCCTTTAACTTTGCAAATGCCTCCTACTTTTAACAGTTCTTAAACTTTAAAAACTATCATCAGCAAGAAGCAATTGCAAAATTAAGGAATATCAGCGTATTAAAGCAGACTTTTCAAAGATGGAATTACCAGGATACAACGAAATGCAAATTCTATATTTCACAACAATCAAGTTTTACCTTTTTAAATAACTTTTATTCATTAACACTTTTTCTTTTTACTTCGTTTCTGCAGATTTTACTCCACAAAACATTTAAGGGTGCTTTCACACCAAAAGGCGACAAAGACAATTTTATTGTCTCGTCTGCGCATGCCCACAGAGAGTAATTTTACCTGCAAAATTAGACTATGGGCTTGCTCAGATTAGAAAGGGCAGTAATATTGTCTTTGTCGCCTTTGGTGTAAAAAACCCTAACACAAACAGCATACTTATAAATAAATATACTTGTACAAATATTCATATGCTTTTTTCTTGATTAACAAACGATATGTCAGACTTCAGTGCAATCAAATTTGACAAAAATAAATCTCGTAGTAATTACCACGGAAATGGTAATAATAGTCGGTCATATTGCCATGATACTTATCAATTTCTTTAAACAATCAGAATACATTATTCTCTAAATTGCGTTATTTTTCATTAAACTATCGAAACTAAATGCATACACAGGTTTCTGGAACCTTATGCAAATTTGTAGGGGAAGGAAAAATTCTGCAAAACCTTTGACATTTAAATTATCTTTACTGTTTACTGAATTAGAAAAGCGTATTTGTTCAATATCCATTAAAAGATCTGAAATTAAGCACGCTGCATCTCTGTTTCCTCCAAAGCCGACTCTAAAAGCATTTTGCGAAAGATACTTCAACGTACTGAGCAGTGCAATGAATTCCATTTTATTGTGTTTCCTTGCCAACGAACTGAATCGCGGATTTAATTTTATAAACTCTTCTGGTCATTGTTTTCTAATCAACAAGTATGGGCATGACTGCTTTTCAGAGCTCTTTCTTGAAGTTATTCAGTACGCATTTAATTTAAAAGTCCATTAAAATAGTCTTTCAGACCGAAATATATCATTTGTTCATCCCTAAATGTATAACATGCTTCGCTCAAATACATTTCTAACATTTGAAACTAGTAATTTTTAATGGTTATCATTGACTTTGAAAACAATTCTTCGACAATAGTATCTTTTTACACGCATCAGGGTAACATGATCGAAACTAAACGGGAGGTTTCGCCACTCTCTTCTTTGAGTGAAACCAAATAGGAAAAGTAGTTAAAACATTATTAAAATTTGAAGCATGGATGGGGGAATATTTCCCCCAAATTGGGTTAATATTTGTATTCTTTTCCTGATGGAATACATATTTTTGTACTTTAACACGTTGACTGCCGACACGCTGACTGCCAGCGCTGTTTATAGTTTAGGGATCTAAAGACGATAACTTAATTCAATTACAACATATTGTACAAAACATTTTATTAACTAAAAAAGTACTAACTTTCTGTAAATGTATTGAAAAATGAAAAAAAAAGTCGGCAACAACGAGACAACTTGTAATTTGGTCTCTCAACAAGTTCACCTACTACGAGTTATCTCGTAGGTTGGCAGTCAACGTGTTAGTACTGTAGTAAAGTCTATTCCATACTAACTATAGTCAAGGTTTTGAAGTTAAAATTTTTTTAGAAGTTGAAGTGCTTAATCGCCACAGTACTCCCCCCCAAGTGCCAAGGGCACTGATGTTACAAGTATTTTCTGTTGAAGCGAACTTGTCTTCCTGAGCGAGTGGTTATTGGGACAGGTTGTACTATGTCTGTGGTTTCATTTCTTGGAACGGGTTGCTGGATGTCGGTGGTTTCATTGCTCATTGGGAGAGCAACAGGGACGTCAGCTAGATTATGCGTTGAGGGCGCACAGTTGCTTGCAGTAGGCAGGTCGTCAGTAGCTAAGGAAAAGCTTGGCTTGAGACGGTCAACACTAATCGTGCTTGGTTTGTTGTTGATTATCAGGGTGAAGTGTTTAGGAGTGCGCTCTATGACTTTGTAGGGGCCATCGTAAGGTGTTTGTAGCGGCTTCTTAACTCCACCGTGCCGAACAAAAACATGGGTGCAGTTGAGTAAACTTGGGTTGATGAAAGGTGTTTGTTTATTATGGGCAGATCCTGGTGTCGGGGAGAGATTTTGCATAATTATCCGGAGTTGTTGTACAAATTCAGATGGTTCTTCACTGGATATCGTGGACGGAGAGAGAAATTCTCCTGGCAGTCGGAGTGTTGAGCCATATACCAGCTCTGCAGTAGTGCACTGGAGATCGTCCTTGAAGGTGGAACGCAATCCCAAAAGCACAAGAGGCAATGTTTCAGTCAATCGATGGTTATGGTAACATTTAAGAGCCTGTTTGAGGGTACGGTGAAGTCTCTCGACCATTCCATTGCTAGCAGGGTGGTATGGGGTTGTTCTTATATGCTTAACTCCCAATAGTCGGGAAAGAGAAGCAAAAAGTGTGGATTGAAACTGCCGACCTTGGTCTGTTGTAATGATGGATGGTACCCCAAAACGTGAAATCCAGTGATTCACAATTGCACGTGCCACTGTTTCAGCACATATATCAGTCACGGGTATAGCCTCGGGCCATCTGGTGTATCGGTCGACGCAAGTCATGAGGTAAGAGAATCCATCAGAGGGTGGTAATGGACCGACCAAGTCAACATGCACATGGTCGAACCTTCGTGCTGGTTTTAAGAATGCTTGAATAGGGCTGTGAGTGTGCTTGCTTATTTTAGATTTCTGGCAGTCCACACAAGCACGTGACCAAGTAACAACATCCTTAGCCACAGACGGCCACACATAACGGTCCAGTATTAGTCGTTTAGTAGCACGGATACCTGGGTGAGATAAGTTATGGAGAGAATTAAAAATTGGCTTTCTGAAATTGCTTGGTACAAATGGTCTCACCTTATCGCCTGTGATGTCGCACCAAAGTCTCAACGTTGGAGAAATTGGCACGGATTTCAGTTTTAGGGAATGGTTGGTTGTGCCTAAGAGATTTTGTAATTCGGCGTCGGTTTCTTGAGCTTGTGATAAAGATTCAAACTGTATTGGAGTTGGACAAATCTCTTGAATGCGAGACAATGTGTCAGCGACGACATTATCTTCTCCGGCGATGTATTTGATATTGGTTGAAAATTGTGCAATGAAGTCGAGATGTCTGAGCTGGCGAGGGGAACAGGTGTCAGAATTTTTAGTAAATGCAAAAATTAAGGGACGGTGATCAGTAAAAATTGTGAAGCATTGGCCTTCAAGTGCGTGCCTAAAATGCTTTACAGCAGAGTACATAGCGAGAAGTTCTCGATCATATGTGCTGTACTTGGCTTTGGCAGTCGATAATTTACGAGAAAAGAATGCGAGCGGTTTTGGGCCATTAGGAGACTGGGAATTTAAAACTGCTCCAATAGAAGTGGTTGAGGCGTCGACCATGAGGGCCAGTGGATGCTCAGGTGACTGAAACGTCAATGTTGTGGCATTAATCAAATCGGATTTGCAATTTTCGAATGCAAGAGTCGATTTATCATCCCAAGGCACAGGACGTTTGTCGTTCTTTTTAGAATTTTTCAGAAATTCATTTAAAGACGCTTGCGTTTCTGCGGCTTTTGGCAAGAACCGCCGGTAGAAGTTTAGCATCGCTAAGAAACGTCTCAGCTCAGAAATAGTTTTCGGTTTCGGGAAGTTAATGATGGTCTCAACTTTATCAGGAAGCGGCTTAACGCCTGCAGCAGTTATGAGGCACCCGAGAAATTTTACGGCAGGTTTTCCCAATACACATTTGTCAGGGTTTAATTTTAACCCATGCTTTTTTAACCGGGATAACACCTCGTGCAAATGTTTAGCATGCTCAACATCTGAGCAAGAAGCTATTAATATGTCATCGAAATAGGGAATACAACAGTCAAGATTGGATAAAACTTGGTGTATATACCTTTGAAAACTTTGCCCTGCGTTCCGCAATCCGAATGGCATAGCAGTGTATTCGAACAAACCAAACGGTGTGGTTACAGCTGTCTTGGGTATATCAGCAGGGTTTATAGGGATCTGGTGGTACGCTCTTGCTAAGTCGAGAGTAGAAAAAATTATTTTTCCATGCAAGCTTTGGGTACAATCCTGGATGTGCGGAACGGGATAGCGGTCAGGCACGGTTGTAGAATTGAGACGACGGTAGTCACCGCAAGGACGATACTCACCGTTAGGTTTTCTGACAACGTGCAAAGGACTTGCCCAGGGGCTTTTAGATGGTCGGATGATGCCCTGAGCGGATAAATATTCAAATTCTTTTTTAACAGCTTTAAGAATGTCGGGAGCTAGTCGTCTAGGTTTTGAAAATACAGGCGGACCTTTTGTTTCGATATGATGGTAAATTTGATCTTGCTTACTACCTTTCATGGGTTGCGATGGGTTTAATAACTCAGGATACTCACTAAGGATTTTATCCAGTATGCCATCACCAACCAATATAGCGATGTTCGATTCAGGAGAGTTAAGTGAAGGTAGTTGTCCATTAGAGGAAAGTCGAGTATTCGCATCAATAACTCTATGGTTTTTAGCATCAACTAGCAGATTGTAGTGTTTTAAAAAATCTACGCCGATAATAGGTTGTTTAACGTCTGCTACTACAAAGGACCATATAAAATCACGGCGCAAATTCAAATTGATGGTCATGCGCTTTGTTCCATAAGTAGCAATTTTTGTGCCGTTGGCGGCATACAACGTTAAATATTGCGATTTAGAGTGCGGAGCGTACGTTTTAGGAATGACTGATACGTCCGCACCAGTGTCAATTAAAAAGGAAAGTTTAGACTTTGAATCGGCCATTAATATGCGATTAAGGTGGCGGTCAGCATTATGGCCGGTAAGCGATCGCCTTACACGTTTCCCGAATGACGAAAAGAGCAAGGAGGGTTGCATTTTTTGGCATTCTCACCAAAATTAATATGATAGAAACATAAACCATTTTCTGGCTCTTTATAGCTTCGATTGCGAGAATTGCTACGGTAGCGAGAGTTATTTCGGTGTCTAGGATTTCTAATGTAATTGTCCCTCCGTGTACTTCGCTCCTGAACTATAGAAGTTAACTGTTTGACTTGCAGGGTTAATTGGTCAATTTGCGCCTGTAGCGCGATATTTTGTGGTGCAATAGAGACTTGTGCAGAATTAATGGACGATTGAGGCGTTAAATCGTGGATTTTATCTGCAATAGATGCGAGTTTCGTTAAATCTTCATTTAACGCTGCCAAAATCGATTGCGTGCTGTTGGGCAGTCGTCCAAGCCAGAGTGATTTAAGCAATGGCTCACCTACGGAATCGCCACCTAGAGCACGCATGCGTATAAGCAATTGTGACGGACGTTGGTCACCGAGCTCTAACCCTTGTAACAATGTCCTTATTTTAGACGACTCGCTTTCTGAGTGTAATTCAACCAAACGTGTTTTTAACTGCTCATATTTGTTGGTTTCGGGAGGTCGCATAATGATATCACTTACGGAGCTTAGTATGTCCGAATCAACAGCTGCCACAACATAATTGAACTTGGTTTCGTCAGTCGTCACATGTGCCAAGGAAAATTGTGCTTCTAAGCGGAGGAACCACAGGCTAGGATTATTCTTCCAAAACGGCGGTGGTTTCACCGCAACGTGAGAAATTTGTGGTTCGTTGAAAATTTGATCTTCAGATGTCGACATTATATATAACTTGAGTTACAAATATAATTCCATTAGGGATTAACACGTAAAAAAACACACATTAAAGTAGCACTCAAAAAGAAAGTTATCATCAAGGCGACAATTATCATAAACGACATTACAATTTATCATAAGTAAGCAAAGAGAATCTATGTCACTCAACATCGAAAGGCAATGTACCAACTCGTGAATATAAAACCAAATTCATTTAGACAAATAAAATCGTGCGGTAACTTACGCAGCTTAGATATTTTTCGATTGCACTTATCATCGTAAAAGTTCACACGTTCTTTGGTCACCAATGTAGTAAAGTCTATTCCATACTAACTATAGTCAAGGTTTTGAAGTTAAAATTTTTTTAGAAGTTGAAGTGCTTAATCGCCACAGTACTTTCCTGTTGGTCAAAATAAAATTTCGAGAAGTTCGCCAATTTAAGGACCTAACTACAAAAAACTTGCGTGTTAACCACGTGACTTCGTTGTACTCTCGCCAATGGTTTAACATCCACTCTACGAGAACCTCGTTAAATATCATCGATCTGATATTGAATTTGGCGACTTATTTTCATCACCAAAATTAGAGATATCTCCAAGTTGTCGTCAGGTGGTCCCCAATTTCTATAACTGTAGAGATGGTGTGAATGATATCTTTGGGAAAACTTAGTGATACGAAAAACGACTTAAAAGTGACATAGATCCGCTACGGAAAAAAATAAAGACGCTTTTTAGCCTACTTTCCCGTAAAAGTAAAAAAAAAATAATAATAAAGCATGAAAGAAGGCTTAATGTATCGTGAAAATATCGTTAAAAATCAAGAAAAGTCAAAAATAAGTGAAGTAATTAAATAAAGATTGAAAAATAAAAAATTTGAAAGTAGGGTATTGAGATGGGGAAAAAGTGTGTCTGTCGGTCTGTCGGTCTGTCTGTCTGTCGGTCTGTCCCCCCCTAATAACTTTTGAACGAATTGTCCGATTGGAAAATTCTTTTTGCATTCGAAAGATCTCGGCGAGGACATCTCATTTCTATATTTTACTTTTTGGTTTGAACAATTTTTTGTTCAATTTTGAACAGTTCAAAAAAATTTAACATTAGCGCCGATGGACAAAATTGAAGCAAATTCTGTAAACTCTGGGCACAAGAGCCAAGTTCCTATTGCAAGCTTATTGAAAGGAGTTCTCGGCGTGAAATATTGATTTGAACAGTTTTTGTTCATTTTTGAACAGAACAGTTCAAAAAAAAAAAAAAAAAAATTGCGGCTTTTATCCATTATTCCGGCGCAGGCGATAAAGTCACCAAAACTGATGCAACTAACGCCAAATGGAATATCGTCGCTGTTATCCTTTTGCGTGTTCCGTCGCCAAAAATTTTTCTCGGCGAGCTTTGCGCCTTGATAATGAAAAGGTACCAAATTAACATTTGCGCCTACGGGAAATTTCAATCCCATATAAATCCTGATCTAAACGACGGATTGGCTCGCAGCAAACTTTATCGGAAAGATATTACGCTGTAGAACATGTACTGATACGAAGTTCAACAAGAACTGAACAAGCCTGTTTTCTTATGAAATTTTTGATCGGGATTTTTAAAGGCATTTCTCAATAAATAAATAAATGAATGAATGAATGAGTGAAAGAAGGAATGATTGAATCGATGAAAGAGTTAAAGAATTATTGAATGAATAAATGACTGAGTGAAAGAACGAATGAATGAATAAATGAGTGAATATATGATAAAGTAATTAAATGAGCGAATGAATGAAAAAATAAATGAACGAGTGATAACTACATGAATGAGTAAATGAATGACTGAATAAATGAAAGAATGAATGACTGAGTGAATGAATATGTATTATCCGTTGAAAAAAGTATATTTGAAGTAATTAAGAACAAAAGCTAAATGTGAAAGAGAGAGAAAGTGATAGCTATATTATAAATTTGAGGTTGGGTGTATACGGGAAAGTAGGCTCGTATAGTTCTAGACGGAACTTCTTGTTGAATTTACATTTTAAATGAAGTTAAAATATATGTCTTCCCAGAACTATGTATAGTGACGAATACTCATTTTTTAGCCTACTTTCCCGTAAAAGTAAAAAAAAATAATAATAAAGCATGAAAGAAGGCTTAATGTATCGTGAAAATATCGTTAAAAATCAAGAAAAGTCAAAAATAAGTGAAGTAATTAAATAAAGATTGAAAAATAAAAAATTTGAAAGTAGGGTATTGAGATGGGGAAAAAGTGTGTCTGTCGGTCTGTCGGTCTGTCTGTCGGTCTGTCGGTCTGTCTGTTTGTCTGTCGGTCTGTCCCCCCCTAATAACTTTTGAACGAATTGTCCGATTGAAAAAATTCTTTTTGCATTCGAAAGATCTCGGCGAGGACATCTCATTTCCATATTTTACTTTTTGGTTTGAACAATTTTTTGCTCAATTTTGAACAGTTCAAAAATTTTTAACATTAGCTCCTATGGGTGAAAATGAAGCAAATTATGTAAACTCTGGGTACAAGATCCAAGTTCCTATTGAAAGCTTATTGAAAGGAGTTCTCGGCGTGAAATATTGATTTGAACAGTTTTTGTTCATTTTTGAACAGTTCAAAAAATTAACACAGAGCTTACGGGGAAATTTCAACCCTATATAAATCCTGATCTAACGGACCGATTTGCTTGGAACAAACTTTATCGGAAAGCTCTTATAACGTAGAACATGTAGAAATAGAAAGTTTATCCAGACCTTACGAGCCTATTTTGCTATGAAATTTTTTGATCGGGATTTTCAAGGATATTTCTCAGTGACTCAATGAGTGAAATAATGAATGAATGAATAAATGAAAGGGTGAAAGAATAAATCAATGAATAAATGAATGAGGAAAAGAATGAATGAATAAATTATTGAATAAATGAAAATATAAATAAATGAGTGAATAAATACATGAATGCGTAAATGAATGAATAAACACTTGAATGAGGTAACGAATGAATGAGTAAATGCATGGCTGAATAAATGAAAGAATGAATGAGTGAGTGAATGAATATGTATTATCCGTTGAAAAAGGTATACTTTCAATAATTAGAACTAAAGATAAATAAGAAAGAGAGAGAAAGAGATAGCTAGATTATAAATTTGAATTTGGTGTATACGGGAAAGTAGGCTCGTATAGTTCTAGACGGAACTTCTTGTTGTAACATCCATTTGTAACTAAAAGAAGATATACACAATTAGACGTAATTCGTTTTTGTAAGATGCGTAATCTTGCAAAAGAAATTTCAATATTCTGCGACTGAGCGGTTTTGAGTTTTGTGAGATATATAATCTAAAATCTAGTGAGATTGCGCGGCCTCAGAGATGATGCAATTCAATTTTTGTGGGGAAAGGGAGGTGTGAACGATTTCGGGTAGTTGTAGAGAAACAACAGCACAGTGTCTAGTTAAATTCATAAGTTTCTTCTCACACAGTTAAAAATGTCCGTAAGAAAATAGTAATATAACCATTTATTTAATTGTTATTTTACCATATTTAATTACAACAGTTGAATAACCATTAAAAAGATGGCACTCAAACCGCTGATTGTGAAAAAAATCGTTTATTCCCTGTTTATCCTGAAGAACGTTTAACTAACCGTAATTTACAAGCGCCACTAGGTCTCGTAGCCAATAAGAATCGAGCGTCCATCTTGGTTGTGGAACCTTACCGGTCGTACGCTGTTGTTAAAATATGAATAAAGATTTATCAGTTCAAATCTGCATGTGTATATAAAAAAGAAGAAAAAAAAGTGGCTTAAGCAGTGGTTACTAACTAGAAACACATGCACACATAAATCAAAAATTGGAGACATCGGATTCCCGAACTGTTTGCGAATGAGCGAATCCGTAATTTGAGCTGCTGAAGCTTGTTTGTATTTTAATTTTGGCAGCAAATAAAATGATTTTCGTCAATATACAATACAGTAAATTTAGACCAAAAATGACTTTAGATCCAATCAAAAACTGAAATCTCAATTTTAATGCAGTTTGCCTGTTAGAAAAGGAGATTTATTGACAAATAAACTGCCGCTCTTTCTGGAGTAGATTTCCGAATGATTAGAGCGCAAGGTTAGTATGCCATAGACCCGGGGTTCGATTCCCGCACGCTTCGTTTACGGTTTCTACGCCTCGAGGATTCTATTCCTCGAAAAGGTTCAAAAACCGTAAAAATTTAGTTTTGAAACCATTTTTAAATGGCTACAAAACCGTAAACTTTTGTATTTACGGTTTTTAACCAAGCTGATTGGAAATGGTTTAGCTCACGTAAAGATAGAAAAATGTTCCAAACCGTAAATTTAACGGTGAATTAGATGGACAGACTGCTGCCGGCTATTTAACCGTAATTTCATGATGAAATTTCTAACAGAGCATAAACTGTATGACACAACGTCGTTTTTATTGTTTGCTTTTCCAAATGTAAGGGCTTAAATTTTCATTACTGTTCCTCTGATTTTCATTGCGATGTGAGTATTGCAAGATATTTTTCAAGCAAACACTTTTTCAGCTATCTTGACAATTTACTTGCAGTTATTATTAATATAATCTGTTCGGACTAGCTCTGCGCACGCCGAACCCTGCGAGATTACGTCAGTTTGAATCGAGCTCCAATCGCGAGCAGTCGCAGCGGGCCATAGAGCCCCATACTCAAAATATTTTCATTCAAAGAGAGTTTTATACTCCTTAGATGTTCTTAGCGGGTTTTCACCCCATTTTAGATTAAATATTCGTGTCATGTGCGGATGTATTGTGTGTTCGTGGAAATAAATCAAAAAGGACAATTTTGTATATTATTTCTGCATCTCTTCAACACGCTACACCTTTCTTTTCATAATCTGCTTACTATCGAAAGCCATTTCCCATTCGTGTAAACCACCCACGTGCGCAAACTCACCCTCCCTACAATAAGAGAAGCGAAATATAGGAGTCTTAATTTTATTCCAGATGTCGCTGTAATTTAAAGCGTAACGGCAAAACAATGATGGCGATGCATACAGAAGGAATGTGGTCTATAATACTTACCGAAAGTTTGACAAAAATGAACCTTTACATTCCTTTTTATCACTCGTTCCAATTGTGCGCCAACTCTCCCAGCTTTACCTTACGCGCAAAAATGCAATCCTGGAGAATAAAGAGTTCCAGGGTATCCTAGGGTTCCGCGGAACCCAGGTTAAAGAACCCTTCTCTAGTGTCACTAGCATTCTAAGCGTTTCTTTTTTTTTTCTTTATCCAGAACTGTACATGCATACACGCGTAGATACGTTTACGTCACGACAAAACTCATCAAAATGAGTTCCAGAATGCCCAAAATACAAGTTTTGATGGCCGATATTTACGTACAAGCATCGTGAAAAAACTACTCAAAATTGGATCATGAGTGATAAAAATGAAACTTTTTCTACGAATACAACTTCATACAAAAAAGTAAAAAGCTTGTATAATGCAATATTTCAAGCGAGGCACTATTTTTGCTGAAATGATGCATTACTAAGAGTTGATTCTAAAAGCGATTTGAAATGTTTCAATACGCTGCATGCTAATGTAGTATCATTTTCTCTACACTAAGAAAAAATACGTCAGAATGCTAAATGCATTTCCGATATGCTTTCAAATCAAAACCTATTGCATTCTACGCTGGACAAAAGTTTCAAAAAATAAACAATTATTCTGAGTTGTTTTCTCAAAGTGCTGTGTTAATGTAATTTATTTTCTCTCATTAATGTTTCTCTAGAATTTAAATAGCAAAATAAAAATGGCTGCTTACGAAGTCCGAAGAAAATTAAGAAGCTCTTAACACATTGTGTGCGGGACACGTACTAGTACGTTTTCTGACGATTAATACTTGAGCGCGGGACACGTACTAGTACGGGTTAGTGTAACGGCATGGTGTCTTTGTATCGCTTTTAGAGAAAGAAGTAGTAGGCTGGTAAACACATTTTTTGCTATTCTTTGTACAAAATGAAATGGAACAGAGCATGTCAAAACACCTTTGCAGTGATATACAAAATCACGGAAGACGGTCCATAGCGCTAATTATTTTTATGATTGCCATTTTCATTTTTTTTATAATGTAAGAATGATTGTAAATAATATAATTCGAAAAAAAATAAAACTATATATTTCTATTTGATTTTTCATATTTACGATACTAATATAAATTTATCCTTTAAAAATACATTTTTTGTTTACAACAATCATAATATTATATATTTCAATATAAAATACGAAAAGTTTAGGTTAAAAAATTAAATAATTTTCGATTTATTGAGATTTAACTGAATAACTAAATTTGCGCGCAAAAATCCGAGCCCGGCACAATTCCGCCGCGAAATGTACCCGCACGCATTGTGTTAAAAACTGTGGACTTACATGGCGATTTTGAAAGTAGGACTTCACTTTGAGGATGACTAATATTTTCTGAGTTGTTTCAATCAATTATTATTAAAAATTTTAATAAAATCAAATGTCAACCTTAGAGTACTGTACTTTAGTGCTTCGATATATATTTTTGAAATAAATATTTATTCAACGAAAATGAAAATATCCGTAAGAAAATTTGCAAAAAGAAATTATTTCTATGGAAAAATAACGTTCAATGCATTTTTTTGGGTCATCAAACAGTTAAAAAAACAAAAAAAATATGCTCTATGCTCTTAAGATTTATTTTCTTGAAGTTTTAAATCAAGGTATAAAAAAATGCATAAAAAGTCACTGTGGTTTCGACATTCATAAAGTTATACGCATTTACTGCTGTTCTCTAAACTAAAACATTTTGCGGAATTCAGTTTATTTTTCTTTTTCTATCTTTACTTGGTGATTCTTAGTATTTGCGTTTCGTTTCATTGAAAAGCAAGTTAAACATAAAAAAAAGTTGCATAGAAAAGTTCATTTTTTTGTAAAATGTCGATTTGAAATCATTAATTTCAATGCTTTCTTTTAGTTTGTCGCTCGTTGTTCCCCAGAGGACAAAAGGAAAATTGTTTTTTAGTTTAAACATTAAAAATATGTATAATATGATCATAAAGACGCTACTAAAAATAGAACTAAATCATTTTTTTAGAAGTCAATGAAATATGGTTAACCATGGACTTAAACAAAATGCCTCATAGGAGTTAAAAAATAAGGCTTTGTCTTAAAAATGGACTTTTTAAATTTTTGATAATACGAGTACATCATACAAAAAATATTTTTTTCCTGTAAAAGTTACTCTTCTGCCTCCCGTGATATTTTGAAATCGTCTTAAGACTTTTTTTGGTGGCATAATAGGTTTTTTTTCTTCCAGCGAAAGTGCCAGATTCTTGAGGCGTTTTTTAATTCATTCTTAGCGGACTTCTTGAAGAAAAATTCCGAATCCAATAAGTGAAACACATTTGCGTTACTACTTTTCTTTTAAATCTTATCTGGATAAAAAAGAAGTAAAAGAACATCGTATAATGTTGTGTGTTAATTTCTTCTGAATAAGGCATAGAAACAGTTAAGATTTATAGCTCTTTGTTCAGTTCTGCTAAATGCTTTTCTTCTATTGCTTTTACTTCTTTTGAGTTTTAGTTTTTTTTTTTTTGAATTATCATCTGCTGCGTTATCTGCATACGTTGGTAGTGCTTTTAACATTTTGTTTCGGCTTTTAAAAGCATACATACCGAAATAATTCTCACGAATGACACTTAAATGTTCTGAAAATTTCCTTAATGTTAAAAATGATTGAAGTAATATATATAATAAAATGAACTTACACACACACACACGTAGAAAGTTAAATATGAACTTTAGTACTTTTATCTTTCGTTTAAAATAAATAAATAAATATATAAATTTGAAATTAATTCTTCCTAAACCATGAGTCAACTTATGAATGTGTGCAAGGATGAAGTAATAAATCTGTACTTCTAAAATTCTGTTCCAGGATTTCAGACCCACACTTTCTGAGACAATCAAATTTGCGTGACTGCTATTTGCTTTGAAGAAACTAACAACATGTTGATGTTCAGTTTATTTTACTGATTCGCACGCGTGCGATACTTATCCCTAGATATACTCCGAAGGGGTCTCTCACGTTACTGGATATGGTCCAACTTCCCGCCACCCCGTCGCAATAAATTGCCGTTTTGATATTCCCGTTTTCTTTGTTTGCTTCGATAAAACATTAATGTCCATATCGTCGGATTAATTCCAAATTAGAAATAATGCATATAACACAGGCAAACAAATTGAGTTTAATATATTTGCATATACATAAAGTTAATTTTGGTTTCAATTTTTGCATCTGATCGTCAATTTTATTAAGCTTTGATTGCTTTTCTGATAAATTATTGTGAGAATAATTTAATTGGCGGAAAAAAGTTAATGTTAGTATATATTTGTACATATTAATTTAATATCGTTTTCAATTTTTGCATATGACCCTCAATTATATTAGGCTTTTCTGCCATTCTTGTTATACGTAAGACATAAAAAGCCCATTATAATTAAGTGTTTTCTGCTCCCCGTGATTCCCGTAACTATCTCATTTGTCTTCATTATAAGGCATAAGCTCCAGAAATTGCGCTGTAAAGCATGTAATGGATATTGCATTGTTTCTAAATGAAATGTCTAATTAAGAAATATGCTTGCAGTGCTTTTTACCATAAGTATGGTGTTTTGGTGGAAGCTTTTGTATTTTCTATTTTAGTGTCAATAGGATGTGAACTTTGTAAGTATCACTTAGCGTAAAGGGCTCCTTTGAGCTTGACGTTTCATTAAAAAGGCTGTTTGTTAAAACGTGCTGTGAATGAAAGTTTAATGTAGATGAATAAATTCAAAAATCAACAAAAAACTGAAAACCTGCGATATAACTGTGAATTATTTTTATGCAATACTAACGCAATGCTATTTGTTTGTATTTGCAAGTTTGATGTAAGACAATACGACAGCTTGAAGAAAGACAAACATTATGTATTTCATATGTAATTTGTTGCATCTTAAATAGGCTTTTTCGCATCATTAAAAATAAATAAATAAATAAATAAAATAACGGTAACAATCTAAAAATTAATGTCTGTGGGTTGGTCTTTGCGTTTTAACGAAATTGTGTTAAGTTACTTCACAGTTCACTCGTTCCATTATTGATATCACACCAACAGCGAGGGCAACATAGCACTTCTGCTACAATAGACCAGGGGTCGGCTCGGGTGCCACTTGTGTCTTTTCAGCAACTTCAATGTGGCTCTTCAGAATATATGAATATAATGTACGTCAAAGTTTACATGGTGGCGCGGGGGCACAATCAAGGGATTTTTAATTCGCGGGAAAAAGAACAAATCTGGCGTTCAAAGATAATTTTTTAAAATTTAAAACGCTTGTTTTAATGAGGTTGCACAAAATATTTAACTGAATACTAATAGTTTTTCTTTCTATTCAGCTATTTAGCGGATCTAAGGATAAGATAATGTAGAAGTAGAAGAATTAAACTTTTACAACAAAATTAAGAATTTAGACATGACATAAATATTGATAAGGTCTACCGCTACCCGTATTACATCTTTCTACGGAACAGCAGAAAATAAAGCGCACTTCCTCGATTAAATGTATTCAAACATTTTGTGCATTTTACAAACATTGTACTGTACTTTCTGCGGTTTTATACAACAGTAGAAGATACAGTAAAGTTCAATAATTGAAGTTTTTAACCATTTTGTACAGTTTTTTGCTTAAATGTAATGAGAGTAGGGTTAAACAATCATCCCCTAACAATTAAGTTGTAATATTTCCTTATTTCTTTCCTTTTCTCTTATTATTTTAACCGCTGGTATTTATAACCAGTTGGATTTTGTCCATCACAAGGAGCATATTATACTTAGTTTTCCAAAATCCGCAAATTATATATTTTGTCATGCCCTATATCTACTGAGAATGGCATTTCTAGACTTATTATTCTATTATATTTTTAAAGTTTTTTTTTTCATCTTTTCAGCACTGTTCACGTCCTTAGTACAAGAAGTAACATAAAAAAAAAAATGAGAACGGTACTTCAGAATGGCCTGTTTTTTTTTTCCTACAGACAATTTAATATATTTCTTTAAGATGTCGGGAGGTAAATCAACCGAACGTTGGAAAAACGGAAAATGAGGTAGACCAAGAACAGATAATAAGAAATGGAACTTTGAGGAAATATTTCAAGCGTCACTAATTTTGTTTATGACGTATTTTTTCATATTTTGTGGCGAAATTGGACCAAAAAATAAGCAAAAAGATAGATGGCAAGAATTATTATATCGAGACGTAAGCGTTTTTCGGAAGAAAAATTGACACTTTCGAGTTTAAAGTGTTCATATATCTCCACTGATAAAGGTAATTGAAAAATAGTTTATGGCATCGTTGATCAGAATATATTGTATTGTATGTATGGCAACACTTAACACAAAGTTCAAAAATTATGAAAAGTAAGTTTCAATAGTTATATCCACAAGTTTTCCCTCTTTTTTTATGTAATTTTAAATTTATACAAAACCATTCTTTACGCCTCTGACAGTTTATCTTTAATCTTGTTGTAACAAGATGCTTGTTACATCTCGCGACTATAATAACTTTAACCAAATACTTTGGTTATTTACTTAGACCTTGGTGACAAGCCTCTGCATTTTTACTCACGGTTCTTTCGGATTAACCGCTAGGCGTAACCACTACTTGTTACCTCTTTTTTAATTGCCTACGCGGCCAAAAATTTTATACCATTTTATTTTTTAGAAACAACATTTCAAATTATTCTTTCATTTAGCTTTTTCCCTTGGTATTTACCTTTCAACCACTTTTTATTTTTAACTTAGTTCCGTCGCATTTCAACGTCACAAATTTGAATTATTTTAAATATGCGGTGGGAACTATGTACTCTCTCGGAGTAATACTCCCCTTTTTCGCGCCTTTGCCAATTGTTCCGGGACTGAATCTGTGCGTTTTCCCCTCATTGCTACTGAAAGTCTAAAACGGTAAAGACGCGCCCGGCGTCTGGGCAATTTTGCCTATTCGCCGGGCAAGCAATGTTTTGTAAAATGCTGATTACTACCTCTTTTATTCCTGCTGTATTGGTTTTAATATTCAAATGTTCTCCTAAGAACATAATCGTTTACTGCATAGCTTTTGATCTTCGATTTTATACTTTTTTAACATATTATATTGCTGGAAGCGATCGGAGTGGAGCGCAAGCTTCCAGGTAATGCAGTTGTAATTTTATCATTAAATACTTAGCCAAGAATTGTTGAACTGTAACATTTTACTGTTTTATTGACTTTACGACCGCACTGCATAGTTTAGAGATGCTGACTGATCGACGAGTCTGAAAAATTCTGGTCAAAATATGGTTTCAGAAAATGACCGTTAAGCTTCGACAATGATCAAGTTAACCGGCTTTGAGAAATCCGTCCTCGAAACAACTAGTGCTCCAAAATGAACATTTATGCGAACTGAAAACCAGCCACCAAATGAAGGAGCAAAAGTACGTTTTATCTTCAAGTATCAGGTGATATAATTTGTTCCATCAATTGCTAACACTAGCTTTGTCACAACCGCATTAGAGATCTGAAAATTTCTTCTGTGTCAAATACATAAATTAACGAGTTGTAATATTGTGTTACACGCTAGTTAATCTTTTTAATTTTTCTTAAAGAGCTCTTTATCTTTTTTTTAATATGCAGTCTGATGTATAATGCAATAAATCTTTACAGTCAATGATTAATGATTTCGTACTTATTTCTAGTATGTATTTTTGAATATATTAATTTACATAATTTTTTGCTTAATCATTTTCATTTTCGAATGCTCTAACATATTTTGATTTTACACAACGCAATGTATCATAGTACTAAACCCAAATATACAACAACACCATACTTGTACATATTGTATATAATAGTTTTGTGTTTATGTACTAAATAAATTTCTAAAAGTGCGAACAGAATTCATCATTGTCTGCCAATTTTTAACCATAGCAAATCGAACGCTGATAAACTTTGAAATTTTGAGTTCAAAATGCAGAAGTACAAATACAAAAAGAGATAACCAGAAACAGGTACAGGGCCCAGCGAAGCTGGGCTTAGTCCCTTTAAAAATCCTGAATGAACATCCAAGAGCCTTCTTAAAAGTATTTACCCCACTGCAAGTACCAGTCCGCTTCTGGTAAACTATTCCAACTCACTATAACCCTATTGAAGTAGTAATTTTTCCTAATTTCAAAATTAGAGTGAGATTTGAAAAATTTACAAGAATGACCACTTCCATTTGTTTATAAATGCAGTCCATCAGCATTATACATTTTAATGAATTGAATAATATGTCATAGAAAGATTAAGGATATTGTATTAATCATTCAGAAGAGGGCATTCATTTGTACATAACATAACTAGTGTTTACGATTGCTTTTAGAAATAAGCTTAAAGTACAGATTTGTTGATAGGGCGAAATATATTGGAGTAACAATTAACGAGCAGTTCCACTTAATTTCCGGTAATTCCTGGGAACCAAATGCTGGTTCTACTGCCCTGATATTTCCCCTAAGAAATATCTCCCTCTAATCTGTAATTACTCTTTGATAGCGAAGTAGTGCTTGCATAGAGCTAAATGCTTTCCGGTAATAAGTAAGAGGCTTTGTAATATTAAAATGTTAGCTCTTGAAGTATGACAAGAATGTGCTGATTAGCGAACGGTTAAATTATTCAAGTTGGAAATGGAATTTGCTTGACGACATGGATAGCGTTGGAATTAAATCTTGTAGTTTGCTTAACTATTCCAAATAAATTTTCACATGAAATTCAAATTGAATATTTTTGAATATATACGCGTTTCATGAAATGATGCACAGTTAAGTCAATTTCAAATTTCATCACTGAATTTTACGATAATTTCAGCAAAAAATGGAATGAGTGTGACCGATTTGGGAATTAATTACATGCAGTTGCTTCCAAAAGTGAAATACTTTCTTTAATGGAGCAGTAATGGTAGCACGGTGAAGTCACATAAATTTAACAGTTAAACCGACAAAAGTAGAAATTTGTAAGTTAGAGAAAGAATAAAGCTTTAAAATTTTCTTTTACGAGTTATTCTTTTGAGTATCACGATATTGTGGATAAAAATTGATACGATCTAGTGAACCTTATTTTTTGAGTAGGACATGAATGAAAAAACTGAATACCAGTATGACTTCTAAAGCTAATTTCTTTTGAATTTTGATAGAAAAAAATGAAAAGGAATTCTGGTACAAGAAAACATGAAGTAAATTGTAATATCATGCTCAATAACTTTCTTTTTTTAATGCACAAAATATTTGCGTTTGTACTTATTATGTCTTAATGTTAAACCTAAACAAAAATTGGATCGAAATTGAAGATAGTTAAAACTTTATGGACTTTTTCTTAAACTATTTAAGTCCAATTAAACTAGAAAGGTTCACTATAGATACAAAACTTACAGTCTTACACATATTCGCCTAAATTGACTACAATTTTTACGTTAAATCTAAACAAAAATTGGATATAAATAGAAGATATTCAAAACTTCATGGACTTTTTTCTTAAACTACGTAAGTTTAATTAAACTAGAAGGGTTCACTATATATAAAAAACTTACAATCTTAGGAATATTCGCCTTAATGGATCACAATTTTTACGTTAAACCTAAACAAAAATTGGATATAAATTGAAGATATTTAAAACTTTATGGACTTTTTTCTAAAACTACGAAAGTCCAATTAAGCTAAAAAGGTTCACAATTCATACGAAACTTACAATCTTCGATATATTAGCATTAATGGACTAAAATACACTGCTTGACAATTGTTAAGCAGCAGTTACATTTTTCGGAATAATTAATAATATACATTGATTGAAGAAATGAAACTGAGTAGATATTTAGTAGAGACAGTGTGAACTTATTTTTATTCAAAATGGTACGGATATCACCATATCGAAAAATAAGAAAATTAAAAACATAAAAGTTGGCTTTGGATGCTTTTCAAACTGCCATGAAAAATGGTTTTCTTGCCAATGTGGAACAGATAAGTGTTTCTTCAGTACGATGTGTGATTACCTCGGACACTAATACACATTCTGCATCTGTTCTGCATGCTTTCCATTAAATCATCAAAAAGTACTTGGGGGATCTTGTCCCACTCTTCGCTCAGGGCGGTTTTCAGTTCTTGCACGTTTCGAGGAGCGGGTATTCTTTGTGAAACACACCTGCCAAGGGCATCCCAAGCATACTCTATAGAGTTTAGGTCTGGGGAGTTAGCAGGACATTGCACACGGAGAATATCTTTACCCTCTAGTGTGTCCGATACTTCAGCACTTCTATGTGGTCTCGCGTTGTCGTCCATAAACAGAAAGTCTGGACCTACCGCACCCCTAAAAAGACGAACATAATCCATAATAATCTCTATGCAATACCGCTGCCTCGCTCAAAGATGTGAAGCAGTGTTCTGCCATTGTGCAAGATGCCTGCCCACACCAGTACACCTGGGTCATAACGATCACGTTCACGAACATACTGTTGTACATAACGTGTTGCCCTCTCTCTCCACACTAACTGGTGGCAAGAATCACTCATCACAGTGGTTCAGGATTCTTCGCAGAACATCACTCTGGACCACTGTTGGTGACTCCAACCAATATGTTCCTTACACCAACGTAATCTTTCTCGATGATGACGTGGTTGAAGCGTGAGGCATCAAACAGGCTTCCGTGCATACAGACCAGCTTCATTTAATCGTCGTGAGATGGTTCTGGCAGAAACATGTGTACCGGTAGCGGCTGAAAGGTCTGCAGCTATCTGGCTTGGAGTGGCATTTCTGTTCATTTTCGCCACTAGGGATACAAATCTATCCTTTTGAGGTGTGGGGTTCCTACCACTGACCGGCATGCTTTCGCATAGCATTTCCACCTTCACCGGACTTTTTTAATCGGGAGATGACACTCTTTGACACTCCCATTGCTGTGGCTACAGTGGTGGAATTTTGACTTGCTTCCAGCCGTCCAACTGCTCGTCCACGATGGTAAGCAATCAAAAAGGATGTCTTGCAGACATTTTGCACTTAGTTATTGCAACACCACACTGAATTTCTCAGAAATAACTTCCAACAATATTCAGTGCATCTTTGGTCAAGCACGTAACATGAATTTTCGCATGAATAAAGAGCTTGTGTGCACTGCCTTTTATACAGATACTGGGTTCTACTCTGCCACGCCCTCTGAACTTCATGTTACTGTTATTGGTCGACTGTCGGAAAAGCTACTTTGCATAAAGCAGTTGTTCCTTAGCAATTGTCAAGCACAGTGTAGAAGGAATTCACATGTATTAAGAAAAAGATCTTCATAAAACTAAATTCTGGTCCATGATTAATTTACACTGTTTGCTTCTTAAAACGTTTAATATTTTTTTGCAACATGATAAATGTTTATTTTATTTTTTATTTACAGCACTTATTTTCAGAGTTAATGTAATGGAAGTGCTCCGCAATCTCGGATTTTCCACTCCGCGTTTTAAGTCAGCTCAGAGTAATAAGTGTTGGATGTGACTCGTATTTTAAGCACGAAGAGATCAATACCGGGTTACTCGTCGCTTTTATCTACATCAAAACATTTTTTCATGATCCTATTTTTAGTTTCGAAGCTTCAGAATGGTAACGTAAACGTTGCGTGATGTTGGAATTTTGTAAGAAACAGGAAGAAGGCATCAAAAGAATGGGCGTTTTGCTTGACGGAATTTTCATTAAGAAAAGCTTAAATTTAAACCAGATTTCTTCCATAAAGAAACTTTCAGGTATTTTTATTCCCGAAAAGAAAGCATAGAAATAAAAAGAAAAAAAAATTAAAGATTGAATTTTTTTGGCCATTATTTACAATTTAATAATGTACGCGTATGAAATTTAGATAAGAATTATCTACATGAAGGATTTAAATTAGAATTGTTTTCTTGAAATATATGAAACAAATTTGTTATGCCTATAGTTTGAATTCAATGCTATTCGATACATTGGATTCAATGTAAATTTCTGTCAAATCACATTTCCCCGTTGCTTAAAAAACTATTGCAAACGTTTTCTGTATATTTTTTTCAACATTTAAATCATTAAAGAAGATAATAACAAAAGTTCTGTAAAAACCTTTTTTTTTACTAAATAAAAACTGAGACACTTCTTATTTGTAATTTCTACTTTATATAAAAGTCTGTTAACATTCGGGAAATTTGTAAATTTTCCTGACTAATAATTTAATGTATAGAGTGAAAATAATATTTATTTTTCTGTGCATATTTGATTTTATTTGTCTGGGACGTTATTTTCTGTTAAAAATTTAGAATACTGATTTATACAATATAATGATGTGTGTATATTTAAACCTAAAAACCGTGTTCCTAAGCATTATTATTTATCTTAATAAAGTACATTTTACTCCATATTATAACTAACGTAGTTTCTTTCGAATTCGAATATATATAATACATGCAGCTCCTACTGTTTACAACTTTTAATAACATCACAAAACTAGCGCCAGCATTTTGACAAGGCAAAACTTTACATTTTT
Organism: Octonoba sinensis; assembly: GCA_038502835.1. Lineage (NCBI taxonomy): Eukaryota > Metazoa > Arthropoda > Arachnida > Araneae > Uloboridae > Octonoba > Octonoba sinensis. The sequence continues at coordinate 141,766,261 of CM076599.1, forward strand.
TTTCAATTGTTGCCACTCAAAAACAGCATAAGGTAACAGCATAATAAAAAAATCAAAAATAATTTATTTTAAAGCGTCTTTTCTGGAGAGTTACTATACTCTATTAGCCAGATGACGCAACTTCTTGATACTTGAAACTGCAAGAGGTGGATTAGTTTGCAATTTATTAATGTGATGGCAGAACATATACAAATTAAGTATTAATGGCGAAATCGAATTTGCATGTGTTCTCTAGTTTTGTGAGGAAATCTAGACTGCAAAAATTTCTAGTTCAACCTTTCATTAAAAAAAGAGAGAGAAAAAAGAAAAGAAAAAAATGGTGAGCTTTAGCTTCAACCAACATTTGGTACTAAAGGTGAATCATTATAATGGTGGTAGTTTCGCATTCACAGTGAAACTAAACTATTATAATGGTTCAAATTTAGTACCAAATGTTGGTTGCAGCTAAATTTCACCATTTTTTTGGTGATAGGTTGAACTAGAATTTTTACAGTGTACGTAATTTTTTTTTTCTGCTGAAAACTTCTACAAAACGTAAATTTTTCTTCATATTGTTTACTGGTTTTTCCTTGAGAGTTGATATTTCTAGTACTTTTTGTGAAAAAGATACTTTAGAACCTCCACTTAATATGTATCAAAACTGATTTAGTCAGATGAAGACGTATTCTTCTCCCCGTTTAGAAAACAATTTTACTATAAATGTTTACTCCCAAATTAATTTGTTCAAACACGACAATTTCTTAAAATATGCAAAACGTTTTCAAGCTTTAATGTTTTTTAAAAATATTAAGCTGCTGCATAACTTTTATATTTATTTACTTACTTAAATGAAATAGCAACCAACGCTTCACATTTACTATTACCTGATTTACATAAGGAGTAAGCAGGAGAAAAAATAGAAGCTATCATTTAAAGCATTATTTTGATTAGTACTTTTGCTTATTATTTTTTGAAACTTTACAAAATTTGGAAAATTACTAGTTTCTTACAGTTTTTTGAAACCTTCTCTTCAATTTATGTAGTTATATTTTCCAAAAGAATCTTTTACTTAATTGAACTTTCCAAAGATTTTGTATTATTGGTTTCAGACATTTGCTTTTGGAGAGAGCAGTTTATACTTTTTTAGGTTAGTTCAAGTATCAGTCCAAAAATTACTATTTTCAATTTCTTTGCATTCGTTTTCGAGAGCATATTTTTCTCGGAGAACACTTAATGTTTCTTGTCTGACAGATGGAAAAAACGAAGTTGTTTGATTCAATTGTTTCTAACGACGTAAGTATTGGAAGAAATGAATAAACCAATGGTTATGCATTAACTCTTTTCAAAACGTTGAACAGTAGTTTGACGTAATGTATTTTCAATTGCGTAATTCACATAACTCAGCTGGCTCTTTTTCTGTTATTTTTCCCCCTATGTCATTTTCTTTTTTTTTTCTTCTATCATAGTTTTATTTTCTTCTTTTTAGTATGCTGTTCAGAACCAGAGTTCTTAATTCATATCTTCATAATGCCTTGAAGTTTAGACAAAACGTTGTAGAGATCATTTTATTGAACCTCTTTTATAAACTGAAATTTACTTTACATGTTTGGGACGACTTTAAGCATTTGGTTAATCAAAGATGGCATGTTGGTTATGAAAATATGCATTAGAAAAGTTCAAATATAAGCACATGTTTTTATGAGGCAACTTTCATATTGTTTATATTATTGTAGCACATATATATGTAAGATAAAAGAAAAGATTAAGTGACTCAATTAGTAGTTGCAGGAGTAGAATAAACACGTTTAATAAAGATATAAATTGTTTTTTTACAGGGGAAAGGGACAATTACAACCAACATTCAACGAGAACTCGGAACATAAGGGCATGTCACACCGAACTTATCACTTCAAATAGCGCTTGCAGCATCGTTGCCATCGATAGAAAGTAAAGCTTCACTTACATGCGCTGTTAATAGGTGTTGATAGCTTGCACATCCTAGCGAAAGAAAGGTACATTGCTGAGTAGCGTTTATTCCAGATTCCCCCCCACACACACATACATATTTATATATACACTCATGGACAAAAAAATTAGCGCACCAAGAAGGAATCGTCAAAATGAAACGAAATTTTACATACGTAATGACTACTTCGATGTAAGTAAATGATTAGAAAATCAAAGAAAAAGGATCATTTATTGTAGAGAAACAGGCACAAGAACGGAAAATTTAATACCCTTTTGGACCCCCTCTAGCGCGAATGCACAATGCGATACGATCGGGCATTGGGGCATACAAGTCCTGTATAATGTCTGGAGACATTTCGTTCCATATTTGCTGTAACCTTGCTTGTAGTTCGTTCAAACTCGTGGGATGCCCAACCCGCCGTCCCAAATGATCCCAGATATGCTCGATTGGAGACAAATCTGGAGATCGGGCCGGCCAAGGAAGGATAGTAGCAGTGCGGAGACAGTCTTGTGACACCCTTGCTGTGTAAGCCCGATCATTGTCTTGTTGAAAACTGGCTCCTGGGATCCAGTTTTCAACACGTGCCATGAGTGGCAACACATGTGGTTGCAGGATGTCATGGACATACCGCTGGGTTGTAACGGTGTCACGGATCAATACTAGGGGTGACGGTGTATTGTAGGCAATGGCACCGCATATCATCACAAAAGCTGCGGGAGCGGTGTGTCGCTTTAAAGTAAAAGCAGGATTGAGGCATTCTCCACGGGGTCTCCACACATCAACATGATTGTCAACATGAATGAACAAATACATGCATGAGTAAATGAATGAATGAAAATGAGTGAATAAATATGTATTAAACGTTGAAAAAGGCATATTTGACGTAGTTGGGAACTAAAGTTAAATGAAAAAGAGAGAGAGAGATAGCAAAATTATCAATTTTATATTGTTGTGGGAAAGTAGGCTCGTATAGTTCTAGGTGGACCTTCTTGTTATTAACTTTATTTAGCTCGCTTGATGTACGCTAGAATTCTCTTGAACGTAAAAATTTTACATATATAACGTGAAAAAAAGCATAATGAAATATCTTACTGTAATTGCTCGAAACAGTTTTTTGTGTTTCCTGGAAATTTCATTTAAAATCAGATAGTCGGTACTGCCAGATCGCCCGCGGTATATTATAATAATGAATTAACTTTGTGCAAATAAACTGTAATAAAAATTTTCTCGTTAAGGAAGCACAAATTAGCAACAAAATGCTGACATATGTTTTGGGATTGCTTGGAGTCCCTTTTTCAATGCGAAAGTGTAGCTTCTAGATGCAAAAACATCCAAATGAAGCAGACAAAACGACAAAAACACGGCTTGTATAGCTTAAGATTTAACTGCAAACCAATGATAATAAAGGCAGCTTGTGGAAGTGGAAGTAGAAGTAACACGGAAGGCCCAATAAGAAAGCACCAAACGAACCCAGTTGAAAATACTCAAAGAAAAAAGGAATATCAATTAAAAACAAAGCAGAAAAGACCACAGCATGCATAAAAATGCGAAAATACATGAAAAATGCAAAAACTTCAACTGGGTTCGTTTGGTGCTTTCTTATTGGTGCCTTCCATGTTACTTCTACTTCCACTTCTAAGTGGCCCTTTTTCTTATTGTTTTGCAGATAACTCTTAGTCTATATAAGCCGTGTTTTTGTTGTTTTGTCTGCTTCATGTGGATATTTTTCCATGTAGAAGTTGCACTTTCGCATTGAAAAGGGTTTCCAAGCAATCCCGAAACATATGTCTGAATTTTAATGCTAATTTGTGCTTTCTTAACCTGAAAAGTTTTATAAATAGCTTATTGCTAGATTAATCCATTGTATTGACTTAATTGCATTTTTTAAAGTGAGAAATGTGTCAATGTTTATTGGAGGTGTCTGGATCCTGATAACTGCATTTGTGTACATAGCTAAAATGTATTTGTGTACACAGCCGTTAAAATCAAATCAAATATTTGATACAGACGCAATCAAAGTTAGCCGCTGGACAAGGACGGTAAATAAACCTAATTCGTAATAAATGCTTACATAATGATTCGTGCTTTTAACTGCATCTGGAAGCACAATCAACTGATTTAGTTAGAGAGAAGCTTCAAAGAAATAAATTAATTTCTACTCTGTGAAGATAATTAAATTCATTAGTAAAATTTCAATAAAGAACGAGGACATATTTCCCTTAAAAGCGCCAGAATAAATTTAGGCACACACACACACACACAGTTCCATTCTTTAACAGTAAAAACAACCGAAAATATGACGAATTTTGTTAATTTTTCCTCTTGCTTTAACTGCTAGAAACGGCACCAGAAAGCTTCTGTTGTTTGTGAGAAATAATTAATTAAAGAATGAAAATGATTAGTACCTATAATAAAGGACTACTACAAAGTTGATATGCATTGTTTTAAAACATTTTTTTTTTTTTTTGTTACTTTTGCAGGAAACTTCATATTAATAAATTAGTTGTGGGGTAGAAGAATCGTGACTTTACTTTCATCAGATATTGATTTGAAATCTTCTTGAATAATAATTTTTTGTGAAAGTAGCTCTCATTAGCTCAGTACATGCATCTAAAAATGCGATAGGCCAGAAAATGGCAGGTGCGAGGGGTTTCTGGGCGCACTTGAACGTAGTACTGAAGACAAGTTGTGGTAAATCTTCTGAAAAGATTTATTCTTAACAATATATTTGTGACACTTTTGCTAACTTAATATCAGTCTCAATGTTTTATTAAAGCCAAAAAATAATAGTTGTGTGTCGATGTAATACAACTATAATTAGACTATAATCTGCGTTAGACAGTTATAAAATATTTGTATTTACAGAAAAAAAGAAAGACTCCTTTCACGCGCTTTGGAAAACGATTAAAAGTGATTTTCTTTTTTCCGGAAACACTGTTTGATAGATAAAATAAAGATTTTTTAATATTGATAAATGATATTATTGCTAACGTTATTTTTTTGAAGTGTGAACCTACCTTAAATGTTCTACACTTATTAAAACTTTTGATTCCGCGAGGTAAAGGGAAATTTCCTCACACATACACGCATATATACACACACCAAAAAAAAAAAAAAAAAAAAAAAGAAAGAACAATATGATACCACGCTTTTTCATATGACAATAATTAGAAACTTAGCTTAATTAACCATGTAATGCAAAACTAATTATTTGAGCATACATTTCTCTTTTATTAACAATATTGAATTTAAAACTAGAAGGAAAAATATATAATGAATGAAATACTGCTCCGTATATAAAAAAAATCAACTGAAGATTTTTATTTTGAAGCTTTTTTTGTCAATTGAAATATTTCTTAAGCATATTTATGTAAAGACAGAATTGAAAAGGCCTATTTTAATAATAAGTTGTTTCAAATTTTGACTTGGTTAAATAGTATTTTTCGTTCCTGTTAAACTTTTTAGCTTATTTTGCAGTAAAAAAGAGTTTTCTTTATTGGTTCAAAAATGAAATAAAAATAAATAAATGTACAAATTAAAATAACACAAAATAAAGAGAGAGAGAGAGAAAGAAGTGAGAGATATCTTTTCAAAAGAGATCCTGTTAGTTTTATTGCACAACTGTTTATACTACGATGTGTTGTAATGTAATTTATTCTTTCTTTTTTTCTTTCTTCTAATGGGCTGCATTTGGCTTACCGCCATTGCAGACTTAGTAAGCATTCTACTTAAAGAATGTAGATCATAATTCAAAAAGGAGTAAATATTGAACAGGTATCATGCATGGTTTTTATATTTTTATTTATATTTATTTTATTTCTTTATTTATTTCTTTTATTTGATTTTTAAAAATATTTATTTATTTATTTACTTTTTCATTAATATGTTCAACAGTATATCTCAAATTTTATATTGCCTAACAAAACAATGCACTTCGTCAAAATCTCTCCAAAACAGGGGGTACATTACCAATAAGCTACATTTCAAAGGATTTTATCAGAGCAAAATGCTTGCTTTTGCGCATAAAGTGCGCTAAAACTAAATGGCTAAGGTGATCGCAAAACGAATCAAATCTGTCGCTTCTTTCAATTTCTCGCTCTGCAATTAGTGAAAGAGATTTTGTTGTTTGTAGTACTCCGTTGCTACAGCAGCGTGTTCGTCCCAAATACGACTTCTATTCAAACTGATTCTACATTAATGGGAAAAACGAAGTGACTACTTTAATGAACAAAAACACGCCTGAAGTTTTCTATGAAAACTAAAGAATAATTAAACAGCAATTTCTGGAAGTAGATGTTATAAAAAGGTTAGATTATTATTTTAATGCAGTTGGATAGAGAAGTTTGATGGCAATGAGATGTGCTAGTAGGTACTGAATTTTGTAATAAACAGAGATGAAATAATTGTTTAATTCTAATACTTTTGCATTCTAGTGATTTGTGACTCACTTTGTAAATAAATTTATATATCTTTGTCTAGAAGTAAAACACCTCTCAGAAATAGAACTCTCACTTTCGAGGATTCTTCAATCGTCAAAGCACATTTAGTCATTTACAATGATTCTTTCCTCGCGCGATCACGTGACTTAAAAAAAGTTACTTCACAAATTTCGTCAATGCGACGAAAGGTTAACCCGGAGCTATTTCCACGAAGCCATTTCGTCAAATACGACGAAAGTTTCATGAGATTTGAGCACGCGTTTCTGAGAGTGAAGTTATACAACCTTTATAGTTAATGCAGGTTTTTTTATTGATTAATTTTTTGAAACAATAGTATTAGTATCAAAATTAATTAACTCTTTACCGTGTGCGACGTCAGAAGGATTTAAGAATGTGTGTCGTCTTATTGTCTCTTCGAAGCAGGAATACAAGATGAATAATTCGTTAGCTTTGGATCGAACACAGTAAAATAAGAAAGCAGAACTGACAACTAACGCTCTTCTGGATTGGGCTATGAAGAAATTTTTGCACGGAAGTACTTAAGCACCCGCATCTGGTACGTTCGGAAGCTACTGTCTCCCTGACCGTTCGATGTCCTCCTTGCGCAGCGGTGGAGAATTAGGAAACCACCTGGGAAAGTCCGTGTTCAAAAAGAAAACGTCTATTTTTTTAGTCGTACCGGATCATGTTTGAGAAAAAGGTTACTTAAAAAAAATAAGAAGTCAGTTTTTCAAATTTAAGTTCTTTTGACTCTTAGCTGTTCCGAGAGCACGATTTTCTTGAAAATAAGCCGTTTTATGCCAATAACAAAAATTCTGATCTAAGCGCTGACTTTCCAAAATATTTTCTGGAAAATTAAATGTTTCAACCAGAAATATCAGAAAGTACAATGCTAAGTTCAAAATGCGAACAAAGTTTTTTTTTTTTTTAGTCATCATGATCTTTTTTTTAAGAAAGAAAAAAACTTTTCTAATGTGTTTCAAGATAGTCTTTTGAATAATCTACTTCCGGTTAATCCGCTTCCGAAGAACCGAGAGTCTACTGCACTAGTTAAATATATTCAATGAAAAGAAAAACATAGTTCAATTATATTCAATACCAGCTATTCGCTGTCGAAATAAAAGTTCATTTTACTTTTAAACACGATTTTAGTTGTAAAATAAAGAGAATCGCGTTGCAAGTGCTACAGAAACGTCGCTTAACTAAACATTTTCCCCTGTGGCAGAGGAGCACGAAGGTCCCGCAGTGCTCCCCAGGTCTCACAACACCTACTGCTATCAACCGGATAAGTGTTCTGAAATCGCAATAATTTTGCATATTTTATTTAGATTTCTTCATGGATTTCCATCGTCCTTGGCAGTACTCCTCATGAATTATGTATAGTTTTTGCTTGCGTCTTATGCCTAATATGTATTACTCATGTATTAGCATGTATGTTTGTTTAAGTACACATTTAAATAAAGAATTCTGATACAAGTATATTCTTATGAAAAGAGAGCTTATAGCACGTAGGTTAATTTAACAAATAATTGAAAATTAAAGTTGGTTTCCTCGATGCGCAAAACCTCCAACAGACAAAATAAATTTTCACGTTTTACTCTCTCCATCTTAAAAACGAGTTTCGTTTTAGGTAATAATAAACGTAGTAAATTACTTTAAATTAGTAATTTAAACTATCAGGGAGTTCTTAAGGGGTTTGCCTACGTTCGGTGGCTTTTTTTTTCAAAACAATGAAATAATTACTAAATGCATATTATTTTAAGTTAAAAAGTAATTAAAATTAAGAAAACAAAAGAAATAATAGCAATATTTTTATAAAATTTTGAAAAATTGGGAAATTTTAGCAAAAAATAGGCAAATTTTACAGTTTACGCCAAACACTCTATACTCACTTTAACTCGATATATTTTAAAATCTTTGTGATCATATATGTTTCTATATTACTTAACTGTGTTCTGAACTAAAAGTTTTATAATAGGTCCAAAATTGAGAAATATATAGCAGTTTTGTAGAAATCCATACTTTTTTCCCCGCAAAAAACACCATATTTCACAAATAAATGCCTGTAAAATTTTTAAATACTGACATAGCGCTTTGATTTTAGTTCAAAACACAGATAGCAATGTGTAAAACAATACTTTAAAAAATCACAGTAATGGGTGTAAAACTTTTCGAGTTATGAGATCTGCCGTGAACAAAAATACCGAAAAACGTAGTTTTTCAGAAAACGCATTTTAAATTCCCCTTTTATGTGCTTGCAATGCGACTTGTGGTTAACTTAATTGCGTGTAACTTTGTTTTTATATATCGTAGAAAAAAAACCAAACATTTTTGAAATCTTGAATACTTATTCTTTTTAAATATAACATAAAAAAATATCGATTTTTTTTCGCAAAAATCGTCTTTTGGGGGCAGGCAGACCCCTTCATGCACAGACGTATTGGACTTATTTGTATAACAAATTTGTCCTCGGGGACTTTTTTTTTTGCTGCACACGAAGCACAAACTTAAAGTAAAAGATGTAAATGATCATTCCCCATATTTTTTGAGGCCATCTTTACCTGATTTATGACATAAGCAATTTCCTATCAATAAAATGACGTTCATCTTACCACCTGAAAGTTTTCTAGAAAACTCAATATTTTCTTACCATTTAAAGAATTTGGTGAAAATCAGCATTGAGGACCTTTTATTTAAGACTAAAAATAAATTATTGTTAGAAGTCAGGAAACACGTCCCTTGGTTTATTATCTGTGGTGAAGGCTGCCCGAACAGCCATTTAAAGTTCCGAGTATCACTAAAAGGTACACGTGTTCCAGTAGGGTTTGCTAACGAGCTCTCGTTATACTCGCATGTGGACGATAATCTTCGGTTACACCACTTCGCTTGGTGCTGCTTGGCATTGAAGTATATCGCAAATACTTGAGCTTTTTCATAATGAATGTAAAAATTAAAAATTACTCATACAAGTGAATAAATGAAAAAAAAGAGAATAATTAAGTGTATATATTTGTTCCTAATTTTTCTTGTAGTTAACAAAAACTTTATTGCTCAAATATCTAGGTGAGACATTCAAACTATGACTCTGTTTTCAATCGACGTATTTTAAAAACTAACATTTCTTAAAATTACAGTTTCACAAGATAAATTCCATTTGATTTTTGTCACGCCTGTCAAGTCCTTTTTGTTTCATTTTAGGCATGACATATTAAATCAACTTAATAAATATGTGCATACTCTACATATGCAAAGCAATTATTATGTAAGTGTATATTGAAAATACTTTTCATATGTGTTGCTGTGTTTACACATATGCAAATGTATGCCTACTTTAAAAATAGTGGAATAAATTTTAGGTTATGAAACAGTTATTTTGAATTATTACATAAAAAATGTCCTTACGTACATAAAAAAAAGGAAAATGGTTGTAAGGTTTACATAATGTAATTTTGCACCATGACGCAAAATTTCATTTCTTAGACTGAAATTCTTCCATTATTTAAAAAAAAGACATGAAGATGATTAAGCACGCCACAATTTATTAAGTTGTTTTAATATTCAGTTCCGGAAACAAAGAAGGAAATGATGCTATGTCAAGTCTTTCAATATGGAAATTAGCCATAAATGTTTGCACACAAAAACAATAAAACTTTGAACATTAAAAAGCAGTTCTTCTCAAATTATAGGCACTATTCTATACTAGTTTGCAATGTGATAGTTGAGTATTGATATCACATTTATAACTAAGTTGATTAAAAAGTACATCAGTGATTTACAATGAAACAAAAGCAATGGGATACAGCTGAAATCCTCCTGCATAACAATCTGTAAAAAGCATTCTTCCCTATGGTCAGTTTAGTAGGAATTATAATAAGAATAATCTCAAAATTTCAAACTAACGCCTTTTAAAGCAAAAATATAGTGTAATGCAGCGAAAGCACTTTACTGACAAATTATGAGACGAAATATAAATTATGTGAAAGTGCGAATTGAAACGCAAAACTAAAATGTTCCTTTTAGATTAAAACTGAAAACATACAAAATGCTTTTTCCGAATAATCACCGTGTATTAATACGTTAATGCATGGGAAACGCAAATATATGAATGATTTTTTTTCAGGTACCTTAGATTCATCATTTTTGAGAGAAACAGTTCGAGTCTTTAATTATTTATCTGCTTAATATCATATCTTAAAGCTACGTCTGAAATAGCAATCAAACTAAAAGGTTTCTCTTGCGTGTGTCAATGCGTACAATGAACACTTAGTACGCATTGGATGGTTTTATTTTTCTGCTGAATAAAAATGGTTTTTGAAGCGTTTTCACAAATATTGCAGTCCTCTGATGCTTTTAACAACAGAGAGGGCGGCTTTTTCCAGAAATGCATCTGCAAATTAGAATTTTTTCGCACATATTTTTAAAACTAGTATGCTGTTACTCATTTAGTAAGAAGTTCTTTATGAAACAATTCTTAACTTTTTTTGATTATTAAATCTAATAATGAAAGAGTAAAAACCATTTAAATAATGGTACTAAAAAATGGCAACAAAATTTGCGGTTTTATGCACGCAAAAAATCTCTCAAACAGTGTTATCTTAATTTATCTATTGTAATAACAAAATTGTTCAACTTTACCATAAATGATGATAACTTCATTTCAACCGATATTTTGCAAATACAATATCAATTGCTTACTAAATCTAGCAATAAAATTAACCATTATTGTGATAAAATCATCAGGAATGGAATCAAATAAATGATAGTAAAGGAAAAGGCCGGAAAACTCATTTAATACAATCAAAATGGCAGGTTAGCAGAATTTAAAAAAATCGCATTCGGCAGAAATTCTTAAAATATAATTTTTTATTCGTTTTAAATTCAATCCACGAGCAGGATTTTTTAGTGGAAAGATTTTACTCGTACTTTAAGCTGTGGTTTTGCATGACATTTTACGGGGTTTAAGAATCACCTTACAAAATCTGTGAACCTCTTGAATCTAGTGTTCAAAAAATTGGTCTCTCCTTGTTGCATTAAATGGCACAGTACCTTAATGTAACAAGTTCAAAATTTCGAAAATATTTTAAATTACGTATTTCCATAGATAGAACTGTTTTAAAGTTTTGTGCAAAATTTCAAACTTATACGAGCAATATTTTAAAAGAAATCCCGGGTTTTTGTAAATGACTTTAGATGCTTTCATTCTGCATTTAAAATGTTCTAACGCATTTTTCTCTGCGCGATATTTTTGACTAATTACGCGTAGTAAAATCCCTATTTTTTCAGCTAAAGATATAGCTTGAAATTTTTTATGTATTATGTATTGCAAACGGAATACGTTTAACAAATATTAGCATGCGTCCGACTCTGAAATGTGTAGTTTTTTTTTTTTCATTTAACTGTTGAATTCGAATTCTTGAATATTTTGTTCTCTTTTCTGAGATTTTAATGAAAAAATATCAATTAAGTTTCAGATAGTTTATTCCATGCTAACTTTTATTCTAGAATGTTTGGGAAGTAATTAATGGTTGACTACACAATGAGGTTCTACTTTCAAGTTTCATTTCTCATCATAATTGGAATTAAATGGATGCATTATTTTTTACCTGATTGTTAAGCGAAAAAAAAATTGGAAAGAGTTATTGTGCCCTTAAGTCAAGAATTAGATACGATTTAATTACTTATCCGTGCTTTTTAAAGGTCAAAGACTAAATCACGGATGTTGAAGTTTCAGTTTTCCCAATAAAATTCAAGACCCTTTCAGCAAATATTTGATTTAGTTTTAATAGCTAAATAAATATAAAATGGTAGCTTAATGCATTTTCCCTATCACTAAATTTTAATTTACAAAGTTTCCTTTATAATGTTCCATTATCTCTGGAAATTTTCAAAAGTTATGATGTAAAATAATATTCAAAGGGTTTAATATGTCATTATTTAGTACTTTTTAAAACCAAATGGCAAAGAAGAAAAATATACCTATTCTTTCTTATTTTCCGAATGTTTTTAAAACGTGAAACCGAGCACAAGACAGTGCAGTCTCTTCTTTATTAAATTAATACAAAATTTATGATGACATAATGGGGACTAAGGGGAATATCTCAGCGTAAAAGTTCTGACACTTGTATCACAGCTAGAAGTGCCACTTTTTCAATGAGTGAAAAAAGAGGATGATGAACAAAAATCAGTACTAATGACACAGCTTGTTATTGTGCATTAAAATACACATATTTTTCAATTCTTGATTTTTTTGCTAGCAATTTTGTTTTTACAAGTTTGTGAGTAAGGTTTGATAATTTCTCAAAAGTCCTATCGCACAAATCTCTAAAAATCAGTGTTTAAAACTAGATAAATATATATTTCTTAATTTCTTCATATTAGGGTCTTTTGTTTAAAGAGAATGAACGTAATTTGGAAGAAGAATTTGCAATAACGCTTTGTATCACGATTTAAGGTTATTTCAATCGCGAATGTTTTTAGCAACATTCGGAGTCTTGATAAAATTTTGTTGACTATTAACTCATACAATCACGATTGCAGCCAATTTAGTATGCCTGGAAACCGGTTTCTTCTGTCAAAATGTAGTTACTGGTGAACAAAAATTTGGCGATATTTCTAGTGTGGCCAAAAAATGAGTGTGTTTCATGACTTCTATTCTGCATGGCACTTATGTCCTTTCAAAGCTCTTTTGAGGTATTCATAAAACTACCTCCAAATTTACTCAAGGTTGTCTAGCTTTTTACCGAATCTAAAATTATATATATATATATATATGTATATATATTTGTCTCAGCCGTGTTGTATTCGCAATCTTACTAAGAACTGTCTAGATAAAAGAATACAACAATAAAACCCTTCCGCTTTTACTATAAAGGTTTTAGGCAAACTAAAACTTCACTCCACAGACCGTGAACTAGCAAAGTCAATAAAATGTAAGGTTTATTTTGCTTATCACAAATTGGTTGAAGTGTCTGCCTGTGCAAGGTTTGAGGAGCGTTGGATGTTTGCTGAATTGACCTTCGCTTAGGTTAGTTAATTAATAACCTTACCTTATATCCTCGTATTTAAATATTAGTCCGACTTCTATCTTACGTTCACTTTTCAAATCGCAAAAAATTGCTTTGTGAAATTTCATCCCCCCCTCATGTATACTTAAAAATTATATTCCTGCTTGCGTCATAACAATGATTGTGGATTACTTATTTTGTAAAAACATTGCCTCGAAAAAAATCTATATATACATTTTCTCTAGCCTGTTTTTATGTCGCTCCGCGATATCTTCCTTATTCGTTTATGAAATTAGATGATTTACCCTTCATTTTAAAGCATATCGTGCCGGCTAATGACGAAAAATAGACCCACGGTCTAAAACTGCACCGCTACACTTAAATTTGAGATTTAAAATAATCTAAGAAGAGGTCCCTTAATGGATGCTAAATTGGTGTCGTGTATGCTGGCGCCATCTGTTATCAAGTAAAAAAAACAAGAAACTCTTCTGTTTTTATTGTGCAGAAAATTGGACAGTTTTAGCTGCGTATCTGTGTTGAACTGATTCAATCGTCAGGCTCTACACATTCATTTATATTGTGAATGTGTAGAGCCTAACCAACCAACAGTAACTATATTTTAAGTAATGAAATTGTTTCGTTATTGTATTTTGATGCCATGTATACTAATGATAAAAATAATTATCATCATTATTGTGATAATTTATTATTTTGGATATCTAAATAATAGTGGGAAAAACATTGTAACAGCTATTTGTACTGATGTGTTCAATTACAGGGCTTCTTTTGTACCAACACCCGTTTACTTTTTCTATTCTTCTTCGTAATGTCCTTTCTCACAAATTAGTGTGGAATTCCATACGGGTCCACTAGTCTTGTTTATTAGAATTCTGAAAGTTTGGCATACGTGGTTTTTCCCTTTATTTTATTTAACTACGATACTTATTGGAGATCTTAACAGCTTAAGGTATAATGGGAAACAACTGCTTTATACCCCTCCCCCCTCTTTTAGGATTAAATCATTTCCTTTTCAAGAAAACAACGTATTAGTATGGCATTGTAAAACTTTAGTTTGACTTGTGAATGATTATTTTTCTTTAAGGATGTTTTGCTTTCTTCAGCAGAAATTCACCTTTAAGCTGATGTCTTACTTTCGTTTTTCTTCTTGCTCTAGATAAATACTGTGCGAACACTTTATTGATTTTCTTTTTTCCTTCCAAATACTAAGAGAGGAGCTTAGCAAAGAGATTTCATCTGTTGATTTGTTTTCAGCAGGATGAAGTATCACTTTTATTAACTTCCATCCCTGATATTCGTCTTTAAATAAATAAATATTATGTATATATATACATATATATATATAACATATAAATAACTTAACTGTGTTTAAGGTGATTATATGAGTGCGGTTAAAAATATAAGTTTAAATATTTTAGCTCATATTACTTTCCCTCCATTACTTTCTTACAGCCTTTAAGAACCAATATTTTTAAGAAACAAAATTTTCCTCTCTGTAAAAATTAATTTTACCCCAATTAGAAGGCTTCATGTTATCTGATTACCCCTCATAAGGGCCATTTTTAATAAGCAACATTTTTTTTTCATAGTATTCACTACTCACTTCTGTCTGCGATTTGTAAAACTACGGAGTTTGCGACCTTCCACTGCTATTTGACAAATTGCGTCTGGACGTTCATAATACATTATTTTATTTATTGTATGCACTTTGTGCGCTATTTCTACACTGTTAGAAATTTCATCATGAAATTACGGTTAAATAACCGGCAGCAGTCTGTCCATCTAATTTACCGTTAAATTTACGGTTTGGAACATTTTTCTATCTTTGCGGGACCTAACCGTTTCCAATCAGTTTGGTTAAAAAGCCGTAAATACAAAAGTTTACGGTTTTATAACCATTTAAAAATGGTTTCAAAACAAAATTTTTACCGTTTGTGAGCTATTTCGAGGTGTTGAAACAGTAAACGAAGCTTGCCGGAATCGAACCCGCAGTGTATGATCTATCAATCTTGCGCTCTATCCATTCGGCCATCTGCACCCCACAAAGCGGTCGTTTATTTATCAATAAATCTTTCTTTTCAACAGGAGAAGAAAGCTTTATTGATATATAAACGGCATTAAAAGTGAAATTTCAGTTTTTGATTGGATCCAAAGCCATTTTTGGTCTAAATTTATTGTATATTGACGAAAAACATTTTATTTGCTGCAAAAATTAAAGTTCAAGCACTCCAGCAGCTCAAATGATGGGTTCGCTCATTCGCAAACAGTTCGGGAATCCGATGTCTCCAATTTTTGATTTACGTGTGTGTGCTGCTTAAACCACTTTATTTTTCTTCTTTTTTTTATATACACATGCAGATTTGAGCTGAAAAATCTTTATTTATATTTTACCAACAACGTACGACGGTAGGATTCCACAACCAAGATGGCCGCCCGATTACGGTTAGTTAAACCTTCTTTAGGATAAACAGAGAATAAACGATTTTTTTCACAATCAGCGGTTTGAGTACCATCTTTTTAATGGTCATTCAACTGTTGTAATTAAACATGGTAAAATAACAATTAAATAAATGGTTATTTTACTATTTTCTTACGGAAATTTTTAACAGTGTATAGGTTACTTATGGCACAAGAATCAGCAAGCTTGACAAGCATGTATGCTCAAGCATACATGAGCGTATATAGTACAAAATGACGATTGCGCAAGCATCGCCCTTACGCCAAATTTTCCTGGAAATTTTAACAAATAAAGTCACAGGTAAGCCTCGTTTCAAAATTCTAAAACTATTTTAAAGGAATATTACGTGTGTTTGAACTGTTCCACGAACTTTGCAAAGAGATCATCTTGTTCAGCTTCTTACGGACCTTAATGTGCTGAAATTTTTTTTAAAAAATGAGACGTTTCTTCGATAGGAAATTCCCAAAACTTTAAGTTTTCTTAATGTTGGAATTGAAAACAAAGAACAAATTCGAATTTTGGGAAAAACGCTTCGGGATGCTCGAGGACCTGACTCAAGGCACTGTAACTAAAATTTCCTACTTCTGGACCTCTGGAACTATTAACCTTTTGACACTTGTGTGTGGGTGTGTTGGCCTCCGACACATACACACACACTGACACACAAACTCTGCTTTCTTTATATAGCTAAAATCGGGAAGAACTTTCTGTCCTAGAAACAATTTGAAGTCCTTTCAGGCATCAGCATTACAAATGTTTCCGTGTTTGCAAATACAACTAAGAAGTAAATTTAAAATTCATATATTTATTTATAAGTGAAAAATAAATATGTATTTACTTGTCTTGTTATGTACAGCCTTTCTCTAAAATTCTCAGCTACAAGGAGCAACGAATTCGAATTCTCGTAATCGGAGAAAAGAATATTCATACTACTTCCTCCGGAGAAGAAGAATTTTTTAACAAAGAATATTTATTGTAGGACTTTTTTGTGCACTGGATTCAAGTGATTCACAGATTTTGTCTGGTAATTTTTAAACACGTTAAAGTGTCGTGCAAAACCGCTGCTTTAAATTACGAGTAAAAGCCTTCCACAAGAAAATCCTTCTCGTGAATTGAATTCAAAGGGAATGATTTTTTTTTTTTTTTTTTACGAATTGCATTTTTTAAAAATTCTGTTAACCGGCAATTCTGGTTGGTATACTTGGAAACCGATTTCTTTTGTCAAAATGTGGTAGTGGCGAACAAAAATTTGGCGATATTTCTGGTGTGGTCGAAAACGAATGTCTTTTACGACTTTAATCTCTAATGGCACTGAAGCCATTTCAAAGCTCTTTGGAAGCATTCATTAGACTAAACCCAACTCTACTCAAGGTTGTCTAGCATTTTATTGTTTCTAAACATATAAAAACTCTCTCTCTCTCTCTCTATATATATATATATAAATATATATATTTATTTATTTTGGCGATATTTCTAGTCTGGCCGAAAAACGACTGTGGTTTACGACTTCTAGTCCGAATGTTCAACAAGCGCGTGTTAGGAGTTCAACAAGCGCGTGATAAATGAAACGGAGCATTTAGTTTAATCGTATCTCTCATTAAGACCTTTTGTACTTTATTCCGCTCCGATTTTCAGATTTTCTGTCTATCTTAACAAATGAGAAAAAAGGGTTTGAAATATCGAAAAAAATCTTTTCAATTTCAGATTAAAAAGCAATTATTGTTGGAAAATCGTTACTCTAGTTCTCTTAAATGTAGCAAAATGAGCTCAATGCATGATATTTTTCCAAAACTTTTTTATGCTTTTATTAATTTCACTTGTATGTAATCTGTCAATTCGATTTTCATCTTCTTCTAAAGCTCCAAATTCTTAGGTTTTTTGAACACATATCACGAACCAATCACAATACAGCCTGGCGGGCTGCATGTTTTAAAATTCTATATTTTCTCTCGTTTCATTTTTTAATTCCAATTTAAGAAAAATTTTCTCAAAGTCTCTAACATGTCGGTAAAAACCCTCTTGCTCATATTAACATGATCTATCAATTGAGTCCCGCAGTGGACCAGTCGGCAGAAGCTCGGTTCCCGTAAACACCGAAAGTGAAGCAACATCGACTCAGGTCAGTGTTTAGGAGGGGGACAACCTCTCGCGGCTGGTTCCTGTGAGGCCGTGTACGCCAAAGGGAGCTGGTGCACGTTAAATAGGTCGCGGCTCCAATGTCCTCCAAGTCAAACGATACCTCTAGGGGTGCCAGTCTCTCATCTGGCAGCTGGTGCAAAAAATTAAGAGACCTCATATGAAAGGGTGGGAGTTGGACACCTGCCTATAAGGGCCCCGTTAGACTCAGGAGCAGCACACCCATTCTTCCTCGCTTCTCGCGAGGATACGACGACAACAACAACAACAACATCAATTGAAAACTCCGATTTTTCTTCACATGATGGAATTTGTACAAAGTTTGTGAGTCAATTAGAGCACGAGCTGTGAGCGTTTTAGTTACATTATTTCGACAATTGCTGAAACGGAATGAGTCACTTTGTTTTTGTTCGGGATTTGTATTGATCAAGAATTGCAATTGATTTTTTGTTCGAGAGAAATGTTCTTGAAATCTCATGTTCATTTTCTTCAGAATCGGAATAAAAATTATTTAGTGTTAGACAGTGAAGCAAATTAAAGAAATTTTGACATAGTAAATACAGAATTTCCCCATGAAAAAATTCTTAGAACAAAAATTTAAATAAATACATAAACGAAATAAAATAAATAAGATTTTTTTAAAAGTTAAAAACCGGAGTCGAAAAAAACGCAGCCACGCAAAATTTCCTGCTTTTTAAACAACTTCTAAAAACTGCTTTTGTTTTGAAAACTAATTTCTGAATTGATACATATGTAAACATTTTATATCATGGCGCCATGAGCTGGCGATTTCTCTCGGTAATTAATTTGGTTTCGACGCAATGCTTTCATTAGCTGTATGTTTTTAGAAAACTACGAAAAAATTGCGTTTATAGCTAAATTAACCCGAAAAGTTATAACATGTGGACGAAAATCGCCCCCAAAAGAGTTTTTTAGAAATATATCTATCTTATTAACAATAATGAATTAGCACGTAAATAATTTTATAACTTTCTTTTTCTAGAACCTAAATTCCAAAATATTTTCACCAGGTATTTGGTAGCAAAGTGTAGGATTTAATACTTACTCTTGATTATTTACATCAGACCGTAAGTTAAAATAAAACTATACAGACTTTCTACAAGACCTTTTTGGTTTTTGCGTAATATTTAGTTTGAAGTAGGTTTTATTTTTTCCACAAGAAAAATTTCCACCATTTTTTGATACTATTTTTTTTTTTTTTATTTTACTCTAATATCCTTTCGGAAACATTTTAGATTTACTTTTGTAAAATTGTAGCGTTAAAATGTGAACACATCTTTAAGCATATATTCCTTCCAATTCATTAAACAAAGTCATTCCAATTCTTAACCATATATTTTTTTTCCTTGTATTCATTCCAAGTATTAATATGTGACAATTAATTTATCTTCAATTGTTCCTTCAGTTTCTGAGAAAGAGTTGTTAAAACTCATAACAGAGTTGCGAGAAAAAATATTTTCATCTCTTTAATTGAGTAATGTTTATTTATCTTAAAGAAGAAAAGTAATGTATGGAAAAGAAGTATTCTAAAATATGCTTTAACGAATTCCTTGAAATAACTTCCAGAACACCAAATGTGATTTTTCCACCTGATTTTTTTAATTTAGACTTAAATGAAAATAGTGATCACTGTTATAATTAAAATGAAAAGTTTATGGAAACAAGAGCTCAAACAATGTTTCTGAAACTGTATTTTTAATGAAATGTAAAAGGCACAACTCTCGCTAAGTAAAACCCAATTTTACGATTATGATTTGCATTAACATAACATTAGAAATACAGCATATATTTTAGTTGATTAAATTATTTTAATGAAGTGTAAAAGCACTAACCTGGAGTGAGAAAAAGTTGGGCAAGGTTAGGAATAAAAAAAGAAAGTCTTTTAGATCGATAATAATCCACTCGAAGACCGAGTGCAAAATTAATTGAAATTATTTAAATTAAAAAAAAGAATGATTATTATTTAATTCTCACATGAATGATAATGAAACTTTCAGTGTTGGTTTTATTTTTACATGGTTTTATTTAACTTGATTTGTCATGGAAGCTTGTTACGAAGTTTTCGACCACTATTACTGCATAACTTATCTTCAAACTCTGCACAAAAGCTTATCTTCGTTGACAATACAATATTTCATCCATTTTACAATTTATTATACCGTTAATTAGGAAAAAATCAATAATATTGGCCCCGAGGAAATTAGAAAAATTACTATTTGTTAAATGGCAACGATAGCTTTGTGTGGAATGTTTGGATAATGCAACGATATTTTGAATTTTAAAACACTCAAATCATGGCGAAGTTTTTTAGCTTTATTAGAAATAAGACCGTGTAACTTAAAACATTTGTACACGGTTTTATATATTATTCATTTAGCAATTCGTAGTATTTTACAATTGAAAACCATCGTTTTCAGCATCTCATTTCATTGATTTTCCCCCCGATTCGAAATAGAATGAATACTCATAGTTTCATGAAAGGTAACCTTTGATGATATCAATTATGTTATATTGATATATGACTTTAGATTTATTGCCTTGAGACACATGCTTATTCTTCTTTAACAGTATTTAATTAAATACCTATTGGCATGTCACTTCTTATATAGCTGTTGTGTCTGCTAGACAGAACATTCCAGTTGCATGATTCAAGGACATTTACGTTAATCAGTATCTTGTATGCACTTCCAGCCTTTGACGATTTATTTTTTTCAATGCGAGGGTACTTCTGATTGCTACGATTTCAAATTTTATGTGGCATGAATTTTAATAAACTAGCATTTTTGATAGGGATCCAGTAGCATCCGTAGACATTTTATTCATTTATTTTATATCAGCCCTGGATCCTCTTCATTTTATAATTTTAAAGACCAAGTCTACTTGATGAAAGCTTCATGCTTAGATTCTTCAATATTTTGTTTCTAAAATTGAAAGCCTTAATTTGAAAAAAAAAGTATCACCGTACTATCACGATTCCTTTATGAATTAATGACTTCATTATTACCGTGTGTATATGTGTACCGTCAGTGTGATATATATATACTACTCTACTTTTAACCGACTTCACAAAGGAAGGAGGTTATACATTCATAGTGTATGTATGTCGTTTTTTTTTTTTTTGTTTGTTTGTTTGTCCACTCATAACTTCGCACCGGATGAAGCGATTTTCATGATTTTTTTTTCAATCGATCGAGGGTGGTTTCCCATAGGTCCCGTACCTTTGTTTGACCATATTCGATAAATAGAACAAAAGTAATTGGCAGAAATGTAGTACTTTTTTTGTTTTTTCATCCATAACTTATGATTAAATGAACCTATTTTGTTGATTTTGTCTTTAATCGATAGAGGGTCGTCTAACTCAAATATTGCAAATCAATTTGACTACATTTGTTTATTAGAAAAAACGTTACGGTTGAAAAATAAGTATTTTTTATTTTAATTGGAAAGGCTTGGCTTGATTTTTCTTTGTGGTGAAATCTATTAATAAATATGAAAGTCATTGTTGAAAACATGTTTGTTGTCATGGGCTATAATATTAAAAGAAATTACAGCAAGAGTTTGACTGAAGGCGAAAATTAATCCAGTCAGTTTGTTTGCTAAAATCGACTTCAAAGGGGAATTTATCACACAAATGATTAGTTTTAGTACCATTAATGCAAAGAAGTTTTGCCCTTTGATACGGATTTTTTTTAAATAGAGTATTTATATAAAAAACGTATTTACACTAAAAAGAATGAAATAAAATAATTTTTATAAAAAAGCAGAACCGACTTCAAATTATAAATTGCGCTAAAAAGTGAAAAATAAATTCATTCTTTAAACAACATCGATGTGACTTTTAAACATAGTTTTAGAAGTCGGTGCAAAATGATGAGTCTAATTACCATTATACCATTTGCTACTCCATATTGGAACTGTTGCTAATTCTGCGAAAATATATATATTTGTAATTGGATTCATGATTACAAAAGATTTTATCTATCCTGATTTTGCACCGACTTCTAAAACTATGTTTAAAAGTCACATCGATGTTGTTTAAAGAATGAATTTATTTTTCACTTTTTAAGTCGGTTCTGTTTTCTTATAAAAATTATTTTATTAGTGAAGATTAATCATCTTACTTTCTTCTAACTTTAACCCTTCAGAACGACTTCAATTTGGAGTAATGATTGACACTTACATAATTTTTGCAAAGAAAAAACTACATAGAATAGTGATTACTAGGAAAATGGTTTTTTAAATTTGTTCAGTAAAAAAAAAACGATTATTTAACACCATATAATTATTATTTATTGTAGAGGCCTGGCTTTTCTCGGAACTTCCTGAATCTTCTATCTAAATCATAATTAAAAGACAAACAGTTAAAACACATAGCATTAAGCAGATGCTAAATAATAACTGACATATTAGACACGCATTATTAATCATTTATGTTTTATCTCACGTTCAATTAACTTCTAAATAGAAAAAAAAGCATTGCTAGAAATGCCTAAGAGTCTGGTAATCTTTCGCTGCTTATTTCAAAACAAGAAGAAAGACACCCGCTAAAGTTTCTGTTATTTTTTTCAAACATGGTGAAGGGGATAATTTTGTTATAAACAAATTCATTAAGATTTCCCCTACAAAGAAGTCTATCGAAAATTTTACAGCATGACCAAGTTTGGTTTGAATTAAATATTTGGGATAGATTTCATTTGTATACATATTTATTGCAAAATATCGTGAACAAAAGGCATGGAGAATTCTCAAAATCCTATACGATAACAAAAATCATGCAAAACTAATAAACAAATAGATTTTTAAGTAAAAGTTTTCATAACTACGGTTTTAAAGAAACTTGAAAAAATAACTTCATGTTGCAGTTATGAACGAAAAAGAAAAGTTTATCAGTTGATTTTTTGGTGCGTCAGCATAAAGGAGGCGACAAGATGACCTTGAATTTTCATACTATTACAAAGTTTTTCTTTAAAGCTTATAGAGGTTGGTTTCTTTCTTTCTTTTTTCTTTCTTTTCGGGCTGGGGGAGGGAAAAGATATAGATCAGTCAAGATTATTTTGTTGAAATCTTAGGTATTTTAAAAACTTTAAATCCGACTTCCCTATTCCAATTGAGAGAAATACCTCTACAGAAGGAAAATAAGACTTACTGCAGAAAGAGACGAAGAAAAATATATTTCAAACATTCACTTTCTTTACTTATTGCTTAGAAGGTGCGAAATTATCTCTCCTGTCGTACTTCATTTGCATTATTCCTATTACTTTATTGTTACCTTAATAATTCTGAAGCTTTCATCATAAACCCTATAGCTGTTGCGCTCTAAAACAGAAGAATACAAAGAAAACAAGATCAGTTGAGAAGTTCGCAGAAAATTAACTGAAAAAATTATTGATGAAATAGACTAAATGTCAAGGGAATGCTTTGATTTCTTTCATGCATATGGGAAAAAAAATCTTTCTGAGGGCAGAATTTAGCGTAAAAAAATGTAAGAAAAATAAAAATGTTTTACTCGGGGGAAAAACTACTTCTGTATTGATACGATTTTAAAGCGTTTAATGTATTTTTTCTTTTTAAATTTGTGACTGTACGTTATTTAGATAAGCATATAAAAACGTATAAATAAAGAAGTGGTAATTATGTCAAAGTTAAATGTTAAAGAGAACATGCAATTTTAAATGAAAATCTTCTCGGGGTAAACTCTGTCATAATGAGACTAACTTGAAAATGAAGTTCCCGAAATACTCACAATTAGTTATAATTTTTAATTAAGACACACTGCATTTATTACGGAGCCTGTTTCTTCGTTTTTTTTTTTTTTTTTTCAAGTTTAAGAGCACAGAAAAAAATCTTCCATACGAAATTAGAATTTGAAATTAAAGGAAGGAGAAAAATTACAAAACGGTTTTAATATGAATAAATGATTTTCAACAGATCTGTTTTTCATCTAATAAAAAAACGAAACTTTTCAGGAAAAAAAAATGCATAAATAAAAACAAAGAAACATGTATTTTGATAATTACATATTAGAATACTTAATGTATTTTCTCAAATGAAGGAAAGACACCTACATAAAAAAATTCAGAGTATTTTGCAGCTCACATTTTTTAATAAGAATTATTGTAACTACATTTTTAATTTTTTGTCTCATACTCTTACAATACAACTTGTAAAGAAAAAAGAATCACGAAGAAACAATTTCTGTTTACTTTTACGATTTAAAGAAAAGGAAGACAAGTTGAAATTTTCAATGGAAAGAAAAATTGTTACCTTTAATGCATCTAGCACTTTACATTTCAGGGTTTGTTCCCTATATCATTATATCCGACTTCATTTCTGTGTTTTAAAAAACATTTTTTTTGCTAAATGTAAGCATCATTTTCCTAAATGTAAGACTGAATGCGGAAAAGAAATACATTTCATACTTTAGTTCTTCAAACAGTTTTTCGTTTGAATATAAGAATGGAATTTTATACAATAGAATAATAAAAATACTTCTAAAATTTAAACCAGGGAGCATTCTCTCTTTCTCAGAAGCATTCTTGCAGAAGAAATTGCATTACTGACGTTTTAACAATGAAACAGCGGGACAATCTTAAATACTTTTAAAAAGCTCATGCCCGTAGATATCGCGGGATGAGAAATTTTTGCTATGTTTACGTTGCACGTGGAAATTGCGAGATAATCAGTCAGACGGTTAAGTGCACAAGTGCAGTTTTAATTATAACGTAAACTATTAATGAAATTACTTTGCAATTGTTTGCAAGTAATGCATAGTAATATTTTCAAAATAGTGCACGTACTTACACAGAATTTCCATTTAGTTTTACTTTTAATAAATATTTTAATTAAATTTCTCAACATATAGCGGGATGAGCAGTTTTTGTTATATTTACGTTGCACGTGGAAATCGCGAGATAATCAGTCAGAGGGTTACGTGCACGAGTAAAGTTTTAGTTATAACCTTCACTATTAATGAAATTACTTTGAAATTGTTTACAAGTATTGCATAGTAATATTTTCAAAATAGTGCACGTACTTACACAGAATTTCCATTTAGTTTTACTTTCAATAAATACTTTAATTAAACTTCTCAATATATTTGGATAAGAATGACATCGATTAAACAGAGCATAAGATTAATATGCAATATCTGCTAATACATTTTCTATTAATTTACTAATGCCGCAGGTTTATGTAAATGCGTAGTAAAGGAATTAATCATTATGAAAAGAAATCATACGTTCGGAAACTTCATAAAATCTATCTTTCTTTCAGAGAAATGCTTAATGAAAAAGTTTTTATTGAAGGTAAACTTTCCACGACAAGACAGTTTTCTCTTAATGTTAAGCGAGATGAGAAAAATAACATCTGGCATTGCGTAATTGCATTTAGAAAAGTGCTCGAAAAACAAGGAAGATCTTATTAATTTTCTGTTTCACGGGATCCCGGATTTCTTTGAAACTATCCGCACTCGTTAATAGCAAGAGTTACAAAGGAGGAAAGAACATTTTCCCCTTTCACATCCATTTTATTTTTGTCCGTATGCATATAAAATTTTAAGGCGCCTTGCAGCAATATTTCTTTAAGTTTATCAATTATGAATAGCTGAATTTGTTAAATATTTTATAACTCTTTTTTTCGGTGAAATAAAAGTTTTTTCAAACGAAAAAAAAATGCAAATAAGTGAGAAACGTTCATGTAGCAATTGATGCATGATAAAATACAAATACAGTATAACCAGTATACATTAAAAAATTCTAGTTCAACCTTTCACCAAAAAAAAAAAAAAAAAGAATAAAATATTAAAATTTAGCTGGCATCAACAGTTAAGTGGAACTATTATAATGGTTCCTAGTTTCACATTCATGATGAAACAAGTTGAAACTCTACTATTTTAATGGTTCAACTTAGTACCAAATGTTGGTTGCAGCTAAATTGCACCATTTTTTAGCCTACTTTCCCGCAAAAGTAAAAAAAAAAAAAAAGAATAAAGCATGAATGTAGGCTTAATGTATCGTGAAAATATCGTTAAAAATAAAGAAAAGTCAAGAAAAAGTGAAGTAATTAAATAAAGATCGAGAAATAAAAAATTTGAAAGTAGGGTTTTGAGATGGGGAAAATGTGTTTCTGTCGGTCTGTCTGTCTGTCTGCCCCCATCCCGCTAATAACTTTTGAACGAATTGTCCGATTCGAAAAATTATTTTGCATTCGAAAGATCTCATCGAGGATATCATATTTTCATATTTACTTTCTGATTCGAACAATTTTTCGTTTAATTTTGAACAGTTCAAAAAATAATAATAATAATAATAATAACATTAGCGCCTATGGGCGAAAATGAAGCAAATGATGTAAACTCTGGGTGCAAGATCCACGTTCCAATGAACAAGCTTACTGGAGGAAGCTTTTGGCGTGAAATATTAATTTGAACAGCTTTTGTTCATTTTTGAACAGTTCAAAAAATTAACGCAGCGCTTACAGGGAAATTTCAGTACTATATAAATCCTGATCTAACGGACCGATTTGATTGGAACAAACTTTATCGAAAAGCTCTTATAACGTAGAACATGAAAAAGTTCATCCACAACTAACGAGCCTATTTTCCTATGAAATGTTTTTATCGGGATTTTTAAGGATATTTCTCAATGAATAAATGAATGAGTGAAAGAATGAATAAATGACAGAGTGAAAGAATGAATACATAAACGAGTGAATAAATACATGAATGAGTAAATGAATGAATAAATGAATGAATAAACACATGAATGAGTAAACGAATGAATGAATAAATGAATAGCTGAATAAATGAAAGAATGAATGAGTTGTGAATGAATATGTATTATCCGTTGAAAAAGGTATATTTGAAAAAAAATAATAAGAGCTAAAGCTAAAAGGAGAAAGAGAGAGATAGAGATAGCTAGATTATAAATTTGAATTTGGTGTATACGGGAAAGTAGGCTCGTATAGTTCTAGACGGAACTTATTGTTCTATTTTTTTTTTTTTTGGTGAAAGGATGAACTGGAATTTTTTACAGTGCAAAGTTGACTACTTGGGTGCAAGCGCTTTAGTGGTCAACAAAAAAGGCGAAAGTAAAGAAGGTCGACAAAAAGAGGTAAGAAATTTGCCATCTGCAAGATGGTGGATTTTTTTAAAGTAATTATTCTGTACACTATGCCTTCATTCCTTTTTAACTAATTAAAACACTTTTAAGTTTAGCTTTATGCATTAACGTTACTTTAAAACAATTATCTATAAATATAAGTAGAGAAAGTTAACCTGAATGGTTTACAATGCATCATATAATTTTAAAATTAAAGTACCTAGTTAAAGACTAGTTATGATGTTGTTTCTTATGCCACTTGGATATCCAAGCTCCCTTCGCAGATCGACTAGGAACTAAGGCAGTAAGGAGCGCCTTCCGTTTCAAGCTGAGCACCAATGGTGGAAGTACGACTTTACTCATAATGTACTTATATGAGACCAGATGGCGCCAGCACAAATACGCCACCTTCCTTTTTAGACCTATGGGTGAAGGAAAGGGAAAATCTCCACCCACCGGTAGCCTCCGAACTGCCTCGGTACTTTAGGGTCCACGGATTTACATGCAAGTATCCCCCAAGTGTACATGGTTGGTCTTCAGCGGCTCGAATATCGAACCTTTGATCCGTAGTTCGACATCCTAACCGCTAGGCTACCACGGCCCTAACTAATTATGTAAGTTACTTATAAGACAAATGATCAAAATGATTTGTGCTTAAATATGAGCACAAAGAGAAAACAACGTAAAAAAGCATAAATTTTCAGAACAAATATATTTTTTTTTTCCAATGGGGCTGTGATATTGGTAGCCAACCATTGCAGACCTAGTGCGCTCCCCAGTAGTTGGTACCATCTCTTTCAGCGGCACCACAATGAGTGTGGTACCTTCGCCGGAAATTTGACGTTCAGTTACCACTAGATGGCGGTACCTGAGGTCTCATTAATGCAATATGCACTAGGAATTTAATTTAGCCGAGAGTACCCATGCCAAACGGATACTCAAGGGATCTTGAACATGCCGCATACGACATGGGCGCAGACGATTTTCTGCATCTTGAAAATCCACCGACTTGGGCCAGGTTTTTGAATCCGCGATCTTGGGCGTACGAGGCCTGCTGCCTTTACCACTACGCCACCCTGTCGGCTCAGAATAAATATCGCAAACAGCTATTTCGAGGCACCAATGTAGCTTCTTCATCAGTGCAAAATATAAGTGCTCAACACATAACTAGAAACTTATGAGTGAACACTGTCTGTTCACTCATAATTTTCTAGCTATACTTCTTATTAATACAGTAACCCCTCGCTATATCGCGCCTCGTTATACCGCTCATTCGGATATATCGTGCTTTTTCTATGTCTCCCAAAATTTTAAGTTTGAGTTCCCGAAAGTAAAAATATTGCATTTCTTAGTAAAGTCCCTTTTCCCTCATTAAACAAAGCCATCGAACACAGGAATGTTTTCCTTTCTTCTGAATTTGCTCCAATTAAAAGCTACACTTCTTCTCCCACTCCCCAACTTACATGCCTGCAGAATGATTCTACTCAAACCAGTTGAAGTTTTACTTGCCATTTCTTTTTATATTGATCCTAACGCCAATAGAATAAAAGAGACAGATGCCTATTGCCCAAAGAGTTTTATGAAAAGATTGATTTTTATTAATCTATTTTTATTAAGAAAGTTGTCATTATGTAAGATTAAATTAAATTTTTTACGTTGCTACTCAATTTACTTGTATTTTTTGAGGTATTTCTAATGGCATCGGTTAGATCGCGCTTTTTTTTCTGCCCCCCCCCCCGACAAGTGCGATATAACGAGGGGCTACTGTACTTCTTATTAAGATACATACAATGGTTAATTACGTTCAAGAACATAAAAATTAAATATATATTTTTTAAAATTATTTTATTATTGTCCGTATATATATACTACACTTTAGGTCTTAAAACTCATTTAAAATTAATCTTGATTCCAATTGTTTATATGATTGATGTTCACATCGTTATGAAGAATTGGAAAAAGTTTTCCTTGTATCGTCAAAACTCGGTTATGCAAAATTTTTTTGCTTGCTGTGCATTATGATGTTGTTATTACTGCATTCATTTAGTATATTGTTCCATACACATATTTAACTACAAAGCAACTCAAAATAATTTTTGTTCCAAAAAAAAGAACTTTTAAATAATTGTAAGTTTTTAAGCATCAGTAAAAAACAAGAAAAATCATTAACGTACTTTTCCTGTGTTGACAAACTTGTTTACTAGTCCAGTTTATTGGCTTAGCAGTCAAGGAATATATGAATAAATATTTGAAAGTTTTTCCAATATATATTCAAATGCCGAACATTTTCAGAAATTTTCTCCACGCACATTTTGTCCATATTCAGTTTTCAAAACTTTTGAAATAAATTGTTATTCAGGGGGAAATTTTTCCAAGTCTTGCAAAATGAATTCTCCTGAATTCATATTTAAAGGAATAATAAAAATACTAGTAATAATAACTAAAAAAATCGCTCTCTTTCTCGATTATTTTTCTTTAAGTGGGATATTTTGTGTTTTTCCGATCAGCCTTTAAAATAAAATTAATAAATTACTTCATACCCATGAACATAAATAAATACATACATCAAATAAAATATAAAATGCAAACCTCTTTAAAAATAAAAACTTTAGAATTAATTGTAGGATGTTTGGAAGCTTAAAAATTTAAATTGGAATTATTTGTGCGCAGGTTTTTTGGAAGGTACCTTGCAACCTGCTTTCGCGAAAAATCAAATAAAACACAAAATAAAAGCATCAAAAAGGGCTTAACCCATTTACATCATAAACGCATATATGCGCTCATTTAGCCTGCCTATTATCACCAGAGCTCATAAGTGCGCGTATTTTACTTAGGCTCTTACCACCGAAACGCATTTTGGTGATAACAGGAATTTTCAGCTTTTCCGATATGCAAATGTGTTATTATCGATTTTTCGAAAATTTTTATCATTCTTCTCCATCGGTTTTTAAAATTTCGTCTACTCGTTTTTTCATTGATTTTTTTCCATTGACAATTTGAATGTATCTACATAACCATTTTGCTATTATTATTAAGCTATTTGCTACATAACGATTTTGAGATTATCGAAAGGTCGAGACTAGCGGTCGCCACTCGCCATTGGCGATTATAAATTTTTATTTGGCGACCACAAAATGTTATGTCGACTAAAAAAGTTTGTAATCATGTAAAAGTTTGTAAAACTGGCGATTAAAAAAGTTTGTAATTTATTATTATTTCTTTAAAAATAGGGCTTTGTGTAATTTTGACAAAGTGCAGTTTGCACATGTTTTTATGAGTTTACCGGCCATTGGCCACCAACAAATTTTTTTAGACGCAAGCATAATTATTATCACTTAGCATGTTATGCTTATACTATAGAAGATATGTTTGTTTTGTTGTTTCGTTTGTTTTAAATTTTCATTCTCCCAAAACACGTGTGAGCAAAATTTATTACAATATTAAGCATAATGTTTGCATTGTTAAAACGAAAGACACTCTTTCAATAAATTTATATTTACTGATTTATCCTTCCGGATTGAAGGTAAACATTGAAAAGCTTATTTTCTAGTGTTTGCCAAGCAACCCAGAAATCGGTGAAAAAGTCCCACGTGACACTAGCTATACTGAGTAACTGAATTTCCTTTGAATGAAGTAATTTTATTTTTTTTTCCTACTTAACCACCACCGCATGTTTATCAAAGGGATGAAACATTATGATTCTCCATTCAAACAACAAACAATGTGTGTAAAGTATTTCGAAATTTGACAGTTAGGAATTTAAAATAAAATAAAGATACGAGCCTCAAAAAGATTTATCTGAATGTTTCAATCTAAATTTATACAAGATTCAAATACATGAATACATTGTCACACCTTCGGTAAGTAAACGTAAAAGCAATATTTAAAAAAATTAAAAAACAATATTTGAAATGCATAATATTTGATGTAATAAGTTTAAAAAGAAATGGATTAACTATTTGCGTTTTGACATTTTTCATTAGTTCGAAAAATACAGCAAAGTGTTTGCGTGAATATTTTAACACTTTGAAGGCGTTACTCTAGATCAGTATTTCCCAAACTATGAGTAACTTCAAACTGACCATTTTATTTCTTTTTTCCCTTTCGTTTTTTTAAGCTAACGTTTTAAAATCTGAATAAATTTTAAGAATACACTTCGTCGTATATAATATATTCTAATTTATTTCAAAAATATTTTAATTAATTTTTAAATTATTCTGCCTCACAAAATTTACATTCTAAATTGTTTTATTTAATTAGGCTTTTATGTTTATTCATTTTTTTAAGGGCTTTTTCGAATTGTAGCCATATTTTCTCAAGAAAACATATGCGACCTAAATAAATCTATAAATCTTGAGTCACTAATAGGATCTATGAAAATAATCCAGTATTAAACAATAAAAATAATCAGAAATTAAATTATGTTCATGCAATATTGAGTGGGTTCTCGCCACTCTGCACATGAATTAAAAAAATAGGAACTCTGCGAATAAAGATAACTAAAGTTGAAGTTGATGCTGAAACTTTAATGAAGAGAAATAAGAAACAAATGCATCCTTCGCATTGAAATAACTTTGTAAAAAAAAAAAAAAAAACTTGCAGGTGTAGATATTTTAGTAATAATAAAAATTTTTAAGTTGTGTTTCTTATTTCAAGTCTTTTATTCATATTGGTGACACTAAATTTAAAAAAAAAATCAATTAGAATAAATAAGACAGCATTAAATAGTTCCCCAACTCGCCACTAGGGAATCTGAGCATTACCAGTAAGGAGTTATGCCCTCTTTTCTCTAAGAAAGCCAAGATTGGAAATTTTTGTTAGATGGGTCAGAACCCAGTCAACTTTGGGAACCACTGCTCCAGATTACACTGGGCAACAATTTTTGACAAAGTTCGTGCATCTAAATTGAAAACACCCAAATCTTAATGAATTCAACTTGCTGAACACGAATATCCCCATGAAAACTGTGTTTTGGCTCTTGTTTCTGAGATTCAGGGGTGCCAAGATATAATGCACCTAATGCTTTAATGTCATTTTTGTTTAAACATTTTAAAGAATAAACTGATTTATTGTGCATTATAATAAGTAATATTTCATTTTTAGATGTCCCTGTTGTTGTTGTTGAGTCCTCGCGCGGGGCGAGGAAGAATGGATACGCTGCTCCTGAATCTAACGGGGCACTTATAGGCAGGATTCCGATTGCCGCCCCTTTGAAAGGTCTCTTAATTTTTGAACCAGCTCCCAGATGAGAGACCGTCACCTGGGGTTGGCACCCCCAGAGGTATCGTTTCACTTGGAGGACATTGGAGCCACGCCTATTTAACGTGCACCAGCTCCCTTTAGCGTACACGGACACCACAGCAACCAGCCGCGAAAGGTTGTCACCCTCCCAAACACTGACCTCAGTCGACGTTGCTTCACTTTCGGTGTTCTGCGGGAACCGTAGAACACCGACTTCTTCTACCGACTGGTCCACTGCGGGACAGAGAGATGTCTCTGTGAATATATGAATTTATAAAACGTGTAATAAAATAAACATTTCAAGAAAAAGTCAGAAAATTTCAAAAAATAAACAAATAGCATAGGTAAAAGGCAAGAATTTGTTCTTTATGTTTCATTTGTCCATTTGCCAATGTAATACCACACATAAAGTATTGTACAACTATTTTCAATATGTTAAAGTAACATCACTTATTACGTAACAGCCTGGTGTATATTTTTATAAAAAGAGTGTAGGTGTTCGCTCTCTCGTTAGTGCGGTGCAAGACTTTTTTCAAGACTGAGCTTTTATATTTACGTGCAGTCATTTTATAATTTCATTTGCAGCAATGTCGCAAAAATTCCTCAATGATCCCAATAACTTTTTTTACATTTGCGGTAACGTAATATTTGAATCACCGAAAAAGCGCATTACACTGTTAGAAATTTCATCATGAAATTGCGGTTAAATATGACCGGCAGCAGTCTGTCCATCTAATTCACCGTTAAATTTACGGTTTGGAACATTTTTCTATCTTTACGGGACCTAACCATTTCTAATTAACTTGGTTAAAAAGCCGTAAATACAAAAGTTTACGATTTTATAACCATTTAAAAATGGTTTCAAAACAAAATTTTCACCGTTTTTGAACCATTTCGAGGCGGAGAAATCATAAACGAAGCTTGCAGGAGTCGAACCCCGAATGCGTGGTGTACAAGTCTTGCTCTCTATCCACTCTGCCACCTTCATCACGTAAAGCGGACGTTTATTTATCAATAAATCTTTTTTTCCAACAGGCAAGCAGCCTTAAAATTGAGATTTCAGTTTTTGATTGGATCTAAATTAATTTTTGGTCTAAATTTACTGTATACTGACGAAAATCATTTTATTTGCTGCAAAAATTAAAATACAAACAAGCTTCAAACAAGCTTCAGCAGCTCAAATTATGGATTCGCTCATTCGCAAACAGTATGGGAATCCGATGTCTCCAATTTTTGATTTACGTGTGTATGTGTTTCCTATTGTAAAACAGCGTACGACCGGTAAGGTTTCGCAATCAAGATGGACGCCCGATTCTTATTGAGTGCTTGAAAATTAAGATTACTTAAACGTTCTTTAGTAGAAACAGAGAACAAATGATTTTTTTCGCAATCAGCGGTTTGAGTACCATTGTTTTAATGTTTAGTCAACTGTTGTAATTAAATATGGTAAAATAACAATCAAATAAATGGTGTTTTTACTATTTTCTTACTGAAATTTTTAACTGTATTGGTAAGACAGTTATGTATTGGTACTTTAAGTTGCTACCTTTATTTCTTTATAAATTAAATTAGAAACAGGACATACAATGTATTATTATTGTATTCTTTTATCCCGATCATACAAAGTAATATCTCAACACAACAAAAAAAGTAGAGCCAAATTCCCTTTTTTTTTTTGCCACATTCATGATTAGCAAGTTAAATTAATAAATATTTCGACACTTTCATTCAAGATACATTTTCATTGTTGTCCATTGTTAGTTAAAAATATACTAAGTAAGAATTAAAAAAAAAAAAAAACACATTAAAGGAATAATATGTGTCACGTATATCCTGAAACAGATGGATTGAGAACATCCCAAATAGTACTAAACATTTCGTAGAAAATAGTGATTGCAAAGATTGAGAAAATAATGTATACATTAAAAAAAATCAAATTAAAATATAATAGTTTTCTTCATTTTCTGACAATATACTTTCAAGGGAAGAAAATGGCGTTGCAAGATAAGGTAAATAAATTTCGCATAAAATATCAATAACAAATCCAACAAACCAAATTTCAAGCAACAGACATGGTAGTGATGGTATAAGCTACCCCCAGTGGCCTGACCACTTAACTCTCTTTTTTTCTTCAAACATTCTTTCCAGAAAGTTTCAAAAAGAAAATCTTAACCTACTTGCTCCAGGCATTCATTGTAGATACACTAGAGTATCTACAATGAAAATTTCATGATTCAATATTTTCTCCAAACATATTTCCATAATCTTGCAAAAAGAAAATCTTAACCCTACTTGCTCTTGGCATTCAAAAGAACACTAGAGTATCTACACAGAAAATTTCGTGACTGTTGAAAAAAAGCAAGTTAAAGTGATAAAACACACATAATTTATTTTTGTGCCTTTCAAATTACTGAAACATCAAGACAAACACTATTGATGTTCTATGTCTTTGATACGTAGCACTACTTTTGAGACTGAACTTCGTGGGCGACGTTCTTCAGTAAACGAAAACCAATTAACTTCAAACTCACCCTTTTATTTCTTTTTTTCCTTTCGTTTTTTTAAACTAATGTTTTTAAATCTAAATTAATTTTAAGAATACATTTCGGCGTATATAATATATTCTAGTTTATTTCAAAAATATTTTAATTAATTTTTAAATTATTCAGTCTTACAAAATTTACATTCTAAAGTGTTTTATTTCATTATGTTTATATGTTTATTCATTTCTTTTACGGGCTCTTTCGAATTGCAGCCATATTTTCTCAGGAAAATATATGCGACCTAAATAAATCTATAAATCTTGAATCACAAATAGGATCTATGAAAAAAATCCAGTATTAAACAATGAAAATAATCAGAAATTAAATTATGTTCATGCAATATTTCGTGCATTGATTTCCATTTCCTGCCAACTGTGCTTTTTATTAAATTGCGTATTCAATAACAACAATTAGGAATTCCAAGAACTTTGATCATTATTTTGCGGCATTGGTTATGTTTTTTTCTTACTCATAGATAAATTGGCATGTTTAGCAGTGTGGGCAAAAAAAAGTTTTTTCTTTGGTATAACATTCTAATAGTGCGAAAAACTTGCTCTTTGCCAATATTTAGATGCAATTCAGAACTGCTGGTTAAGGATACGGTGTAAGTTCCATACTTTTCAGCTGAGTTTCAAGATATAAATTAAAAGTTTTATCCTTCCACCTAATTATAATTTCCATACCGATGTCTCATCCAGTGTTACCACAAATTTCCGTTTTACAGCGTCTAGGTGCTTTTCATATAATTTTCTACAATTTGTTGTTTTTTCAGACATAATTTGTCTTTGTAAAAGCAGTTGAACTTTCGGTTATAACAACATTTGTAACTTAAAGCTTTTTTGTGAATGATTTTACTTGCAGTAACGAAAGACTTTCCTAGTTACGATGCAATTAATCTTTGAGATGGCTGATTTTTGCTCTGAATTAAAGTCTTCACTTCCCTGATAGTTCCTTGCGTTTGAATTCTTATGCTGATGTTTCGGCGTCAAGTTTTTATTTTTACCTTCATCTAGACTTTTTTCCCTTCAAATTTAATACGAAAAGCGCAGTTACGCAACCTTCGAGCCATACATCAATTTTAGAAGCCATTTTACAAATAATTCTTTAAAGTTGCCAAAGTTTTATCTCAAAAGGGAAAGCTAAAGAAAAATTGCAAAATCATTTCCATAAAGTGCGAGCGACCTTCTGTAACTTCCAAAAACTAAAAATGTGTAGTATTTTTTTTTATGTTGCTTTGATCATAGTCGTAGTGAATCGCATAAAAAAGAACAGAACAACTCAAATCTCAAAACTGCTGCACTGCGCAATTTTTATATGAGTCAAATATAAGCTGAGTCAATATGTTTTCTACAAAGTTTGTGCTTCTAAATATTTTGTAGCCAAATGTTTTTCTCACTTTCCTCCATCGGAATAGTCTCTTAACGAAGAAACTTTCACGTATATATGCTTTCAGAGGACGAAATATTATTGGTTGTTTCACTTTTGAAAAGTTTAGCTCAAATGTTCTCATACTTCCTAAAACTTTTCTTTGCACATCTTCTTGAATGCAAAATTTTGAATGATACTTAGCGCAATTGACTTAACGAAATGATACAAAAAGTTTCGGAAGTTTCGATGCTTTCATGTTGATAGCAGTTTTTCTTTTTTTTTTTTTTTAAGAAATGGAGGTGTTTTGACTTGGATAAATTAACGATTCTATATTAACTCTAAAAATTCTAAAATAGAGTTAAATAGAATAAGTTTAAATGAATGTAAAAAACCTCGTCTGGAGAACCAGAATTAATCTCGATAATAGCGGTTTTCATGCTTTTTCCAAGGAATTCATCTCTTGCTCTTCATTTATTTTTAAAACTAAAAAATAATATTTACACACATTGTCAAATACGTGGCAACGGTAAAATATTTAGCTGAAAATCATCAACTTCCAATTTCCAATGCCGTTGTAACATGTTGTCAAATGTTCTTTTAAGTGCCTGATGATGATTTTTTAAATGCCTGATGATGTGCTTTTAAGTGCCGGATGATGTTCTTCTTCTATTCAATGCAAATGAAGGTAATACATCCTCAAAAAATCTCTAGAAACCTTCTTTCTACTCAATACTCTGTTTCGAACAATATCGGGTGACGTAAGCTTCCCGACGTGCCCATTTTAAGCTCTTTCACCGTTAACCCACCGGAACCAAACCAAACTCCCTTAAATATATTTACCTTAGCACCCTGAAATATAATTATAAACAGAAGTTAACCTTTTTCTTAAATTTACACATTAAAATATGTTATGATTTGAAAAATCACATTTCTTTGTTGAGATCTTTCAAGAAACACAATTGATAATTTTCATTTACACCGGAGTTAAATATTTTCCTTAATAGAATGTGTGAGTGAACCTAAAAGAAAGTCAGTAAATCTCGATACAAAAGCGACAAGGGTTTCGGTGTTGTTTCGGGTACCCCTTAGTTTGGCGTTATATGTTGGCGATAAAATGTTATTTCTGGTTAGGCAGCGGACGTCTTGCTAGTCACATCTTGGAGTCAAAAAAAAAAAAAGCCAAAAAATCAAGGGGTACCCAATTGTAAACTTTCACTAGCGACAAGACCTAACAATGTTTGTGGCATATTAACTTACAGTGAGGAAAATAGCGAAGCATTGCATAAGGAGCACGCAATTGCATAATATTCTTGTATCATATCATGCGTATAAAAAGTTTGTTTAAAGAGGGATAAAGTGTAAATAATTAATCAAATCCACTGGGGGGGAAATGAAAAAAAAAATGCTACACGGACATCTCTAATTATTTTGGTTAGAGTTTTTTAACCACCAAATTTCAATCTAGAATAAAATTTGCAAACTACACTGAAAAAAATTTCCGTAAGAAAATAGTAAAATAACCATTTATTTGATTGTTATTTTACCATATTTAATTACAACAGTTGAATAACCATTAAAAAGATGGTACTCAAACCGCTGATTGGGAAAAAAATCGTTTATTCTCTGTTTCTCCTAAAGAACGTTTAACTAACCGTAATTTTCAAGCGCTCAATAAGAATCCGGCGTCCATCTTGGTTGCGAAACCTTACCGGTCGTATTTTGTTGTTAAAATATCAATCAAGATTTTTTTGTTCAAATATGCATGTGTATATAAAAAAAAGGAAAACAAATTGGCTTAAGCAGTGGTTACTCAATAGAAACACATACACACGTAAATCAAAAATTGGAGATATCGGATTCCCGAACTGTTTGCGAATGAGCGAACCCATATTTTGACCTGCTGAAACTTGTTTGTATTTTAATTTTCGCAGCAAATAAAATGATTTTCGTCAATATACAGTAAGTTTAGACCAAAATTAATTTGGATCCAATCAAAAACTGAAATCTCAATATTAAGGTTGTTTGCCTGTTGGAAAAGAAGATTTAATGATAAATAAACGGCCGCTTTACGTGATGAAGATGGCCGAGTGGATAAAGAGCAAGACTTGTACACCACGCATTCGGGGTTCGAGTCCCAAGCACTTCGTTTACGATTTCTACGCCTCGAAGATTCTACGCCTGAAATGGTTCAAAAACGGTAAAAATTTTGTTTTGAAACCATTTTTAAGTAGATATAAAACCGTAAACTGTTGTATTTACGGCTTTTTAACCAAGCTGATTGGATATGGTTTAGGTCCTGTAAAGATAGAAAAATGTTCCAAACCGTAAATTTAACGGTGAATTAGATGGATAGACTGCTGCCATTTATTTAACCATAATTTCATGATGAAATTTCTAGTAGACAGCAGCTTTAGACACATGTTTTTATTCATTTGAATTAATTTTAACTTGAGCTATCGGAGTAAAAATCCGTAATTCCTAAGATGCAATTAACTGCGAAGCAGCATTAGGTAAAGTAATATTGCAGAAGATCACCACTGAACTATTCCACACATAATGACTGATCATTAGCAAACTCCCACTAGAGCACGCGCCACTTATTAGTGGTACTCGGAATATTAAATGGCAGTTAGAGCAGTCTCTTATATTTACAATACACTGAGACATGTGTTCTTGACAGGAGACAGTGATTGGCTTCGGCCCTTAAAATGGAAAAAATGAGTAAGACATGTGATCCCAGCTCTGAAAAAAAAAATCTTGTATGATGTGTCGAAATATTTATTAGGAACAATTATTTTAAGTGCATTCCAATAATTCTTACTATTTTATTGCAAAAAGTTTTCAAAAAATATAAAATGGGAAATCTAGCTACACTAAATATTAGCCATTGGCCTAACAACAGTTTTAAAACTAAACGAACGAAATCATTTTAAATCTCGCTGTTTACTAACCATGTTTAAATAATAAATCTATTTTTAAAATTTCTCGAATCCTTCGACTCTCTTTCATTACACAATCAATCGAAAGGAAAAGCATCTGCGATTGCAATTATAAAGTTTCACCCAACAAACCTCCAACAAATTTAGTAATTTTCTTTTAACTTATTGTCAGAGAAATTCTTTGAATTGAATTCTTTCGTTTCATTGTTCGCAGAAAATCAGAGAACGTTTTCTTTTCTAGAACTATTTCTCTCAAGTCTCAAAAGTTTGAATTCACAGCTGTGATTTTTTTTTTTTTTACGAGAAGAGCTTTTCGACCAAAAAGGCTTTGTTAATGCACACTTGTTTCTGACAGATAAATATGACTGCTAGACACATTTGTATTAAACTGCATGCTCCCATTAAAATTTCTTTAAAATTTATCGAAAATTAATTCTTAAATTTTTAATTGGATCAAAACCAAAAAAAAAAGAGCATGACATTTAAATACATATAACCATTTCATACTATATATTATGCTTTTCCAAAAACTATGAAAATTTTTTGCATGTTTTTTTTAAAATGATAATTGAATAATCAAGTTTTGGGTAGAAATTGCAAGGATAACATTAGTAGCAATGATAAAGGGTTTGCTTCTAAACCAGAAATACGAGTATGACATATTTTTGTAAATATTTACTTTAATGAAAATTATTTATTTTATGTATTTTTTAGTGATTCCGCGCAAATTCACAGGTTTTTGTTTCTTAACAAATCGTTTACGTGTAAGGAGCTAAAGTATTTTAAACTTTTCAGTGATGTTTTTGCGGAACAATTATGTATTTAAATTCTAGAGAAATATAATTAATTACTGCTAACTTTGAGCTAGTGAATTAATAAACAAAAAATTTTGAAAATATTATATTTCCCTGACGTGTCTCATAAAATAATGATGCAGGATTTAACTTTTCCACAGGAGAACAGCTTAGTTATTGACAGTTTGAACTTTACCATATTTCATAAACTATTAGCCGGTAGAGAAATGAAGTGGTCTGGCTACTACATACAAGTTTACAGATTGAAATCCGGCTCAAGTCGGGGGATTTTCACGATGAAGAAAATCGGCAGCGTCCACGCCGTACGATTATGAGACATGTTAAAGATCCCATGAGTATTCATTTAGCTTGGATACTGTCGACTAAGTTGAAGTCCCAGCGCAAAATTTGCATAGACTGAACCCATATGCCTTTTGCTGTTTGCGAAACGGGGCGTGGAAATTCTCAAGAGGTAATGGCACCCGCCAAGTGGTAGCACAGGAGGGAATGGTTGCCAGTCTGTCGGGAATGCACTAGGTCTGCAAATTTTGACGAGCTGGCACGCAGCGCCGTTAAGAAAAAACAAATTTACAAACTATCCTTCAAATACTGCTAGTATTGGTCAAATACATTTATAGAAGAAAAAATGCAAAGTTGTAAAAAAAGGGATTTTTCCTCAAGCGAAATTGCTGAAAGAAAATGGTAGCATACGAATGGTAGATTTCATTGAAGCATAGTTAATAAAACTATGAATTGAATAAATTTTATAAGTAGTGTAGGAATCATGAACAGCGGCACATAGGACTACGTTGAAGAAGTTGACCGAAGAGATTGTTTTATCGTTGGACCATTTCCGAAGCAATTTAAACATAGTATTTGATTGCAGGAATTAGGGCAAATTGTTTAAAATGGCAGAGATTTTAGAATCGGAGCTGTTTTGTCCCTTTCTTCCCCTTTTTGTATGTGTGTGTATGTGCTTTTTATTTCATCTTCATTTTTATTTTATCTCATTTTCAATATGTTGTTTGTACCTTATTGCCTTTTATTATATAACTATAGTGCTTTTTATATCAGTTATCAATTTTCTTGTATCCATTACGATTTAAATTTAACTTCATCTTGCAACCACCCACTCATATACAATACAGTACCTCTTTGCCTAACACGTAAAGTTCATATTCTTAGGAATGTAAGTCCCTCTCTCGTCCCTCGACTACTCTACGCTAGGGAACTCATTACATTACAGTTACAGTACAGGGTATCCAGAGGGCAGCGGGGTACAGTACAGGGTATCCGAAGGCAAGGCACTTCGATCGCAAGCCTTAACAATATTTAGAGCTAAAGCTCAGAAAGAAAGAAGTAACATTTCGAAGACGTGAAACAACGTTAACGATGCAATTTCATCAAAATTTCATCCCGAACAATTAATTATTTATTATAATTTAGATCATTTTTTACGCTAAGAAATAATCTTTGGCAATGGATTAAACAAAAATGCATAAGGCGGTACCTATTATGTTACCATAAAGGCAAAACTACTGATTCGTAAAAATCCTGTATACAAAAGCAAGATTGAGATGTCCCTTCTCCAAATAACATCTCGGGCAATGAACCGACCGAACTCTGCCAATTACACGTATTTTTGTTCTGGTATACTTGTAGGTTTGGAAGATAGTAGCCGACATACATCTTTATTATTTCTTTCCATATCGCAGGCTTCCTATTATTCTCAGAATAATCTTCCGAACTCTTCAGGCTTCTGTGTAACTGACTGCGTTAACATTTCTGTAAGGGAACCAATCAACGGATCGCTGAATTTTCTGCGGATTAAAAAAAGCCCCACATGATTAGAAGTCCAAACTGACTTGTTATATAAGAAATAAAAGTACGCCGTTATACTATGCCTTTTAGTTATTTTTGATAGCTATAATTAGTACAAAATAGAAAATAAGTGAATTGCGGTGACTGACTTGTTATATAAGAAATAAAAGTACGCCGTTATACTCTGCCTTTCAGTTTTTTTTCATAGCTATAATTAGACAAAAAATAGAAAATGTGTGAACTGCGGTGATGTTATTCAATTTACTGCGATATGAAGTTGCAAGTATACGAATGAAATAAAATTGAACGGATCTAAATGAACATTGCATGTTATAAAATGTAACCATACTTTACAGTTTAAAATATAATGTTGTTATCGTATTCCTCATAATAGGAAGCTTAAGTTTAAAAGGGGAATTTTTTATTTTTTGTAATAAAATAAAATAAATAATAATCATAATGGTAGTAACAGCACTGTTTCTGATAAAATAAAAGACTAAATTACATTTGCTAGTTTTATGCGAAATAAATTTGATAATACGTTTTTCCTTCTCTTGCATCGCAGTTGATACTTTTGAGTCATGGACTAGCGGTAATCCTTCCTAAATCAAGTGTTAAAGGATTTTTTAACGCAATGTCAGTCAGCATTATAATTGCTTGTACCAAGCAGCTGTAATACGTTAATTTGAAATTTTCTTTCTCTTGAAATCATACGATTTACACATTATTTATCTATCTATTATTTACTAGTAATGCTAGCAAGTGCTTCTAAACGTGAAACTTGTCCGCCAGACAAACATGAAAGCTTTGTTTGATTGATACATATTAAGATATGTATGAGATTCATAAAATAGCATGAGCTCTATTAATAATGTATCATAAAGTTAGTTAGAGCACTTCCTTTGAAAAAAAACTACGCAATGCACTTAAACCTTTTTCATTGAGTCCGCAGCGCAAAACACGCTACAAAAACTAAAAATTTATGCTATTGGAGACATTAAGGGTTTTTTAAAGTGTATTTTTGAAATTATTTCTATTCTTAAACCGGAAGTTTCATTGTTCAATCTCTTCTTCGGAAACGAATGGAAATTTAGGAAATAAACTCAACACCGTAAAAAAAAAAAAAAAAAAAAAAAAAAAAAAAAAAACCCTTTTTCTATTTACTTTCTGGACGCTTGTATAAATGAAAGCAATCAAGGATTTCCGCAGCAACCAATGATTTTCTAGCCGTTTCGTTAAATAATTTCTTCCCAGGAAACAAAATAAGACGGAGCCTAATTCTTCACTTTTTCCTAGATGACAGATTATAAAACAATTTTATGCATAAAACTCAAAAAACCATAAAATGCGCCAGTCTGTGTCTTCCTGTTCCGTAACTAACTGATTTTGGTTCACCTTAATTTATCATCATGATGAATTGTGGTATGATGCCAGTACGCTTTTCCCGAATCCCGACACTCTTCAAATTAATATACAAAGTAATGTTCAAAGAAAATATTCATCTCTGTAATTTATGATTAAGTTCTGCTATCTACTTTTCCAAGAAGCGCATTTTTCATGACAAGTATATTTTAATTATTTTATAAATAGAAAACTTTGGTATATGAAGCTGTATAATAAGCTGATTTAATTAGAATTGCTCTCTTGTTTGTGTTTCAGAAATTAATTAGGGTTGTTGGCTCTAACACATTCCACAGTAAGCCTAATTGAAACCAGATATCTCTTTATAGTCCCAAAAAAGACAATAATTAAAACTAAAGATCCTTCTACGCAAACAAATACCTTTCATGTGGTTTTTAGCGGCTTCTTTTAAGTCATTAAAAGTTGTTACACTTTTCGTCATATGTGAACTTTTTTTTTTATTCCGAAAATACTTTTTTTTAACTTTAGGAATTTTCCATGAGCTGGAATAATGAGATAGATTAGCGTAACAGATTTAAAATGACTTTAAAAGCATTATATTAAATGTCTAAAAAGCCACTCTTTGAAATATCGCGAAACGAGCTATACATATTATTACTCATTTTTTTGCCTGTTCTGTTTTTGAGTTTTTTTTGCTTGTTTTTCTTGAAAAAGTAATTAATAAAAAATGTAGGGAAAATTCGTGGAAACATTATGCAAAATAGCTACTTCAAGAAAAATATAGTTGTTTTTTTTTTTTTTTTAATAAATAAGATAATACAGTGTTAGGTGGGGTTATCTCGCTAGATTTTGTGTTTGCTTAAGTTGTACGTTGTTTCGATTTGAATCCATGCTTCGTTTCTGACGATAAACTTTTTTTTTCTTTCACTGTTTTAAGTTGTTATAATTTTAAATGTGTATTATATTTCTGATATAAAAGCTTTGTCAACAGATATAAGTACACATTTTTTAAAAAATCTATTACTACTATTATTTATGTACTCTTTATTTCTTTATTTTTATTTTTTTATTTGCTAAATACTTTTGTATGAACTGCATCTAAAGTGGCTATAATGTACGATATAATTGGAAATCCAATTAATATTACATACATATATATATATATAGAAAGAGAGATAAAAAACTATTAATCCTCACTTAATATAAAATAATAATATAATACGATTTTACTTTA
Organism: Octonoba sinensis; assembly: GCA_038502835.1. Taxonomy (NCBI): domain Eukaryota; kingdom Metazoa; phylum Arthropoda; class Arachnida; order Araneae; family Uloboridae; genus Octonoba; species Octonoba sinensis. Next base: position 141,810,685 of record CM076599.1, read on the forward strand.
TTTACCATTTCAATCATATAATGGTGAATGGTTGAAGTACAAGTTTATACTATACAGAGTAGTAACAAAACACATTTTTGCTTCCTTACACAGTACCACAGGGTATAAATGAATTCATTTTTGCGGTACATAGATCGCTGATGCAAGGCTAGATCTTTAAGTACATGATTGTATGAAATCAATTTTACAAATTTTCATTATAAAATTTTCTAAAAAAAGTGAGTAAAATTCATAGTTCTCTATAAAACAGTAATAATGTTCTATGAATAAATACTGAAACAACAATTATATCATTTTCATGACTTAATTATTGTAAATAACGACTTTTCTAAGGACAACCCTCGTATCTGTGCATTAGGGGGGGAGGAAAATTGAAAAAAAAAACCGAAAGGTAAATTAAGGAATCGGCCCAGAGTTCAAATGTTGTGTGTGTTTTTTTCAACTTTATAGCATACATGAAAATTTTTTTTCAATTTTGATTCCTTTCTTCTGCTGCCCCAAGGAATCGTAATCTGTTATAAAAAAATCGAGTACTCCAAAAACTTCATATTTTCTGTTCTTTTAACCTTTATTTTCAGAGAGTAGCATATATGCTATCTGGGTTTTTCCCTTACTTTTTATTTGTTAAGTGACGTCAGTGCATATGTTGCACTGTTATTAGCTAGCCCTTATTCTCATAAAGTAGCATATATGCTACTGGGAACCACAACCCTTCAATGATACTCTTCAAGCATAGGGGTATCAAGGAGGGCCAGGTCCACACAGCAATGTAGTAAAGCTGGGCTGACCCCCAGCTAATCTACCCCCAGTCGGCCACGAGCTGTCGTCGAACTTCACTTACCCGTGCCCGGGGAGGGCAGCCCTAAGGCCACGTGCTAACAGGGTAAAGGGGTGAGGTAGAAAAGCATATATGCTGCTTTATGAGAATAAGGGTGAATAAAAAATGTTATTCTTTATCAACTTTATTATCAGAAGTACTGCTCAGTGTGCAAAAGTGTTTTAACTACTATAGCAAAAAGCTAAGCATTATGTGAGTTAGCCATTAATGAGTTTTAGTGTCACTTAAATGCGTGCTAAAATTTGGTTTTTATGCAAATTCGAATAAAAAGAGGTTAAGGAATCGATTTTACATGAAAAGAAGGAAAGGGCTTAATAATCGGCCAAATGTATGAACATTTTAAATTAATGTACAACTTTAACATATTTCCATAAATATCTGAATTTTTCATATTTTGCGCATCTTGGGGCACCGGAAGATAAGAATGGATTTCAAGTTAAAAAACTATGTAAACTGATGTACCTTACATGCAACTTTTCGATTCGCGCTAAAAAAGTTTCGACCAAAATAAAAACAGTTTCTACTTTTCTCTTTACTCTAATACCGATAGATAAATAGATTTAGAATCAAAATTCTTCATGAAACTATTTTTGTTGTTGTGAAAAATGGGTTGTTTCTGAATAACTATGTTTGTTTCCTTAAGAAACAAATATAGTGATGAAAAACAGATGAGTGCTATAAAAGGAAACTATAACGTTTCCGATTCCTCAGGGAATGATTTTATGGCACCTCATTTATTCAGCCTATGACACCAGCTTGGGCCAAATGCACAAATCAATCTGAAGCGTAATTGCTTCTGCCAACGAAAAGGATTCCATAAAAGTATTTTCCTTTTGTGTAATGTTACGTCAGAATTTCTTTCTGGTAAAGTTTTGTCCAAATCAAAACGCCTATTTGGTAATTAATTATATAACATTTAAGCCCTAACCGAGAGGTTAGCGTTGTGTTCTTTTTGAACTGATCAAAACTGATGAAATATTCAAATTAAAAAATGAAACATCTGAGTTGTGCAATATTTTATTGAACATCATAGAATATTTTTTTATTATTTCTTAAAATTAAAATAATTTGAAACGTATTTACTTTATGCATTTTGCTTAAAGTTTTTTAATAAGTGCGCATAATTTTAGAAATAATATTAGTAATAATAATTATAACACATTTGCTGTTAAATATTGTGCAGTTATTTTACAGTTTGAACATATAACCTCTTCAAACATTTTTTTTTAAAATTTAGTTGCAATCGGAAAGAAATGTAAAGAAAAATATTTTTGAAGCACTCTACATAAAATTTTCCGAGTTCTATATTTTCATTTAAGAGAAAAGAAATTAGTATTTGAAACTATTCTCTGAAAATTTCATAAAATTCTGTGTTTGACATAATACATTATTTTAAAGTAAAATCCGGAATTGACAATATTTCCTTTTGCCTTTTCTTTCACAATTGGTTTGCATTTTCAATTTAAGTACAACCACTATTTTTATCAAATTTATTGCACATTGCTTAAATTACGCCTTGAGTTTGCCATATGTATCCCGTGATCGCCTAGTGTAAAAGAGAAAAAGAAAAGAATCAGATTATCTACTTTAATTATTCTATTTCATGAACACACACGCAACATAATTCACACGCAACTGGGTGGGTTCCTGGGGGGGGGGGGGGTTATATCATGTAATCGTAAAGGAAAACCTTTCGTTTTCAATAAAATCTTGAACTATTATGAATACACAGTTTTTTCTGAAACTTTTTTTCTAAAAATCTATTCATTATAGATGGCAAATATTTTCTGTTTGGAAAATTTTCAAAACACAGCTATGAAATGAAAATTAACTGAGACGGTCTTTTGAGAATTTTGAATTCCGTAGAATTTAATGCTTAAAAATGTGAAACATTAAAAGCATAAAATTATATAATAGAAACCACTTCACTTTGAATTAATCAGTCAATATCCAAAGTAAAAAAAAAGAAGAATTGATGAAAGAACATATGCAGCTTTGTGTTTTCTATGCTGTATATATATATATTACATGTCCTACATCAAGAAAGCTTCCCAGTACAGTATTTGAAGCAAATCCGTCTTTACGTTCATGATAGATAAACGCTTCAAACTCGCAGTAAGTTTTTAACGGTTCAATACTTACTTGAAATACTTAAAATTAAAAAAAAAAAACGTAGGAAGTACAGGCACGAGGTATCTTATCCTGTCGTCGAGATCGTTCGAACGATACATGTTTTGCTCAAATGCTCAAATAAAACGTTTCCTCTGAATTAATTTGGCAGGGTTTGGGAGTTGGTTAGACATACCAAGAGACGCAAATTGCCCCTATCTCAGTCCTAGTTTCAAACTTTGATTTGAAATATTTTTTGAATTAGCACATTTCATTATGTTTTTTACTTTGTTTATTTATTTATTTTGAAGTATATTTTTTACAACACATTGAACCTTCTTAAATATTTTACTGAAAAGTCTTTAAAAAATCGGTTTTATTGCTCATGTCGAAAAGCACGGCGGAAACACGTGCTTTACATTCGAAAACCTAACACAACTGTTATTTCATGCTTTCTTTCTATAAAAATCGTACTGATTTAAACTTTATTTATACTTCAACAACTGGAAAAGTAAATGTTAACTACTTCATAAAATATAATTGCCAAAGGCTGTTTTTTGAGTCATATTCCTTTAACAGTATATTTCTTTCTTTTTTTTAAAGTATTATTCCTTATATTCTGTAACAGTATACTTCTTTAGAAACAATGCCCACAAATGTTCCTTAAGTTACAATAAATATTTCTGTCAAATGATTATGTGCAGTGCAAACGTTGGAATAAAAATAAGCTTGCCTGTGGGATTTGTAAAGCTGTCACAAAGTCCGATTACGCGATAAGTACATTTTGCGTAACAATGGATTTTCTGTCGACATTGTATCTTAATGAGTTCCTTTGTTCTTTTCTTAGAATAATTAGCAGTCTTTACTCGTATTTCTGCTGGTGATTATTTCCCCTGCTTCTGAACGTTTCTTGAAAGCGTTTTAGAAACCAACGTTATTCCGCTTATATATTTTTCTTCTTCGTAATCGTGAGTAATTAAACCACTCATTAATAATTTTGAAAAATGTTAATTTTAATGGCTTTTGATAATCTAAAATGAGGGCAAATTACATATGGCCAACTTTCAACTCAACAATGAAATGGGCCAACTTTCTTTTAATTTGCTAACAATAAAAATTGAAATAAATAACTCTAAATATATCAAGTTAAAGCATTAATTGGTTTAGTATTAAGTAAATTTTAAACGCTTTAGTTTTCCTTCAAAAGTACTAATTACAAAGTATTTAATTTTTGTTATAGTTTTTTTTCCTCTTAAACATTATTTTTATGCTTTGTTTAGGTTCTGGAAACGATTAAATATTAAAGCAATTTTCGAGTGCCCGTGTAGCACTGCATAAAAAATGTTTTTACTTATTTGTTTACACGTACTTAATAGTCCCCCCCCCCCCTTATTTCTCTCTCTCTCTCTCTTTTTTAAGTACTCATAACGTATGTTGGGGAACATTTTTGTGGTTATTTTTTTTTTTCATAGTTTTTGCCTCTCACAGTTAAATATTGGAAAAAAATTGCCGAATTTAAAATGTTCTAAATAAAAAGTTCATTGCTTTAACTTACTGAAATGTTAAACATTTTGGGAAATTAATTTTATATCATTTTATACTAATAGGACCTTTTTGTTGCACCAAAAGAGACATATTTTGCTTTCAGAAATAAATTTTAAATATTAAAAAGATACATTTGCATCAATTTGGAATCTAATTCAGTTGGGGGACAGATTTAGCAGATATTACAACACTGATGTTGTTGTAAGGGAAAGAAGGATTATTCACTGCACAGCGAACTTCTTAATATTTTTTATTACTTATTTTGCGATTTCTATGTATATTTTTCTCACACAGATGCGATTAATATCATTCATTGATTCTATATTTTGGAAATAATCCCCAACTTTCATCGATCACTTACACAACACCCAACATTAAGTTGTTTTCTAGAGCCACACATTATTCAATCTGCTGATTCAATTACATTAGAAGTTTTGATTCAGGAATAATAACTGCTGCTAATGTTTACAAGCGATATATATGTATATATATATATATATTAGAGAGGGAGAGAGATAAAACGGATTTATCTGATACTACATTGGTGTTGGTGTAAGAGAAAGAAGGATTATTTACTTCAGAGTGAACTTCTTAATATACTTTAATAACTTGTTTTGGCATTCCTATGTCTAGTTTTCTCGCATAGTTTCGATTAATATCATTCATTGAGTAGATATTTTGCAAACGATCACAGCTTTTATCGATCACTTAAACAACACAAAGCATGGCGGATATTTACTCGACAATTCAGTCCTCCAGCTCTTCTAAAGTATGGGGAACTTTCTCCTTCAAATAACCCCACAAAAAAAAAAAAAAAAAAAGCTTAGGGACCGTAACATTACGCGGGATATTGAGATTTACGCAAAGAGGCATTCTATTCTCTCTACGTGGAAAAATAGACTGCATCAATTTATTGCTGCTGATGGCTGCCATATTGCTGAAGTGATATTCAAAACCTAATGTAAAAAAAATGGTATTAAATACAGATCAAAATAAAAAAGTTTCAAGTCTCAAACTGTATTAGTTTTTTTTTAATAGCCCTTCAAAATCGGGTCATTACTTTTGCCGCACCCTGTATATATACATAGAGAGAGAGCACGAGAGAGCAACACTTGCGGTTTTTCCAAGAAAATAATGCATTCATGTCCTCTACGACTACTTTATTCTATCAAGTAAAGACGTGAACTACTTTCAAAGTAATTACTCATCGAATTATTTAAAGAAGAAACTGCTCTCAAGCCAAATTAAATTACTCAGAATAAGAGATCTGAAGATATTTCTTTCTTGGAAAATAAAAGATACTTTTCTATTTTATACCGCCTTACCCTTCAGCGTATCTTCTTGATTTTCATCTACGAAAACATTGAAATTTAATTAAACAAATATATCGCAAACAATATTTTTCGCATGATTTTTCATTTTTCCTTCTAATATACTGAAGGATTTTACCTCTGACTATACAAAAAAAAGAAGAAGAAAATATAGCTTCTTCATTTTTGCCACTAGATGGTTTTTCCTTTACTATTCCATTAAAAAGGAGAGAGAGAGAAAGAGCAAGAGAGTAAACAATGTTAAAATTAAAAAAGAACAAAAATATTTTGGCAAAAAACATAAGAAATATTATTGGTAAAAATAAGCTAGAATGCACAAAGAAAACAACGTTGAAATAACGGTAAATTATCGTGCATTTCTGCTCCCTGATTACGGCCTGATTTGAAGTTTTTGATTTATTTCACTTTCTGTGTTCTGTATTTTACGGCTTACAACTTTGCTAATGTTTCAGATAAATGCAAACTTCATCCTCAAAAAATTTGAATATTCAAAATTATCATCGCGTTTAAAAGGGGAATAAAATTGTTTTGAATTATTGTTTTAATAAAGAGTAATTTACTGCTGATGAGCAGTTAATCTGAATAACAGATATTTATAACAGAAGAAAATGAGATAAATTATGTCACTCATTATGCTACACTTATGCTACTATATTTGTACTTGTTTTCATTTAACTACCCAATTGAACTTCAAATACAGGAAAATTGATCAGATTGAATAATATCTTGCAAGACCCACCTCCTCGAAATACATTTTTACTCGAGCGAAATGTAGTTTTATACTTTAAAATTTTCCTGAAATAAAATGAAACGTCATATATATGTAAACACAACCTTTTGTGTTTACTTTCATGATTTAAAAATAAGAGAATTTGAAAGCTTCAGCAAGGGAAAAAAACTTAACCTTTGTGAATTGAGCATTTTACATTTCAAGCTTTTTGCCCCAACATTCTTTCAGACTTGTTTTCAAAATTTCAGAGAGCAGAAAAATTTCTTCAAATACAAGAGAAAGCGTAGCACGTAGATTAAAAAAAAAAGACAGAGAGAAAATTCAAGTACGGTTACATTGTATTGTGTCAAGCAAAATTCTTCTTTTCCCCTCAAAAATTGTATTTTCATAAATATTCTATAATAATAATCTTTTTACAAAAACGGCAATCGTTTTTATCAAACGACATTTTCTTGAAAATATTGCACAGTTCGTTTCCTCTTTTATAACACATTATTATTTTCTGAATACTAAAAATAAAATGCTGTTCCATGCTTCAAAATCTTAAATGTGAGAATTTGCTAACCAAAATTAACATTATTTTGTTTACATTTCCGACAATAATAATTAAGAGGCTATTGTGTAAAGAGAAGTTGGCAAATTATGCTTCGCATGACTGTTAACATGAAAGCGTGTCTGACCATAATCATGCAATCTGAACCTTTCAACCAAGTAGTTTTTTATTTAACAATGTTTCTCGTAAGTTTAGTTAAACAAAAGTAACTTAATTAATGGCGATAATTGACCCAAATGCAGAACCTCTTCATTTCTAGGCCACAATATCTTGGTTGTTCCATGCATACAAAGGAAATCGAAATCTGTATTATTACTGGTTTGTGTACAAAAGTATGGCAATTCAGTAAAGGATATGTTTTCAAATAATTAAAAAATCAAATGTAATAGTTTTTACAGTTAAAATAAAAGTAGTAAAAAAATAAACTTCATCTACTCATTCATGTTGATTTAAAGTACAGTGATACAAGTGTAACATGTTATGTAAAAAGGGAAAAAACTCCTTCATTGTCACACAAATTATTTTTTTAAAAGCATTTTGTATTCTTCAGAATTTCGCAAAAAGTTACAAAAATATATCTGAAACAACCTACAAGGTTAAATTGACCGAAGGAAATGTTCTTTTGTTGTTTCAAAGCATAATAAAGTTAATGGAGCAAAAAACTTTATAAATTTGCTTTTTGTCCAAGTGAAATACTTAGTTTTGCAATCTCATTTACGTAAAGAAGAGAAAGCACTGAAGAGATATTCGAAGGCAATGGAATTGAACTGGAATGAAAGACTTTTGTCTCAAATTTATGCTAGAGCATTAAAGCATTCCGGATTTTCCCGCACTACAAACTGTTCTCGAATGCACTTTATAAAAGCTTTCATTTTGGGGTGACTGGATGTTTCAGTTTTTGCTTGCAAGATTTGGAAAAATATATCGCTTTTTCATGCAATATTATGCAAAGCTTTTGTGAATCATTCAAATAGGTAAAGCAAAAATTCGTTTTAAATTTTGAAATCAATGTTTAAATTAGTTGGGTTTTCTTAAATAAACTTATGCTCCTTGATAAGGAATAGAGGGAATTTTCGCCTACAACAGATTTTATAAAATTTACATAAATGCCTATTAAATGTACTTTAAAATAAAACATTTTCGCCTACATGATAACTGATAATAGTCTAAAATTACGCACGTTTCCAATTTAAATTCTCTTAAAGGTTTTGAAAATTAATAAAAGTATCATTTACTTAAATATTCTTCTAAGATATTATTAGAAAATTAATTAAATAATTGAAATAGAATTTTTTATGGAATTCTAAAACTGCAATATATAAGAAGTTAACGGATCACTAAAGTTTTTCTGCAGACCGGACCGCGGATTGCAAAACACTGATTCATGCAAATGCATAGACAAATCTCTTATTGGATACTAAGAAAAATCAACTATTATTTTTTATTGAAGATGAGTTTTTATAACAGAAAAAACATTATTTATTGAGTGTCTTAATTAAAACTCTACATCGAAACATATATTTGTGTAGCTCTTAAAAAGATCACTCGTTCATCTTCAACTTTTATGAAAAAGAAAAATGACAAGTAAATTTTAAGATTATCAAACATATATTGAAATGCTACTTTCAAAATTGAAATTTACGACTTTGTAGTAAAGTGCAATTAGTTCAATTTATTCAGCTGATGCCGAAATCAAATTGATTTGAAAATTGCACAACATTTGAAAGTTACTTCATCAGTTAATATCAAAAGTAAATCTCTTTTTCCAAATTTCACTTTTGTTTCGATAAATGAAGTGTATAACTTCTGAAATTATTATGAGTATCGTACTGAAAACAGTAATAAAACCTAGATAAACTTTTTGAACATAAACTAAGTTATAATTCTTATGATAAATCAAACGTAAAGTCAGTCACAATTCATGTTTTGTCAAAAGTAATCAGTGTCCTATGAAACAATTAATTTGCGCTTTGAAAATCAAAACTTATATCGTGATTTGTCATACTCTAACTTGTACAAATGGTCCAGCTTTAAAATTAGACAGATAGGCCTAGCATTCCGTGCTAATTTAAGTGGAGCCCTGTAACGTCGTTATCTTTTCCGAAATACTTGAAATTCAGAATGGCAGCTTGTGTATTAATTACATCACAAGTTGTTTAGAACTGTTTTGTTTGTTACAGAGCCGCCAGCTGTAAGAAAATTTCATTAGCTGTTGAGTTAAGTGAAAATGCGAGACGATGCATACTCTTTCAATTTTGATTGGTAACTTCATTAAGATCAAAAAGTGTGAAGATATGGATCGCTCACAATTCCTTTTAGTCATATATGTTCGAAGTTATGATACAGAAGATGTTGTTTTTTAGCCTACTTTCCCGTAAAAGTTAAAAATAATAATAAAGCATGAAAGAAGATTTAATGTATCGTGAAAATATCGTTATAAATCAAGAAAAGTCAAAAATAAGTTATTTTATTTTTATTTATTTATACCTCATCAATCACCACCGTACCTACCCTGACGAGGGTTTAACCGGATGTGGTGATTGAGAGGAAAGAACAGAAAAGAAAGACATTTCGAGCGACGCCCACTGGGTGTCACAGATCATGTGATGTTACTTATACAAATTTTGAAAAAATAGAAAATAGAGTACAAACTTAAAAAAAAAAAAAAAAAAAAAAAAAAACACAGAAAATAGCAAACAGCAACAATAATAATAAAAAATGACATAAATATGATGAGCAATTAAATAAGAAAGATTTCAGAGCTGCGAATGAAAGTCCTATTGAAATTATTACGAAGGGAGCTGAAAGTCATCTCCATGAGTGTTTAGGAGGAACATAACTGCATGCAAGTTCTTTCGAGTTACTGGATGAGATAAAATATGGATGATGTTTTGAGAGAAAGTGCTATTGGAATCATATCTGCAATGGAAGGAACTGGTCAAAGGACTTGAAAATGTAATGATCTGGCGTACCCGGTTGACTGCAAACACATACTGGAGAATTGATTATATTAAAGCGATGTAAATATGAAGGAAAAGGACCGTGTGCACTGAGAAATTGTACTTCCGATGGATGTTTGCAGCGCGGCTTCAGTTTTACTTTTCGCAGGACATCGTGAACCCTGCGACCAGTTTCAGCGGTGTCCCATATCTGTTGCCAGTTGTTGAGAAGATCTGTCCAAAGTAGATATTTGAGATACGATTTAGGTAAAGGAATTTTATATTCTAATGGATGAGTAGAGTTTTTTGCTGCGGTCTTGACCAATGAGTCAGCTCGTTCATTGCCGAAGTGGCCTTTGTGAGCTCTAATCCATGCCAGTTTTACTATGGGGTGTTCTCTGCTGAGGGATTGAATATCACGGACTAATTTTGAAGTATGCATAGGGTCCTTTAAAGCTTTAAGAGAAGACATGCTATCGGAGAATATTGTTGTGATGGAGTTTATATTATTTGTTGTAATATAATGCAGAGCGTGAAAGATTGCAAAAAGTTCTGCTTGAAAGACTGAATAATTGCAAGAAAGTTTAGCTGACCAATCGTAAACAACCTGATCATTGAAAATGTGAGTAAATGCTGAAGCTGTTCCATCACTTAATTTCGATCCGTCCGTAAAAATACCAGAATGAAGTGCTGACACATCAGGTTCTTCTAAACAAATATTCGGAGTTATGCACTGCAGGTTTGGATGTTCTGTCCATTTATGGCAATTTTCTTCAAAGTCATCATATGAAAAAGTATTATTAGGTGAAACTTCAGTTATAACTTTGCGTAAGAAGATATTGCCTAGAGAACTTATTCGATGAATCGTGAGAGCTATTGGTGGAACCCGCAAAGACATTGAGGGCTTCCCATTGGTGGCTTCCCGCAAGAACATGTAATGTGACGTGAGCTGATGTGTTATAGGCACCCAAAACAACATGAAGGAAGTGGCGTTGTATAGTTGCTAATTTCTTTAGGTCTTTCTGTTTCAAAAATGGACCCCATACTGCTGCTGCGTAAAGAATTGAAGGTTCTATTACTGTCTGGTATAACAATCTGCGTAACTGGATATTAGCTCCCCAAGATTTTCCAGAAATGCATTGCAGTTTGAGGGATGAATTGCTTTTTTATGAATTTTTTTCAGATGTGCTGTACAGTTGAGTTTTTTTTATTCAGCCTTACGCCAAGATAATCTATTTCTTTATGCCTTTTGATGAAATTGTCGCCAAGCTTCAAATTCAAAAAATAAAAATAAGTTAAGTAATTAAATAAAGATTGGTTTTGAGATGGGGGAAAAAGTGTGTCGGTCGGTCTGACTGTCTTTCGGTCTGTCCGCCCCCCCCCCCCCCAAATAACTTTTGTTCGATTCGAAAAATTCTTTTTGCATTCGAAAGATCTCGGCGGGGACATCTCATTTCTATATGTTATTTTTTGATTTGAACAATTTTTCGTTCAATTTTGAACAGTTCAAAAAACTTTAACATTACCGCCTATGGGCGAAAATGAAGCAAATTATCTAAACTCTGGGTACGAGATCCAAGTTCCAATGAACAAGCTCACTGGAAGAAGTTCTTGGCGTGAAATATTGATTTGAACAATTTTTGTTCATTTTTGAACAGTTCAAAAAAAAATTAACATAGCGCCTACGGGGAAATTTCAATCCTATATAAATCCTGATCTAACGGACCGATTTGCTTGGAATAAACTTTATCGGAAAGCTCTTATAACGTAGAACATGTATAAATAGAAAGTTCATCCAGAACTAACGAGCTTATTTTCCTATGAAATGTTTTTATCGGTATTTTCAAGAATATTTTTGAATTAATGAATGATTAAATGAATAAGCGAAAGAATGGATGAACAAATGAGTGAATAAATGATAAAAAAGAAATAAATGAGTGAATAAATGAGCTAATGAATCACAAAATATGTAAATTAGTGAATAAATACATGAATGAGCGAATGAATGAATGCGTGAATGAATGAAAACATGAATGACTGAATAAATGAATTAATGAATGAATAAGTGAATGAATATGTATTAACTGTTGAAAAAGGTATATTTGAAGCAATTAAGAACTAAAGCTAAACGAGAAAGAGATAGCTAGATTTTAAATTTGAGGGTGGTGTGTACATTAAAGTAGTCTCGTATAGTTCTAGACGGAACTTTTTTTTTTTTTACAAATAAAATGTGTAATTTTAAAATGTGCTATGTAATGTATGTTTGTAGGTTTTATTTGCTTATATATTTACATGAGTTATAATTTCATATTCATCAAAACATGAAGAAATAAATGAGTTTTGTATAGTTTTTGAATTTTTTTTGCTAGGAACGTTTTTATGTCACTAACTTCAAAGTTGCAATCCTGTCGAACAAGAGAAAAACGGTAGCGAGGAAAGGATGTTACTTTAGTATTTGAATTAAAATATCATGATAAATATTTTAGTGACGGTGACGGAAATTTTCAGAACCTAATAAAATGATGAGGATGATTACGGGAACTATCTAAATTATAAAGAAAAAGACATAAGATCTTAAAAAAACATTTTAGTGACTGAGGGAATAAAAACTGATTGATTAGTGGAAAGATGCTGATGATCACAATGAGAAAAAGACATTAGAAAAATTCTAATGACTAAGTAAATAACAGAAATAACAAGAAGTTCCGTCTAGAACTATACGGGCCTACTTTCCCGTATACAACCAACTTCAAATTTATAATCTAGCTATGTCTCTCTTTCTCGTTTAGCTTTAGTTCTTAATTGCTTCAAATATGCCTATTTCGATGGTTAATATATGTTCATTCACTCATTCATTTATTCAGTCATTCATTCACTCATTCATGTATTTATTCACTCATTTACTTATTTTTTCATGTATTCACTCATTTGTTCATTCATTCTTTCACTTATTCATCTGATCATTCATTAATTGAAAAATATTCGTGAAAATCCCGATCAAAAAATTTCATAGGAAAATGAGAAAAAGACATTAAGATAAAGTTCAATCTCAATGTCTTTTCGTTAGTTCTGGATGAACTTTCTATCTTTACATGTTCTATGTTATAAGGGCTTTCCGATAAAGTTTGTTCCAAGCAAATCGATTCGTTAGGTCAGGATTTATATAGGATTGAAAGTTCAACGTAGGCGATATGTTAATTTTTTTGAACTGTTCAAAAATGAGCAAAAAGTGTTCAAATAGAAACTATTTTGCTCCGAGAGCTGCTTCCAGTAAGCTTGTTCATGGGAACTTGGATCTTACTCCCAGAGTTTACAAAATTTGCCCATAGGCGGTAATGTTAAGATTTTCTGAACCGCTCGGACAATTCGTTTAAAAGTTATTAGGGGGGGAGGGGGTGGACAGACCGATAGACGACACACTTTTTCCCCATCTCAAAACGCTACTCTCAATTTTTTATTTTTCAGTCTTTATTTAATAACTTAACTTAATTTTGGCTTTTCTTGATTTCTAACGATATTTTCACGATGCATTAAGCTTTCTTTCATGCTTTATTATTATATTTTTACTTTTACGGGAAAGTAAGCTATAAAGGGAAAAGTCTGGCCTACATGAAGAAAGGGTCTCATAACATACCATATATAAGATTGCATCTAGGACATAGCAGCTTTAAAATGCTAACATTCTTCAGATTAATGCTGAGGGGATGAAAATTTAATGATTGCTTTAAACATTTCTTTAAATCATGATGACAAAGAGGAAACCCTAAGGAACTAAGAAGATATTATAATGTCTTAATAAATCTCTAACTAAATAGCAGAAATGAAAAGGGGAAAGTCTGACTTAAATCAAAAAGGGGTCCCACAACATACCATGGATAAAATTGTATCTAGGACACAGGTGCTTTTAAATGCTAAAATTCCTCAGGTTAATGCTTGTCAAAAATATTCTTTTAAATTTATTCAACTGTAACTTAAAACAAAACATTTTCGAGAATGTGTTAAGACCCCTTTGAAAAACACCGAACATTTCTTCTGTAAAATAATTCCAAAAAACGTAAATTAACTTCTTAAAATGTTGTGCATTACATTCTTGTATTCTAACAACTCGTGCATAGTAAATTTAATAGGGTTAATCATTACAAATGTCAAGCAAAACAAAACCAATTATAAAATTGTTCGAAGAGGATTCTTTTGTTAAGCATTTAGTAGAATTAGTTAATAAAGAAGTCAGTCAATAAAATAAAGTGTACAAAATTACGTGTAATTTCAGACCAACCACCCAATAAGAATAAAATAACATATTTATAAGCCTAAAAATCTATTTCTCATCAAATTAATACTTGACCAGTTTTTTTTTTTTTTTTTGTCGTAAACTTCTCACAACAAAACAGTTATCTCTCAGTGCCTCCTGAGTTGTAAGAAACGACGTCTGGTACTTCTTAAATGCATTTAGAAACCGTTGGGAGGAGGATGAAAAATTTCATTAATTTCTCTTTGTCAGGGTTTTGGAGATCTTGTCCAGTTAACTTTCCCGCGTTCAATGCCATTGTTACAAAAGACAGAAAGATTACGAGTGTCCTGCTTGCATCGATTCCGTTCTCATGTCGTGGCTCTTAAATTGATATTGAAACAATAAATGGCCAAAAAAACATAAGCTAATGTAAATTTCAAGTATGTTATGATAGAAAAAATTTTCAGGGCTCACGTTAAAGGTGGATAATTGTTAGGTTCAATAAACCGTTTCTGAAATAATTTAAAAACTAGTTACCTAGTGACTGGTATTTCCTTCATTGCTCACAAAATGCAGATACGAGAATAGTGAATGGTAGAAACTATCTCCAAATATGTTCTCACCTGAATGCGTGAATCGTAGAGGCTAACAACTCATTGTACGAGAAAGCAACATTAGAATAAATAATGCTGTTAAATACAGGGTGAGGTGGAAGTAAGGACCTGGCTTTGAGAGGATATAAAAGAAACTTAATACAATATGAGATTTAAAACTTGTTTTTATTTTGATCTGTATATAATCCGATTTTTTTACATTAAGTCGGTCTTTAGCAGCAATACACTAATGCAATCTATTTCTAAAGTTTTGAGAAACTTTTCTGCATATTTCAAAGGGGTTTGGCGGTTAAATCCTCGGTCTTTCTGCTCTTCTAAAGTATGGGAGCGATGTTTCCAAACTTTCGCCTTCAAATAACCCCACAGAAAAATGCTTTCGCTAGGGACCGTAACATAACGCGGAATATTGAAATGCGCACGAAGAGCTAGCTGTCTGCGTGGAAGAATAGACTGCATCAGTGTATTGCTGCGAAAGGCGGCCATCTTGTTGTAGTGGTATTCAAAATTTAATGTAAAAAATGGGATTATGTACAGATCAGGGTGGGGGGGGGGGGGAAATAAGGACCCTCAAAATTGGGTCCTTACTTCCACCCCACCCTGTGTCATTTTTTCATGGTAATTAAAATTATGGATGAATTATTAAATTATCTGAAAAGCATTTTCAGTAGATTCAGTTTTTAATACAAGTGCTGTACGTACTGTTTCGGTCACTGTTTATTCAATTCTGAGTTAATTTCATAAAACATCCGAAGCCCCAGAGATAGGATCACTCATATAGTTCACTTCACAAAATTTTGATGCTAAACGACCCCCCCCCCCCCCCGTGATTTTCCTCAAATATGATATTTTAATAATGTGTAGTAATTCAATTGAATACAATGTTTCTTATAAATTATAGCTCCAGGTATTTACTTTAACAAAAAACGTTTATGTCACTTAAATTCTTTAGAGGATTTAATATAATAAGATTTATTTATCACAATCTTAAAAAAATCACCAAAAAATGAAAACAAACGAGCAGCAAAGAATTTAATCAATCTTAATTCTTAACCCTTAGGACATATTTTTTACCAGAAAATAATAACTTACTTTATCCAGAAGGCAATTAATTTCAATGAGAAAATAAAAAATATTTCGCATAACGTAATTTTTAAAAAAATCGCTTAACTTTCACAAACAAAAAATTAATTTACTGAAAACGTAATCGTCGATTATACGGTTAGTTTGTTACACAGTGAGGGAGAAAATACTTATATCAATTGTTTAACCGCCAATCAAAATTTATTGTGATGCGAGGCATTGAAGTAAATTCGATTTTTTATAACAGTAAAGGATTTTTTTTCGTATTAAATTGTGGATTAAGTTGAAAAAGAAAAATTCGTTGGAAGAAAGTCATTTAGAATAATCTTCGCAGTCTGAGACTTAAGTAAATTAAATTAAAGTAAAGGCTAACGACTAACTGGAATGATAATAAAATAAGACTCATTTGCTGCGAAAATTCCACTTTTGAAGTGACAGGATAAATTATTCTTATTAAATTAATCATTTAATTTTGGCACAAACGAGGAGCCTAAATTAAATGAGATATGATACTAGAACAAATATCCTGATATGGACAAGTTTTCTCGATTCGAAGGATAAAGGCTTTCTACTGCATGTATAGTCCCGCAGTGGACCAGTCGGTAGAAGATCGGTTCCCGCAGAGCACCGGAAGTGAAGCAACATTGACTGAGGTCAGTAGTTGGGTGGGGGGAGCTAAAGGGAGCTGGTGGAAGTTAAATTCGTTGTGGCTCCAATATCCTCCAAGTGAAAAGATACCTCTGGGCGTGTCAAACCCAAGTGAGGGTATCTCATCGAAGAGCTGGTTCAAAATAGACCTCTCAAAGGGGTGGAAATCGGACTCCTGCCTATAAGAGCCCGTTAAACTCAAGAACAGTTTACCCTCTCTTCCTCACTTTGCGCGAAGACTCGCCTACAAGAGCATGTACATTTTCAACTAACTATTAATAACAACTTACTTCCGTTACAGAGTTTATATATTTATTTAATACATGAAAAGACAAAATAATTATCAACACATGGAATTTACATTAAATAAACCACCATTGGTAACAGCATTATTTTACTTTCCAAAATAAAGCTGAAATAAAATATATTACAACACTTAAGCGACATTTTAAAAGACATTTAAAATTGTTGCATACGAAAAAATATATTATTTCATTATTTTAAGCAGATGTCTGCACTAGAAATTTGAATCATTAAAATATCCCTGATTGTGAGTTAAAAGAAGTACAGTGGAACCCCGCCATTCGTCCACCTCGCTATTCGTACAACTCGCTATTCGTCAAACTTGTTCAAAGTTGAACGTCCACTTGTTCAAGTAAAATTCAACTCGCCATTCGTACTTGCCCGGCTATTCGTACGGAGCCAGGGGCCAGCTGGGTTGCCATTTTGGCTTTTTTAAGAAAAAAATGGAGAAATTATGCTCATTTTTAACTCGTCTGGAAACGATTTGTTTGGCGTTTTGAATTTCTTAAAAGTTTTAATACTTTTTGAGATTTTACTGAAAATTATAACTTTTTA
The DNA here is from genome assembly GCA_038502835.1 of Octonoba sinensis. NCBI lineage: Eukaryota > Metazoa > Arthropoda > Arachnida > Araneae > Uloboridae > Octonoba > Octonoba sinensis. Next base: position 141,828,161 of record CM076599.1, read on the forward strand.
AGGGGGCAACAAGAGGAAGTGGTTGAAGAACTTTCTTCTTCAGGGGAGGAAAGTAGTAAGGAAAGCATTTTCTTTGCAGAAATTAAAGAACTGTGTTAACCCTGCGAGAAAACACAGAGAGTGGTGGGAAAATGGCATTCCAGCACTGCTGTGGTCAACAGCATTAACTCGTTCAATGACAATGTTATTAACTATTTTAGAAAATTTCTGAACAATCATCAATTGCATACAACATTGGACAGGTTTTAGAGAAAGAAACCCCAAGATTCTTCTAGTGCAAAAAGACAGAAAAAAGATATAACAGCAGAAAGAGAGAAAACACCTCAACTTTTTATAAAATTACCTGACTCCTCTTCCAACCATTTCTCTTTCTTCTCTCAATATTCCACTTATGACATCAGCTCACCTCAGTACAAGCAAAGTGAAGTTAAATTTTTATTAACCTATAACTTTATGTACGGTACGGTAGAGTTGTTTTTTATAGGTTTAAATAAGCAACCATCTGTGGGTCTGGAACGGATTAATCCAATTTACATTGTATCTTATGAAAAAAAATAATTCGCCATTCGTACAACTCGCCGTTCGAACTGCCTCCTGTAACGAATTGTGTACGAATAGCGGAGTTCCACAGTAATTTGATATTATAGTATCTCTTTTTTTTTTTTTTTTGCAATACTACGCAGAAAAAAAAAAAACTTTATGGAATGCCTTCTTCTAAGGAATTCGTTTTCGTTTTGGTTCTGGTTAAATAGTAAATATTTTGATTCAGCATCTCGGAAGATTTGAACGTTTTGAGAGGACCAATCGAATAAAACTTCTTAACTGTACGCAATTTTTGACAAAACATCTTGCATTGCTACATTTTATTTACTAATGAAACATTAAAAACTCATAGGAAGCTACAACTAGTGTTTAACATTTCATCAAAAACCACCACAACCAATGCACTTGAAAACACTATCCATTCGATTTATCAATAAGTGCAGTAGGTAATGAAAACTTTTCTTCAAAGCAAATTTACCACAATTAGAGTACATTCTCTCAGCATTAGCCGTGCTAAGAAAATCAGAACCTTAAATTGCTTAGTTCAAGTTCAAAAGTGTGGGACGAAATACAGAATAGCTCGTTAGTTTTCTCTTTCACAGGTTTTCGGAGAATTTCTTTCACATTTCACTGAAACTTACACAATAAATTCCGCATTTTCATAACCTTAACTCTTATATAATAGCATTTCATAATGCTAAAACAGATATTTATAAAAAATTACAGCTGAAGGTTTCAAGTAAATATAAGTTTTTATTTCTTAAGTGAGTCACATTTAGTTGAAAGCAAATTGCTTTTAATTTTGATATTTGAGCTAATGCGGCCGTAAAGAATTGTTTCTGTAATATCTACTTTCCGGTGAAGCTTTTAGTGCAATAATTTCTGTACTGTCCATTATGCAAATGGACAAGGTGGAAGTATATGAAACTATTTATCTGGATACAGTTTCTCAGTGAATTACTACCACTTCAAAGCTTCAAACCCATTCTCTTTCAAGCGTTAAGGTTCGCCACAGGGAATTTGGAACTTCGTACGTTCCGCTAGCTGCAGGTTTCAGAATATTAGTGTACAAGTTTATAGTGTTTCAATGTTTGAGATGTTTCTGCTTTTAAATGGTTCATTCTTTGTGTTATATAACAAGTTTTAAGTTTATGCTACATTAAGAATTCAGTCCATGTATATCAACAATAAAAAAGAGCATATTTTACCCGTATTATCGGCCTAACATAACATTTAACAGCTTTTACTTCGTGTAAAGAGAGCAGACAGCTTTTAGAATGGATTAGGTGACGGAGAATTTGTATTTGAGCTGCACCAAAAAGGCATTTATCAATATAAATTATTAATTATACTTTACTATGTTTGACACTTAATATTCATAATGCTTATTTTAAAAAAGTGACAATAAACTTTTGGCACGATCAGAGTTTTCTTACTTATTTTTATTACAAATTGTAAATCGAAATGCGAAACAGGAAACATTTTCCATTACAGTATCGTTATTAATAAATCAAAATAAAATGTCCTTTATGAAGCGTTTGAAACTGGAATTTATTATATTTTAAGTTAACCAAAAGGACTAATCACGGTGAGTTTTCTGATACATTATGATCTTGAAATGATGTAATTCAGAAAGTGATTTCTATCCGGCTAAATGCGAAGAATTTTTGGAGATAGGCAGCGGTTAATCATTATTTCTTAGTCTACTCTTTCGCAGAAAAAGCTTAAACAAATGCATTAAAAGAGGTTTATTAAATCGCAGCAATATTTCAAAAAACAAAAATATGGGAGAAAATAAAATTAACTAATTCAATAAATGTACAACATAAATAACAGACCTGAAAATAAGGATATGAGATGAAGTTTTTTTTCTGTAAGTTTGTGGTTTTCATTAATTCGTACTTTTGCTCTGTTATATTTTAAAAGAACATTTTCTATTCAACTGAGCTTCGTTCCTATGATTTTTTGTTTCTCAGAACATTTTTTGTTTACAAGGTAAACATTAAAAGGCTATTCGTGGAAGTTTGTATACCACATAAAGCATGATCTATCAGACAGATTTACTTTAAACTAACTTTAATGGGAAACAGTTAAAAAACATAAGAAACATATGCAAAAACTAAATTTTAATTCTAAGATTTTTAAGACACTTTCTGGACAATCAAAAATTTAAACCAAAAAATTCATATTAGGGCATACGAAAGAAATTCAAACTTCTCTTTTTTTTTTCAAAAGTCTAATCCCACTAAAAATAATTTTTTTATACCAGAACATTGCAACAGTTATGGTTAGCCACCCCTCCCCTCAAGAAATAAAGAATTAGGAATAGAAATCGAAGAAATACTTATTGAATAAGATAATTCAGTAAGTATAAAATGCTTTATTTTGTACGAATATTTTTTCTTAACTTTTGAAAAAAAATTCCTTTTTGTAATTATTGTGAAGAAATGAAGACAAACTAATAATGAACAACACATCAAAGGGAACAATTTTATTACATGTGCAACTACATTGTGTTCAATGAAAAGCAAACAAAAACGTCTAGTACTAGACAAAACTAGTCTAGCACTAGAACAAAATACTAGTTCGAGTTTACGAATGGAACTCCGTGCGTTACCTTTCTGTGGTAATGATTGAACTTTAAAGAGAATTTTACATTAATCAGTTAATTGGTGAAGCTTTGTATAGGGAAAAAAACTAGCTCTTATGCATGTATAGATGATTACAAGAAGCAATCTGTGCGCTTGAAGTCGGTTACATCCTTGCTAATTACATGTTTTAAATCTGGAACATAACTCCACGCTGTGAACCACAACTGCTTTTTTGTATCCTGCTACTTGCTCTAGTAAATTCTGAGACGGGATTTGTAAGAGGCATTGTCAAATCAGTACTCAAGGGTCCTTCTCCCCGGAGACATCGGCTCAAAGGACCGAAGGTGTCTTTGAAAGCTTGTTGGAATTTGAGGGACATCAGCTGATACAGTATGGGATTCAGGGTGGCGCTTACATAATAACTCACTCCAGACAAGTACGTGACGACTACAAAAGCGAGGTTGAAGAGTGGTGTCGGGTGCATGACATATGTAGCCATCAGTCGTTGTACATGGAATGGTAGCCAGCACAAGAAAAATGATACCACGACTGCCACTAAAAAACAAAAAACATAAAAAATTTTAAGTTTTGTTATTATAAATGCACAAAAACGTGTTTAATGAAAGAAGTGATTGCAAAATGCAATTAGGATTACAATAAAATTTAAACGTTACATTTTTAAGGAACAGTGCACATTCTCTCGTTTAGAGAAAGCCAACGATGGTGTTCAACTTGTTATGACACAAACTAAAAAATAAATAAATAAGTAAAACAAACGGATAACTTTTTAAACAAGAAGTTCCGTCTAGAACTATACGAGCCTACTTTCCCGTATACACAAAATTCAAATTTATAATCTAGCTATCTCTTTCTCTCTCTTTCTTATTTATCTTTAGTTCGTAATTATTTCAAATATACCTTTTTCAACGGATAATATATATTCATTCACTCACTCATTCATTCTTTCATTTATTCAGCCATTCATTTATTCATTCATTCGTTACCTCATTCAAGTGTTTATTCATTTATTTACGCATTCATGTATTTATTCACTCATTTATTTATATTTTCATTTATTCACTAATTTATTCATTCATTCATTCTTTTCCTCATTCATTTATTCATTAATTTATTCTTTCACTCTTTCATTTATTCATTCATTCATTATTTCACTCATTGAGTCATTGAGAAATATCCTTGAAAATCCCGATCAAAAAATTTCATAGCAAAATAGGCTCGTAAGTTCTGGATGAACTTTCTATTTCTACATGTTCTACGTCATAAGAGCTTTCCGATAAAGTTTGTTCCAAGCAAATCTGCCCGTTAGATCAGGATTTATATAGGGTTGAAATTTCCCCGTAAGCTCTGTGTTAATTTTTTGAACTGTTCAAAAATGAACAAAACTGTTCAAATTAATATTTCACGCCAAGAGCTTCCTCCAGCAAGCTTGTTCATTGGAACTTGGATCTTGTACCTAGAGTTTGAATCATTTTCTTCTTTTTCGCCCGCAGGCGCTAATGTTAAATTTTCTTGAACTGTTCAAAATTGAACGAAAAATTGTTCAGATCAAAAAGTAAAATATGAAAATGAGATGTCCTCGCCGAGATCTTTCGAATGCAAAAAGAATTTTTCGAATCGGACAATTCGTTCAAGAGTTATTAGGGGGGGGGGGACAGACAGACAGACAGACAACATACAGACCGACAGACCGACCGACACACATTTTCCCCATCTCAAAACCCTACTTTCAATTTTTTTATTTTTCAATATTTATTTAATTACTTCGCTTTTTCTTGACTTTTCTTTATTTTTAACGATATTTTCACGATACATTAAGCCTTCTTTCATGCTTTATTCTTATTATTTTTACTTTTACGGGAAAGTAGGCTAAAAATTGATTCATTGCTGTCTTAAATTTACCTTCACTACCACTCTTTTTTTTTTCAAACGCGCTTTTCTCGAAACTACTTTTTCCGAAATTGGGTACATTCTAGCTCGTAGAGTTTTTGATAAATCCTTATCAAATTTAGCACACATTTTCTTTATATATATACGCTCCAGTTGAACTAGAATCATAAGCATATCTTTATTTTTACTTTTTTCATTGTAAAAAAGAAGGATAATGTATAGAAATTTATAATAGATTACGCTGTAGTATAACGTTATGCTCTTTGTTCACCTGCACATTCTTTAAAACAAATGTACTTAGTGCTTTTTTACAACATATCTATACAAATCCCTTCAGCACAAATGAAAATTAAAGGATGTACTTTACAAGTTGTTCACAGATTTATTTAAACAGAATAAATTAATGAAATTTTTGATTTAGTACATTCAACTTTTTTGTATAGTCTTGAGTACGCGAATAGTCTTTTGTAAACATTTTTCAATCAACACCAATAGGCCAATTTCTGTTTGTGATTACATGTGTACTGACAATGTATTAATATCTTGCCGTTATCTAATGTAATGTATTATGTTAAAAAAAGTTCTAAATGAAAAGTTAATTCCAAGTTCTAACGATCACGTGATTTTCAGTTTTTCTTTCTATGCATGAGGTCATTTTTTTTTTTACTTTCCTTGGCTCTCAACGTGCGAGACTAATAACTATCTCAACATTTTTTCTTTCGTTTAAAATACATTTTTCTAAAATTTTTCAAAGCTATGGTGCTGTTTAATTTTATTATTGTCATACAAGACATCATTGATAAAAAGTGATAAATAGGCTACACTTCATGGTTTAAGTATAAGCGTGCTTTCACACCAAAAGCGATAAAGGCAATATAACTGTCTTTTGCATCTGCGCAAGAGCATAGCTCATATTTGAAGGCAAAAATATGCTCTTTGCTTGCGCAGATGAGAAAAGGCATGAGCATTGGCTTTTTAGCCTTTGATATCTTTGTAGCCTTTCACACCGAAGGCTAAAAAGCCAATGTTCTTGTCTTTTCTTACCTGTGCAAGAGCAGTGCATATTTTTTAAGGCAAAAATATGCTCTGCTCTTGCGCAGATGAAAAAAATACAGGAATATTGTCTTTGCCGCTTTTGATGGGAAAGCAGATTAAGTGCCTTTTGACTTTCTAAAACTTCCCTACTGCATGGATATGTATGGTTTTTATTTTTTTCACTATTTTTCTTGATGAAAATACTTGATAAGACTATAATGCGCTGCATGAAAGAAAAATAAAGAAAAAAGGGAAGGTACTTCTTGTGATATAATTGGCACTTCTAATGAAACTCAAAAAATAAAAAGCTTCTCGCAACTATCATTTTTTTATGTGTTCATCTGAAGCTAGTATGAGAGCTACTTCAACTGTATTAGAGACCTCATAGCGCTCCAAGCATGTCATTGGAATAGATAGTGTTACTTATGGCGAAGTTGAGAAAAAAATAAGTAAATAAAACAAAACCCAGAAGGAAAATAAGCAAAGAAGTTGGAGGAAATTGGGAAGGCGATGGATGAAAGTAAAAGAGGAAAAAAAGTATGAAGAACTTATCCGAAAGAAGTGAGGTATTTAGAGATAACTACTTCTGAAAGCAGTTCAGTTCAGTCAGAAAGAAGATAGCATTAGATGACTAAAAATTTAGAATCAAAGTAAAACAAGAAATGTTGTCTTCACTAGTTACGTTGCGTTTTTCTTGAAAATGTAATGTCCCATTTTACCAAGTTTTGTGAGTAATCCATGCCTCACAACCATTTATCATCACTTATAGTGGTAAAAATTTGTCATTGCGTCAGTTTTAAAAGATATTAATGTCAATGAAAAAAATCACAAATTAGCAAGGGAAATCTCATACGAGGAGTAATGAGGAACTTTTTTTTTTGTGTAATAAAGTACCTCCCCATGTTGTTTTCCATAATTACTCATTTTCTACTATGCAATTACTGCACTGAAATCTGGCATTTGTAGTACCCAAACGAAATAAACTGATTTACTGGAATAGAAAATTAGAAAAGTTTTGCAGGAGTGCCTGGAAAAACGTAAATACAATGGAATTTTTGGAAACCCCAATCACAACACGGCATATCATTATTACCAAAATAATTAATACGATCCGACATTATTTCCCGTAACTTGTTACTTGTTAATTATCTTCAGGGATCAGTCCCCCAGGTAAGCTTTTTTTCTCTCACTCTCTCATTAATTTTCTAAATTATATGCGCCATCTATTTCTTGCCCTGAATGCCAATTATAATTTATGTATACATACCTAATTAGTTCCTGCTTACTAGTTCTGGTTATGAAGTAGTGCAAATATTTAAAGGAGGGCGTATTTAGCTGTAATGAATTTAGCTATTATCGATTCCATTTAATATACTAAATTGCTTATTAGGTGTATTTTTATGTTTTTACTTATGGTTCCTAGTCAAAATCATTATCTTGCATCAAAAGAATATATAGTAGAGAAAAAAGACTTTTAAATATAAATAATAAATAATTAATTAGACTAAAATCAAATGAAAAAATACGTAAATAATAGATTGCATTTTCCCTATTGTATATACTATTAAATTAATTGTGTAATTTTTTCACCTTTTTGTATATACTATGTGAAGTAAATAGCTTATTTTGTTTGATGTTTTGTTAACCCCTGTCCTCTCGTTATAGTCAAAACAACGGGCAGGAATGTTCAAAAGTAGCTCAGCGGTTTTCTTGAAAACTATGCGATCGTTAAGGGGTTAATAAATAAATAATTGAGCTGAACTGAATTGAATTGAAAATAAGAAATGAATGTTAACAATACACTCTTTTAGTTTTAAAGCTGAAACAAGTGACCAATAATTCAATAAATAATATATTGATCTGAAATTCATTCTTTACTCTGTGATGGAGAACTCTATGTTTTAGCTACTTAACATACTCAGTTATGAGGGAACACGGATAAATACGTAACACAGGCAGTTATAGTTTACACCGAGGAGCTTCAATGATAGCTTTCTGGCCTAATTCACTTGGGGGATATCTGTGATGAGAGAGAAAGAAACGCAAGAGAAAAATAAAACTTTAGAAATCCAAGGAAAAAGAAAAAACAAAGAGGAAAAAAACATTGCTTTGATAAAAGTGTGAAATTCATTTAATGCTTTTTGACAATGAAAGTCTTCGTCCGTAATCATTTACTTTGCAACCGCTCTGATCACCATTTAAATACAAGACTTTTATACATCTCACAGGGTCATTGTACCCCTAATTAATATGCTTCATCGCGTAAATCCTCGTAATATTGTTTCTAATTACTAGGGGACATCCGCTCCCCTATCGTTCGTCAACCCCCAGAACTGTTACGCAGCTCTTTCGGATCGCTTCGCTTTGCTCGCTCATTACACAGTAAACTAATTTAGAGTAGCTTTCAGGAAAGGTTTGGTTCTATGCAATAATTAACGTTCTATATTGCACACAACGTTTTGAAATCAAAATTATATATCTTGTAACATAATGTACATGAATTTTACACAATGTGAGAGGCTTGTCGAGATTCCGAATGTCGCTGGTAATACCCACTATTGAAATTGCATACAGAGTTACAAAGCTTTAAAAAGGCAAAGTAAATTCGCTCGTTCATTACAAATTAAACTAATTTAGAGAAGCCCTAAGGAAAGATTTGGTTCTATGTCAGAAATAACGTTATATATCTTCAGGCTCGTCGAGATTCCAAATGTCGCTGTTATTACCCACAATTGAAATTGCATACAGAGTTACGAAGTAATATGCTCATTCGGAAATTTAAGGTAAAGCCAATCCTATCTTAAGGACAAAATTCTGAATTATAACAGCAATATACTTGTAATTTTATGTACACGTTTTATTTATTACTATGACTCTTGTCGACGACAGGAAGAATTTAAGTACTTAACCCTTTATTACATGTCTTAAGGTTTTAAAAAAGGGTGCCGCTCTAGATATTTTGATGTAGCAGTATTTTAAAGAAATGATTTAAAAGAAAAGCATAGTAATCGTGTCAGTTGTCAAAATACGTCATTGTTTCAATAATAAATGCGTGCACCGCTGATACGATCTCGCTATAACTTCATTGGCTCCGGCGACACCCCCATTAGATTTATATATATATATACGAGTATAATATATATATATGTTACCGTTAAAGTATATAATGCAGTTATTTCATAGAATACCTAGTTATTCCATGAAATAACTGATCGTGTCCGTTAAAGTGTGTAATATGTTATTAATTTGACACTTTAACTAGTTAATTTAATGAATACCTAGTTATTTCATAGAATAACTAATGAGAGACAGTTAAAGTGTAAAATAAACAATTTATCTAAAATGAAATAACTAGGTACTCCATAAATAAACTAATAATAGACAGTTAAAATGAAAAAGAAGCAATTTATCTAATTTATGCAGCGTATAAATGGTATTTATGGAAACGTACCATAAAATCATTTGTTACAACAAGGATTACTAAAAAGGCACTTGGAATTACTACAAAGAACAATATTTCTAAAACAAAAACATTTTTTGTTGACACACTGGGTTTTACACGAGCATTTTTTAAATCCTTGACCAGTACCTAAACTTTGAGCTGTAGCAACGGACCGGAGCGATATTTCTACATCCGGTACTTCTTCGATAGAGGTATATGATATAGATTATTTTACACTTTAACAGGCTGCAGATCGTTATTCTATGAAATAACTAGTTAAACTTTGAAATACAAGAGAGTTTTACACTTTAACGGACACGATCAGTTATTTCATGGAATAACTAGGTATTCTATGAAATAACGGATTTCATACTTTAACGGTCACATATATATATATATATAGAGAGAGAGAGAGATTATACCCCCAAAATATGGAAATTCAATGCATCTTTAAAAAAAAACTAACTAACGATAGTTAGAAACATTTTAAAAGAGAAACTCCAGCGCAAACTAATTTTGTATTCCGGAAAAATATTAAAGGGTTTTTTTTATTCCAAAGGATATTGAGGGGGGAGGCAAAAAAAGAGAGATGGATCATGGAATGATAAGTACAAGTAGTTACTTTTTCTATTTATCTTATTATAGACTATCTTTTTAATTCAACGATATTTAGGAAACTCTTATTTCTATGCTTATAACATTTTCATAAAATTAACAAGAAGTTCCGTCTAGAACTATACGAGCCTACTTTCCCGTATACACCAAATTCAAATTTATAATCTAGCTATCTCTTTCTCTCTCTTTCTTATTTATCTTTAGTTCTAATTATTGAAAATATACCTTTTTCAACGGATAATACATATTCATTCACTCACTCATTGATTCTTTCATTTATTCAGCCATGCATTTATTCATTCATTCGTTACCTCATTCAAGTGTTTATTCATTCATTTACGCATTCATGTATTTATTCACTCATTTATTTATATTTTCATTTATTCAATAATTTATTCATTCATTCTTTTCCTCATTCATTTATTCATTGATTTATTCTTTCACTCTTTAATTTATTCATTCATTCATTATTTCACTCATTGAGTCACTGAGAAATATCCTTGAAAATCCCGATCAAAAAATTTCATAGTAAAATAGGCTCGTAAGTTCTGGATAAACTCTCTATTTCTACATGTTCTACGTTATAAGAGCTTTCCGATAAAGTTTGTTCCAAGCAAATCCGTTAGATCAGGTCCGTTAGATCAGGATTTATATAGGGTTGAAATTTCCCCGTAAGCTCTGTGTTAATTTTTTGAACTGTTCAAAAATGAACAAAAACTGTTCAAATCAATATTTCACGCCGAGAACTCCTTTCAATAAGCTTGCAATAGGAACTTGGCTCTTGTGCCCAGAGGTTACAGAATTTGCTTCAATTTTGTCCATAGGCGCTAATGTTAAAATTTTTTGAACTGTTCAAAATTGAACAAAAAATTGTTCAATTTTGAGTAAAAGTAAAATATAGAAATGAGATGTCCTCGCCGAGATCTTTCGAATGCAAAAAGAATTTTTCCAATCGGACAATTCGTTCAAAAGTTATTAGGGGGGGACAGACCGACAGACACACTTTTTCCCCATCTCAATACCCTACTTTTAAATTTTTTATTTTTCAATCTTTATTTAATTACTTCACTTATTTTTGACTTTTCTTGATTTTTAACGATATTTTCACGATACATTAAGCCTTCTTTCATGCTTTATTATTATTTTTTTTTACTTTTACGGGAAAGTAGGCTAAAAAAGAGATAGTTTAATAAATAAACAAAGGCTTCCTGTACCATTTTCATACAGATTTCCATTTTATTTAAAAATCAGTCATTTTAGTTCCTTTTAAAAATGAAATTTAAAACGATGATGCTTTGTAGTGCGCAGGATATTTTTAGAATCTGAATTTGAAAAATATTTTCTTTGCTTCGGATTAAGTTTTATAATAGTCCGCGAAAAAATGCACAACACGACTTAACCAGAGGAAAATTTATTTCTATTTCTTAATATGCATTGTAAAATGACGCATTACAGAATTCTTAATTGCATCATTCTTATTAAATTACAATTAGAATTAACAATCAAGTAAATAAAGAGTAGTAGGTGTAGTTCTATTTTTAGCTTTCGTTTGTGCGCTTCTCCTCTAACAAAAACAATTTGAATTCAAAATTCTTCATAACCCAAAGGTATACATATAAACCATAGATAATAATTCATGAAATAACATATTTCCGCTTTTCTTTCTCCTTCATTACTTGTTGTTACAATATAGGAAGAATGTATTTTTCTTTCTAGTTTGTGGTATGTATGGTTTGTATAAAAACAAGCTTGTGGGTTACGTTTCATGTAGGTTATTATGGTTCAATTCAAATCCGTTTTTTCTTTCCGGATAAATGCAATCATTAATTTTATATGTGCTTTTGAATTTCTTCCTCAATCTTTGCATCTCTTTTAAGAAACCTTGATTACAAAAGAATTTGTTGTCATACAGTTTGTTGCTATTTTTAAAATATTTCTCTAGAGATACCTCAGTAACTTATTTTTTAATAATATTCATGTAATATGAATAGATTTCTAGAAAAAAAATAAAACATTGCCAATTTTCTCCGCTGCAATTTAAAAAATACAACGATAAACTCAAGTATTTATTATACATTTTACATTATATGGATTTCTATTTTCTAAATATAAACTTGTGTATTACAATTTTCATTTTCCTATTATGTACTATAGCTTTTGCATTATAATGATTTGCATTTCTTTTTTTAATGAGAATTTTAACGACAATTTCCTTAACAAGAAGAACAGTTACATAGTTTAAGCATAAATCACACTGCTATCTTAAATGTAACCCTAAAGCTAGCCGAGTTAAATTTGTAGTTACACTGTCAACTATCTCTTATACTAATTTCGCTTACAAAGCGCTCAAAATCAACTCAAATGTAGATATAAAATGTGGCAACATTGGTTAGGCATTTCTTCATCTTGTTTTGTTTAAATTAATCTTTCAGTTATTGTGACAATGCGATGGTTATTGTTTTTTCTTTGTTTAAACTACATTTACAGTTAAATATCTTTAATGGCAACACTTTTGGGAATATTTCAATAACTGAGCCTCTTGGCAATTTTTTTCACCGAAGAAAATATTACATTTCTTTAATTTTGAAAGTTTCATTGATAAAGGCATCAACAATTTAATAGTCAGAAGTATAACTTAAAACCCGATCCTCCCATTATTATTGTTTACGTCTAATTTTTGTTCAAGCAATATATAATCATTAATTATCGTGCTTACAATCACGTATTTTTATCGTTAATAAGAAAATTTTAACTTTTCTTTGTCATCAAATATGAAAACTTCTTCATAAAAACGCTGAAAAATGCAACAGTTAAGTATTTCAACTGTCCTTTTTCGTCACAAAAAGACAAAAATAAAGAAATTTATTCTTATGTTCCATGTATGATTTGATCTGGGCATTCAGATTTTTGTCCTGAGGAAGCGATAAACTTTTTTTTTTTTTTTTAGATTTCCGATTGGGCATATTCCTTCTTAATCTTATGTGCAATTTCAATTGGGAGTAGGGGGTAGGTATTTATACGTCGGGCTAGGTATTCATGCCTCGTAGGTATATTCATAACGGAGCTATGTATTGCGCTTTTAATATTCCTATTAAAATATATTTATTTTCTCAAAAGGAAAGCGTTAATTGTGGTCAAGCGGACATTGTTGAAGGAACGCCTGATGGGCTACAAGAATATCGTACTGTGTAGTGAGCGAGCGCAGAGAGCTTGAGTCGCCGGGGAAGTGCGCTCTCGCGCAATATATACATTCTGGGATGATTTAAGTCAGTATTCATTCCCCGTAACGAAACGAAATCGTAAACTTTTACCTGTAAGATGGCTTAACTGCATCAGTAGTGCTTCTGCGAAGAAAACCGATCTACAGTATTTGCTCAATTTATTCTGGCCACGTAATTTTAAATGTTATAACGAAAGACAAATGAATTTTAAATTTACTTAAAGTTCGGGGATTTCAGTTGGGATAATGATCATTCAGTTTATTACGAACTTTGGAAAAATATACATATAAAATCAAAATGGTCATGTCTATAAAAAATCCATTTTATTTATTTTTTCTGCTTTGATTTTAACTATTTAATACAGGATTTGTATTGGATTGTACTCGATTGAAAAAATTTCCTAGTAAAAAAAGTGCTTACTTTTTTATTTATTATTTATCTTTGCTTATTTATTTTATGTGGATTTCATAAAAATAAACGCATTTTGTGCTATTTTCGATAAATTTTTCGAGGATATTTAGGACGCTTCCGAGGTCTCCTTATTTTCGTTACTTTTAAAAGATCACGAAAAAAAGATAGTTTAATAAATAAACTCTTGTGAAAATCAACTTTCAAATTTTATATATATACTTCAATTATTTATTTCAATTATTATTTATTGTAACAAAAATAAGAAATCAAAAATTTTCTCCATTCTCAAACTTAAATTCCAAATGCAAATTTTGCTTTTAATTGGTTTTGTGAGGATAATTTAAATTTGTGAACGTGTAGAGTTTTTTTTTTTTTTTTGATAATTGCTTTTTGAAAAGGCAATATCAAGAGATCACCTGATGTTCATTGTGCACCTATAAACCAACTAGAACAAGCCTGGAGTATTGTACGATTCTAATCCTCGGGTAATTTGCGTGAATATTACCGTATGTGGCTTACAATTTCTTTCTGAACTATGTATTTGAACCCACGGGAAATATTTTTATTCCAGTTATGATGCGTTGCGATTGTGATTTAGTATTTTAAAGCGGGTTTTTAATCAAATTACTTAAATGTTTGACATTTAAAAGTTTTACCAAAAACAATGTACAGACAACAATGTTACAAATTTTCCTAAGAAAACAGTAATATAACCATTTATTTGATTGTTATTTTACCATATTTAATTGCAACAGTTGAACAACCATTAAAATGATGGTACTCAAACCGCTGATTGTGAAAAAAATCGTTTACTCTGTTTCTTCTAAAGAACGTGTAACTAACCGTAATTTACAAGCGCCACTAGCTCTCGTAGTCAATAAGAATCGGGCGTCCACCTTAGTTGTGGAAACTTAGCGGTCGTACGTTGTTGTTAAAATATGAATAAATATTTATCAGTTCAAATCTGCATGTGTATATAGAAAAGAAGAAGAAAAAGTGGCTTAAGCAGTGGTTACTAAATCGAAACACATACACACATAAATCAAAAATTTGAGACAACGAATTCCCGAACTGTTTGCGAATGAGCGAATCCATAATTTGAGCTGCTGAAGCTTGTTTGTATTTTAATTTTTGCAGCAAATAAAATGATTTTCGTCAATATACAGTAAACTCAGACCAAAAATGACTTTTGATCCAATCAAAAACTGAAATCTCAATTTTAACGTAGTTTGCCTGTTGAAAAGAAGATTTATTGATAAAACAACATCCGCTTTGACGGGTGAAGATGGCCGAATGTTTAGAGCGCAAGGTTGGTACACCATACACCCGAGGTTCTATTCCCGCATGCTTCGTTTACGGTTTCTACGCCTCGAAATGGTTCAAAAACCATAGAACCTTACATTTTACAGTTTTGAAACCATGTATAAATGATTAGAAAACCGTAAACTTTTGTATTTACGGCTTTTTAACCAAGCTGATTGGAAATGGTTTAGGTCACGTAAAGATAGAAAAATGTTCCAAACCGTAAATTTAACGGTGAATTAGATGAACAGACTGCTGCCGGCTATTTAATCGTAATTTCTTGATGAAAGTTCTAACAGTGTACATCTATCTATGTTGGTATAAAACATACGAAATTATTATTTGTTTCTGAATATTAATTATCACAAGTATGAACTGTAGAATTAAATTAACGTAACTCTCGAAATTTTTGACAGTAATTAAATAAAATATCAGAAGAATGTAGTATTCGCACTGAAAACCTTCTTAGAAGATTACTTTTATGTAACTGTGTATATGTAAAAATAACTATTCTAATATAAAACTCTTGTCCATGTATTCTTTCACTCATTTATTCTTGTGAAAAAGTTCAGATCCGGAAACATGATTTTGCTGTTATGAAAGTTTCGGCGTCATTGAAAAAAATATCATAAGAATGTAGTATTCGTACTGAAAAACTTCTTAGAAAATTACTTTTATCTAACTGGGTATGTGTAAAAATAACTGCTCCAATAAACTCTTGTCCATTTATTCTCTCACTCATGTATTCTTGTGCCAAAGTTCAGCTCCGAAAACATGATCTTGCTGTTATGAAAGTTTCGGAGTCATTAGGCACGAAAATTCATCTTTAATTGCCTTCTCTTAAATTTCACGTTTCATTATACGCCATTAATCAAAATATGCAGTTATTAACTAGCACTTGGAAGTTATGATTAAGAGTTTGCATCTTACTGAAGAGTTTTCTCCTAAATCAAAGTTGCCTTAAGTTTCGAACAATACTTAACCTTAGTACTTAGATGAGACGGAAGTGAAAAGTCTTTGTAAAATGCTGAGAATTTTCGAATCAAACTCAACAAAACTTTCAACAACCTATTTTCGATTTAAAAAAAAACAAAGTAGTATTAAATGGTAGTAATTAATAAAAATTAAGTGGTTGCCCTAATTCTATATACAATACATTAATAGGCTCGTAAGTATTTCTTTAATTTTAAGAGCTTAAATCTATACATAAACAGGCTCAGAAATTTTTAAAAATGCTTACTACCCTAAGTCTGTACACGTAAGCACGCTTATAAATTGAAAAAAGTAATTACTACCCTAAATCTATATACCTAAAGGAGCTTGTTGCGTCTATACTTGTGTGCGTATATTTGCTATACAAAGCTATACTCCTACACGGGCTGTAGTCAAATCTTGAACAAAATTTAATAATCTCCTATGAGAGATAACGCGCAAGGTCATATTTGAAAATTTGAAATCCTTCCCCCATCTAAATAGCGATGGAAACTTTTTTGGTACGAAAATAATAGGGGGAGATCATATCGTTCTTCAAAGTTTTAAATTGCTTTAAAATTTGAAAAAAATGCATCAGGTGCAATTTATTTGAAGCTCTAGGATAAATAGAAACACATGATATGATAAATGTGTACTTAAAAAAAGGCTAAAACAGAATCTTGTTTCTTGAACTTTTGAGGATTAAGTTAAACCTTATTGCTTAATGATGATTTTCCACACAACGAATTCAATTAATCGTTTATTGCAGGCATTATTTAGAAGTAAGCACTGGTGTTGTGCTTTACTCTTAATAGCTAATTTTCTGCGGTCAGGTTTTGCATTGTTTGGCTCTCCCAGTCTTCAACTTACCATCCCAAAGTTTTTTCCTCTCAAATGAAGACAACTGCATTCGGAAAAATAAAAGTATAATACTCTTAAGAGAGAACTATCTAAAAAAGAAAAAAAATGCGCAACAACTTGTTCAGTTATACATGGTTGCATTTGCGCTTCTTTAACAAGCTTAGGCGTTAAAAAATATTTACTCTAGAGTTTGAAACTTCTTAACTTGCCAAGTCGAATATAAAAGAGCGAACGTTTGTGTATGTTCGTCATATAAATCCCCAGCTTGTAAAGGACACTGAGCTCTATAAATAACTTCGCTATACATTACTTCTACAAAACTTCCGTAGCATGCCCTCGTATTGCGAATCGCTTCCTGATTGCCTAATTTTTGCTCAATCATTAAAAATTCACTGGGTTCACCACATTTCACCTGGCGGATCATGATTTACTGCTCTATAAAACTAAAAAAACTCAGTGGCGCGCCAGCCCTTTTGGGCGCCATGGCCTACTATGCCCATCCCAGTTTTCGAGACCGAGGGCCCTGGGGTGCAGAAGCAGAAGTTCCGGTCAAGTGGTCGGTACTGCTCTATAACATAAATAAATAAAACCTCAATGTTGTATTGTAGCGCACATCTATAGTATGCTACAGTAGACGTACTTTGTTGTGATGGCAACCTGACTAAACTAGCAGGATATTCCCATAATAAGTTTAATTTCAAAGAATCAGTGGATTAAAAAAATTGAAATTAAAAATAATCAGTATAACTTGTCTGAGTTCCCTGAGGCCAGTCGCATGTGAATTAATTGAACCGAGCTCGAGCATCACAAGAAAGTTCTGGAAAGTTTTTTTAGGATTTTACTGTAATATTTGTCAAATTTTAAAAGCTTTATTTTTTGGTGTAGGAAAATTCGTCGTCTTGCAAAGTCTCAAATATTCCATCATCATTGTGACGCATTTCCGGATGTTAAACACGTGCTTGCATAATGTCAAAGGATGCCGATGCCTGATTGAGATTGTCCGGCTTTCTAATGTCGGGAAATTCGAGGATGGAATGTCATGCAAATGCACCTGACTATTTAAATGCATGCTTGGCCAGATGATCTGTTCTGACTTTTCTGGCTATTCATGATCTTTGTGGTACAGGTTGCTCCGTCATATCTCTTTGGCGTTTATGATTTTTTCACCCCCCCCCCCCCCGAGAACGACTTTGTTTTTATTTAATTCAAAACTAATCATCTGTAAACATATTCACCAATTCCATTCTGTATATTTTCACCAAGGAGGAATAAACTTAATTTAAAAATGAAGAAATGTATCTCTGTGTTCATGTGTCTTCACAAACTCCAATTTTTACGTCTACTTTGCAAATGATAAAAATGGATTCTTTCTCTGACTCTTTCAAGACAGTTTGTGTAATCTGAAGAAATTGGAAAAACTAAACTTTATAAGCCATTGTCTGAAAACATAATATACAAGCTAAAATCTGAAAATGCAATTATAACGCTAAGACTTAGTTCGTTTTCGTAATCCATATAACACTTAGCTTAAAATTTCACTGTAAGGAGTCAAGTTTTTAAATGCACTTAAGATATAATTAAAATTTAATAAAATAGTGTTAAGTAAAATCATCAACCCGCTTTCTCGTGACTCGTTATAACTCTTGCTCAAGCGTGAAACAATTAGGGATACTCAGATTATTAAGAAACTGTTGGCAAAAGCGCTTCCTTTGACAGCAAACAAAACACTGGCTCTTTAGTTCAAAAGCTCTTTGCTGTTTTTTTCATCTTAAGATAAAGCAGAAACGAATTAGGCATCAGATAAAAACGTTGAAGATTCAGAGCATAATTAATCAAACTACTTATAATAGTTTTCTTAATAACTAAATTAGGGAAAGATTTTTTAATGAAAACTATTCGTTGATGATAGTTGCTCATTTTAATTGATAATGTGCCTTTTGGGTAATGTTCGAGTCAGTTTTATTTACTGATTCATTCATATATATTGATTTTTTTTTTTTGTTTTGTTTCATTCCTTTTTTTTCAAAAAGGTTTCATTTTACAAGAAAGGGGCGAAATCTTGCAAAGTTTAATTCCTACCATCAAAATAAAAATGTACTCTAATATTTATTTTGCATTTTTGGAAAGCATTAAGACACAAAGCTCTTTTGGATTGAAAATATTTTAATAATTATGTGAAGAAACCAAAAACTACATGAAATATGCTCTTCAGATGAGAAAGTGTTCCTTTAAATTATTTGAATTATTTTTCTACCACATTACATTTATTTCAGTATTTATTCGAAAATAGTGTTTTCAACAGAGAAGAACTAATTAAAAACCTCTTTACTTCAAATGAAAAGCATCCATGTGTAATATCTTTTAGAAATGTCGTGCTATTCAAAAGACTTTCCCTGAATCATGAAAATTCGTTACTAATTGGTGCTAAAATAAAACTGCTGCATATAATTAATATATATAAGTATACAATTTAGTTGTACTGAGATCTATCCTGGCACTACTTCAGGTTCCCTACTCCATTCCTCTCCCCTGTTAGCATGAGGCATTAGGAGCGCTACTCTAGGTGGTATATTATTACTATTATTATTATTTATTTATTTATTTTAATGTTTTTAGACTATGGTTTCAAGGACAATTTTACAGTTCCTGTTTATTTTTTTTAAAATAAGGTTAGAACCTTATTTGGTACTATTTTTATGTAACAATTCTCTCAATTTCTTACTTGTTATTATGCCTTTTTATGAACAGCATCCTAATAGGAGGAGTGTATTACGTAAATGTACGCGTTAGTTTCAAGAAAAAGTGAAAATGCTTTAACCCCTTAACGATCGGTTAATTTTCAAGAAAACGGTCATAAAAGTGCCTATTTTTTTATCCCTAAAAATTGGATAAAAATATGTGTATGAACAATATATATATTCATTTTTGCTTTTTGATTTGTTTTTATTTTGAAATTTTAAACACTCCAGCCCGGAAATATCACGGGAGCGAGAAATAGAGAGCGAAACCTCACCCCGTCATTTTCCCGGGAGCGAGAGGGAAGGGTTAAAAGTGATTTTGTATAGGCGTTTTAACCCTCTGTCTGCTCATTTTCGTTAGGAACTTCGATTTGCTAAAAATTGGTCTACTTTATGCAACAAAATCTATCTCTGGAATAAAACCTTAATTAATGTCCAAATATTTGAGAATTTGCATTACTGACGTTTTAACGATGAAACAGCGGGAAATAGTTTAAATACAGTGAAACCTGTGTAAGTTGACCACTTGAGGTGCAGCACTTTAGTGGTCAACTTAGACAGGTAGTCAACTTATGGAAGGTGAGGTAGAGGGTGAAGGGCTAATTCCGTTCCTGACAAAAGTGGTCAACTTAGACACTCGGTCAACTTACAAAGGTGGTCAACTTTACAGGTTTTACTGTACACTTAAAAAGCTCATGCCCGTGGAAATCGCGGGATAATAAGTCAGAGGGTTAAAATTACTACAGTAAAGCCTGTAAAGTTGACCACCTGTCTAAGTTGACCACTTTTGTCAGGAACAGTGAAGCCTGTAAAGCCCTACTACAGTAAAGCCTGTAAAGTTGACCACCTGTCTAAGTTGACCACTTTTGTCAGGAACGGAATGAGCCCTTCACCCTCCTTAAGTTGACCACCTGTCTTAAGTTGACCACTAAAGTTCTGCACCACAAGTGGTCAACTTACACAGGTTTCACTGCATTAAAATATAATGAATAAAACTTAAATTGGGAGTACACGCGTTAAAAATGGGACAACAGAAAAAATTTGAATGTTTTTTGAAGCTTCAAGTAATTAACGGCTAAACATTGATCAACTATTAGATCAATGTCTGGAATTAAACTTACTAATTGCTTATGGCTTTCCAATAAGAAAGTTTAACAAACTTGCGTCAAAACTTTTCTTTCCACTTAGCCATCCTAAGCAGAGTTAAATCCCTTCCTTGATGTCAGCGAAGATGGTGGACTTCTAAAATCCAACCTTTCAACTTTAGTACTCAAAGATCTTCAACGCTTGAGTCTTTCTCAGGGAGCTCATGAACAAAGCACACATTAATCAGAATTCCTGATGTAGATAAATTAGACGGCAGAAGAAATCGATTCATGGAGAACGGAAGGAAGGCATATGGAATGATTTTCTTCTTTCTATTACTGTGTTTAAAGTTCTGTGTTGATATTTGGGAGAAAGCTAGATTAATGTAGATTTGTGTCTTGTAAATGAACAATTCCACTTTTCCTCCCCTTCTTTTACATCTGTACTTTGTTTTGCTTTTTGTTTTGGTATTTTCTGTACTTATTTTATTTCCATTTTATTCTTTGTATTTTATTTTATTATTTTGCAATTTTCATGTATTTTCACATTTTTATGCATTTTGTTGTCTTTTTTGCTTTGTTTTTATTGATATTCCTTTTTACTTCCTGTACTTCCAACTGTATTCGTTTGTTGCTCTCTTATTGGTGCCTTTCCTACTACTTCCACTTCACACTGCCTTTATTCTCATTGGTTTACAGTTAATTCTTAGGCTATATATGCTTTGTTTTTGTTGTTTTGTCTGCTTCATTTGGATGTTTTGCATCTAGAAGCTCCCTGTCGCATTGAAAAAGGGATTCCAAGCAATCCCGAAACATATGTCTGCGTTTTAATGCTCATTTGTGCTTTATTTTAACGTGAAATTTTATTTCTATTACTTTGCACAAAGTTAAATTATTATTAATTCCACTTTTCTCAGTAATGCTAGAATGCACTAAATGAATAGCAAATTTACTGTATTATTTCCAGTTAATCACACAACAAAAACTTACAAATAGGGTGCGTTTTGCATTGAATAGGAGATAAATGATCTCTCCATTCGGTTTTAACAAAATAAAAAGAAACAACTCATCTCAAAACTCATTAATTATTAAAAAGGACGCATAAGCATACTAAATGGTGTTAAGCATAAATATACAAGAAGACTACACATGTTTGGAAGTTTACCCATTATTCAGTGCAAAAAATCAGAGCAATGCGAAAAAGATAGAGGAACATAACTATTTTTTATGCAATTTTTAACAAATGTTACCTAACAGTATTTAGTTTGTATACTTATATGACAACCTTTTAATTGTTAAACTTTCGCAAATGATATCTTTGAAAATTATTATAGCAATTTTATTACACTTGCATTTTTCTTTTCTTTTTTAAATAGATATAGATTGAACATAATATAATTTTTATCAGAATGTTTGCTTGTTTGTTCGAACGCTATAAAAATGCATCACCCCTGATGAATTAAAAAAAAAAAAATTAAATTCAATCGTTTTTGGAAGTAGCTATTGGCAGGATTCCGTTTGAAATGACTTTTTCTGTATTCCAATTGTAAGAATCCATAGAGGGCAGATAATTGTAAAGAAATTTCAATCTGCTAACATTTTATATCATTTTACACCGTTAAAAATTTACGTAAGAAAATAGTAAAATAACCATTTATTTGGTTGGTTTTTTACCATATTTAATTACAATTTTTGAATAACCATTAAAAAGATGGAATTCAAATCATTGATTGTGAAAAACATCGTTTATTCTCTGTTTATCCTAAAGAACGTTTAACTAACCGTAATTTTCAAGCACCCAGTAAGAATCGGGCGTCCATCTTGGTTGCGGAACCTTACCGGTCGTACGTTGTTGTTAAAATATGAATAAAGATTTGTCAGTTCAAATATGCATGTGTACATAAAAAAAGAAGAGAACAAAATGTGGCTTAAGCAGTGGTTACTAAATAGAAACACATACACACGTAAATCAAAAATTGGAGACATCGGATTCGCGAACGGTTTGCGAATGAGCGAACCCATAATTTGAGCTGCTGAAGCTTGTTTGTATTTTAATTTTTTCAGCAAATAAAATGATTTTCGTCAATATACAGTAAATTTAAACCAAAAATAAATTTGGATACAATCAAAACCTGAATTCTCAACTTTAAGGCAGTTTGCCTGTTGGAAAAGATTTATTGATAAATAAACGGCCGGTTTACGTGGTGTAGATGGCCGAATGACTAGAGCGCCAGTTTGGTGTACCATACACCCGGGTTCGATTCCCGGACACTTCGTTTACGTTTTCTACGCCTCGAAGATTCTACTCCTGGAAATAATTCGAAAACGGTAAAAATTTTGTTTTGACACCATTTTTAAACAGTTATAAAACCGTAAATTTTTGTACTTTACAGCTTTTTAAAGAAGCTGACTGACTGTATATGGTTTAGGTCCCGTAAAGATAGAAAAATGTCCCAAACCGTAAGTTTAACGGTGAATTAGATGGACAGACTGCTGCCGGTTATTTAACCGTAATTTCATGATGAAATTTTTAACAGTGTAAAACTTAAAAAAAAAAAAAAATTTGCATAAAATGAAAGTTGTTCAAAATGACGATGAATAGGAATAGCTATTAATGTACAAACCCCAATGTGATTTATTCAAATTTTCAAATCAGTGATTCGAATTTTCAAAGTTTAACTAAAATAAAAGACATTACTTCGCAGCTTACATAAAATAAAGTTTGATGACCGAAATATGTTGAATAAAAACCAAATCAATTTGGAACGTGTTAATATAAATTCGTAATATTTATTCCTGATTATTTCTTTTTAATATGACGCTTTCTGATTTGTAATAGAGCCCATATTTCTTACAAAAAAGCTCTCAGATTTTCTCGAATTCTTTTGTATGGGGTTTCCGCAAACACCACCATACAAAAAATTCGCAAATGATTTTCATCAAAAGTAAAGCAGGTATAGAAAAAATAAAACATAAATATTCGAATATTGGCCTGCACTTATCGATTAAGCGCATTCATCCATCACCCTTCCAGTGCAGAATATTTAGAGAATTTTAATTTTTCTCTACGGGGTTGGAGAAAAATTCTTCTGACATTTCACATTTATGCTTGCTTTTTAATATAAACTTTTATGATTTTATGTTGTATTAGAAACTTCTTTTTTGATGCATTAGAACTCTTCGCCCAAAATCCAAAATGACAAAAATAGCTCGGATTTGTCATTCAGCTGACGAATAATTACAGTTCCGTTAGAGAATTTTTACGTTCCTCAACCAAAAATTACTTGGCCACAAAGAAACGAAAAACATTTTTTAAAATAATTATAAATTTATCCCAAAATAATAGCGATTTTTTTCTATGAAGCCTCAATGGGATTTTGCCAATGATATGGCCTAAAAAGCAAGAGTAAAAACGGGTAAAACACTGTGTCAAAAGTTGGTAATAGATCTCGCATGATAGACTCTTTTGCCTCTGAAAGAATTTTTCACACCTTTTCCACAAAATTACGTATTTTAACCCAATCTACGAAAGAATCGCAAGTACTAATGTCATGAAAAGTAGACCGAAACTTGACAAGAGCTTTTATATCTGGTAGAGAATTTTAGTCTACTTTTCATACAATGAATACCTTTGACAATCTAGGACGTAAACAAAATATTGATTTTGTGGAAGATTGGCCAAAGGTTCCTCCACGCACGCTTTGTAAGATACAAGCAAGTAAGCAAGTACAAGCTTTTGGGAAGAGAACTTTTCAGCCAACTTTTCACATGATCCTTGACCCAACCCAAAATGTTGAATGAATGAAAACTTGGCCAAAATGTTCTGCTACAGACGCTTTTACATATTTTTGCCAGCCAACTTTACGAAACCAACTTTTCAAGAAACCTTTGTTTTACCAACTTTGGAAGCAATCGATACTTTTGACTCAACCTACGGAAGAGTCAAAATATTGGTTGCATGTTGGCCAAAAAAAAAAAGAAAAAAAAACAGTATGATGAAATTTTAAAATAAAATATTTTTGAAATAAACTATTGACACAATTAACGCTCTTGGGCTACAAAGGTCTAAAATTTAAAAAAGCAATAATAATAATAATTACTGAAACAAACACATTAGTATCGTAATGTTCAAGTCATAATAACATTCTTCTCAGTTACGATTTCTTTTGCCTGTAAATGTAGGTTTAATAGTTTCTCTTAGTTACATAAAAACATTTTAACTGAGAAAATAGGTAAATTCCAAAACAGCGTTTATCTTGAAAAATCTGGTTTATTATAGAATAACAGTCATCCTTATAAAAGTTTAAAAATATTTTTCTTTTAAACTAAAAAAAAAAACCTTCAAGCTATTTTCGCTGAAAATTTCATTAAAAAAATCATCATGTTATATATTATTTCTGAAGCACCATAAAACACACCGAAGCATTTAAGGTCATTTTCATCTGTCACAGAAATAATATCTAACTTTTAAAAAGGAAAACGTTCTCTTTTTGCATTAATTACATTCCAGATCATAATTAGCGCTACTCATGAGTCTCGAATTACTTCTTCCTAATGTGAGTGTGTAATTATAAAAGTAATTATCTTCTGGAACTCAGAATTTTTTGAGACAAAAGATTCTTAGGTTGTTGAAAAAAGTATATTATTGAAAATTTGATTCCTAATTAACGTTTTTACTAAATTAATCTTGAAATATTTTTATGCAATTTGATGAAAAGGAGTATGAAGAACTTTCGTAAAACTGATGCGATCATAATTTTCTAATCTTAAATTATTTTTATGAAATACTTCAATAGGATTTTGACATTGCTATCGATTTAAAGCAGTTCTAAAATGATGTAATTATGGATGGTGTTCATGGTTATGTAATAGTTGGTTACATTATAATGAAGTTCTAATGTTACGTTTAGAATGGTAATGAATGTAATTTCCTGTTTTTCTTTTTACTTCATTCAAAATAAAAATTAAATGAGTAGGAACCCCGACCCTAAGAATGCTGAAGGTTGAGTAGTACTCAAAATAGTTATGCGATTGCAGGGCACACGTACGACAAATAAGCAGAAAAACAGAGTAATAAAGGGAAATCTTAATTTTTCTTAAACATTTCCCAAAATAATTTAAAGTTAGCTTAAGGCCAAAACGTTTCCTTATATTTTTCAGCTACCAATACGCGCTTTCGATTAATTAATTGCTTTTATAGATATACCGTAAAACCTGTAAAGTTGACCACCTTTGTAAGTTGACCACCTGTCTAAGTTGACCACTAAAATACTGCACCGCAAGTGGTCAACTTACACAGGTTTCATTGTAGTTGCTCATTTTTTGACTCAATTTCCCACTAGGCAAAAACTGAACTAGATCTTTATGTTTCTTTAGTTTAAATTTTAATGTGGATTCCTTTCTTTACTGCATCAGTAACAGCACTGATACACCTGCCTATTCAGTGAAACAAGGATGGGATGGCATGTACAAGTAGTTATCCAGGCAGCTTCAACACTATGCCACTGTTCATCGACCGTAGTTAAGTGATGTTATTCTGACGGGACAGTTGCTCGACCGTCATTAACCAGCCGTTTTTCTATCAGTGAGAAATTTAGAGAACGTGTTCGTTCAAGTATGTGGTATTCATATTTCAATACCATCTTTTAATTTGTTTTATTTTTCCCTTATTTTGCAGAATGAAAATCTTTTGTTAAAATTGTTTTTTTTTATTTTTACTTCCGTTTCGGTTACACTGTTAAAAAATTCCGTAAGATAATAGTAAAATAACCATTTATTTGATTGTTATTTTACCATTAATTACAGTTGAATAACCATTAAAAAGATGGCTCTCAATCCGCTGATTGCGAAAAAAATCGTTTATTCTCTGTTTATCATAAAGAACGTTTAACTAACCGTAATTTTCAAGCGCCTAATAAGAATCGGGCGTCCATCTTGGTTGCGAAACCTTACCGGTCGTAAATTGTTTTAAAATAGGAATACGGATTTATCAGCTAAAATCTGCATGTGTATATAAAAAAAGAAGAAAAAAAAGTGGCTTAAGCAGTGAATACTAAATAGAAACACATACACACGTAAATCAAAAATGGGAGACGTCGGATTCCCAAACTGTTTTGCGAATGAGCGAACCCATCATTTGAGCTGCTGAAGCTTGTTTGAAGCTTTTTGTATTTTAATTTTTGCAGCAAATAAAATGATTTTCGTCAATATACAGTAAATTTAGACCAAAAATAAATTTAGATCCAATCAAAAACTGAAATCTCAATTTTAAGGTTGTTTACCTGTTGGAAAAGAAGATTTATTGATAAATAAACGGACGCTTTGCCGAGTGGATAGAGAGCAAGACTTGTACACCACGCATTCGGGGTTCGAGTCCTGCAAGCTTCGTTTACGGTTTCTACGCCTCGAAGATTCTACGCCTCGAAATGGTTCAAAATAAATAAAATTTTTGTTTTGAAACCATTTTTAAATGGTTAACCGTAAACTTTTGTATTTACGGCTTTTTAACCAAGTTAATTGGAAATGGTTAGGTCCCGTAAAGATAGAAAAATGTACCGTAAATTTATCGGTGAATTAGATGGACAGACTGCTGCCGGTCATTTAACCGTAATTTCATGATGAAATTTCTAACAGTGTAGCATCAACTGCCAACGAACTTTCGATGAGGGATCCCCTTTTTCTTTTTAGTTCTTCCTAACGTCTTTTCCGCATCTCATGGGAATATAAATTATTCATTTGGTTTAATTGGTTGGAGCAAATTTTTTATACTACCATCGGTTTTGAACATTTTATCCTGGCAACATTTTATCTATGTGCAGATCCCACCACCTTCTTAAACACGTTGACTGCCAACCTACGAGATAACTCGTAGTAGGTGAACTTGTTGAGAGACCAAATTACAAGTCTTGTTATTGCTGATTTTTTTTCATTTTTTAACACATTTAAAGAAAGTTGGTACTATTTTACTTAATAAAAGTTTTGTGCAATATGTTTTAATTAAATTAAACTATCGTCTGGAGATCCACAAACTACTAACAGCGCTGGCAGTCAGCGTGTCGGCAGTCAACGTGTTAACCAATAGATTTCCTTCTTTAAAAGAGTTTTGGTTTGTGTCTAAAGCGAGCGTCACTATAAAAGCTCAGTCTTGTACCATTAAAAAAAACGGAGCCATAATTATGATGTAAGTGTGTTACTAAATGTGCGCCCGCTGAGAGCTCGTTTGGTTTAAAAGTTGCTGTATCCATTGGGTCTCTTTGATAAATAGTAATAAGTATATTCTCTTTTTTTTTTTTTTTTTTTTTTTTTTATGTAATTTGATTTGAAAACGATATGATAGTAGAAACTGTTGATTTTATTTTCTAAACTAATCTTTGAAAATTTCTGAATGACAAATTTTGAGTCAAGAATATTCATGTGATTATCCAAATAAAAAGAAGGACATTGCAAATCAAACATTTCTGCTCGCAATTTTATTGCCAACTAAATACGATCTTAACGTGTTGGGTACCTGGGTTTCATGTTGAAAAGATAATTCACTATCTTTAGGCCAGCCACCACAGGGTCTAAGCCGAAAATTTTTTCCTTAAATGAAGGCCTGTGCAGTACTGGCACAGACATACATTCGTGCATTATCCTCATAAAATGTAGCGTTTCATAAGTTAATATGAGTTAGGACCGACAGACAAATTGACAGGTATTCCTTATCGCATTATCCTACTTTCATTTTGACTAATTTTTCAAGTTTCATTGAATTATTTCATTTATTTCTGAATATTTTTGCATTACGTTATATATTAAACTTTTTTTTAAATTTGACTAAAAGTAGGCTGAATACTACTAAAGGAAATATTATTTACATAGAAACAAAATAATTATTGTTATTACAAAATAAATATTGTTCAAAATAATTACAAAATTATATTGCTCAAAATTAAAATTGTTAAAATTTACAAAATAAATATTGTTCAAAGAACTATATTTTATTTGCATAATAAAGCCACATTTGAAAAGTTAGGTTAATATTGCGAACCGAGAAATAAAATATGCAAAGAATGGATGCAAAATGTTGAAAAAAACTTCCTGAATTCCGTGAAATTTAAACATCACAGCGAAATGTATGATACTTGAAATAAAATTTCTTTATTTTCTAGGATAATGAAATACAAAACATGGTGTAAATATTTTGATTTTCGAGTGGTAATATGTTTCGAATTGTATAGAATCCAATGTTCTTTTTACCAAACAGAAACTCTTCTTATGAATACATAGAATTTTATACAATCTCCCTTAAATCAAGAAGTAGATGAAGTTTCGCAGAAAGAAGGCTTTCTTGGCAATATTTCTTCGCAAAATGCAAATATCTTTGTTCGTGTGTAAAGAAGGGCTTCTCAAGAATCTCATTTACATTTTATTTGAACATGTCAGTTGTGAACTACTGAATGCAGTATATTAAAGTTTAGGTTAGTTTTAAAATAGTTCTTAGATATAATTAAATTTTATAATGACAATAAAGGCTTGGAAAAAGAAAAACCCAATAATTTGTTCAATTAGGAAAACTGACTAATGATGTGCTTCTAGTTGCACACTGATCTGCTCATTTTTGTAAAGGAGAAAAAGAAGAATTTCCTTACTCCCTGTCGTATGTTACTTGTTGATAATTTTTTAATGAAGTCTGTTCTTTAATTTGATGATTTTTTTCAATAATGAGAGATGTTCTGTATTTCAAATCACGAAGTTCTAATTAGTTTGAATACATTTCGTTCAAAAAAAATCGCTTTACCAAAAAAGCAAGAAGTTCCGTCTAGAGCTATGCAAGCCTACTTTTCCGTATACATCACATTAATAATCTAGCTATCATTCTCTCTTTCCCATTTAGCTTTAGATCTTCATTAAGTAAAACTAGTAATCCCGGCTGTCATATGAAATGACCGCTGTTCTAGATATTATAAATTGTAATTAAAATGGTTTGTGCAAAGGTGTCTGCTAATTCAAACTGAATTCCCAGGTCAGGCGGCGAGAACGCTCCTTTGCTTACTACCCCACACTATTATACATTTATTTACTATTTAATCAACTTTTTTTGTGAAAAATATATATTTATCATCGAAAAACTTATTGAAAATTTTACTATGCATTTCAAAACAAAAGTTTTAACGAAACTGGGAAAAAAGTGCTGCCACCCTAATAAGAAAAATAAAAAAAAGCGCAGACGATAAATAAATGAATTTAAAAAAAACGAAGGATTAAATTAAATTCGCGTATACATTAAATTTTAACGGAAATTGAAAATACAGCGACGCCTCACTCAATATGCTAGAGAAACGTTTTAATTATTATTAGTATATTTCTTACAATAACAATGGCAACTGCATTGATTTGTTTGTTCACACGGCAACTGTAATTATGCTGCTGGAAACGACGGCAACAATGCAAAAATAAAATAAAACGGATTAAAAAAAATCATTGAAAATTTTAAAAACATTAATTTAAAAAAACGTAATTGAGTCACAACTTTCATTTTTGCAGCGATGAGTTTCTCGGGCCGTAAACACTAACCGTTCCGAATGTGGTCTCGATCGGTAAAACGGCCTTTGATTGAAAAGCGGACAGACAGACAGACAGAAAAAGCCGCTTATATATAAGAATATACATTTTTCAACGGTTTATACTTATTCATTCACTTATTCATTTATTCATTCATTCGGAAATATCCTTAAAAAACCACATCAAAAACGGTTCATGATTAAATAGGCCCGTTTAGCTCTGGGTGAACGTCACATCTGCTCTACGTCATAACATCTTTTCTGTAAAGTTTGTTCCAAGCAAATCCTTCTGTTAGAACAGGATTTATATAGGATTGGAATTTCAGCGCAGGCGCTAATGTTTAATTTTTTTTGAACAGTTCAAAATTAAACAAAAATTGTTCAAATCAGTAAAGGTTTCCCTTCGAAATCTTTTCCCATTAGGGTGTTTCAAAAAAACCAAAATGTCTCAAATGTTAGCTCCGGTGTGTTTTTTCTATGATACAGACGTATCTGATGCCAAATACGAAATTTCAAAATTTTCGGTCAACTCTAACCCTTGCCTCAAGTGAAGCGAAATTCTCAAATTTTCTCCAAAATAGCATTTTTTTATGAGCGTCTTATAATTATATATTAATTATTTTTAAAATCAAAAAGCAATAAATTATGTTCTAAAATGTGTTACAAAGCTTTAATAATACTTCCCAAGCACCCTTGCCCAAAATTTTTATCTCCAATCCCCTCCAAAAAAAGACAGAATTTTTATTCAAAAAGAATCATATTTCAGTATATTTTTCGGTCATTTGCCTTTATTTGGGAAAGATAGAAAAATTACAAATAATATGGAGATATTTCTTACGTCACTTATTTTGAAAGTTCGTTGGACAAAGTTTTTTTTCTTGAAGTTTGGTATTTTCTTGCGGTGATCTTCTACTGATTGCAGGAGAATTTGGCGGTTAAATTATTGATAGGAGTAACAGAACGTTGTTTATATTTATACAACTGAAAAGAAAGTATTGACTCATTCAACGATTTTTTTCCTAATGAAATAAGTGTTCTTGCGTTAGTGTGTCTTTTGGTTTTGGTGTGATACTAAAGAGAAGGGAGTTTTAGATCGTCTACCGTTGTAATAGTTTTTTAATAAATTATTGACGCAACCATACAAGTTCATAAATA
Source organism: Octonoba sinensis (assembly GCA_038502835.1). Lineage (NCBI taxonomy): Eukaryota > Metazoa > Arthropoda > Arachnida > Araneae > Uloboridae > Octonoba > Octonoba sinensis. The sequence continues at coordinate 141,859,582 of CM076599.1, forward strand.
ATTCAAAATTCTAATATATTTCCATCAAACCGTTTTGATGTTTTTCTGCATAACAAACAGTTCCATATTGTGTGTATGGTCTTATTTACCAAAAGTTTGCAAGGTCTTACTTTTCCAATTTATGAATGGGCGAATGAGACATCCATTAGAGAACAATAAAAAATACATCAGTCCCTTATTTCCTTTTGTGCCACCTGTTGCTAAAATAATCAATTCACGACGGGCGTTCCCGACACGGAACGCTCGCAGTATTTCTATTAAAATGAATTGTTGAAGATATGATGTGACTTTACTTTATGCACTAGGTTTCTGAAATACACAGTTCTATGTTTTCCAGACTGAAATTAAAAAATAAAGAAAAATGTGCGAGACTTATTTATTTTCCGATTGTGTAGCAGTTGGAAATAAAAGGAAGAAATCATAAATAAAATATTCACATAAATAGATAAATATTTCTTTTAAGTTAAATTTATAAACATGCTTTGCTTACCGTTTAATTCTTAGGTTAAACCGATGCGATGTGCATGCTTGTTCCTTGCGCTTTATTAAAGATCAGTATGCATAAGGATCCTACGCAAAATTGCTTGACATAACTGAGGAAAATATAATGATACTGATTTTTATAACGAGTATTCAAACAGTGGTTCATTTGTAACAAGTTGCAAGTGGCAAAAACTAAATTGCTAAATACAATCACTACTATTCTGATCGTTTCTTAATCAGCATCATTTAAAATAGCAGGTTAGATCATCTAATTGAACCGCTGTCGTCAAGATGATGAACCATGGAAGGCCCATGATTCTGCTCGACCTGATGGTCGAAATTTATTAAAACATTCGTTAGGTCTCGTCCTATGCAAAAGTTCTTGCAATAACTGAAAAATATTATATGATTTATTGATTTTTATAACGAATATTCAAACAGTGAATCATTTGTAACAGCCTGTGAGTTGCAAAAATTAAATTGATAAATAACCTCACTACTATTCTGATAGCGGCTTCATAGGCACCACTTAAAATAACACTAGATAATCTAATTGTAAACTGCTGTTGTCAAGAAGATGAATCATGAAAGACCCCTGGTTCTGCTCGACCTGAAAGTCGATTTTAGACGAAACGAAATTAGTCTCTTCTACATTTGGAATGACATTTTCAAAAGATAGTAAAGGAAAGTACAATTACCTCTGAAGTAATAAATAATGTCTTCCTAATCATACAAATTATTCAATCTCTTGAATAATAGATATATTTTGATTAGTTGGTAATAATTATTTTTTGCGGATACTCAATAATAAGGATATTCTAAAGTAATTTGATATTGCATGGTAAATTGCATGGGTTTTAACTTATCCGTTTCTAAATAATCATTATCTTTTATCCAAAAGACACTCACACAGCATGCGATCACAGTATGAGAGGTCCTCGCCGAGATCTTGTGAAGGCAAAAAAAAAATCTTTTGAATCGGACAATTCAATCTAAAGTTATTGAGGGGACAGACAGGCACATACTTTCACCACCTCAACACCCTACGTATTTTTTTTTCATTCTTTATTTAATTACTTCACTGAGTTTTCTTGATTTTTTTAATGAAATTTTTACGATAGATTAAGCCTTCTTTCATACTTTTTCTTACTTTTGCGGAAAGCAGATCAAACAAGAAGTTCCGTCTAGAACTATACGAGCCTACTTTCCCGCATATACCAACTTCAAATTTATAATCTAGTTATCTCTATCTTCCTCGTTTATCTTTAGCTCTTAATTGCTTCAAGTATAGCTTTTTCAGCGAAAAATACATATTCATTCACTCATTCATTTATTTAGGCGTTTATTCACTCATTCATGTATTTATTCACACATTTTCTGATTTTCATTAATTCGCTCATTTATTCACTCATTTATTTTTTTTTTTACATTAATTCACTCATTTGTTCATTCATTCTTTTACTTATCCAATTAATCATTCAACAATTCAAAAAGATTCTTGAAAATCCCGATTTAAAAATTTCATAGGAAAATAGGCTCTTTAGTTTTGGATGAACTTTCTATCTACATTGTTTTACGTTATAAGAGCTTTCCGATAAAGTTTGTTCCAAGCAAATCGGTCCACAAGATCAGGATTTATATAGTATTGAAATTTCCCCGTAGACGCTATGTTAACTTTTATGAGCTGTTCAAAAATGAACAAAAAGTATTCAACTCAATATTTCATGCCGGGAGCTTTTTCTGGTAACCTTCCTCGTAGGAACTTGGATCTTGTGCCCAGAGTTTACATAATTTGCTTCATTTTTGCCCCTAGGCGCTAATGTCAAAATTTTTTAAACTGTTCAAAACTGAACCAAAAATTGTTCAAATCGAAAAGTAAATCTGGAAAGAAAATGTTCTCGCCGAGATCTTTCGAATGCAAAAATAGTTTTTCGAATCGGACATTTCGTTTAATAGTTATTAGGGGGGACAGACAGACCGACACACATTTTCCCCGCCTCAAAACCCTACTTTCCCATTTTTATTTTTCAATCTTTATTTAATTACTTAACTTATTTTTGACTTTTCTTGATTTCTAACGATATTTTCACCATACAATAAGCCTTCTTTCATGCTTTATTATTATTTTTTACTTTTGCGGGGAGAGTAGGTTAAAAATGAATCAAAACCCAGATACTTATGATTCTGATTTATTAGTTACTACCATTATCATTATTCTTGTGATTTTGACTTAGAATATAATTTGAACCAAAATCAAAACTTAAGAGTATGCTTAAATTATATCAAACGTAAAGCAAAATATTAAAAAAAGAGCTCTTAAAATGTGAATAGACCAGATTTTCTAAAAATCATTTTATTAAACTACGTAAATTTATCCAAAAAATGCAATCCATGTTCACGTTCTTTTGTATCCTTCCATTTTACTTCAACCGCTTCGAGCATCCTAAATCAAAAACTTTTCTTTCAATTGAAGAAAAAAAATTGAAGCTGAATTTTGTAAAATCAGTTTTTCCTTCCTGAATATTTGAATCGCGTTTTTGCATTTCATCTTTTACTTGCACATACCACGATATTTGCATGTTTGCGTGAAACGAATCTGATCTTCCTACAAACAATAAATGAATTCAAAATTTCACGTTATGCTTTTTACAACTCGGCATTGCACATAAAAAAAAATGTCATAACCTTTCATAACTTGTCTCCGTATTTTAAAACTTTAATGGCATTCTTTTAGGCCCTCGTAGACTAAAATAGAAATGTTGACAATATTACTTGTCTAAAAGGAAAAAATTCTTAAAATGTCAGGAGTTTTTCCGTGGTTATTGCATTTAGTATTTGTTCTATTTCGTTGTACCTGAATATGACAGCAGCAAAGTATTTTCCTTCCAGGTACAAACTGTTATTTCCGGTGCTTTGACAGTTCTGAAATATATATTTATAGAATATTTGCATAACCAATGACTTTTATAAGGAATTATTTGAATCCACTCAAATCAGTCATTTTGATAAGGAAAAGATCTTACCGAAATGTTATTACTTTTTGAAATACGACGAAAGAAATTCTTTCTTTCAGTTGTAAAGTTTTAGTGTTTCATGTTGTTGTTAAGTGATGTTGCAACCTGTGTTTTGGAATTATTAAAAAATGATTTTAATTTTTGACATATTGCACTTTAATTTGAAGTTGTTGTTGCTCATCCCCCTTGACCTATATTGACTAGACCAAGTAAAAAAGATCAGGGTGCATGATTAGGTTGAACCCCCCCCCCCCCATTTTGTTCAGCTAAAGGCTAGCAGGCACCCTGAGGATAAGTCACATTTCAGCCCATGTGGATTCCTCTCAAAAGTGAAGCTGCTTCTTGCCCTTACCATCTATCATTTGGAGTATCTTCAGTAACTTAGGCAGAAATGACAGGAAACTGCCACATACCTAGAATTTGAATTTCTGAGTATGTCGTGCAATAGTCCATACTAATAAAACAGCAGCACCGGACAAAAGAAAACTGAAGATATATTTTTATATAACTTTTCACATGAAAAGTCTATGGTTTCCTTTAATTTCAATTTTAATTAAACCGAATTAGTTACATCTATATCTGCTACGACATTTTCAAAGGTTAATAGGTAAAGTACAATTGTCACTGAAATGATAAATAATGTCTTCGAAATCATTAACCACCTTACCTCTCACTCCCGTCAAAATCACTGGCTGTAATGTTCCAAAGTAGCGTACCAAAACATTTTAAGAAATTCTCCCCTTAATCCCAAAAACTTATTTATTTATTGTCTTACATACTAGATGATAGTATCAAACTATGTATAGTATAATTAGAGAATAAACATTTTTTAAATGTTTTTCTGGAAAACAAATCGGTGCTTTGTTTTTGTTTTCGTGAAATGTATGCAACCGTTAAAGGTTTAAAACACAAATTTTTCAACCCCTTAAAACTAAACTGAGTGGCGCGACAGCCCATTGGGGCCAAGGCCTACTGTGTCCATCCCAATTTTCGAGACCGAGGACCCTGGGGTGCAGAAGCAGATGTTCCAGCCGATCAAGTGGTCGGCCTGACGCGGAACCAACAGTGTCTAGTTCCCAAGGAAGTTAGTGCCTCTTTTTATCGACCCCACTGAAGGAATAAAGAGGCTTAGCCCACCCGGGGAATCGAACCCCGGACCTGTGACATGGTAGCACGGATGGCTATCACTCAGCCACTGAGCCTCTTCAACCCTCTTTAAATAATATAATGTTTCTGAAGAGTTGGGGATAAAATTATTATTTCACTGCATCATTTTAGTTACTCTCGTTGTCCTTCAGTTCAGTACATTCATATGCATTAATAGTTGGACTGGCGAAAATAATAGTGGTCTAAAGTAAAAAATTTACCATTTGTTTACCTCTTCAGACCCCAGAACTAAGCACAAACAATTTTAGCGCAACTTTTTGTTTCTCTGATTTAAAAAATGATAAAAAAACAAAATCACTAAAAAAAACTTTTTAATTTTAATTAATAATTGGTTTAATTAATAATTAATTCCCAGTTTCCATGTTTTCCATGTTTAAAACGAAGTAAACTATCTGTTGCTTAATTTCAATAACAATTGGGTGTTTTAGCTTTCGAATTGCACAAACAGTAGTTAATAAACAGTATTTAAAAATGTACCCGCTTGGGTGCACTTGGAATGAAGAGGTTAAGAATGAATTTGAGTTTCCCTTCAGTTCCTACATCAAGCATAGCAGTTGCCTATGGTAATTAAAAAACGTTTTAGCCACTAGGAAATCACAAAAATGATCCAAGAGCCTGAACTGTTCTTTTTAAATTGTGAATGACAGTAGTTACGTCATTTATGATTACTTTTTAAATAAATGACAGGTTACTTTCAACAAAAGTGGATGTATAACAAAAGTAGTACCTCTGTTTTTAAACAAATTATTAACTTAACTCCATGAAGCACCAATTTTTTTTCGGAAAACTGGTAAAAATTGATCGAGGTTTTTTTTTGATAAAAAACGAATATATAGCTAAGTATAAATTGTTTTTGGAAATTTCAGTTGTAGAGGGTAACTAGATTGCAGGGGGTGGGGTAAAAGTTATATAAAAAGTATTATATGAAAAAAGTGCAAACGGAACTCAGACGGGCATTAGAAATAAAATAACGCTAGGTACAAGATCACCCGTGTGAGACACGGGCATGTGCGAATTTGCCGGTAACTTTCGCCCGTGTGAGACACGGGCATGTGCAAATTTGCCGGTAACTTTCGCCCGTGTGAAGCACGGGCATGTGCAAATTTGCCGGTAACTTTCGCCCGTGTCAGAGACGGGCATGTGCAAATTTGCCGGTAACTTTCTCCCGTGTCAGACACGGGAAAATGCGTTAATTGGTTTTAGCTTAAATTTAAGTAATCTTGTTTGTCATGTAGTCCTGCAATGACTAAAAACTAAGTTTGTAGGAATTACACCAACAACATTCTAACAAACTCATTTGATAAAAATCAAGTTTGAATTCACTGCTATAAAAAAAAACCGTCCCCCCTCATACCAATAAACAGAAAAGATGCAACCCTAAAATCATTAGATAATTAAGCTACTAAAATCATACTACTGTTCAGCATTTGCACTGGCAAGCAGACTTCTAAATTAATTATCAAATATACACGAAAGGAAATATACTCAGTCTGTCAATTGAGGTTCTGCATTCTCAATTACACGCAACAATCCAACTGGGTCGTATACTATGCCCCACAAAAGATTCCATTAAATGAAATGTGGATGAAAACGGTGACAATGCAGAATAGCACAGTATTATAGCCGGAACGGGGAGCACCTGTGACATTCCTCTTGTAGCAAAATTACAATGGATAAAATGGCATTGATCTATCATAGTAATAATTAGAATTTTATAAGCAATAATAATTGTCAAGTGTATAGGTAAAGATTGTATTAAACATAAAACCTTCAATATATATATATTCATTTATTTATAGTATGTTTAAAAATTGTTCTAAATGAAGAAAAATTTCACGATCCAAGTGAACACGATTTTTTTATGCATGTCAAAACGATATTCTGTCGAACTTTTTTCTTCCCAAGTGGATACCGATTTTATTGTAATAACAATTTTAACTTTGTGCAAGTAAACTGTAATAGAAATATAATTTCACGTTAATTTAAAGCACAAATGAGCATTAAAATGCAGACATATGTTTCGGGATTGCTTGGAATCCCTGCTACTTCTACTTCCACTTTACACTGCCTTTATTATCATTGGTTTACAGTTAATTCTTAGGCTATATAAGCTTTGTTTTTGTTGTTTTGTCTGCTTCATTTGGATGTCTTGCATCTAGAAGCTCCCTGTCGCATTGAAATAGGGATTCCAAGCAATCCCGAAACATATGTCTGCATTTTAATGCTCATTTGTGCTTTAAATTAACGTGAAATTATATTTCTATTGCCGATTTTATTCTTTTAATAAATAAAATGTAAAAGAACAATTTGTTTTTAGTGCTGTCACGCGCAAGGCATAATTTCACCTTCAAAAACACGCTCTGCGGTTGCGCAAATGAGAAAAGACAAGTTTTTTGTTTTTGCCGCCTTTGGTGTGAAAGCACTTTTACAGTTTTGCAAAACATTAATTTCCTAATAAAAAGCATCGCCTCGGGAAGATCTCCTTTGAAATCCCCTTCAAAAACTAATCGAAACCAAGAAAATAATGCTTCAGTCGGAAGAGTTCTTTTTGTTGAACATCAGTTCTGGATAGCAGCATTGTCTTGCTAAATTTTCCTTTTGAGGTTCCTCCGCATAAAGGAAACGGGGAGTAATTGATACTTCAGTATCGCCAACCGTTTTCCTCATTTATTTCGTATTTCAAGAAAGTAAAGGTGACGTTGAGATCTATTCCGTTCAAAAACACTTCATCTTGAGATTTCCATCGATTAAAATTCTGACACTGGTTTCTAGAATTTGTAGCAATATATTTTTTAGCCATTAAGGTAAAGTTAACATCATTTTCTTTCCAACGAATGAAACGGCGGGTTTATTGTCCCTCTCGCCATGTGCTTCGCATACAAACAACCGCCTTTTTCTTATGTTATTTTCTTTCTTTTTTTTTGCACGCGAAGAGAATTTCAATATGCAACATAAATAATGTTGCTTAAAGTAATGTTATAAATTTGAGCTTTAGAAATGGATTTTTATTCAATCTGAAATCTCCAGAGTTAGTTGGTCAATAATTGTTAATTATTTGGTCAATAGCATATTTCTCCATTTTTTTTTTTTTTTTTTTGCTATTACAGGGTGGGCCATTTAACTTTTGGAATTTGAATCGGCTATAAAATAACAACTAAATAATAGTTTTTTCAAAATTATGACTTTATTAGAAAGATTGAACATTTTCATTTATGAATGAAACACATCATCATTCAAATGTCTGCCACGATTGGCTTGACAGTACCCTATCCGATCAACCCAAGTGTTTTAGTACATTTTCGATTTTTTGGGCTCCAATCGCATGAATGGTAATATCGATTTCGTGTTTCAAGGCATCAATCGTCTCTGGGTGGTTAGCGTAATATTTATCCTTAAGGGTTCCCAGCAAAAAAAAATCCAACGAGGTCAAACCACAACTCCGAGGCGGCCAATTCACATCAGCATTTCGGCTGATTATTCAATTCCCAAAAAGAATGCGCAAAAGATGGATGGTTACGTTGGCTGTGTGGCAAGTGGCCCCGTCCTCTTGAAACCAAATGCCACTCATGTCGTCCTCTTCAATTTTTGTTAACAAAAATTCGTTTAGCATGGCACGGTAACGTTCGCTATTGATGGCAACAGCGGCTCCTTGCTCATTTCAAAGAAAACTGGCCCAATCATGCCACCGGACAAAACTACACCAAATAGTTACTCGTTGTGGATGCATAGGCTGCTTAATAGTCAAGTGTGGGTTCTTTGAACTCCAAATGCGACAATTTCGCTTATTGAGATATCCTCCGAGATGGAAGTGAGCTTCATCGTAAATTTCTTACCGTTTGGGTAGAAGACTCACCACTTTGGAAGTAAATTTTCAATATTTTCCAACTTTGTTCAAGCGTAAACCGTCCCATTTCGTAAACGTCAAAAACTAAACTAAATTTCTGTCAACTTATAACCTTCATTATAACCTTTCAAAGTCAAAATAACTTAAGTTAAAATTCCAAACGTTAGATGGCCCACCCTATACAAGTTTTCAGCATTTAACTTATTTCAAAAAACATTTTCTCAATAACTTTCCAACACAAAGTACAGAAACTCTCCTTGAAGATTGCAACCTTAATTGTCCACATGCTTTACAAAAGCTCAGACCACTGCCAATAGGGGATTGTTTAGCACTAAGAATATTTCAATAATATAGAAAATCTCCATGGGAATTGGATTCTTGCTTGTCCAGGTACTTGAAAAAGCTCAGACGGCTGCAAATGGGAGATTGTTTAGCAGAAAGTATATTTGATTAATACAGAAACGCTTCATGAGAATTGGAACCTTGGTTCTCCACGTGCTTTACAAAAGCTCAGACCACTATACGACGTAGGATTGCTTAGCACTAAGAATATTTGCTTTATTTTATTTTTCAATGCAATGTTAATTAATGTATTTCATAATAAGATTAAATCGGCCAATTAAAAAACATAAAACAGTAAGAAGGGTAAACAATTTTTTTTTCCAAATGTGAAATTGAAATGCTTCTAGTAAAAAGGGTAAGAGCTAACAAAAATGAGTGGGTGAGTATCATTTGGCCCGCCGGCAACGGATTGGACCACAGTTTTGAGTCAAACCATATTGTGCTCAACTATTTTCAACAAATGTCTTAACGTAAAATATGGCCCTGTAAATTTAATTCAAATAAAACCTAACCTTATATTATTATAGACTTTTTTTTCCCCTAAAAACAGACTTTTGTTTTGCACACACTATTGTCTTTTCTTTTTACACACTTTTGAAAGATATAAAGTGAAGTAATAACTAATAATCAATCAATTGTAGTAATCTGTGCTTGCCATATACACAACTCACATTGCGTATACGCAAAAACAAATTTGTTGTGGTTTACAATAAAATTATTTTTTTTCAAATTAATGCTCAAAGTCTAAGCTCTCAAGCATGACTAAATTTTTTTAACTGAATATGCAGTTTGCCCGCGATGCATCGCTGAAAGACAACACGAAATATTAAAAACTTGCATACTGCGATTCAAAGAGCCTCAAAATAGTATCGTAGCTTTCGGGACTCGATGCAATAATGTTCTATTTTATGCGAATCCTGAGAGAACATTATTATAGAATGATCGCTTTTATCGCTTTTTTATAGAGCTAGCTTTTCCCGGTGTTTATTTCTTCATAAATCAGTTGACAAATAGGAGGGATTTCAGGTTTTGGAAAGAGTGCCTAAGTTTGCATTATTTTTAAGAACATATAGGTTTTTTTTTTTTTTTTTTTGCAGAAAGAACGAGCTTAACTTTATACAGTGAGAAGAGAATTAGCGGTCTCTATGGAAACGATCTTAAAAAGGTATGTTTTTCGAGCGAGTATCACCATTGCAATAAAAATGTAGAATTAAAGTACAATAGTACGATATGTAAAGACTTAAATATTCTTTTAAAGAAAATATGATCTGAACTAATATTTAATAATTTCAAATTCTGAAAATTTTTAAAGAAAATAATAAGAGCTCAAGGTATAAAAAGAACAGTTATAAACGTCACATGAAGTTTGCCTAAAAATTCCTTTAATAAAAAACCTAAGGCAACTTTTACTTCCTTAGTTCAATTTTAAAAAAAGGGTAAAGAAATAAAAAATAAATAAAGAGAAAATTGTTTGGTCAAGTAGAAACTTAAATGTTTTTATGCATTTAAATTAAGTTTAGGGAATATCTGGAACACTGTGAAAACATTCTTTTATACAAGCCTCGTTCCAAAGTTGAATAATATTTTCGTAATTTAATACTTTTTTCTAAATAAAATATCTCACAAATATTTTAAAGTTTTTTGCTTCCAAAGTTTATGTTTCTCGTAAATATTTTTAACCTTTAAAGGAGTCACAAATCAAACTAGAAATAAACTATTTTGTTATACGGTAAACATTAAAGAAATGCATATCAAGGACTTTGAACACTTGCATCCTAAAGATTCAAATCAATAATATTCCCCTGCAATTAAAATTTGCACAATAAACAAGTAATGTTTTTTGTTCTTTTAAGTTGAAAATGTTGAAAAATAATTATTATTTTGAAACAGTATTCAGTTATTATAAAAACAGAAAAATGAACTTATTTTTGACTTTATACGACTAATAGTGGTAAGTTATATTTGACAGAATTTCCACTAAGGCTGTTTTCGTAAGAGAATCTTTCCAGCTGTCTAGATGCTGTGTGCTAAAAATACTCGTAAATAATATTAAAAGTGTGTATCAAATTTGACTCAAAAGCTACAAATAAAGAAATTACCATAAATTCTATCACGCTAAATTTAACAATTAATATTTAAGTCCAGAATGACTTTCAGTGTGGGAAATATTTTCATATTCTTCCATGCATTCACTTCATTTTAACCCTTTTCAGCCACACTTGTTAAAATTTTGAAAAATATATAAACCAGCCGTTTTATTCCAGAATTTTTAACCCACAACATCTCATCATTCTATTGTTGTGATCATATTTTCTCTCAATTGAATCATAATTTTTCAGACGCTTTGAACGTTAGGTAGTTCAAAGTTTGTGGATAAAATGTGTGAAGATAAGAATAAATTAGAGGAGAAAAAAAAAGCTATAAAATAAATAAAACAATATTTACGACGTTGAGATCTCAAAATAATATTTGTAAAAAATATTTTTAAGGATATTGTTAAAAGATAATTTATTCTGAATAAGGAAATCTGAAATCACGTGATCCTAAGGTTCACGAACGTAGGTTTTTTTTTTTTATTAAAAATGTTACACATTAACCTGGGCATTTACACAGTCAAAAAGATGGACTTAAAAAGTAGTGCATTCACATTTGCCCACGTACAATAAATATTCAGTATAAAAAAAGTAACTTAAAAACAAAGTCGAAGAAGCACAGGGGAAGTCTTTAAAGAAAGGAGTTTCAAGATTATAAAGAAAAAATGTAATTTCACAAGTATATTTGTTTCTGAAAATGATTAAATAACGAAAGAAAGTTTTAGGCGTGGTAAGGCGCAAAAATTATACATAGAATAATTTTTATGTTTTTCTCTTATAATCTTAATTAATGTAATTAATAACTTTTAAAATAACACAATTTCTGACGTAGGTAGTATGATTTTCGATTTCTTGAATTCTTGTAGTTATTTTAAGTACTCGAAAAACATTTCACACAATTCATCTTTTCCGACAAATCTATTGTAAGTTTTTTCTTTTTTCATTTTTTCTCGTAACTTCCATTTTCCTATTATTTCTTTTCAAGTTAATGATACCGACATCTATTGTAGGATAACAGAATTTCTTCTATTTGTAATGCGAAGCATGAAGGATACATCTTTTGCTAGTTTTTAAAAATCCTACTTGTTGAAAATATCGATAAAAAATTAAACACCCGCACTTTTTCGTAATCTATTTCTGGGAAGAAACACTTCAGGCGTTTCTTTAGTTTGAAAACGCACTGCTGAAAAAACAACATTCCTACCCAGCATTCGATGGTAAGCTTTTACTATTTAGAAATTGAAAGAACTTATCTTAGTTCTTGAGTTTCTTTGACAGAAAGCTCAAAAATAATTATTAACTTTGTTGTTGGAGTCAAAATCTCCTTCTAAAAAAGAAAATATTTCTGTATTCGAAGAAATATTTAATCCTAAACTGAAATGAATTGTTTGCTGTCATGAGTAGATAGTAACTAAAAAGACTTTGAAGCATGGAATACTGTGAATAATGGTATTAAAAAAGCATTGTCCGGGGTTTTTTTTTTTTTTTTTGGTTAAGGTTCCACTGTTTCGTGTTTTTTTTTGGTTAAGGTTTTGTGAATAGAATAATATTCTATAAGACAAATGATCAAAATGCTTTGTGCTAAAATGTGAGTACAAAGATAAAACAACGTAAAAAAGAACAAACTCAGAATAAAAATTATAGCAAATAGCTATTTCGAAGCTGCAATGGATCTTTACCTTTGTACTGACAAAATAGTATTCTGTCAGTACAAAGAGGGCCAAGGGGGGAAGTCCACTTCACAGCCCTGCGTTTTAAGGGCACTCAGTTTTCCAAATCATTTCCAATCGTAGAAATGTACAAGATCCATATTTTTATTTATTCATTTATTTATTTATTTTTATAGTAAAGGAAATTACTTTCAATTTTATAAGAACTAATATGAGAATTTTCAGAAGTAATCTATCACGGAAAGCATTAGCAGCATAATTGTTTTTCGGGTTCATAGGCCGTAGTACTTTCAGGGTGGTCTAGCTGCCGTTTCGCCAAATATGAACCTTTTTGTTTTGGCTACCTAATTACTATTTCTTCAAATAAATTTTTTCAGGTATAATTACTTGATAAAGTTTTGTGTAACTGAAAAACGAATATAATATTGTTAACATAAAAAAAAATTTATAGAAATCAACTCTCAACTACCAGAAATGCAAAAAGCAGATGATGTAAAAAATATATCTAGTTGAATAGCGGAAATGCACGAATATAGTGAGTGTTTAAAATAAAAGAGTAGCTAGATCAGGAAAGGCGAACCTTTTTGAGGACGTAGGTCAAATTTTGTTTATGCTTTTTTAACACTAGCTTGTGGGTTACTGATATACATTTGCACTAAAGTTAAGTTTAAGAATTTTTTACCGAGTATTTTAAAAACTAACTATCTTTAAAATTCAATCGGCTTAACTGGTAAAAATAAGGGTGGTTTAACGATTTAAAAACTTTTAGTGAGGTTAAAAACTCTCAAGTGTTTGGTGCAAATGGCAATAAGTGTTTGAATGAACAAGGTGTAAGGAAAATTATATACATTTTATTTGAAGAACGTTCATTAAAGATGGCTATTTGTTTGGATTTGTTTATTTTTTCTAACAAACAAAATGTGAGTAAAATTATACACTTTACTTGATATTTTATAAATACTTTTGCTTCATTTCAAATAACACAAACGCGTTTGTCATCAGTTGCGAAACTTTAGAACTGTAATGGTTGAACTGAAGGTTATAGACAGCATTTAAATTGCTTTTGTATCAATGCAGTGCTTGAAAAAATACAAGTAGAATATAAATTATCCAATCAGATTAAAAAATCTAAATGTACCAGCGTAAACAAACAAATAGTTATCTAGCAATCGTGGGTCAGTTAAAATCTTACTTTGGTCAGATACTGACCCACGGATCATAGGTTCGCCATCACTGAGCTAAATCTTCTTGGAACTGCATACTAACATACCATGTTTACTTTGCTCAACATCAAAAATGCATCTAAAATTTACAGATAGCTAATTATGTTCCACTGTTTTCCGAAATGAAAACTAATTTAATATTTAAAGCAAGACTTAAAACGTGTCGTATTCTTGCACATCCAAAATAAAGCAGTTCAGGTGAGGAAATTTCCTCCTTTATTTTTCTCTTTCATTTGCTAATATATCAAGAACATCGCATAGGAGCCTATAATTCCATTTTCTATTTCTTATTTTCACCGGTGGTTGTTGAGGAATAATAAAATGTTACGCTGCTCTAATTAGATGTTATAGTGGAATATAAATTTCCAATATATTTTCGAACATTTCAGTAATTTGTAGTTTCGGAAACAATTTATTTTGCCTAAGCTTCATAAATTTCTATAATTACATTTTCGTAATTGAACTTAGACGAAGCATTCTGTCTTAATATTAGCAGAACTCAAACAGCATTGATAAGTGTAATTTGTCATGTCAGGTTGCTGCGATATTTATTTCGATTACGGAAAAGCCTGAGAGTTGTTTCATAAGTGCTACTCTTCAAAAAATATCCTCGAAATTCTATTGAAAAATATGTGCTCTTTAAATTCAGGAAAAACCTAATTTTATTTAAATTCTGAATTAAACTGTGTATTTCGAATTACTCTAGCGCCTATCCTAAACTTAATCAAATTCATTCGTATCATCAATTAATTCCGAAATAAATTTCATTTAAATTCTATATAGTATTGTAAAATCGTCCGTTATAACTTTCCTTACATTTTAAAAATATTCTTCTCTATATTCTATTCCGGTGATTTTTCCCAAACGTTAGTGAAATGGCATTTTTTTTCTCCCAAGTAGGGGTTGAAAAGCAAAATTTAAACAGAATTAACTCTTTTATGGGTCATTTATTTCTCTTTTGAATTCCTACCAGTTTTTTGTGTTTTATTTTCAGTTAAGCGGTACAATTTAACTAAATATATTTTACTTTTCTAAATTTTGCGTTTATATCTAAATTTTAGGGTGGGAAGTATGCGATAAAAAATACATTTATAATCATAAAAAGAAAATTCAACTTAATGAGGTTTATTTGCCATGACGAGATAACAAGCAGGTTGATACACCACATTCTGCACACACATAGAGGTCCTCTTTTTTTGACCCTTCGCTACTTTTCCTACATCGTCTATAGTTGGAAACCATCTTTCGCATATGATTTCTCACAATAGCATTATTGTTATAATAGCAAAGCATTAACCTCTTTATTCCAAGTGTAATTTGAACACCAACGGTGGAAGCACGACTTGGCTCATAATGTACTTGGATGACACCAAATGGCGCTACCACTAATACCCCATGCTCCTCTTTAGACCTATGGGTGAAGGGAAAATCTCCACCCACCGGTACCCTCGGAACTGCCTCGAGACTTCAGGGCCCACTGAATTTACATGCACGTATCCCCAAGTGTACGTGTTGGGTCTTCAGCGGCTAGGGTATCGAACCCGAGATCCTCCGATCCGAAGCTCGGTATCCTAACCAACAGGCTACCACGACCCTTCCCAAGCACGTGAAAAAGGTTTAAACGTGCTTACTATCCCGTATATATTGTGTACCTGTATACATATCACATACATATTAATTTTCTCTCGAACGTTTTTTCCTTTCACTGAAATTCAATCTAATAATTATTAAAATAATTCAGCTATAGGATTTCTTTTTTTCCCTAGTCATGGATGGAAAAGAAAGTTTCTGCAGAATTAAATGTGCCTATTTTTCTGTACACATCGTGCACCGTACACATATCCTGTACACATGACGTTTATCACATACGTTTCTTCGTTTCACTATAATTAGCTCTCAAACTGATTTAAATAATTATTTTTTTAAGTTGAATAAATTTTAGAAAAACATATTGAACTCGTATACGTCAAAGAAATATTTTCTTGTAAAACGATTATTTCCCTTTCTCAGTTTATAATTTCGTTTTAGTTAATTTCATCTATCAAGTTTTTAATAGTAAAATTTGTAGTAGTCAATATGGGTGTCTCCTAAGTACGTGAAAAACGTTTTACACTGATGGAAAAAAAAAATCCCAACACCAAGAAATAATTATTGTAGAGTAATGAAATTTCAGCAACACATTTATATAGGTTAACTTACGTAATTGATTACAATTTCAAGATCACATGTTAATTTAAGCCCGAGAAGAGCCATTGCAGAAGTGAAATACAGGTACATTAATAACCGGTGTAACCGCCAGAATTTTGAATGCAAGCATACAAACGTGCATACATTGAATCATACAGGTGCTGGATGTCCGTTTGTGGGATGGAGTTCCATGCCTGTTGCACTTGGTCGATCAATACAGGGACGGTTAATGCTGGTTGTGGATAACGCTGGAGTTGTAGTCCAATGATGTCCCATACGTGCTCAATTGAAGACAGATCTGGTGATCTGACAGGCTAAGGCAACATGTCGACACCCTGTAGAGCACGTTGGGTTACAACAGCAGTATGAGGTCGAGCGTTATCCTGTTGGAAAACACCTCCTGGAATGCTACTCATGAAAGGCAGAACAACAGGTTGTATCACCAGATTGACGTACACATTTGCTGTCAGGGTGCGTGGTATAACCACGAGAGTGCTTCTGCTGCCATAAGAAATTGATCCCCAGACCATAACTCTAGGTGTAGGTCCAGTGTGTCTAGGCCGCAGACAGGATGGCTGCAGCCGCTCACCTGGCCTCATCCTAACCAACACACGGCCATCACTGGCACCAAGACAGAACCGGCTTTCATCAGAAAACACAACAGATCTCCACTCCGTCCTCCAATGAGCTCTAGCCTGACACCACTGACGTCGCGAACGACAGTGGTTTGGCGTTAGTGCAATGCACGCTACAGGACGTCTGGCTCGGAGCTGTGCTTGAAGTAACCGATTGGTAACAGTCCGTTGTGTCACTGTTGTGCCAACTGCTGCTCGAATTTCTGCTGAAGACGCAGTACGACTCGCTACGACCATACACCGAACAAGGCGGTCTTCCCTCACAGTAGTGCCACGTGGCAGCCCGGAACCCGGTCTTCTTGAGGCAGTGCCTTTCCTTGACTACTGCTGCCAACATTCATGCACAGTGGATGCATTCCTGCCAAGCCTTTCTGCAATCTCGCGGAAAGAAAACCCACCTTCTCGTAGGCCTATTACACGACCTCGTTCAAACTCAGTAAGCTGTTGATAATGGCTTTGTCGTCTTCTTAAATTCATTGTGGACTAACATCAACTCACTACGTCAAATCTCGACGCTAAACAACGCTCAGGAACGTTACAGCGCGTATTTAAAGCAAACCTGATTTGCATCTTCCGTGTGTCGCTACTAGTGTCACACTGATGCGCCGAACGCAAAATTTGAATCGACGTCATCTTTCAGATGTATAAACACGCCTGCCAAATTTCGTTTCGCTAGCACAACTCCTTCTTGGTGTTGGGATTTTTTTTTCCATCAGTGTATAAATAAATGTGCGAAAAATGAAAGGAAAAGCAACCAATATAAAATGTTGAACTAAATAGGTAACAGTAAATAAGTAACCCTACATATTTTTCATTTTATTTTTTTATAGATCTTCAAGCATTAATCAGCACCAGAACTTCTCTGAATATTTCTGACCTACAACTTTTGTTTAATTCTAACAATTCTTTAGAGACAGCAGCCCTGGTTAGCGGGAAAAACATTCCACTGCGTTACGCTCCTTTGAGCAATTGATAATGATATTCTTTTCCTAAACCTACATCAGAAATAATTTAATTTATTTCTATTATAGTACAAACTGTTAGTCTCAGGGAAAAAAGTTATTGCTATGCAGCTCATTATATCGAGGCATTTTGATAGGGTTGGCTAAGACTTTGTGACGTCATTATTTCCTTGAATCTACATTGGGTATAAACTTACTCGTAATTTAATTTCATTACAAAGCCATCGTTTCGCCAGTTTCCTCACAAATCTTTACACTAGTTAATTGATCTATTTACATTGGCAAGCTATTTAAATAATTGTTCCAATTGATCTTGCACTCCCCACGCATATTATGGCTTTTAGTTACAGCGTTAAAACATTAAAAGCATTGTGATAATGATTCACTTACTTTTTCTAGGGAGGGGGAGAAAAATCAAAATTAATTTGAATCCACAAATAGAAAGCGTTATTTTGAGAGGTCTGGCAATTAGTAAAGTGGTAGATTTTAAAGTTAATAAGAGAAGAGAACAATACTACTTAATGACACTGCGCTTATAATGATATAACTTCATCATTACAAGTGTACCCAATTGGGTACATTTTAAAATACTGTTTATTAACTACTGTTTGTGCAATTTGAAAGCTAAAACACCCAATTGTTTTTTAAATTAATCAACAGATAGTTTGCTTCGTTTTAAACGTGGAAACCACGGAAATTGGGCATTAATTATTATTTAAACTAATTCTTAATTAAAATTTTTAAAAATTTAGTTATTTTGTTTTGTAATCAATTTTTAAATCAGAGAACCTACAAATTGCGTCAAAATTGTTCGTGCTTAGTTCTGGGGTCTGAAGAGGCTAAAAATCTTAAAATATGTATATCTGCATGAATATATGTTTGTATATATATATAAAACGTATATCTGTAAGAATCCTGTTGCTCTATAAAAAGTTAATTCCGACGTACTGTATCAAATGTGATTGAAAATAATTTCTGATATAGTAGGTTAATTAAGTTGATTTGAAAATTAGAAACTACATTTTTTTCAACCATATTATTTAAATATTTGTTACCACGTATATGCATAGCGTGAAAAAATACCAGGAATGATGCGTTCGTACACTCGAATAAGGAAACATAGTTTGGCTGAAACTAGCCTTTTTTTAGCAGAATTTTTTAGATCATACATTGATTGGGCAAAAAAAAAAGTGAAATATTTGGAGAAATCATTCGTGCAAAAAAATTTTAAAATTTCGTACAAAACATTATTTGTAATGATTTTGGTTTTTACAAAAAAAAAATACTCTCATATAAAGTTAATACCAGAAGCCATCAAAATGTTATGTATAGTCTGATAGTATCCTTATACCACGATAGTTATAACTTTCCAAGTAAGGCAGTTGCATATGATTGGTAAACACTTACATCAGATCCTACATGAAGAATTATTGGTGGTAAAAAATGTTGTAAAATAAATTTCAAGCAAAACCAGAATCATAATATTTATATTATTAATGAACTAGCTACACGAAACAAAATCATAAAAAGCATCTCTTTTGAAAAACCCTTTTTCTGCATGCTCGTCGACTTATAAAATAAAATAGTCGTGCAAATTCGCTATAAAAAGAACCTGATTAATTGTACACCAGTTTTATTTGAGCGTTATCAAATTTTTTTTTCCATGTGTAAAAAAACTGTTTGTTACAGATTTCTTTAAATTTTTTCTGAAGTTTTCTCATAAAAGTAATTAGATAGAAAATGCAGGTAGAAAAACGTTTAAAAACGTACACAGTTTTACTAGAAACAAAACAATGCATTTATTTTTTTAAAGAAATTTTGAAACATATAATCCTTCAGCATTTCTCAAACTACAATACCGATAACATGACTAACAGAATATTTCAGAATTCATTTTCAACATATTCAATTTTTTAACATATTGTTAAAATATTTGAATTTTTTAATGATTTATTCGAACTAATTTCTTCGTTTTGCGTTAGAGCAATGTATCGTTAAATTATTCTTATTTTTTAGTCTGAGTATTTGCGTTTCTTTCTAGGGTATTTTGTTACCGCTACATTGGTTTCAATCTTTCCCTAAACTTTAGAGTCATAAAATAAGCCGTAAACTGTAGTTCAACATAGATTGAAATTTTTAAGAGTGTAATCAATATCAAAGCTTGAACTTTCCAGTCAGATTGCAAATTATCAAAACAATGTATCCTGATTTCTTTTATTACCAATGTTTGATCAAAGAAATATTTTTTTCCAAAAAAAAAAGATACATTTCCGCCCAGAAAAAGTCAGTAGAGTTAGAGCACAATTGGAAAACCATGATGAACAAAAGAAAACATTAATTTTTTGCCAAACTTTTGTTAAATATTATGGACTACATTCCTTTGGCATGCATTTTCATTACTGTTTCCTCGTTATGGTGTAATTTAAGACGACAGCAGGAATAAAACTAAGGCACCTATTCTTCGCTTATCTCCTTATAGTTCTGGTGGGGTTACACGCATGGAAAATGGCTTTGGATGGTAAGTAGATTATATTAATAATAACTGCAAGTAAATTGTCAAAATAGCTGTAAAAGTGCTCGCTTGAAAAGCATCTTGCAGCAACATCACAATGAAAATCAGAGGAACAGTAACGAAAATTCAAGCCCTTACATTTAGAAAGCAAACAATAAAAATGACGTTGTGTCATAAATTTTCAGAGAAGAAACATAAATTGAAGTAAACACTGTGCTGTTGAGGCTGTGCAACTACCTGAAATTCGTAGTGCACACCTCCCCTTCCTCTCAAAACTTCAAGTGCGCCATCTCCCTGACAGCGCAATCTCACCATGTTTTTACCTTATGCATTTTTTAGAGTTATTTCTAGATTATGATTCCAGTGATAGCAAACAGAAGTGTAAATTCAGCCCCCCCCCCCTTCCACTATTAGCCGTTCTATTATATTTTTCTTAACGAATTATTTATTTTCAGAATTTTTTTAACACCTGATCTATTAAGGATGGATAATCTGATTTGAGTCGTAAAAGAAGAATTGTTCCAATAAACGTTTTAGTAATCGGTTGTGGTCAAAATAGCAGTAAATTTTGATCATTAAAAATGTGCATACTAAAATTTTCTGTCACAATTATGGGCAAATTTAAACGGAACTAAGCGCAAATTAAAAGGACTAAACTTGAGGGACTTCGTAAGCATGGATTTTTAGATGACATGACAATCGTGATCTACACAGCAAAACAAGAAAAGTCTGATACATTCTTAAAAGATACTAGCCCCTGTCATATTTTCATAATTTTAAACAAACCAATTAGTTAAACCTTTTGTAGTTTTGTAACTTTATAACTATGTTAAAGTTTTGTAATTTTAATCTTAGCTAAGACACACTGATTTTCAATGTAAAAAACGTACGTTTAAGTATACACTAGCTGCGACGCCAGGCGTTGCACGGTCTATCTTAAATAATGCTCATTTTCTGGCGGAGGACAAAAAGTTACGTCACGTATTTCTATGAAAAACGTATCCTATTCCATTAAAAATACCTATATAAAATACTGGGTCAAAAATCTTATATCATGTAGACTGTAGGTTATTCAAAAAAAAAAAAAAAACTCAAAACAAATGATATTTTTAAGTACTTCTGCCTACACTATATTTTTAGTTCTGTTTTCAGAAGTAGATATTGATTTTCACTAGAACCAGATCTCAATAGGGCAACATATAATTGCCAGTGCGAAAACCACTCTTTGCGTAAATATATTCTAGTATTCTCCTATTAGTCTTAGCGTGATTATATATAGCCTACAGACTTTCTCGATAAATGGGCTATGTAAGACTGAAAGAATTTTTCAAATCGGACTAGTAGTTCTTGAGATTAGCGCGTTCAAGCAAACAAACTCTTCAGCTTTATAATATAGATATTAGCGTATTTCGACAGTTTATGAAGAAGATCGAAAATAAGTAACCTAAAATCGTTGAATTAACCATGGTTTTTGAAGGATGACACGATCAATGATCGATAACAGAATCTGCATCACAAAACAAGAAGAGTTCGAAGAAGTCTTTTCAAAACCAAAGTTTTTTCCCCAAGATAACTCTAACCTTATTGATAATTCAGAGAACAAGAAATGTACGGACGATCATTATGCTTGAACTATTGTTCCAAACTCAAAGTTTGGCAGTTGTTTCCAGGTTCTGCTATTAGACAGAAATTCCTTTTTTTAAGGTTGCATTTTTTACTTATTTTAATAAAATACTCTTCTGTGCGGAAGTAAAGTGTTCAGAGCAAAGTTTACCAAATCCCTAAACAGCATTTTCTTATCTACCACGCTTCTTTTTGAATCAAATAATAAAATGAATTGCGAAACATGCGCTCCTTACAAAAGATATGCTGTTACAGTGTCAATATATCTATTGTTGCAGGGTATATCTATTGTTAGTGGTATAAGCTGTCAACAAAACCATAAATCTCTTAACTCTCTCTTTTATATGAGAGGACAAAGCTATGAATGCTCCAGCAAGAATACGATTTTATAGAAAGTTTCTGATAAAATATTTAATAGTTGTTTGGAAATGCTCAGTTGAAATTTTATTATTTTTAACAGTACAGAAACATAAAATTTGAAAATTTATTTTTTCAGTTTATGATCTAAATTTTTCGAAGTAAATATTAAATACTCTATTTGAACTTAATCTGTTAACTGCTTAGTGAAATAAATCACGAAATGTCATATATTTGTTACCCACAAAAGTTACAAATCATGTATGGATTCGAAACAAGAAGTTCGTCCAGAACTAAGCATTATCTTTTAATGATTTTCGATGACCAAGATTTTTTAATCGTAAAATTTAATATTTTTAGCGCATCGTTTCAACATCTGAACATCTGAATTCATAAACGAAGGGAAAATAAAAAATTGAGTCACAAAAAAATAATCTAAGAAAATTTTTAATTTAATAAGTAAAACAAGGCTAAAAATAATAACTATTCATACAACACTTTTCCCAAGAACTTAGTAAATAATTACATTAATATTATGTATCCCATAAAAAATGGGATACATAATTACTTTTTTGAAAAATGTCATCAAATGAAAATGAAACTTAAGAAATTCAAATTGCTTCATGCATTAAGAAGAAATTTTTACATTTAGTCTGACAATTTGATCGTAAATGTTAACACTACGATTTTATTTATTTTCATTTTTCAAGTTTTTTTTAATTATTATTATTATTGATTTTTGCTCGCTTTGTGGAAATAAAACCTAAAATATTCAAATTGTTCTCTTTGTCAAATTTTAGGTTCAAAATTTTCATTTCCAATATCAGTAGCTTTTTACTTAAAAAGTTTTGAATTTCACTTGCAGACGCTGCAACAAATGCCAAGAAACGCTTTTCATTCTCTGAACTATTAAGATTTTTCGATAGATCCCAATGTTTTTTGACGGTATTAAATTTTTAAAAAAATGATTTTGTAAAAAAACATGAACGGAGGATCCCTAGCGGAGATCTTTTGAATAAATATATTTTTCTTCCAATCGGATAATTCTCTCAAAAAATATTTATTAGAGGTAAACAGATAGCTTTGCAGTCATATTTTTTCATTCCATCAGACTATTTTCAAAAATTTTATTATTAGATATTTATTGAATTAAAACCTTATGTCAAGCTTTTCGTGTCTTTTTCATATTTAATGTTATTTTTTCAAAGGGATTGAAAACTTTCAAAAACTTTAAAGTAAGCTAATGAATTATATTTCAAAAATTTGAAAGAAGTTTGTCATTTTTTTTTTTACAAAAAAAAAATTTTTTCCTTTAAAAAAACCACCTATTTTTGACCAAAAAGGTTTTTTTTTTGTTTGTTTGTTTTGGTTCAAAAAAAAATCTTTCTTCAAATTTTGGTTTTACAGCAAATGTTTTTAGAAAGCCTGTGATGTTCTTTTGAAATATACATTAATTTACATTCATTTATAATGGATTTCTATTTTATAAACGTCTCAGTAACTGT
Source organism: Octonoba sinensis (assembly GCA_038502835.1). Taxonomy (NCBI): domain Eukaryota; kingdom Metazoa; phylum Arthropoda; class Arachnida; order Araneae; family Uloboridae; genus Octonoba; species Octonoba sinensis. The sequence goes on from CM076599.1 coordinate 141,883,199, forward strand.
TTCCGTGCTTGTTGAAGATAACAGCAGCACGTTTTTGAGGGAGAAAATGCAAATCTATGTGGCGAAAACATTTTTAAAACTTATTTTATCCCATTACATTACATTTTCTCAAAAAGCTACTAACAATTCCTCTGCAATTTTCTGCCCTTTTGTTACATGTTAAACATAAAAGGACTTTTTCAAGTGGTTAAGTTTTTACATCATTCAACTTCATTCAAGCATTTTTAAATACATTCTCGTTCCTTGGTTATTTTTTTTCGCGGACTGACAGAAATGCACTGTTTAATTTTAGCTTAAGCTATTTAAAAATTATATTCTTCAACACACACGCCCACACACAAAAAAAAAATTATACTTTCTTACTTATTGCTGTTTAATTCATATTATCTCTTGCGGTTTTTTTAACTAGATAGTCGAGCTGCTTTCCGACTTAAATAGTGCTTCTTGTTCATTCTAGTTGTGAACATTTAAAGTATATGATAATAACTGCATGCAAAAAAAATAAGATTTAAATCTAAGTTTTTCTTGTTAAGTTGTATTTTGTGACGCTTTACAAGCCTACCCTACCTGGTAATCTAAATGTTTACCACAAGGATAAATCAGAAAGCAATATAATAAGGTAGGAAAGAAACCTTGAAGTTAAACAGTGGTATGGCTCTGATAACATGAAGCCTAACCTTGAGACAGTTTTTTTTTCTTGTGCAGAATTCTTAGCACACACTTATTATAAAACAGCAAGAAAAGCAAGTTTTAACAAGAAGTTCGGTCTAGAACTATACGAGCCTACTTTTCCGTATTCATTAACTTGAAATTTATAATCTAGCTAACTCTCTCTCTCTCTATCCCCCTCATTTGACTTCAGTTCTTAATTACTTCAAACATACCTTTTTCAATTGTTAATACATATTCATTCACTCACTCATTCATTCTTTAATTTATTCAGTCATTCGTTTATTCATTCATTCATTTATTCATTCATTCACTCATTTATGTATTTATTCATTCATTTATTTATTTTTCAGTTCATACACCCATTTATTTATTTTATTACTTATTCACTGATTTTTTCACTCATTTATTCGTTTATTCCTTCACTCCTTCATTTACTCATTCATTCATTCGAAAATATCCTTAAAAATCCCAATCAAAAAATTTCATAAGAAAATAGGGTCATTCCGTTCTGGTTGAACTTCGTATCTGTACATGTTTTACGGCCAAACATCTTTCTGATAAATTTTGTTCCAAGCAAATTGGTCTGTTAGATCATGATTCATATAATATGGAAATTTCCCCGTAAGCGCTAATGTTAATCTTTTTTTTTTTTTCTTTGAACTGTTCCAAAATGCATTCCTTTATCTCATCGCAAATCTCGCCAGGCAGACTTTTTGGCAACAGCACACGCAAAAGGTTACCAGCGAAGGTATTCCATTTGGCGTTGGTTGCATCATTATTGGCGACTTTATCGCCTGCACCTGGATAAAGGAAAAAATACCGTTAATTTTTTTTGAACTTTTCAAAAATGAACAAACATTGTTCAACTCAAAAACTATTTTCCTTCTAGAGCTTCTTTCAATAATCTTGTTCATAAGAACTCGACTCTTATACCCAGAGTTACATAATTTGCTTCATTTTGCCCATTGGCGCTAATGTTAAAATTTTTTGAACTGTTCAAAATTGAACCAAAAATTTTCCAGATCGAAAAGTAAATCTGGAAATGAGATTTCCTCGCCGAGATTTCTCAAATGCAAAAAAAAAAAATTCGAATCGGACAATTCGTTCAAAAGTTATTAGGGAAGACAGACCGACAGACACACTTTTTCCCCATCTCAAAACCCTGCTTTCAAATTTTTTATTTTTTAATTTTTATTTAATTACTGAACTTATTTTCGACTTTAATTGATTTCTAACGTTATTTTCACGATACATTAAACCTTCTTTCATGCTTTACTATTATTTTTTTTACTTTTACGGGAAAGTAGGCTAAAAAAGAAGTCTGCAGATAACGATGAGCGTGCACGGTTCAGAACAGATAATATTTATACTCTTGTTTGGATCAAAAGTTGAGCCCTTGAAGTTATGTAACGAATAAAAAATCACATATAGTAAATGCAAACAAATGGAAAAGACTAACTATCTGAAATATCCAACTTGAAAGAAAGTTCGACTTTATCTTTAGCCAATGAAGAGCTATTGTAAATCTCACATCCGTTCATATAAAACTTAATTATTCTAAATATTTGCTCTTTATCGTATCAAAAATATGATAAAAGGATAATAAGTATATCTAATTTTATCATTTTTATCATTTATTTCAAACTTTATTTCAGCAAAATATTGTAAATAAAATGCCGAAGTAGGAAGACGTTTTTATTTCTTAGTACATTAATGTGCGGCAAAGAGTGAAAAATAGTTGATCGATTGTTTTATGCATAAAAATTAGATTTATCTTTTTCACCCAGAGCAGCGTATTCTATTTTAATCAGCGCCAAAGAAGTTTCTTTCTTCTAATAAATATTACCCCTTTTCTCTGCTATTCATCAAATTTGACAGTATGGAAAAAATGTTACTGAGCTAGTTTTCTTTGATGCAACACTTAAAGAGAAATTATCTAAAATGAACTTGCATAAAGTTTTAAAAACAATTTAATCAATGCTAAGAAAATGCCTACGAAGCCTGGAATTTACGTAATTAAATTTTCAAAGCCTGATAAAAGGAGAATATGACATGCAACAGCTGTAGCAACAAAACGTTTAATGCTTGTGTATACTGATTGCCTCTAGGCATCTGTATATTTATGTTAGTATACAACCCTAAAATATTGTGGAAGGTTTGAAGGAACTTTGTAAAATATATTCTTATACATGCCATATCTGTTACTTCATTAATTTATTTAAATTATACTATTAAAAATTAAATATTAAGAGGTAGTAAATACAAAGGTGATTAAAAATGGTGAAAATATTTTTTTTTTTCCTTTGTTGGAAAGACAATTAAAAAATTTGTTCACATGTGAAAATGTGTTCAATAATAATACAATATGTATTTTTTTATACATCTAATTTCAATGATGCACATACATCTAACTAATACGTACTTAAAAATACATGCCACTTTTGTTACAAAACTAAATTGAAAATCTCACTCTAATTTTTAAATGGAACCTTGTTAATATTTACTACTAAGAGAATTTTCAATTTTGAGCCACATCTTCCCTTAATCGTCAAGAGTTGTGGAATTGTGTAGTATTCAAACAAACAAACACATAGGCTGTAATATTTTAATGCATACTTAGATAAATATAGCAAGAGTAACTGTTATTAAAATGAAAAGTTAATATATACCGAAAATGGAACTGCTGTTAGCAGTTTTCTAATGAAAATAAACAACGCAACCTGATGTAGTACATATATCCAAAACAATATCGCTTTAAGCCAAAGAAAATCAGAATATTTATGTCCATGAGACAATCAAGTATAAGGCTTTGTTGTATGCTAGGAACATTTCTGGAATTCGCCGTAACTCTTTCGCTTAGAAAAATGTTGTATAACATGCAATCTTTGAGTTAAAAAACTTCAAGTAAGTTTTGTATGTCTTTTATGGAAGTTGTGTAAAACCTTCTGTTGGCAATTCGATTGCCAAATCCAGTTAGTTAACGTAAGTACTACTAATGGAAATATTGATACAAGTTATTAGTATCAATTAAACTTAGATCTGGAAATGTATTGATAAATGTAGCCGTTTTCTACTTCGACTTTTTGCTACTCAGAGCAAATGCTGCATATCCACTTAATATTTTTCGGTTATTTTGCTAGATAACAGCCTTAAATTCTCTGAGGTTTTTCTTAAACAACTAATTTTAGTTAACCACTGATATTACAACTTCTTTAGCTTCAGCTGAATATATCTTTAATATGATATATCTATTATTAGCTACTAATAAGGAAAAGGAAGACGCCTGTTCTGTCCCTACATTTATAATTTATTTTTATTATAATAATTTCTAAGAGGCAAGATAGACAATCGAGTTACAAAAATCAAAAATTTTTAAATATTCCGTACTGTGTTAGAAATGTATTTTCTTATAAATAGAAGTCAGGAGGCTTTAATTGGATCATAGTTGGTTTAATATTTCTTTCATTTAAATTAAATCAAATTTTCAGCACTGGTTAACTTTGTTCGATGATTTTTTTCAAAGATGTTTTCCTTTCGATAACTTCTCACTTCATAATCGTTCTTAAAAATTTAAATTGAAAAAATATAGATAATTACCTATTAACAGAACAATTATTTTAAAAATATTGCGAAGTTACCCGATATTATTATTGAATTTGCTTTTCCAGATTTAAAAGTAATTTAATACAACGGTCTAACACGTATGGTTCAAATAAGAAACTGTTATGACTAAATATTTGATCACTTTTATTTACCTTATTAGAGTGCTCATGTAACGTAAATTTCAAAAGAAAAAAAAACACTAAGTTTAAACGAAACTCTACTATTGGTAATTGAGCAAAACATTTATGCTATTATTAAATCATGCCGGGCAATACCCAACATCGGGAAGTGCTATTAAACATTCATAAAATCACCGAAAATTAGTTAAATAGGCATGTAAAATGTACTCTTTCACAAATATTTTTAAAATCAAACGTGATAATTATGCTTGAAAAATTGAAAATAAGTCGTTTCTTTATTTTTGAATTTGATCGAATTTGAAAAAACCGATTAATGAAAAATCAAGTAAGCAAACTGTGGCTCTATGTCGAAGATGAAAAAAATGATAGTAATAATAATAGTAAACCTATACATATGAGAATTTGAAAGGTTTTCACTTTAAGTTGTCCTTTTTACTCAATTTACTTCTGTTCATAAATCACAGATATATTCCAGAAATATGATGAAATATTTATAGCTTCTCACCCTTGTGGTTTAGAGCTAGATAGACGCGGACTAATCAAAATGAGAGTACACAAAATAAATCGAGTTTCTCAATACTTAAAAAGCGGAAATAGTTATCAAAAACTTACCAAGCATTTTAATTATTCCTTTCCGGTTGCTATTCACGCTGGATCTTCTGTTATCTTGTCCTCCTTTGTGAGTTGAAGACACAAAGGTGCTACCGTTGTTCCTCTGGATGACTTCTACATTACCCATAACAACAGGACCTCTAAGTTTCAAACCAATCTTGACATACAGGGAAAATATTACCACGAGTGGCACACAGAAAAACAGCAAAAAAGACATCAAGAAAGCATGGTTGATTGGCCTCTCCAAGCTGCAAACGGCTGTTTCGAACAAGACTTCACCGTCCACAGTGGTGTCATAAATCACTCCAAACTGCAATGACACTGGTATAGCAAACACTGCGGACATGGCCCATACGAAAACGGTAATCTTCACTGCTCTAGATAAGCTAGACATTGCATGGGCTTTCAGCGGGTGACATATGGCTACGTAGCGCTCTACAGTGAATGCCGTAATGGTCAATATCGATGCATATGTAGAAGCCTCTGCTGTAAAGCCTCGAATTATGCACATAGCTTCTCCCAATGTATACGGGCGGGGAACCCAGAGTTGATACACCTCTTGAGGAAGTCCCAACACGAGAAGCAACAAGTCGCTGATGGCTAAACTAAATAGGTAATAATTTGTAGCAGTATGCATGTAGCGATTGCGAGATATGACAACGCACGTGCACACATTGCCCACAGTACCAGTTACCAAAAGAACTGCGTAGACAACCGTCATTGTAATAACTGTTGGAAGGTGAACTAGTTCCTCGTGATTGAAAGTGTAGTTGTCGTTATAACTCCAAACCTCATTGTCAAAGAAAAATGATGTTCCGTTGCTTTTTGTAAAAGTTCGATTCAGATAAAGTTTTAAATTCAGGTTATATTTCTCCATCATCAATTAATATTTCATTAGTTTTTCTCCGTGTACAATTTTGGTTTTAAAGAAGAACTCTAATTTTAAATCAATTTTAAAAATTTTCTATGAGTCTAGAGGCAAATATTTATACCAAAAATCTATTTCTTTGCTCAAAAATCCTGCTAGCGATTTATGTAGATTCCAGCTTAGTTTCAATTTAAAATATTTTCGAATTTAAAAGTGCATATTATGTCTCTATTTCGTTTATAAATGTTTCGAATCAAATGATTAGAACAAAAATTCATGTGAAGATCGCAAAGTATAAAGTCAATCAAAAACGAAATCGTACGAACGGAAAAACATTAAAGTTTAACTAAAACTTATTCAGATTTAACTAGTTTTACTTTCTACTTATTCATATATTTCAGAATTACTCAAATATGGTGAAACAAGCAACCCATATTGCTAGTTAGTTGCACTTCATTTTTCATTGGATAAATAGAAATTCAGCTCTAGAAATAAAAGTATGACTAACTTGTATAAAAGTTGAATGAATTTAATATGTATCCTGTAGAGAGATAAGTAGTTCTAAATCACTTGTTTTCCAATACTTTGCATAATATAGGTAATATAATTTAATAATTAACTTCTTAAACAACAAATAGACAAATATTTTTAAATCTTGCAAACTTCTACTCATCAAGACTTTTCAAATGTTCCACCTTCATTAATACATACAGAAAAAATCTGAAAAATAGCTTTTAAATCAAGTCTCCACTTTCTGCTATAAAATTCAATTATTAATATTACACGAGGAATATATCACATATTAGCAATCATTCCGTATTAAATTTAAATATAAATACAAGAAATATAGCTCCAAGAAGTACGTTACTTGTAATAATTAATAATTTACATCCGACCTAAGCTGAATTTAAAAGTTTGCTTGCAGATGATATTCTGTATAATTTTCCTCGAGTAGGTTTTTCATCTAAATAAAATTGTGTATAACAACTTTAAACTTACTACATACATAAGAAATTATTTATCCATAAAAAAAACAGTCCAATTATATATTAGTAACAGAAAACGACATCCAAAAGCATTATTTGGTCTGTTCTCCGAAACAGCCGAAGCGTAAAACGCAAAAAGCTCTTCGAGGCCGGATGCTTCTTCTCCAAGATCCTCTGTCCCATTACAAACTCTCCCAAAACACGAGAGCAACAGGATAAAATGCCAACTCCAGCGGATATTCAGCTCTGCCATCTGTCGGGGGCCATATAAGCTGAAAAATCGATTGATAGCAAGCGGAAACAAGTTTCTTCACACGGTGGCAGATTAAGTAAGTTTTCTGTTATTGTTTGAAGAAGTGCCTGAAGTGATTTCAGCTAAAGAAGGCGTTTACTAGTTTCAGGATTTAATTTTTGGTTGGTTGGTGTCAGGCAAATGTCTCAGCGGTCATTGCGCTAGTTATAGGAAAAGTTTTGAAATTTAATAATAAATGACGCGAGATAATATTTATGATGGGAACGACAAGAAAATATTTACGTCGTAAATCTTTGCAAACATTTATTTTTAGCTCAGTATGAAAATTGAGTACTGTGCATTCCAATTTCAAAAGCACCCACACATTTTCTCTTTCTTACACTATTATTATCATTATTTTGTAAGCCTCATTCCTCTCTAATTACTATTTATATCTATTGATGTCAAGACAAAAAATGATCTAAATTTCGCAATATTTGTTACTTTATACCCGATCACAACTTTTAAGTTATCTTAAATTTATTTGTATTTTACTCTATAACTTTCACGCTCAATTTTCATTTGTGCCTTTTAATGAATTTTTGAAAGGAGAGTGCAAGATGAAATTCGCAATTTTTCTTCTTACGGGAAAGTGCGAAGCCTGAAATCGCACGGGAAGGATGTTAGTTAAGAAAAAGAAAAGTGTCATATAACAAGAACTCTTCTGCTGAATTTCTTAACAATGGCTCGAAAGGTTTTTCAAAATATGATGCAATGCAGTTTTTTTCTTATTACATTCTTTCAATTCGAATTTGAACAGACTTTTTTTTTTTCTTGAACTTGTTTATGAGACGTAAACCAATTCCCACATTTTTTTGTACAACTGCAAGCCCCATATTAGGTTTATTTAAATTTGTCTAAAAAAGTCCATTTGCAAAATGAAAGCATGCTTTTATTATGGAAGCTGACTTTGTAAAAAATATTATTTTGTGTTGTTTGCTTGTATTGTCCTGTGTGTGAACTATAAAAATAAATAAAACGATGTTTGATAGTGGAGCATAAAGAAATAGTTTATTCATTGAAATTAATTCATCCTTTTCAAAAATCCGCAGCTGCATCAGCCTCTGCGGATTTTGAAAGTTGCACAAGTTTTAAACGAAAAGAGAAAGAAAAAGACTTTAATCGTGTTTCAAAGGAGGAAAGAAATATGGAATAAAAAATAATGGTTAAATTTTTTACCGCAATGTTTATGTCCTTGCTTTTTTGCCAATTCTCATTGCCAAGTTGTTGCAGTTGATATAGACACTCTTCGCCATACTATTTTACACGCCATAATACTCTTTCACCTTGTGATAGACGCAAATGGTACGAACAATGAAAAAATTATGCAATAAAATAAAGCTTTCTGTTTCTATTTTTTTTTTTTTTTTTTTTTCATGCATTTCCATCTCCCTTCATGGTATAAATTTGAAACACTTTCTTAACTATTGCAGTTTTTTATCCCCATAGACCACATGCCATACATATCAAGTTTCAATAACAGACGTCTATTAGAACGAGCTCTACGTAGAGCGAGCTTATACGCAGGGTTATAGCGTAGTGAGATACACTCACTTGAGCTATAACCCTGTACATAAGTAAAACACATCCCTACTAATGAAGAGTATAGTTTTACCTTGGGGAATTTCTATTTACTCCTTTCGGAATGCATGGAATAACTACATACATTAAGTTGAATCTGTCTACTACTTTTTCATAAATAAATAACAAAGAATATTAATAATAAAATTACACGTTAATTTAAAGCACAAATGAGCAATAAAATGCAGACATATGTTTCGGGATTGCTTGGAATCCCTTTTTCAATGCGACAAGGAGCTTCTAGATGCAAAAAATCCAAATGAAGCAGACAGAATAACAAAAACAAAGCTTATATAGCCTAAGAATTATCTGTAAACCAATGAGAATAAAGGCAGAGTGAAGTGGAAGTAGAAGTAGCAGGAAGACACCAATAAGAGAGCAACAAACGAATCCAGTTGAAAGTACAGGAAGTAAAAAGGAATATCAATAAAAATAAAGCAAAAAAGACGACAGCATGCATAAAAATTGCAAAAATAATAAAATAAAATACAAAGAATAAAATTGAAATAAAAATAAGTACAGAAACCAAAACAAAATGCAAAACAAAGTACACATGTAAAGGAGGGGGAGGGGAGGGAGGGGAGGAAGGAGAAAAATAGACACAAAAAAGGAAAACAACAAGAAAACCTAGAAAGAACAACAAATTAAAGAAATTTATGCCAGACCTGTGAAAAATAAGGAGTTGAGGAAGAATCATTAACCAAATTAGAACTATTCCTGTTAATATGATAAGCTTCCCAAAAGTCAAGCTCTAAAGGGGAAGAACATTTTTGAATAATTTTACCAGAATTGAAATCAAAAGAGTGGTTGGAATTCCAACAATGTTGAGCAATGCTAGACTTATTTAACTCTTGCTTTCGTACATAACCTTTATGCTCATTTAAGCGAATTTTCAGAGCACGTTTTGTCTGCCCAATGTAAGAAAGGCCGCAACGGCAACTAATTTGGTAAATACCCCAAGTGTTAAGTTGATCGACAGGATCCTTAAGAGAAGAGAAGGAAAGTTTGTTACTAGGAGCAAAAACGACTTGAAATTGAAACCTTTTTAGGATTTTAGCAATACGGAAACTGACAGAATGAAAGAATGGTAACACAACCAAATAAGTCTAGCATTGCTCAACATTGTTGGAATTCCAACCACTCTTTTGATTTCAATTCTGGTAAAATTATTCAAAAATGTTCTTCCCCTTTAGAGCTTGACTTTTGGGAAGCTTATCATATTAACAGGAATAGTTCTAATTTGGTTAATGATTCTTCCTCAACTCCTTATTTTTCACAGGTCTGGCATAAATTTCTTTAATTTGTTGTTCTTTCTAGGTTTTCTTGTTGTTTTCCTTTTTTGTGTCTATTTTTCTCCTTCCTCCCCTCCCTCCCCTCCCCCTCCTTTACATGTGTACTTTGTTTTGCATTTTGTTTTGGTTTCTGTACTTATTTTTATTTCAATTTTATTCTTTGTATTTTATTTTATTATTTTTGCAATTTTTATGCATGCTGTCGTCTTTTTTGCTTTATTTTTATTGATATTCCTTTTTACTTCCTGTACTTTCAACTGGATTCGTTTGTTGCTCTCTTATTGGTGTCTTCCTGCTACTTCTACTTCCACTTCACTCTGCCTTTATTCTCATTGGTTTACAGATAATTCTTAGGCTATATAAGCTTTGTTTTTGTTGTTCTGTCTGCTTCATTTGGATTTTTTGCATCTAGAAGCTCCTTGTCGCATTGAAAAAGGGATTCCAAGCAATCCCGAAACATATGTCTGCATTTTATTGCTCATTTGTGCTTTAAATTAACGTGTAATTTTATTATTATTGTTTACTTGCACAAAGTTAAATTATTTTTAACAAAGAATATATTTTTCCGCATCTAGTTAAAAATAAAACGAATTTCTACTGATTTTTGGTGAAACAGCTGCGTATTTAAAAAACAGTGTTTATTTTAAAGTAAATTTTTAAAACGTTGCAAAGCCAGGTGCCTTTAAAAAAGAGTATCGTGAAGCTCTCGTTTGAAAAGCTACTTTCTTTCAAAACATACAATGGTACTAAAAGTAAACATATCCTCCACATAGAAAGGAAAAATAGACAACATATAAATGAAAGAGTAGGTAAAAGTAATTCCAAAAGACCACCATCCAAGAGAATTCTGTAAGTTAAAATAACCTATTTTATAAAGTAAAGCAGAGGTGCAACGAAAGGTGGAGTGGAGGGGGACAAGGAGAGACGCTCCCCCAGAACTCACCTCCATCTTTTCTCACTTTCCTTCCTCAAAGTGGAAAATAATATTATGCAAGAAATTTCTATTATATAGTAATAACAATTAAAATAACATTAAAAGCTATAAATAAATCAATTTTTAATTAAAAAAATCATTTATATATATAGATTTAAACTTTTAGGTAAAATTTAAGGACTTGTTTAGAAAATCCAATACATAAAGGAAGAGGACTAAAATTTAACTCGAGAACTCTGAACATTCTCTCTTACCTACTTTTACCAAACAAGAGTTCCGAGTGATCAATTACACAATCACAATAAATAATCTCTTACCAGAGTTGAAAGCAATTAGGTCTTAAGAGAAAATTAAATTAACTATGAAAATTTGCATCATGAACTAATCAATTAATCACAAAGACCTCATTTAATTTTTTTCAACACATTTCTTGTTCAACACATTCTGTAATCTAATATTTCCTTAGGGCCTCAAAGTTGCCCAACTTGGCTCCTTCTTAAATCTTTCTCGGGTGAACTTCTAAGAGCATAAAGTTTCATTCTAATCGGTTGATTGCGAAAGTCATTGTTCCTATCAACTTTCACAACCTTTTCAAAGTACTTAAATTTACATCAAAAATAGCAAAGTTTTCTTCCCGCTATTGAAATTCGATAAACTTTTGTAACTCGTTACGTTGAGTAAATATAACATAGACTTGGCCTAAAGCAACTGCAAGCTCTCTAAAAGATTTTTCAGCTTCATAGTCAAATGGGTTTCGCAAGTCACGAGAGAAAATTCAATTAGGTAAAATCCTTTTTATTTTAATAGTGTCATCAAAAAATACTTCTCATATTTACTCATTCGGTGATATTGTCTTAATGTTGCATTTTCATTAGCTGTCAACCAACTGGAATTAATCAATCTCTTTGAAGAATATATGCTTCAATTTCCATTTAATCTTCTAGAATTCGCTCTTCATTATAGTCTTTTGATGTCGCCATTTTCTTATTCTTGAAAATTTTTATTTTACCTCGAAAAGTGTATGCTTCTAATTTTGCGGGAACAAACTTTTGGAGAAGTCTCCTTTTGGTACTTTCTTTCTTGCCCTGAGGATGTACTTACTACCGTTTAAATTTTACTACACGAAACTTGTTCGAAGCGCATGCCTTAACTTTCAACTCGGTATTTTATTTCGACTTAGTCTGAGCATTTGAATTGATTTTGAAAGGATTTTGTAATGAATTGTTTTAATAAACTAGTGTTAAAACCAAATAAAAGCTTAAACTGAATCTTTGTGTAACATTATCAAAAATTTCTGTATTCGTTAAATTTTTATGTTTATTCATAGCATTTTGCATTATTTTATGTGTGAGAAAAGTGAAGTAAGTGTTCTTTTCTTTAATTAAGTAAGCGTTCTGTAATTGAAAGAATAAATAAAGCTTGGAGCCAATTGTGTGTACAGAAATATTCAACTCTAATTGGTCCAAATTTTCAACTAGATTATGTTCAAATTTCAGTGCAATCAAATGTGAAGAAAAATTGTTTTGCTGTGAAGGAAGGACAACTATGAAATAAACAATGTGTAACATAGTTACATTTTCTTTCACTGGAGATCCCATCTAATCAGGACAGGCTTACACCTCGCAGTCCAAATTTGGGCACATCATGCAACTTTAAATTTTCTATTACATACGTTATTTTAATTTAATTATTGACTAAATGGAAAAATGTTAATAAACTTTTCATTACTTTCCACGTTCTTTAGAAGAATCACTGCTATTTCTCTATTTCACAGACGCGATACGGTCGTTAGCACACCTAACGAAGCCATTTATTACAATCGAGCGTCTGAAATTATTTCATCTCATTCGAATTCTCAAAAAAAAAAAAAAAAATGAAAAAAACATCTAACAATTTCATTTTTCCCAAAATAAAAATTTCTTCGATTGAAAGGTGTTATTTAGTGGGGAAAAAATCACGGAAATGATAAAAATCGTGCACAAACGATAGACAGTAAGAAGTGTTTTTTATTATTATGAATTAATATTAACTCTACTTATTATAAATGTTATAAATTACAAGCAAATAGTTAAAAATTTCGTTATAAATTATAATTATTATGAGTATTATTACAAAGCATATTTGTTATAAGTATAATAAAATATGTGTATTATAATTATTATTGTAAAATATAATTATTATAAATTACGAATACTTGCATTTGTGTAACAGTGCAATCACTTTGCCGTAACATTATTAAGTTAAAATGCAAACTTTGAATTATATAATTAAAAAAAAAAAAATTGTTATATATTTTATTAAACTAATTTCCGTGCCTGAAAAGGATCATTTGTTATGGAAAAAATAAAAGCTGTATGCATAGCTCTTCAAGAATGCATTTCTTCCTGGATTTAATATTTTGTATAAAAAAAAGTCCTCTTAGAAAGTTTTCTATAAGAAATACTTCAATTCCTTACGGTTTAATTAACGTTGCTGAAGGATTAAAGAAAAATAACAAAAAAATTAGGTCACTTTTTTCTTAATTTTTCCCCGAGTGCATTCAAGACATAAGAACTTAAGAGTTTTCAGATTTTAGCATATTACATCACGTAAAAGGTATTAAATATTCCATCCTGCATATGCAGTAAGCCTTCTTTTCTCTCATGATTCAAACTAGTTGATAAACAATCTGATTCAGCTTCTAATTAAGGGATAAATATAATAATACAATATAATAGGTAAGTTACACGGTTTCAGTTTTAAAAAAATCCACTGCTTCGCAGTTTCTTTTTTCTTTCTCATTTGAGTTTTTAAAAATTCAAAACATCGTTGCATTATACAAACATTCCTAATAAAGCTATCGTTGCCATTCGACAAATAATAATTCTGATAATTTCCTCAGAGTCAAAATTATTAATTTTTTTCCTAATTAACGTTATAATAAATTATAAAATGGATGGAATATTGTATTGTCATCGAAGATAAACTTGTGTGCAAAGCTTGAAGATAATTTATGCCGTAAGAGTGGCCGAAAACAGCGTGACAAATCAAGTTGAAGAAAGCCATGTAATAAAAAATGGTACGAAAGAATACAAAAATGAAAGATTTTTCACCACTATAATTGTAATTTTTGAACCGTATTGTTAAGATTTAATATTGTTGACTTATTTCTTCCATACATCAGATGCGTTAATTTTTACCTTTTTGGAAATAAAACAAATGTAGTTTTCTTTTTCATAACCAAATACAATATAATCCTGGGATCGATTCAATCACAGCATTCATTTAGCATTTTAATTTCATTAAACTTACTATGGAATTCTACTTTGACAAAGCAGTAGTTTACCGCTTCAAAAAATAGTTTTTTAACAACATCGCTGATTCTTTATGAATTTAGTGATTTTTGACTTATGAAGATTTTCCTCTTGCGTGAACGCTTCAGAATATTAACAAGCTCGTAGCTCCCCCCCCCCCCTCAAAAAAGGCTTTGCGATTTTTCTGGAAAGTTAAGTGTTTTTGAAATCAAGCATTGTAGTAGTGGTCTTTTTTTTTTTGTTTTTGTTTTTTTTTTTTTTTTTTGTTTTGGTTCTTAAAAACCACTTCGTTGGCATTTGAGTGGTCAATGTTTCGCGTACCGTAAAATGGGTTGAATAGCAACAGTGGGGTGAATAGAAACGAAACTTCTGAAAAAATTCAACATTATGTAATAGGGGGTTAAAGTAAAGCAGACAGGGATATTTTTTTTTATGAGATGGAAATAAGGTAAGATTTAAGGGAAATGTGATTTTGTGTGGTTGGCAATACTGAGATTCAGATTCAGTGGTGTGACAAAGCAACTTCTGTTTCAGCCGATTTTCATCGTTTTCCAAACTTTACATGTAAGTACCATACCTCATCACCTCACATGTTTGAATTGTACTATTTTTTATACCTTGTATACCTGTAGAAGATATCACATTGTTTAATATAGTGTAAACAAAACCATTTCTTTGTTTCAATTTTTGTTTTAGGTTATGATCCATATTTTGAATCTGTGGGGTGAATAGAAACACATTATTTTGCTGTTTCTATTCACCCCACAAATCGTAAAGTTTTTATTTTGTGTTTATTTTCCAATGTCACAGCTGAAAGACAATTAAATATATAATATACAACCAATAGTTATCCAATTGAGGAATATTAGTTGGCACAAGCTATAATGTGACCGTTTTCTTTCAGCATGCCAAGGAGTTACAAACGATTAAAACCGAACAAAGTACAAGATCCAGAGGTTATTAAGGCAGCTGTTGAAGACATAACTAATGGCCTTAGCCTTCGAAACGCAGCGGCAAAATATGACATCCATTATAGTGTCCTCTACAGACATTTGAAAAAAGGTGATCAAATTAAGAAAGAAGGAGGGCAAACCGCTTTAACAGAAGAAGAGGAAAAAACTTTGGCGAGTAGACTTATTATTTGTGCTGACTGGGGCTACCCAATTGATTCGTGGACTCTGCGAATTTTGGTCAAAGAATCGCTTGACCGCCAAGGTAGAACCATAAAAAAATTCAAAGACAACTTTCCTGGCCGTGATTTTGTCTATTCTTTTTTGAATAGACATAAGGCTGACTTGTCACAAAGGTTATGCCAAAACATTAAACGGGTCAGAGCAGGTGTCTCCCCAGAAACGATCAATGAGTACTTTGACAGACTAGAAGCAGAGCTCAGAGACGTTCCTTCATCAAACATTATTAATTATGATGAAACGAACCTTTCTGATGATCCTGGAAAACATAAAGTAATAACTAAGCGTGGATGTAAGTACCCAGAAAGGGTGATGAACTCAACCAAATGCTCCATTTCTGTCATGTTTTCAGCTGCTGGTGATGGTCACCTCTTACCCCCATATGTAGTCTATAAATCTTTACACTTGTATGAAAGTTGGAGAGAAGGAGGCCCTGATGGGTCCAGATACAATAGGACCAAAAGTTGTTGGTTCGACAACTTTTGTTTTTCTGATTATGTTGAAACCATAGCCCTTCCTTATCTTAGACGTTTACCTGGCAAAAAGTACATGATTGGAGACAACTTATCTAGCCACTTGTCCTTTGATCTCATTAAAAAATGTGCAGAAAATGATGTCCACTTTATATTTTTACCAGCAAACTCCACGCACCTCACTCAACCATTAGACGTGGCATTCTTTCGCCCTCTCAAAATGGCATGGCGTTCAATCCTTCTAGATTGGAAAAAAGGACCCGGCAAGAATGAAGCTACCATTCAAAAGAGCAAGTTTCCTAGTTTGCTAAAGAAACTGTGTGAATCATGCAAATCGGAAAATGTAATTTCTGGCTTTAGAAAATGTGGTATTGTGCCCCTAAATCGGAAGGAAGTACTAAAGATGCTACCCTCCTCAGATTTGTCTATTGAATCAACCCAATCCTCAAGAGCCACAACACCAGCACTATCTCCTGTTGCTGCTATTGATGCTTCCTTCAAGGAACTATTAACAGCTCTAAGACACACAGAAACAGTTCCAGCTCGAAAAAAGCGAGTGAAAGTAGATGTTGGTCCAGGAAAAAGTGTTTCTGTGGCAGATTTTCCACCGGATCCAGATCAGGCTGGACCTAGCACATCTGTTGCTGGTACAAGCACTGACAATGATAATTCCACAGGTACCAGAAAACAAAGTGTAAGTGCCAGGAAAAAGAAAAATAAAAAACTCGATTCAGAATCATCACCAGAAGATTCGGACTATTCTGTGCAAGACAGTGACTCAGATCTCACATTATCCGATTCTTCTGCAAATGCCGAATTTTCAAAAGAACTTGACAGATTAATCCAACCTGACGATTTTGTAATCGTGAAGGTATATGGAAAAACTAAAAATGTATTTAGAATGTATATCTCCAAAGTCACTGACTTTCAAGATGACGGTTATGTTGGACTGTTTTGCAAGAAAACCCTCAGCAGTAATATGTTTTCCTTGACTGATGAAGAATCATTTTTCTCCAAGGATGATGTAATTAAAAAATTGATGCCAGTTGTTCAAACCTCAAAGTCTGCTTCTCGCTGGAAAGACAAAATCTGTTTTCAGGATGACTTAAGTGCCTTCATAATTTATTAGACTAAACTTTGTATTCTCACTTTTGTTCTTTTTGTTTTTGGGTATCGGTTACGATATATTGTAATTAAATTTTTTGCTCTGATTACCACTCGTTTGTGTTTCTATCCATCCCTTAACAATACTTACTGTTTCTATTGCCCCAACAAACTCTGAAATAGAAACAGACGTGAAAAACAATGCCTGTTTCTATTGACCCCGCTCGATGGGGTGTATAGAAACAGCATGTTTTCAATTTTTTTAAATTTTACCTTGCCATAAAAAGAAAATATGAAGCTGCAGGCTTGTAGAGGACGGGAAGACCCATAAACCGAGGTAGGTCTCAATTCAATATCTCTTATAGTACTTTTGATATTTAAACTTGAAGTTCAAAACTGTTGCTATTCACCCCATTCTACGGTACATAAAATACCTTTTATACAAACGACCTTTTATATACCTTTACTTCGTACAAGGAAGTTAAAAAAAAGTGTTTGGGAGTATCTGATCACTTTCTCCTTTCGTAAGAGAAATTAACGCCTCAAAAATCTTGCATCTAACTGAGTTCCCTCACTTTTCTTTTAATGAAAATAAAGTACCGGCTACAATTCGTCGCTTTAGTGTCAAACAATATTAATTAAAAATCCTGATGAACAAGCGAAAGACGAAATTACAGGTGATATAAAACCACTTTGTTGACATTTGAGGAGGCAATTTTTCGCGAATACATAACTTCCTTTACTTCGCATAAAAAAGTTTTAAAAAAACGTTTGGGAGTATCTGATCACTTTCTTTCGTAAAATTAAATGGCGCCTCAAAAAGTCTCTATCTATCAAACCGAGTTTCCTTTTAATTAAAATAAGTTACAAAGAATAATTCGTCGCTTTAGTGTCAAGCAATATTAATTAAAAATCCTGATGCACAAGAGAAAGACAATATTACATGTGATTTAAAACCACTTTGTTGATATTTGAGTGGACAATTTCACGCGAATACCAAACTTCCTTTACATCGTACAAGAAAGTTAAAAGAAAAGTGTTTGGGAGCATCTGATCACTTCCTTTCGTAAGAAAAGCTTAACGCCTCAAAAAATCTTTTATCTAACCGAGTTTCCTTAGTTTCCTTTTTAATCAAAATAAAGTTCTGAGTAGAATTCGTCAGTTTAATGTCAAACAACACTAATTGCAAATCCTTGTGTACAAAAGAAAGACAAAATTACGTTTGATTCACCTATTTTGCTGATACTTCTAAAAAACTATTGAGAGGGTACTATTAGTGCTATTGAGTGGTGCAGGACTCGGTTACATTATAATTGGAGGAAATCAAGTTGTCTGACATTTAATAGTACTTAGTTTATCCAGTACTTATAATACATTACCTAAAACCCAATAATTGTAGATGGTATTGTTTGACATTAGGTGGGGCAAATTAAAATGTGTTGTTAATAGTTTTGTTTAGATTTACATTAAATAAATTTAATTTACTTTTCTACAGAAATTATCATTTAAGTAATAATTGTTTTCTTTATTATCTAAAAATCCACTATTTCCAGATAATATTGTTTGACATAACATTCGTGAGATAGATTCCATTAATAGTTTTATCAAGTAAATATATTTTATTTTTAGAAAAAAAAGGTTGTCTATTTTTGTTGAATCGAAATATATTTTCAATTACAGTGTAACCCCGCCATTCGTCCGCCTCGCTATTCATACAACTCGCTATTCGTACAACTTGTTCAAGTAAAATTCAACTCGCCATTCGTACGGCGCAAGGGGCCAGCTGACTACCAGTTTGGTTTTTTTTACGAAAAAAAGCGAGAAATTGCGTTCATTTTGAACTCGTCTGGAAATAATTTGTTTGGTGTTTTGGATTTTTTTTAATTTTAATATTTTTTGAGATTTTACTGACAATTTTAACTTTCTAAGGGGGCAGCAAGAGGAAGTGGTTTCAAGAACTTTCTTCTTCAGAGGAGGAAAGTAGTAAGGAAAGCATTTCCTTTGCAGAAATTAAAGAGCTGTGTTACACCTGCGAGAAAACACGGAGTGGTGGAAAAATGGCAGCCCGACACTGCTGTGGTCAACGGCATTAACTTGTTCGACGACAATGTTATTGACCATTTTAGAAAAATTCTGAACAATCGTCAAAGACAGACAAGATTGGACAGGTTCTTAGAGAAAGAAACCCAAGATTCTTCTAGTGCAAAAAGACGGGAAAAAGAAAGAACAGCAGAAAGGAAGAAAACAACTGAAGGGATGTTAGCTGAAGTTTTTATGGAAGGTGGTGGTCCTCTTCCAAACAGTAACATCAACAAGCTCTTACTCCTCTCAACATTCCTCTTATGCCATCTGCTCCCCTCAGTACCAGTAAAGTGCAGTTAAATTTTTATTTATGTATAATTTCATGTACAGTACTGTACATTTGTTTTTCTAGGTATAATAAGCAATCATCTGTGGGTCTGGAATGGATAAATCCTACATTTTATCTTATGTGAAAAAATGATTCGCCATTCGAACTGCCTCCTGTAACTAAATGTGTACGAATAGCGGGGTTCCATTGTATTTCAATTTACAGCATAATAGACAAAATTCACACAAAAAATATTTTATCACTTTTAAGAAAAAAACGCTGAATTTGTAAGCATTAAAATGTAAACAAAGAACTCAACGTTTTAAGGTAAATATTTTCCGTAGAAAATATGAATTATTCACACTATTTCAGTGAAAAATGGCAACTGCAAAAAAGGAAACTATTGATTTCTATTATTACTAACTATCACAAATAAAGAGAAACAAAACGAAATTTTAATATTTACTGTTACTAAAGATAAAATAAAAGTTGAGATGCCTAAACAAGAACTATAGTAAATATTCAAAATCAAGTATAGGGAAATAAAAATAAAAGAGTTTTGAGATAACTATTTATAGTTTCGTCACGTAGACGCATGCTTGTCCCATGAGAATAAATTCTACTCTGTTTATTACAAGGAATAGACATAAACAGAACTTCAATATCTAGGTCGAAAGATATGAAAGAATATATGGAGAAACGTAGAGGCCTCATCTTTCATAATAAACACATGTATTGAAGGATATTAAACAATGAAATTCATGAAAATTTTACAGTGCGCTGGATTTTTATCAAAATCGTGATGCTGTAGCATCTCAATAAAAGAACTGTAAAAAAGAGACACAATGTTACTTTAGTTATGCATTGAAAAGAACATACAAAATAAATGTGAAATTCTTCATCTTGAATACTTATTATTTCCACTATGCCCCCCCCCCCCCCCCAGTCATCTACTGTATATTATTGATGAATGTTATTTGTATCATATATTAATGTTTACTGTAATACTGTACCGTCAGTATATTTATTTATTTATTTTATTGATATAGTATGCTTTTAGTGCACTGAATCTTTTTTTGTGTGTATAGTGTCTCTTGTATTACTTTTATTGTTATTTACAAATACAGTCAACCTTAGTTATAACGACATTGGAGGACGCAGTACCTATGACTTTAAATCCAAGGTGACGTTATAAACGAAGTTTGTTTTAAAGATTTCACATTAAATTACATACTCTAATAGAGTTTTAAAAAAAACTAATATAGAGGCTTTTAAATTGTTTCTAAAAACATGTCAAAAATTGTTTTCTTCTTATTTTATTTATTTATTTATTTATTTATTTAAACTGCACTGATAGTTTTTTCTTTTTCTCTCTTTTGTTTTTTGCAAATTTTCCACGCTTTTCGATTTTACTCCATTTTTTGTAAATATTCGAAATTTATCTTTTATAGCAGGTGTTCACTTGGAAACCACAATTTTGAGCAAGTCAAAATAGTCAAAATATCTTGGGTAAGATATGAGAGGACTTAGAGATAATGGGTGGAAAATGCGTAAAAGCAACTCGTACATAAATCTTTATTTTTTAAGGGATGACGAAGTAGATTTCATTGTACATCAAGTTGTTGTGTCATTTTTACTCTTTAGAAGTCAGAAGTCGATAACATAGTAAAAAATGCATTTCTTCTCTAAAACTAATGCATTTTCCCTAATTCTGATTTTAGTTTTTTTTTTTTTTTTTTTTTTTTTTTTTACTTCTCGAAAAAATCAAGACATTTCGAAGTTTTTGCGCACACGGAAGCATTTTTGCACCGTTTTAATGAGGAACATATCTTTTACGAAAATCTTAGGGAAATTCTCATTCGACAAATATACTTTCTAATGAAAGGCTTTGAAAGTTGGTTTTCAATCATACCTATGCAACGTTTCTTTCTTCTTTATACCATCATCGACGTTTCCTTTAGTGTGATCAGCAGTTTTATTTCAGAAAAAGTTTAAACAGTATATCTCTTTTATTCAGCTATTTTTCCTGCTTAAAAGTGAAGACTACATTTGCTTTACGTTCGACTGTCGTAACAGAAGTATTGGGGTCCCAAATTGATGGGCATTTTTACAACTTCCGGTGACAGTCCGTCTAGTCTGACAATAGCGAAGAAGGCTATGGACACAAAAGCCTATCGACGAAATAAAAGCGATATTAATTTTATGGCACGGGATGCCTGCGAAGGCGAAAACACCGTGGTAAGACGGGAGCACCACAGGCAAGAGGCTCTGATTGAGTGAATCTTCGCAATGCCACACTCATAAAATCGCCAGCCAACGACCGATGGAAAGCGCCATGGTTGGAGAAGACCGAAGAAAAGGAGGGAGGTAAATTGAGCCTGAATTGGCTAATACCTCTCGACAAATCAGGGAAAAGCTTTGGTTGATTAAAAACCAAAGTCTCTGAAAAATATATCAGATTTCCCAGAGGATTTGCTAGAAGTTTTTAAATGAGATTTTCCCCTAAGTCTGGAAGATGAGATTCTTCCTGAATTTTGAATATCAGATTTCTCTCAAGTCTCTGCAATGAATTTTTATCTCTAAGCATCGGAGTTAAACTGCAGCTGCCGTCTGTAAAGTAGGCGCGGCAGACTTTTCGACGATGAACAATTCTGATGCTGTTCCCTGCCAAGGAGTACCGTCCGTGCGGTACCCGGCCGGAGTTGGGGAACATCCGAACAGCGACATAATGGATTAAACCATAAAAATTGGATAGAAGTGCTGCCCAGCTGGATCCAGATGCTGATGGTTCGTTCCCTGCGCATTTCCTTTCTATTACCTACACTGGTGTGCAAAACTTAAGCAACAATGTAAATTTTAAGCAGATAGCTATGAAATTGCAGAAAAAGAGTTCTTGCGATTAGTACAATGAACATGCAATTCTAGAAAGGTCATGCGGATGCAAATATTAGGAACAAAGCGTCAGAGGCAATGTGAGCTTATGCAAAACGGGTGCTGTTGGCGCGCGCACCTTAAGAGTACAATAAAAGGAAGGATGTAAATGCAATTCGATGTAGGTGCAAGTAAGTTTTTTCGTGAACTATGATTGGAAGATATCATCTTTACGACTTCACACGTGGAAGAATGATCGGAAAGTTGAAGGAGGGTCGCAGTGTGACCAGTGGAACTGAAGAGTTCGGAATCAAGAAAAGCGTCGTTTGGCGCTTGGAAAGCCTTCCGAACCACAGGTACAGCTCTCAGAAAGGTTGGCGGGGGCCAACCTTTCTGGTTCAACTTTAACACCAAATGTTGGTTGCAGCTAAATTTACCATTTTTTGGTGACAGGTTGCACAAGAATTTTTTTACAGTGTACCAATATTAAAATTTGTTAGCCAGCAAATTGCACCGGTTGTTGGGCGTTCACGTCATCAAGAACAACAAGACAACTGCAGTGGATGACCGATATATCGTCCTGCTGGAAAAAAAACCCCTGAACCTGTCGGCAAACGCCATTGCTCAGCAACTGTGTGCAGCAACGGGGCAGCAAGTGTCACGGTTTACTGTGGCCAGACGCTGTGACAAATTCTCTCTCCGCTCACGAGAGCCGCGCAGTTCGCCGGGTCCCCCTCTGTGGAGAAGAACCCGCCGACCGCCTTTTCAACCATTGTCCAGCAAGTGGGGACAGCACTGCTGTACAATACGGCCAGACGCTGTGGCGCCGAGTTGGACACTTCTGCAAATTAAAAGCGACAAGCGGGTCGAGCACCGATCGGCGCGCCTTCTTTGGTGCAAGCCGCCGCGACTCGAGACGAGAAGGAGAGGCCCAGAAATTTCGGCGCCGGACCCAAACCAATCCCGTGGAACGTTTAAAATTTTCCACGAATAAGAAATTTAGGGGCGCTTATGTACCCCCGCCCCTTTAGCGAAAAGGACGACAGCCTGGAACTTGACTGGGTTGTGGTGTGAGAGTTTTTGGAGAGAGGAGGGCACACTCCTAGAGAGGGATTCTGTATGTTGGGCTCGCCCCGGGCCGGAAAAGTCGAAGGTGCAACGCCTCGATTGAGTTGATGTTTCTTGCATCGGACTTATAACGAGTGTTCCTGCCGGAATCCGGAGGGACGGACAATCTGGAAGCTATTGTCAGGAACAGTATATTGTATATATTGTAGATAGAAATATTGAATTAGTCCAGAAATAAATCAGATAAAAAAAGTAAATATTTCGACTGTAGTCTGTACGTTGGACCTTGTGAGAATCCACACGCTACTTCTTATCAATCACAGGCCGCATACGTTACAGACTAAAAATAAAATGGTGGCAGCTCAGTGGATCCTGAACCCTGAAATAAAAATTAAAGGACACCATTGTCCTGGAAAAAATGGATTGAGCTACTCCAGCTGCGGACACCCTCGTCCAGTGGAAAGAAAGTGGAAATAACTCCAGCTGTGGACACCCTCGTCCAGTGGAAAGAAATTCGTGAGAACCCTCAAGTTGCGGACACCCTCGTCCAATTTAAAGAATTCGACAAAGCTTACGTAAGCCACATCGAAGACGCCCAGCCCTTGATGCGAGTGATCGCATGTGAATCGGCGAGAGAGAGGAATCAGTCCTGGGAAAGGAAGAAACCAGAAGAAAAAAAAACCAGATGATACGGATGCCAAAGAGCGGAATCATAGGCATAGGTGAGCTTGATTTTTCATTCTAGAGGCATAAAAAGTAATAAATTGTGTAAAGGTTTTTGTTTTTTAAAAAGCTAGAGTTGAGTAACTTTAAAATGTAGATAAATTGATTAGTATTTGAATTTTAAAGTCATACTAATGAAAAAAATAATTTGTTGCACAAATGCATATTGATTTTTATTCACGAATTTTATTATTTCAATCAGTAGGCAAATTTTAAGAAAAATGTGATAGAAGTTCTGTGAACGATTCTATTTTACTGTTTAATTCATACAAATGAACTCAAGTTATTAGGATATTTTATGAAGTTTCATAAATGAAGTAAGATTATAATGGTTTTGTATTAGGAACCTATTGTAGACGGGAAGCTTGAAATGGTTTTGCGTGTTATTCAATTTATGTTTAGTAATTAAGGGGTTAAACGAGAGTTATCGAAGTCTCAAAGAATTTGTAAACATTTCGCAGTGTTCAAATTATGTGTATTGAGATATTGTAGTAAACTTATATTCTTGAAATCATATTTAACTATAGATTTCACACATGTTTAATACACCGTTGTAGTTGACAGAAATTGCAATTGTTAAAATTTTTAGAAAGTGGGAAAAGTGTTATTGCCAAAATGGGAAGTTTCTTGTTTGAACTTGACAAGGATAGTTTGCGACATATAGCTTCGGAGTTTGGGGTGGAGAGGTCAGACTCTGACACTCGTAGGCAGATAGTTAAAGCAATTTTAGGGTCGGACGATTATGATGAAGAGTTCGCAAAATCGACTTGCAATCATTTGTCAAGGGAGAAAGAAAGCGGAAGGGAGAAAGAAGAAAGAGAAAGGGAGATGTCTATGAGGAAGAATGGGTAACTCATCTTCTCGGGTTATTACCCATTGAAATTGTAGAGATAATTATGCACGAGCCGGAAGAACGGGCCGACGATTTCGACCATGTTAAGTCCATTTTGTTAAATAGGTTCAAGTTAAGCCCCGAAACCTTTAGAACCAAATTTACACAATATCAGAGACGGCCGGGAGCTCCGTGGAAGGATTTGATATTCGAATTAAGAAGCTACCTAGAAGGGTGGTTAAAGGGGGTGAAGGTTGAAAATTACGATTAATTAAAAAACTTAATGATCGCGGATCAAATAAAAAGGCGCGTTCCACCAGAGATGAAAGAGCACTTTCTAGACGATTGGGGGACAATAGTTGACCCCGATGAACTAGTGAACAAATTGGATGAATATGAGGCGACGAGACGCATATCTCGGAAACACTTAAGTTCCCACAAAATATCAGAGAAAAAAATGAACGAAAGGCCAAATTTTATGGGGTAACCGAAAGGAGAGGATAATAAAACTGAAAATTATCAAAACCAATCGAAAAATTGGAGAAATCCTCAAAGTTCTGAGTCGAAATGGCGGAGTAGGGAATTTGAAAAAAGAAAGGCTCCCTCATGCTATGAGTGCCATTCCACTGACCATTTACGCCCGCAGTGTCCCGAGCTTAGGAAAAATACAGCCCAGCTAGTAAATAATCTATCAAGTTGGGAAAAGTTTGCGCCCTCATTTGCCCCGTACTTTAGTCAGGCGAAGGTAAATGAAAAGGAAGCTGTGATATTAAGAGATAGTGGGACAAGCCTAGATGTTTCTCCTCACCACTTAATAAACCCCGGTGATTATACAGGAGAAACAGTCTGGCTTAAACAACCCCTAGAAAATAATTTTATATGTTTACCAGTTGCTAGGGTTTTGATAGAAAGCGACCAATTCGGAAAAATAAATACCAAAGCCGCAGTCGTAGGAAAATCTGTGCAATTAGAGCACTATCTCATGAGGAATTTAACTCAGGAGTTAACTGATGAAACGAAAAGAAATCCGCATTTAATTAATGCTGTAGGGATACGGAGTCAAACTGCGATTCAAAATGCCCCCGAATCGGAGAACCTCGTGGAAATTACACCAGAAACAATCCAAAATTTTAATTCGGATGTAACAGAGAGAGAAAATATTCATCTACCCCCAGCAGAAGTCCAAGAGTTAGCCCTCGTAAAAATAAGTTCGGAAGAGTTTAAAAATGAACAAAAGAATTGTTTGGACCTCAAACCATTGTGGGAGAAGGCTGCGTCCGGTAAATCCATAGGATTGATAACAGAAAACGGACTATTGTTCCGAAAAACAACTGATCATAGAGGCATGGAGAGGAAGCTGGTACGATAACCATAACTAATTTGCTGGTTCTTCGATGTATTTAATTTTAAGACAAGAGTGAACTGTATTTGCAACGAAAAGATTTTATTTCCAACGAACAATATTTTTTTCTTTTTTTTAAGTGTGCGAGCAACGCACCTACAAAGACGACAGTTCTAATTGAAGTAAATGTTGGCACCAAGTATGGTGGCCAAAAAAAAACAAGAAGAGCGGCGCCAAAGCGCCAAGTGACAACATGAAGCAGTAACATGCCGCCACGCGTTGCATGTCTATGACGTGCAACACATATATTACAAACAAGTTACAATAAACTTACCATTTCGTTTTTTTTCTTTTTCTTTTTTTGCAACGAAATAAAATATATACAATTTATACAGAAATAAATTAAAATAAATATGTACAGAAATAAGGTGAAAGTAGATATATACAGAGAAATATACAGTTCTAGTTAGGTTATGACTTCCAGGGGATCAATTTTCAATGGGTAAGAGGCAAATTTTAGAAATTGGTCTTTTAAAGTAACTATTTTTAGTTTTTACAATTGCTACGCGAATTTTGCCATCCTGACCTGGAATGACTTGACTTATCCGTCCAAGACACCACTTAAAGGGTGGGAGGTTGTCTTCTTTTAGCAGAACCATTGCATTTTCTTTAATGTTATTTTTTGAAAATTTCCATTTTTTCCGTTCTTGCAAATGGTTCAAATAATCAAAGGACCAACGTTTCCAAATTTGTTCAACCATTTTAGTTAATTGTTGCCAACGAGATAATTTATTATCCGATTCATTTATTAATGGGGGTTCAGGGATGGAATTTATGGGCCGACCTATTAAAAAATGTCCAGGGGTTAATGGTTCCAAGTCCGACGTATGAGATGATAGAGGCGAAATTGGCCTTGAATTTAGGATACCTTCAACTTGGGTAACAACAGTCAAAAATTCCTCATAAAATAACTTGGCATCAGCAACAGTTCTTTTTAAATGATGTTTGAAAGACTTGACTCCTGACTCCCAGAGTCCTCCGAAATTAGGGGCTCTAGGAGGAAGGAATTTCCAGGAGATATTCTCAATAGCTAAAAACCGAGAGAGCGATTCATCAGGGAAAATAGCAAGTGACGCGAGCCTTTTCAATTCTAAGTTAACTCCGACAAAGTTTTTAGCATTATCGCTAAATAAGGTTGTGCATTTTCCTCGACGGGAGAAAAATCGCTTCAAACAAGCAATGAATGCCTGTGATGTTAGATCAAAAACTATTTCAAGATGTATGGCTTTAGTAACTAAACAAACAAATATAGCCACATACACCTTGTGCAAAGTACCCTTTCTTTGATACTTAAACCGAATATAAAAGGGACCACAAAAATCTACACCTGTGTTAGAAAAAACAGGATTGGGGTTGACTCGTTCTGGAGGCAAATCTCCCATTAATTGGTCTAAAGTAGTAGGTTTGTATCTAAAGCAAGTTACACAATCGTGCACTACCTTCCTTGCGATATTTTTGCCTCCAATGGGCCAAAATTCTTGACGAACGAAATGTAATAAGGATTGAGGTCCTGAATGAAAGTTCTTTAAATGATAATACTGGAATATGAGAATAGTCAGCCTGTGTTTTTTCGGTAGTATTATTTGATGTTTATTATCATAACTAATATTAGAATGAGCCAAACGACCACCGACTCGTAACAAATCTTCTCCATCTAAAAAAGCATTTAAAGAGCTTACCTGACCTGTCTTCACGGACTCACCGTTTTTTAGTGTCTTGATTTCTTTATCAAATTCATTTACCTGACAAATTTTAATTAATTTCTTTTTAGCTCTTTCTAATTCCTCGTTTGTCATTGGGCCGATTATTTTCATTTTGTTTCTAGCATTGGATATAAACCTGCAAATAAAACTCAAAATATAGATTAATTTAACATAGTTATTCGACAAATTAAAGAAATCAGTCCAGAAGGTATTTTCTTTAGTGTTAATTAAGCTAATGTCAGAAAGTTTTTTAAGTTCATCTTTGTAAGTTTGAGAATCTTCAAGAGGTACATCATCTGCGGTAGGTATACCAATGGATTCTTCATTGAGTTCCGGACCTTGCCACCACAGCGACAAACTTAAAAGTTCTTTGGGCGAAGACCCTCTAGAGATAATATCAGCAGGATTGTCAGATGAAGGAATGTGTTTCCATTGATGCGATTCTGTTAAGCTTTGAATTCTAGAAACTCTGTTTCCAACGAAAGTCTTTAGTTTATATGCTGGTGTCTTAATCCATGACAAAGCAATTGTCGAGTCCGTGTAAAGAAAACTTTCATCAATCTTTAACTTTAAGGAATCACGAACCTTGACTATCAATTGGGATAAGAGTAAACATCCTGATAACTCAAGAGGAGGAACGGACATCCTTTTTAGTGGTGAAACACAAGATTTACTAGCTATGAGATGAGAAGACACAGTATTGTCCTTAGCTATACAAATTAGATAAACAACTGCTCCATAAGCAGATTCAGAAGCATCAGAAAATCCTCGAAGTATAATCCTACTGGTACAGTTGGATAATACATATCTACTAATTTTTATTTCTTCAACAGATTTTAAACAAGAAACGAATTGATTCCATTCTAATAAAACGTTTTCTGGCAAAGGTTCATCCCAAGAAAGCTGTCGAATCCATAGCCTTTGCAGAAAAATCTTAGCCTTTGTAATGATTGGGCCTATTAATCCAAGAGGATCATACAGTCTTGCGATCGTTGATAATACATCACGTTTAGTGTAAGAACAGTTTTCAATTACTGCTACTTTGAAACAAAAAATGTCTTCTTGCGGGTTCCAAATTATTCCTAGCGCTTTGACAGCTGAATCTAAAGTCGAAGTAAATTTATGTTCATTAAAGTTCTCTGATACACTATTCAGTAGGTCATTGGAATTTGACTTCCATTTGTGTAGTTGCATTCCGCAAGTCCGAAGCATTTGCGTTAGCTGGCACTGCAATTCCCGTGCAGTTTCTAAAGTAGAAGCACCCGAGACAAAATCATCCATGTACACATCACTGAGGGTGATTTCAGAAGCGAGCGGAAATTTTTCCCTTTCATCCAAAGCAAGCTGCTTTAAACAACGAATGGCTAGAAATGGAGCCGATTTTGTGCCGTAGGTGACAGTGTTAAGCCGATATGTAGTTGCTAAATCATCTTTATTACTTTTCCATAATATTTTTAGTAAGTTTCTTTGCGATTCGTCAATCAATATTTGACGGTACATCTTTTTAATATCTGCCGTAAAGGCGTACTGATATGTTCGAAATCTTACCATTATGTCAAAAATATTTTCTTGCACTGCACCGGCAAGAAGCAAGTCATTTAGACTTTGTCCCGAGGTAGAAGGAGCACTAGCGTTAAATACAACCCTTAATTTTGTGGTCGAGTTTTCAGGTTTGTAAACACCATGATGTGGCAAATAATACGACCCTTTACAATTTTGATCGTTATCTACCCTTTCCATATGAGCCAGGTTTTCGTATTCGACTATAAATTCCTTATATAAATCTTGCATCATCGAATTTTTATACAATCTGTTAATTAACTGATTAAGTCTAACGTTGGCTAAGGCTTTAGATTCACCCAACGATCCTTCCTTCATAGGCATTTTAACTACGAAGCGACCATCTTTATTTCTTCTGTGAGTTTCTTTAAAATGTGACTCACAAAACTCTTCTTCCGAACTAAGGATAGTTTGATCTTCACTAATATTTTCCACCGACCAAAATTTTTCGATTACCTCTTCTATGTTTTCCCTTTGAGAAATTAAACTACAGAAATTAGTATATGACCCCTGATCAGTTGTATTTATATAGCCACTAGCGATATAACCAAACGCAGTATTTTGAAATATTAATGAATTTACAGCGGAACGTATTTGTTCACCCTTAACAATTTCAAAGAAAGTTTCAGCTCCCAACAGCATATCAATTTTAGATGGTTTTGTAAATCCAGGATCAGCTAACATAACTTGAGGAATTTCTGTACTCTCAACATTCAAATTTGTTGCCGGAACCATATCCGTAATTTTATCTACGACTAAAAAGTTTTGCAACGAAAAGAACGATCCATTTCCATTCCCTATGTTAGCAAAAACTTCAAATTCAATTGGAGTAGGTATTCCCCCTAAACCTGAAACCGAAATGTTTATTTTTTGTTTCTTTAAATTTACGTTATCAACAAATTGCTTAGTTATGAAATTAGACTGAGATGCACTGTCAAGGATTGCTCTTGCTTTCACAAACTGACCATAGATATTTTGCACTAGTACTATTGCAGTTGAAAGGAGAACACTTTTATTTTTTATAAACAGACAAGCAGATGAGGAAAGCGAACTTCTATCTATATTAGCTGATGTTGTTTGGGGAGAGTCATTTTTCGGCTCCGGATTCACTTCATCCGATTTCACATTATTCAATTCTCCGTTAGAAGAGTTACTAGAGAAATTCCCATATCGGTGTAGGAGATAATTATGCCGACCATTGCAAGTTTTACACAAATACTTAGATTGACAGCAAGAAGTCAATTTATGCCCCGAATTTAAACATAAAATACAAAGTGACAGCTTTTTAACCATATTATAACGATCCATAGCATTCAAGTCAAGAAAAGTCTTACATTTATAAATAGGATGATTTGATAAATGGCATATTGAGCACTTCGATGAAGAATTATTTACTTTCGCTACTAGAGCGCGAGTTTTGTAATTCTGAAAATTCAGTTTCAATTTTTGTGGCTGGGCGATATTATTTTGTAGATTTTCCAAAGTTTGACATCTTTTTTCAATAAACGTTATAAAAGTATTCCAATCAGTTAACTCATTTGACGTTAAAGTCATTTCAAATTGTTTACGCGATTCTTTGTCTAACTTTTGCAAAACAATATTAATCAACATAGCTTCACTTAATTTATCTAAATCCAAATCTAATAATTTTACAGCTCTTAAATGTTTATGTAACTGATCAACTAATGATCTTAAATCTTTAGCACACTCGTTATGTAACTTCTCAATCGACAGTATTTCTTTAATGTGAGTATTTACAATAAGTCTCTTATTATCAAACCTATTTTCCAAAGCTTTCAGTAAGGAATGAAAAGAATCATCAGTAGACATTATTTGAGCCGCATTTCCCACTAAGCATGACTGCAAGTAATATAGCTTTTGACTTTCAGATAATTGTTTATTTGACGAAATCAACGAATCAAATTGTGTTTTAAACATGTTCCATTCCTCCACATTACCCGAAAACTTTGGTAACGGAATTTCTGGTAATTTAATATTGATATTATTAGCTTTAATATCAGTGCTAGCATTAATATTTTCAACATTATTATGTAAACAATTATTATAAATACGTTTGAGGCTTACCTCAAGTTTCAAAATGTCCGACTCGATTTCAGCAAAACTATCTTCGGTTTCCTTCAAATCTTCATCTTTAACAACTTTGTAGTATTCGAAACGCAAACATTCGATATGCTCATTTAATTTGCGAACCTTTTCCAATTTAACTTCAATTTCTGTTATTTCGAGCTCTTTTTTACTTTCTTGATCTTTAATCGATGTTTGAAGTCTAGTTATTTGAGCCTTGAGTCCTCCACGCTTCCTGTTTAATGCTACTAATTCTTCGACCGCCATTATTAACAACGAAACAAAATGGTTCAAATTAAACTATTCGAACTCCGGCTCGACGGACCAGAATTTATGGTACGATAACCATAACTAATTTGCTGGTTCTTCGATGTATTTAATTTTAAGACAAGAGTGGACTGTATTTGCAACGAAAAGATTTTATTTCCAACGAACAATATTTTTTTCTTTTTTTTAAGTGTGCGAGCAACGCACCTACAAAGACGACAGTTCTAATTGAAGTAAATGTTGGCACCAAGTATGGTGGCCAAAAAAAAACAAGAAGAGCGGCGCCAAAGCGCCAAGTGACAACATGAAGCAGTAACAGAAGCAATTAGTTATTCCCCTCAAATTTAGAGTTCAAATACTAGAATTGTGTCACGAAGGTGTTGCGGCCCATTTGGGTGTTGCAAAAACGAAAGATAAACTCCTTAGGTATTATTATTGGGAAAATTGCGTGAAAAATGCGGAAGAGTTTGTCAAATCTTGTGATCCTTGTCAGAGAGTAGGGAAATCAGGTGAATAAAAGAAAGCACCGTTAAAATTAGTCCCCATAATCAGAGAAATATTTTCTAAAATTAACGTGGACACGGTTGGGCCCCTTCCCTATTCTCAAAAGGATAATCGTTACCTAGTAACAGCCATATGTATGGCATCCAAATACCCGGAGGCGATACCAGTTAAAGATATTAGCTCTACATCAGTCGTAGAGGCTTTGCTAATCATTTTTAGCCGATTAGGATTTCCCAAAGAAATTCAGTGTGACTTAGGGACATGCTTCACTAGCAAATTAACTACCACCTTTTTCGAAAAATATGGTATCAAAATTTCCCATATCTCAGTAAGGCATCCCCAAAGGAACCCGTAAAGCGTCTACTACGAGTACTTTGCCTAGAGTCGGGAGAAGATTGGGAGAAAAATCTGCCCGTGGCGCTATTAGCTTTACGCACGGTGACACATGAATCGACAAATTTCAGCCCTGCGGAGTTAGTTCACGGGAGAAATCTTCGCACCCCCGAAACTTTGTTGTTCGAAAAATGGGTGGATCCAGAGGAGGAAGAAAGCGCGGTGACAGAATACGTTTTCGAACTTATCAATCAAATGAAGCGTTGTTCAGAGCGCGTTTCTGAGATGCAGATAAAAAGAAAGACGTGATACGATAAAGACGCAGTTCAAAGAATCTTTAAACCGGGAGATCGTGTTTTAGTTATAGCAGCTTCTAAGCCAAATAAATTAACAGAGCAGTGGGTAGGACCCGGGATAGTAGAAAGTCAACTTTCGGACACGAATTACATAGTTAAAATGCCTGGGAACCCAGAAAAATCTCAAGTTTATCATGTGAACTTATTAAAACCTTATCATCAGCGCGCAGAATTAGTAAACTTGTTAATTAGTGAAGAACGTAAAGAAACTTCTGACTCTGATCTTGAAATACCGTACCCAATGTCAGATCCCAATATTTATGATTTTGAAGAAATTGTTAGGGATAGTGAATTGGTCGGCAAATACACGCCGGAGCAGATCGAAGAATTAAAGAATTTATTAGGAAAACATAGGAAGATATTTTCTAATGACCCGGGTAGGACACACTTGATCGAACATGATCTTGAACAATTAGTAATCAACCCGTGAGATCAAAACCTTACAGAACTTCTCCCCGACAGACGGAAATATTAAAAGCAGAAATTAAAAGAATGTTAGATCTAAAATTAATCGAAATAGGAGAAAGTGATTACACGTCGCCCATGATTTTAGTTGCAGCTGCAGGACGCGATCCTCGCCCTTGTATCGACTATAGAAAATTAAATTCAGTAATTAGAACAGAATATTTCCCGCTACCTAATATCGACGAGCGAATTGAGACAGTATCGGCAGCGAAGTTTATCACGGTGATTTATCTAACGAAAGGTTACTGGCAGATCCCCTTAAGCCTTAAGGCCCAACGTTTAGCAGCTTTCGTGACTACATTTGGAACGTATAGACCTCTTGTTATGCCCTTCGGCCTAGTTAACGGGCCGTTCTGTTTTTCGAAATTTATGGATCAATTACTGAGAGGATGTGATGAGTTTAGCGTCCCGTTTTTAGATGACGTAGCAATATTTTCAAATACTTGGGAAGAACATCTGAAGCATTAAGACATAGTCTTGCGTAGAATAGCCGATGCTAAACTCACAATTGAACCTTCAAAATGTCGGTTCGCACAAAACAAAGTTAAATATTTAGGGCATGAGGTAGGGGGAGGTCTGAGATCACCCGCCGAAGCTAAAATAAAAGCAGTAGTCGATTTCCCTGCTCCTAAGACGAAGACACAGATCCGGCAATTTTTAGGGCTATCGGGTTTTTATGCAAAGTACGTGAAAAACTACGCTATTATAGCAGAACCTTTAACGCGAGCGTTGAAAGGGAAAAATAAAAAAGAAAATGTAGAGTGGACTGCGGAATGTGGTAACGCATTCAAGTAATTAAAAAGTAAACTGACAGAAAAGCCCGTACTATACGCCCCGGATTATACAAAAGAGTTTATATTGCAGACAGATGAGTCAGAGAAAGGTGTTGGGGTTATTATGGCACAAAAAGACGAGAAAAATCAGGAGCATCCAGTTCTTTACTTAGGTAGAAAATTTACGGATTGCGAAAGAAAATTTAGCGCAACAGAAAAAGAATGTGCATGTATTATCTATGCGATAAAAAATGAAACATTATGTGGGTGGCCAGAAATTTCGGATAGAAACAGATCACCACCCGTTGGTCTGGTTAAAGAACAATGCAGGAAATAACCCTAGGCTTATGCGGTGGGCGTTGGCATTACAGCCATTTAATTACACAATCGTTCACAGAGCCGGGAAAGTTAATAAGCATGCTGATTGCTTAAGTCGAATGGATTAAAATATATATATATACAAAAAATAATCCAACTGTAAATATTCTCATTATGAAATATATTTTGCATAATTATAAATTAATTAATATTTAGTATTTACATTTTTGTACCAATTTTTGTTATTAATTAAAATAACGTTGTTTGAAGCTTTTTTAAGTTAAAATAATGGCTTCTAGTGATGAAAATCGAGCAACAAAACCTAACTGTTGCCTTTCAGATTTTGCAAAATATCGCAAAATCTCTTAAAGGGGGGAGGGCTGTGACAAATTCCTTCTCCGCTCACGAGAGCCACGCAGTTCGCTGGGTCTCCCTCTGTGGAGAAGAACCCGCCGACCGCCTTTTCAACCATTGTCCAGCAAGTGGGGACAGCACTGCTGTACAATACGGCCAGACGCTGTGGCGCCGAGTTGGACACTTCTGCAAATTAAAAGCGACAAGCGGGTCGAGCACCGATCGACGCGCCTTCTTTGCTGCAAGCCGCCGCGACTCGAGACGAGAAGGAGAGGCCCAGAAATTTCGGCGCCGGACCCAAACCAATCCCGTGAAACGTTTAAAATTTTCCACGAATAAGAAATTTAGGGGCGCTTATGTACCCCCGCTCCTTTAGCGAAAAGGACGACAGCCTGGAACTTGACTGGGTTGTGGTGTGAGAGTTTTTGGAGAGAGGAGGGCACGCTCCTAGAGAGGGATTCTGTATGTTGGGCTCGCCCCGAGCCGGAAAAGTCTAAGGTGGAACGCCTCGATTGAGTTGATGTTTCTTGCATCGGACTTATAACGAGTGTTCCTGCCGGAATCCGGAGGGACGGACAATCTGGAAGCTATTGTCAGGAACAGTATATTGTATATATTGTAGATAGAAATATTGAATTAGTCAAGAAATAAATCAGATAAAAAAAGTAAATATTTCGACTGTAGTCTGTGCGTTGGACCTTGTGAGGATCCACACGCTACTTCTTTTCAATCACAGGCCGCATACGTTACAACGCCTTCACAAAGGTGGCCTATTCGCTCGTCGTCCAGAACGCTGCATCCCTTTGACAGCAGGCCATCAGTGCCGCCGTTTAGAGTGGTGCAAGGAGTACAAAAACTAGACCTCTCATCAGTGGAGTCATGTCCTTTCTACGGATGAGAGTCGTTTCAGTGCCACTCGCGATTCTGGATGCCAGTTGATTTGGTTCTGTAACAGAAGATCGCTATTGTCAGGAGGTACTCCTTTCCCATGTGCGTCTGTCCAGAGGAGCCATTGGACCAGACTTCATTTTTAGCCTACTTTCCCGTAAAAGTAAAAAAAATAATAATAAAGCATGAAAGAAGGCTTAATGTATCGGAAAAATATCGTTAAAAATAAAGAAAAGTCAAAAAAAAGTGAAGTAATTAAATAAAAAATTTGAAAGTAGGGTTTTGAGATGGGGAAAATGTGTGTCTGTCGGTCTGTCAGTCTGTCTGTCGGTCTGTCCCCCCCTAATAACTTTTGAACGAATAGTCCGATTTGAAAAATTCTCTTTGCATTCGAAAGATCTCGGCGAGGATATCTCATTTACATATTTTACTTTTTGATTTGAACACTTTTTCGTTTAATTTTGAACAGTTCAAAAAAATTTAACATTACCGCCTATGGGCGAAAATGAAGCAAATGATGTAAACTCTGGGTACAAGATCCATGTTTTAATGAACAAGCTTACTGGAAGAATCTCTTGGCGTGAAATATCAATTTGAACAGTTTTTGTTCATTTTTAAACAGTTCAAAAAATTAACATAGCGCTTACGGGGAAATTTCAATCCTATATAAATCCTGACCTAACGGACCGATTTGCTTGGAACAAACTTTATCGGAAAGCTCTTATAACGTAGAACATGTGCAAATAGAAAGTTCACCCAGAACTAACGAGCCTATTTTCCTATAAAAAAATTTTATCGGGATTTTTAAGGATATTTCTCAATGAATAAATGAATGAGTGAAAGCATGAATTAATAAATAAATCAAGGAGTGAAAGAATGAATCAATGAATAAATTAATGAGGAAAAGAATGAATAAATGAGGGAATAAATATATGAATGAGTAAATAAATGAATAAAGACATTAATGAGTAAACGAATGAATGAATGAATGAATGGCTGAATAAAAGAAAGAATGAATGGCTGAATAAAGGAAAGAATGAATGAGTGAATGAATATGTATTATCCGTTGAAAAAGGTATATTTGAAATAATTAAGAACTAAAGCTAAAGGAGAAAGAGATAGCTAGATTATAAATTTGAATTTGGTGTATACGGGAAAGTAGGCTCGTATAGTTCTAGACGGAACTTCTTGTTATGAATAACAATGGACGCCCACATCGGACACAATTTGTTCAGCAGCTACTAGAAAGCGAAGATATCACTCGAATGGATTGGCCAGTGTACTCCCCTGCTTTAAATCCTATCGAACACGTGTGAGATGCTTTAGGGAGACGCATTGCGGCGCGATTACATCCTGCTGGGAACACCCAAGAGCTGAAACGGATACTGATTGAAACAAGGGCCCTCGTACCCCAAAAACTGGTGGAGAATCGGGTGCTGATTATGGGTAGATGATGCGAAGCAATCATTGCAGCAAGGGGAGGACATATCCTATACTAAGGAACATCTGCGTGCTATTCTTCCGCTTGGATAGAGAATCACGTGTAACGACATTATGAATTCAATTAAGCCTATTTTCGTTTGATTCCACATTGTATGAATTCTACTCATTTTTACGCAGTTATGCTTTCATCACCCTTTAAGTACAAAACTTCTCTCTCTCATTTCTAAATTTCATATCTCTCAGATGATTTTCGAGGAGTTATGGCAAAAAAACCACCTGTTGCTTAAGTTTTGCACACCACTGTAATTAGTATCATGGTATTAAGTTAATAAATCGTTTGTATATAATTTTAGATATTAATTTATACGGAATAAATTAATTTAATTTCCTTAAGATAAGTTGTTCTTTTTCTTGGCACCGAAAACACCTTTTGTTGGTCACAACATTTACGCCTTACCAATTTACGATTTCACGCGCCTTTTTACGTCGCGAGCCTGGCCGCAACATCGACTAATATAACTTATTTTTATTTACGAAACCAAAGCCCTTAACAATGTTTGATTGAAATACAAATACTGAAGAAACATATTTTTATTCAGAGTCTCTTTCTTTTAAAGAATAAATTTAAAAGAAGGACATATTTTTCGTTTCAGATACTATAGTGTTGCCAAAAATATTTATTCCGCAACATTTGCGCTTTTAAAGTTCTCTATCCAACCGTTCTATAAAGGCATAAATAACCTCGAAAATGCTCTACAGGAATTTCCATAGGATTATTTAAATTTGATCATGCGTCGTTTGATAAAATACAAGTGAAGCGCAAAGCCTTTCACTAGAAATCGGTTCAATATTCTCTAAAATTTCACCAGTAAATGGAAAAAAAAGGTCTTGTGAAGTTGGTTGACAGCTGACATAGATTATTTTTTCTTAAGTACATAAATAGTTCGAAAGTTTGATGCAGCTGTTATGCATACGTTTTACCTTTTTCAACTAAAAATTAAAAAATTTCGAT
Organism: Octonoba sinensis; assembly: GCA_038502835.1. Lineage (NCBI taxonomy): Eukaryota > Metazoa > Arthropoda > Arachnida > Araneae > Uloboridae > Octonoba > Octonoba sinensis. The sequence goes on from CM076599.1 coordinate 141,921,546, forward strand.
TTTTGATCGACACTTGATGCAAGGCAATGGATATTTTTGTTTTTATTGTTGTTATTTTCGGTATGCTAAATATAGAGCAAAGTGTAAGGCAAGCCGTACGACGCTTAACATGATTTTTTAATGCTTTCAATGAAAGGTGCACAAATGCCAAGTTTTGTTACGGTCAAAAACGGCACAGAACAGTGAACAATTTGCATTAAAATGTTTTATTAAGATAACTTCAAATATCAAGAAAATAGTTATTTATATTTTTTGGTATTGAACAACAATATCCTGTCTAAGAAGAAAATTACACTCATAAATATAAACCAACTTTGGAAAGGAAATATTCACACATGTAGTTCTTATAATCAAATTTAAAAAAAACTTGGGTGGTATGTTGGGTGGTACTAATTTAATGGCTGCAAAGAATGGTGCTTTATCTTATCTTACTACGGTGCAACATGCGCAAATAAGCACCAAATATCTGGTCATATGCTGGTTGTGCACTTCATCACGCATTTTATTTTCGTACAGTTATCCAAGTAAAAATTCGCACAAAAAGTTTTTTTTAACTTTATTATTATTATGATATCATGCTTTTAGTAAGAAAGATCCTGTACTATATACCAAATATTAAGATTATAAATATTTCTTTTGTAATTTTCTGTATTGAACAATAATATTCTGTCAAAAAAGGAAATTACCCTCATAAGTTAAAATCTGCATAGAAAAGGCAATATTTACACCAGTTATTGTACGCACTCTAAAACCTTTGGTAGTATGTTGCGCAAAAAAAATGCTAATTTGCTGGTTACCCAAAGGATGGTGTTTAATATAATTTCCTATGTTTCGTTACAACACGTAAGTCATTACATTGTTAAAAATTCTAGTTCAACGTTTCACCAAAAAATGGAAAAAATGGTGAAATTTAGCTGCAACCAACATTTGGTGATAAAGTTGAACCATTATAATGGTTCGTAGTTTCACATTCACGGTGAAACTACACCATTGGAATGGTTCAACTTTAACACCAAATGTTGGTTGCAGCTAAATTTTACCATTTTTTGGTGACAGGTTGAACTAGAATTTTTTTATAGTGTACCAATAGTAAAATTTGTTAGCCAGCAAATTGCACCGGTTGTTGGGCGTTCACGTCATCAAGAATTAACCAAGTACAAAATCCCCCAATAAGATTTTCAATTGAGTTCTACGTGGAGTTCACTAGGCAAAATTAGTTATCTTAAAATTAATTAGGCTATTTTCACAGCTTTTTCTGATTATAATTCAGAATTTACATTTAATTTAATCATTATAAAAGAAATATAATCATTAGTACAATAGTTATAGTGTTGTATTTAGTGTTAATTTTATGTAATGTAGAAGAACTTTATTTAGGCCTAGTTTTTAATTAGATTTGTCGAACTCGATGTAAAGCGATGCTACGGCTTCCTTTGTTTACATTGCTTTCATCGGTGCCACGTGACCAATGACGTTGCTTGAATCGCCTCCATTGCTTCGTCTCGCCGAAAGCTATTCAGACATGCATCTGATAGCAGAAAGCAATGTAATGGAAATATGTATGAAAGACTGCCTTCAGAAAATGACAAAAGATCGACAGACTTGAAAAATGTACCCACATCAAGTATTATTATAAATGATTTATTACACAAAGGACGTAGGGGTAAAAACATATGCATATGGTGTGCGAAAAATAAACGGGAAAAACGTTGCGCCACAAGAAAATATATGCCCCACCCCTCATTTATAGAAAGGATAAGAAGTATGAATAAAATGCATTCAATGGAAGTATTATCCTCGGAAAAAGTTTAAGACTCGCTTAAAAATTCCACTTCAAAAAATTGAAACGACGATTAAAGTGCTGAAAAAAGTTATTTTAACGAGTGAGAAAGGATGTAAGAAGGGAGGTAAATGCATCGAGGCGGGAAGCATTTTCTTTTTCCTTTTTACAGAAATGAGTGATTCGATGACATTATGCTACTAACTTAGAAAAACAGTTAGTAAGGAAAAAAGTAACAAAAACACAGATGATAAAAATTTCAAATACATGACAAACTAAGAAAGTGGAAAACCACACTGCTCCATGAACTCACTTCGCATTTTTTTTTTTTTTTTTTTGATAAAAGCTTAGTAATTACTTTAGTTTACGCTAACGTTACTTAAATAGGTAAAAAGGTTTAGATGAAATGCGTTAAGAGGAAGAAAAATTGCAGTAAAATACATTTTACCGTGAACCATGTTTAATCGATGAAAATTCCAAAAATATTTATATAAGGTGTAACATTAAGTTGGAAAGAGAAAAAATGCTTCAACAAGGGCGAAAGAAAACTCTATCCTGTAACACGTCCTAAAACGGCTTCCAGTACAGATCATTGACTCTCAGCTTATTTATTAATTTAATATCACGCTATACATCTTAATTTATTAATTTAACTCTTTACTTTAATATGAACAATACAGGTGTATTTATTAATTTTATTAATATTATGTACATTAATATTTTATCGAGTCTATTTTGAAGTGGGGTGTTACACTAAAAATACACTACACTAAAAATAATTACCCCCGAAAAAATGCAATTATTTTTAATGTAAATATTTTTTAAAAATACAAGACGAGCAGAGTAATTTAAAGCGTACATAATTATTAGTCCTGTAAATAATGAATTTCATGCTTAATTTATATAATCTGAAGTACTAATCCGCAAAATATTGTCCTTGCAGCAAATTTAGCGAGTCGATGAAAACATCCAACTTATAGCCAATTGGATGTTTTTCATCTAGAAGTTCACTCTAGACACTCACTCTATGGTTCTCATTCTGTGGCCTGCTGGCCGCAGATTGAGATCCATTGCTCCGGAACTTCTTAAGTCTTCAAACGGACTGTGCATGAAACAATTTTTCGTTTGCATCATCCTTATTCGAAAACAAATCACTGTAAACACGAGCTCATTCGCGAACAAATTGTCATAAAGTTAAAACTTTTATCTACATTTACTCACAAGAAGTACAGTAGTGGCTACAATACTCACAATCAAATCCCTGAATTCATTCAAGAGGTAGGGAAGGATCAAAAGTTAAAACATTTTAAAAGTTTACAATTACCCCCAACTGACCCTGCTACCATTTCAAGTAAAAAGTAAAAGAAATAGTAAAAACAAATTATTTATATATGCTCTCCTCTAATACACTTTAAAATCTTATTAATACATTGATAAAAAGTGAACATACCTTTTAAAATTTAACAGTTTTGGAAAAATCCTTAATGGCTAGTTTTTTTTTTTTAGGTACATTAAATTTTATCCTAAGCATGTCTCGGCGCAAAATGCCTAGTGCCATTTATTTATACCTTGGTGGTTTACAATAACTCAAAATAACCAACAATTTCCATTAAAAAAAATTTAGTTATATGGAATCAAGGAAAATTTTTCGAGAATAGGTCAGAAATTTTGTTCGTCTCAGCCGAAATTTGTATTTTAGCCTCCGTAATATGCGTGAGATATTTAGTGTAATTAAATAGTAAACCAAACGTAATGAGCAAAATGTTCGTTTTAGCAGTGATTACGTATTAACCGTGTTCGTATTAAGAAAGTTCAACTGTATTTCGATTTCTTATACATTCGTCACTTTCTGTACCATTAAGTGCAAGACAAATATTGTAAGAAAAATAATTTTTTTTCTCCTGCCAAAATTTTAGCAAAATACCAAAGTTAACAAAGGTTAAATCAAGATTTTAAGAATTCAATGAGTAAAAAATATTGTACTACATGCCATTTTTGCAGTTAAGATTTTATTCTATAGAACGAGTTTTTGCGATGTAAATCGCGCTTTTTTTATGATTTATATTGCTTTTATGAGCACCTTTATGAGCATTTTTATTGTCAATAACACTTTTTTCCCTAAACTACATTGAAGCGATTTCAAATAAACTGCTTTAATAAACTTGCTAAGGGACTTTGTAATGTCTTTGTTTTTTCAGAATGCAGTCATAAAAAGCACTGAAAACATACTTAGTAAAATATTTTCATCTACGCAAAAAAAATCTCGATTAGTTCTGGACGAACTGATTGATATCGTAATTGACATTGCTTATCAAAAGAAACATGTGCTGTTTATTTATACATTGAGGGATTTAAACGATTATAACTCCCACGAATCGTTGCTCGCAGAAATGCAATAAAACATTGTTTTCATTTTTACAACTCTGACAGCAATTAAAACAATGTCTCTATTCTGTTCATTAAACTTACATTGAAATCAAAGGTCTAATTTATTTTAAGCAGTTGCTAAAATATGATACCCACAAAGCACATAAATAAATAAGTAGAAGGGGGAGAAAATAAAAACGTTCGCGGTGTTAAAAATGTGCGGTAATTATGACAGAACGTTCTCACATTAAGGGAAATAAATAAATAAATAAAGTATCCAGTGCCTAAGAATAAAAACATCCAACCACTGTGGAAAATTAAAGCAAAAGAAAAAAATTGGAAAAAAAAGAAGAAGAAATGTGACTGGTGATGGACATTATTTCTGAAGTTTTTAAGTAAAATCAAATTATCGCCTTTCAGACTAAAAAGCACTTTAAAAGCGTTAAAGAATATGCATGTTTTTATTGTTTAAAACTTAATTTCCAACAGCCATACATCATACTTAATTTTAAAAGACCATTAACAACGTGAATTGACTTTATTGCTCTTGTTTATGGTGAAAGTGGACGTTAAATTTAGCACTTTTTTTCAAACAATAATTTGATATTTTTGCTTATTTGCTTGGTTTTTCCTCTTTTGGTATTGTTGTGTAATGTTATTTTGGAAAAAAACTTGTATAGTAAAAACTAATTAATCAAAACTAACTTAAATGTTTAAATAACTAAAATGCTTATTTTAGTTATTTAAACATTTCATTGGATTATCAAATAAACAACCTAGAAAAGTCTTGAGGTATCTCGAAATTATTGAGACAGAGCAATATTCAATGTAAAAGAAGCTCAAAAGACCGCGAAGAATTTTATTTTATTCCTACTTTTGACACACTTAGACCTGCATAATAAATAAAGGCTCGCAAAATAAACAAGACTTTCTGATAAGTTTGAAATTATTAATTCAAGCAGTCACAGAAAAAATACTAGGCAACTAAATTTTAATGCATATTTGCAAAAAATTAATTCACAAAATATTTCAATTAGCATCCAGCAGATTTTTACGGAATTTCGAAGGATTCTTAACATTCAAGATCAATGGCATGATATACAATCTAACTACGTCAATCTGCTAATATAATTAATTAACAATTATCTTCTTACTACTTGTTTAGATTCTCACTTGATACGGCTATTATTTTCAATTGAAAAACTGGATATATAAATGATTGAAAGCAGTACGCTTTTAGAAAAATGTTTCCTTTTTTGAAGCATTATTCTTTCACATAATACTTTTTTTCCCTTAAGTTTTCCACAAACTTGAGATTTTGACCACATGCTACCACATACGTGAACGTAATGTTAGGAGGTGTTTGAAAAATCAATATCGTTACAAGAACATTTATAACCATTTCCTTCCTTTATTTACATTTATTTTTTTCCTTAAAACATTCTTGCTATTAATATACGATTTTTAAAATTGTTTAGTTTAATTTTATTTCCTACACAGATTGTTGTAAATTATTTATAATAACAAACTGATTTAATTTTTTTCAACTGTGGAATGCTATATGAATGAATACAATGCAACGAAGGCAAGACTGCATGAATATTTCTTTGATTAAAATGTTATCAGATTATATAAAACCCTTTGTCAAATGCCCTTCAGAATGCGTTTTCAATATCGAAAAAACACCCGATAGCAGTTTCACTGTAACCTTACCTTTATTACAAATATTGTTGGAATTAATATTTCTGAGAAACTTGACTCCTGAGCCCGAAATAGAAGTCAGAAATCATGTTATTACTTGTAGTATAAGCTTCAATGAGATATTTAAGGATTTGTTTCTTTATTTTAGCTATTAGGCGTAGGAAATTAAAATTTGAACATTGGCATCTGCTCGATGGATATTCGACGCTGTACGCGGTTTGGAAAAGACGACTAATGGTCAATTGTTGCAAAGTTCGACTATATACCTTTTGGCATTATGTCACTGAACAGTACTTTCTTATTTTATACAGTACTCGGTAAGATTGTGATTCGTGGCGAATTCAAAACAGAAACAAAGTATAAAAATTAAAACATTTTAAGATTTTTAAGGTGGCAAAAATTAAGATGTTCAAAAAATGTCAGAAATTCAATGATATGGTGATAATTTCTGGCAAGCAATCAATGTGCAAAATTGAAATCGCTACATTAAAATTCAAACGATCAGTGGGAAAATTGGAATTGCTACATTAAAATATAATCAATCACAGCGGGAAAATTGTAAACGCTACATTAAAATTTGATCAATCACAACGGGAAAACTGAAATCGCTGCATTAAAAGCTAATTTTCAAATCCGAAGTCCTCAAGATACTCAAGATTTAGTATTACCCAGTGAATCTTCTTTTTTAGGTACGTATAAGTATAAGGGAAACGCGATGCGAGTACACTTACACGTATGCTTATTTACCTCTGCCAACCTTTCTTATTGCCTGGATAAAGGAAGACAACCTTACTTTAGAGTTTTATTTAAATCTTTTACTATTGATTGGTGTTGATTTTTTTAAGAAACATCAGGAGAGTAATTATCCGGAAAAATTTTAATTGCATAGCATTTAATTAAAAATATACCTATGCATGGATGTGGGACGGCAAACCTACACGGTTTGTTTCATTACACTATTATATTGTATAAAATTTTCATTTTGGGAAACTCGGTGAAGGAAGGCCACCTTACTATAAACAGTAGCGTTACTACGGGAGGGCGGAGGGGGCGGTTTGTCACCCTTTTGGAACAGACACCCAAAATGGAGTTAAGAATTTATAAAAAATATATGCACTACAATTGTGATTTTCCCCTTTATATATGAAATATATTTAATATATTAGTAAGTACATGTTATTTGTGTAAAAAACCACTACCGGCCCCCTGTATGTGGTTTTTTTTTAAATTTATTCAGAATAAAACTTTTTCCTTTTTTTTTCGGTCGGTGGGGAGGGGTGACAACACAAATTATTATCGCACCAGGTGACCCCCGTGCCCTGTTTTAAAGCATACTCAAAGTGGGCAAGAGAGTATTGCGAAGAAAATCCATAAAATTATCAAACGCAACTAAAAAATGCTTGGTAATACGTTAAGGAATATTTTGAAAGAAAAAAAAAAAGCTTCGGAATTACATAGAACAAGTATGGATTTATGTCGGAACAAGTATGGATTTATCCTAATCTTAACTCAACTGGGCCACTAGATAGGAGGTCATGGCACACGTTGCGTGTTTCAAATTTTTAGAGGGTTTTAGGTGGTCTAAGTGTTTTTTTTGTTTTTTTTCTTTTTCTTGGAGGGGGTATCGTTCTGGGGGACGTTTGTCTTTTTGGGGAATACCGTTCTTCGGGGAAGGGGATTCTCCATAGCTTTAGGAGAACGGGCCCCACTATTTAATTTATCAGATTTTCTTTATCTGTGAAACCTAAAGAATCACTGGACAGCCTTTTTCCTCCCTTCGAATTTCAGTATTCATTCGATCCAGAGTCCAAATATAATCCAATATTTAACGATACTTTTCAAACATAAATGGGTTAGAAATATTTTTCATATTACATCCAATCAATTCAAGCTGTCGAGTGATTTGCAAAGGAGCCTCGTGGGGGTATTAATGATACATTTCATTATTGATTTGCGCGTACATACTCAATTAATTTACTACATCAAGGGGCTTGCTTCATTGCTATCAAAATGACAATAGGGACAACTGAAAATATCACATACTCATTCCTCAAGCCACGGGTCTCCAAGTTGATCCAAAGCCCGCCATCTAAAGGAGGGCGCAACCCTGTGACCTTCCACCCCAGTGTTGTTTGCGTCCCGCACCTTTTCCCCTTCAGGTGGCAGGAATGGGTTACCTCAGACGTTTCGGCGATCCCGCTCAACGTGGCTTGTCCACTGCCAGCAGGAACTCTGAAATATTTCCTACACCAAAACATTCTTAAATACTAGCCAATCCATCCCTCTACAGCAATAGTTCTTTTACTAACTCATATATTAAATAAACATTCAAGTTCATAATCACTTGGCACAAAATATCTCATTTATATATTAACAATATTTTTAATTAATTATTCAGTAATTAAATTAAGCCTTTCAGTTCATAATCAATTGACACATAATACTTCATTCATATTAACAGATCACTTAAATTAAATTTTTATTTAATTTAAAAAATTACTTTTAAATTAAATAAAAAGGTTTTAAGAAATTACTTTTATAATAAAAAGCAAAGTTACTGTTATTAATCATTTTCATAATTACTCCTTCAATGCACAAATATAATTTGCATCTATGTATTGCATAATTATCTGCTTTAATGCATAAATATAAATATTTGCATCTTCACTGCATAATTATTTCCTTTAAATTCATATCAGTGCCTATTTTCTACATATGTTTCTACTTTCTATTATACATCATACTTGAAATAACATTAGTTGAAATAAAACATAAATATTGTATTTATTCATTCAATACATTAATAATAAAAATGTAGCAATGAAGCAAAAATCAAAGTACAAATCCCCACGAGAGCTCAAAACACAGTACATATCAAATATTCATTCGATCATATAATTTCAATTATACATTCACTAAAATTTAAACTGATGCAATACAATATATCCAACCTAACAGCAAGAATCTAGAGTATCATTAAGCTAGAACAACAGTCAACAACGCAAATGAAACACGATTCCAAATTAGCTGTGTCCTTGAATAATGATACTGCTAGCTTTTACTAAAAGTATTTTACTGAACTCCTATCCTCCAACCACGAACAATTTTTCCGATACACGTCAACGTACTTAAAATCTTACTAAAGCTAAACCAGCCTTTTATAACAAGTGAATTTTTAAACCTGAAATAGTTGAATTAAAGGGTTCAAACGCAAAACAAGTTGAGTAGACATGGAATAATCTTTTAAAAAATGAATGCTAGAAGTGATCTAATTTGCTAACATGTTAGTATTTAGTTAGACACGAGAAAACAAGCTTTTAATAAAAAGTTTTTATTTCAATTTTTTGCTTTAAATTGACAAATATATAAGGATATAAATTTCTGAATGTGTTTACTAAGATTAACATAATGGACGAAAAACTAAAAAATCATTCGAATTATTATAATTTTTATATGGAATTAAGAATTTAATCACTCTACTTGACCTCGCAAGCAACCCTTTAATGAATTTCAAAATTACTCACGGCCTCCCGAAGGTTCGTCGAGTTCCCGGCGGTGGAAATGTTCATCAAAAGAAATTGTCCACGATCTTCAGAATAATATCCAAAAAATCTTGAAATCTATGTGCATATGGTAAAAACTCAGTTCGCAGCGGGACGAGGTACTATTACAAACACAGCAATGTCTTCGAACTACTTCTGTACACACAACATTAACACTTCGGCTACTTGTTTACACATAACACAAACTCATCCAGCTACTTGTTTGCACATAATACAAACTCATCCAGCTACTTGTTTACACATAACACAAGCTCATCCAGCTATTTGTTAACACATATCACAAACTCATCCGGCTACTTGTTCACTAGATAATACGAATTCTTGGAGCTACTTGCTCACACATAACTCGAACAGCCTTCAAGCTATACACAAGACGAACCAACGAACCTGTAGGGTAAAAAAAACTTTTAACGTTCAGCAAATGAACGAAGGGGTTCGGTTAAATGCTCCATAGACAATACTCCTATTTGTCGCCAGCAACAACATTGGCGATAATACTCAGTTCCTTTTCACAATTAAAAATATGAAAATCTTCTTATATATAAGTGGCTTATTCTGTCTGTGTCTGTCCGCGATAGGATCCTAGGCCGTTTTACCGATCGGGACCACATTCGGCACGGTTAATGTTTACGACCCGAGAAACGCATCGCCGCAAAAAATGAAAGTTGTGACTCAATTAGTTTTTTTTTAATTAATTTTTTTTAATTTTTCAATGATTTTTTTGACCCGTTTTATTTTACTTTTGCATTGTTGCCCTCATTTCCAAACATATAATTACAGTGGCCGTGTGAACAAACAAATCAATGCAGTTGCCATTGTTGTTGTCATAAATGTAACAAATATACTTTTCTCCACCAGACCCCTACCTGTTAGCCGAGGCCTTAGGATTGCTTACGCACGGGGAGAGGTAGTGGGGTCTACGGATTTTACATGCACATATCCCCAAGTATACATGGTGGTCTTCAGTGGGTATCGTACGCGCGACCTTCCAGATGGAAGTCCGACGTGCTAACCACTAGGCTACCACGACCCTGTAACAAATATACTAATAACAATCGAAATGTTTATCTCCGTTAACGTCATATTGAGTGAGGCTTCGCTGTATTTCAATCTCCGTTAAAAATTAATGTATACGCGAATTTAATTTAATCCTTTCTTTCTTTTTAATTTATTTATTTATTGTCTGCCCTTTTCATATTTTTCTTATTAGAGTGGCAGCGCTGTTTTTTCCCAGTTTCGTTAAAACTGTTGTTTTGAAAAGCATAATAAAATTTCCAATAAGTTCTTTCGATGATAAATATATATTTTTCACAAACAATTTGATTATATAGTAAATAAATGTATAGTAGTGTAGGGCTGTAAGCGAAGGGGCGTCCCCGCCACCTGATCTGGGTAATTCAGTTTGAATTAGCAGACACCTTTGCACAAATCATTTTAATGATGTGTGATGAAAAAAAAACCTGATCGGAAATATTTTATAACATTCGCCGTTGCTGTAAAATAGAATTTGGCGTTATTTCTACGCGTTAGCGAATTTTGAATCATAGGGCATGTAACAGAGATTTTACTTATAATAAACTTTTAAGTTAATTGGAAAAATAACAAAACAGAGCAATGCTAATTTCATTTGTCACGATAGACAGTAAAACTTTTACATGTCAATGGTTCGTTTAAATTTTGCAGTTTAATGTTTCAAAATGCATACTTTTTTATGAATGCATGAACTACAAATCTAAGCTTCTAAGTGCATCGAGTTATTTAACTATATTTTTATAGTTATTGCATAACTAAAAATTCCGTCTGATAATAGTTTTAAATATTTAATTCGGCTTTTTAAGTGTTTCTTTAATTCTCTAATTCTTCACACCAAATTTGAAAAATACGCACTTGATAATCGCTAAGCCAGTTTTAATAGTGTTTATCATAGACGATTTACTGATAATTCTGAAGACGAGGAGAAACCTGATTTTAGAAGTTCAAGGACAACTAATTAGAATCATACTAATTTCGCTAACGACTTTCGAATTAATTCCACATCTTGTGTAGCATTTTAAGTCTTTAAAGCAACGCAAAAATCGAAGATACTATGCAAAATTCATTCACGGTTCTTTGGCTCTAAAATTAAAATTCGATCCTAAGTATACTTCTATAACAGGTGAATATTCCACATAAGTAGCAGCTATGTATGAGATACAAACACTTGGTATTATTTATGCAGTAAAGACACAAAATTACTAAGGGGATCTGATATAGTTATTGCGACAAAGCAGCGATACTTAATCTGCGGCCCACTGGCCCCGTGTGGCCCGCGGAGCTGTTTTTAGCTACTCGAAAAAGGCGGTAAAGATAGTTCATAAATTGACAAACTGGGATATTAACTTATTCTTGGATACACCTTATTCGAGATATACACCCTAAAAAGCCACTTGTCCTCTTCGCAAACAATGAAAATTTGTTTTGACCGTGAAAGAAATAGTTTCTTGAAAGAATTTAGTAACCTTATCATAAAACAGGCAAAACCCCCCAACAATAGCTCGAAACATATTCTTCAATTGCAGGAAGGGGGATACAGCTCAACTAACCCAATAGTACAACTTCGATTTAGCGATACTCGATTTAACTATTCTCCCAAATTAGCGATAGGTCCCGAATTAACGATATCCTTGATTTAACGATAGCATTTAACAGTCTATAGACAATCGTTAAAGCGATGTTATATAGGATCACTTGTCCTCAAAGATAATTTTATGGCCAGAAAGGAGAAAATTAACATTTATTTTTTCAACGGGTACTTGAAACTAAATTATAGTTGAACGATAAGAAATAATAGTTTTTTGAGAAAACGTCATCTTACATAGATTTAAAACTACCCAATATCGTAAAATTAAAGGGGGATTTACATCATATTTTACGCAGATTTATACTGACCACAAAATATTATCGATATCGAGGAATTTATCGTTGTATCACATATTGCTACAGAGAAATTTTACTCAACACTAATCATATAGCAAAAATAATCATTTTTAGAACATTAATCCAGGCTTTCAAAGTATATATCAAGAAAAAAATACAGTCGATCTTTTATTGCGAACTCAGACCTAAACCGCAGAAATTAAACTACATTATTCCTTTAACGCTAAAAACCCCATGTAAAACCTGCTAATCACAAGCATGAATCAGATTTGGCAAGCATGTTTTCAGAAATTTAAGTACTAATTAGTTTTCATGAAGCAACATTTGAAGGGGTTCAGAGAAAATTAAGTAGGACAAACCAACCGGTGAATAAACAGCTTGTAATTTTTCTCAAAAATTAGGTTTCAAAAGATTTTTTCTAGATGGATCGACAACAATAACTCTGCAATTCCGAACTAACCAACACATGAATAATTATTAGAATCAAATTTTCGCATTCATTCACAGGTTATTTACCATTTTTGTTGTTCCACTTTTTATTTGCACTTCCCAAAATACCTGAAAGAATTACGGTTTAAAACCCCCGATTTTTTAACAATATTTACACGTATAAGTAGAAAATGGTTTTACTGTCACATATCAAATGCTACATATTAAAAAATATAATGATTTTTTTTTAAATAAAATTGTGCTTAACCGTATGTTCAATACACTGGATAGATTACCCCTAAGTCCATCTTGCAAACAATACTTTAGCGTGTAAAACCTCACAAGTGACTTTATAAGCAAGTTCACATATTTCCATGTTGGCGAAAACCCTGTATTTTACGAAGGTATTTTTTTTTTTCATTTACTGATGGGGAAAGGAACAATAATGAACTTTTTACCATTTTAAACCATACTCTGGTTGCTAATAACTCAATTTTCGTGCAATTCATTTTGCACGAAATTCAATTTCATAGGCTCAATAAAAAAAACTACATGACTCTATTTTAATTTTGGTTGATATTTTTGGAAATAGCACAAAATTCGGTAACGCTTTTTTTTTTTACCTAGAAGTTTCCCGATTTTTGCGCGAAATGGTCGTTGCTATAGGCTAAGTTGCTTCCGTTTCTTCTAAATTATCTTTGCTGATTATTTCAGTGAACAAAATAAAGGCAACTAATAATTGAAATAGTAAACTACCAATAGTAGCATCAGTCAAATTAATCAGAATTACTTTTTAAATTCATAAAATCCATGTCCATAAAAAGATGAGCTTTTTTTAGGGAGTCATTTAACTGAAGTTTTTTCATATAAACTCTAGGCATAAATATTCTGTAGCGCAACAAGGTCAATTTTTTGGCATCGGAAATGTTAAAACTCGTATAAATTAAATTAATCATTTCTAAAAGCTGGTTATTTTCGAAGTCATTACATGAAAATAGCATTGTCATTAAATCATTCATTAAACTTTCTACTTGAGAAATATTTTCATAATTTACACACCATTTCGAAATACGTGAAAAATCTAAACATCATTCCGTCAATTCTATGAAATTTTCAAACTAGCATGTGCAATACGTAGAATAGAAATCTAAAAAAAAAGGCACGTTCCACACACCACCACTTGTCGTGTCCCACATGCTACTAATGGCGCTCGCGAGTACACAGACAAAATATACGCGTGTGTAAAAATATGTTAACTAAGAATTATAGTTAATAACCTAAAATTTTTTGTTAGTTTTTCAGTTAAATGTTTCATAATTCTTTATACTTTTTTTGTAAATGCAGAAAATCAATTTCTAGCTTTTTCGGTCTAGCTTGAAATTTCTACTTATAAGCGCATGCAATGCTTTGATTTTTTCCGTTCAATGTCTTGCTGCTGCTTTAATGGGGAAGCAAAAGCTCAGGTTTCATTTTTTACCAATCAATGAATTTTAATCATCTCATTAAATTTCAAATCATTTCCAATTCATTAAATTAAATGTGGCGGAATACAGCATTTGACTTGTTACTTCGAACAGTATGTATTATTGTTCTGGTTGTAGTAAAATATTTTGTTCTGCCCAAACAGGTTTTTTTTTTTTTTTTTGCGAAACAAAACATTTCGTTAAGAATAAATCAAGCTCTTTTTACTTTACTGAATACTATCGTTACAGTTAACAAAATAAAAATGAAATATTCTGTTGGATGTACATAAATGAATATGTCTGTCGTCTATTAGCCCATCTGTTGATGCCTTGAAACTACGATTCCTTGTAACCACGAAACAAATGTATGCAATTTTGCACTTTTAAAATTGCTTTTTATTTTATTTTTCGCATAAAAAGTAAACCTCCCATCAGGTTTACTTTTGTTACATAAGTATATCCTTGTCCTTCTCCCCGTTACAGTTTTATGTCTTGTTTAACTTAATTATTTGGAAACAGTGAAGCTTTTCTAAAAAGTAAACGAGCACGCAGTCAAATTAGCAGAGTAATAAGTGTAATTATAGCTTTCCTTAGCGCCGTAAGCACGTAAAATATTAACCACCCTTCCTAATTAAACGTTAGTTTAGCTTTTTTTTTTTTTTTTTTTTTTTTTTTTTTTGCGTGTACAAAGAAATCTTTAAAGCTATTATTATATCAAAACTATTATGTGCTCATAAACTTATCGGATACACATTTATGGGATGCATGAATTAAAAGCATTTTTTCCCCTTAATGTATGAGTAAATAATTTATTTACCCATGAAAATTCGAACAAATCCCAAAAATATCATGATAAATCATTTACAAGTTATTTATTTCTTAACACACAAAAAGAGCCTTTCAAACAGACCGTTTGATTGACTAAGATGAATTGGGCAACAAATTATAACCATTTACACGTGATCATTGTGAAGGAAGTGATCTATTATTTCCCGCTAAAAGTTCTATTTCCCAACACTTCTATTCCATCAAAACATCATAAGGTACTATTTATTCAACTCACAAACACATTTGACTATGCTGCTATGAACAAGTTCATTCGGAGCCTTTTTCTTCCCCTCTTTTGTCTTAAAGACAGCTAACCTGTCAAATTGGAACTCAAAATATCAGTGCTCCTGTATAATTTCTCAATGCAACTCAAAACGACTCGTTTTTATAGCAGTAAGTAATCCATTTCCCACGCTTCATTTCCGAGAAATAGATGACATCTAAGTTTCTGAAAATAGATCCTTTATTTCTTTATATAGCTGACATCAATCAAGTGCCTCTTGGGCTAAAAAATTGTACACGTACATTCTTCTTCTGCGAAAGAAAAAAAAAGAAGATGATGCATGCTGAAAGAATGACTGTTTGTGTTAAGATATGTAATTATTGTTCGAAAATTCAAGGATTTCTTACTAACTAGCAACCAAGCACTTATTGGATTCAGGTAGAAAAAAAAGAAGATAATGCATGCTGAAAGAAGGACTGTTTGTGTTAAGATTAAATGTAATGAATGTTCAAAAATTCAAGGATTTCTTACTAACTAGCAACCAAGCACTTATTGGATTCGGAAAGAAAAAAAAAAAGAAGATGATGCATGCTGAAAGAATGACTGTTTGTGCTAAGATTAAATATAATGAATGTTCAAAAAATTCAAGGATTTCTTACTAACTAGCAACCAAGCACTTATTGGATTCAGAATTTAAGGAACCCAGGGAAAAATGGATGAAGGACAAGTAAGCGTCATGAAGCACTGTTGTGCTACCGCGGAAACAACCTGTGGTTGAACAATTACACCGTAAAAAATTCTCGTTTAACATTTCACCTTTTACCAAACTTAGTACCAAATTTTGGTACTAAGTTGAACCATTATAATGGTGTAGTTTCACCATGAGTGTGAAACTAGGAACCATAATAATGGTTCAACTTTAGTGCCAAATGTTGGTTGCAGCTAAATTTCACCATTTTTTTTTTTTTTTTTGGTGAAAGGTAGGACTAAAATTGTTTACAGTTTAGTAGTAAGTAGTAGTAGTTTAAAGTCGTATAATTTAGAAATTGCACGTTGATTGGATAGGATTGATAAATTACTACATTTTTCTTTCTCTTCTGTTTTACTATTTATGAAGTAAAAATATGTCAGTCTGCTTCGTCTTCGGTCTCTCCTTTCGCTAGGCTAACACCATTTTTTATAAAATTGAAAGCAAAAATATTTTATGATATCTTTAAGTATCTCTGAAAGAGATTTTTTCAAGGTTCAATTTAGTTCTTTTTTTGTTTCTATTTGAAGTAAACATTCGCGTAATTTCTCTGACGTAGCATCCAGCCCCGTTATTTCTGGGGGTCAAGGGGTGTCAATTGCCCCCCTGGCTTGGGAAGTATAATGTATTTTGTTGTTTTTAATGCAATATACACTGAACTTATACCCTTTGCCCCCCCCCCCTGTAAAATTTTTAAATTACTGACGTGTTGGAATCGAAGAAATTTTAACCCTTTTTTCTTTCTAAACCATTTAAAATCTAAACAAAATACAGAAAATGAGATATATTCAAAGTTTGTACAACAATGCTTTTATAAATTGTTCTAAACCCAAAATTCCATCAGATTCTATGTAAGATAGACTCTTAGGTACATAGTACAATAATATGTTGATATTTTAGATAAAATCTTTGTTCTTGTTTGAAACTTGGAGTTGTTACAAGTTTCAACGAGATTTGTTTTTAAAAAATTTTATCCACCTACATACTTTGAATGTATTTTGGCTGATTGTTCCTGCTAGATTCATATTGGTGCCAAGAAACTATCTGATCTTGTTCTTTTTAAACGTTAGTTAAAACATTGTAAAATTAGAAACACGAAACATTAAAGATTTAAACATTTAAAAGAATTAACATTTAAACTTACTTAATAAGAGATTTTAAATAAATTAATGAGAGATTTTCTCTTAATAAGAGAGTATAAAAGAATTAACAATTAAACTTTTTAGAATTAACATTTTGAGATTTTGTTGCTGCGTATCGAAATTTGCAATTAGTATAGCTTTCGACTCGTAGAAGCTACGATGTTCGTTTAAGTTTTAATCATCAGCTGTCGTAAAAATCTAACGGTTGTATATAAAACATTAGTTTAAAGTAGTGACAGTGAATATAATAAGGTGTTAGAATAAAAAATATATCAAAAATACATAGATCATGTCGGTTTATACGCGCCGAAAAGCCAAAACTATAAAGTTATTAATTAATAAAGTTATATTGTAACACAATAATTATTTGTTTCCTTGCTTTTATTCTAAACTAGCTGACACACCCGGCGTTGCGCGGCATAATATTGCATCATTAGCAGGTCAAGTTGCACATGTCCAAAATTTTGTTGTAAATATATAAAGAAAAATTTTCTTAAATCCAAGTAGAAGATAGGCAACAGTCCTTTAAAATCCCATTTAAACAGAAAAACTCCTGAAAAAATCACAATTGCCCTAAAAACAACAGCTTCAAAAAATTTCTTTTAAGCCAAAAATTAACATGAAAATCCATGAAGATACACATTAAAATGCAAACAACAGTTCATAAAAGTTTCCGGTAGAGTAAGGGCAACAGTAAGTAAAGTGCACATATATATCAGGATAATTGTTCCAAAATGATATCAAGAGTCCGTAAAAATCGCAATTACAATATAGATAACTCCACATCTAAAAATTCCCATCAGAATAAGAGCTGTATTGTTTTTAAAAATGCCCATCAGATGAAGAACAATAGTTCCTGAATATCTCTGTTAGAATAAAGACGTCAGCGAATTAATATACCCATTAGACTACAGACTTTTAAGAGCTGCTGTTCCTAAAAATTACCCACAGTCCATATTAATATCCCCATCAGAATAAGGACAGCCGTTCCTAAAAATCACTCTTGCAAAATCATCAAAACATTTCAATAAAATAGCACTTTTATAATAGTCCCTAAAAATGAAAGAAAAGCATTATTTCCAAAAGCAAATTAACAAGCGCATTTAAGTTAGAAAATGTTCAGTACTGAGCCAATATTGTGATAAATGTAAGTTCATAGAAGGAGACTAAATTCTGTCCAAATGGCACCAAATAGCTGGTACAAAAAGTAAATATATGCTGTAAAATAAATCACTTGAGTAAAATATGAAATATATCAAAACCGCTACGTAAAAGAGTTAAGATAAAGTAGTAGATCGCCAAATTGCACTGCAGTAATAAAAGCATAACGCAAATGCGCCAAGATGTAAACCGCGTATTGAATTAAATGACAACGACGTTACTAATAAGGATTTTTGGAGCGGTTTGAAAAAGTTACGAAGCGTAAAATAAGAATTTGAGAACAATTGACTGCACGGGGAAAAATCACCTCATGACGAAATTTTAAATTTCATCAAAAATCAGCGATATCGAAAGCCTTCCAACCTGGTAAAAGTATGCGACTTAGTCCAAAAATTTCATTCGTTTTATGTTAATCGAAATAATCTGTATGGCGACAAAAGTACTCTTTGTTTTGGGGAAAATACTCAAATTGAGCGAATTAATTCAGAGGTTATTTGAGCCTTGTTTTAAAATTCAAAAACTAATTAAAATAAATATTACGTGGGTTCTTTTGTTCAACGAATTTCAGAAAGACATCATCTTATGCAGTTATGCAGAAACATTACAGTTGTACATCTTATGCAATTACAAAAATTACAAAACGTAAAATAAACAAGAAGTTCCGTCTAGAACTATACGAGCCTACTTTCCCGTATACACCAAATTCAAATTTATAATCTAGCTATCTCTTTCTCTCTCTTTCTTATTTATCTTTAGTTCTAATTATTGAAAATATACCTTTTTCAACGGATAATACATATTCATTCACTCACTCATTCATTCTTTCATTTATTCATTCATTCGTTACCTCATTCAAGTGTTTATTCATTCATTTACGCATTCATGTATTTATTCACTCATTTATTTATATTTTCATTTATTCAATAATTTATTCATTCATTCTTTTCCTCATTCATTTATTCATTGATTTATTCTTTCACTCTTTCATTTATTCATTCATTCATTATTTCACTCATTGAGTCACTGAGAAATATCCTTGAAAATCCCGATCAAAAAATTTCATAGTAAAATAGGCTCGTAAGTTCTGGATAAACTTTTTATTTCTACATGTTCTACGTTATAAGAGCTTTCCGATAAAGTTTGTTCCAAGCGAATCGGTCCGTTAGATCAGGATTTATATAGGGTTGAATTTTCCCCGTAAGCTCTGTGTTAATTTTTTGAACTGTTCAAAAATGAACAAAAACTGTTCAAATCAATATTTCACGCCGAGAACTCCTTTCAATGAGCTTGCAATAGGAACTTGGCTCTTGTGCCCAGAGTTTACAGAATTTGCTTCAATTTTGTCCATAGGCGCTAATGTTAAAATTTTTTGAACTGTTCAAAATTGGACAAAAAATTGTTCAAATCAAAAAGTAAAATATAGAAATGAGATGTCCTCGCCGAGATCTTTCTAATGCAAAAAGAATTTTTCCAATCGGACAATTCGTTCAAAAGTTATTAGGGGGGGACAGACCGACAGACAGACAGACCGACCGACCCGACAGACAGACAGACCGACAGACAGACCGACAGACCGACAGACACACTTTTTCCCCATCTCAATACCCTACTTTCAAATTTTTTATTTTTCAATCTTTATTTAATTACTTCACTTATTTTTGACTTTTCTTGATTTTTAACGATATTTTCACGATACATTAAGCCTTCTTTCATGCTTTATTATTATTTTTTTTTACTTTTACGGGAAAGTAGGCTAAAAACGAAAAGCAACTAGTAACCACACGAAAAAAAAAGGTTTTCTCTTCTTGGCGAGAAAAGTATAAGTTTGCGATTTAATCTAAAAAGAAATTTCATTAGTTTTACTTTAGCAGAAATCATTTATTTGGCGACAAAAGTAATATTTATTATGGCGAAAACACGCAAATTGAGCAGATAAATTCAGAGGTAAGCCTCGTTTTAAAATTCGAAAATTACTTTGAATATTGCGCTCGTTCTATTTGTTCTACGAACTACAAAAAAAAAAAAAAAATCGTGTAGTTTTTTACGGGCATTTATATGCTGCAAAAATCGAAAAGGTGTGACGTTTCTTCGCTGAGATATTTCTAAAATTAACAGTTTTGCTTAACTTGGAATAAAAGAAGAATGAACTCTTCGAGGTGCACGAGGACCTGACTCAAGGTACCTGTAACCAAAATTTCGTACTTCTAGACTGTTCCATCTCGGCAGGAGGCGAGCGATACAAACACACACACACAAACTTTTGGTTTTATTTATATAGATACATAAATAAAAATATTTTATTTAAAATATATAACCCGTTGCATAAACGTATTCACGTACAACACACGGCCGTGTCCATGACACAGCCATACCCCACATTTTGTTTTTTCATTTATAGTTCAAAGAAGGAGAAATAGCAAGAGCAAAACAAAAGAGAAAACGTAATCTATTAAATGAAATGCAAAGCAAAATGCTATTAATCTTAAGGTGTTATCAATCCATTTGTAAAAAATATATTAGTTAGATTGTTTATGCAGTACAATGTCAAAGAAAATCAAATACAATTTGAAGCTAACTGTCTAACGTAATAAAAAGTGAGTAAGCGCGATGAGGGGTTATTTTACTTCGAATCAGCGTTTCGTAAGTTTGCTGATTTGCATTAGCGTTTGGAAATCTAAATTAAATTAAAAGTGAGTGTTTTCATTTCTAATTTATTAAATAATAATAGGGTGGATCGAAAATCTTTATTCCTATTTTCTTTACCCGAGAAGGAGTTCAAAATAATTAAATTATGTATAATATGTGTTACAATGTTACGAATGCATTAAATTAACCCCTTCCCTTTCGCTCGCGTCAAAATCACGCGCTCGAGTGCAGTAGCGGATTTAGGTTTGAGGGCGCCCTATGCCAGAGACGATATGGCGCCCTTTTTCTTTCGTAACAGTATATATATATATATATATATATATAGAAACATATATACACATATATGTGAGTGTTTTAACTAATGAAAATAATAACAATAATAAGAAAAAATGTAATTCAGGTACTACAAAAAATTGAATAATAAAAAAATTATTGTATAAGTCAACTGGGGACGCTTGTATAATTTATCATGGTGAATTAATGTTTTGTTTTATAATAAAGAGCAAAAAAATGCTACAATTAAATTTTGAATGAAAAATATGAAAAAAAATTTCGTAAATAAATAATATGTTAGCATTAAAAAAAAGTTTTTAAAAATCTTTTTGTTAGATATTTCAGATTTTAGTACTAGCCTGATTAATTATTTTAACAAAGAAATTCTACCCACAAAATGGTACTGGTTTTAGATAGTAAGAGCGCAATAAAATAAACTTTAAAATTTGGTCTTACAGTTTACAGAAAACCTAATCGATTTTAAATTTTAGTCGCCTTAAAAATTTTGGCGCCCCTCGAAATTTGCCTCCCTAGGCCCGGGCTTCACGGGCCTAAGCCTCAATTCGCTACTGCTCGAGTGTTCAAAAGTAGCACACCGAAACATTTTTTAGCAGTCTTGCAGTCTTGAGCAAAGAAGAGTTTGAGGGGACATGATTCAGTTGTTTAAATTCATTAAAATGGGAAATGTTGATGGACTACAATTATGTGCTGAAAGTAGAACCAGAGGTCATTGTTTTAAGCTTTTCAAATCTCAGGCTAATATTGAAATTAGGAAAAATTACTACTTCAATAGGGTTGTAGGCAGTTGGAATAGTTTACCGGAAGCGACTGTTAATTGCAGTGGGGTAAAAACTTTTAAGAAAGCTCTTGATGTTCATTTGGGGACTGTTAAATTGACTAGAACCAGCCTAGCTGAGCCCTGAGTCTGTTGCTGGTCGTCACTTTTGTACTTCTATTTGTATTTGTATTTTTAAAATATTCACTCCTCCCTCCCAAATTTTTTTGTCTTACATACTAGATGATAGTATCACAGTATTTATCTTATAATTAGAGATTAAACATTTTTTAATGTTTTTCTTGAAAAGAATAGGCGAAGCGCCTATTCTTTGTTGTTTTTCTCTTGAAAATTATCCGACCTTTAAGGAGTTAAATAACTAACTCAGTAGTCACACTGAGGGAAGATTTTCACTAGCCGAAATATTTAAACAAAACGAACTATTGTCAAACAGAAAAACTAAAATGAATATAAGTTGTTTGAACGTTCGAGGCTGAACTTAAAAAAAAATTTTGAACTACGGTTGAATTTCGACCGATGGGCGAACACTGATATTTTTTCATTGGTTTGTATCATGCATCAATGTACTAATTTTTTTTATAAATTTCTTTTTACGAATTTTCGGCGCAATTTATTACGTTAAAAAAATAATTCTGCAAAAATTGGAAAAATTGTTCGCTACCTAAAATAAATTTAATGCTTTATTTTCGGAATAAGATTTCTAAAAGAATATGTGCTAAAGAAAATCTTTTAGCCTACTGGTTCTTCTAAAAGTAATATTCTGACAACTGTTTTTACCTTCCCAAACTGAAACTCGCATAGAATATTTATTTACATTAGCAAAGCCCATTTTATTGTAATCAAAGAATAAATAAATATTCCTTCCTCATTTACTCTCATTCCAGATGTCTTGAAACCTTTATTTATGCTAATAAGTTACAATATTGCTAAAGCTCA
Organism: Octonoba sinensis; assembly: GCA_038502835.1. NCBI lineage: Eukaryota > Metazoa > Arthropoda > Arachnida > Araneae > Uloboridae > Octonoba > Octonoba sinensis. Next base: position 141,944,518 of record CM076599.1, read on the forward strand.
GAGACATTTTTCCAAGAAAACCGATTGACTTGCTACGCAACCTGTCATCTTCTCTTATATCTCTTCGTCATAAATTTCCCTGGAAACAGAAGCGCAATCAATATATTAATAGTGATGAAACTTTAACTTCTAAATCATTTATGAATTCTAGTCAAAGCGCTTAAATCCCTAGCGCAATTTTATTTTAAACAGAAGACAGCTAACTTCTGCCTAAGCTCTTTTGCATTTGCAACGTCATTGAAAGAAACTTTAATATAAAATGCCGATTCAGGATAATGTCCTTTTCTTCTTTTCCCGATAAATGAAATTGTTGTCTTTCGTTTTGACAAAATGTCTTTTTTCGATGTGTTGTCCTTTTGACAATTTCCATTTCAAAAAGGACTATTTTCAGGCATTTTCTTTCTTTTGATTTGTTAACTGAAACATTTTAGTAGATTCTTATTTTATTTTCCAAGAACAAATAAAGCTGTTGAAGTATTTTTACCCTTTGACAGAGCCGTCTTTTAAAACAAGCATACGAGCTACAGTACCTAGGGTTCAAGAAAAGAAAAGAAAAGAAATCATTTAGAGATAAAACAAGAAAAATGTGGGAAAAAAATCGATATATATATATATAATCCCCAACACGTCTTATTATTCATAATTCAATTACTATATTTCTTCATGCTATTCTGTTTCCAAAATATTAAATTTCTTAAGGCATTAGCAAATGAAAGCTTATAAATTCTTTGGAAGACAATAAATACATTCGATGCACTCATATTATAACTCATATATGAGTCGTCTAGTTTCAAAGCCAGCTACATCCAAAAAAAATGAAATTTTTCACGGCGGGCAAAAAACTAATACTATCTAAGAAATTCGAATTTCTAGCTAAGAGCATTGGGATAGACTTTTAACTTGCTAAAATTTTAACACACAGAAATAATTTTTCCTTGAAAGATATTTGGAGGGAAAAAAAGAAGAGCTGACAAGCATGGTCGATGGGGGAGATCTGGTTTTATAACTACCCAGCACATTTCATACACACTTTTTAGCATGATGCAGCCATGTAGCTGCTTTAGAAACTTAGAAAATTAACATCATATGAAGATTTCTTTAAACAATTAGAAAGTGTTAAAAAGTTGAAATCGAAAAACAGTGAATGTATCTGCTTTTGAATCTAGATGACTCATAGAGAACTGGTAAAGCTTATAATTGGTCTCCAGTAGAATTTGATCCGAGTCAATTTGATAATAACTTCAACTTTGACTAACCATTGCTTCTTTCCTGAATAGGAAATGTGTCTAATAAACTCATAATGCAGTGCTGACACTCCGAAAAGCGAAAATTTAATTGTATCATTTATTCTTTTAGTGAATCTTTATTGAGTGCATTTCACTAAACACATTACGAAGTATTATTAGAATTTCACCAACGACAACGGAACGATTTGCATGATCAGCACGATAGTTCGATTTCCATCCGGAATAATGGTGTTTTATCAATTTACAAATAAAATTAAGTTTAAGAGTTAAGTTTAAGTTGAAGTTTACCCTCTGAAATTAGCAAGTAGTGCGCCAGAGTTCTGGGAGTATCTAGCCTTTTTCCCTTTAACCGCTCATAATTTGTGATTCGATCGTTAAAACGTTCGATTGAATTGATCGGACGTGATTCGAACGTGAATCGAACGTGATTCGAACGTTAAAACGTTCGTTTCGACTCACAAAACGTTAAAACGTTCACGCTGAAGGAAATAAGCGTGAACGTTTTAACGTTTTGTGAGTTGTTTATTTTGTGTGCTTAATGGTTCTACAGCCTCAGCGACACAAGCAGGGTTTTTGTTATGAGTTTTATTTTATGGAGGAAAGTACCTTTGGAGAAAACTGGATTCTAAAAGAATAGCCCTGCACTTACGCAAGGAGTTAAAGAACAAAAGAGCAACAGGCAAATTATTGCAAGCAAGTAGATGAGTTTTGAACAACGTTATCACACCACCTTAGATCTTTAGAGCTGTTCATGAAAGTATTAACTCTTGTTTTGTAATTTGTCTTACTAAAACTTCAAACATCAACTTATATTCATTTTTCGACACGAGCTGTTTATCAGAGAGACTTTTTTAAAATCTAAGTTGCAGCAATATTCTTGATAGTAAATATTTTTCATTCAGTGTTGTAATCATTGTTGTATTAAATATATATTTTGATTGCAGATTAATAAGTTATTCAAATTAATTTTTGAAATAAAATTATAAAAGCATACGAATAATAAATGACTCCTAGAGAATAGAATAAAGTGATTCGAAGAACTTCAACACTAACAACAGTCAAACCGTTAAAAATCAAATCTTTTAGAACAAAACTGAAGCTATTTGATGTATTATCAATCTTATACAATTTTCCCAATACGATTTCGAAGGCAAACGGCTTAATATTCACTTAGAGATAAAACAACAGAGTAGTTATTTTTAGAACGATTGTTTGTAAATAAATATTCCAAACGGAACTTCAATACTGGTAAAGAGACATTTGTTCAAAAGAATTCTAAGTAGAGTTTTCCTGTAGGAATTGATCTATCTTTAGAACAAAATGATTGGATTTGGTCGGCTTTTGTCGAACTTCTTTAAGAAGTAATTTATTCTTGGGGATACTGGTGAAAAGGGTAAAACTTTATTAAATTTCACTTAATGGGTAAAATAGGAATCGGTGGATACTTCTATTAATTATTATGTTGCTTCATAATTTAGGATAAGTTAAAATTACTGAACCGAAGTTATTTAATGTCGTTTGTTTATTTGTTTCCAAACGAAAATATTTGTAAATAATTATATTAATTTGTGTCTTTGTCATGTATTTTAAGAATAGTATTAGTCTTGTAGGAGTTTTACATTGTTAATTGATATCCTTAAATAAAACAAGAATTCCGACCAGATCTCCTTAGTATACTATTATAGACTGAAAGAATTCCACATTTTAAACAACGCAGCCAGAATTTAGACGGACTTAATGCTGTTCATATCATAAAGGTCGCACATTTTGCTAATGAATTACGCAGATTGGTAGCAATGATATCACTATTGGTTCATGACTAGATTTTAAAAAAAGAAAGAACACAAGCCTGGATCCCGGTTGCGCCGCAAAAGCAAGCGTATCAGGTTTGGAGTAGTTTTTCTGATACACAAGCATAATATTAAAACTCATTGAATCAGTCACACTCAACCTGCAATCAACAGGTCTCATGCGGCCAGCCAAACTTTTGCAGCTGGATCTGTCAAGAAAGCTCAACCTTTTCCCAGGGTTTGGATACGGGCAGGTAAAGCCCTGCGGACTGCGAGAGCCAGTACGCTCTGTATTGCTAATCCTTTGTTATCAACTTTATTCCCTAATTTTGATTATAATAAAGCCCCTAAGAAGAGCTCTCTAAGTATAGCCCCTTAGAACTGGCAAGCAAGCTGTAATAAACAAATTTTCATGCAACTAAGCGATGGGGAAAAAAAAAAGCATTTTGTTTCTTTTTTGCAAACAATTGGAAAATGGTTTGCACTTATGTCAGATGAATTCTGTAACATTATCAAAGAATGATTTGTTTATAACGCACATAAATTCTTGTGTTGGGGAATGTAAGAAAGAAAGTTGTCATATGCATGTGGCTTGAGAAAAAAAGTGTTTCGCAATGCTGCCCTAGATCAACTACAAAATACTTCTAGGATATAATATGCCAAGGCCGTATCCAGAGGGGGGGGGGGCACGTTACCGCCCCTCCCTCCCGAAAATGTTTCGCAAAGTAGCATATATTCCTCCCTGAAACTTTCCTCAATATAAGTGTTCCAAAGTCAATACCTCCCCGCCCCCCGAAAAAAAATTCTGGCTACGGCCTTGTGTATACATTATACAATATCAACTGCAATCACCAAACCTATTGCTATATTTACATTATAAAATCTTCTAAGGCAGAAATGAAGTATATCTTGGTTCTTGGTTCTAACTGGGCGGTGGGAGGAGGAGGGAAAAGGGGGTAGTACATAAGTTTTCTCATATTTTCATTTTGAATGCAACCATACATCTAACAGGACTTGATTACCGCATGGGTAATCAAATCTAAAAAGTCTAAGTCAAGTGGGGTCAAGTCAAGTTTTTTTTTTTTTTTTTTTTTTTTTTTTTTTAAACATAGAGAAAAACATCTTGAAAAAGGCAGTCAGATACAGCCATTATCAAATGCTTTATACTTATATAATACAAAATTTGTAAATAAAATACTAACATAAAAATGTTTAAACGCCATCTGCGAGTAACGTATACCTTTAAACACATCTAATGGCTAACATTTGATAATGATCTGTCAGAAAGTGCGATTATTGTTTTTGAAACATTTTAGGTTTATTGTATTTATTTAAGTGGAGAATCATATATACTTTGTAAAATGTATGAGTAATTTTATTTTAAGTTATTCTACCAAGTCTAAGCAAAAGAATGTATGGTCATTGGTCAGTGTGGTTTACAGTGCATGAAGTAGTCGTTAAACCTTTCCAAAAAATTATTTCTAGCAAATTAGCTCAATGGAAAATTTCAGAACGAATATGAGACACAAAACTCTTCCGCCAAAAATTTCACTTCACAATAAACTAAAATTATTGAAAAGTCTTTTTTTTTTTTTTTTCAGTTGTTTTGTTGTTAATTATTTTAACATTCTTTACGTTTAAAAGTTAAAAAGGAAGAATTTTTCAGATTTGTCTTTGGAACCTCACTCCCAACCCAACAAAAGTCAAATATCAATATCTCAAGAAGAATCGAAAAAGCATTCTAAAATGCTTCTTTTTCTTCTTTTCATTCATTCTAATACATTCAGTAAAAATTAACGCTGAGCCGCGGAAATCCACTCAAGCTACTTTTTCCTCGCATGCTCAGGTGTCATGCGCAGAAGCTGCTTTTCCTCTTCGTGACGTCATGGTCACCCGGAATTTTCTCTAGTCTTGGACGCGGCCTCTTATACAAAGAGGATTTTCATCATAACAAATTAAAAAGGATCTGACTAACTTTCGAAAACATTTTCAAAATCTGAACACTGAAAATGATTCATTTATAATTCATTTACCGATTTGTGTATAAAAATTGAAAATATGATCCATTTGCAGGAAATCCTATCAATGAGGGACCGAATCAGTAGTGCATTATAACGAAGTTAAAATAGAACCTTCAAATTCTACTCGATTTCCGATCTTTAAAATAAATAACGTTTTGAAAGATATGTGTAACAATATGAAAATAAAGACATCTTCGAAGTAGCCCCCCAAAAAGCTATACCGAACTCATTACCGTTTTCTACTAACAAAGTAAGGAACAGGGCAGCGCCAAGCATGCTCGGCGCCTTCGTGTGATTGATACTGAATACCTTTTCTAGGGTTGAAAACAGTGGTGTAGTCCTGGAGAAAAAGGTGGGTGGACGCTTTAATATACGAATGTCAAAAAGTGGGGGTACGCTTATGTTAAAATTCAAAACAAGTGGGCGGACGCCTGTGTTAAATGAAAAAGGTAGGGGGACGCCGTCCCTCTGCGTCCTCCCTCGACTACAGCACTGGTTGAAAAAAAACCAACGTTTCTTCCGAAAACACCTAATGATTTTTGGGGTTTATTGTGGAGTATTTTTAGTGAACCTTTTTTTTTTTTTCTCTTTTTTTTTTCTCTTTTTTTTTTTTTTGCTCCGCAAGACTTTTCACATATGGACGGGGCCTGGTAAGGAATAACGAATACTTTACTTATTACAGAAACAAATGTTTACCCAGACAACCACCTATCTACGCGCTATACCCTGTAGATATCTAACCAATCACGAGCAGGATATCACCCTTATCCTCTGGATATCTGTGGCATGTCCCAATCATCCACCAGTGGTAGCAAAGGTTGCAACGTTTGGATGTCCAAGGACGTCTGGATATCCAGTCATTCCGCTGACATGCCAAAGATATGCAGGGGAGATTTCGGATAGCTCACAGTTATGCTGGGGATATCTTTTTCACGTTCAACGATATTCTATGCAGATGTCTCTCATATGTCATGTAACTGTTATTAGATGTGTATTTTAAATTTAATGGATCTATTTGAGATATCCGATAAGATGTTATCTGGAAAAAATGTTTGTTTTATTTTTTAAGCTGTAATCAGGTTTAAAAGTTGCAACTTTTTGTATCAATAATATAAATTATTAATGAATATTCAATTTTACAGGCTGCATGCATTTATGTAGACATTTTTTATGTTTTCATAATTATGAGTAAAATTTGTTTAATCAGAATTCTAAGTAAAATAAATTTAATAAACCAAGAAAAATATTGCTATTTATAAACAATTTTTAAATAGCACTAAAAAGAAAGCAGAAAAAATGCAGTAATTTTTGGTTGATTTAAAATAACAAAACCAAATTCCGCGAAATTAGACTTGTGGACAGTGGTGTAACTATAGGGTGGCAGAGCTGGCAAAATGCCACGGGCCCCCCGCCCGATGGGGCCCCCAGCCCGAAAGACTGCGAGTTCAAAAGTAAACCTTACATTTTTAACAAAATTATAAATTTTATATAGGTATTTAAATTGATTAAAGTTAGCTTGGGGAGGTCCCGCAATTTGTTAAAAGAGACCAAGAAAGTACTGATCTACTAAAACAGCTCTAAAAATTGTTGAAATATGTATAAATAAAAGACATATCTGTTGATACTTTTGTGGAACAGAAAGCTCGGAGAAAAGAGCTTTAATAAATATATCTTGTTAAGATTAAATTGTTATTTTATTATAAAATTAAAACAACAATTTAATCTGAACAAGCTTTTGAAACTTAGCTATAACTTAGCTTTTGAAAATTAAATTTATTAGATATTTAACTAAAATGCACAAAATATATTAGCAGTACTCAAGGCCGTAGAAAGAAATTTTTTTTGGGGGGGGGGGGGGGGCCCAGACTTTGAAACACTTGTATTGAGGACAGTTTCATGGAGGAATATATGCTACATTTTGAAAATTTTCGGGATTTCGAGGGGTGGGGGGGCCTCTGGATACGGCCTTGGCAATACTGTTGGGTAACTACTTCAGTGATTTACTAAAATTAAATTACAACTTGACGATTTTTTCTGGGGCCCCGTCCAATGAATTTTCAACGGGCCTCAGACGGTAATTACGCCACTGCTTGTGGATCACTTTTATCCGAAATTATTGTGGCTCGGGGTTCATAAAATCGGTGAAACCAACACGAATAATAGAAAAGAAAGAATTCAGTCGGGCACGGCCGTCGAGAGTCAAGCATTGCTAGGGTTGCAAGTTTGTCGCGCCGTGAATTCCCGCGATGATTTTCGCGATTTTTAAAGCTTTTTCCTAAACTCCGCGAATTTTAATTTTTTTTTTCTTTTTAAATATTGACTCACGAAAGGTCCTACTTAAAAAAAAAAAAAAAAAAAAAACCAAGGATAAAATTTGTGAGCACCCAAAGTCTAGAAGGGCCCTAAACTTGTGCCAAGAAACAATTATTTTTGGAAGCATTAACAATAAACAAAAATTTCGCCAACCAGCCTCAAATTTTTTTAAAACATGCAGAGTTTTTAAACCTTGTCAATACAAATATTTAAATGTTTTTAACAAAGTTCATAATCCTTCCATTTTTAACAATAGCCCTTAGTTTTAGGATGAAGAATAACTTTCATTGCAAATATGCTATATTTTATTATATTTGTGTTCTTGCGAACATTTCGCGAAATTTGCCGCGAATGTCCCGCGAATTTCGCGCTCTTTTTTACGCTACAAACTTGCAACCCTAGGCATTGCTGATTTTTTCATGGAGTCTGGCCCGAGGAGGGCCCGATTCGGCCAGTAATGCAGAATATTAAATGCTTGTATGGCTGAGATTAATAATTCCATTGGGGATAACAATAGGTTGCTACGGTGGCTACCCGAAAGCAGGGAGCCCGATAGATTGGGGGGGTTGGTTCCCTAATTTCTCCTGCTCCACCATCCAAAACATGGTTGCCACATTTCAAATCCCGTATCCGGTAGTTAGACACAGGGATACGCCAAAAGCTATTATTAATCAAACTAATATGAACATAGTTACTAAGTGAAAGAGCTAATTGAAAGTATTCACTAATAAGCTGAGTGTGTGCAGCCTGGGGGGGGGGGGGCGACAAAACTGGCGTTGGGCCCGCCTTGGCCCCCACGACCTGTAGTCGGGGATTAACTGAAAAAGTATTATACATAATATAATGCACATAAATTCAGTCCAATGTATTTTCATGTGCTTTTGCAACAAACATATCTTTATTTAAATATGTTTGTTGCCCCTTAACAATGAACACAATGCGCAGCCTTGAGATTCAGGAGAGCCCCGACTGTGTGTTCCGTATGGATGTGTTCCGTTCTGTAACTGTAACCAAGCACATGTCCTGTCAAAAAATAAACGGAGTGTCTATTGAACCGAGCACTCGGTTCAATAAGACTTCATTTTGCTATTGCGCCGAACAGACTTTTAACCAATCACAGGCTGGATTTCTTTCACGTGATTTTTCCTGCTTTGTTTCTATTTATTGTAGTAATCATGGCGGCCACAATAGCTTTGGGTGCACGGTTTTATTCGTATGAGGAATTAGAGAAATCTGTTTCTCAATTCGAAAAAGGAAATCAGATAACGTTCTGGAAGAGGGAGTCGAAAACATTAGCTTATGCAGCTAACAAATACAACGATGTAGACCGTTCACGACTGAAATGGAAATATTATACGATCAAGTACACGTGCATTGGCAGGGGGAAGATTGCATAAAAAGTGATGCACGGATGGGAGCCAGCAATCCAAGTATGTTTATTTCTTATTAACTAATTAATTTGCGAAATTATTTTTATGTTCTTGTCAAAATTCTCTCAACGTTACTGATTTTGAGAATTAACTTTTTCTATGTAGTTGCATGCATATTTCCTCCCCCCAGAACCTTTCGCCAAGATTGTCCGGCTCACATTAATGTGCTGCTGTCTTGCGACAGACAGTTCTTGGAACTAAAATCTATAAATGAAGACCACAGACATGTGGTTTCAGAAACCTCTTTTAATTCTTTACCGAAAGAACGTTGACTTCCAGCTGACTATCAGGAGAAAGTCAAAAAGTATTTGAATCGACAGGTATGTTTTGGTTTTTATAAAACTCAAAATTAATGTTCGGTTTTCCATATCTATGCTAGTTTTCCTTATTTTCGGCATTAATGTATGCTTTTTTACAAAATAAAGTATTATTCTTTTGTTATTCGCAGTGTAGTACATGGTTTTCTTACTATCCTTAAAAGTATTCAAACCTATAATTACTGCTCAAGGTATTGTTTTGCTTTGACATAGTCTTGAGCAGTGGTGTAGTCGAGGGGGACGGCGTCCCCCTACCTTATTATTGTAATACAAGCGTCCCCCCAAATTTTTTGCATTTTAACATAAGCGTCCCCCCAGTTTTGATTTCAATTGCTTATCTTTCTATGCATAAGTGTTCCCCCAACTTTTCTTCCAGGACTACACCACTGGTCTTGAGTGTTTTAGCTATTTCTGTATGTGTAGAATATTACATTTACATTTATTTTCCAGTTCGTGTGCTTAGTCTCGGGACTCGCTTATGAACTGTCGTCCAATATGACAGATAGCACAAGACAATACAAGAAAGATTTTATTACATCACAAAGAGAGGAAATAACAGAAATACACCCATGGCAAGGTGGGAATCGAACCCACGACCTCGTTACTGCGCGCAAGCAGCGGGCGGAAACTGGTACTAAGACCGCTCGGCCACCGAGGCCCCTGTGTAGAATTATTCCGGTACAGTTGTAATTTTGAATATATGTTAAGCCTCAATGTCAATTTTTATATGAACTCCATAAAAATTGGATATAAGCAGAAACACAAATTAAAATTCAGAGTGTTTTTGACTCTTCACATATCAAATGATATATGTATTAAAATTTGAAGAGAATTGCTACTTTTCTTACTTAAAGAAGTGTCTTTGAAAGTTAGCCTGCTGTATATTTTTATCAATCTTTAATAAGTATGGAAGGAACTACTGTGATATAACCCCCCCTTGGCGACTTTTTCGTTGGCGCCAAGAAACCGTCGCCAACAACAAGATTTTTATGTCGCCAACTTCAAACACAATACAACACTCTTGGCGATGATTATATCGCCAACAATGTTACATCATACACATAGCAAACATGTCAGGAAAAATCACTAAAAAACAGTAAAATACCAAAAATTGCAAATTATATCTTAGACTCAATATCAACGCTACTATGTAAAGCACGTACAGCATTTTTCAACAGCAATTCAATACATTAACGGATCGATAATTACTCGAAAAATAGAATTATTTACTTTACAAACACTCAAAGTTGAATAAAAACCCTTTCTTTAAAGAACACGCAATTTATGCCCAATAATAACTACTGCAATGATTCATTATTGAATAAAATGATATGCACTCTTTAATGAAAAACATAATTAAAATATCGCGCAATTCAACGCAAAACGAATGTTTATTAAAGCTGTGGGAATTTTAAAATAAGAGACTCCATTAGAAAATATATAACATTGATCAATTAAAGCACATATTACATCAATATATTGGAAGCCTACACTAAAACTAGCATAAAAACTAGACAACAAAATTAATAACGGTCATCACTTCAAGTACATTTTGTCTTAAACTATTGGAAACCAACATTAAAAATACCATAAAAACACTTCGTTGAAAGAACACGCATTTCATGCACAATAATGACTATTGCAATTAATTATCATTACATAAAATGACATGCATTATTCAATGAAAAACATAGTAAAAATATCGCGCAATTGCACGGAAAACTTCAAATACATTTTACATTAAACTAACAGAAACCCACTTTATCAAAACTAGCAACGCCCCTAATTACTACAGCTAATATTTTAGAACAATTGAAAATTCATTGTTTTATAACCTTACAAACACATAACATAAGCAGATAATAAACTAACAAAAATAAAGAACTCACTTTAAACCAGTTGGCTTTTCAATGTTAATCCCAAATAGCATCAAACTTACAATCCAATACGACGAAATGGTCCGAAAATTACCACTTTATTTTTCTTTGCTTTTAGTCACAATTAACCAAACTTATGCACTTATCAACCAAAACAATTTCGTACTTCAGATAGCACAAACTACAAACCACGTTTCCGTCAGATTCGAACAATGGTGCCTTAACAAACTAATATGAATTCATTTATCTCGCCATAATACAAAACAATTGAACTAAATTAATTCACTTTAACACTTTACATTCTTCCTTTATCAACAGGAAATATCTCCACAAACTTTAACGATGAAATTAACTACTAAAAAGCTACCTATTAGTTAAAGAGAACTTTCTAAAGGTCCAACCATCACACTCTAAAAACACCCATTGCATAATCATGGTTGCCACGCATTACCTCAGCCAACATCGATGATGGCGCTGGGGAAACGAAAAGATATCGCCAACCGAAAATCATTACAAATTGGCGCGCTAGCTCGAATGTCGCCAAGGGGGGATTATATCACAGTAGTACCGTATGGAATTTTATTACATTATGATTACTTTATTTTGCATTTGTTTCTTAAACATTTATTTGTTGTAGAAATGAACCTTATAATGTTTTAATTTTAAGAAATGCTTTACACTGTTATTACATTTTTATTAGTGTTTACAACTTTCAGTTTTCGTAAAAAAGGCCACGCAACTCATTCTGTGGAGCTTTTAAAGTGGTCTTTTCTCCTTCATTGCTGAGCAACACAAGCAGTTTCCCACTTGTTTTGAACAGCTTTTTTCCAGGACTACACCATTGCCGGGATGGGCGTCCCCACTTAGCTACGTCACAGATTAATGATGTGTGTGTTTTTTTTTACAAGATAAGGAATTATTCTTTAAGTCGGTGTACAGAAACATGGTTTTCTAAATATCCGTAAAAGTATTCAAACCTATAACAATAAAACACGCTTAAAACGAATTACTGCTAGGGTGAACTACATTTGCAATCTCGGTCCTGATGTATTGACAAATGTTATTTTTTTGTTTCAGCCAAACACACTTAATTCGAACCTGTTGGATAAGTCAAACACTTATTTGTGGTCCCTACCATTCAAACTTTAATTCAATATGAAACAAACAACCATCATTTTTCACTTTTACCAAACAGCTAAATAACAAATGGATAATTCATCAGAATGCCTAAACAATTTAGATGCCATTAAAGAGCAATTGTTCAGAAAAGAGTTATAACCGAGTATTTCAAAAAACAATATGTTTTATATCTACGATAATTTTCTCTTGATATGTATTTGTTAATAAATGATTAAAGTTATTTACTTTTAAAACTTTTTATTTCAGGGCCAGAAATTGTTTTTTCTTATGACTAATTCGAAATCTATAGCATTAATTTACATATGCGTTAGGACTTAAATCGAGCATTGTGTACTGTAAAATACCACGAAATTCCTCTTTCCCTTTTTGCAACGATGCCTTTAAACCAAGCTAATTTTAAAAATTTATCATTCTGATTAATTACAGCTCAATATAGCATGTGCATTGTGAACAATATTTTTCATTTATGCTTTATTGTGTAATTCCCAGGTGATAGATATATACTGAATTTTCAACAAGATTGATGTTTTAGAGCTCAAAACTTGTCAGGTATTTATGAAATAGTAATAATTTAACTTTGTGCAAGTAAACAGTAATAGAAATATAATTTCACGTTAATTTAAAGCACAAATGAGCATTAAAACGCAGAAATATATTTCGGGATTGCTTGGAATCCCTGTTTCAATGCGACAGGAAGCTTCTAGATGCAAAACATCCAAATGAAGCTCCCTGTCGCATTGAAAAAGGGATTCCAAGCAATCCCGAAATATATGTCTGCGTTTTAATGCTCATTTGTGCTTTAAATTAACGTGAAATTATATTTCTATTAATATTTATGAAATGTTTTATATTTTATTCACTCTTAATGGATTTATATTTTTGCTTTCAGAGAGTCATTACACATTAGTTCTAGTTGAATTTTAGTCCTGATGCAGATGTTTTGAAATTCTGCATCATGGTTTTAATTTTACTGGTAATGCATCCATGACGAGAGACAAGAAGAAGAATGCATACATGAAGGGGAAAAAAAAAATCTTGTTTTAAAGTATAAGCTTTTGTCTAGTAGGTTCTATTATTAGTCCCCTACAATTAAGTTTGCACTCTTCTACTTTTACATTTTATTTGTTCTTAATAATCTCTGTTTATGCTTTCAAAAATGCAAGTGGAAAAAAGTGATAACTAGTTCACCTAGTTTAGTCCTAACTAAACTAGGTGAATTTTAGCCCCATTGCAGAAGTTATACCAAAATGGATCAAAGATTTAATTTCACTTGTGGATATTTTTAAAAAGTGTTGGTAGAAATAAAGTATGTGTATGCTCTTGATAATATATTTCTGTGTGTGGAAAAAATGCATTAAAATATTTTTCTGAGTATAATTATTCTATAGTTTAGCTTACACTCTTATGCACATTACATCACTAATAAATCGTAAATGCCCCTAATTTATTCCAGTGTACTATATATAATATATATATTTTAATATAAAAATTTTTTATATATAAATTTTTTTTTTCCCCCATATAAATAAACTTTTTTATTTTTGGAATTAGATTGTCTTTTTAAAAGTAAATTGGGGTTTGGTTAAAAATTTTTTTTTCCTTCCCTTTTTCCAGGACCTTGGGGGCCAAAATTCCCCCAAAAAGGGGTTTTTTTTTAAATTTAATTTTTTTAAAATTTAAATTTTGGGCCAAAAAAATTGGTTTGTTTTTTTCCCCTGTTGGGGGGTTTTAATTTTTTTTGTTTTGAAAAATTTTTTTTTTTTTGGGGGAATTAAAGGGGGAAAAAAAAACCAAGGGGAAGGGATCCCGGGCCTTCTTTTATGCATTACTATGTTTATATCTTGGCAGATATAAAACAGCCACTTCAATTTTTATGTAATTTTTAATTTCTGTATTGTAAGAAATTTCAAATTGAAAGAAAAGTTGAAAATGGCTGGGAAGGGGGAGGGGATACTTTTTACTGGTTACATTTTTTTTTCACGTTCCTAGAGCCCTGTTTAGCAGGCACAAAGTCAATTTATGCCTGACAGTTTTGTACAGATAAATAAGTTTTGAGAACTTACACATAAATTGAATTGATTTAACTTTGTTACTACTCTTCCCTTTTGTATTATAGTATTATTTTCTTGAATAAAAATTCATGAAACACATCTTGTTTATTGTCGATACATGGTTTTGCATGTAATAAAATACTTGTGGTTAATAAATTATTGAGTAATAGTATTGGATTTTTCACCTTTTTTCACATTTCATTCATCATTATACACAAGTGAAATTCAAAATTTTAAAGGGGAAAAAACCTCTGTTGATATACATGTGCATGCATAACAAGGCAATTTAAACAAAGGCTTTATATATACATATAAATTATGAAAGGAAAAGAAAAGTATTACTTGATATGTAACCACAATAAAAGGTTTATTTTAACAAATATGTGTTGTATATTGAATTAAGCAATTGATAACATTCATTCAATGCAAATTTGTAATAGCATACTGTTGAATAATTCACATTTTAAATTGGCCTGTTTTTTTTTAGATTGCGCAGGAGAATAGGGCGACTACTCCTCCCTCCGGCCGGCCCTGATACGGGAAATGTAAACCTTTTTCCTTCCTTCAAAAAGGCAAATTTAAAGCCCTTTGAAAGCGGAGGGGGGGGGGGGGGAGCTCCTACTTAAATAACCCCAAGTCCATCAATTTAAAAAAGGAACTTTGTTCCAAACATCTTTCCAACTCACTTTATACCAAAATTATTGTCTTATATTAATTCTTTCCTTACATTAATTTAATCTGCAATTTTACACAAAAATAAATTTTCTGGTCTAATTATATTCTTTGTTTTGTATACGGATAAAACTGGTATGTAGTAGATACATAAATGTCGAGTACGATTAGACAAATAAATTACGGAATTAATAATTATTTTTGTGCCCTATTTTTATATTTATATATATAGCAAGTTGGAACTGATCTGGGGGCTTGCCCTCCCCCCTGCAAAAATGTTTTGGGTAAGCTAATGCTTCTGAACACATACGAGACAGTTTAAACTAAATTGAGTTTAATTATTGACAATATTTTTTGAATATGATTATAGATATGTATTGAGCAAAATTAAGGAATGCGCACTGGATACTGCAAAAAAAAAGAAAGAAAAAAAAGTAAAGATTAATTCAAACTAAATTATCAAACGCAATTTAAGAAATTATCAAACAATAATCAATTCGTTCAATAATGTTCCGATTTGGGATTCACGAAGATTCAATAACATTACCGCTACTGAACCGAACACCAAACTCATGTGCGACAGTTTAAGATCGGTTGAATAACATAACCACTATTGTACCGAGCAAAGAAATCGGTTCAATAATGTAACTGCTATTGAACCGAGCAAATGCACGGATTAGTTCTTTTAAAGTGGCGCTGTTGTCACTGTTCGGCTAAATAGCGGTGGAGCTATTTTACCGACTGTTCGGTTCAATAGCCACAGCCAAAAATAAAAATAAAATAAAAATACAAAGGTATGCCTTAATAAAAAGCAAACTATTCAAATGTTAACGTTATTTGGTACGTGGAAAAAGTCGCTCATATGTTCTTTTAACATCTGTAATGTCATAAAAATTTCCCAAATAATTGAGCTTTTTTCCCCCAAACAAGCTACGAAGGTTTGGCTACGGCTGTGTAATATGATCACTGCAACAAGGAGATTCAACCTTTCGAAGAAAAAGTAATATCGTATGTTTTTTAACCTTGATGATTGGTAATTTTGATTCTTCTTTTGGATGTGAACCTCAGTGGTATTTTTCTTTGATTTTGTGTTAATCCAATGACTGGGTTGAATACGTATTTCAGCATTATTAAATTGAATAGATCAAGCAAGTTTTATGGTAGCAACATTTCTGAATTATTAAGTAATCAACTCCTTAATTTTTAATTAATCCAAATAACTATAATTTCAGCTTTGATCTTTATACCAATCAAACTCGATCTTTTCTACCGAGCTTTTGGGAGTGGCCCAGTTATAACGCAGTAGTAAAGGCAGTCGAAAAACTGAACTAGCTGTGATAATTCAATTTATTTTTCTGAAGCTACACATAAATATACTTGGGAAGGAATGCTCTTCCACATTGTCAAAGGGGAATAAATAGTATTTTTAGAAATTTAAACTTTATTCCATAATTTAGTTAAGTTCCCCCTTTTTTAATAGTTCTCTGTACATATAGAGAAATTCAAACAATTCATAACAAAAGTCATATAAATGCATATCATTGAAGATCTATTTTATAAAATGTTTTATTTCATTATTGTATGAAAGTATCGAGATATATAAAATTAATAATTCTTGGTAATATACAGTATGTAATAAGTGTTGACGCTAGAACTAAAGTACTGCTTGATTTTTGGCCGAAAACATGCTGCTAAGGACATTTAATAAAATAAAAGGCAGTGCATTTTGGGATTGCAAATTTTGTAATGCATCCACTTTGGGACACCTAAATAAGATCCCTACTAAAATTCAACATAGAACAAAATTTTGTTTTTAAAATAGAGATCTATGCAGCATTGGAAGTTTCCATGGACAAAACTAATTAACTTTATGAGGTCAAGAGTCAAAGAAAAGTAATGATGCAGGGATAACTTTAATCTTGCATAATCAAGACAGGGGCGGAAGTGATAGTCAGAAATGGCAGTTAAAAAAATTAATAAATTACAAACTGAAGCAACTTAAAAGTAAACAATAAGGTATTTTGAAAAGATGACATAGTGCTTCTAAAGGGCAATGTTGTTAAACTACGTTAGCAGGGATCACGCGAGGGAAAACTCAGGTCCATTTTCGGATCATTCACACAATTCCAGTTAATCAAAATGGAGCCTTCACAAAATTCTAATCAATCAAAACAGGCCCTTGATAAAATTTGGGAACTACCAAATAGTACTTTTACAGAAGTATTTATGAAATAAGTGACAAAAAAAAAAAAAAAAAAATTAATTTTGTCACCCCTATATTTAAGTTTTATATTTTTAGAAAACTATTTGATTTTTTACAAAAATCTTTTTTAAAACTACCAAAAAACGGACCTTGTTAGTTAAACTATGTTGAACTAATGACATAAAACAGTGAGTTTATAGCAAAGCTTGTGACTGTCCTAATTGGTATGAAATGAACATTAGCCACATTGCTATGTAAAACTAATCTTTATAATATATATATAGTATACATTTTTATTTTACCTATTTATTTATTTCTTCATTTTTCCTTGTAGTAATATAAAGTAACTTACAAGACACTGATTCTTGGTAATAGACAGTACAGGATCAGAGGAGAACTCATCAGAGTCATGTTAGAATGAAACTAGATCAGCTTGAAATTTTGTTTTTGCATGATTCCAAAGAATATTTAGAGGAATGTGCTATCTTATTGAACAAACAATGGAAAAGAAGCTTCTCTGCTAGGTAAATACCAATAGTTTTGTTGCTTATATTATTTTATACTTTTTAATTTTTTTTTTTAAATATTTTTTTAGGTAAC
Source organism: Octonoba sinensis (assembly GCA_038502835.1). Lineage (NCBI taxonomy): Eukaryota > Metazoa > Arthropoda > Arachnida > Araneae > Uloboridae > Octonoba > Octonoba sinensis. The sequence goes on from CM076599.1 coordinate 141,962,179, forward strand.
TTGTAGGTACTGTACATTTTGAAATAACTGATTTTCACAGTTTCAGTATAGGTATATTTTAACTTGGTTTTAAAATCTTGACAACTATTTAAACATGAGTATTTTTTTATGTGAGAGCAATTTCTTTCCTTCTTATTTCTTTTCTTTCCTTTTTGAAGTAACTTAGTAAATTTTATAAAATTTAACTTTTTAGCTAATCAGTTGTCAAGTAATAAATAGCAAATCAGTTGAATAATTGAAGGATTTACCTAAATATATAGATCTAGGGATCATTCATAAATGACGTCACGCTACGAGGAGGGGAGGGGGGTTCGTGAAATTGTGACAAAGTGTGACGAGGGGAGGGGGTAACAAGAAGTGTGACATCATGCATTATGCAACATAGTGTGACGTGTGACAAGGGGGGGGAGGGTCCACTGAAGTGTGACATATTGTGACAAAGGGGGGAGGGGGTCAAATATATGGGGAAAAAGCGTGATGTCATTTTTTTGTTTGTAAAATCATGCTTTTGACTGAATTGGTTTCTTTGTAACTTTCATTACATGTTCATTTAAGTTCTTGTAGAGTGTGGTTATGTTTCTTTCCTCAACTGAAAGCAAAAAAAAAGTTTATTTGTAAAAATATCCTCTTGCTTATCCTCTAAAGTTAAGAAAAAGTATGTAGACAATTATCCACCTAAACGAGCAGTATTCAAACTGGGCTCTGTGGGCCATGAACAAGTATTACTTTATATAAGTTAACCACTTAGTAATAAATCAGTAGTACTATTTTTAAAAATTCAATAATCTTGATACAGATGGATAGTTATAAAAATGTAGCCATGATTATAATTTTTAAATTTTGCTATGTAACTGTTACATTGCAATCGTTGCGGTGAAGTCAATTCATTGCTATCTCATATTTGCAAATCACAACCACAGTAGGGTTAAATCATACAAGTACTGTTGCATTTATTTTGACATCCTCTTTTGTGTATGGATATGCTTTTTGGTTATCATTATATGAACTATGTAAACGTAAGTATTTTATATTTGAAATTTTCTGATAGACAAATACAAGTACGGTAGAACCTCGATTTTCAGGACATCAACCATATGGCCAGTTTTTCTTACATAAATCGGATTCGGTTTTTGGGTAAAATTTTTGTGAGTTGAAAATCAAACAAGGCTTAAGGATTTATTTTATTTTCTTCACTTCAGATGTTTCATTAAAATATAATATTAATTTTTTTTAACCTGATTTGTAATTTTACTTCTTTATTTAAAAGTTCAATAGCATATGGATTTTATTTTCTTGGAACATGAAATATGGTACTTATAATAATAATAATATTTTTTCAAATTTTCTATTTCAAAGAAGGAGAAGAGGGAAGAGTGTGTTTACTATTTCTACATATTGAGGATTTCCTCTTATCCTTGTGAAAATAAATTTTATATATAAATATGGCTTTTGAGGTTGGAACATTATTTTCCTTTCCCCTTTCAAGTATATTTGATTATTTTCAGCTATGTATTTTGAATATATTAGTGATTATGTGCAATATCAAACAGGGTACAATCTCTTGAAAATTCATTTAAAGACCTGCCAGATTCTCTACTCTTGATTGAAAAAACAGAGAATGGGAAAAAAGTAATTGGCCACAGTCGTTTAACTAGAGTCTTGGAAGATCCGACTGGTTGCTGGATAGGATCAGGTAAAAAAAAGATAGAAAGAAAAAATACTTTTCATTAGTTTTACTTTTCAACTTCTTCTGAAGTTTTTGCCCCATGGTATGCACATCTCTAAAAAAAAAAATTCTTTTCTCAGTTCTTATTGAAGAAGAAAAAAGAAATCAAGGGTTTGGAAAGTATTTAATGATGAAAACAGAAGAATATGCCAAAAGGTAAAGTAGAATTTTGTTGTCAAACAGTATTGTATTTTTGGTCATGTTTTATCCCTTGTTTCATAATTTAAAATTTTAAAAATCACTTTGCAAGCATTTTAATGTCACCTATCCCTTCTTGAAATTTTTCTTAGGCATGTATAATAATCTATACAATAATATTTTATTTCTTTGTTTAATTTTAATGTAGAGTGGCTAAGGAATATGAGAAAGTCAACAAGACAGACAATTTCAGTTCCATTTTTCTATACAATTGCAGTAGGTTTTCAGGAGTCGATGATAGAGTTAAATTGTAAATTAATATACAAAAATGCAGTAGGATTTTTTTCTCCCCTGACAGAACTCAAAATTTTTAGAGGGACAAACTGAGCACAAACATCTATGTGTGACTTCAATAACCAACAGGAATGCTATTTTACTTAAACTCACGGTAGCAGAAATCACGTAGCTTGGCAGTGAACGCTGTAGATTTATCTTGAAGCTTGCAGATTAATTAGCCACCTTACAAAAAAATTATTTCAAAAAGGCCACCGGGAAAAAGGTTTTCCGGTTTTTAAATGATTATATTTTTTGCTCCAGGATAAATAATCACCCTGTTCTTCTAATTGTAAGAACTCTTAGCTTGCATTTCTTGCTTTTCTCTTAGCTTGCATTAATTGCATGTTCAATTTTAGATCTTATTAATTTATTTATAAATTGAATAATTATAATATTTATTTATTGTCTGCATATATTATTGTTATTTGCCAACCATTTTAAAATGCATGGTTTGTTATTTGGTTTCATATCATTTGGTGCCGCAGGAAAATTTTGACTTCTGAAACTTGTGCTGCAGATTGATACAGAAAATTCTGTTACTGGGCTTAAACTAGTGCTTTCTATTGTTGTTTTTATTGTTATAACAAGATTTAGGCATTCACTAAAGTAGTTAGCCAGAAACAATTAAACTGAAAATAGATGTTTTAGATAATTTAAAACTATAACAACTGACTATTTTGCTTATTTGCTAGGATTGTTTCAGAGCAGCATTTCCCAACCAGTGGTTTGTGATGTGTGTGAAGAGGACTTATGAAAATAATATTTTAATGGCAGAATTTTTAACTGCTAACATAAAAGAAAAAACAAAATTATAAATTTGCATACATGGTAGGACTGAGCGTGAAAATAATTTTTTTAATAGATTGTTTTCCCACTAATGCAGAAAAGTTGTGTACTGACATTGGAAGCATACGTATAAAATTTGAAATGCACTTATTTCTACTTTTGCCTAATTTTGAAAATTTGTGAAGTGGTTCATTGAAAGATATTAATTGATTTGTTTCAAATTTTTATAACAAGTATCTCCTGCCGTTTCTCTATTTTTTTCTTTGTTAACACGCCAAAAACGAAAAAGAAAAAATTGAAAACATGAAAATGTAAAATTTTGCACTACTTTCCGCTAATTTCTCATGTAGAGACCCCAAAGTAGAACAGGGAGATATCTAATTTCAAATTGTGTACTGACATTTATGATACTTTATTCCTCTTGCTCTGCACTACTGCAATGAGAAATTTGGAAATATGTAAATTGTAATGTTTCTCTAAATTTCCACAAGTTTTGTGAATTTTGTATATTTCAGCCAAGAAGTGAAACTGAAAGATCTTTATTGATTGATTCAAAATTTTGCACAACTTAATTTCTCATGTCATTCCACAACCTTTTCATACTATCAGGGAAATAATTATTAAAAATTATTTTTGAGAATACACATGTTTGCTGCTCTATTACATTCAGAATGTTTTTAAAATGCATTCATTTTCTTGTAACTATTTAGTTTTTATTTGAACTTAGATTTTTTACAATTATGTTTTCATTTCTTGTTATGAATGATTGTGCAACATGAAAATTAAAGGTGGTAGTAAATTTCATAATTATTTTATCCATATAAAACTAGGGATGTAACGCATATTCGGCCACTATTCGGTATTCGGCCCTTCGGCCGAATAGTCATTTCATTAACTAGCCAAATATTCGGCCTGGCCAAATTACTGGGTAAGGTCAAATTTAGCCTGACTGAATATTGATGGACTATTCGGCCGACTAGTTCTGCTGCAGTAGAAATGTAAAAAATTGAGAAATTAGTGGATTTTAAACATTTATATATATATATATATATATAATTATTGCAAAAGACTATATTAGTATATAATTTTCATAAATAAAAATAACTTAGACAAAAACTACTTTTTTTAAACCTTGTTTTAGGCCTTGACTGAACAAAGACAGATTTTAAAGTTGTAATATTGAATTTTATATTTAGCATTTGCTCCCAAAAGCTGGCGATAGTTAATTATGATGGAGAATATGATAAATTAATTTTGTTATTATTAACAAAGTGGAAGTCAGACTTTGTTTGGGTAGACTGATTTATTGTGAATATTGGGTATGAGAGAAATGTGAAAAGCCTAGAATATATCATGAATATTTAGATAGCATAAGTTATTATTGTTTTTGAAAATAAAAATATATTCCACTTAAGTGTATTAAATTTTAATATATCTTTTAAAAATAGATATGAAAAAACTCCATAAAATAAAAATATTAACTTTTTTAACTTTTAAAATATCTTCATAAAACTGTTTTGAGCAAGGTGAAAGTTCACTAAGCAATAGTAGCTCTTTCATTTGAATTAAATAATTAGTAAAATAATGCTAATGCTTACTACCATAAAACCTGTCATTTCTATTCCACTTGTGGGTGAAATTCTTAGTTTTATTATATTCAAAACAGTAGAGAAAATAGATTAATTTTAAATAGTTTTAAATTTTTAAGGAACAGAATTAAATCATGCATCATAGATTGTGTGTAATTTGTGAATAATTTTAAATTTGACAAATACTTTCTATTACTACGATTTTCTAGAAATTTTAATATTCGGCCGCAGAGTATTCAGTATTCGGCCTAAGACATTGACCGAATATTCGTCTTCAGCCTAAGACATTGGCCGAATATTCGGCTTTGGCCTGGAAGAAATGGCCGAGTATTCGGTATTTGGCTATTGGGCCAAATCACTATTCGTTACATCCCTATACTAATGACTATGGTAAGGGTTGATCCTTTTCATTTGGATTTTAGAAGGTTTTCACAAGCGAAAAAAAGGTTAGGAACCACTGCATTAGAGCAATATGTAAAATCCATATAATTACTCAATTGCACAATCTGGAAACTCATGTGAAAATAGTATTTAGCCGAGGCATCTCTTAATTTTAAAGCTATTGGGCAATTAGCGTATTCTTCATGAGTTTTTAATTTTAGAAACTGCATTTTGTCTTTAAAGTATTTCTTTTAATTTAACTTTTTCTAATTTACAAAAAAATTTTCTATTTATTAGCTTGAAGTTTCATACTGCCTACTTAAACACTCAAGATCAACAGGGGTTCTATGAGCATTTAGGATACTCCTATGGAACTGAAGTGTCATCTGTAAGTTTATTTCTTAGATACTTCAAAATACATACAAGGCAATTAATTTATTACCAACTACAACTAATTAAATGTATTTCTTTCACATTATTTATTTCGTTTCAGCCTCTATGTATTATTGCATAGTTCATATCTTTTTTTTTTTTTTTTGAATAGTTATATAAATAAGAACTTGAATACTGATCGAAAAAAAAATATAATCAAAGCATGGTATCTAAGAAGATATGCCATTTAATTTATGTAACACTTACAAAATTTATTTATTGAAAATTTAATCACCAAAATAGAAAATGCCTTTCAAAATATGAGATGTTTTTTGAAATTTTGAGTTTGAAACCAGTAGTGCTTGCAAAGCATTTTTTTTCTTTCAATGTACACTTTAACGGTAAGCCAAAATTTTAAGCTTCAGAATAAAATGCGAAAGTTTCATTGATGAATATTTTGAGCATACTTAACAATTATGTAAAAATACTTATCAAGTAATGAAGTTTAAATTTTTATTTATTACATAATTAATTTTTTATTAAAGGTATGCACCTAAGTCATTTAACGCCGTGGTAACATTTCTGCTATTATGTATTATTTAATAAGCAGATTTTTCCCATTTGCTAATTTAAAACAAATATAGCTAACTAAAGATTGTTTTTTAATTTGGAAGTTTACTTTCTATAATAGTTCTAGCAGTGACAAAAGTTGAAGATTAACATAGCTCTTATACCACTGCAAACTATTATTTTATATTTCTTTCCTAGATATTTCGAGAAAAAACATTTAATAAAATTTTTAGCTAAAGATCAAGTAATTTTCTGTATCTATTTTATTCTGGGTGAAACACTAAGAGTGTAGTTCGGTGTTTATATTGCTTGACACATCCACATTCGCTCAATTTGATGAACCAGTAGTATTTTTGACATAAACCTAACAATTCATCATTTTTAATCAATTCCAAGAATATAATTGTCTATTTACTTAATTGTCTATTTACTTAATGCACATGTGCATTCACATAACAATACATTATACAGATATCTGAACAAAATTTTCTTGCATTTAACTCTAAAGAAAGACCTAAGAGAATTTAAGAGGTTCAAACATACTTCAAATTCTAATGTGAAGTTTAAATTTATGTTTAAAAGTAAAATACTGTATTTTACTCCCTTTTTGGCCTCAGAAGCAAACTTTATGTTAAATTTAAAATGCATATTGCAGAATGCAATACTGTGTTGACATGAAATTGGCTGTCATCACATTCTGGAAAATTGTGGCATTAAATAATTCACAGAAATAGGAGGGGGGATCTGACTTCAGCCTTTAATATCAGGTAAAGTTTATTTTATATCATGAAACATTTCAGAATTGATCAAATTACTACAAATACATATTTACAAGCTCTTCTACTTTTCACTTATCTTCTAATCTTTTGGTCAAAAGACAAAATTGTCTGTTTTTCTCATTTTCCGACTTTCTTTGATTGTCTTTCAAGGAATTATACAGTATTTTAGACATCGGCTAGTATTTATTGTTTGTAATTACTCCAATATAAAATAATATTTTGCATTTAATGCATTGTTCTTCATTAAACTTATAATCAATGCAAGGTAGTATTCTCTGTTACTTAAAAATTTAATGACTTGAAAAAGAATAATGACTTGTTTTTAGAATAACTAAACACTTTATCATTTATATATTTCCAATTATTCAAAAATTCATTTAAAAAATCTGTGTGCTAAAATATGTACAATTGTTAAATATTAAAAAATTATATTGTAATTAATTTTGAATATTTGTACAGTATTTAATGTCATTTGATAATGAGATATAAATTTAGGTTTTTCATGCATTGATAGGTTGTGTATTAACTATATGAGTTAAACGTGCTGAAATCATTCTGGTATATGTTTCTATTAAACTGTAATTGTTCCAGAAGGAAAGATATATTTGGGCCATTTCACAGTATTTTGTCCAAACGTAGAGTCCGCAACATGACTTTTTTTGTTATAACTACTTAATTTACAGTTTAATTATCACTTCATTTTATTTTAAAATGTGTTGGTAGGACTTCCACATTGGCAAAAAAGAAAGCATTTTCCTATCTTAGTGTAATAAATATTCAGGTTCAAATTTTCTGAAATGTACAGTCTGCAGCATTCAAATACAGTAGAGCCTCGGTTATCCGAGCCCCGACTAACTGAGTTCCGGGTTAACCAAGGTACATTTGCCCTCGGGATTTTTTTTTTTTTTTTTTGGCAGCCGATGGCGGCGTTACCAGCTACAACAATTGCGTAAAACGGCAGAAAGGAGCGAGCGAGTTTTGTTAAACAGAAAACGATATATATACATTAACTCCTTCAAGAAACAACTTTAACTAGAATATGTACTCTACTGACGCATACATGTAAAATTAGATATTTGTATGTATGTAACATCATTTTTTCATTTCCTAATATGTACGGTAAATGTCTTTTTTTTTTTTTTTACATCTTTGACGACGTTTTCATTCATTTCAACCCATGTTTCCCTCCCGATGTAGACCTAGTCCGTATTATCCGAGTTTTCGATTATCCGAGGTGCCCTCGGTCCACATTACCTTGGATAATCGAGGCTCTACTGTACTGTGAAATGGCCCGTTTGTATATGTATATCCATTGACTCCTGCTCCAAGCAGTCTCGGAGGGGGATGTATCATGCAGTAGTTCTGCTCCCATAAGCATAGCACCACATTTCTCTACTGTCTTAATCATTGGAGAGCACTCAAATAAATTAATGGTAAATATTTAAAATCTTCACGTCTAACTGTAAGACCTTTCTTCTGGACAGTCTGTATGTCAGCTAATAAGAGAGGTTGCATTCAAAGTATCGTAGGAAAGAGATTTTGCCTGGTCTCATCCCTCAAGAACTTTACTTGGCAAAGATATGAACTGAAAATGTTTCAGTTCAAATCCATCTGCATCAGTATATTTAGTTGGACAACTGGGTCTTTTATGACTTGATATCCAAGTTAGTACCAAATTTGGAGTGAGGTATTGCCAATTCCATTGCCAAACTTGAAGAATCTACAAAAGGTGGCTGTGAAGTGCTTAGCAAGGATAACAAGATATTCTGATATTTTATTTAAATTATTCTGATATTTTATATTATACCTATTTTACTCTTATTATTTTAAGCTCTTTCAAACAATTAACTTGTACTTAGTTTTGGTACATCTATCCCTATTGCACTTATGTTTTCATTCAAAGATTATTTTATTACAGTTTAGTTAATATTGCTACAGAAGCATATTTTTCCAGTTTTTCTGAAACTATAATTTTATTCTCTCATAATCTGCTTCCAGATAAATATTTATTGTTTATAATATGTTTTCTTCTTAATTGCTCATTTTTCTTTCAGATAAGTTTTAAAGCAAACAGGCTAAATTTGTTCAACAAGCCACCAAAAGAAAACATTAATAGCTATTCAAGGAATAAAAATGAACAAAAGAACAAGCAAAACTGTACAGAAAGTACAAATAGTGAATATCTTTCATTAAGTACGAAATTTGAAGATATGCCACTACCTCCACCCCTTCCTCCTCCTTTGTCAATAAAACCAATTATACAGTCAAATCCAATCAAATCAAATTTAGGTCAATATTGGATGAAAAAAAGTTTATGATAAATATTTTTCACCGAAATATTATATTTTGTTGCCATATATGTATTCTTTGTAATGCAGTTGTATATGTAATTACCAATATCTTGTTATTCATTGTTATATTGTTAATAATATAATAACTTATTTATATTGCTCATCCTATTGATGATATAACTTTTTTAAAATGTTGATGTTTGCCATATAATTATATCTAAAAGGGTGAACGAGTGCAATTAAATCTCAAATAAAATGCCATATTAACACCATTGTTGACTATTGTGATCCATAATTTTAATTTTTAAGAATAAAATGGTTCAAAACTCAATTCATCAAAATTATTATTCAGATTATTTGCTTACTGCTTACAAAAACTGATTGAAAGTATGCACTTCAAAAATATACATCTTGAAAATTAGGAGAGAATAATTCAAACAAATACAGCAAAGCTGTTATGTAGCTAGCTTTTTAAAGGTTTTCATCTATTATTTAACATTTTTAGATATAAAGCAAAGCAATTAATTACTATTTTCTAGCAGAAATAATTACTTTGGTACAGACAAATTTTCACCTTGGGCCGTAGTGTTCAAGGCACAGCTAATTTTGACTTTACAATAAAATTGAAATCTTCTTTTAAAATTTTTCTTGTATCATTTTCCATGCATAAACAAAGTTTACACCACATATTTTCTGAAAAAATGATTTTTAGTCTAAAATCCCTTATTTTCAGCATCTTGAAAAATATCAGGGGAAAGCATAGGCGTAACTAGGGTTGGTGAAAGGGGGGGGGTCACCCTGAAAATGTGCAGACTAAACACTAATACGAAGTGTAAAAGAGTTGAAAATTTACTAGTCATAAATACTTGTCTCTAAAGATATACTCCATGTTTATTTCAATCTCCCGGGGGGGGGGGGGAGCTACCCCCTCGGAGCAAGTCAACTCCTTCCCCCCCCCCCCCACCCTCGGCAAAAAAAATTCAGATCACAAGCTTTAAAAAAAGAAAGAAAAGAGAAATTACACTTTTAAGACTTTTTCAGAAACACTTTCAGGGAAAGTGACATTGAACACTATCACGAGCGACACCAAAAGTAACTTAAAAGATATCAGACTTTATTTTGAAAAAAATTGTGGGGGGAGAGTAACCAAACTCCTTTCTGTTTCCTCTAACACCACCAAAGTATCCCAAAATTGCATAGCTAGGAAGATTTCAAAAAGTTTCCTGGGGAGAGCCCTCGAACCCTTGCCTCCAGAGTTAGCCTAAGCATTATAGATGTAAGACCAGTTTCAAAAATTTAAGTTGCAGAAGCCCCAAATACCCACTCCTCTAACTTCACCAAAGATCTAAACATACATCTACTATATATACGTCAAAAAGCTATCATATATGTAAAAAAATTCCTATTAACATCATTTCTAGTCATGTATAGCTATATATATGTATATATAATTGGGAAGGGCAGTGTATGATTTTGAAGCATACACTGCCCTTCCCAATTCTTTACATGCTCCCCCTGCTCCGGAGCCAAGGTAGTATCCAGAATTTGTTTTCGGGGGGGGGGGGGGGGCAGACTTCGACACACTTATGTTAAGCAAAGTTTCAGGGAGGAATAAATGATACATTGCAAAATATTTCTGGAGGGGGCGGCCCGTGGGTCCCCTTCCCCTCTGGATACAGCCTTGATTCACAAAAACATTAAACATTCATTACTAGATCTATTAGCTTATTTTTCAATTCAAACGTAATAGAAAATTTAATATTTAGCGCTAAGCAATCTTCTATGTCCAGGCATTCATAATATTAAAACTGGGAAATAGTGGAATTTTAGAGAAAAAAAACAAAATTCCCCTACAAAATTGCTCATCTACACAATAAATTTCTAAAAATTTTGTTAAATTTGTAACAAAACATACCTCAGAAGTGGAAGCGTCTGAATCAAATTTTCTTTTTTTGGATGACAAACGTGTCCATCGCTGGAGTGCAAACATTATTATATATCGAAAATAAAAAAAAAATTAGCTAAAATATATATAATACTTGATTGTAAATTAACATGCAGCATTAAACCGTAGCAGTGAGATTGGAAACGTTGAACGGATGATTTCCAGAGTTGTAATGCAATCAGTGATGGACCATAATAAGAAAAAAAAAATATTTAAAATATAAGAGATGAGAGAACATCTGTAAATGAGAATGCAATGCAAATACAGTTCATCAGTTTTCTAATCGGCTCATCTACAAAAAAGATTTTACCAAAATGGGTTTTTGGACAGGAAGTCATAAATAAATACAAACTGCTCTTGAAGTTTCTTGATGAGCATCCCTTCCTGGCTTGAGGGTTTAACCCATTAGGACAATTGTTGGCTAATGGTCATTTCACTTTCAGACCCCAGCACCTACAACACTAGTTTATCAGAAAACAAAGCTCCATCACAGAGGAGAATATTTTCCAGGAAAATTGTACGATTGTGTTCCCTAATTGCTGCCTTTGGGTAAAAAAGACATCAAGAACGAAAGAAAACCCTCAGGTGTGATTGAAAGGATCCCTGTCTGTGTCTGGTATGGTGATTGAAGCCACCTTTCGCTTTAAACCCCCCCCCCCCCCCAAGGTGATAAGGGGGTTGATTATAACCAGATGAAAAATCCTCTTTATTATGAGCTGCATACTCTGGTCACGATCACAACCCTTCAGAGAAAGAGGAAATAAAATCATATGCATATCTGTTTAATTTTCTTAGGGGAAAAAAATATGTGCTTTACAATGCCGTAGCCAGAATTTTTTTTTATGTGCCTAAATGTACCTAAATAAGTAAATACCCAATGGGGGGGGGGGGGATTTGAACCCCAAAAACCCGCCCTGATTACGCCTATGCGATACACCTAAAATGAAGTAGGTCAGTAGCTTAAGATTTAAAAAAGTGGATCACAGTATTTGAAAGTTTAGGAACAAAAATTATTTCATAAATTAACTGAGCATTCTTGATTTTAAATATTCCATAACAAAAGAATACAAAATTATTTTGTATAAACACTTTATTTAACCACTTTCTTTTTTTGAAACATAGATATTCTTTTAAAATGAAAGCATTGAAAATCACAGGGTATTATTACATTTAATCACATTGTTCCTATTCATTATTTTATGACTCTGATATTGTTTTGCCATGCTTCAATTTTTTCACTAGTTTTTCCAGTTCAAATACATGTTCATCATTAATATTTGGTGTCAATGTCCTTATTGTTTCTGCTAATTCGAAAAGATAATCGTCATTTCTCCCGCTTGGTCCTTCAGATTCATATATCTGTTTAGCGATAATATCAAGTGGAGCTGGACCCAGATAGAATGGATTGCTATTGTCTCCTATGTAAATTTTCAATTTAACTGGCTTTAAAAATTCATTGCAAGGATAAAATGTTACTTCTCTCTGTTGATATCCATCTTTTTCTCTAAAATCCAAATATTTTGTCACTTCTGAAATATTGTGTTCTGCTATTCTGTAAGCTACTCCATAAACACGATCCTTAAATGAAAAGGACACATAAATTATAAAATACTATAGAAAAAGCATTAGAACATTCTTAATCAAATATCTTATATTTTAGAGATGAATGAAAATTACTCAAGTATTTTAATGAAAAATGCTTCTATTTGTGTGATTAAATAATAGTTACTAATGGAAGCTGCATTTAATTGTGTTTTCATTGTATAAAAGATTCTTGTTGAAAATTATCACTATTTGGTTTAGATCTGTAGCTGGGAAATTATACTACAATTGAATAATTTGATAACAAACAGACTATACATTAAAATTATAAATACCTCAGCATTAGAAGCAGGCACCAAAGTGACTACTCTTCCTGGCTAGCAGAAACAAATAAAAAGATATATTTAAAAGAAAATATTATTTCAAAAATATAGCAATAAGCATTTGTCTAAACATTATTAGAATACTTAGGAGAGAAACATAAACTGAACTATGCAAACAAGTTCCTTTTGCAACAGATTTTTTTTCCAAGTTACTCGGGTCTTTTATTTTCTTTAATAGTTGCTGGATTATAACTTTTACGGAGTACCTCGATCAGCAGAGATTTCGGTTAATTTGAGCCAATAAAGATTTTTTTTTTTTTGAATGAGCCTTGAAAGAAATTGCTTTTTATTGTCAGTGCTACAAGGCCTTCGACCCCCAAAAAGTAACAGAATTTTTTTAAATGATGTAAATGAACAAATTAATGTATATATTAAATGAAAAAAAATCTCAAGATTTGTTATTTGAATATGCATCTTTAAATTATTTTACTTATTGTAGTTAAAAAATGTCAAAATACTTCCAAAAATTTATTACTAGGAATTGATTTTTTAAAAAAATTGTTAATCTGTTAAATATAACTTTATATATGTTTATTTTTGCCATTTGAGAAACATTCTATAATTTGTTCATTTAAAAAAATTTGAAATTCTCGAGTATGGCAGATTTTCATACATAGTTGTTATTAACCAAAATTTCTGATATCTGAAGTATATATGAAAGGTGAATGGGGGGGAAGGATCACGTTATAGGCTTCTAGTTACAGATAATTAGAATGCATTTTTAATTCATTTCATAAAAGTATTTTAACACATTGACTGCTTCTAACCTTTATACTATGCAAAATTCAAGGAGAAGGGAGAAGTCTACAAGTTCAGCGGAGAATGTATTAAATATATTGACTTTATTAATAGAGTAAGTATATTAGGTATTTTAAAAAAGACTGCATGCACATTTGTTTAAATTAAAGTACCAGATTTCAAAATTCATTTTCATAATAAAATAATTTGCATTTAAATTACAAGTAAATAAGTTTGAAATAACTAGTTGTCTAAATCATTATTTTTGTTAATGGGACATCACTTTTCTTTTTTTTTTTGAACTAAGGAAAAAGAGCATAAAAATCATGATTTTGCCAGAAGGTTCAATATTGCTGCATTATAATCTATAATATAAAACAGTTTACATAATTTTATACAATAATAGAGAACTTGGATCTAGGCACTGGAGATAAATGAAAGTACATATAGAGAAACACCGCCATGTATGAAAAAATGAATTGGAAAAACATGGTTTAGGATGAATTTAAAATAAAGAGCTCTCAATCGCTGCTCTCTTCTATACAACTTTTTTTTAATATGAAATTTTGAATTATATTTAATGGAATGGTATATGTTAACGCCATATATTTATTCAAAGATCCTAGTTTTATTCCATCTTTCATAAAATATGAAGCTTCTAAAAATAAAACCAAAAAAAATATTTATACATATATATTTATTTATTTATTTATACATAATAACTACACTTGCTACTATATTAGAACAAAATGAAATTAATTTGAACAATATGTTAGAAAGTTTTCTTTAAAAACTTGTATCCAAAAGTTAAGCAAAATCCGCTTTTTTTTTTCCTTTTTAATAAACAATTGCATAATATATTATGACTTTAACGCGTATGACATAACCAAACTATGATTTTAGATGTGGTTTGCAAAGCATTATTTTTCGAACCCATCGTCCAAATGTAAATAGAATTAGAAACTTACAGCTCCAGGAACCCCTCGATGATCTTCACTTCCTTGCCAAAACCGTCGATTGTAACCTTTAATAAACCCAACAAGCTTTTCTTCAAAAGGGAAGTTTGTTTTCCACATCAATGATCCATATCCAAATACCCACATTTTGTGTTTTAAAATTCTAATTAAAATTTCCACAATTGATATCAAAGCTGTCTGCAAGATTTAAACTGTTGCCAATCTTTGCCAAGAATTAAACTCAGCCAACCAATGAAAATGAAAAGTTCTTTCAAAACAAAATAAAACAACACTTGGTGAGCGTGCTTTATCTAACAATAAAGAGGGATAGTGTTTAGTAGTAGTTGAAACAAAGAAGTATTTAAGAATGTAAAATTTTAACAGTCACGGGACTTTCTTACTATTTCAACGCCGGTCTCTGGCGTGGCAACAGCTGTGATGACAGGTGGGTAAATTTTGCACTTCAAAGTTTATCGTATTTAAAAGGAGTTGTGGGCGTGTGTCTTAAGAATTAAAGTAAGTTAATTTCATATTAAAATGCCTCCTTCTGTACATTATAATGTTATAAATCAAATCAAGCTCAAGAGCCTTTTCGCACGAAATGATATGCAGTTTATCAGACATTGTAATCAGAACCGTTATAAAGCTTTTAAATGTGTCAGTATTTTGAAACATTAAAATTAAATACTTCTTGGTAAACAATTGATATTTTCCGACTGTGGTAATGGAAATATTTTATTTTTTCATTCTGGGAAAAAATGCGCCAGAAGTATTAAAACATGGTGTGAATGTGTACGTTTTAAATGCCCAAGATTTTTTATTAATTCGTCAACTTAGTCGGATGTTAATTCTTAATCCATGTGTCTTCTCTCGAATACAAATCTTAAATTTATTCGTGGTCTTTGAACTGTTTCTCGTGTACTACATTTTAACCTATGAACGGGAAGAAAATATCTTTTGCATGTAGTTGATGTGAGGAATTTCTTGACATTGTAAGATTACAACATAGACCTGCAACGCTGAAAATCCAAAAAATCCGAACTAAATTAATGTAAACTTCCAAGTTGGATCTGTATTAATGGTTACATAAAATTTTACTATGCCAATAAAAATAAAACTCAATAATGGTACTAAATATTGAAATAATCGAGAATAAAAAGCAACAAGTTTCCAATCTGTTATGCGCTTGCAAAAAGTATACATATTTTTGCTCTTATTTTCTCTTTTTAAGTTTTTTGTTCATATAAATTTCAAATACTGCTTACATCGACCTTAAACTACCTGGATTCTGCTGTAAATTCCTGACAGCATGTGTAAAAGTTAAAGAACGATTTACACCCGTAGTTATCAGTTATACAGATACGGCCTATGTTGGCGACAGTTTTAGAACTGTTGCCCACATGTTATTCAAATGTAATAAAATCTTCTGTTAAATTAATCTAATAACATTCTTTTGTTTATATTTTTCTTGGCGAGCCAAAAATGTAGGCATATAACCAATAAGTACCTTTACACCTTTAAAGATGAAAGTATATTCCATCATTGTGCCTCTGCTTAGTGGCTTTAGATTAATGAAATTAGACACTTGATGTCTTAACAATTTCTAGAATGTAAAATGTGTTATTATTTACAATAGAACCTCAAATAGCAACCATCTCTTGTTCCAGAAAAAAGTTGTGTTAGGACTGTGTTATTTAATGGAGGTAGCCTAGATACAATAGATATGATCTTTAAATATGTGTATAAGTATCATAAAAATAGGTAATTTAATGTATGTTAAGCGAGTGTCTACCGATCATGAAAGTAAGAAAAAAAATCTCGAAAATTCAAAATAGGTCATGAAAATTTTCCGGTCCCCTCCAGAAGTCTTTGGTTATCCAGTATCTGACAGGTTTTTAAACTCTGGAATTTGATCCGGCTACTGCTCGAAATACTTGTCAAATTATTACTTGTCAAATTTGGTTTTCAAAATTGAATTAATTAACATAATTTAAAAATATATGAATTTCACACTTACTACATATTTGGAAGCTGCGGGATGTTTAAAAATATGTATAGAATTTACAAGTTTCGAACATTATATCCAGTATGTATACATCACAGGGATGTAACTTGAGGGGGGAGACGGGGCGTATGCCCCGTGCGCCAGATTATTTTAGGGGCGCCAAATTGACTAAAGGTGTGCGTTTACCTAAATACATGCAGTTTTTTTTTTTTTTTTTGTGTATATAAAGGGGGGGGGAGCTAAATCCTAGTTTTGCCCCAGTTAGAAAATGCCCTATTTACATCCCTGATACGTCATACGGAGACACTAGATATCCAGCAGAATCAATATCTGATGAATCAACAAAAAGGTCCCAAAAAGTAAGGAAATTTCACTTTTGAAAATATGTAGACACCAAGGGCTCGAAAAATCAAATTTTAGGGGGGCGGGGAATCAGGCTCAGATTTTACAGGCCCTACCGGGCATGTTTGTCTAAAAAATACATGCCCAAACAAAATTTTTACATGCCCAGAAGTTGTTTTATTTCATATTAACAAAAACATTTGAATTTGTCATATAGCATTAATCAGACAAAAAATAAAATTAAATTTTATATTCGAGTTGGAACTACTGTGATATAATCCCCCTTGGCGACTTTTTCGTTGGCGCCAAGAAACCGTCGCCAACAAGATTTTTATATCGCCAACTTCAAATAAAATACAACACTCTTGCCGATGATTTTATCGCCAACAATATCACATCATAAACATAGCAAACATGTCAAGAAAAATCACTAAAAAACAGTAAAATACCAAAAATTGCAAATTATATCTTACACACAATATCGATGCTACTATGTAAAGCACGTACAGCATTTTTCAACAACAATTCAATACATTAACGGATTAATAATTACTCGAAAAATAGAATTATTTACTTTACCAAATCACTTAAACTTGAATTAAAACCCTTCGTTAAAAGAACACGCAATTTATGCCCAATAATTACTACCGCAATGATTCATCATTGCATAAAATTATATGCATTATTTAATGAAAAACATAATTAAAATATCGCTCAAATCAACGCAAAACCAATGTTTATTAAAGAAATATGTCGGAATTTTAAAATAAGATACTTCATTAGAAAATATATAACATTGATCAATTTAAGCACATATTACATCAGTCTATTGGAAGCCTACATTAAAACTAGCATAAAAACCGTTTCTTGAAAGAACATGCATTTTAGGCACAATGATTATTGCAAATAATTTCATTGCATAAAATGATATGCATTATTCAACAACATAATTAAAAATATCGCACAATTCAAAGAAAAAGCAATGTTTAATAAAGCTATCCGAATTTTAAAATACCACCTTAGATAACAAAATTAATAACGGTCATCACTTCAAGTACATTTTGCATTAAACTATTGGAAGCCTACCATTAAAAATACCATAAAAACCATTCATTGAAAAAACACGCATTTTAGGCACAATAATGACTATTGCAATTAATTATCATAACAAAAAATGATATGCATTACTCAACGATAAACATAGCAAAAATATCGCGCAATTCCAAGCAAAACTTCAAGTACATTTTACATTAAACTAACGGAAACCCACTTTATCAAAACCAGCAATGCCACTAATTACTACAGCTAATATTTTAGAACAATTGAAAATTAATTGTTTTATAACCTTACAAACACATAAAATAAGCAAATAATAAATTTAGAAAATAAAGAACTCGCTTTAAACCAGTTGGCTTTTCAATATTAATCCCAAATCACTACAAACTTGCTATCCAATATGACGAAATGGTCCGAAAATTACCACTTAATTTTTCCTTGCTTTCAGTCACAATTAACCAAACTTATGCACTTATCAATCAAAACAATTTCATACTTCAGATAGCAAAAGCACCAAATCACGTTTCCGTCCATTTTAACACATTCAAAAACATGGCGCCTTAACAAACTATTGTAATATAGAATCATTCATCTGGCCACAATAGAAAACAATTGAACCAAATTAATGCACCTTAACACTTTACATTCTTCCTTTAGCAACAGGAAAGATCTTCACAAACTTTAAACATAAAATAAACTACTAAAATGCTACTTATTCGCAAAAAAAAAAAATTCTAAAAGTTCAACAATCACACCGACACAACCCCTTCCGCATCATACACTGAGGGTTGCCACACATTTCATCAGCCAACATCGATGGCGCTGGGTTGCCACTGAAACTATCGCCAACCGAAAATCATTACAAATTGGCGCGCTAGTTCGAATGTCGCCAAGGGGGGGATTATATCACAGTATAGTACCTTCGAGTTAAGAATTATTTTAATGTTAATCAAATAATTAAAAACTACATTACAAATTCATATTACATAATAAGTCGTTATACCGTAATTATTGGTAAATAGCCCGCATCGTTGTATAGTCTGCAGGAAGAAAAATTCATTCTGAAAAAATTAAGTTTGGTGTATCACCCGCATCGTTGTATAACCCGCACCCCAGAAAAAAACATGGGATACAGCCCTAGAAAACAATGAATTCGCCTGTAGCGACCTAGCCCCAATCTGCTTTGGACCATTGTTTCGAAAGCTACAATTTATTGCTCTGCATTTTGTTTTGCAGGAAAACAGATTTCGATATTTTTGAACGGTAGTTGTCCTTTTTAATAATACTTTTTTTTTTAAATTTCATGTATTGCCCATATATATTACCCGCAGGTAGTAAAAAAAGAAGTTTTTTTGTAGATAGCCTGCGGGCTATACACAGATAATTACGGTAAGTCAAAATTTGCAAAATTTAAATTGTATTACCAATTTTATTAGTGACACGCATTCCGTCAACGTGTCAATTTTGAGCTCCGGTAAGGATGCGGTGATTTTTCAATAAAATGCGATGTAATAAAGTTTTAGAAAGAAATATTTGATTACAAATTACATGCCCAGCCGGGCATGTAAGGGTTGAAAACTCATGCCCGATCGGAATTTTATATGCCCCAGGCATGTCAGGCAATATTATTTTCGATCCCTGGTAGACTCCCTGGTTAATAAAAAAAAACATAAAACCCATAATTTGCTTTAAAATCCCAGCGGAGGAACGTTTCTTATACACCACTTAGAAATGTGGTGTGGAGCTGTTTTCTCAAAAGCAAGTTATCACTGTATCTCTGTCTTATCAAAACATTAGGTTAGTTTTGGAGTTATAGGCAATATTTGAGCTCCCTAGAGAATTATTCTGATGATTAATGTCCTACTTTCGTAATTTGAGCAACTTATTAATGAAGTAACAAAAGTTAAGGTATTTTTTCTGGAATAAACTGCCATCATTTTGAGAGGAATGCAAATTAAATTGGTTGTTAGATAAACAAAGCACTAAATTTAAGGCGGTACATTCTGTTCCATCACATTTTTGGCATTTTGAGATAAATGTGGTTATTGTGGTGAGTGCAGGGTTCGCGCGAGTGCACAATTCCCGCAATATTTTTTGCAATCCCACTCAAAAAAAAAAAAAAATTTGTTTGTGCTTAAGTTTTAGAAATTCCAATTAAAATTTTGGTCAAGGTGGGTAATCCCACCTTGTATTTTTCTCCAGTGTGAACCCTGTGAGTGTTGGAGAAGTTACATTGTATTATTTTGAGGCTTCTTAATTTAAAAAAAAAAACATAACTATTAAAATGCTCTGTTAAGGTGTTCTATTTTGCTTCCATCATTTTCCCCATAAAAGGTTTTACGCTTAGTAGTTAGTTAAAATAAGTAAATCATAGATGTCATGCAGTAAACTTCGGCATCTGTCAACATAGTCCCATAGAAAAAAATGGTCTATTTGTGTCTATACCATGAACTTATTTTCAATTGCAAATGTCAGTTTATGAGATAAATTCTTATTTAAAAGAGATTTTAGTTTAAATCTGCAATCGAAGATCATTGCTTATTATTAGTGAAAGCATGTCGTTGTAAAGTTTCAACGTTTCAAGAATGGTGATTTTCATGCTGGAGACCAGCATAGTGTGGGACAGGGTTGTCGAGAGAGGGTATCGGGCATGGTGGATTCATGGAGCCCGGCTTTTGGAGGGTGTCTGGTTCGCCAACAAAGTGGTGCATAGGGTAAAATGTTTCTATGGCTAAGATGCAAGTCCTAGGGGTAACAAAAGTGACATGGGGCCCGGCTTGTCTCTACATAGCCTTGGTGGTGGAAAAGAGATTTTTCGAATATATGCAGAATTAGAGGCATTCCTTTATGAAGACTTATGTCATGAAGAATTGTCATAATCTTTTGGAGTGATTCAAAAAAGCAATTTCATAACTCCTCAAAGACATGGTAATGATAAATTGCTTTTGCAGCATGACTGCTCAACCTCAGTAGCATAGCCACAATTTATTTCGGAGGAGGCTGACTTATAATTTGCAGGCATATATTATAATAGTAGAATTGGTTATATGACTTAAAATCAAGGGCTCTAGGAATAAACCGTCAAATTACCCCCCCCCCCCCCCCCCGCCCCAACTAGGGTGCAGCCCATAAAGTAAAAAAAAATTACTTTTTAAAGAAAAAAGTAACGAGGTTTGAAGAAACTTTCAGTTTCAGGAAGGACTGCAGCCCCTTTTCACTATGCGCCTGCTCTACCCCATGTTGGGAAAGCAGTCAAGACATTCTTAGAAATGTTGAGATGATAGCCTGTCGTATAGTACCATTCTCGTCCAGTCATTGCTTCCTCTGATTATCACGTGTTTCGCTATCCCGTTGACTATCACGCACATGTCCTGGCCGACCCGTATTTCTGGTTTTATGAAGTAAAAAAAAATGATCACTTTTTGGATTGCTTTAGTAGATGATTATTTTTTTCAATGCTACCCAAAAGATGGGAGAGAACTATGCCTTCTCCTCCACACCTAAAGCAATTCTGCCTATCCAAACAAACAGCTAAGGCCACTAAACATTCATTCTTTTGCTTCCCTCTTTATTTCATTAGCAGCGTCTGATCCATTTCCCCCCTCCTCGCCTATTACTATTTTAATTATGTTTAAAGAATATCCAATATTTTGTCATTTAAGCTATTGTAGTCGATTTTGTTTGGACAACCGGGATGATGTATGAGCTCTGACCCCAGTAGCAGAATTTTCTGTATTAATCTGCAGCTCAAGTTTCAGAAGTCAAAATTTATCTGAGGCACCAAATGATGTGGAACCAAATTTACAACCATAAAAAATAGCAAAATATGCATTTTAAAATATTTGACATGTAACAATGATGCACATGCAAACAATAAATAAATATTATAATTATTCAATTTATGAATAAATTAATAAAATGTAAAATTGAACGTGCAATTAATGCAAGATAAGAGGAAATGAAGTAAAGACAATACCACACAGTTTAATATTTGAAAATTATTTATGATGTAACTTAATGAAAACAGGGTAAACATTTATCTGAGTCATTAATAACACTACTAACCAGTTTTGAAATAACATGTTTAAAAGCAAACTTTGTAGACACTTGTTTAAAATGTTGAAAGTATTTAAAAAAAATTTTTTTTTAATTAATTAATCTTCAAGATAAATCTGCAGCACTCGCTGCCGTGCTGCGCAATTTCTGCTACCTGGGCTCTGACTATGCGTGTGTGCATATGTATATGTCAGGGTTGTCACAGATTTGCTATAGCATGTCAAATACTGTAAAATTGAATAGCAGGACACAAAGAATCAAAAACTCCTTTAGGGCTTGTAAAATTTTCTGTGGGAACAATATATTTCAAACAAGCAATGTTAGTTTCAAATCCAAACAAAATTAAAAGTAAAATTCAATTCAGCTTTATAATATTTATTTTCATTTTGTGGAACCCATTTTCCAAAGGGATTCAAGCTTGATAGAATGCCTGTGCCCTTAGGGAACGAGTCAATTAACACTAGCAGTATTTGTGATAAGTTTCCACACTGACATGGGGTCGCTCACGCCAGAGGAAATTTATGTCTGTTTTTGGTACCCTTCACAAAATTCCAATTAATAAAAATGGACCCTTCACAAAATTCCAATTAATGAAAATGGACCCTTCACAAAATTCCAATTAATCAAAATGGACCTTTCACAAAATTCCAATTAATGAAAATGGACCCTTCACAAAATTCCAATTAATCAAAATGGACCCTTCACAAAATTCCAATTAATCAAAATGGACCCTTCACAAAATTCCAATTAATCAAAATGGACCTTTCACAAAATTCCAATCAATCAAAATGGACCCTTCACAAAATTCCAATTAATCAAAATGGACCATTCACAGAATTCCATTTAATCAAAATGGATCCTTCACAAAATTCAAATCAATCAAAACGGATCCCTCTCAAAGTTCCAAGCTTCCAAATCGTGTTTTTTACACCATAAGAGCTGCAAATAATAATAAAATTTTTCATCACTATATGTTTAAATTTTCAATTTTCACAAAATTATTTGATTTTTTACAAATATCTCTTTGAAATTCAGCGTAAAAATAGACCCTGTTACAAAACGCTGGATCGTCCCCTGACTTATCACATCTGAATAAAGGATTTCTCATAAATTAATTAATAAATCATAGCCATAATTAAAGGAATTATGGTTTATGCTATTTGAGTCATCGAGGCCTAGTGGTTTGAGTAGTAACATTTTGTGCTACTATGTTACAGATCTGGGGTTCGATCCTGGGGCAGGGCAGGGCCAACTCAGCCCTTCATCCCTTCATTTAGTCAATGAAATGAGGGGCTTGGGAAAGGGGTTTTACCTCGGGTGTTCCACCTTATCGGAACGTCTGCTCTCTAAGGCAATCGGTCTTGTAAGCTGAGATGGGCACAGCAGGCCTTAACTCCCATGGGCTGCTGCACCACAAAGTTTAGTTTTGGAGTATATATTTTTGTAAAAGTTATAGAATCTAAAATTTTATGCAACTCACTGGTCATGTCAATTAAATTTAATAACATATTCTCTACATACAATGATATTTTAAACAGAAAAGTTTTACTCTTCTGACTAAAATTGGCTCAGGCATGACGTTATTTAAAACACTTTTGTAATTTTCCGCACATTCCCCATCACCAGAGCAACGTGTAATCCATCCACTACACATAAATAAAATTGATATTATTTGGCATACATTTAATTTATTGCGCAGATCCCATAAGTTTTCTAGTTAAACAAAGAAGGAAAGAACTTTCCCACATTTGATCAAACCGATTGTCCCACATTTTACATTGATCCATTTTACCAGATTTTCCATGGATGAAACCAAGAGTAAGCAACTTACCTGGTCCGGGTTTTTTCTTCATTTCTTTTTCTTTCTTTTTTTTTTTTTAAATTTTTTTCTTTGGGGGAGGGGGCAAAGTGTAGGTGTGTTCATCTTATATAGGTATTTCATTTAAAAAGCAGCAAGATACATTCAGAATCATTGAAATGCATTTAAATGTCAAAGCCTGACCCCCTCCCAAATGATGAGCCTGGAAACGTCTCTGAGAAACAACCGTCAAGGGTGTTTTTGAATTAACTTCAAGGGAGGTTCATTGGCTTCACATGTGTAACAAAGATTCGTCTGGGTTTCAAGATTAGTCTGAGTTTGGAAATTTCAAAACAATGACCTCTAGTTCTAAATTTATAAAATTGATTTTTTTTTGCTTCAGTCTTCTCATAAAAATGCGTTTTTAATTGTAGGAGATTTGACAACAGACAGCGAATTAGGCATTATCGAACACATATGTATAATGCATGAGAATGAGATTACCGTGTTGCCTTTTAGTAATTCTTTAAATATAATGTGAGGAATTCATTAAAGAATTATTAAAAGGCAATTTGGATATATTTTAGGGAATTTTCTTTTTTCGGTCTGTGAAAACTTTGGATTTGAAAAATTGCACCCGATTTACTACACTAGTATTTTTCTGCACAAATTAAGATTTCATTTAAAATACCTCATTAATATCTTATGTAATTATCGGGGCCTCATTTGCATTAAGCAAATTAAAATTTCTGTAATATTATTTTATTATGTTCCAAAGTGATATGTAACCTTCTAAAAAGCTTTTTAAAAAGAGCTATGCTGTGAATTCGGACATTCAGTTGTAAAATGCTTTGTTCTTTTTTTTTTTTTTTTGCTTTGCAGCAAATATTACAAAATATTTCTTCTTTTTGTTATGTGAGGCATTTAAATACGCTCAATTATTTTTGACTTATGTTTTTTCCCCCCATTTTCTTTACCATGCTGAATTGAGAGGTAAACTGCACGTGATGGTGGTAAAAAAAAATCTCGCTATTGCACATTTGATTCTCAATAAAATATACACTCGATAGTCAGACAAGAATAATCTCTTCCTCGGTGAAAGATTAGAATCGGTAAAATAGCGTTTTGAGGGTCATTTCAGATATCAAATTTACGCTTCTCGCTAGACGCGTTAACTTCGATTTTTCTGTGTCCTAGTTCGCAGTATTTGACGGGCTGTATCCTATTTTTTTTTTTTTTTTACTTTTCACGTCTGTAAGTTGTCGTTCATTTTTTGGTGGTAAAACATTGGGAAAGAATCCAAATATGGAGACTTTTCCAAAATTCGGGACGATTTTCAAATTTTTCCTTTAAAAGAATTTTCAAACGTTAATCTTCAGATCAGAAGCCAAAAGAAATGCAATGTAAGGAGGAAAATGAAATACATTCAGTTGTAGTAACAACAGAGGAAAGATTTTATCATAATGGGTACCATTTGATTACTTTTTAAAAGAGCTATAGTATGTTTTCCGCCTCAGTTTTGAAGGCTTCAAACTGCTCCTATGTCTATGTATAGACCAATATCAGTTGGTCAGTAATCTCAGACAAACCAAGTTAAAATTATTCCCGATGTTTAAATTTCTCTCTCTCTCTGTGTGTAGGGGGAGGAGGACTGCTAGCATACTCGAATGCTTACGAAAATGGAACGTTTCTTTTGAATCGTCTAAAAGATTCTAAACAAAAGATTTCAGATTTTCTGCTTCATTTCAAAGCATCAAAGCAAATTTTACTGAATGTTTTTCCTTCCGAAATCTCGGATTTGTTGTAGTCATGTATTTGAACGAAGGTTTATCAAATAGAACAATTTAAAATTTTCTTTTCGGATGCATCTTTATGTGCTTCTGCCGCATGTGTGTTTTCTTCTCAAAAAAAAAAGAGAGAGAGAGAGAAAATTTATGAAACAACTTGCCATTTTCATAATTAGATTATATTTACTTTTTTAATTGAAAATATACCTTTAGCTATTTCTATATCCACACGCCGTATATTTGCTGAGCAATCGGAAATACCATGCTCCAGTAGTTTCAATGAACTCTCTGCCGCTAGATCTAACCGTTTCTAACGTCTCGTGTGAAGAGCTCTTTGCGCTTCCTCCAAGACTTTTATGGATTTTCTTTTTATGTACTCTGGCTGCTCGGAATTCCTTACTTTGGATTAGTGAATGTTACAATAGGGAAATGCTTGAAATTCGGCCATGTGTTGAATATGAAATGACTTTTTCAGGTTCACGGACTACAGCTCGTTTCTTGTTTACGCGTTCGAGAAAACGCCAGAAATAACTCTTGGTAGACAACGTTTTAGTTTTTCTTTCGCGAATAGCCCACAATTTTCTATGCTCGGTGCCTTCCGTCCCCTCCCTCTTTTTAACGTAATGAACAAGAGTAATGTTTCGCTATGTTCATATCGAAAATTGGGCGGAAATGTTTCAGTGGAATCGGTTTTCCGCACTGTCGTCAACGTCCCGGTCCGTCAGTGATGATTAATGTTTTAAACATGAGACTGTGGTCATTTTTTGGAATGCTTGATGCTATAGGAGGGTCCAACCTAGTTGTTGTCCATCCCTATCACCATTTCAGTATTAGGGGCCGCGCTAGGAATTTCAAATTGTTAGCCAGTAGATTAGCCAAATTTTAAAAGTGTTAGCCAAATTTCAAAAGTTTTAGCCAAATTTCAAAAGTTTTAGACAAAGACTAACTTTCAAAAATTTTAATGATGATTTTTTCTCTATAAAAAACTTCAATTAAACGAAAAAGTATAATTTTTAAAACAAAATGCAATTGCTTACTTATACTTTTTTACCGATGCAAATTTTGGAGGATTTTCCGTTCACAAATGCCTTCGCAAGTCAGAATTTATTTCGCCTAATTGACAATTTTGCCGCATTTTTCACAGTTACGAAAATGCTTAGCGCAGGCCCTAGGGTACCTTATACTTTCCAGGCCCCTATTTAGGCCCCTATACTTTCCACCACATACCTCATATGTGCCTAGTTTGGTTTCTTATAGATGTGTATCTATTTACCTTTTCTTATGATTCCGAGTGAAGACTGGCCCTGAAGAGAGGAGATTGATGACTACAATTTGTTAATTCTTCTTATCGCTAAATATGAGCTGCTGCTCATAAAAAAAGAAAAATGAATTTTAAGCTTCCTTTTCTTAAATTTAAATTTTCCTGAGACGTGTGGAATGTTTAGCTTAAATGCGCTGAAAGTTTTTAACTTCGAGAAACCACGAAACTCAACGGCTTCATCTTTTGACTGAAACAGAAATCAAGTTCCCGTATGCTTTTTTTTTTACTTTACTCTTCCCATTTCCCCTTTCATAAGAGTGAAGGCAGTGATGCTTCTTTAGGTCTGTATAATTTTCTGTGGGGCAAAATTCAACATTTATTCATCTTCTCCCTCCGTTTTTTTTTTTTTTTTTTTGATACTTTTAGAATCGTCAGTTTAATGATAAATCGTGAAGGACACATCCCTGTCATGTGCGCTCCTCAAAAAGAATTAATCCTGAGTAAGTAATAGCATGAATATTAAATTATTTTTGCTCATAACTTTAAAAAAAATAAATAAGACAAAGTGTACATTATGAAATTCTTAACGTGTTAAAACTTTACTTGTCAACTGGAAGTTGTCAGTTTCGCAAATTTTCCGAAACAAAATTAACATTTAAAGATGTAAACGATATGATTATGACTGAAGAAAACATATTTGTAACTTACTTAGCTTTTAAAACTTTTTTAATGAACAAAAGTTGTACATCGGGATGCCAGATGTTTTTGATCATAATTGTTTGTACACATCTTTTATGGTGCGTGGTAAATTTGATCAATAAATTGTAGTCTGCCAGTTCAGTTTCAAAGAACTAAGTTAAGTGAAATCCTCCTACATAAATCTCGTCGCAGTCAGCGGTTTTTAAGCGTCCGTCACGCTCCGACTCATCACCTCAAGCCGCCTTAACGCCACAAATTCTCTACTTCGAGTTCTACAGACAACGTAACTATGTCTAGACTTGACAATAGCAGGGATAGTCCTCGGTGAGTAATCGCGACAGCAGCGTTCGTCCAGATTGGTCCAATCAAGGCTCGCTAATCCGGACGAAATCTGCAGCCGCGCAAGCGTAGTGAGAAAAACCGCTCCTGTTGTCGTCACTCTGATATTCAATGCACTCTAGTCTAGACTATAGCCTGCTCATGTGACGTCAGTGCGGCCTTAGTCATTAAGATCAAGAGTGAAGTTCGCTTAAAATCAGAGTTTTCAAGCACATCTGAAGTTCTGTTCAAAGTTGGATCGTGTAGCAGTGCCTTACTTAACTTCAATCTTAAATAGTTGCTTAGTATAAAAATCTCTACTTTGGTTGTCCCACCAAAAAAAAGTAGTAGATTTAAAATATTTTTTTAGGACACCCTTACTCACAGACTGAGCATTTTCAACTGGGATCTGGAGCAGCCACATTTTAAGTTGCTCCGCGTTGACGTCCAAACACTTGTTTCGTTCTCCGGTTAATTTTAGTAGATTATATTATTTTATTTATTTCTTTTCTTTAGTTAATTCTCTTTTTATATGATGAAAATAAAAAAATCAGAGCAATGACGCACAACAAATTCCTTTGATCCTGTTCTGCTCCAGTTTCGAGCAAAAGTTCTTTACTCCATTACTCTCTTGCTCCACGCTCATCACCAGATCCCTGATTTTCAACACTACAAACTTATAATATTAAATTCATCTCTTTGTGTCAAGCGTTCTTTCTTACTGAACACAAGTGTTTTTTCAGTAAATGAGACCCCGAAAGGAAATATCCCACTTATCAGATGTTTCCAGAATCACACTTATCTACTGACTCATTGTGGTTTCTGGGTATCAATGAAATAGCGGCTGAATAGAAAGAGATTCCATTTACTAAAGTTGGACGATAAGCATATATCTAGTTCTTCGTTAACGTTGGTCTCATGTGGTCTTGCTATAGATTCTAGTAAATTGCTTTTAGTTTGCATCGTAAAGAGCATCTTGAATGACAGTTGATTTTGTTTGGTTTTCACGGTTTGGTTTCATTTTTTGGTGACTTTACTTTTTGGTAAACCTTTTGGTAATTATTGGTTTCTATTTAAATGTTTATTTCTTCCTTCATGCTATTTTATTCATTTAAATATTGGAAAATGCGAATGGTGTTACCTTTATTCCACTTTTTCCGTTTCCGTGTGTTCTATTATTTGTGACTTTTAAAATGTATTAAAATTACGTTTAAAAGTCACTAATAGTTGTAGTACTGTTTAAAAAAATCATCATAGAAAGTTACAATCCTCTTTAGCTGCTTCGGATGCGATGAATTCCCGCGTGACGACTTTGTCACAATGAATTAGAAACAGGGTTGGCCGGTTTTAACCAGAGGTGGTTTTAACCGGTTTTAACCCGCCCCGTTAACTTGAGAAAACTGTTTTGACCACCCAAAGTGGTCAAAATGGTCAAAACTCAAATAATACTGTAATGTGTTATGTTATTATGATCCCCTGTTTATGCAGAATACTACTCCAGTTTAGCTTGAGAGTACCCATGCTGTGCAGCATTGTATCATATTGTCATATGTCCATATTTGCAAGATGTAACAAACAAAATGAATATGAATCAAATTCTTTATTTGGAGCCATATTGTGTTTTGATGCACTGAAGGTGACAGACAAACAACGGAAAAGCAATTACCAATCTAATTCTGCTGCAGCCCCCTTTTTGTTTAGCATTTTGTAACAAACAACAAGTTTGGAGGCTTTTTCTAAGCCTAATCTGTTTCGTTATTTGTTTTGGACGAAACTATAATTTGAGAACAATCTTTCAATGCCAGCAGAACTTGATGGGCAGTTGTGAAGCTGGATGACAAAATTTAAAAACTCTTCGTTAATCATAATTTTTTTTCATTGATTTCCACCATATTGATGCTTTTACATTGTTTCGCACTTGAGAAGTGAAATATGATCTTGGAAACGGGTCTTCTTCAGCTTGGAAGGAAATGACAAACGGGAGGTAGGCAGGATTCAGTTCTGATAACCAAATGTGTGTTGATTCTTGTTGTGGTGCTGTCAGTCCTTCTCCCCTGTATTTTGGGTGCAACAAATATGGGAGAATATGAGCTGGTGTGATAGCCTGTTAGAACCGAAATTTGAGGATGTCAGCATAAGCTTGTAGTTCATTGTTGTTTACAAACTTTAACCACTCGCAAGAAGCAGTGGAAATATTAGCCTCTTCAGATTGCAGATTATCCAATGTAGCAGCCACGAGTTTCAGTTGCTTATATAACGATTTCGCTTCTTTATATATAAAAACATCATTTATTATTTTTTTGATGTTTTTATCAATATCTGATTCATGATCATCCACAATCTTCAAATAAAACTCACGATTCAATCAGCATGAAAAAGAAACAATGTTTTCATGTCACTAAGTTACTATGAGTGTGATGAAAGGTTGCATCATGCTAGCTTTGGTAGTAGCCAATCAATAGAAAGGGGCAGGGCAGAAGCAGTAATCAACCAAGGAGAAAATGGGAGATGCAAGAAAAAAGTTCATTACATTATTAAATAGCATCCTTATTTCATATTATATTGGAAATTGGATACTGCATATTGAAACTGCAATCCCTCTTAAATTAGAATATTTATTGCCTCATTTATTTTAGTCATTAAGCTTATTTTTTAAACAATATTTCAATTTCAACCTTGCTGCTGTTATTATTTCTCAGTTTAAGTTACTTTTACTTACTGCCTCTTAAATTGGGGGGTGTTGCATCTAACCATTAAAAGAATAAACAACTATGTAAAAAATGTTCAAAATTGCTTTCTTTTTTTTAGTTTTGACCATTTTGACCGGTTAAAACCATTTAAGCACGGTTAAAACCAGTTTTGACCAGTGCCCCGGTCAAAACAAAAAATTAGTGGGTTTTTGCCAACCCTGATTAGAAACGCGAAATAGATCGTGATTGAATTGATGCGACACTTCCCTTTCATTAAAAAAAAAAAAAAAGATGTAACCTTCAAAAAATTGTTCTCATTGACAAAAAAAAAAAGAATAAATACTGATAGTCGAGCGAATGGGGACAAGGCGGACAGTTATCTTTAAAATTACTTATTCGATTGATGCTTTAAAATTAGTTATTCGCCTTGTCGTAGGTTTAAATATACAGTTTACAGCATCGATTAATTGTCAATAGCCCCTTAAACATCGGTGTCTTGGCCTCTTCCGCGCAAAACAGACCTTTCTAAAGAGTTCAGTCTGAAGAAGCAACCGCTATCAAAAATGACAATTGCGAAAACACGCTTTTCCCAAAATTACTTTCTATCATAAAAACCATCGTACGAAGTTCTTAAATTTCATTAATATTTCATTTTCATTTAATTAATTTCATACTAAGCTGTTTCATATACATTTGCAAAGTTAATTTATCTTCCATTTTGTTCACAAAAAAATATTCACGCTACTGATTTTAAAAAATAGGAATCCTTGCAAAATACTGCGAAGACATTTTACACGTTTAAACATTGATCTGACTTAGAAGCTTTTCCTTCGCTTCCTTTTTATTTTTTAAACGGTGTTATTTTTCGGCTTCAAAGTGTTTACGGACGTTTTCACACTTTGTGCAGAATATTTGTCATATCGACTAGTTGATTAGCTTTATATACATATTAGGAAAAAAAACATACTAAATGAAATTGCGTGCAAGCCCAACACCTATTAAGCAAGCTGCTATATAAAGACGTCTTCCATAAATAGATGCATTGTAGCAAACTGCTATGTTGAACGCTAAACCTACAATCTCTATTTTCATTATCGAACCACTTTTGGATAATCGTTTTTGTCTTTGCAATAGATTACTCCGAAAATCTGGTGCCTTTATCACCTCAGCATTTATAAATTAAGTTGTAGGTAATGTCGTTATGTCGTGAGATGTACTTCTATGGAACGCTCCCATCAGTACAACTTTCCACAGCTATTTTGTGATTATTTTTTATTTAAAAATAAACCATGGACCACACAACGGTAAAAAACATTGAACTCAAATAAACATCGATGCTAAAGAAACATAAAACTCCAATGCACATGGGGCGTAGAAAAATTCGATGTTTTGAAGATATATGGCGCATACAGGGAGCGGTTGTAATGTGATTTTGGCTTGAGTAGTTGAAAAATTGTAGCAACTTCGACCACGAAGTTTTGACACTTGGGCTCATCTGCACGTGGGAGAAAAGCTCGAAACCAATCATGTTTTAGGAAAGTTCGTTTTGCAGGTGCGTCTATTAAAACGCGAATCAGAATGTTTGTTTCTCTGTTGAAAGGATCCAAATTTTTAAACTGGTAGTGGCATCAGTTCGGAAGAAATCATCGAGTATACTGAACGAACTAAAACGAAAGCAGAAAGCGACACTCTCCTTATACCGCAGCAGTTTCTCCCTGAAACATGAATGGATTTTTCTTGGCACAGTGCCAGCCAGATGTTTTTTTTTTTTTTTTTTTTAACTGTTAGAACTGTTTTTGTCTTCCGTTTTATTCAAACGAGTCGGAGGTAAAAAAAGAAAAGGAAAGGAAGAAAAAAAACATTGCTTTTAAAATGTGTGGTTGTGTAAAATGCAAATTTATTATGTTTAATAAAACTTTCTAAAAAAATCTGTTTTGTTTTCGAAACGAAACAATACAGTAGCTGCTTCGGAATTGTTTCCCCGAGTCGCATATTACTTCACAAATCACGCCCTTGTTTTGAGGCGTGGTGAACGGGCTTTTAATGAATTTACTATTCCGTAAGAAAGTCTTTGTTATTGTAATTTCTTATTGTTATGCTATTTTATGCACCGCTGGTGTATTGCGAAATCTCGAATTTAGAGAAAGACAGTGGAGTTGAACAAAGGGTTGGGATAGTTTATCTTCCTGTTGTGAGTATGCATTTCAAGGTAGTGACAGAGATGTTCGAAGCTGCAAGACACCAAGAAAAACGTAAGATATCTATGTATAAATAGGCAAAGACGAAACAGTTAAAAACCGTTTTCTACGCTGTTTTTCAACCGATTTTCTTGCTTTTTTTTTTGTTATTGACGAGTTTTAGTAATATCAATTAAAAACTTTTGGAAACAGTTTATTATTAATTAATTACTTCCCCTTTTCTTTTGTCAGGCAAGCGTCATTTATAATTGTAATGTTTTTTGTTATAGATAGCAGATGGCAATGTGTCTTCGTTGAGTAAATTATTAGGTAATAAGGGATCATTCATAAATGATGTCACGCTTCGAGGGGGGAGGGGCGGGGTTCGTGAAGTTGTGACAAGGAGAGGGGAGGGGGTAACAAGAAGTGTGACATCCCTGCTTATGCAACATAGCGTGACAGAGTCGGGGAGGGGGCCGTTGAAGTGTGACATTTTGTGACAAAGGGGGACGGGGATCAGATATGTGGAAAAAAATCATATATGAACGGTCCCTAAGGTATAAAATTCATTTTTACAAAGAGTCTTTTGCCATTAAGCAGTAATGTTAAAAGAATGATAATAAGAATTTGAGTGAAGGCTTCTCTAAAACAATGAAATGAGAACTGAGAATAGTGGGCAGGGAAGCAAGCATTTAAGTTTTATTCAACTGCCACTCAAGTTAGTATGAAATCGGCAGAAATACAATCGGCTACATTTATGAGAGCAAATGGGCCCTGCGGTGACATTGATTTACAATACGTTTGCTTTGAGTGAAGGATGATCAAAATAAACTCGACTTCATAATCGCCAAATTTGAGGAATAATACTTATACCATTAGTCATGTTGCACCTATGAAAGCAATGTAAACAAAGGAAGCCGTAGCATCGCTTTACATCGAGTTCGACAAATCTAATTAAAAACTAGGAGTAAATAAAGTTCTTCTACATTACATAAGATTAACACTAGCTGTTGTAATAATTAATAAATTTCTTTTATAATGATCAAATTAAATGTAAATACTGGGTTATAATCAGAAAAAGCTGTGAAAATAGTCTGATTAATTTTAAGATAACTGATTTTGCTAGTGAACTCCACGTAGAACTCAATTGAAAATCTTAGTAAACAAAGAGCGGATATCACGTGACAACGATGATCGCTCATGAGTCCCTCTCGCGGTGAATTGCCTTCATTGTATAAATAGCATAATGTTTTCAATGCTAAATTTAATTATTACGGTCGAATTTCGACTGTTGGGCCAAATCTAGTTAACATTAATTGGGGTAAAGCGTATTTCATGGTAATGTCGTTCTTTGAATAGGGTTATTTATAACCCGTTTTTTTTTTTTTTTTACTTTTTATAAACATATTTATTTATTTTTCTAAAGCTCCTATGTTAAAATTTTGCTTAAAATTGGAATTATAGGGGGGGGGGGTCAATTTTAAAAAATGCAGCTCTCTACGTTATGTTGTCATCCGTTTTTTGATCTGTGTGCAAAATTTCAAAAGAGTATGGGCTTCTGGAAGTGGGTAAAATTGAATTGCAAGGTTTGATCACACAGGCGTGAAACTAATAAAAGCATATTTATAAACTCAAGAAGATTTTTTTTCAAGGTGAAATAATTAAAATTAAAATGTCTGAAGATTTTGGAGAGATTCAATAATTAATTGTGTTAAAAATAAGCCCCTAAGTTTTAACATTTACTTAGTTGTTATTATGTTCTACTTTCACGCTGTGCAACATGTAAGTTGCTGATATATTTTCAAAATATTTTTATATTCTCGGGGGCAACGCCGGGTAATAATGGATTTTGTAATGAAACATTTGAATTTTATCGCTATTTGTAATATGTAATTTCTGAAGAAGCTCTACCCAGTGGGGGTACTGGTCACGTACGTCCCCTCCGGGCGGTGTGCCCTTTTTCCTTTGTATAAAACAATAGTAAATAAAAAGGAAGTGTATGAAAGAAACTCAACTGACAAGTTTATATGAAAAACGTGCATGAAATTATAAAAAATAACTTTGATGCAATAATGCAGACCCCAAATGACCAAAAACTTCAGTAGAAATGTTTTTTATATATTTCTGGGTATCCTAGCAATGGCGCACACAGTAATTTTTTAAGGAGGGGGGGGGGGGGGGGTGGGTCGAAAGTTCCATTTTTGTATCATTCCCCGATATGCCGCCAAACATATTTTTTGATTTTATCAACTTCGGGGGCAAAAAACAGTAAAAAATAAATTGTTCAATAAATAATTTATTACCATTAATAAAATAATTAATATTAATTACTAAAATGAGTTGCTCATAATAAATACTTAATTAAATTACTAGAATTTGTGGTGAAAATCAAGAGGGATACGGAAGGGGTCAGGACCCCTTTGTGTACGCCAGTATCCTCCTCGTCTTTGATATTTTTTAATAACATTGTAGATGAAAATTCCTTTTCATTCATTTTTTCTTCGCCAATTCAAAGCTAATTTTAATACGCATTATTATTTTTTTAATGACATTTTATTTTAAAAGAATGTCGGAACAGTGGAACGCGACACATTTTCGTGCTCCGCCTCCTCTCATTCTTTTTGACAAAACTCGTTGCTCCTGCTTCTCTGCTTCAAACTGTTCTTATTTTAATGGATACTGACTGTTATTTTAATAATATTTTCCATCGGGATTATAGTTTTAAAGCAACATGTGTTTTAAGGTATGCTATTAGCACAAACTCTTATAGTTTGTTGAAATCTTTGGTGATAACCCGTGAAAAGCAATTTCAGTGTTTTTACTCCTCCGCACTTAATTTAGTTTCCCAATTTAAATTCTGCACAACGATTGTCCAAATAATTTTCCTGTGACATTTTCTTTTGTCCTCGTGCTGGCATTGCGCTGTGCAGTGCGTTGTGGACGAATACCTAGGAAATAATTTCCTGAAGAAACCCTCATAATCGTTATGGCCTACTTCCAACGTCATCTTTACTTGCGTCTGTTGTCATAGCAGCGGCCATGTGGAGGTTACCAAGTACGAATGTTTATTGCTGTGTTTTGCGATTTTTTTTTTCTTTTTCGTTTACATTATTTTTATTGTTTTAAAGTTTAATATTTTTACTGAGGCATTAAAATGCTTTCTGGAATTTGAAAAAGTATGTTCTTGATGTTTTAAGAGAAATTTTTGGAAGTTATGAAATGTAAAACTAAATGTGTTACTACTGAAACAAAACTTAAAATTGTCAAGTAATGTTTCATATTTTAGAGAGAGAAAAATATTTTATTTCTGGTCTTATTTTCCTTAAGTGCTCTTGGAATCTTGCGTACCACTGAGTTTTGTTTTTTTCCCTCACATTTTTAGCATTGTTTCCCTTAAAAGTAAAAAGAAAAGATTGAAAGTTAGAAAGAAGGTTAAATGTTTTGTAAAAATGTGGTTGAAAAAGAAAAAGTTTAAATAAATCGAATAATTACTTTTTGATTGACAAATTAAAAGTTTTATTGAGATGGGAAAAATGTGTGTCTTTCTGTATCCCCCCCCCCCCCAAAAAAAAAAGAATGAAGTAAATGTCCGATTCAAAAAAGTTTTATTTGCTCTCGAAAGATCTCGGCGAAAACACCTCATTCCCACACTTTTTTTAATTGAACCTTTTTTGTTATATGTTTAGTGTATGTGAATGTACTAATACTTTTTATGCTGCATTTTTCCATTCCGTTTATAACGGTATAAGAAATGTTAGTAGGGTGTTGGTGAATTAGGAAATTAATACGAAGTTAATATGAACTCACATGATTCAAATTGGACAATCTTTTGCATGCATGGAATAAACACA